>JAJNNQ010000100.1:1837500-3037500 GCA_027886175.1 Phylloscopus collybita
CCGAGCGCTGGAAGTCGCCCAGCAGGATAATTGGGAGTGTGTGGAGCTGGCTGCTCCCAGCTGTTTGGGGAAAGCCAAATCCCTGCCACCATCCCCTGGGCGTTCCCTCCACCCTCCTGGAGAGAGCTCATCCCAGTTCTCATCCTCTCAATCCCACAAGTGATGCCGTCGCTCCGGAGCGGAGAGAGCCCGGATCCGCTGCCTCCGCCCCTGGTCCCTTCTCCTTCTCCTTGGATTGATGGAAGGATCCTCCCGGGAATGCCGTGGTGGAGCTGCCTTCCAGAGCAGCCACAAGGAGCTGATGGAACCTTGGGCGTGGACAGGGAGCCCATCACTGAGAGGCTGAGCTTTGCTCCTCCAGGGAAATCCCTGCGGGAATGCTCCAACATCACCCAAGCACACAAAGAGGAACAGGTTGGAGCATTCCCACATGGAGCATTCCCACATGGAGCATTCCCACACATGGAGAATTCCCACGTAATCCAGGAGCTCCACCCCAAAGTCAGGGATCTGACCCCAAAGCTCAGTCCTCCCATCCAGCCTCGTTCTCTCCACCTCACAGATGACCAATACCCTTTGGAAGCTGGAAATGCTTTTCCCATGCCAGGGTTTGCCTTCTCCCATCACCTGAGATGCAGGAATGCTGCTGAAGTTTGGCTGGGATTTCATCCAGGAACGGGGAAATGCTTGGAAAAGTCGTAGGTTTGGTTTTGCACAGTATAGCTCTAGATTTGCCTTGGCTATTATTTTTATTTTATTTCATTTCATTTAATTTCATTTCATTTAATTTCATTTCATTTCGGGGTTTTATATTTTATTTTGTTGTGTTTTATTATTTTATTTTATTTTAAAATTTTATTTTATTTATTTTATAAATTTTGTTTTATTTATGCCTTAATCAAGAAAATATCACCTCCAAGCTCTGGGACCCAGCACAACCCCCAGGAGCAGCCCTGGAGATGCCAAACCCAGCACAGACCAATAAACCTCCGAAGATTTGCTGTTCCCAACAATTCCTGCTTAGAAGCCCAATTCCCATGGAAAAAAGGGGACTTTTCCAGCACAAAAATCACCACTCAGCACTTTGCTAATCCAACCTCCCAGTAAACCATCCCAGTCTCAGGTGGGGGGGCTGGAAAAACGGATTTTTTGGGGGGGTTCACTGCAAATTCCAGCGACCTTTGTGGGGGGAACGCTCTGAGGGCAACTCCAAGAAAAAACTGGAGGCTGGATGAGCTGAGAAGCCCTGGGAAAAACCTGTTTGGAGGAACCTGGAGCCTCACCCCGACCGAATTCATCTCAATTTCTGTGGAATTTCGACCTTTTCAAAGGAAACCCAGGGTGCTCCCGCTCCCCAGCGGAATTCCGTGGTGTTCCAGGTACTTCAGGATGTTTTTCCCTTCAGTGCCCGAGGGGAAGCAGCGCAGGAGCCGTGTCCTCCTTTTTCCCCTCAACAACAACAACAAAAAAAAATTCCGAGCAGAATTTCCCTTCCATCCACGCTCAGGGACAGCCCGGATTTCTCAGGACTCTCATCTTTCCCTTTGTTTTGGTTCCCAGGGATTTCTCCTTCCCCTCCCGTCCTGGAGTTGGGGCACAATCATTTCCTGCAGGCGGCCGCTTGACCTCCACAGAACAACCCGGGGAGCACCTCCATTCCCAGCTCTGCGCTCCAAAAAAACCTTGGAATTTCCTTGGAAGCGGAGGTGGGACCCTGGTGCCAGCCCCGCAAAGCCACGGCACTGAAAGGGGTGCGACATTCCTGCCGGAGCCACCGCGGCGGGATCAGAGCGCACTTGGGGAAAAGCCGATTTTTTGCGGTCCCTCCATCCCCGCACGGCCTGAAAAGCTTTTCCTGGGCACGATATCCATGGAAAAACCTCTCCTCCCCACGGGGGAGACACCACAGTGCAGGGAAGCGCTCCATCCAAGCCATCATCCCCGCATCCCAGCGCTGCCCGGGTGGCAAAAAGCGATTCCCAAAAAAAAGCCACCCCGGAGCTTTTCCAACCCCCGCCAGCCTCTCCTGCCCTCCCGCTCCTCTTCTCCCGGCGGCTCTGCCAGCGACTCCCGTGAAAACCCGAGGGGGATGGCGTTCCGGAGAGTGGAGAACTGATCTGCCAGAGCGTGAATCACGCTCACGTTATCAGCCAGCGGGGGAGAATTCCAGGATCCAGCCGGGAGCAGCTCGAGGCTGCGGGGTTGTTTGGACAGGGCTTGGCACCACCCGCGCCGCTCCTCTCCCGTTTCGTTGTGGAAGGATAGAAATCAAGGAAAAAAAATAAAAGGGGGGAAAAAAAAGGGATTTTCTGGGGCCAGCCCGAGCTGGAGAATTGGAATCTTTCAGTGCAAAATGTGGGTTTTTTTCCAAGATATTTGCTTCGCTTCCCGTGGAGGGAAAGGGGTTTGTTTGTGGGATTGTTACCCACTAAAGCAGGAGGAATTCGAGAATTCCTGAAGAGGCACCTTGGCCTGTTGGCTGTAGGAGCCTTCAGGTTCAGCTGGATCCGTGGAGAAGTCGCTTTTCCCTCCACGCACCACCCCAAAACGCCGCTCTCCTCCAAATCCACCCGAACTTTCCAGGGCTTCTCCTTGCTCCAGCGCTCGCCCACATCCACCCCGCTCCAGCAGATCTTCCCCGCTTCCCTGCCAGCTTGGAGCCAGTTCCCGGGAGCCATCCAGCCAAAACAAGCCGCTCCTGGGATATTTCTCTAAGGTTTGCCTTGGGATTTTTTTGCTCCCTTTGGACAGATGGAGCAGCAGCTCTGCCCGGGGAGGACTCGCTGCTCCCAGCTGGGGCAGAAGAGTTGATTCCCCACAAAAACGTGGTGGTTTCCCGGTTTCCCGGAGGAAATGACAACGCCAAGTTCGGTCAGGGGAGGTTTTCACTTACAGACCCCACCCAACCTGGGTTTTGTGGGGTGGGAGAGGAGGGTCCATCCCCTCACAGGAGCAGAGGACATTCCCCACACACAGAGTTTAAAAAATCCCAGGTGTAGATGGACTCTGGGGATCTGAGCCAATTCTGCGTCCTCTGCTGCCTGGTTATTTCATTCCTGACAAACATCTCCCTCTCCCAAGTCCTCTTCCCTTACCAGCAGCTACCTGCCACGAGGATCAGGTGGGACACAAGGACATGAAGCAACTCCTTGACTTTACAGCCAAATCCCAGGGCACTGTCCCATTTTTTATTTTTTTTTTCACTTTTTCCAGATCTAAAGATCATTTGAGCCACACAAAGCCGAGATGTTCATCCCACCCAAACCTCTGGATGTCATCCCCTTGGGATTGACACGGGCATCGACCACAGGCAGCTGGAAAATCCCATTTTTTCCACTTCCCCACATGGGCAAACCAGTCCCAGTCACCATCAGGAATACCACTGGGGGAATATTTGGGATGAAGATTTGTCCCCCAGGACAAATGGATACTTTCTTCCCTGTCAGGGCGGGCAGGCCCTGGCAGAAGTTTCCTGGAGAAGCTCTGCCTGTCGCTGGATCCCTGGAAACGCCCAGGGCCAGGCTGGAGATTGGGCCTTGGAGCAACCTGGGACAGGGGAAGATGTCCCATGGAAGGTGGAACGGGATGAGCTTTCAGATCCCTTCCAATCCCAAACCATTCCACGATTCTACAGCTGCCCCACCTTTGGACTTCTCCAGGAAGGAAGGAGAGGAAGAGCCAACTCTTCATCCTCACACATGGACGAAGAATTCCAAAGGCAGAGCCAAAGGGACAGGTCCCTGTTGGGAGTGTCTGTCGGGGTGGCTGCCTGCCAACCCCTCCTCCTCCTCCTCCTCCTCCTCCGCCTCCTCCTCCTCCTCCTCCTCCTCGATTTTCCAGCAGCCCGCGGCTCCCCGGGAGCATCTCCCGCCTCCCCCATTGTTCCCGGTCCCACCTGCTCCCGATCCCGCCGCGGCCCCGGGCTCCGGGAGCGAGCCCCGACACGCGCGATGTTGTTTTTAGCAGCCCGGCAGATGCCAAACCCTGAGCGCCGCGCTTGATAAACCCAAGGTCAGGGAGGAATTTTAACTCCACTTAATTGCTGGGAGGCACCTGGGATCCGAAACACACCCAGGCCGGCCGCGGAAAGGCAGCTCGGGAGGGAAAAGCTGCAGAGAAAACGACGGGATTAACCCGATTTCTTGTTTGGGTTGGGTTTTTTTTGGTTTGTTTTTTGTTTGTTTTTTTTTTTGTTTTTTTTTTTTTTTTTTTTTTTTTTTTTTTTAAAATCCTGCTTTCTGCCAAGTTCTCTCGGAGCAAACGTTTCTGTCCCGCTGCCAGCCCTGCCAGCCTCGAGGAGGCAGAACCCCTGAGTCAGATTTCACCAGGCACAGTGATGCTGCCTCCGAAACAATCCCACGGGGGGGAAAACAAACGGGCTGGGTTTTCTGTTCCCTCCTCGCTCCGACAGCGTCTCCTTGGGGTGCCAGTTCCATCCTTTTCAGTCCAAATGAGCCTGGGGAGTCTCCAGGAACCTCCGGCAGCTGGGGATTTGAGGGAGTCAGTGAGTACCACGGGATTTGGGGTGCCAGTGTGCCAGGATCTGGGGTGCCAGTGTTCCAAGATTTGGGATGCCATTGTCCCAGGATTTGGAATGCCACTGCTCCAGGATTTGGGGTGCCATTGCTCCAAGATTTGGGGTTCCAGTGTTCCAAGATTTGGAGAGCCACTGTCCCAGGAAGTGGGGTGTCATTGTCCCAGGATTTGGGGTGCCTCTGCTCCAGGATTTGGGGTGCCAGTGTTCCAAGATTTGGAGAGCCAGTGTCCCAGGAACTGGGGTGCCAATGTCCCAGGATTTGGGGTGCCACTGTGTCAGGATTTCGGGTGCCACTGCTCCAGGATTTGGGGTGCCAGTGTTCCAAGATTTGGGGTGCCAGTGTGCCAGGACTTGGGGTGCCAGTGTGCCAGGATTTGGGGTGTCATTGCTCTAGGATTTGGGGTGCCAATGTCCCAGGATTTGGAGAGCCAATGTCTCAGGATTTGGGGTGCCAGTGTCCCAGTATTTGGGGTGCCATTGCTCCAAGATTTGGGGTGCCAGTGTTCCAAGATTTGGGGTGCTTCTGTCCTAGGATTTGGGGTGTCATTGCTCCAAGATTTGGGGTGCCACTGCTCCAGGATTTGGGGTGCCACTGCTCCAGGATCTGGGGTGCCAGTGTTCCAAGATTTGGAGAGCCAGTGTCCCAGGAACTGGGGTGCCAATGTCCCAGGATTTGGGGTGCCCCTGTGCCAGGATTTGGGGTGCCAGTGTTCCAAGATTCGGGATGCTTCTGTCCCAGGATTTGGGGTGCCACTGTCCCAGCTGGGGCCCTGAATTCCTGGGGGCTGCTTCCCACGCTCATCCCCCTGCTCCACCCCTCTCCCCATCCTGCTCTGGATGCAGCCACTGGAGGGGAATCCTCCCTGGACTTTTCCAGCCGCAGCTGCCCTCGGGGGTGGGGGGTGAATCCCTTTCCCTGCTTCCAGCCGCGGGATGCAGGAATCCGGCCCCGCCGATCCCAGCCCCGCTGCTCCTCCCCCCTCTGGCGCTGCCCTCCCTTCCAAGAAAAATGGAAACAGGAGACAAAGGAACTTTCCTACGCCGCATCCAGGCCTGCCTGCTGCCAGACGAGCATCAGGAGGTTGTCTGAACGTGCAAATCCCCGCTGCTCCCAAGGAAAACCAGCAGAAGCCAGAGCCGGAGCAGGGAGCGGGAATGGCCAAGTGCAGAGCTGGGATGGTGCCACCCAAAGGGGCTGAGGTGGGGTTTTCCCCCCCCAGGAATGTTTTTGGCAGCTCAGAGTTCCCTCTCCAGCCTCTCCTGGTGCTGAGGTTTGCCCGGAGGGGCTCCTGGAGCTGCTGGGATGTGTGGGGTCAGGTGTTTTGAGCTCATCAGGGAAGGGAGAGGATTCCTGGGCTGGAATTCCCGGAGAAGCTGTGGCTGCCCCTGGAGCCCTGGCAGTGCCCAAGGCCGGGCTGGATGGGGCTTGGAGCAGCCTGGGACAGTGGGAAGTGTCCCTGCCCATGGCAGGGGTGGCACTTTGGGGTCCCTCCCAACCCAAACCATCCCATGACTCCCACGTGAGATGAGATTTTTGGATTTGGTTTGGAGCTGGATCAGACTGAAATCGGTTTTCTGCCGAAGACACGACGGTCTCCAACTGGAGACTCCTGACAACAGCAGGAACAACCCCCCTCAGGAATGTCTGGGATGAGCAGGAGCTGCTGATCCCGTCCCCACACCGGTGCTTCCATTTTTCCATCACATCCCCACTGAGCCCGAGGAGCCGGCACTGGAAAATTCCCGATTTTCCTCATTGGGAATTCCCAACTCCAATCATTTGAGGTGGCCCCGAGCTGGAGCCCCATCCCAACGTCCCCACCCTGGCTCTGAGCAAAGCTGAACCTCCGGCCAAGGAAAGAGAAATCAATGAACTGCAGGAAATTAAAAATCCACGGGGTTTGTCACCACCTCTGCCCCACAACTTCCACTTTTTGCTCAGCAGAACCAGGCAGGGACCGTTCCTTGACCAATCCTTGGAAATTCCGCCTTTTTTGGGAGGAAATCCAGTAAAATCTGACCTTTCCTCAAACACTCATAAACCTTTTCAATTTTTTTTTTTTTTCGTTCTGCTTTAAGGTTTCCCGTTTTTATCGGGCCCCAAACGCCGAGTTATTCCTCGTTTTTATTTTCCTGCCCTTTTTTTTTTTTTTTTCATTTCCCTCCCCTCTCCTTGCCACCGAATCCGGCGGGGAACATCCCGGAGGAGGGGGGAATTTTCCACCCTTTTCTGGGAGCAAAATTCCTTTAGGTTGCATTTGAGCCTTTTGTGGCTTCAAAGGAACAGCTTGAGCTCCACGGCTTGGCCAAGGAAACCTGAAACATCCCGAGATTCCGAAGGGGAGAAGAATTTTTAAAAGGTTACGTCGCGGAAAATAAAAAAGAAAGAAAAAAAAAAAAAAAAGAAAAATCTGGAAGCCTTGCGGAAGCCAGGAGGTTCCTTGGATGCTCCAAAGGGCAAAAGAGGGGGAGGGAAATGTCCAAATTCCAGCCCCTGGAAGCAGGAAAAGCATTGGATGTCCTGCAGAGGCGAAGTGGCAGAGCTGTCCTGACCCTTTTTCCCTGGATTTGTGGGAATCGTTTTTCCCCTCTGGTTCTTGGCACAGAATTCCAAAGCCACCCTGAGTTGTCCCTGCAGCTGCCCAGGGCCTTCCAAACCCCCTTTCCATGGGAATATTTCTATTTTCCATCCCTTTTTTCAAGGCCTTTGTAGCACAAATTCCCAAAAGTGGGATAAAACCTGGGGAGGGGAAATCTTGAATTCCCTCTGCTGGGGTCTGGAAGCTTTGAGGCAAATCCTGAGCGTGGGGCTTTGGGTTAAAAATGAGATAAAATAAAATAAAATAAAATAAAATAAAATAAAATAAAATAAAATAAAATATAAAATAAATACAATAAAAATAAAATAAAATAAAATATAAAATAAATACAATAAAAAATAAAATAAAATAAAATATAAAATAAATACAATAAAAAATAAAATAAAATATAAAATAAATACAATAAAAAATAAAATAAAATAAAATAAAATAAAGATGCATTTAAAATAAAAATATAAAATAAATAAAGTAAAATAGAAAATAAACGCAATAAAGTATAAAATAAATAAAATAAGGCAAAAATGGAAATAAAATTAAAAAAGAAATAAAAAGAAATAAAAAGAATAGAGGTCAAAATAATAAAATTTAAAATAAAATACATTAAAAAGGGAAATGACAGCAAAAGAACAGTAAAACAGAAAGTAAAATGAAAAAATAAAAAATAAAAATTAAAAAATAAAAATAAAAATAAATATAAATAAAAATAAATAAAAATGAAAATAAAAATAAATAAAAATAAAAATAAATAAAAATGAAAAAAAATAAAGAAAAAATAAAATAAAAAGGAATAAATAAAAATTAATTAAAAGAAGAAAATAAAAAGACAAAAATAAAAGTAAAATGAAAAAGAATACCGACTTAAATAAAAGGTAAAAGAGAATTGAAATCAGGATAAGAGAAAAAATCAAAATGAAAAACAAAACAGAAATCAAAACACGAAGGAAATAAGTAAAATAAAAAGACAAACCCAAAAATAAAATGAAAATTAATAAAAAAATAAAATTCAATTAAATTGAAAACAAACCAAAATTTAGAAAAACCGGAAAACATTTAAATAACAATGAAATGAAACGGAAAGAAAAAAAAAAAAATCAAATTCCCCCTTTCCCAAAGCAGCCCCTGGATTGCGCAATCCCACAAAGCCGGGGCTGGCTCTGGAGCGGAGTTTCCTCTGGAAAACCACGGAGCGCGAGGGGCTGGAGCGAGCTCGGGAATGGCTTTGGCTGCCTCGCTCCCACGGAAAAACGGGAATTCTCGGGGAATTCTCGGCACTCCCGCACCCCCGCCTCTGTGCGGAATTCCCATTTCCCTCCCTCCCGCCGCTTCCAGGAGGGAAAAGCCCCGGAATCCTCCCGGCGATGCTCCGGGGGCAGTTCCAGGTTGCTTTTCCATCGGAAAAGGCAGGGAAAGGGCAGGGAAAGGGCAGGGAAAGGGCAGGGAAAAAGCAGGAAAACGGCAGGAAAAGGGCAAGGAAAGGACAGGAAAAGGGCAGGGAAAGGGCAGGGAAAGGGCAGGAAAAGGCAGGGAAAGGGCAGGAAAAGGCAGGGAAAGGGCAGGAAAAGGGCAGGGAAAGGGCAGGGAAAAAGCAGGAAAACGGCAGGAAAAGGGCAGGGAAAGGGCAGGGAAAGGGCAGGGAAAGGGCAGGGAAAAGGGCAGGAAAAGGCAGGGAAAGGGCAGGAAAAGGCAGGAAAAGGGCAGGAAAAGGCAGGAAAAGGGCAGGAAAAGGCAGGGAAAAGGCAGGGAAAGGGCAGGGAAAGGGCAGGAAAAGGCAGGGAAAGGGCAGGAAAAGGCAGGGAAAGGGCAGGGAAGGGCAGGGAAAAGGCAGGAAAAGGGCAGGGAAAAGGGCAGGGAAGGGCAGGGAAAGGGCAGGGAAAAGGGCAGGAAAAGGCAGGAAAAGGGCAAGGAAGCTGCAGGGGGATCTCCCTGCTTGCCAGGAATGCCGAGGTGTGGAAAAGCTCCCCAATTTTGAGACAAAGGGGAAGCGTGGAACGGGAGGGCTCTGCCTGGTGCTCCCCACAAATCACCAATCCCGGAGCCAGAGGAATATTCCTGGGAGGTTCTCACAGCCAGGGATGCTCCGCCAGCACCTCGGCCCTTAATTAAAGGGCTGTCACGGGATAATCACGGCAAACTAAGGAAAACACAACAGCGCTGGAAGAAGCGGGGATGGGATGGGATGGGATGGGATGGGATGGGATGGGATGGGATGGGATGGGATGGGATGGGATGGGATGGGGGGGAAGGAGAGGGATGCGCTGCTTGGGAAAAAGCTCCTTAGCGCGGCTGCAATTAGCGCTGCTCTAATTGCCCGGCAGCCTGGATGGATCCCAGCAGAGCCGGGAATTCCCTGCCGGCGCTGACACAATTCCTCGGATGGGCTGGGTGGGAAAAGCCAGGGCAGGAAAAGGGCAGGGAAAGGGCAGGAAAAGGGCAGGAAAAGGGCAGGAAAAGGCAGGGAAAGGGCAGGGAAAGGGCAGGAAAAGGTCAGGGAAAGGGCAGGGAAAAGGCAGGGAAAGGGCAGGGAAAGGGCAGGGAAAAGGCAGGGAAAGGGCAGGAAAAGGGCAGGAAAAGGTCAGGAAAGGGCAGGGAAAGGGCAGGAAAGGACAGGGAAAAGGCAGGAAAGGACAGGGAAAAGGCAGGGAAAGGACAGGGAAAGGGCAGGGAAAGGGCAGGGAAAGGTCAGGAAAGGACAGGGAAAGGGCAGGGAAAGGGCAGGGAAAGGGCAGGGAAAGGGCAGGGAAAGGGCAGGAAAAGGCAGGGAAAGGGCAGGGAAAAGGCAGGGAAAGGGCAGGAAAGGGCAGGGAAAAGGCAGGAAAAGGCAGGGAAAGGGCAGGGAAAGGGCAGGGAAAGGGCAGGAAAGGGCAGGAAAAGGGCAGGGAAAGGGCAGGAAAGGGCAGGGAAAGGGCAGGAAAGGGCAGGAAAGGGCAGGAAAAGGGCAGGGAAAGGGCAGGGAAAGGGCAGGGGAAAGGGCAGGGAAAGGGCAGGGAAAGGTCAGGCCTTTTCCCTGACTTTGGGCAGTTCCTCCCCCGAGCTCCAGCTCTCCCAGGGATATCGGGAAGATGGGAGGCCGGAATCTTAAAGGAATGGAAATTTTTATTTTATTTTTATTTTTTTGGCTTTTTTTCTCCATCTTCTCCCAACAATCCATAGGAAAGAAACATTATCACCCTGCAAAAAGCCAGGAAACCCCGGCTGGTTTGGGGAGCCGGTGTCCTGCCTGTGAACTCTGCTCACCGAGGCTGCAAACCCCCTGGATCTGCTTTTCCCATCGCTGCTTTCCACGGACGAGCCCCGGGAAGCTGCGCAGCCAGAACGCCCCGGATCGCTCAGACAAAGCAGTTTTTGTTTTGTTTTGGTTTTTTTTTTTTTTTTGGTTTTTTTTGGTTTTTTTTGGTTTTTTTTTTTGGTTTTTTTTTTTTTGTTTTGTTTTTTGGTTTTTTTTTTGTTGTTTTTTTTTTGGTTTTTTTTTGGTTTTTTTGTGTTTTTTTTTTTTTTTTTTTTTTTTTTTTTTGTTTTTTGTTTTTTTTGGTTTTTTTGTTTTTTTTTTTTTGTTTTTTTTTTTTTTTTTTTTTTTTTTTGGGTTTTTTTTTTGGTTTTTTTTTGTTTTTTTTCCAAGCCGAATTCCGGCGCGGAAAGCAGGGAAGGAGCAGAGCTGGGGGGGAAATGCCCGGATCCCCTGCTGGCCCTGAGCGAGGATCCCCTGGAAAAGGACGGGGAGGGCAGGAAAGGGAAGATTTCCCAGCCGTGGTTTTTTGGGAACAAAGCCAAGGCGGCTCCTGGAGGGGAGCTCAGGTGCATCGGAGTGGGAGGATGAGGGATCCGGGATTGTTCCCGGGGCTTGGAATCGTCTTCAAAGACCTTTCACGATGCATTAAAGGGGAAAGGAGCAGGAAAATGGATTTGGACATTTATTGTTTTGTCTAAATCTGCGTCTTGGCTTAGCTGGGATAGAGCGCCAGGGTTTCTTTGGGATTGCTGGTGTGCTCCAAGGCGGAGCTGGCACTGGGACAATCTGTGCTGGGATCATCCTGCCCAGCTTCCCTGCTCCCTGCAGAGCACCCGAGTGAATCCCTCCCTCCATTCCCATCCATTCCCAGGTTTTCCATGGATCAGACGCTCCTGACTAAGCTCAGCTTGGTCCTACAAAGAGCAGAGCTCAGGGGGGGGACACGGGGACAGGGATGAAGGATAAGGGAATTTGGGATCACCATCACACCTGGCACGACGCAAGCAACCAAACCCTGACTTAAATCTGATTAAACGCTGATTAAACGCTGATTAATTTCAACTCTCCTATTTCTTGGCAGTCACAGAGCCACAACCACGAGGCTTTAAGGCAGAGTGGAGCATTGAACCCGGGATTGCTGGAATGCTGGCACCGGGAAGGACCGGGAGCCAGCGCAGGAGATAAGAGATAAGGACCAGGATCCCGCCCAGCACTCGGCATCCTCAGACAATGAAGAGCTTTATTCCACCGCTCCCGGGACTGGAGCGCACTCATTTAACCCAATTAGAGCGGGATTGCAGCCGATTGAATGAACGACTGCACTGAGGGCGAGGCAGATCTTATCCAGGGGTTGGGAAACCTCATTTGCTGCTAAAAAAAAAAAAAAAAATGGCACCGGATTGGGAATAACCTGCAGAGGGAGCGGCAGAGCCAAGGAGAAGCCCTGGTTGTGCCCAGGTTTGTAGCCCCGCAGAATCCCAGCGGGATGGAGGCACAGCAGGACCAGCATCACCCTGGGATAGCCATGGATTTTGCTCTCCTTGGGAATTCCCTCGGGAATTTTAAGGAGGTCCCAGTGAAATCCCGAGGCCCTGCAGGGATCCCTGCACCCAGAGGCTGCTCAGGAGTGCCTGGGATTTGCTCTCGTGCTCCTGGGGACTCCTGATGCTCACCCAGATCCCACAGCCGCCCGTTCCAGGTCATTCCAGGTGCCTTTCCATGGCTGGCTCGGGATGATCAGCTCGGGTTTGGTGCTGCATTCCTCTGGGGAATTGTTTTTCCCCCCAGAACCCTCTGAAGCTGTGACCATGGAGTTTGACCCTACTGGCTCAGGCCCAGCTCTCTCTCCTGAGCAGAGACCAGATAAAGTCCTGTTCCTCCTTGTTCTCTCTCTCTGCCCTGGAACCCTTGGAGAATAAAGCCTTGGTGAAATCCTGTAATTCCAACCAGGGGAGATTCCCAATTCCAGGGGATATCCCTAATTTCAATCAGGAGAGATCCCTAGTTCCAGTCAGGGGAGATTCCTAATTCCACCCAGGGGAAATCCTTAATTCCACCCAGGGGAAATCCTGTAATTCCAACCAGAGGAGATCCCTAATTCCAATCAGGAGAGATCCCTAATTCCAATCAGGGGAAAGCCTGTAATTCCAACCAGAGGAGATCCCTAATTCCAACTAGAGCACATCCCTAATTCCAACCAGGGGAAATCCCTAATTCTACCCAGGGGAAATCCCTAATTCCAACCAGGGGAGATCCCTAATTCCAATCAGGAAAGATCCCTAATTCCACCCAGGGGAAATCCCGTAATTCCAACCAGAGGAGATCCCTAATTCCAATCAGGAAAGATCCCTAATTCCAACCAGGGGAAATCCTTAATTCCAACCCCCAGGAGCTCAGCAGTCTCGTGCAGAAGGAGCAGGGATTGGGATGGACCCCGGAGAGCAGCACCTCCTCTCCCAGCAGAGCAGCTCCTCACATTTCCACACCCCTCTGCTTTCCCACCGGGGATTCTTCTCCTCAAACAACCCCACCGGGGAAATCTGCCCCCGTTGGGGTTTTCCGGGATGAGCTGCTGCCGGAATTTGCTGTCACCTTGCAGGTGGAGCAGGGCTGCTGTGTCCCCTCCCCAAATTCAGCCTCCACTGCATCCCATCCCGGGAAAATCCCACCACCCCTGGATCCCAAACCGCTGGAGCCATCGTTTGTGGGGACAGACAGACAGAGCCTTGGTGCCCACCACCACCCCCCTGGGAGCTTCTGCAAGGCGCTGGATTTGGGGATGTCCCAAAGCCATGAGGGGATGCAGCTCTGGAGCATCATCTCCCAGGGCAACAGGAGGATTTGGGGCTTTCCTGGGGAAAGCCGCCTCGTTCCGGGGTGGATTTCCACGCTCCGACAGGCAGGATTTGGGAGCTGCTCGCAAGCCAGGAAGGGAAAAAAAAAAAGTGCAATCCAGGAGCAGGGAGGAGGGGAGGGAAAAACCTGGATCCAGGAGCCGCCCTCCTCACTTACAGGAAGGCAAGCGGGAGGACGCGGCGGCGCGGAAAGGAACTCCCCAAAACGACGGGAATTTAACACCGAGCAAAACAGCCGGCCGCAGACGGATTTAATCACCCCGGGGCGAGGGAAGGTCATTAAACAAACAGCACAATCCGAAGTGTGGATTTTGGGGATGGATCCAGCTATCAGCGCTTGGGGAGAGCAAAGAAAACCCCAAGCCCAGCCTTTGGTGCCGCACCAGCTCCATCAAGGCGCTTTCACAGGGAGGGAGGCAGGGCTGCGCAGGGAATGGGGATTTCCACGGCGCTTTATGGGCATTTTTCTGCCCTGACTCCTGACTTTTCTGCACCGTAGCCCCAATTCCACCATAAAAAAAAAAAATAAAAATAAATGTTCCTGTGGATTGTGGTTGGTGGAACCATCCCCGGCCCAGAGCAGCTCCTGGGCTGCTGCTTCCCTAAAATTGTGATTCCTGGTGACCTCCTCAACCTTTTCCCAAGCCTGTGGTAAAACCTGGGATATCACTTTTTATCCTCCTCCTCCTGTTTTCCTCCCTATCCAGCTTTGTTTTCGGAACAGATGATCCGGGGATCAGGGCTCACAAAGGGGTTTCCCGTTCCTTTGGCCGGCACAAGGAAATCTGTACAAAAAGGGCACAAAAGGTTCAGCTTTCCCACAAATCCAGAATTCTGGAAGTCTCTGACTGGCATGGTGGGATCCTTATGCTGGGTTTGACGGGAGCTCTGCACGTGGAAATCATCCCTGAAACTTGTGGGACCATAAAATGGGAATTGACCCAGTGCTTTCCACCTTGAATCCCTCCCCAGACTCCTGGATGGAGAATTCCATTGGTTTTACAGGAATAAAGCCGGGTAAGACCTCTGGAATGATCTTTTCTGTCACACCTACGTTTTGCAAAGCAGGAGAGGGATTTTCCTGAACGAGCAAAGATCCTTTGCAGGGATTCAGGAGCGGGAACGGCGCGGAATTGCTGCGGAGCCTCTGGAGAGGGGATTTTCACGGAGCAACCGCTTGGAACAAATCATCCCCTTGGAATCACAGCTCTGCTCCACAGAGATGCCCCGATGCCAATGCACACACTCAGCAGAAGTAAAGAAATAAAGAAATAAAGAAATCCAAACCAGAGCTAAAAATCCCGGGGGGAAAAAAAAAAAAAAATCCCCCCCCCCCCCCCCCCCCCCCAAGAACCAACGGGGATGTGAATCCACGTCTGGAGCTGCTCTTGGAAGGATTCCCTGGAGCTCCCCATGCCAGCAAAAGCTCTGCTGGGCCCTCCTGATTTTCCTGAGTCATCAGACGGTCAAGCAAACATCAGGCACAGGATTCCAGTCCAGCTCCAGATCCCGACAAAGCCGTTTGTTCCACACAGGAATCGGCCCCGGCATGGACCGATTCCCGCTCCCCAAACAACCCCGATGATTAGCCTTGATTAATGGGGCTGCCAGAGGCTCATTCATCACCAGTAACTCACAACATCTTTTTCCACACCAGTTCCAGCTCCCGAGGAGCTGGAAAGGGAAATGGTTCTTTTCCGTGGCTTTGGTTGCCTGTTCCCAAACACAACCCGGGTTTGGGGTTTTTTTTTTTTAGGCTTTGCCCACAAGACCTGCCCAGGTCCAAAACCTCTGCACAGCGCAGGATCCTCCATTAACTGCCATCTCTCTCCCACGTTTTCTTAAAATCTTGGAATCCTTTAAACTGGAATGGCCCTCTGAGTCCAAGCCATCGTTCCCTCACTGCCAAGGCCACCACTGACCACGTCCCCAAATGCCACATCCACACTTGGGGTTCTCAGATCCCTTCAGGGATTTGGATTCCACCACTGCCAGGGTTGGACAACCCTTTCCAGGCAGAGCTTTTCCCTGAAATCCAACCTAAACCTCCCCTGGCACACCTTGAGGCCGTTGGAGGGGCACCCTTTACTTGGAGGGTGCTCAGCGTTGCTCAGCATCTAAAATGATTTTGTTTCCCTCCCCAAGCTCATTTTTTTCTGCCATGAAACCCTGGATTTGGAAACCAGGCAGTCTGGGGTGCTGGATTGGGAAGGACACGGCACCAGGGAAAATTAGGTCGGATTCTGGGCTGCAAACACATCCTTCCACCCCAAAAACACAGAGAGTGTCCCACACACGGGACCTCTCTCCTGGAGCGCCCAGGAAAACATGGAAACAGCGTCATCCACCCAACCTCCATGGCCAAGATTCCACCTGGGACATTCCCTGCTGCCCAAGGGTGGGACTCGAGCCCTGGATTTCACTGAGGAGCTGTTTGGGAAGGGGCAGGATAATCTGGGCTCACCCTATAAACAGCATCCACAACCCAACAGATCCGTTGGGAAAGGGCAGCTCAATCCTTATGGATGCAGGAACCAGGGAGCAGCCAGGGGGGCTGAGAGCAACCAAAGGTTCTCTGGGTTTTTTGCTGCTCTTTTCTGTCTTTTTAAGGAGTTTTCTAAAGTTTCATTTTTAGCCTCCTGTGTTTACCTTTTGCAACAAAGTCAAATACTACTCTACATAAACAACCTTTTGTTACTGTAAAATCTAACAAGGTTTACATTCTTCTCACAAGGAGGAGACTGTTGACGGGCTGTTGGGTTGCCCAGTGTGGTTGGAGAGGAAGATTTTCTTCCTCCAATCCATGGTCACTGCTGGAATTCTATATATATTATAGAATATATATAATTCTATAAATGTTAAAGTTCATAAATAAACTGCCTCTTTTCTGCCTGGGACATCGCATGGTGTGAGTGTCAATTCTTTGTGTCGTGTACGACAACCAGAACCTCACAAGCAGAGCCCACGCACGAGACCCAAAACGTGAAAAAAGCATTCCTCACTTTGTCACCTCATTTACCAATCCAGGAAAAAAAGAAGGAGCTGTTTCCTTACCTTCCTGGGCCTGATCCACGTCCTGGTGGGAATCAGAGCTGTCTGGGATGTAAATCCAGGCTCCTGCTCCAGTCCCAGCCCCTCATCTGCCCCTGGACACCTTTGGGATGAATAAAAAAAACCCCATTAAGCATTTTTTTAGCAAACAGGAAGATCAGTGCTGCTGCCCCTCTGTTTTCCCACTTTTCTCCTTGTTCAAGGATGAAGGATTACAGGGATTACAACAGTGGAAACAAGGATCACAGGATACCAGGAAAGGGAAAGTGGGCACCAACCCCCTCAGGAATCTCCTTGACTCTGCAGGAGAGTCTCTGGAACAAGGGCAAAGCACCTGAGCAACGTGAGGAGGAAAAGCTCCAGGGCAGAGCAGAAATCCCTTGTGACAGTGGAACTGATCCCTGTCCCTCAGGAACGGGGCTGGGAAGGGCTTCCCAGGAAGTCACACATCTGGGATGATGCTGTGGGTGGAATTAGGGCTCCTCAGAGCCCCCCAAATTCCAGCTCTTTCCCCAAACACTTCCCATCCTTCCAGTTCCCAGCCAGGCCCGTGGGAGGACCCACGGAGACCCAAATCTCCCCACTCCAAACCATCTTCCCTGTGCTCCATGTGGGCACTTCCCGGAGCTCAGCCAGCGCTGACCCTCAGGAGAGGCAGGAATTCTCAGGAATTCCTTCTCCATTCCTCTCCAAACCCAGGTGCTGGAGGCACAGGCTGGGTGTCCCCTGTCCCCAGGTTCCCCCTGGAAGGTCTGTCCATGGCAAGGGGCAGAGCTGCTCCCAACTCCTGGGGCAGCCATAGATCAGCTTCCCAGGGAGCCACAGGGAGCTGCCATCCCTCCATCATTCCTCCCACAGCTCCGGGGCCCTTCCCAGCCCTGGGACTCTGCCTCCTGTCACTGCAGATCGGAAAAAATCTCCAGCCATCCAAAAGCTGAATTCCAGCGGGCCCTCCAGGTAATTCCTCAGCCTTGAGAGGGGCCTGGAGAGCGATCATCCCTTCCTTAATCCCCTAAAAACATCCACGGGAATGGCAAGCTGGCTTCCCCCAGCCCCTCTGCCCCCTGCCCTGGAGCCTCCTGGCTGCCTGCTCGGAGTCGGACCGGCTGCAATCCCGGCTTTTCCCGGAGTTTACTTCCAGGTCAACGAGCCCATGAAGAGCAGCTGGATGGAAGGAATGGCACATGCCATTCCCATGATGGGACGTGGCCAGAAGGGCTCTTCCCAGCTGATGCTGTCCTTGGGCCACGTTACTGCTGCAGCACCTGGCTGCTGCCCCATCCCGGGAATGCAGCAGCTCATCCCAGCACTGGGAGCCTCTGGAAATGAACCCAGCTGGGGGCTCTTCCCTCCTCTTCCCACCAAATCCACATTGACGTGTCAACAGCAACCTGGGAGAGTGGAAAGTGTCCCTTTCCATGCATGGCAGGGGGTGAAATGGGATGAGATTTAAGGTCCCTTCCAGCCCAGACCATTCCAGGATTCTCCAATAATTTATTCATGAAGTTCATAAATACATTCTGTGCGTTTGTATTTATATTTTACATGAAACATCAGCCAGGAAGTGATGAAACCACCTAACAGATCACAGAGTTACAACTCCTGGAGTTGGGATCATCACAATGGAGGATTTTCTGCAGACAGAGGCTGGAAACTGAACTGCAGGAGAGGTTTTTAAATCCCCCCTTTCCAGTGATCAGTTCACATAAATTATGGGAAGGAAGCACCTCCTAAAAAAACACGGATGCAGCAGTGGGTTTAGGGATTACAGCGGTGAAAACAAGGATCACAGGATAGCAGGAAAGGGAAACTGGGCACCATCCCCCTCAGGAATCTCCCTGACTCTGCAGGAGAGTCTCTGGAACAAGTGCAAGCATCCCTGGGAATGCCCCTCTTCCCATTAAAATTCACAGAGGAGGATCAGAGGTTAATGGATTCACGTTTCTCCTCCCAAAGCCTTTTTGGTGATCCCCACCCACTGGGTCCTCAGCTTTAACCATGCAGGACATTCCTCCTGCTTCTCCTCCATCCCTTAAGGATTTTCCTCTCTGTTCCCAGCACGTTCCTCCCAGGATGGATCCTCCAGGAGTGGATCCCTCCTTTGGTAGGACTAAACCAACACAAAGGAGTTTGTGTTTGCCCTTTCCACCCAACCCCAAGGAAAATAAAAAGTAGGTCCTACAAAAACGAGGGAGGAGAGCAAGCGTGACTCCAGCACTTTTCATGGCATTCTGCCAGGCTGGAAACACTGATGGCAATAATTGCCTGGAGCCTCCCAAAAATGCGCTGGCCACGGAATTTCCAACTGCTGGAAGGCCTGCATTTGTGAGTAACCACCAGGCTCCATCAGCTCCTCCTGACCAAATGCTCCACAGCGACTTCATTCCACGCTGGCATCATCCCGAGAGAAAAAACCACAGCATTCCTGGAGCCCCGGCAGGGAATGCCTGATCCTAGAGTGGGCTTCATCCCTGCTCTCCCATGAGTCATTTTCCATCCCACTCCCTGTCCAGAAATGCTTCTCTGTTGTTCATTTATTAAAGGTCCTCCCAATGGCTTCACTGATGGCTGAAGAAAGGAGGGAAGGAAGCAGGGATTGGGCATCCCAGGGATCTGCCACTGAGCCTGGCCTAACTGAACCCATCTGCCTGGGGCCATCTGCCACCAGACCTGCTGCCAAAATCTGGGACAGCCTTGGAGCAGCAGGATGCAGACCAGGCTTTGTGTTCTACACCAAAGTCATGTCACAAATAATAACAAAAAACCAAAAAAAAGAAGAAGAGACATTCCCTAATTTTCCAGGAGTGACATGGGATGGAGGGATGGGGATGTTTTTGGTTGACTCTCAAAGCTCTGTTTTTTGGCACAAAAGGAAAGGCTCCCCCAGGCCTGTCTGGGTCCAGAACCAATGGGAACTGGAAGAAAACCATGGACAAAACCCAAAAAAGTGAAACTGGCTGGTCCAAATCCATAATCCAAAGAAAATGCTGGATCCAGGCCTTGCCTGTGCAGGAGTCTGTGCAGAGCTCAGCATCAGCCCCCTGGGCGCAAGGCAAGAGGAGGATAAAGCACCCAATTATTTAATAAATACCATTAATGGTGCCATTTGATCAGTCTCCATCATCTCAGCGCTCGAGCCGTGATCCCAGGGAGCCCTGGCAGATCCCAGTGGTGACCCTGCCACGGAGGAGCACCTTGTCCCAACAATATCCTCCATTCCCACTGGTCCCCACTGGGATCCACCCAGTCTGTGGCAGCCACCTGGCAATCCTCTCATCCCAACTAAAATCAGCACCTGATTGAGGTGTTGGAAATCTGTCCCAAATTCCCCTTCAGGACTTAGCCTTCTGAGAGAGGCTCTGCCTTCCCCAGCCTCAGCCAAGCACAAGGAATGGAGCCCAGGCCGTGCATTTCCATCCAGGCCCCCACAGACCTGTGACAGGAGCAGGACAGCCAAGCCAGAAGTTAATTCCCCAGGACGGTCTGAGACGTGCAAACACAGCCACGAGCTTTGCCATCTGCAGCACAGTGGAAAGTTGCTAAGAAAAGTTCCCATTGTGTCGGGGATGCCACTCCAACCTCCTGGAATTTCTCTCTCTCCCTGCCTTCCCCTTGGCTGCTAAAAATGGCTTCAAACTCCCCAAAAGGCTTGAGGTTGAGCAGGGATGCTGGAGCTGCACCAGGAAAGGGCTGGAGGATTGGAGTGCACGGCTCAGGGGATGCAGTGCTCCCGATCCGTGCTCCAAGACTGATGGATGCTCCAAGGGTGGAGATCCCAAAGTGCAGAATGGAATCCTCTCCACTCCTCCCTCCATTCCCACACTCCTCTGCATCTCTGGCGTTGCCATTCCTGAAAATTTCACACCTAATTACTCATTATCCCTAACGAGGTCTCTCACCAGGCATCCACTGCTGGTCTGGAGCTGGTTTGAATCGGGCAGAGTTGTGCAATCTCTGGCGCTGGCCCTGCTCCACCCCTATCTGAATCCCAAAAAGTGAGTCTGGAGGGCTGTCTCTGGTCTGTCCACTCAGTCAGGGATTTGTCTGGGATAATGTTCCAGAGGCTGAGGTTTGATCAGCACGGTGGCCTCACTGACAGCAAGGCCCAGGGAACTCCACCCCCCAGAGCTGGAACAGGCACAGCACAAATCAAGGAGGGATCTGGTGGGAAGGGAGAGCCCAGCTCTGCTCCCGTGGGCTCTGCTGGTGCAGCTTCCCACCCTCAAGGTCCCAACAGCTCTGCTGGGATGGAGCAACTGGAGAGAATCAACAGCTCCCTGATTCCCAGTGCACTGGTCCCCACTGGGATCCACCCAGTCTGTGGCAGCCACCTGGCAATCCTCTCATCCCAACTAAAATCAGCACCTGATGGAGGTGTTGGAAATCTGTCCCAAATTCCCCTTCAGGACCTAGACCCATCTCCCTGACAGGCCTGGTTGGTGACTGTGACGCCAGCCCATGGAGGGAACTGTGGAAAATGGGCTCAGGCTCAGGCTGAGCTTGGTTGGGATGGCATTCCCCCACAAAGGGTGCCTCATTCCCCATGGACTTTCCCTCCCCAGTTTGTTTTCCAGCTCCTCTTTCACTGAGCAGCAGCAGCCTCCTTCCCAACTTCAGTATACTTCTGTTTCCACCTCTGGAATCCCAGAATTATTCTGGGATTCTGTTTCCCAGAAGCCCAGAATTCCTCCTCCAAGGGTTTGCCCCGCAGGGTAGCTTGTAGAGAATATCTGGAAATGAAAATTCCCATTCCAAACGCCGAGTGAAACAGGCAGGCAGCGGCTTGGATCTTCTGGAAAGCCAGGTCCCGACTTCCAGCAAAGCTTCACCTCCACCTCCTCCGGGACTTCGGGACCTCTGTCATTCCAAAGCCTTTTTAAAATGTCATCATTCCAGGAGAAGCCGGTCGGGGCTTGAGCCAGGAGCGGTGACGGAGAGCTGGGATCAAAGCTGTGAACTCCGGGCAGCTGGGAGAGCTGAGGGAAGCCAGAGCAGGAGGTGACATCAGCCCGGCTCCGCACTGGATTCTCCCGGAGCCGCTGCCGCAGGGATCCGGGAAGCCGGGATGCTGAAGGGCTGAGTCACCACGGCTGCAGGCTCTCCTGGGAGCAGGGAGCAAGATTCCCTCACAAGAAGGAGCTTTTTTTTTTTTTTTTTTTTTTTTTTTTTTTTTTTTTTTTTTTTTTTTTTTTTTTTTCCACTGTAAATCTTCGGCGAGGAGGCTGAAAGGTCACTGGGGCTTGGCACCGCTCTGGCAGCCGGGAGCCAAATGGCTTTGGTGGGAAGGAGGAGGAGGATGCTGCCGGCTCCCCAGGGGCTCCCTCCTCACAGCCTTCACCCACAGCCTGTCTGGGTCACCGTGGAGCAGCTCTGCTCCTTCCCTGGCTGCTCCAAAGCCAAACAGGCTTCGGCAGGGCTGGGAATCCTGGTCCCACCTAAGGAAAGGGGACTTTTGTCTTTGGCTTTCACAGCCAGGGGAAGATTTTTGAGCTCAGATCCCAATCTGTATTTCGGGAGAGATCTCTGGTGAGGGCTGAAGTAGGTCTGCAGGTATCCCAAGGGTTTAAGTGGATCCAGAGCTTTTACATCTTAAATTTTCAAATCCCACCAGTGCTCTGCCCCCACTCAGATCTGTGGGATCCCTGATACGAGTCAGTTCCTTCCACACAAAATCATTCCCTGAATTCCCTTTCCTTGGAGCTGGGAGAGGATCGGCAGCATTGAAGGGCACACGGACAGGGAACCCCTCCTCTGGAACTGGGGGGAGGATGCACATGCATTTCTGAGTGGGATTCAGGAGAATTTCCAAGCAAGAAGCAGCTCTAAACCATCGTGAAGAACTCCTCCCTTCTAAACCCCGAAAACATTAACCTCTAAAAAATGCGATATAAATAATAATTTAAAAATTCCAGCTTCGGCAGGGCTGGGAATCCTGGTCCCACCTAAGGAAAGGGGACTTTTGTCTTTGGCTTTCACAGCCAGGGGAAGATTTTTGATCTCAGATCCCAGTCTGTATTTTGGGAGGGATCTCTGGTGAGGGCTGAAGTAGGTCTGCAGGTATCCCAAGGCTTTAAGTGGATCTAGAGCTTCTAAATCTTAAATTTTCAAATCCCACCAGTGCTCTGCCCCTACTCGGATCTGTGGGATCCCTGATACGAGCCAGTTCCTTCCACACAAAATCATTCCCTGAATTCCCTTTCCTTGGAGCTGGGAGAGGATCGGCAGCATTGAAGGGCACACGGACAGGGAACCCCTCCCCTGGAATTGGGGGGAGGATTTGCTGTGCTCCACCACGGAGCTGCCCCTGCTCCCGTGTCCGAGGGGAAAGAAATTCCACCCTCAGGAAGGGCGAGGTGGGAGATCAAACCCACAAAAGCCAGCCAAGACTGACCTCTTGAGAAAGGCTGGAGGAACCACAGCCGGAGGAAAAGCCAGGGAGCAGCCGAGGAAAGGTGGGAAGGAAGGAAAAGCAGGGCGAGGATGATGACAACAAAACCCCCTCTGTGCAGCCATCCCTCAACACCTCCCCGGCATCAATTACAGACGGCAGCACCCTGACCACACCAAGGGTGATAATGACTTTCCAAGGTCCATCCAGCTCGGATTTTTGTCCCTGGAAGTGGCCAAAGGCAGATTTTAAGGAAGGGTTTAAGAATACAATAAACACACTGTGATTTTTTTTTTCTTCCTCCCCCAGCCTAAAAAAAAAATAATAAAAAAAAAATATCAGCAGCTGAGGGATTTCCTGAGCTGAAGGAGGAGTTATCTTTGCATTAAACAGGGCTCGGGGGACTTTCCTCCTACAAACCTCTCCATTGTCCCTCAGCTCATAAGGAAAGAAGAGAAAGAAACATTACAGCTTTTATTGATGATGAGGTGTCAGCTGAAAATGCAGGGCAAGAAATTAAATTTCTTCACCTGCACCTCGAGCCGGTTCGGAGAAAGCCCCAATTCTCCCTCTGACAACAAAGTCTGGGTTCATTAACAAAAATTGTGCTGTAAAACCTTTTCCCCTGACTTAATGGGACGGCTCCAAGGTCCTTGGAAGGATTATTTCAACCCCACAGGCTCAATCAGTTGGTTCATTAAGCAGCAAAAGGTTGGGAAAACCCACCAGGGATTCCTTCCTTCAGCGTTATTACTGCTGCTACAAAACGTCCCTCTCGATTTTTCCAGCAGCTGTGAGTGAGTTTTGGCTTTTTAAAGCAAATGAGTGGGGACCCATCAGCACCCAAACACATCTGGGTGGAAGTGTTAAAGGGTCTTTTGGGGTGAGCCCCAGCACCGGGGAATAAATGGAATTTAAATGGCATTTAATGGTGCTTAATGCTATTTAAATGCTATTTAAATGGTATTTAAATGGTAATTTAAGGTATTTGCATGCCCCTCCTCCTCACACATCTGGAAGGGGCTCCAGCTGCACCTTTTACCCTTCCACAATCCCACTTTTTAAAGGAATTCGTTGTGTTGTTCCCGCTGGCACAGCCTGGGCAAACACAGAGGCTCTGCCCTGCTGCACATCCCTCCTGGAGGGCATCCCAGGAATGCTGCTGGAGCTGCCTGCTCCCTGGAGAAACCCTGGGTGGGTTCAGCAGGACAGGCCTGGGCAGAAGGCTGGGCCTAGAGGATCTGCCTTAGCCTAATTCCTGACTCAGGAATTCCTGCCTGGCACCTCCACATCCCACAATGACAACTCCAGGCTCAAATCCCATTTTTTTTTTTCTTTGCTGAAAAATGTGACCTGACTCCGTTTCCACCCAAATCCTTTAAAACCCAGGGTGCAGCACTGAGACCCTTGAGGACAACGTGGTATAGGTGGATGAGAATGTATCCAAAAGGAGAGGTGGGAAGGGGATTTTGGAAAAAAAAGGAGGAGAGCAGCACTAAATCAGCACAGAAGCAGGGCAGGTGAAGAGAAGGGAAAAAAGCTCCTCCTCACACCAACCTTCCAAATTCCTCATTTCCACGGTAAATACCGATTCATCTCCAGGCCTTGGCGTTGTGATCCAGGAGCTCTGACCATGGGCACAGCGCTGGCCTGGCTAATTGCCATTTAAATCATTAGCAGGGCACAAAGGGGTGGCAGGAATTCCTGCCCCCTTGGGCTGCAGCACAGTCCCCCAGCCCTGTTAGTGAGGAATTCCGGCACCTCCTCCTCGGGATCCTGAGGGCTCCCTAATGAGGGGGAGGGTGTTGGTGGGATTTGGACCTGTCCCTGATCAGCTCATGGCACAAGTGCTCCCTGCACTGATAAATCCCAAGGTTTATCAGCTGGAGTTGATCCTGGAGAGCTGGGCTGGGGAAGGAGCTGCACACCTGGGCTGTCCACCCCGGGCTCATCCCGCTGGGGAGGCACCAAAACCCCACGGATGGGGATGGAGACAACACCTGGGGGTGTTCATTCTCTCCCCAGATCCCCAAATCTGGGTGATCTACAAACTGGTTTTGCTCTGGTTCTGCCCTGTGACCCTGCCTGATGTCCCCCAGTGTCACTTGAGGTGGGACCAAGATCAATCTGATCTGAGTTCACACCACCCTCACCACCAGCACCACATCCATTCCCAATCCCACACCCATTCCCAGTCCCACATCCATTCCCAATCCGACACCCATTCCCAATCCCAAATCCATTCCCAATCCCACACCCATTCCCAGTCCCACACCCATTCCCAGTCCCACATCCATTCCCAGTCCCACACCCATTCCCAGTCCCACTCCTATTCCCAATACCAAATCCATTCCCAATCCCACACCCGTTCCCAATACCAAATCCATTCCCAATCCCACACCCGTTCCCAATACCAAATCCATTCCCAGTCCCACACCCATTCCCAATACCAAATCTATTCCCAGTCCCACACCCATTCCCAGTCCCACACCCATTCCCAATCCCAAATCCATTCCCAATCCCACACCCATTCCCAGTCCCACACCCATTCCCAATCCCAAATCCATTCCCAATCCCACATCCCCACTCCTGGCTGTTTCAGGGAAGGATTTGGGTTTCAGTGCTAACGGGAGAACAATCGTGCTGGGACTCCAGGAACGCCTCGGATTAAACACAGAAAGCACCAGGAAATTAAAGCCTGGGCTGAATCACATCTCAGACTTTTGGGACTGGAAATTCCCATTGGGAATGCACGACCAAGACAAGAGCTACTATCTGTTGACAACCCCTGGAAATCATCCTCTCAAAAACGTTGAGTAACTGGAAATCATCGCCCTCCAAATTTTCAGCTTGTTAAAAAAAAAAAATGTTACAAATTCATCTTGGCTTGCTACAAATGGCTTGCTCTGCTCTCAACCGTTGGATCCTTCCACATGCATTTCTGAGTGGGATTCAGGAGAATTTCCAAGCAAGAAGCAGCTCTAAACCATCGTGAAGAACTCCTCCCTTCTAAACCCCGAAAACATTAACCTCTAAAAAATGTGATATAAATAATAATAATTAAAAAAAAAAAAAAAATAGGGCACAAACCCAGCGTGTGAGATGAGCTCCCTGCACACCCGTGGCCTCTGCCCAGGAGGAGAAGGACATTTCACACAAACCACACTGGAGCAGCTCAGCTTTGCCCAGGACTGTGATCCCCAAAAACCCCGACCCCGAGACACGGCCCCGCTGCCAGCGCCCTCCTCTCCGTCCCCCTCGGCAGGGAGAGTTGTTTGTTTGGTTTTGTAAGTCCCAGCTTAATGCAAAGCAGGAGCCAGCAAGGAGCAGGGGCTGCCAGAGGCAGAGCATCCCTTTCCGGCCTCTTCCCGTGGTTCCCGTGGCAGTTTTGGATCCTGCCGGTGTCTGGGTTGGGTTTAGATCATTCCTGACAGGCCCAGTTGGTGACTGTGACGCCAGCCCATGGAAAATGGTCTCAGGCTCAGGCTTAGCTTGGTTGGGATGGCATTCCCCCACAAACAGTGCCTCATTCCCTATGGATTTTCCCTCCCCTGTCCCCAAAGGATGCGTTTTACAGGGGGACGCGGTATCAGCACCCCCCAAAATCTACATGGTACAGAAATAATCAACCCTGACCCAGCCCCCTTTCCCCCTCTTTTCCCACCAAACCCATTCTGGTCCTCAGGAGGCTCCAAAGGCTGCTCCCAGCAGGAATTCCCAGCACATCCCACATCCCTGGCTTTGCCAGGGGCGTTGTGCAACAGCTCAAGGGACAACAAGTGGAAAAATCACTTCCAAGTGGGAGGTAATGAGATGCAATCCTGTCTGCACGGGACAATAAATCACCTCTTTGGGCTTTTCCAGCCTCAAAAAAAAAAAATGTGGAGCAGAGGGCAGGGATGTGGCTGGCGAGGGAAGGACTGAGGGAAAGACCAGAAGGAAAAGATCACAGCTGAGGGAAGACACAACAGCAAACTCCAGGGGGAAGGGAATAAATCTGTTCCACATCCCTGTGCATCGCCGCCGCAGTCTAAGCAAGGAACCAGCTCCACAGGCAATGTCACATTCCCAAAAAGGCTCAGTGAATGCATGTTTGGGACAACCACAGAGGAAATCCAAGGAAAACGGGCTCATTTTCCCACAGTCCAGGGCCAGCACAGCTCCCAAAGCTCCCCAGCACCTCAGGGGCTGCTTAGCTATGATTGGTTTCATGGAATCATGGAATGGTTTGGGTTGGAATCCACTTCCAACCCTGACACCTCCCACTGTCCCAGGCTGCTCCAAGCCCTGTCCAGCCTGGCCTTGGACATTCCAGGGATCCAGGGGCAGCCACAGCTGCTCTGGGCACCCTGTGCCAGGGCCTGCCCACCCTCACAGGGAACAATTCCATCCATTTTATTCCTTAGCTGGAGATAATTCAGAGATGTCACAGCCCAAACGAGACAATCCAACAGTGCAGGAGAGGAGGAAAACCAAAACACATTCGGGTGGAAATTCAGGGGGGGTTTCAAGGAGGGAGAACTGGGTGAGTCCAGGGGGAGTCTGTGCTGGTTCCAGGGGGCTGCCAGGGGACAGGGACATTGGGAATCCCCAATGGAGGCTGTGGATCAAGGAACAGCTCCTGGTCCATCCCTGGGGAGGATCCCACCTCCCTAGAACAAGGAGACCTCAAGCTCAATGAACCCCACACCAAAATCTTCAAGGAGGAGAGAGGCCTGAGACACATTTTGGGTACCAGGTAAGCAGGAGACTCCCAGCAGGAGTTCCCAGGATCTAAATTGGTGCAGAGGGATAAGAAGCTGACCTGGGATTTGGAATCCCACCTCCCTTAAATTGCTAACCAAGAGACTTCCCCCCCCACCTTTCTTTGGGACCTCTCTGTCCTTAAAGTGGCAGCCTAAGAAACGCAGCAGAAAGGTAATAAGTAAATAATAAGTAAATAAAAGAATTAATTAATTAATTAAATAATAATAGACTGAAGTGCCACTGGGAGCTGCTCTTTGCTGCCCTGGAACCTCCTCCAGGAGGTCTGGCTCCATCCCGCCACTGTGCTGGCCCCAAGCCAAAGATCACAGGGATGATTCTTCCATCTTCAGAGCCTGGTGGTGCCCAGAAGCTCCAGAGTGGAGCTTCCACCCGGGAAGCAGTGATTGCCCCGCTCTGGAATGCTGCAGGAGCCTCAGCAGAGCCTTCCCAGGGCTCTGCAATCCCAGACTCCCAGCTATAAAACCCCTGCTGCAGGCAAAAAACCGGGACATGGGGAAGGAGATCCAAGGAATTTCCACATCTACAACCATCGCAGCTCCATAAAGTTGTTTAAAAGAGGGAACTGAGATTGTTTTCCTTGTGGAAATCCTATGTTTATTTTTAGTTCTGCCTCGGAGTATAAATAACTCCGGAATGAAGTGCACGGTGCTTAACTCCCTTCATTGTGCCCTTAATTGCTTCCTTGTTTGCTTTCCACTTTCCACTCTGCTCCAGCCCCATATTCCAGCACCAGCTCCTCCCTTCCACGTTTGTTTATTGTGTCTGCACTTCCAGAAACTGAAAGGTCAGGAGAAAATATGAATTTTTTAATGGAATTTCCTAGTGCCACCAAGGCTTTGCCCTCCCCGCCTGCCCTTGGCATGGATTCCCTCCCATCCAGACGCCACCAGCCTGCATCCCAGAGCCATTCCAGCCTGCCTGAAACACCCTCCCTGTCTTCTCTCCCATTTGTGCCGGAGCCATGAGCTCATGTCCCTCAGGAGAACATTCCCCGTTCCTCTGGATGCCGCCAAAGGAACCGGCGCCCAGCTCATCCCGGTTTTGTGGGGCCACCCTGGGATGAGGAAGGAGCTCTTCCAGCATCTTCTCCTGATGCTTCCCAGCAGGAACAGTGGGATTTGCTCCATGGATGCCCCCATGGAGCACAGCAGCACCTCGGGAGGCTCGCAGGGCTGCAGTGCCCGGCCAGGGCGGTGCTGGACCTGGAGCAGGGATGTGCTCCATGAGCTCCGGAACGCCGGAGGTGTCACATCAGACCTGCTTCCCAACCCCCCAGCAGGGCATAACCCACATCCTGGAACGGCCCATCCTGGCTCCATCCCACCCCAGCACCCTCTGAATGCCTCCCCTGAACACATGGAGAGCTTTGGTTCCACCAGGAGCAGAAGGAAGCTCCAACCCATCCCTGAACTTCCCCAGGCAGCTCCAGCCCCATGGGAAGGGTTTTTCCCCGTGTTCCGTGGGCCAAGCACTGTGCTTGCTCCACAGCAGGGATGTGGGTGGGGAGCTGGAGTCAGGAGCACCTTTCCAAGGTGAGTCCCTGGGGGAGGGAGCTCACAGCTCTTCCCTGGAAGTGCAGGGAAGCATCCATTTCTCCCAAGCAAGCATTAGAGCAGGATGAGGTCTGTGCATGGACCAGGGATCAACCTGCTGTCCAGCCCTGGGGATTCCAGGGAGACCTTGGAGCCCCTCCCAGTGCCTCTCTCCAAGAGAGGGTGACAAGAGCATGGAGTGCCAGGACACAGGGAATGGCTTCCCAGTGCCAGAGGGTGAGATGGGACTCTGGGAAGGAATTGTTCCCTGCGAGAGAAGAAGAAGTGGCTGCCCCATCCCTGGAAGTGTCCAAGGCCAGGCTGGAGCAGCCTGGGACAGTGGAAGGTGTTCCTCCCCAGGGACAGAACTGGATGATCCTTTGGGTCCCCTCCAGCCCAAACCATTCCATGATTCCTGCCCTCAGTCCTGTTGCAGGGGTGGATCAAGCCATGTTTTCCAGAGGGATCATTTCCTGCCTTGCCACCACTGACAGCCCCCAACCAGCACTGGCTTTTATTTATTTTCATTTGGAAAATTTCCCCCCAGCCCTTAAAGCTGCCCAGAGTTTCCAACAAGCCTCTGCCCATTGGGACTCCCACCCTCAGTCTGGTTCTTCCTTGTGCTCCTCAAAAAAAAAATAGGGCTGAGCTTTTGGGAAGCTTCAAATTCCTCCCTCAACCTCAGGAGAGGTAAGGAGAAAAATATGCAGGGATGTGAAGCAAATTCCTGCCTAATTCCTCAGGAGCCCCAATCAATGGGAGACTTCTCCTCTCTGTTTATTTATTTATTTTTTTTTTCCCAGCAGGAGTCCCAGTCTGTCCTTTCCCCTTTCCAAAAAATCCACACCCGGGAGCTGTGACATCAGAGGATATTTTAGGAAGGCAGCTTCGTCCCCAGCCCAGGTCTGGTGTGGTTCCCTTTCCCTCACACAACCCCACAGTTCTGCTGCCCAGCAAAGCTGGCTCCTGGATGCCAAACCTGGAGGTGAAACGGGAACCCTGGAAAAGCAGGGATTGTCTCTTCCAGCCCTTTCCCTCCCAAGGAATAATATGCTTGGCTTGTCCTGGTGTTGACACAAGGGTGACTCACAGGCCCAGCAATGTGGGACTGTTTGGAGGTTCAGGGCAGGCATCTGGAAGCAGCCCCGTGTCCCTTGGCAGGGGCTGAGCTCAGCTCAGAAATGCACTTTTATCCCTGCAATGCAGGGAATGCAGCCCTACCTACAGCTCCCACCTCCAAGGCCGTTCCCTGCACCCATTGGCTCCGGATTTGGCTGGAAAATCACCTTTGCCAACCCCACCTGTGCCCACCCTCCGTGCCTTTGAGGTGGGTTCCACCCTAAGCTTGTCTCAGGGTGCTCTTGCTTCACCTGGGTTTGCTCCAGCCCTAAAATCCGTGGATGGCCCTGGATTCACTGCAAAGCCTGGAGCAGGCAGGAGTTCACAGCCCCCTCAGCCCCACCTGACACCACCCCTTCATGCAGGTCTGGGAGCACATCCCGAAATATCTTCCCTCTTCCCCCTGGGAGCTGAACAAAGCTGCTCTCCCGAGAGGTTTGCAAGGAGATCTCCGAGAAAACCAACCAACAGTGAGTGGTGTTCCTGCTGGGAGTGATCCCAAAGGGCTGAGCCTGTGGGGACAGGGATCCCAAAGGGATGATCCCAAAGAGATGATCCCAAAGGGATAATCCTCAGGGGACAGGGATCCCAAAGAGCTGATCCTGTGGGGACAGGGATCCCAAAGGGCTGATCCCAAAGGACTGATCCCAAAGGGCTGATCCCAAAGAGCTGATCCCAAAGGGATGATCCCAAAGAGCTGATCCTGTGGGGAGAGGGATCCCAAAGAGCTGATCCCAAAGGGCTGATCCTGAAGAGCTGATCCTGTGAGGAGAGGGATCCATCCCAAAGGACTGATCCCAAAGGGCCATTCTGATGTGGACAGGGATCCCAAAGGGCTGAACCCATGGGGAGAGGGGCATGAGGAGGAGCAGCTGCTCTGCCAGAGGAACGTGCTCCAGATCCCTCATCCTCCTGCTCCTCCAGCCTGGATCCTGTCCACTCTGCCCAGTCCTCAGCACAGACCTCCCACATCCACACATGGCTTCCCCAGACCTCCTGCTCCATGCCCAGCCCCAAATCCCAAATCCCAAATCCCAAATCCCACACCCCAGCTGTCCTGGAGCCCCGGGCGTGCTCCCCGCGTGTCACCCCGACATTGGAAGCCTCAGCTCCTCCTTGGAAACCTCAGCCTTGGCTTGTGGCACCCCCCAGCCAGGGAACAGCTGGAAGTGGCTTCAGCCCCGCCAGCGAGCCCTTTCCCGGGATTTTCAAAGGTCAGGAACCCGATCCATCTCATTGCACAGCGCGTGGAACCGCCAGCCCTGCCCACCCCCGGCACCCCCGTGGCTTTGGAGCGGGATGCTGCTCCTGAGGGACGCTCCAGAGCTTTTGGAGGATGGAGGATCCCACCCCTGACGTTCCCCGAGTTCAGCTCGGGGTGTGGAAGGCTTTTCCTTTTCCCTTTCCCAGCCTGGCTCCGTTCCCTGCTGGCCTCGTGCCTGGAGCTGGCAGCTCCCGCATCCCAGCAGATCCATAAATAATTCAACAGCTTACTAAAAAATATGGATCCATCAGGTCTCTGGTTCTGGTGCACAGAACCGGGGCAGAGACCCGGAGCACCGGGAATGAGGCAGGAGAAGTCAGGGAATGTCACCAGGGAAAGCACTGGAGGCTCCAGCTACAACGGGGCTGAAGGAAAGGGAAAAACCCTCAGACTCTTGAGTTAATTCTCCAACAAAAGAAAAAACCCACGAGTTTCCTAATTCCAGACAGGGCCCTGAGCAGCTCTGTGAAGAATTCCAGCTCCAGTCAAAGCCGTTTTCCACACTTCCAGTAGCAGATCCTTTAAAATTCACAGAGAGAGGAGCACGCTCGCCCTTGGCTGTCTGGGCCTGGCCGTCCCCGGCTCCAGGAGCAGAGAATGCCACAGAGACAAATTCCATCCTCCCTGCAGCTACTGCTGCTCCGCTGATATGCAAATCCAGCCCTCCCTGAGGCTCCCTGGGAGGGTCAGGAGCTCTCTTCCCACATTTCTGTCACGGGTCAGGGATCGGAATTCCACGTCCTGCAGGTATCGATGGCAGATTAAAAGACCATTTTCTTCTGCAGAGATCTCAAAAATCTTTCTGGCAGGGATGGGGGGCTGACAACTGCCTGGGCTCCAGCCCGTGCTGCTGACTGCTCTTCTCCTTGCACTTTTCCTCTCCTTGGCTCTTGTGCTCAAAGGAGTGAAAAAAAAGTAGTGGTTTTTTTTTGGTTTGTTTTTAAATGTGTGTGAACAAAAAGATAACAAAAATCAAGGTCTTGCACTAGCAGGAGGAGCACATCAGCATCCCAGAGCCAGCTCCAGGGATCTGGGGCACTCAAGACCCAGCTCCAGGGATCTTGGGCATTCCAGATTCAGCTCCAGGGATCTGGGGCATTCCAGACCCAGCTCCAGGGATCTTGGGCATTCCAGATTCAGCTCCAGAGATCTGGGGCATTCCAGCCCCAGCTCCAGGGATCTGGGGCATTCCAGCCCCAGCTCCAGGGATCTTGGGCATTCCAGCCCCAGCTCCAGGGATCTGGGCCATTCCAGCCCCAGCTCCAGGGATCTGGGGCATTCCAGATTCAGCTCCAGGGATCTGGGGCATTCCAGCCCCAGCTCCAGGGATCTGGGGCATTCCAGATTCAGCTCCAGAGATCTGGGGCATTCCAGCCCCAGCTCCAGGGATCTGGGGCATTCCAGCCCCAGCTCCAGGGATCTGGGGCATTCCAGATTCAGCTCCAGGGATCTGGGGCATTCCAGACCCAGCTCCAGGGATCTGGGGCATTCCAGCCCCAGCTCCAGGGATCTGGGGCATTCCAGACCCAGCTCCAGGGATCTGGGGCATTCCAGCCCCAGCTCCAGGGATCTGGGGCATTCCAGATTCAGCTCCAAGGATCTGGGACATTCCAGATTCAGCTCCAAGGATCTGGGACATTCCAGAGCCAGCTCCAGGGATCTTGGGCATTCCAGCTCCAGCTCCAGGGCAGCTCCTCTTGGCAGCAGCAGATGTGGAGAGCCAATGCCAGGCGACTCATCCCAAGGGAAAGAAGGGAGAAGTCACAGCCTGGGTGACTGATTTGAGGATGGGGATGGAAAATCCAGCCCCTCACCTCTCCACATTCCCTGGCTGATTCCCTCCAGGGCTTCCCTAAAAACCACGGGGGGCTTTGCTCTCCACCAGGAGCCATGGAGGTGACACTGGAAGGTGACATTCCAAACCAAACCCCAGAGTGCTCCCAAGGACCCGGCACGCTGACAGGGAGGTGGGAAGGGAGGGATTCCAGGCTGGGAGGGCGGGATAAACGAAGGAACAGCACTCAAGTGTTGCCACACACAGCAATTTCCTCCTCCCCACCTCCCCTCAGCTCCAGCTCCAGCTCCCACGTCAGGACATGGACACAATTCCCACTCACCTGCTCAAGGAAAACACGGAGCTGAGGGTGCTCCGCGAAAAATCAAATAAACTTAAAATAAAATAAACTGAAAAGGGAGGCGACTGCTTGATCCTGCCCGGAATACAAACGACTTGCCAGAGACCAGCAAGAGATTTGGATTTCCTAAAAACACTCCCAGCCATCCCAGGAAGGGTAATTCCCATTCGTCAACTTGAGTTTTTCCTGGCAGCACCTTCCAATCTCTTGGCACTGCTTCCAAGGCTCAGCAAGCAGCTGTGGATGTCTGGAAATGGAGCTGCTGCACGCGAATCAGGTGTGGGAGCTGATCAAAGCCCTGACAGGCTGTGCCTGGGTGACAAATGAAGGTTTAATTGATTCCTTTAAATGATCCCTTTTCCCAGAGGAGCTTGGTGATCTGGGAACAAATTTCTCTGCTGCATTTTGTTCTCTCCAGGGATCTGGGGCATTCCAGCCCTAGCTCCAGGGATCTGGGGCATTCCAGACCCAGCTCCAGGGATCTGGGGCATTCCAGATTCAGCTCCAGGGATCTGGGGCATTCTAGACTCAGCTCCAGGGATCTGGGGCATTCCAGCTCCAGCTCCAGGGCAGCTCCTCTTGGCAGCAGCAGATGTGGAGAGCCAGTGCCAGGCGACTCATCCCAAGGGAAAGAAGGGAGAAGTCACAGCCTGGGTGACTGATTTGAGGATGGGGATGGAAAATCCATCCCCTCACCTCTCCACATTCCCTGGCTGATTCCCTCCAGGGCTTCCCTAAAAACCACGGGGGGCTTTGCTCCAAACTCTCCCTCGGACAAACTCCCTTTTCCTGTAGCTCCAGCCACCTGCTTGTGCCACCACCAAACTGCTGTCAGGATCCTGACAGAAGTCAGGGGAGCAGGAGCACCAAGCTGGAATTTCGTTAAAAACACCTCTTTTCCCTGAGCATTCCCACAAGTGTTTCCCATTAACCTCAGGAGAAGGTGTTGCCTCCAGAGCACAGCCTGTGCTGTCTCAGAACTCCCCTCTCCTCCCACCCCGTGCCGGCTGCTCTGCTGAAGCAGCCGGATGATGGGATGAGCAGGAAAAGCCTGGAGCAGGTGTCCAGGTGTGAGTCCAGTCCTGGCAGAGCCCAGCACCATCTGCTTTATAGGATCAGTGGCCTGCAGCTCCCTGAGCACAGCTCAGCCCAGCTGTGCTCCCAAATCCACCAGGATTCCGGGCTCCCAGCTTCCCACCCGGCAGCGCTTTGGGTGCAAACCACATCAGGTGTGGATCACGGAATAACTGGGGTGGGAAAGGAAAACTTCCAGGCCCCGAAATAAGCAGGGACATCTTCACTCAGAGCCTCCTCCAACTGTGTGCAGGGATGAGCATTCCAGGGATGTCTGGAGGCGCTACGTGGACTGGCTGGGATGCAGCCCCCACCACCACCCAGGATTAGGGACGCAGGGTGGGAACAACCCCTTCCCCTCATGGATTTCTCTTCCCTCCTCCTCCTCCCAAGCCAGCCGTGGCGGGGGAGGAGGGAGTTGTGCAAAGCCCCGGGCCCCAGGGAAGCCTCTGGATTCCCTGGCAGCAGCCAAGGCCTCCGGAAAAGCTGCTCCGCACGCAAAGCTGCCGGGACAGCCCCGGAATGCTCTCAGCAGGATTCCCCTCCTCGTAATTTAGGGCAAAAATCCCGGGAGAACTCGGAGCGAGAGGCCAACTGGTAACACCCAGAAACTCGGGGGCTCTCAGATATTCCAGGAGTGCCAAAGAGTTCCTGAGATATGGACAAAAAACCAAACCCAAAGGGACAAGCAGGGTGTTTGGGAGAGCAGGGTGGGAGCTGCTGCTTTCCCACCTCCTGGGTTTTCCTCCAGGAATGGAAGGAGGATCCCTCCCCACTGCACCTGGGAGGAGGATCCGCTCATCCTCCTGCTCCAGGGATGCTTTGGAATGAGTGCCAAGGCAGCTGAGGAGCCCTGGGGCAGAGCTGTCCCCACCAGCTGTGGTGCCACGCAGGTGACACAGCCACAGTTTGGTGGCACTGACTCGTTGGCTCAGTGACAATTCCAACAGGAGGCACCTTGAGTTTTCCACAGGTTTGGTTTTTTTTCTTTCTCCAGTGGGGACCACGTTTGGCTCTGTGCCGTGGAAATGTCGTCTTGTTGGAAAAATGAGCTCAAAAATCTAATCCTGAGTCCAGGTCCGGGGTCCTGAGCACGAGAAGGACGAGGTGGAGCAGATCCAGAGCAGAGCACAGGGAAGGGAAAGCTCCAGGGAGAGCCTGGAGCCCCTTTCCAGTGCTTAAAGAGGAATTGGAAAACAGAGGGAAAGTGACCTTTTGCACAGGCAGGTAAGTGACAGACAAGAGGGAACGGCTTCCAAGTGCCATAAGGCAGGATTATTTGGGATTTTGGGATGAGAACATGTCATCACACGGCGCTTTGGAGAGGGCAGGGGGCCACAGGGCATTTTTCCAAGTGGTGCTGCTGTTGGGGTGGGAAGCAATCAGGAATCCCCCCCAGATTCGCAGGAATGCTCCGACTGCTCCTAAGAGTTCTCTCACACACGCAACAGAGGTGCTTCAAACCAAACATCTGCCTCCAAAGAAGGAGAATGATTTTTATATTAATTATATTATTAATAATAATTAATTATTAATATATAATAATATAATATAATATATTATTACTTAAAGGAGAATACGAATTATTAATTAACAGGACGATGCCATGTTGTGCTTTGATTCCAGTAAAACTGAAACCCAGCAATGGATTTACTTCTCTTTCCTTTACTCCTTGGAAGCACGAATGACACACCTTGGAAAGGGCAAGTCCTGGTGTTCCCAGCTCCTTCTGAGGGCCAGAAGCAGCTGAATTTTGGGATGTGCACCTGGATGTGTTCCTGGCACATTCCCTGTGTCCTCCAGCCCATCCCCAGTGCTGCTGGCTGGGGCTCTCCCAGCCCTCACTGCCTCATCCCACGTATTCCAAATTCCTTCCGAGGTCTCTCAGCACGGGGCCAGCTTTCCGGGATGCTGGGAATCTCCATCAGCACCAAGGCAGGAGGAACCACAATTGCATCACAGCCCCAAAAAACCCACACCAGGCTTGCTCCAAGAGCATTCCTGCAGAATTAACAGGGCAGAGGGTGGTGAGAAACACAGGCAGAGGACAAAACCCAGCCTGCAGACACCAGGGTCACCCCACAGCAGGCTCAGGAACGCATCCCTCTGCTGAGTGACTCCTTGTTTTCCTCACCAAGGTGAGGAGAAGGCAGATGTGGAGCTGCAGCACCGCCCTGCTCCTGCTCAGCTGCAGCTGGGGCCTGCTCTGAGGCAAAGCTGCTGCTGGGGTTTGATTGATTTACAGGATGATGGACACGACTCAAACATCACGGCACGGAGAGCTCTGAGGGCTTTGATTAAAGGGGAACATAAATCAGTCCCCCCAGGGCCCTCCCTCCGTTCCTGCCTGCTGCCTCCACCCTGTCCCAAACGCTTCCAGAGCTGGGGTTGTCCCACCCTTATAAACAGCTCCTGCCTGGAGCTGCTGCTGGGGCTCGGCCCCAAATCCATTCCCACGTGGACAACCCCGTATTTGTGGGAAATTCAGTCTGACTCATCCCCCAAAGCAACCAAAACACCAAGGAAAAGAGTCACTGATAGATCCAGTCCTTGTTTCTGTTCCCTAAGGATAAAGGTGGGGAGGCCCTGGCACGGATCCCCAGAGGAGCTGTGGCTGCCCCATCCCTGGATGTGTCCAAGGCCAGGTTGGATGGGACTTGGAGCAGCCTGGGGCAGTGGAACTGGATGATCCTGAAGATCCCTTCCCACCCAAACCATTCCATGATTCTGGGATCTCAGCTTTCGGCTCCAGGGGCGGAGGGCTCTGCTGAGGGGAAGGAAAATCCCCCTCAGAGGTTTCAGTGCTGATGTCTGTTTATGCTTTACATCCACAGTGGCTTCGTTTTTAATAACCTTGTCATCTCACCTATGTAAAATATGCGTTCCAATGAAACCCCACAGATCTGGGGGCTGTGGCTGTGGGTTAAACAAACATCCCCGTGATTCAGCCCTACAGAAAACGCTCAAATCTTTCACATTATTCAGCCAACCCTTTTTTTTTTTTTTTTTTTATTAAAAAAAGAGAGAACATGCAGAAGGACACAATTCGTGCTCAGCAGCTGTGATTACGCCATGAATTTTCCTCACTCACAAGAGATGACACCAAAAATTCCATGCCTCTCCCAACCAATCCAGGCTGCAGCAATCCAAACGACTTGGACACAAGATCTAAGCTCTGCTGCAGGTATTTCACCTGCAGAGCTGCCTGGACAACTGCCAGGTTGTTCCCAAAAAAAAAAAAAAAAACAACCAACAAAACAAAAAGCAACCCCAAGCCCCAAAATAAATTTGTTTTAGCTGGGAGAAAATTCAATCCTACAAAAGTAATCCTGCAGCAGGACAGGGATGTGAGGCAGGGGGAGGTTTGTTAGGAGGGTGGTGAAACACTGGCACAGGGTGCCCAGGAAAGCTGTGGCTGCCCCACCCCTGCAAGTTTTCCAGGCCAGGTTGGAGCAACCTGTGATTGTGGAAGGTGTCCCCGTGGCAGGGCAGGAATGAGATGATCTTTAAGGTTCCCCCCAACCCAACCCATCCCATGATCCTATAGTTTTAAGGATGTGCTGGAAGGCAGAGCTCTCCCCCTGGGCTCTGCAATCCCATCCTCCCCGCTGCTTTTCTTGGGAGAGGCAGCACCTGAGAGCACCTTGTCCCCCTGCCACCTGTGCAGCCTGGGCTCAGCTGCCTCCCCATCCCACACCAGCACAGCAGGGATGGTGATCCAGGGGTGATGATGATGATGATCCAGGGATGGGATTATGACAGGGGAGTTTATAGGATTGTTGAACACTTTTTAATGCAATACACACACACACACGCACACACAGGCAGATTTTCCAAGGGAAAACATCTTCCTTAGCCACACCAGAGGGGACAGCCCCTCTCCTCCTGCCAGGCCTGACATGGATTGAGCTACGGGAGGGAATGCTTTGTCCCTGCAGTGATTAAATCGGGGTGAAGCTTCCACAACAGCACAAAAACAACCCCTGTCCATCACCTCCCTCCCGGAGCAGCAAGTCAAGACTGGCTGCCATAAACGTGACTGAATTCCACGGAACCCCAGCCTTGCAGGCCTGGGCTGGGGGAGAGGGGAGGCTCTGACAGAGGGATGATTGATTCCCAGAGCAGGCAGGAATGTGATGCTGAAGAGGAGTCAGAGGGTTTTACTGAGGTTCTCCTGCTCACAGGGAACTGTAGCCATGGTCGGTGCCTGTGATGTTTGGGTTTCTCTGAAACTTTTTCCCAGAGAGTTTTCTGCCAACCAGAGACACGTTTTCCTGGCTGTAACCTTTGTTTACATTCCTTTCCCTAGGAGGTACTTCTCCTTGATGTCCCTCTGACTTGACCAATGTGTTTAAAGAAGTTTGTCTTTCTCCCACCCATTGGGTTGTTCTCTGTAGAACAGCATAAAAGGAAGAAATAAAGGGAGTCATGGTCAGTCTTCTGAGTGGGAGTCTGTGTCCTTGTGATCTTGAACAGCATCAAAGGAGCCCCATCCCCTCCCAGGACACATGGGACACTGGATTGCTACTTTGCAGTGTCAGGGCTATCACAAGACATGAGTGTAGCCATGATTCCTGCTGTGATCTTTGGGTTCTCTGAAACTCTTTCCCAGACACTGTTCTATCACCAAGAGACAAGTTTTCCTAACCCTAACCTTTGTTCACATTCCTTTCCCTAGGAGGGACTTCTCCTTGCTGTCCCTCTGACTTGACCAATGTGATGGAAGAGGTTTGTCTTTCTCCCACCCATTGGGTTGTTCTCTGTAGAACAGCATAAAAGGGAAGAAATAACCAGAAATAAAGGGAGTCACTGTCAGCCTTCTGAGTGGGAGTCTGTGCCCTTGTGGTCTTTAACAGCATCAGGGAAGTGCAGCACACGGGGCTCTGCCTGGGTGGGGACAGCCCGTGACCCCAGGGCCACTCAGGGGCAGGGTGACAGTGACCTCTGACCTGCACTGCTGCCCCCACAAGGTGCCAGAGGAACTGTGCCACCCACAGCCCGAAAAGCCGAGAGAGGAGAAAAAACTCCTGCAAGAAACACCTCACTGAGGATGGGAACCTAGGCCTGGCTTTGTGCTGCAAAACATCTGTGAGCACACAGAGCCAGGCTTTAACACCTGCCTGGCTATCCTGGGTGCTGCCACGCTGTTCCCTGCACCCTCAGGCTGGGAAAGCTCCCTGGGCAGCACAGATAACATCGAGAGGGCAAGGCCAAGCCTCACCCAGGCCGTGGATGCCCAGGGATCACCATTCCCTCCATCCCCAGCCCGCAGCCTGCTCTGCATTCCTGGCTCTCTGCTGCTCTCATCTCCCTGCTCCAGCACAGAATCCCTCCCTGAGGCTGGAGCTGGGGATGTTCCAGAGCTGAACACGACACCAGGACTCCCACACGTTCCCCTGGGGGCTGCTCCAGCCCTGTCCTTTCACGTGCAGCTTCCACGGCTCTCAGGTTTCCAGGAACTGCAGCCAGGTGCTCGGAAGCTCAGGGTGCAGCCAGAACAGCTCGTGTGGCCTTTGGCCTGAGCAGGACAGCACAAACCAAGCTGGGGTCATTTCACACCAGCCCACGAGCCTGGGGAATGCAGCTGTGGAGAAGCAAGGCTGGGATGAAGGCTCCTGCCCTGCTCTGCAGGGAGGCAGAGGGGTGGCACGGCTCTGCGAATCCACCAGCCTGGCACCAAGAGATGCAACCAGCCCAGAGCCCAAAAACAAGCTTGGTTTAGCTGGTGGGAAGGGACAATCCCATGAAAAGAATGCCACAAATGGACTGGGATCTGAGGCAGGTGAAGGTTTACAAGGTTTACAAGGAGGGTGGGTGTTGCTCTGTTCCTCTAAAGTTCTTCTAAGCCTTCTGATGTTTGCATTTTTGCGATGGAGTTTCTCACGCACTTTTCATGTAAGCAATGATTGTTTTGCATTCCTTTCTGGAGGAGGAGGGAACTGATGGGCTGTTGGGTTGAGCAGTGTGGTTGGAGAGGACAATTTTCCTCCTCCAATCCACGATCACTGCTGGAATTCTATAAATGTCTGTAAATAACCTGCCCCTTTTTGCCTGGGACATCTCAGTGCTGAGTGTCATCCTTTTCGTGTCATATTGTGACAGGTGGGGAGGCCCTGGCACAGAGGAGCTGGGGCTGCCCCAGGATCCCTCCCTGTACCCCTGGTTGGTGCCTGTGATGTTTGGGTTTCTCTGAAACTCTTTTCCCAGAGAGTTTTCTGCCAACCAGAGACACGTTTTCCTGACTGTAACCTTTGTTTACATTCCTTTCCCTAGGAGGGACTTCTCCTTGATGTCCCTCTGACTTGACCAATGTGTTTAAAGAAGTTTGTCTTTCTCCCACCCATTGGGTTGTTCTCTGTAGAACAGCATAAAAGGAAGAAATAAAGGGAGTCATGGTCAGTCTTCTGAGTGGGAGTCTGTGTCCTTGTGATCTTGAACAGCATCAAAGGAGCCCCATCCCCTCCCAGGACACATGGGACACTGGATTGCTACTTTGCAGTGTCAGGGCTATCACAAGACACGAGTGTAGCCATGATTCCTGCTGTGATCTTTGGGTTCTCTGAAACTCTTTCCCAGACACTGTTCTATCACCAAGAGACAAGTTTTCCTAACCCTAACCTTTGTTCACATTCCTTTCCCTAGGAGGGACTTCTCCTTGCTGTCCCTCTGACTTGACCAATGTGATGGAAGAGGTTTGTCTTTCTCCCACCCATTGGGTTGTTCTCTGTAGAACAGCATAAAAGGGAAGAAATAACCAGAAATAAAGGGAGTCACTGTCAGCCTTCTGAGTGGGAGTCTGTGCCCTTGTGGTCTTTAACAGCATCAGGGAAGTGCAGCACACGGGGCTCTGCCTGGGTGGGGACAGCCCGTGACCCCAGGGCCACTCAGGGGCAGGGTGACAGTGACCTCTGACCTGCACTGCTGCCCCCACAAGGTGCCAGAGGAACTGTGCCACCCACAGCCCCGAAAAGCTGAGAGAGGAGAAAAAACTCCTGCAAGAAACACCTCACTGAGGATGGGAACCCGGGCCTGGCTTTGTGCTGCAAAACATCTGTGAGCACACAGAGCCAGGCTTTAACACCTGCCTGGCTATCCTGGGTGCTACCACGTTGTTCCCTGCATCCTCAGGCTGGGAAAGCTCCCTGGGCAGCACAGATAACATCGAGAGGGCAGCGCCAAGCCTCACCCAAGCCGTGGATGCCCAGGGATCACCATTCCCTCCATCCCCAGCCCACCGCCTGCTCTGCATTCCTGGCTCTCTGCTGCTCTCATCCCCCTGCTCCAGCACAGAATCCCTCCCCGAGGATGGAGCTGGGGATGTTCCAGAGCTGAACACGACACCAGGACTCCCACACGTTCCCCTGGGGGCTGCTCCAGCCCTGCCCTTCCACGTGCAGCTTCCACGGCTCTCAGGTTTCCAGGAACTGCAGCCAGGTGCTCGGAAGCTCAGGGTGCAGCCAGAACAGCTCGTGTGGCCTTTGGCCTGAGCAGGACAGCACAAACCAAGCTGGGGTCATTTCACACCAGCCCACGAGCCTGGGGAATGCAGCTGTGGGGAAGCAAGGCTGGGATGAAGGCCCCTGCCCTGCTCTGCAGGGAGGCAGAGGGGTGGCATGGCTCTGCGAATCCTCCAGCCTGGCACCAAGAGATGCAACCAGCCCAGAGCCCAAAAACAAGCTTGGTTTAGCTGGGGGGAAGGGACAATCCCATGAAAAGAATGCCACAAATGGACTGGGATCTGAGGCAGGTGAAGGTTTACAAGGTTTACAAGGAGGGTGGGTGTTGCCCTGTTCCTCTAAAGTTCTTCTAAGCTTTCTGATGTTTGCATTTTTGCGATGGAGTTTCTCACGCACTTTTCATGTAAGCAATGATTGTTTTGCATTCCTTTCTGGAGGAGGAGAGAATTGATGGGCTGTTGGGTTGAGCAGTGTGGTTGGAGAGGACAATTTCCATCCTCCAATCCACAGTCACTGCTGGAATTCTATAAATGTCTGTAAATAAACTGCCCCTTTTTGCCTGGGACATCTCAGTGCTGAGTGTTGTTTTTTTCATGTCATATTGTGACAAGTGGGGAGGCCCTGGCACAGAGGAGCTGGGGCTGTCCCAGGATCCCTCCCTATACCCCTGGTTGGTGCCTGTGATATTTTGGTTTTTCTGAAACTCTTTTCCCAGAGAGTTTTCTGTCAACCAGAGACACATTTTTCTAGCTGTAACCTTTGTTTGCATTCCTTTCCCTTGGAGAGACTTCTCCTTGCTGTCCCTCTGACTTGACCAATGTGATGGAAGAGGTTTGTCTTTCTCCCACCCCTTGGGTTGTTCTCTGTAGAACAGCATAAAAGGGAAGAAATAACCAGAAATAAAGGGAGTCACTGTCAGCCTTCTGAGTGGGAGTCTGTGTCCCTGTGACCTTGAACAGCGTCAGCTCCCTGGAAGTGTTCCAGGCTGGACACATCTTGGAGTAACCTGGGAGAGTGGAAGGTGTCCCTGCCCATGGCAGGGGGTGGAAGAGAGGAGCTCTGAGTTTCCTTCCAACCCTGTGGAAATCCCAGGCCCAGAAAATCCTCAAAATCTGGTGCACGCAGGCCCAAAACCAGAAAAAGAACACAGGGCTCGAGCTGAGACCTTGGAAAAGGCTTCCAAGTTTAGAGACCGTAAGTAAAAATGTGAGTTTGTAGTTTAGAAACACATTGTGTTTAGAAACACATTCAGCTAAGTAGTGGGAAGTTTTGAAGTTTAAGATATGGAAGCAGTTACAAAAGTAATAAGAAGCTTTAAGATGTAGCACTGTTTGTTTGTCATAGGATGATTGGTCAAGAGAATCTGCTCTGCAGCAGGAGTGCGTAAGACAAATTAATTAGGGATAGGTGTGAAAGTAAGAACAGTCTTTGTGGCAGTAGTTTATTGGCTAATTAATCTCTAAAAAGACCTCGTAGCTTGTGGTCTTGTGAGCACTGACCATGGACACGGTGAAGATGTTCCCACCCTTCGATCAGACTGCAGCAATAATTGATGCTTTGAAAATCCCAAACCATTCCATGATCCCACAACTCTTCCAGGCAAAGACGAGGGACACACATTCACAGGTTTTTTTTTTCCCCCAAATTAATTGTTATGGGTTAACATAGTTCAGATTTTTTTAAAAAAAGACAGGCCTATTAAAAGTCAGTTTTTAGTTATTGGCATGTGATTTAACCACTGAAAAAAAGCAAAATGTGACTTTTAGTAATACCTACATATAGCTGAAAATGTATAAAAGCTTTTTTACGTTTACTTTTGTTTCAAAAGTTTTATATTTTTTTTTCCCTTTTTTCCCCTCTTATTTTCATTCTTTTAGTTCGTGTGCAAATAAAATCTCTTTGTAATTTTAAGGTAATCCTGGTTTTGCTCTTTATGTTCATCACATTTAATACATCTAAACTTCGCTTCAACTAATCCCAGGAGTCAGAGCACTCCAGGAACAACCATCCCTCTCTGAAAGGAAGACATTATCCCCCATTTTTTCCCACTGGCCCCAGCAGCAGGTTGCTGTTAACTCGTCCTGAACCTAAAAATAGTTCTCCTCAAAGGAAATCCAAGCCCTGCACTCTCCTCTTTCCCTCCCTCCCTAATTAATGGTTTCCAGGTCAGCCCGGCTCTCCGGGAACATCTGTTTGTTTTCACTCCACCAAGGAAAGGCAGAGCTGACCTGAAAGGGGAATGGGGAAGAGGGTTTGATGTCTGCAGAGCCTCCCTGCCACAGACAGCCGGGTACTGGGGCCTTGGGGAGGAAAGGAGCATCTCCAGAGGCACATTCCTGACTGCAGTGTGTGTGTCCCTGATTCCCAGAGGGATCTGCAGCTCCACAGGAACAGGGGGATCCCCCAGAGATGCTTTTAGGAGCTTTTTTTTTTCACAAAAATACAGAAATGAATGTAGCTAAGTGAGCTGGATCCACAGGGATCATCCAAATCCAGCTCCTGGCCCTGCATAGACACCTGAACAAGCCCACCCTATGCATCCCTGAGAGCACTGTCCAAACACCCCTGGAGCTGTGACCATTCCCTGAGGAATGTCCCACCCTCTGCAGAAGAACCTCTCCCTAAAATCCAACCCTTCCCTGGTGCAGCTTCCTGCCCTTAAAGCCACCCGAAACTCTTCGGTCACACCAGAGAGTTGCCCTCAGGAATGATTTCAACATTTATTTTCTGCAGAGGAGCAAACCCAGGAATGGTTTTGTCTTTCAGCTGAAGTGAGGCTTGCACGTTCCCAATCCATCTGATGGCAGGACAGGGAACATTTATCTTGCTTTGCATGGATTTGAGAAGAGGCAGGAGGCCGGGCAGCTCCAAGTTTGTGACACAGGAACCCCCCCAATGCCACATTCCCCGGCTTCCCTCGGCTCCCCAGCTCCACAAAACAACAGGCAAAGCTGGGAGATGCAACTGCAGCAGGGAATTTGGGAGATCCACAGAAAAACAAGCCCCGAGGATAATGGATGTGTCATTAACCAACGTGGAAAATCGTGGACAAACTGCTTCTGACAGCAAAGCTGGAGAAGCGAGGAAGAGGCAACATGAGGGATGAGCAGGAGGAAGATGGAAGAGAGACATCTCCCAAAAGGGAGTCTCTAAATGAAGAGAGATGGGCAATAAAATGAAAAGCAGCAGGGGAGGAGCTGGAAGATGGAGCAGATGGGAGTGTCCTGGTTTTCCATAGATCCAGGAACAGAACCTGGCCCCAGGATCTCCCCTGGAATCTGTCAGCACCTCCAGCAGAGCCATCACTCGTCAGCACAGCCCTGCTGGAACTCCCAGGCTGTGACACCAGGAGCTCAGCTCCAGCTCCCGCCCAGCCAGGGCTGAGATCCCCGCAGCCAAAAGGCAGCGCTGCCGGGGTGGGGAGGTGCTGACAGGAGTGAAGCAATCCCTCCATCCCTCATCCTGGTCAGAGCACTGATCCCCCCAGGAATGCTGGGTCTGGGGGTGACAGCAGCTGCAGGGACCCTCGGTGGCTTCTCCAGTGCCCTCAGTTGGGATTGCTGCTGGCCAGGAGGGACTGAGTGTCCCAGTGTCCCTCTGCTTCCTGCACGTTCCGGGCTCTGTCAGCACTGGGACACAGCCAGCTCTGCATTCCAGCCCGCTCCAGACCAAATCATCCCATGAAATGCTCTCGTGGAGCAGCCTGCTCTGGGGAAGGTGTCCCTGCCCATGGGACAAGATGAGGTCTGAGATCCCTCCCAGTCCAGCCCACCCTGTGATTCTATTCCATAACTCTTCCAACTCCAGACCAGCACAGATCAATTCCAGATCAACATCACGGAGCAGGAACATCCAACCCCTCTGCCCAAACCCTGGCAGGGATCCTCCTCAACCCTCAGGAACACCTGGTTGGAAAAGAGGTGAATTTTATGGATTCCCAGAGCTCAAAGTGCTGCCCTGAAGTGCAACACCCTGACCTTTAACTCAGTGTGTTAATTGAGTTAATGACTCAGTTAATTGAGGTCTGAATCTGCCCTCCTGGCATTCACAAGAACTGAACCTGGTTGCACTCAAGGACAAAGTGACCACGGACAAGGACAGGGACTTGCCTGGGAGCAGGCAAAGGGAATGAGGATCCGGGAAGCGCCGCTTCCCAAGTTCAAAGCATTAATTAAGTTCTAATTCCTCCTCCTGATGAGAAAGCTGCAAAAGCACCCGGGATGTGGAGATTGGCTCTGCACTCCCAACCAGGCCAATCCCACAATGAGATTCCCTGGCTCCTTCCAGGGGTGAGGGAAGGTTATGTTTGCACTTGGAGTGAAAAGCTCCGGATTTATTTTTCCGCTCGGCAAAAGAAAACCCCAAATAATCCTTTAAGTTCGGGTCAACCCCAAAGCATGACCAATCCCTTCGTTTTGGTTTGGTGCTCCTGATCATTCTGGCCTTTTGCAGGAAGGTTTGGAGGCTATAAAATATTACTGGGGAATGGAAGGACGGGAACACTGAGCTCTGAAAACGCAGGAACAAAACTGAGCTGCCCTTTACAAAAAGATGAGCTCCCAGTGCCAACTCAGTAAAGAGCTGCAGTCAACCCCAAAATTGCATTTCTCGGCAAATGAACTCCTCATCCTGGAAGAAGTTGCCCAGATCTCTGCAGATTCCAAAAACAAAGCTCCAGGATTTGAGCTCAGCTCAAATCTCCACCACCACATCCAGGTTTGGATCCTCTCCGAATGTTCCCAAGGCATGGCGTGGAAACATTTTAAGAAGGACTTTGATAAAAGCTCTTTAATGGAGTTCAGCTTTGTTCTTAAGAGGGAAAATAGAGAAATAATGTGAGCTTTTTCCTTTATTTAGGAAAAAAAAAAAAAAAAGAAAAAGGTGTAGGAGATGGGAATTTTGCCCTACCCAGTGCTTAAACTGGTTAAATGATCCGTGGAAGAATCCCTAAAAACGCATGGCCCCACTACCTGGCTGTTAGTCTGTCTGCATTGTCCTCCCTTTGCCAGCCCATTCTGTGGGTTTTCCCAGTGGAAAGAATCGGGGGATTTTTCCAGTGGTGGCTTGACCCAAAAAGCCCCAAGAGATGCCAAAGGCAGCCCCAGAGTCCCACTTGGGTTTGGTTTGCTCTGGGTGTTTTTCAAAGCGCTGACAACAGAATCCTTTCATCTGCTGGGAAAGCAGCACATGGGCTCCCATAAAACAGCAAACCCGTGACCCTGGGAGTTAAAGGGCTCCAGGCTCTGCTCCCTGCAAGGCAAAGCTTTTCCTCTGTTCCCAGAACTGCTGCTGCTCCAAGGAGAGTCGGAGAGGAGCTGAAGCAGCACCCAAAATTCCCCTTCTAAACAGCAAAATAAGCACAGACACCACACCTGGCAAAGATCTGCTTCTATGGGAAGGGAGATCTCAAGGGGTTGCACATCCCACAAGGAATAATTATCCAAAAATTAAATCCAGCACAACTCCTGCCACTCAAGGATGGGCCTGACCTGCACACATCAAGATTTTGTCATGAAAATATTGCCCAGAAGTAACACATCAAATAAAACACTTGCCCTAAACCCCTAAAATTTGGAAAACTAATGATTAAACAGGAGCAGAAAAAAGTTATGGCTGAGGATTAGATATTTTGAATGTCAAGAAACTGAAATATTCCTGTTCTGGGTGGGAAAACCTGCCCAGGGAAACTTAAATCACACCCACCCTGTTCAGGGCTGAGGCAACAGGAGCCACTCTCAGCTGGAACCACCACAGAAATATTCCACTTAACCTGGGTCACTCTGAGCATTGGCAGAAGAGTGAGAGACATCTCACTCTTGAGAGATGGCAGAAGATTCCCACTTTCAGCAGGAACTGAAAGGAAGAGTTTTCTCAGGAGTTTTGTGCTGCTGTTTCCTTTACGAAATCCCCACGCGCTGTTTGTCTCCATCCTTCCTTCTCCCTCTTTGCCCTCCCTTAGGACTTCCCCACTCTTCACCAGCTTCCCCAAGGAGCTGAGAGGGCTGGGGCTGGAACAAAAGCAGCCCTGATCCAACACCACAACCCCAGCAAAGTCCTGGGTGAGCAGGGCTGGTCCAGCCCCAGCTCCTCCTGGCAGCGCTGACCTCCCCAACCCCGCCAGCACCAGAGGGGAGCTCACTCACTCCCTGCTCAAAACAAACCAAACCCAAAACTCTGCCAGCTCTGATTCTGTTCACACTTCCAGCTGAGCCCACGCTGGGGAAATCCAGCAGATTTCCATGCACTGCTCAGTTCTCACCACGGAGAGCAGGGAAGAGGGGCCGGGGGTGCTCCGAGCGCTGGCTCCAGGCCCTGCTGAGCTGAGCTCAATCCGCTTTTCCTGAAGCCTGTGGGTGGTTCAGAGATTGGGTTTGATGGGCTCAGGGACACGAGGGTGCAGCTGGGAAGTTTGCACCCGCATCTCAACTTGCAAGGAGTTCAAATCCAGGGGGTTGGGGTCAGATCTGTGCCGAGGGTTCGTGTTCTGGGCATCAAAAACCACCCGCAGGGCTTGGAAAAGCCAGGCCAGGCCTGGGACAAAGGGAGTCACAGCACTGCCCTCCCTGCAGCCTGACTGACCCCAGAGAGATCCAAATCCACGCCAGGGCAGCGGGGAGGTTGTGCTCTGTGTTCACTGCCACACTGGACACAAGACCAGCTGCTTGCTCCAGAGCAGGCACAATTCCTAATGCGCTTCCCATCCACGGATCAGCGGTGCCAGAACTCCTCCGAATGCACTTGGAGATACTATTTTTGTTTTGGGGGAAGAGCTGCACAGCTCCTCTGCTTTCACATCCAAAAGGGCTTTTTCATCCTCCTCCTCCTCCTCCTGTTTTCCCTGGCAGCTGCTCCTGCTCCATCTGTGCTGGGAGTGGGAGCTGGGAATGGCAGGTGGGGCCTGGTACCTGCTGTGCTCTGCCTGCTGCTCCAGCCAGGCTTCTCCAGAGCTCTTCAGGATCATTTCACGCTCCACAAAGGATTCTCCTTCCCAGGAGGGAGTGCCAAAAGCTTCAGGGTCAGGGATGGAGAGTGAGGAAGGAGATGCAAGCTCAGGAAGAACAGAACTGAGCACATCTTGCCCAGAGCAAAGGGTGGAAGAGCTGGGGACAGCTTTCCAGCAAGGAATATCCACAGGATATTCCACAGGAATATCCAAAGGCCAGGAAAGATGGGAAGGACCACAGGAGTTTTCACCCAGCCCCCAAAGTGATTGAGAGCCACAGTGCTGTGAACCTTTGGATTCAGAGGAGAGGGAGTTACTGCAGGAAAAAGCCCGAGGCAGTAAGATTCTCAAGGATTGTATAGGAATATATAAAGTAGGAATATTGGGAGTTCTTAAGTGAAATATTGAGGGGAAAAAAACCATCCTGGAGATTGGAAGGGCTGTGCAGCCCCTCTTGCTCCAGAGCTTTTTGTGAAGTTGAACTACCCAGAGCCAAGGCCAAACCCACCAGCAGGGATCCCTTAGGACACACAGCGGGCAGGATTTGGGATCTGCAGGTGTTGGGTCCTCACAGCCCCCAGCTCCTGGAGGAGAAACAAAGGACGGGAATAGAGGGAGAAGGAGAAAGAGCAGGAGCCTCTCATCCCTCTGTAAGGAGCAGCAGCTGGCGAGGCCGGCACTACCCCCTCTGATCCCAATCTCCCTGGAAATCTCCCCCTCCCGTCCCATCAGCCCTCCCAGCTGCATCGCAGGTAGGCAGAGCTCAGAGCACACATCTGGAGCGGGGCCAGCCCAGCCCACATCTGGCTTTGCTCTGGGCTTTGTTCCTGCCCCAGGCCACGGCGCATCCACCTCTGCCGGTGCCTTTATCTCCTCCCAGCATCCCCTGGCTTTCAGCTGCTGGGTTTTATTGGAGCTGCACTAAGGGAGTTCTTTAATTAACCAGCCTTTTTCTGGGGCTGTTTCTGATTGTATCGGGTTTAAAGCAGAGCCCCAGGCCCGGCTCTCAGCCTCTGACACAAACCAGAGAGATCTCCCCAGAACAGCTCCCCAAAGCTTCATTACTTTGGTGTTATTGCTTTTCTGCTTCAGAGGCCACAGCAGGGTCTCGGGCAAGAGGGATTGAACTCTTGGAATTGCCCAAGGAGCAGAGACAGAGGCAACCCCAGATTCCTGCCCTTGGGAAGGCTTGGGAAGACCGCAGGTTTTTGGGCTCATCCCTGACTTTTGAGCAAGGTTAATGATGGGGCTGCTCAAATTCCCTCACAACACAGAGAAACCCTCAGATCCCAGGAAAAAAACCTGCACAGAACCTTCTGGTCTTTGTCCCAATCCTTGTTTTTACTCTTTGGTTTCCACCTCCCTGTGAACATCCCACCCTTTTCCAGGCTGGGCCAGCAGGTGCAGAGTGATGGGATTTTGCTTTCCTGGATTCCTTTGGAAATCCTTGCTGCAAAAGGCATCAGGCTGGAGCGTGGTGCTCCGCCTGCCTCAAGGTGTTCCCAGCAGGAAGAGCCAAGGAAAACGTCAGGAGCGGAAGCTGATCCCACAAAGCAATTAAAGGGATGAGCTTCCAAAGGCTCCTTAATTGGCTGCAGGCACAGGGAAGCTGGAAGGGTCAGGACGGGCTCGGGGAGTTCAGGAGGCTGCTGAGGAAGGGATTTTGTTCCTGGGAGTTCTCGGCCTTCCCTCCTTCCACAGGGACCGGAGCTGCAGGGAGCAGCCACGTGCTCTTCCAACCCCAAAACCACACATCCAAAGCTCGGGGTAACGCAGGGAAAGGCGGATGCAAAGCCCCATTCAGCAGCACAGAACAATAAATCCTCCTCAGAGTTTCCAGGAACCTGCAGATTGCGGCCTGGAGCTTTTCTTTCCAGCACACATTGTCAACACGATGACATCAGCACATCCCGATACGTGCGGGCCTCATCCAGCTCGGAGCTTCGCTCCACTCCCCACAAACATCCCACTCCCACTCCTCTGGACTTCCAGGGTCATCAATCTCCCTCCTTGGGGCACTTTCAGCCTGAACCTCCAGCGATGAAATCATGGATCTGGGATGTGACTCAGAGGGGCCGTGACTCACCCGCCTGAGCACTGGAGCAGCTCCATCCCCTCATCCCTGAGAGCTGCTCCATCCCCTCATCCCTGCAGCTCCATCCCCTCATCCCTGGAGCTCCATCCCCTCATCCTTGGATCTCCATCCCCTCATCCTTGGATCTCCATCCCCTCATCCCTGGAGCTCCATCCCCTCATCCCTGGAGCTCCATCCCCTCATCCTTGGATCTCCATCCCCTCATCCTTGGATCTCCATCCCCTCATCCCTGGAGCTCCATCCCCTTATCCCTGGAGCTCCATCCCCTATCCCCGGGAGCAGCTCCATCCCCTCATCCCTGGAACTCCATCCCCTCATCCCTGGAGCTCCATCCCCTCATCCTTGGATCTCCATCCCCTCATCCCTGGAGCTCCATCCCCTCATCCCTGAGAGCAGCTCCATCCCCTCATCCCTGCAGCTCCATCCCCTCCCCTCATCCTTGGATCTCCATCCCCTCATCCTTGGATCTCCATCCCCTCATCCCTGGAACTCCATCCCCTTATCCCTGGAGCTCCATCCCCTCATCCCTGTATCCTCACGGGGTTGGCTTGAGATGTTGGCCACTGAGATGTTCCAAAGTTTGGCACGGATTCTTTGGGAATGCTCAACTTCGGATATTCCCAAGCAGCGTTGGCAGGACACCACCGTGAACACCAATCCCACGCTGCCAACTTTTCCCTGCCCCAGGATGAGATGGGAAGGTACCAGCTCAGCAACTTGGGAACACCTGGATTTTGCTCCCATCCCTTTGCCTCTGTCCCAGACGGAGGCTGCAGCAGGAGGAAAATCCAGAGCTGCTCCTTGGCAGAGCTACCCGGGAGCAGACACACAGTGAGGACAGTTTGCTTTGGCAGCCTCCTCGAGGAATATATAAATGTATATAAATATATACATTTTAATATCTTTGGCAAATAAAGGATCATAAAAAGAAAAGTTGGTTGGCCTTCCTGGCCGAGCCAAGAACGTACTTTAGGTTAAAAAATAGACACTGAAAAGGACAGAGCCAGAAAAAAGAAAAAAAAAAAGCTCCAAACCAAACATTTTCCCTGCTCTGGAGCTGCTTTAGGAATTGCTGATGCCACAAATCCGTGTCAGGGATGGAGCACGTTGCTCCTGCAAAGTGGCTGATCCACAAAACGCAGGCCACACCTTCAGGGAGCCATCCTAGAGACAAATATCTGCTCAAGCAAGTCCAAAATCCCCAATTTATTAATCTGCTCTCATGCTCTGGAATGGGTTTCACCCTCTGTAAATCACTGGGCTGACAGTGCACAGTGAGGCAAGAGAGCAACCACATGTTCAGAGTGGAATTCTCCTCCTTTTCCCTTTTCCCTTTTCCCCTTTCCCTGTCCTTGCCTGATGTTAATCCCCAAACCTGCAGACTCTCTCTTGCCCCCAGCTCCTCCCTGACCTTAGATCCTATCAGCTCCCTGACAATTAATGTGGATTCTTCACATGGAGAAGGAAATTTTTCGCTTCCAGAGGGCTCCAGGAAGCCAAAGCTTGGCCAACACAAAGCAGTCCAAGAAGTAGGGCAGGGCTGGGTGGGATATTGGGAAGGAATTCTTGGCTGGGAGGGTGGGCAGGCCCTGGCACAGGGTGCCCAGAGCAGCTGTGGCTGCCCCTGGATCCCTGGCAGTGCCCAAGGCCAGGCTGGAATAACCTGGGATAATGAAATGTGTCCCTGCCCATGGCAGGGGTGAGACTGGATGAGTTTTAAGGTCCTTCCCAATCCAAATAACTCTGGGATTCTGTATCGTGGGAAGTTTGATAATTAAATAAGGAGACAACAGAGGGGTTTAGGGTTAGGGGAAGCTATGGGAAAGTTCTGGGAAGTTTGCTTGGCACTGCCTCAATCCTGGCTGCAGCCATCAGAGCAAGGAAGGTGAAAGGACTTCAAAGGTATTTGTAGAGATTTTCCCTGAGCTGGAGAGGCAAGAACAACAAAAAGGTGAAAAGGGAATAAAGAAAATCTCTGAAGAGTGAAGAAACCCTGAGAAAGGAGAAGATGGTGGCAGAAATACTGATGGAGGGAGAGGCTGAGAGAGGAAAAGCAAAGAGATCAGGGATAAGAGGAGCTGGACAAAGGAAGAGTCCAGAAAAAGAATCCCAGGGGAGGAAGCCCAGGCAGCACCAGGGAGGGTGAGGGACCCCTTGGAAACTCCAGGGGGCTCCCAGAGCATTTCCACCGAAACCCAATAATGTGTTTGGGGAGAGAGCCAGGGGGAGCCAGGAGATGAGGGGAGCAGGGAAGAAAGAGTTTGTGTTTTATGAGTTTTCCCTTGGAAAAAGCTCATGGAGAAAGGGCAGAGGGGCCAGAGCAGCTGCTCTGGGCAGGAGTCAGGCCCAGAGGAGGGGCCACGCTCAAAGACACCCCAAAAACCACACAGGAAACACTCCAAGTTCACCTTTCCTGGGAGGGAAACCAGGGCCCTTCACATTCCAGCCCCAAAACATCGAGGGGGATGGGAAAACAATGGATTTTCCTTCCTTCCATGTGCAGCCAAGATGGAAAGGCAGGTGGAAAGTGGTTTAGGATTGCAAGTCAGGAGACTTCTCCTCGTGCCAGCTCCACAAATGACATCATTCCAGCAAACTGGCTGGAACTCCAGCCCAGGAATGCCCGGATCAGGCTTTAGAATATTTAGGAGTGAGTTCTCCTTTGGTTGGAGGGGAGGATTCCAGCAGCAGACCCCACACCCCCCTCCACAAGGCACAGCAGGAACCCCCCCCCCATCAAATCAACTCCAAATCCATGGGTTGGGAGGGAATTCTCTGAGATCCCAAAGCCCAGGTTTCAGCAGGAACTGGCAGCAGCCCCTCTGCAGCGTGAAGTTTTCTTTATAAACCTGCAGGAATCACACCCACCAACTCCCAGGATTCCTGCCCTCCCTCCCTGGCAGGGTGGGAGATTCCCCACTGAGGGAGGAACATCTTGAACTGGACAGGAACTTCCTGAATGTCCCCAAAACTGAGTCACAACTCCCTTTAATCTAATAAACACTTCCAGGGCTGCTGACTCCATCTCCTTGTAATTCCCCCAATCCCACAGATTTCTCACTCCTGTCCAGTGGTTTTCTCTTCTCCCTCCCTGGGGAAGGCCACCAAGAAGAGCTGGATCATTCCAGGCCTCCTGCTGCAGCCCCAAGTGTCACTCACACAAAATCCCCCACATTCCCATATTTCTTCCTCTTCTCCTCATTTCGGGGCCAACAAATCCAAATGCCACCAAAAAAAAGCTGGGAGCAGCTTGGCACATAATAAACAGTCCCTGCTCCTGGGCATTTATAACTAAAATAAAATAAAAGAAAAATGAAGAAAAGAAAAAAAAAAAAAAAATAAAAAGCCCTGCAAGTCCCAGGAACTCAAATCAATAATTCTGCTGGTTTTATTGCAAAGAAAAACATTTTTAAACTTAGAGAGCCCTTTCCTTTCTGTAGGTCCAGAGATTAAATTTATGTCCCCTCTTGCAACTCCTAATCCAAAGCATTAAAGCAGCAGAGGCGTCCAGGATCCTCTGGAAAGCTGGGAATATTTATGAGCAGGCACTGAGCCTCTTTCTATCAGCAAGGAGTGGTGGAGGGAAGGACTGGAGAATTGCACTTGAGGAGATTTACTTCCCTCCCGCCGGGAATTCAGTGTCTGGAGCAGCCACAAATCCTGCCATGACATAATATTCCATAAAAGAAAAATATGGCACCAATGTTTTATTTCTACATAAAAAAGCCTCGTTTTAATTAAAAGGAAAAACACAGAGGGGTCTTATCAGGGGGGTTTGGCAAGAAATAAGTGATGCCTTCAGTGTTATACAACCAAAAAACTACTGGAAGATTTTTTTTTTTTTTTTTTTTTTAAAAAAAACTTCATTTTTATCTAGCCCGAGACACGTTTCCCGAGCAGAGTTATTGGGAGGGTTTTACCCTGGTTTTGTGTAAAGTGTGGGAGATAATTGTGTTCCACAAGGGGGTTTTAATTGTGTCACCCCAGAGCTGCCCCTCAAGGTCACGGTGCCCTGTCCCTCCATCCCAGCAGGAATTCATCCCAACCCCTCCAAACCCCGGCACCTTCCCTGTGCCTCCATCCACTTTGCTTTGCACCAACTGCCATCCCAGCTAATCTCTCCTGGAGCCAAACTCAATGACTCAATCCCAGCACAGTCCAAGATATCGACTCCTGCCTGCTCTTTGGGTGGAAATCTGGGATCTTTTCCCTCCTTTGGCGCAGTTCTCACCCCCAAGTGTGAAATGACCCGAGCGCCTTCACGGCCCCAGCTCGGGGTGGCTCCTGCTCCGTTTGGAGCCAGATTTGGGTCTATTTTGGGTGAAATCCTTCCTGGAGCAAAACCAGGACACCTCTAGGAGAACGAGCCAAGGTCTTGGAGGTGCCTCTGTGTTTCCATCAGCCACTGCTGCTCATGGAGAGCACGGAGAGAGGGAGAAGTGCTTCCCTGCCCTTCCCATTCCCAGTTTAAGCCCCACCAATTCCACAATTCCCTGCAAAGCCATCACACTTTGGTCACCCCAGCTCCTTTTGGCCATTCCAGGGGCCACCCTGGAGTGGTTTGGGCTGGGAAAGACCTCAAAGCTCATCCTGTTCCATGGGCAGGCACACCTTCCCTATCCCAGCTTCACCTCCTGGAAAGGTGGGAATGCCAACGCAAGGAGCAATCCCAGCTGGAAAAGCCCAACACTGGGATCACAAAGAGGCCGAGCAGCCCTCTGTACTCCATGCCAAAAACCTGGATTACACCGCAATATCCCAGCCATGGACCAAGAGCAGATCCAAGCAGGGCAGAGTCACCTCCCAGCTGTTTCTTCCAGGACTTTCTGTGCCCTTCCTGCCCCTGGCACGGAGCTCAGCAGGGCTCTGCTCTCTGATCCCACGGAGCGGGGCTGGGGCTGCAGAAGCCTGAGGATGACTCACGTCACACGCATCAGTCTGGGCTTCTGGATTTTATTTTTACTCCAGTGAAGCATCCAGCTTGCCCTGGAGCAATCCCATTAGTCACGCTGGCTCCTGGGAACGGGGCAGAGTCCGAGCGGGACCAGGAGTCAGATGTGGTTTCCTCCTTTTTGATTTGATTATTATTCATCAGGAGTGAAATTCCTGCCTCGGGATGAGCCCTGTCCCGCAGCCCTTCCATGGAATATAGGTCACCTAATTTCACCCCTGGAGACACAAACAGCTGCTGAGAAAAATCCCTTTCACATTTCCCCAGAAATTTTTCGGGACAGGAGCAGCACTTGCTCTGCGGCCTCAAAGCCTGACCCTGACTGGCTTTAAATCCTGAATTCTTGAGTTAAAGCACCCTTGCAGAGGAGAAATATCCATGGAAAACAGAAAGGCTCATCAGCATGGAGGGAGAAAAGCCCCAGGCAGTGATTAAGGGCTTTAGGAGGACCCTGGGGACTTGGTGCATCCCTGAATGATTTGTTGTGTTTATTGCTCCGGGATCCGAGCAGGATGAATCCATCTGCTGAAACTTAAAGCTGTAACTCCAAAGCATAACTCAGAGCTAGGATGGAGCTGCAGGCAAGCACATGGAGTCCTTGGGATGCTCTGGGTGACTCAGCCTTCCAGCATCTCCTCAGGCAAAGGGTCTCCAAATTCCCTCCCAAACCCAGACAAAATCCCCCTCTCCACACAGAAAAAGGGATTTAAACACGGATGGAGCAAAAAGGAGCTGCTCTTCAGCCTGTCAGGGTGGAGGACAGGGCTGGGGGGTTCTGATTAGAAAGCAAAGTTTAAAGATGTTAAATCCGACTCTGAGCAACTTCCAGGTGTGGATCCTCCCTCAAAAGGGCTCATCCCACACTCTGGAATCATCTCTGAGGCTCCTTCCCATTCCCTCCCACCCAGGTGAATCAGGAGGGCACCAGCTCGACCTCCCCCTTTCCCAGCAGAGTTTGGAACTGCAAGGCTGGGACATTCCACCCCAACCCCAAGAACTTCTTTTGAGGAATTTTCTGGTGGGACATTTGCCCTTGAAGGAGAACCCCAGCAGAGCAGCATTTCCTACAAACCCCTTTCCCTGGGACACAGAGAATGTGAGGAGCATTCACAGCCTGAGCTGGACCACGAGCACCTCTGCATTCGGGATAAAAACAGCACCTGAATCCCAGCCAGGCCTTCTTCCCAAGGAGAGAGAATCCCTCAGACTTCCCTCCAACCCACCCAGATTTTATCTGGACTTGCTGCTAATCCAGCAAAACAACTCTCCAGCTACCAGGGATGGGGAGACCAAAACAAAACTCGCTGTGGGAAAAACAACAGCCTGCTGGAGAACCTCTGCACTCCCAGTCTCTGCCTGCAGACACAACATCCCTCAGGAAGATCCCTGGCATTTCTCACTCCCAGTGGATGGCCCTTCTTGCCAGAGGGGAGGGAAATGGGATTGGGAAAACGTGGCTGTGTCTGAGGGCCTGAGCAGCATCTTGGCTGCATCTGCTGCTCAGCATCCCACTGCTCCCAACAGGAGCTTTCCACAGCTCCCACTGCAGGGATCCATCCCTTACCAGTCTGCTTTGGTTTTTCGAGCCTGAAATCCCCAATTTCCCAGCTCCAGCCAGCAGCTCTGAGTGCAGAGCAGTTGTCTCCAGTTCAAGGGACTCACACAGGATGGTTTGGGTTGGAATGACCTCAAAACTCATCCCATCCCACCCCTGCCACTATCCCAGGCTGCTCCAAGCCCTCTCCAACCTGGCTTGGGACACTTCCAGGGATGGAGCAGCCACAGCTGCTCTGGGAAATCCATTCCAGGGTCTCCCCAGCCTCCCAGGGAAGGATTTCTCCAACTCATCACTGGAATCACAGCTCCTGCTCTGCCTCACAGCCACTCTGGGCTGCACAACACCCCAGACTGAAACAGTGCCCCAGATTTCCAGCTTCTATTAAATTTTTTCCCTGTGAATTTGTTTTAAAGCCAAGACAGGGGCAATAATAAATCAGAGGACAGAACCCAGCTCGTTTTCCTTGAGCCTTCAAGCTCATTCCAGCAGTAATGATACTGCACGTGGCTTTACCTCTGCAAAGGTGAAAGATGGAAAACCAGGCGACAAAAGGGACGTGAAAAACGTGAAATCAGTTAAAGCAACTGAAATAAAACTCCCCAAAGAACCAAGGGTTTGAGTAGACTCACTTAGTGCAACAAAGCAGGGATCCTGAGGTGAAACCCGTGCAGAATTCCAGGGATTTCACCTCTGAGATGCATCCCAGGGCAGGATGCTTGAGTTACAGAGTGGGGCTCAGGAAGAGACGAGGGAGGAAAATGCTGTAATGAGTTCTGAGAGGAAAAGCCTGCCGGAGCTGATGGGTTTTAAAGCACTTCCAGAAGTCAGCCTTGCTCGCAGGTTGGATAAGAACCACAAATTGAATCAGCGCTCACTTTGTTAGAGCAGCACAGCCACAGGATTCCAAGGAAATAAAAGGGCTTTCACAAATACAAATATATAAAATTACAAAGCCCTCAGCCTGCCTTGCACGGCACCCTCACATTTGCATTTCACAGCATAAAGCTCCTTTGATTCCCCAAAAAACACCTCCTGGAGCTCGGGGAAAAGATCCAGCTGGAGCCAGAGGAAAATCATTCTGAGCAAACAAACAAACAACAAACAAACAAACCCCAGCCCAACCAAGCCAGCAAAGTGCCAACCCCATCATCCCATCCCAACTCCTCCTTGCTGCCTGTTCCCTGCAGGAACAGCCTCGGAGATCCCAGGATGGGAGGAAGGAGGATGAGCTCTCCTTTTAGGAGGAATGGGTGGGATGGGGAGAGCACTGGACAGGGAAAACTCCACAGTGAGCCACCCCAAGAGCCCCCACAGGGCTCCCTCCAAGGTTCCTCCTGAGGAACTCCAGCTCCACAGGGCTTGGAAAGGAGAAGCAAATTGGGGAATAGCCTCACCTGGAAGGTCAGTGCCTCCACATTCCCTCCCGGAGATCTGCCCCGGATCCCTCTCCGGGCTGGTGGCAGCGGCACCTCAGCTCTCAGCAGCAGCTCCCAGGGCAGTGTCCGGGCTCCATCCCTATTTATCCCGGCATCCCTGCCCCTGCCTCCCCAGCCAGCACCCCTCTGACGTGCGCGGGGGCCACGCGGAAGCCGCGGCCCCTGGGGCTGCTCCCTCCTGCCCACTCATCCTCAGGCCCAGCCGTGGCCGCTGGCAGCGCCGGGAACCTCCAGCTACATCTGCCGGAAGATGGAGCGTTCCTGGGTGGTCCTGGAGGGAGCCCCACGCTCCTGACAGCATCTCCCAGCTCGCCCACCTCCCGCCCCGGCTTGCCCTGAGCTTTCAGCACATCCAGAAAGCCAGCGGGGCAGTCGTGGACTGTGTCATCCTACAAACACTCCCCGTTCCCAACGGAGCGCTTCCAGCCTGGAGAGATGGAATTTCACATCCCCATCCACTGCTGGGGGGGTTGTGCCAGGAGGGATGAGGAGAAGGAAGGGCAAGGCTGGCATAGCTGGCTGCTCCTTCCCAGCTTTCCTGAGCTCTGCCATCCTACAAACTCTCCCTGGCTGCTCCGAGCTCTGCCATCCTACAAACTCTCCCTGACTGCTCTGAGCTCTGCCATCCTACAAACTCTCCCTGACTGCTCTGAGCTCTGCCATCCTACAAACTCTCCCTGACTGCTCCGAGCTCTGCCATCCTACAAACTCTCCCTGGCTGCTCCAAGCTCTGCCATCCTATAAACTCTCCCTGGCTGCTCCAAAGGAACACTTCCAACGTGAAGAGACTGAATTTCCACTTCTGTCTGCTGCAAGGTTGTCTCAGGAGAGAGGAGGAGAAGGAAGGACAAGGCTGGCACAGCTGGCTGCTCCTTCCCAGCTTTCCTGAGCTCTGCCACCCTACAAACTCTCCCTGGCTGCTCCGAGCTCTGCCATTCCCAAAGGAACGTTCCCAGCGTGGAGAGACTGAATTTCCACTTCTGTCTGCTGGGAGGTTGTGGCAGCAGGGATGAGGAGAAGGAAGGGCAAGGCTGGCACAGCTGGCTCCTCCTTCCCAGCTTTCCTGAGCCTCTGGATGCTCAGAGCTGCTGGGGCAGCAGCTCCAGGCGCTGCAATCCCTGAATGCCAAATCCAAACGTGGATTTGGATTGGAGCAGACTCCAAGGGGAGCTGGGAGACCACTCATTTGTCAGGAAATGGATCCTCTGGGTGTAGTTTGGAAGCCTCCACAGCATGATCCTGCTTATCCTGCCCTTTCCCATCCTAAAAATCCTCATCCAGTGCGTTACCCTTGGAGGCAGCGGGCACAGGAGCAGTGCCAGCCCTGGGAGCTGCACAGGGAAGGTCATGGAGAGCAATGCCTGCCTTGGAATCATCTCCCAATTCCTCCTTGCCTGCCCAAATTCCTTCCCCACACCTGGATGCTCACAGCTGGGAATTCCCTATCCCTGGAAGAGCTCAAGGGATGGGGCTTGGAGCAACCTGGAACAACCCATGGCAGGGATTGGAGCTTTAAGGCCCCATTCCCACCCAATCCAGCCTGGGAGCTCACCTCCCATCCCAGCCCTGGAGTCTGGTGAAGATGAACAGACCGAGTGACTCCACCCCCTAAACATTAGAAAAAAAAAAAAAAAAAAAAGGAAAAGTTGGGGATTTTTTTCCCTCCCTTTTTAATTTCTCTGTGGATCCGTGACCACAAAGCAAACAACCTCCATCTGCAGAGCCACGTTCTCCTGCAGGAAGGAGAGGGGGTGTGGAAAAGCTCTGGGGAGAGGGCTCAGCTGCCGAGCAGGATGTTCTGAGGAGAGACAATGGAACCAGGGCTGCTGAGAACAAGCCAGGTGGGCTTTTCCTTCCTTTTTCTCCCCCCACTTTTTTTTTTTTTTTTTTTTTTTTTTTTTTTTTTTTTTTTTTTGTGGTTTTTGGTTTGGTTTTTTTGGGGGGTTTTTGTTTTTGTTGTTTTTTTTTTTTGTTGGTTTGGTTTGGTTTTTTGGTTTTTTGGTTTTTTCTTTGCACACCCCAGTATTTTTGCTACAGAGCCCAGCACACCCCACAGCCCATCCTGCCAGCAGAATTCCCACCTTGGGCTCTCCCTGCTGAGACGGAAGTTGTGGGGATGCACCCCAAGAGTCGGCACCTGCATTTTAGGGAAAGCATTTCGGGAATGCTGAACAACATGCCCAGGGCTGAAAAGAGTCTGGAGGTCCAGATTCCACCTCCTGGCTGTAACCAGGAGAGGATTTTTCCTCCTGGTGCAATTCCCCTTCCATTGCTCCCTGCGGGAAGGTGAGGAAAGCAAAGAGGAAGGATCCCGAGGTTTATCCCAACTCATCCCAGCTCTTAGAGCCCGCTGGAGACACCAGGAAATGCTTCATTTTCACACCTGTGAGGGGAACTCCCAGTAAAGCTGCAACCCCAGCAGCTCCATCATCATCATCATCACCATCATCACCTTGACTCTGCCTTTTCCCTCCCCACTCCAATTAGGCTGAAGGTTCCTCCGGGCAACAAAGAGCAGGAAATTGGAATTTCAGCAGCGTTTTCAGACACTGGGAATGCCCAGGTGACAAACTGCCTCGCCCCTGGTGGGAGCTAAACTCTGAGAGCTCCACTGAAGGGATCCTTCCCGCTTCCCTTGAACCGCGAGCGCCGGACTCCAGCGGGGGCGCGCGGGAGGAATTTCGTTTCATTTCGCACAAAGGCATTAATGACATTCCCATCCCAAGGAACCCCATCCAAACCTATATTCCAACAGCTGTTTGCCTCCACAATGAGCTCAGAGCGGCTCAAACGTTTCATTTGCAGCAGCTGGAAATTTGGCAGGGCCGGGAGGGGAACATCTGAGTGGTGTGGAGGCCGCATGGATGTGCTGGAGGAGAGCGCGACGAGGGCAGGGCCCTGCTCCAAAAGTCACCTCCAGCCCCCCTTGGGGCAGCAATCTGGTGTCACACACGAGCCTGGTGGATCCTAAAACCCTCTGCCACCGTGTTTAAGGGAGCCCAGTCCTGGTAGGTCCGTCTCTGTCCCCTCCCAATGTCACCACCAGCCTTGGCTCCAAAGGCTCGGCATCGCTCTGGAAGGGCTCAGCCTCGGCGGGATCTGCAGATTCCAGCCAAAGGCAAAGAGATCAAAGTCCAGGCTCTTTTCATGACCTCACCTCCACAGAATCGTGGAATGGTTTGGGTTGGAAGGGGAGAAAGCTCAGCTCATTCCAACCCCCTGCCAGGAGCAGGGACACCGTTCCACCGTGAGGTTCTTTGCCTAAAGCACTACAACGTCTTCAAAAAATATTCAATTAGCCTTAAAAAAAAAGATAAAAAAAAAGCTCCCCACGCACAAAGATGTCTGGCACCTGGGAAAATGTGTTTTCCAAGTGAACCTAGTGGAAAAAGCCAAATTCAAAGCAAATCTGAGAGGATTTGTGAAAAGGACAGGACAAAGATCTACACTGAACGCTGATTTACGTGACTCAGTGATTGATCAATTAAATTATTTGGTAAATTATTTGGCACATTTCCATTACCCAGGATTCCCAATAATCCTCACGCTGCTGAGTTCAGAAATTCCCATTTTCCTTGCAAAGGTTCCCTCCACATCCCAAAAGAGGCATTTGGAGGCTTCATTCACCACACCATTAAACCAAAGTGGAGCACAAAGCACAGATTCACTTTTCTCCCAAATTCTCCCTGTTCCTCACGGAAAACCCTTCCCTGAAAATCCATTTGTAGGGATTCTGGCCATGACAGGAGGAAGGGGAGAGATCCTGGGCTATTTTTAAGGGGAACTTTGGGACATTTTGGGTGTCACCACCACGAAGGTGACGAGGCCATCCCAGCCCTCGCAGCTGGGCTTGCACTGCACGCCCTTTCCCAGCACATCTGGCCAGATGTGCCCCCTCCCTGCTCCAAGCAGCAGGCACAGATGGAATCCTGCACGGGATCCAAGATCAGATTACGCCAAAAAGAGCTGAAAACTCAGAGTGGCCAACTCCTGCCAGGCTTTGAGCCCCGCCACACCCAGCCCAACACCAGCCTGGGCACTGCCCTGACTTTTCTCCACAGAATTTGTGGGGAAAATCCCATTCCTGTGCCCAGGAATAGGTTTTGGAGGTGCCATGAAGCCAGTTTGATTAAAAACTGATTAAAAACACAGATCAAAGAGCCATTTGTTCACGTGCTGAGCTCTTCCCACCTTTTCTGGGTTGTTATCCTTCCGAGATATTCGGGAACTCAGCGCAAACGGATCAGCTGGAAGAGGGGAGCAGCAGCTCCTCTCCCTGCTCGGTTCCTTGCAAAATGCTTTTCCTTTCCCTGCTCAAAACTCCTCGTTTTCCTTTGGACACAGCTCCTTGGGATGAGCAGGGAGTTCAGGAGAGGGACCCACGCCCTGAAAATCTTTTATCGCCAACATTTCAACTCCAGGCATTTTTTGGAGGTGAGAAAACCCCGCTGGTCTTGGGAGCTTGGAACGTTCTCCCCCTCTCTAGGAATCCAGAAGAGAAGGTTTCCTGGGGAGCATTATCCAGGCTGGGATCCAGGTTTGGGATGGAGGTGTCTGGAATACCAACAATGATCCAACCCCTGGCATTCCCAGTTTTATGGGAGCACAGCCAAGGCCTGGGGGGGGCGGCTGTGCTGAGACCTCAGGGGTATCCAGGAGTTTGGTGGATGTGCTCCAGAGCTCTGGGTTTCCTGGAGGATGATCCAGCTTCCCTTTGGACCTGTCAGTCCTGATCCATGTGCTCCCAGCCACACCAGGGCTGAGCAGCACAAAGATTTCCCAGAGAAAAAGACGGAGCCGTGGCCACGCCAAGGATCTGGGGGGAGCACGGGGAAGCGCAGCACGATTTATACAGAGAAAAACAAAACAAAAACCAAAACCAAACCCAAAAAACCAGCTCCTGGGTCCTGTGGGCAAATCCCACCGTGACCACAAGCGGTGGGAATTCGGATTATTGGGGAAAAGGTCCCGTTACAAACCGTGGAGGTCTGACAGGAGTTACAGGAGCAGACATTTTATGGCCTTCCCGTGCCTCGGAATTCCAGGTGGGAAGAGATCTCAGGGAAGTCTGGAAGAAAGAGAGATTCTGCTGCAGCCCATAAATAGCCCTGACCCAAAGCTGGGGCTGGCACAGTTTCAGGGCCCTATGGAAAGAAATCAGATCCTTCTTCCAGCATCCAACCATTCCTGGTGGGAATTTGCTCCGTAAGACAAAAGCTGAGCCTGCTCCAAATTCAGGCAGCTCAGGCAAAAACTTGGATTATTCCTTCAGTGGTGATGGGGAGAAAACACGTTCAAATTCCCAACAAACAGCATCCAGCTCCAGGTGAAGGGAAGACTGAGGGAATAACAGGAAGTTTTCCAAGATTTGAAAACGTTTTTGATAAGAAGGTTTCTGGATGCCCTCAGGAGGAGCAAACAGTTTTAAAACTGAGCATATTCCATTGAAAAAACTGGTTTGTTTTTCTTGTCAAAATGAATTAAAAATCGATGGGAGGAATTTCACCGCTCCCATGCTTCACAAAATTATAGTCAAAATTTAACAATTTACGTTTCTGGCAGGAAAATAAAAACTGTCTCTTTCCCAATAAGCTTTTGGACAAACACCACATCACTTTCCTCAAGTGCACTGTTATTCCCTGCAGAGAGAATCATGGAATGCTTTGGGTTGGAAGGGCCCTTTAGGATCAGCCCACCCCTGGGACAACTTCCACTATTCCCAGGTGGCTCCAAGCCTCATCCAGTCCAGCCTTGGACACTCCCAGGAATGGGGAAACCACACCTTCTCTGTCACTGTTCAGCCATTCCACCTTTTTGTTTTTTAACCTAAGAGAAAGTTTCCAAGGAAGATAATTCCCTTTTCCATCTTTTTGCACCCCTCATCCCATGCCCAGCCACCAACAGGGAAAATCTGGCTCCCAACAACCCAGGATTCACCCAGAATCTTCCCACAAGGATATTTTTTTTTTTTTTTTTTTTTTTTTTTTTTTTTTTTGTGCTCAGAGGATGCATTCAGGGTTATTAAAACCCTAAATATGATTTGGAAAAGGTTCCTGTTTCTAATCAAAGATAGGGAGTAGAGAGGATGCAATTGGAAAAGGATGGAGCTGAAGCCAGAGGGAAATAAAAGCTGGAGAAGTGACAGTGAGGCTCTTTCAGGAGTTTCCAAGCTGGTTTCATCCTTTGTCCCTTCTGGAAAAGGACGAGGATTCTGTACAAAGAGAAAAAGAAGGAAAAACAAAAATAAAAGGGAAAGGTTTGCTCCTGTCAAGTGGGATGAAATTCCTGCAGGGTGGGATGGTGTCACTCCCCGTCCTGCCTCCCATCAGCTGGACACGTGGAGTGTGGATCAGCAGTGCCAGGGGAAAACCCAGATGGGTTAAACAACGGGAAAAAAGCCAATTTCCAATTCCAAAGTATCCCTGGGAGGGTGGGGAGGCCCTGGAATGGATTTCCCAGAGCAGCTGTGGCTGCCCCTGGATCCCTGGAAGTGCCCAGGGCCAGGCTGGACAGGGCTTGGAGCAACCTGGGACAGTGGGAAGTGTTGGGATTGGAACTGGATGGGCTTTGAGGTCCTTTCCCACCCAAACCATTCCATTATCTTTGTGCTTTCAGGTACCCAACCCTCGTGGGGATGAATCAGCAGATCCATCTTTTCCAGGGAAGCAGCTGAGCCAGAGAAAGAGCTCAGATCCAAAGGCAAAATCTAAATCCTCCAAGGGCTTCCCGAGGGCTCATCCCACAGAAGGAATTCTTCTGGAGCTGGAGCCATGCTCTGGATCCCACAGTTGCTTAAGGAAATGTTTGTCCCACCCTTTTTTCCTGCCTGCAGCTGCCCTGGATGGTTTGGAGGCTGGAATCAGGTGCTGAAATCCTGGTGGGAATCCACCACGTGGAATCTGTTGGTTGTTTAATTCCCTGGAGCCTGGGTCAGGAAAATCCAGCCTCCAATTAATCCGAGGAGTCAGGAGCATTCAAATGCCCTCTCCTAAGGCAGGAATCACCTCAGGGCAGGATCCCTGTGGATGGTGACTCAGCAGAGCAGGAATTTGGGGTTTTTCCCAGGCTTTGGGAGCCGGGAATGGCATTTGGAGCTAACCCCATCCCCAACCCACATCAGTAAATCCACGGATGTTCAGCAGGTGCCCATCCCAGGAAAGGGCCACCAGCGCTGGCCTCCCTCCCCAGCCAGTCCTGAGGAGATCCAGGAGCTGCAGGATCACCTGAGGGAATCTCTGCAGGAATCCAGCTTGGAGGGGGCACCTCCAACAGCCCCCTCAGGCCTCGGCCACCTCCCCTCCCTGCCGCGCTCCCAGCGAGGGCCACGGAACCACAGCCGGGGCTGGACGCAGCTGCTGAGCACATCTGGGAGCCCAGGCAGCAGGAAAACAGCTGCAAACAGCTGGACGGGGATAAAAATGCCACCCTGGAGCACTCGGCGGGGCTGGATGAGCAGAATGCAAATAAAAGCCCCAGATCGCTCCGTTTGCTGCGATTCCCAGACAAAACACGGCTGATGCCGACAAACCCCAGGCAGAGGCCGCTCCCTCCCTCCCCAACAAACACAGCCAGAGACAGCTCAGCTCCCTGGTGGCTTTTCCCAATTAAATCCGGGTGGTTTTGCCCAGAGGAGCTGACAGAAATTGGAGCGAGCAGCAGCAAACCTCAAAGAAGAGGAGAATCCTCCTGCATCCCCCAAATCTGCAGCTGCAGGGATGCCAACTGGCAGGGAACGGGGAGGGAACAGAATATTCCTAAGAAAGCTCCTCATTTCCCCCATTCAGAGGAGCCAGGAGAGGAGAGGGGGAGCTCAAACCCTTTGCCCTAAATCAGGGTGAGAGGCAAAGAAAACCCCGGGGTTCCAGAAGGAGAATTTTTACTGTGACCACGCGGTAAAAGGAGAATAAAAATAGCAACAGGGAAAGCAAGCTTCTGTTCCCTCACTTTTTTTCCTTGTTTGAACCATTTGCTCAGGAACAGCCATGGAAAATGCACCAAATTTGAAGTTTATATCGATTATATCGATCCCTAGGGAATGTTGTCCTCAGTGAATGCTCCCACTTGGCTCAGGTGAAGCTTTCCCCTGGGGATTTTGGGGATCTACAGCTGCTGAGGCCAAAAACGAGGAAGTAAAAAGAGAGGATGAGATGGCAAGGACAGCAGAGGTGCCATAAAACCTTGAAATTCCAGCAAAGCCTTCAGGAGAAAAGGAAAATGTAATGGAGTGCTCTGCTGTTCTCACAGGAAGGAGAGAGGAGGCACTAAGAGACACCAGAAATCCATTAAACTTCAGGAAAACCAATTATTTTTATCCTCTTTGGAAAGAAAATGCCACCCTGAGCCTTGGGATGCTTCAGGATAAAAGCCATGGCCCTTCCAGGATTGATGGAAAACTCGTTTATTAATTATTCTTTGCATGGCCAAGGAGAATCAGCTGGAGCTGCAGCACCAGAGAGGGAAACTGAACTCCCAGAAGGTCCCTGGAGAAAGGAACGAGGGAAGAAGCGTCACAATTCCAGCTGAATCCCTTGGGAGGACTCACCTGGAGCACACCAGGGAGAAGGGACAGGCAGATTTTTCCAAACCCCCCCAGGAACCTGCAGCTTTTTGGGACCCTGGGCACGAGAGGCGGAGGCAGCCAAAGCTGAACCCAAGGCTGGTCCCCAGGTTTGGATCCCAAACAGCCTCAAGGTTTGGGGTTTGTCAGCATCCCCCACTCCTGGGCTGGGATTCAGCACTGGGAAGAGGTCACAGACCTATGGAAGGTCCAGTTTTCCCCTCAGGAGAAGGAGAGCTGAATCCAGGGAATGCCATTTCACACATGGCCACGCAGCTCCAAACAACTCCCACTGGGGCAGCGGCTGCTCTGGGAATGAGCTGCCAACAGCCTCAGGTGCAGGGAAAAGAGTTCCACCAAAGCAAGAGAGCTCCAGAGCTTTCCCGGGGAGCCTGATCCTCCCCCCAAGCTCACAGCCTGGGATTTGCTGAGGAAGCTGCTGTGGGAAAAGGGGATTTCGCCCAAAAGCTCCAAGAATGCTCTCTGCAGAAACCCTTGCAGGCAGATTTCCATGGATAAACTCCCCTTGGCTCCTCAGCCATGCTCACGACTTCCCTTGACCTGCAATCCCCCCCAAGTCCTTTTATTCCCAGCTGCAAACTCCTGCTTCCCATCCTGTTCAACCAACCCCCACCACGAGGGTCTGATATTCCCTAAAAATCAAACGTTTGCTGTCAGGGACACTGAGATTGGAATCTGCAGACACCAGACAGGAGCCTCCCCACAAGGATGGGTCCTTCCTGCAGCTGCAGGGACATCAGAAGTGGAAGGAAAGTCCTGGAAAATGGTGGGGTTGGATACCCTGATCCAGAGCCTGGAATTCTGCCTCTTCCTCCTCCTCCTCCTCTTCTCCTTCACCTCATTTGATCTTTCCTCTGGTTCTTGTTCTGCCTGGGCACCACACTGGGAATGACAGATCCCAGCCCCGGCCTCCAGGCGCTTCCTTGATAGCACCAAATGACTCTTTCAATAACGCAGAGCTTGTCCAAGAGCCTCCAGAGGAAGCTTCATTCATCTCCTGAGCAGTTTCCCTCCTCCATCATCCAGCTGGTGCAGCCCTGGAGTTCCCTGGAAGCCTCACACCAAGATGCACAGCTCCAGATAAAAGAGTTTCAAGAGTTTCTTCCTAAGCTTCCCATGTTCACATGAAAATCCCTTTCCTGCTAAAAAAATCCCTTCTGGCTCGGTCTTCGCTCCTGAGGGATTGAGATCCATGGAAAAGTTGGAGGAAGTTGGACAAGGCTGCACCAGGAGCAGGTGAAAATCAGAACCAGCTCCTCAGAGCCCCCTGCTCCCAAAGACTTGGGAATTAAATGGACTTTCCAATCCCCCCTGCACTCCACACATTTGCATCTTGTTTTGCTCCTCTTTAATTGGGTGGGCTCCCTTTGGCTGCAGTTCAGCTCCTCTCTGACAAAACCAGGTACAACATCAGTTCTCTTCCCGCTTCTTTAAAGCTTTTCCTGCCAGATCCCAACAGTTCTGCCCATGGCTGAGTCCTGATTTCTGCATCTGTGAGAATGGGGAAATGCACAGGGAATTATCCCTCCCTATCCTACACCTGCTCACGGGCCACAGCCCGGGGCCACTCTGCCATCAGGAATTCACAGGGCACCTGCACAACCCTGGTGTTCCTGAATATTCTCCTGGATTTCACAGTGGCAGCATCAGCCCCTGGGAATTCCTGGCTGCAGGGAATTCAGCTGGACACGGGGATCTCGCTCTGACACGAGATCCCCTGCGAGCCCAGCGCTGGTGCTCCCGAGCAAGTCCATCTCCCCTCTCTCCCATTCCTTGGAATATCTGGCTGCTTGTTCTGGCTCTCCCTTTCCTGTCCCAGCCCTGTCCCTGCAGCAGCGCTCCCTCACACCACGGATCCCAGCACAGGACACCAGGAACAGCCTGCAAAGCTCAGCTCCATCATTTGATGTTCTCAGAACGCCTGGATTCCTTCAGGATTTCCCTTGTTCCAACAAAAAAAAAAAAAAAAAAAAAAAGAATGGATGGAATGAAGGAAGGGGGACAGCCGGCCCCAACTCCAGGTGCAGCCTACCCCAAACCCTTCCCAGCCAGCTGAGCTCCCCTTTGGGCATCTGCTGAAATCCCAAAAAAGCTCAGAAGTCATCAGGTGGTCACGAGACGTGGAGCTGCTGTCAGGAAATTTCTCCACCGTGGTTTGAGGTTCTGCCTTCCAGCCTTATTTTCCTCAAGCTCCCTTTTCTTTCCTTGAAAATAATCCCCTCGCTCAGATTCTTGTGGCGCAAAGCTTCCAGTAAGTTCCAGCCTGGAATCCAGGCAGGGGGATGGATTATCTGCCTGCAGTAGGACACCTCACTCCGAGCAGCCTAATAACATAAAAATGATATATTTGAAGTGCTGCTCCCTCAATAATACCTTTAAATGGACTCCATTTATTTGAGCATTATAAATAAAAGTGCTGGCACACGTGGAAGTTTCTCTTGGAAAAGGGGAACAATGAACTCTCCAGCTCCTTCAGCCTCTCCGAGCTCTGGTTGCCAACCTCGGAACTGCAACTCTCCAAGTGACTTTAATAAGCAAAATATTCCATTTTCCATGTATTGCTGCTCCTCAGAACGGATCCAGTCCTGGGGAGTGACGAGGAAAAGCTGCGGATTTCTGCAGAGCAAAACCAAAACTCATCCAAAGCTCATCAGAGCCCACTCCAGGGGCTGTGACCATCACTTGGACATTGGCTTCATCCTTGTCCAGGAAAAGAGGACCAGCTCCATGCTCATCTCCAGCAGCTTCCAGGTGCCTCCTGCTGCTGGAGCTCTGGTCCCTCTTACGCTGTGCAAGAAGCCAAAAGATTATTCCAAGCTCCAAGTCCCCAGAGTCTGGAAAACTGCAAATCCAGACCCAAACCTTGGTACTTTGAGCTCACCTTTCCACGGGAGGTGTTGGAAAACTCCTGAAAATATCCTTATCAGTGGCATTTTCCAGAGTTCCATGAACACTTTCTTTGCTTTTTTTGTTCTCAACAATTCCAGCATCAACTGGAAGCTGCGGGGGATTTTTCCACATGTTCTGACACATTCCCTCCATCCCCTTGGAAGCGGGGCTGTTCCTGGAGGGATGGCTGGAGTGGTGCTGACAGCTCTGAGCACCTCATTCTGCAGGAAAGAAGAGCTAAAAGCTTTTCCCTGGATAAAAAAAAAAAAGAAAGGGAACTTGAGGAGCTGGAGCTGCTCCAAGAGGGAAATGAGGCAGCACCAGCAGCACCTGTGGGCACAGAGGACTGGGAACACGAAAACCTGTTCAAACTGTGATCCCCAAAACCCCTGGAAGCAGGTTGGCCCTCTGGATAAGCCGTTGTGCTGCTTCCAATGACTTCATCCCAAAGAAGGGTGGCCGTTGGGCTTGGGGGACTGGATCCTCTCCAATATTCCCTGGCTCAATCCCCTTCCCCAAGCCCCATTATCTCCAGTCGTGCTCGGAGCTCATCCCACCGCTCCGGAGATTCCCCAGGCACCGCCTTCCATCCGACGGGTTCCTCCCGTGCCAGAAAAACACTGCAGGGCCTCGACCTCCCCGTTCTGGCACCGCCGCCTCCCGTGGAACGCGCGGCCGCTCTCGCCTCCAACTGGGACGGCTCCGGGTGTTTGTGCTGGAGCTCCGGCCCAGCTGCGGGGCCGAGGGGCCAGGCACGGATCAGCCCTGGAGCTCCCCAGGCTGGGGAGGGTGGGAGTGCAGCCCGGCCAAGGGCTCCCCACCCCAGCCACTTCTCCTCTCCCTGAGGATCCTGCGCTGCTCCGAGAGGGTGTGGCGGCATTACGCCGCGGAACCGGGACGCTGTCGGATGCGGGAGCTCCGACTGATCCTCACTGATCCCAGTGAGGGCCGGGGAAAGATGCCCTGGGATGGAGCTCTTCCTGTGTGTGTCCAACTCCAACAGCTCTGGCTCAGGTGGGTCTGCCCACGCCACACCTTCCAGAGCCTTCTCTGGGCAAGATGGGCTCCCAAAGGGTCCCACAGCAGCTGGATCCCAAGGTCCTGGATGGTGGGACATAGAGCACACTCGGCACTGAAGGAATCGTGGAATGGGTTTGGGAAGGGACATTAAAGTTCATCCCATTCCAGGGACACCTTCCACTATCCCAGGGTGCTCCAAACCCCATCCCACCTGGCCTTGGATGCTTCCAGGGATGGGACAACCACACTTCCTTTGGGAACCTCCAACAGGGCCTCCCCACTCTCACAGGACAGGATTTCTCCCAAAAATCCCAAATGCTCCATTTCACTTCATACCCCAACTCTGTACACTTGCACTCGTTAAGAGATGAACACATCCTTGTAATTAGAACTGGAATTAATTTAGCACACCCCAGGAACACCCCAAATCCCTCCTGTAACACTTCATTCTAAAAATACATCTCAAGAGGTTCCTCCTCATTTTCAGGCCTTTTTTTTCCCCTCTCACAGCCACACAGGGAGAGCAGCAGATTCCACTTCCCACTGAGGGCGACTCACAGCTGCTCCATCTGAGCCAGCCCTCCCTGCAAACACATCCTGATCCTATCAATCCCCGCTAAACTCCTGGAATGGCTCTTGTTTATAAAGGCAAGACCTACAGCAGGACACTCAAAATATTTCATATCAGGCTACGCTACAGTACCTTCCTGACTGGCACGTTCAGAAAGCCTTGGAATCCATCCGGCTGGGATCAGAGCTTCCAAGCCCTCGCCTGGCGATGGGAATTCGTGTGGAAAGCCAGCAGCGATAAGGGAAGGAAGTCAGGATGGTGAAAGGATGAGATCCTCATGAAAGCCACTGGCATTGTCCAGACACGAGAAAAACCTCCCAGTGGGAGTCATCTCCTGTTTCAGACCCAGCTGGATTTAACACTTCCCTGGAATCTCCGTGCACAAGCCCTGGGTTTTCCAGCAGAACGACCATTAGTGTCACAGCTTAACCCAAAGTGGCCTGGAAAAAACCCAAACATCACCAAATTCTGCTCTTCGTTCTTCCCCAAGGGCAGAACTGGATATACTTGGATTGAGCAAGAGTCTTTCCAGACAAAAATGCAAGGAAGTGGATTCATCCTCGTCTTTACAGGGATCCTGAGGAATTTCAAGAGTCAAACTTGTGCCAACCCTGTCAAACAGACAGTGCCAAAGTGACAGGGCAAACCTCGGATTATGCAAGTTCACTGCTGAGTTTTCCAGAGGGTTTTCCAGCCGCTCTCATTTCCTGGGTGCCAAGGAGAAAGCAGGAACAGCTCCCACCCCGAGCGTGGGGGACATCCCAACCAGAGAGAGCCCAGACCTCAGTCCACTGCTGCTCCTGGAACCCAAACAGCTCTGCCCCACAACTTCCCCCAGAACTGCAGTTCCAGGTCAGGCCCAGAGGACAAAACACTGCTCAACTTCATAAGGCACAACCTTGAGGCAAAACCCAGCCTTAGCTGAACTCAGCTCTGCAGAAACCAAAACTCCAGGGGAAAAATCCTCAAGCATGGAATTAACAGAGATGTGGGACAAACTTCCACGGATTCAAAATTTCTCTAACTGGGAATCTTGGGCTCTGTGAAAGGCTCAAAGCTGAGTGTGATAATTCATCCAGCACATCTCCTTTGGAATGGCACCAGTGGGTGCCAGGAACTGGCCAGAGCAGGGGGCAAAAAGGTCTGCAGGAGATTCCTTCTTTTCTCTTTTAGAGCAGGGAAGTGTCTGAGGTCAGGGCTGGAGGATTCCTGGTGGGGGCCCTGGCTCTTGATAGAAATCAAGGAAGGCAGAAACAAACTGGGCTAAAACTGGTGACAGAAGTGAAGGGAAAAAACACCAAATGGGCTAAAACTGGTGACAAAAGTGAAGGGAAAAAATACAAACTGGGCTAAAACTGGTGACAGAAGCGAAGGGAAAAAATACAAACTGGGCTAAAACTGGTGACAAAAGTGAAAGGAAAAAGCACAAATTGGGCTAAACCTGGTGACAAAAGTGAAAGGAAAAAGCACAAATTGGGCTAAACCTGGTGACAAAAGTGAAGGGCAAAGACACAAGCTGAGGTAAACCTGATGACAAAAGCAAGGTGAATATAAAACAACTGAGGAACCATAACTTGACAGTGACGTTATAGGGAAACATAAAAAATAATCCCAGCAGTGGTATCTGAGATCCAAATTTGAGGAATTTATGAACAATGCAACAGGTTGGAAGCTCTGCCTTCACCAGGGACCAGCCCCAGACTTTGAGGGGAGATGAAACCCCCCCCCCCCCAGAATTTGCCCCAGCTTGAGGAGCAGCACCCCGGGGACGCAGCCCTGGCTCGGCAGAGCAGCACGATAAGGAGAGCTCAGCTCACGTGCGGAGCTCGGAGCGACCTCAGACTTGGCTTAAACCTCATCCCCTAAACACACTCCAGACCTGCACGGCTCAAAGGGACCCAGCCTCGCCTGAAAGCTCCAGACCTCCAGGAAATCAATGGAAAAATTTTATAGCTCACATGCGAGCGGGGGTCAAGGGCAGAGCGTGCGGGGAGCATGTCGAGATGTACGCTCGGCAGAACAAATGTGAGCGTTCGGCTTGGAAGGGGCTGGCTCATCCCTGGGGGAGTCATCTCCTCCACCCCATCCCACGGCAGGGAGGGAGCTGGGGGGGATCGTTATCATCCACGTGTGGGCCAGGAAAAACCCAAGTCATCCCTTTTGCCCTTTCCAACACCTTTCCAGCCACGCTGGAGGCGAAGCCATGCGTGGATCCAGCCCGGGATCCGTCCCTGCTGGCAGGGAAGGGGAGAGGGAGCAGCTGAGCCACTCTGGAATGTGCAGCCTGCTCTGCCATCTGCTCCTGGCACGGGCCCGCTGTGTCCCGGTGGGAAAGGCACAGCCCGGTGCCAACCCTGCCTGCTCGGAGCTTCTCAGGGCTATATTTAGGATTTTTGGGAAGGAGCGGGGTGTTATGGGTTGTTACCAGGACAAAAACATGTGATTCAATCGGCAACAGCTCGGTTCCACCTCGGTTCCACGGCATCATGTGAGTCCTGGTAACAGCCACACGTCTGCCAACTTCCCCAGACTTGTGGAGTTTTATTTTTCCTCCTTACTGCTCGCTCCTCAACACGGCTGAACAAGGACAGGGGGGGCCCTGCTGCTGCAAGCTGGACCCCACCATGCCCCATGGGGATCAGAGCACAGCAGCTCGGGATTGGGAAATGCACGGCGTGATTTCACCCAAAAAAGCCAGGGCTGCACTGGCACAGCTGCTCCTCTGGAGCAGCACGCCAGACATCAGCGAGGAAAGGCTCTGCTGGCACTGCGAGAGCCCATCATGTGGCTCGGCTAATTAAAAACTGACCTGGGCCATCATCATTAAATGTTGTAATCACAAGCCTGCAAGTGATTAGATGGAGAAACAACACCCCCCCTCCCCCCTTCCTCGTTCCCAGGGATCAGCAGCTGACTAAGCCCAACTCAAGGCCCTCAATCCTTTTTTATAAACAGCAGAGCTCAGCTGTTGTCAGGGATGAGGACACCCAGGAATTTTGACCAGCCAGCATTTCCCTCTTGCTCCACAACCAGATTTTTGCCAGACGTGGAGGAGTTAGCCTCGAGTCCAGCCCTTCTGCTTCCCCATCCCACCAAGACCGGGCTGGCAGCCAGGGAATTCAGCCCAGCACACACCTCAAGCACTGCTAGAAAGGTGATTGAGGTGGACACGGCACCATCAGCCACCAGAGGATGAATCCCAGCCTTGGCACTCAAGCCTTGACAGGTACACCGAGACAGGGAAATCGATTTTTCACTTCTCTGGGAACTCTGCACTCCCTCTGAGGGTAACCTTGGGATGTTGTGCACTCAGCAGAGTAGGCAAAGTTAATTAAGGGCAGATGAAGGATGATGGGAGCAGAGAATGGATAAGAGGGGGTGGATGAGAAGCAGGATGCTCCTTGGAGGCTGGAGAGGGGAGGCTGCAGTGAGAGCCCACAGGGTTCTTCACCCCACAAAGCCCCAAAAGCCTGGATCACAGAGGGAATTAAAAAGGTTATTTTCCTGAAATTACCTGGATATACCAGAGGTACCACCAGATCTCTCGGAAAGGATCTTCACCTGTGCACTACCAGCACCTCTGACACCACAAGGAGAGGAAGAAACTCCCCTAAGTTACGACAGCAAAGAAAAAACCCAAACAATTTCTGCTCAGTTATAAATCCCCGTGTTCATCTTCAGTCATTGGAACCAAAAGACCTCTCAGAACATCAAATCCAAACTGGCAACTCTATGTTCACCACTTAAACATCCCCATTCCAATTACCTTGGGATTTCTACTCCTGGATGCTGTTTAGTTGGGATTTTTGTTGGGGTTTTTTTGTTGTTGTTGCTGTTGTTTGCCGTTTTATTTTTGCAGTTTTTGGGTTTTGAAGGGTTTTGTAACCTCATTTAGCTCTTCTCCCAGTGGCAAGCTGTGGAACTCGTGGGCCCAGCCTGATTCTGCAACACCCCCAACATCTGACAACCCAGCAGTGTGGTGATTCTCCCCTTTTGTTGTGTGTTCTCAGAAAGAACCTTCAAATCATTGCATCCCCTTCCCTTACACTCCTTCCAACCACCCAAAAAATCCACAAAACACCTCCAGAACACTCAACTGCTCCCCCTCTCCTCTGAATCCCTGATTTTTCTGCCTCCTTGGTGGGAGGAATTCACTCGAACGAGAGGCAGCACTTGAGGCACAGGCACTGAGCCCATTTATATAATACAAGATATTTTCCATGTGTTTTGTCGGGCTCTTCACACTTCTGTTTGCTTTTTTTCCACCACTGCTGCGTGTGGTGCCAAAGGCTACATTGAGCAACCACTGAGGGCTTGAAGCACTTCTTCTCCATTAATGTAATAAACTCAGAACAGGGAAAAAAAAAAAAAAAAAAAACTGGAGAAGCAGCTCCTTGGCATTTGGCAGGGAGGAGTTCAGCTCCCAGCAGCTTCTCCCAGCTCCCAGCGCCACGTCCCAGTTGCCAAGAAGCCAAGATCCAAGCCAGGTGGCCAAAGGGCTACGGGATCTTCCAGGCTGTTGGTCTGTGGATGAAGCAGGGCCAGGAAGGAAGCACCATGAAACAGCCAGGAGTGCATTTCTCCAGGATTTTCTGGGTGTGGGAAGGGTTTAAACACCATGGGAACGGTGTGCACCAGGCTGGGCCCTGCACAGACCCTAAAAGGTGAGCCAGGCCCTGCACAGGTCCCACAAGGTGACATTTTCCCAACCCTTCCAGCACCCAGAGGCCAAATGGATGCAGAGAATAAAGCCAGCTCCAAAGGAAAGGTCTCCTGGAGATCATTTCTCCTGAGGTATCCGGGCTGCAGCCCAGGATGCTGTTCCACATTTAGGCTTAGTCCCGTGCCTTAGCTTAGGAATGTGCTGAGCTCTGCTGCTGCCCCCAGTCCTTGGGATGCACCTTGGGTCACAAGCAGGAAATCAGGGATATGGGGTGAACCAGGATCCAACCTCCCAGCTGTGCTGGGCTTTTCTCATCACTTCCCACTCTCAAACCCCCTGACGTGTGGGGTCACACGAGAACCACATCCAGCAGGATTCCCTCAGGAGGCCCAACATGCAAAACTGATTTCCTTAAAACACTTTAGGAGCTCTGGAAGTGTTGCTCATTCCACTTAATTTCCAGGCCACTGGCTGTTCTGAGTGGGAAGGGATATCAAGTCCAGCTCTGCAGTGAGGCCCAGGCAGGGACTGAACCATGCCTTTGGTGTTATCAGCACCACGCTCTGACCAACGGAGCTGACCTCACTGAAGAATTCCAAGCTTCTCCCTTGGTTATTCCAAGATTCCTTGGTTTTCAGCGCTCCACAGGCTGAGCATCACTTACAGACCCAAAGAGCATCACAAACCAGCCTTGAACTTTGCACTACGTGAGACTCAGCCCATCAAAAGAGACACCAAAAAAAAATCAAGATTTACCTGTCCTTTTCACACTCCCTCAGCCTCCAACACCACCAAACATCCTGGTTCAGCAACATTCCATAAAGATTTTTTCCCTCCAAAGCCAGAATTTTTACAAACCCCAGAGCAACAATCCAGCCCATGCTCTCAGAGCAGCTTCCAGAAGATCCTGGAGTGGTTTGGGTTGGAAAAGACCTTAAACCTCCCCTCATTCCAACCCCTGCTCAGGCTGAGCTTCCATGGACCAGGCTGGTCAAAAACGTGGAGATAAACATCACTGAGAGCTGCTGATCCACACAGGAACCATTTGTTTGGGGAAAAAAACCAACCAACAAACGTCCAGCCCTTCAACAGCCAGGTTGTGAACAAGAATTTATAAATTTAACACAAATCCCTGTTAAACTTTGGACAAATTTAGGCCCTGGAGGCTCCTATTAATCAGCCCTAAACCCTCCTCCCATTAAAGGGGGAAAATCCTCCCTTCCAGGCTGTTTCCAGTTGTTCCTGGCACAAGGCAATATTTCTTATTTTTAAGACCCCACCCCATGTTTGTGATCTTTTAATAAATAAATTATGGACCTACACAAGGTTAAAGGAAACACCCCAGAGTCCAGTGGGACCAAAAAGCAGGGAAGAGGCCTCCAGACTGGCATTTTCCCTGGATAAGTTGTTCTCATGTTCTTCCAGCTCAAAACAAGTGTGTGGAGAGACTTTTATCTTTGAAAAAAAAAAAATTTGCTTTCTGATAACATCAAAAAAAAAAAATGCCCAGAACAGGAAAAAAAAAAAAAAATTGAGGAAAAAACGAAATACTATAAAAAACTGGAAAATAATTAATAGATTTTTCTGTGCTTTCATAATAACATTCACTTGGGTAACCATAAAAAGCGATTATTATGGTAATAAAAGGATGAATAATTTATTTTGAATCCCAGACAAACTGTTCCCTTCCAGAACTCTGAGATGATTCCATGCATATGAAAATCATCTCTTCAATGTCTGTGCTCGCTGTAGCCGTGGGGCCAGAAAGGTCTTCCGTGGGTTTATAGGATTGATTTTCATTTCCAGAACTTTTCTTAGGAGTTATAAATGGGAATATAAACCTGGAGCCTCGCTGTGCAAGCTGCAACTGGTGTTCCCATTTGCTCAGCACAGGGATTCAGTTCTGCCTGTTGCGTTCCCAAACACAAATTTGGGGAAGGGCATCCACGTGCAGCTCCCTCAAACTGGCACCTCCTCAACACCCTGAACCTGATATCCAAAATATCCCTCAGAGCTTTTCTTTGCTGCAGCATCCAGGAGTGAAAGGGGTTTTTTTTTTATATGGACTGTCAATTTTCAAGAAGACAACCAAATAAATCCAAATAACAAACCTGGAATGCAAGAGGGGAACTTTGCAGCACCCAGAGCTGGATGCACTGTGAGCAAACCTTAGCGTTAGCCAAAAAAAAAATTCCCAACAAACCCCCAGAACACTGGGATTCCACCAGAGTAAATGGGATGCTGGGAAGGAAAACTTCCCTGTGAGGCTGGGATGGAATTCCCAGAGAAGTTGTGGCTGCCCCTGGATCCCTGGGAGTGTCCCAGGCCAGGCTGGACGGGGCTTGGAGCAGCCTGGGATGGGCACAAAGTGGAACTGGATGGCTTTAGGATCCCTTCCAACCCAAACCATGCCATGATCCCGTGGATAATCCAGCAGTTCCCAGCTTGGGGAACCAAATCCATCCCCTCTCCACACCTGCCCAGGGCAGGAGGCTCCACAGAAGCCCCGGGAAGGACAGAGCAGAGCAGCTGGAGCTCCTTCCAAAGCGAAGAGCCGTGATTCAGGATTTGAGACTTCCCAAAGCACCGACTATTTATTCCTAATAAAGCCCAACTGCCTGCTTTGGGCTGCCCAGCTGCTCCACGTGCACACAATCTGGAATTAAACTGAGCTAATCTAAACCACGAACATGAACCATCCCCTGGATTAGATCTCCAACCAACCCTCTGCTCCCATTCCCAGCTCGTTCTCCCAGAGTTCAACAAGCGACAAACAAACCTCCGAGGAAGAAAGAGGAATTGTGTCACTGCCCTGTGTAATCTGCTCTAAATGAGTCCTCACACAAACCACCATAAAATTCAATTTATTGGACTCCGTAAAACGTGATTCCCCACCTTGATAATTAAAAAAGATACTGTAATAAAAGTCTTTAGTCCTCATGTGCTGCACATTGGTTCCCATCTGATTTTTATCCCAGCGGGGGGATTGTAAGAACACGGAATTGCTGGTGCAGCCTTCGTGTGCAGGCACAGTGTCAGCAGGGAGGTAATTCTGCTGCCACAAGAAACTGGGGAGAGAAATTCAGAGCCCTGAGGCCTCAGCAGCTGCTGGTCCAGCATGGAGCACCACAGCCCAGTCCTGGGGCACCAGCTGGGCTTCCCAAAATGGAATATCCCAGATTTTGGCACCTCCCGTGGTGGGGACAGTGGGATTAGTGCTGCTTCTCCACTTTGGAGTCAGCACCAAGCCAGAGCAAAGATTTTTGTAATCAATTAACAGGAGAAGCAGAGGTGCAGCACCAGCCCTTCCCTCCCCGGTGTGGCAGTGCCCAGAATCTTCCTGCCTGGCTTCCAAGAGAAAAACTGGGAAGCTCCTTGACTCAAACTGAAAAATGTGTCACTTTCCCTGACTTGAGCAGGAACAGAAGGAAAATTCCCTCCCAGACATTTCTGGGTTAAATCCAACACTCTGCCAGAGCAGCCTCTTGTTCTCTTAGCACCACCTTGGGGTGCAGCACCAGCATTCCCAGGGATTTTTCCTGGTCCATTTGTCCCTTCCGACCCGGATTCCCCAAGCCAGCCGGGGTTCCAACCCCACTCACAGCCACTCCCTGGGAAAACCCTACAGATTCCCTGGAGCTGGTTTGGGTTCAGCTCCTCTGCAAGGCCAGAGCTTCCACAGGATGGTTTGGGTTGGAGGGATCCAGCCCTTGGAATGGGAATTTCCATTGTTCCACTTGGCCAAAAACCAAAAAAAGATTTGGTTTGGCTCTTGCCCCCACCACGCTGGGGCTGTGAGCAGAGAAGCCTCCACGAGGTTCACCGGGATCTCCATCCTCACAGCCAGGAGCTGGTCAGGAACTGTGCTGGAAGCAAAGCAGGACCAACCACAGGGAAATGCCACCCGTGACAGCCCAGATCCCACAGAAATTTGGGATAATTTGGGTTGGAAGGGACACTGAAGGTCAGCTGGGCCAACCCTTGACAGCAAGATCCTGAAGATGTTGGACAGGACCCGGCTCCAAGCTCATCCACATGGACAACATCCCTGGTTTATGCAATTCCAGTCCCCTCCTGACTTCCCTTGGCTGGATCCAAGCACGGGATATCTCAGCCCTTGGAGCGAGCGCAAAGGGAGCCCGAGTGCAGAATATAAATCCTTCATCCAAACAAATCCCCCTTCCTAAAAATCAGGCAAACACACCCAAGCACGAGCAGGGCCCAGGCTGGCTGTTTATTGCACATGCATTCCTCCACCTCGGGACAGGCCCCATCCATCCCGCTGGAAATCATTCCCAAATCACAAAAAAAAAAAAATAAAATATCCCTCTCCTGAAGCAGGGAGGAGGCACCAGCACAGCAGCGTTACAGAGCTCATCAAGGGTCTAATTTTTACCAGATTAATTATTTTTAAACACACCCCCCCCCCAAATCAAGTTAACTCTCAGCACCGGTTCTGCTCCAGCTCCAAAGAATATGAATTTATAGGTCAATTTATTACAGGGCCAGCCCAAAAGCACTGCAGCAATTTTATTTCACCTATGGGCCTGGAGTGAAGGGAATTCCTCTGTATTTATCCAAACCACATCTGTCCATGGAGCAGATGAAGCTCCAGGCTGGATAAATCCCAGCAGAGAGAACCAAACCCAGCGTGCAGGGAGCAGCCAGGAGTGCCACAGGAGAATGAAAGGAGACAGAGCACCACGAGGACCAGCACTGCCACAGGATGAGCCTGGAGGTCTTCTCCAGCCTCAGTGATTCCAGGAGATCAGGAATGGGATTTATTCTCTCCCAGGCAGTGAAGGGATGGAGCAGCTGGGCTGGGCTGGGAGGCTGTGCCCAAAGGGCAGCACAGGAGAGGAGACACAGGTTTGGAATCTGCAAAGTCTCTGGCAAAATGAGGATTTGAAGCTCACTGAGCACTTCAGACAGTCCCACTGCAGGGACAAACAATGCCGGGGAAAAACCAACCCAAACCCACCCAGAAAGGCAATTATTAATGTTGAGTTTTCTCTTTGGGGATCATTCTGAAATTGGGATCGACACCTTAATCCTGCAGCTCCTGCCACATGAGCTCAGCTGCTGCCAGACAGAGCAATCTCTGCCAGCTTCAGCATTAAAACAAAACAAAATAGAGCTTTCAAGGCTTTCCCCCCATTGGAATTAAAAAAAAAAAAAAAAAAAAAATCAGTGTATTAAACTATAAAGTATATTAAAAAAGAACTCAGTCGTTTATGTAGTTTAAAATCTCAGTCACAAAAATCTTTAGAGCCATCGTGCCACAGAGAGGGGGGAAAGAAGCACAACCACCACCTGTGCACACAGAGCAGGCTGAATTCCCTGCCCGCACTCCCAAAGCCGGGAGGAGTTTGGGGAGGCACGGCGGCTCCCAGCCCCGTCAGCAGCACACGAGAGGGCACTGTTCTGTAGGCTCAGCACAAACCCAGCCTCTGCTCCTGGAATTGAATCCCTCAGCTCAGCCCCAGCTGCTCTGGAGAATCCCACGTGGAGCCAGAATGGAATCAGCATCCTCAACTCCTTCCAGGAGATCCTTCCCTTCCCTGCCCAGCAGCATCGAGATTTGGGGCAGGGAGTGATGATAATCAAGGCATTTCTCTTGCTTCCATTACCAAAAATCTAATTTTTCAGGTATTATGAGACAGGAGCTGACACTCACGTTGGTTTTGTCAGTTGGGGTTTTTTCCTTTTTCTTTTTCTTTTTTTTTTTTTTTTTTTGTTTTGTTTTGTTTGTTGTTTGGGGTGTTTTGTTTTTGGTTGTTTGTTTGTTTTGTTTTTCAGGGGTTTTTTTTTGCTGTGGGCATAAATCAGGTGTGTTATTCAAATTTAGCTCAATATTTAAGGTTTAAACAAACTGATCAATAAACTCGGCATTACAGGAGAGGAGCCCGTGCAGGACAAGGGTTGGTTTTTTTTTTTTGCTGGATAAAAATCAAGTGTGATGGAAATTTCACATGGCAGAAAAACCTCCAGGAGACTCCCAGCTCCAACCCAGGAGGGAGAATTCATTCAGCTCTAGCCCAATATTTCATGTTTAAACAAACGGATCCAAAAATTTGGATTAAACCCGCTGGAAAGCAGCTGGCTGGAACTTCAAGCGACGCTCTAGAGCCTCCAATCTGTGATTCCAAGAGATGCCAGCACTCCAGGATGCAGCAGGTGGGACAGGAGAAGGGATTTGGCCAAAAAAAAAGCCAATTAACAAACAGGTGTAAGAGAGCCACGGACTAAACCCCGCTGAAATCTGCTCCTTTCACTCACCCCAGGTCCACCTTGTGCCACCACAGGCTGGGCTCTGCCTTTGTCCCCTGCATTTCTGCCACTTCCTCTGCCCTCTGAGCCCCCAAACCCTGGTGGTTCCCCACATCCTCCCAGCTCAGGGAGCAGCACAGGGGGGGTTTTTATCACTCAGCCCCTCCTGCCGAGCCCCACTCCCAGCTCCTGTGTTTTCTGCTGCAGCACGTGTTGACAGATGCCACATTCCTGCTGCTGCAGGGCTCCTGGGGAAGCACAGGCAGGCTGCAGCAGGGGGAAGGCAGGAAATTGCTCTGTTTGGGATAAAAAGAAACGTCTGCACGAGGATGTTCCCACTGAGGCCCCCACCTTGGATTTCCTGCCCCAGAGCAGCTGATTTCCCTCCCATCCCCATGGAAAGCTTTTCAAATCTTGGAGCTGAGTGGGCAAAAATGTTTATCAGTCCAGTCATCCTGGCTGCTTTTTGGTTGGGTTTTTGTTGTTTTGGGTTTTTTTCCCCTTCTTTTTGGGCTGAATGTTGTTTGGAATTGGGAATCCTGAGCCCACTGTGGTAGCCTGGCACTGTCACCCTGGGGGCCACTGCTCTGCCACCCCAGTGGCCACAGCCAGCTCAGGGCAAGCCCAGGAACCACTCAGACCCTTTTTTGGTTTTCAGAATATCCCCAGGAACCCCTCAGCCACTTTTTGGTTTTCCAGGACATCCTCAAGAACCACTCGGCCACTTTTTGGGTTTTTAGGACACCCCCCAGGAATGACTTTTCCACTTTTTCTTTCTGAGAAAAAAAACTCCAGGAACCCCTCAGTCATTTTTTGTTTTTCAGAATATCCCCAGGAACCCCTCAGCCACTTTTTCTTTCTCAGAAAAAAAACTCCAGGAACCCCTCAGCCACTGAGACCCTCAGCCACTTTTTGGGTTTCCAGGACATCCCCAGGAATGTCTCTTCCCCAAAGAGGCTTCACAGCCAAATCAATCTGGTGGTTAAATCCCTCCTGCAAGTTCTGGGCTGATGCTCCTGGGGAGGCTTCTCCCAACTCCCACAGCCTGGAGATGCTGCCAGGCCAGCAGGGCTGTGTCCCCAGGGATCATCAGCTCCAAGAGCTTCCCTCCCTTGAGGAACATGGGAGCCAGCACCTCGTGGTGGGACAGCCCAGCCAACAAGGACCTTGCTGTGGCTCCAAGTCTGAAATAGATATGTTTCCCAAGAAAGCAAGAAGAATTTTGTCTGCTCCAAACCCTCACGAAGGGAGTTGAGGAGCTTCTAAGGCTGGATGAACACTTGCACTGAATACTCCTAGAAAGTGAATTTTCAGCTTGTACACTGGAAGGCTCACTCCAGAGAAATGATAATTTATGTGAAATGACACAACACGTGGGATAGCAAGAATCCCAAGTCCCTCAAATTTTCTCTAATGAGAGGAAACTCGTTAGGGTAACGAGCATTGTCAGCTCCAGGAGCTTCACTGCCTTGAGGAATGCACAAGGGACACAGGAGCCAGCACCTCGCGGTGGGACACCCCAGCCAACAAGAACCTTGCTGTGGCTCCAAGTCTCAATCTCCTGTAAATCTCCAGGAACAACAATCCCTTCCTCTGGAATACAGGAGGATTTTCAAGTGCATTTCTTCACAGAGCTGCGAGTCCTGAAGGGACCGTGAGCTCGTCTGTGCTGACCTCCTGCACCACCCCAGCAATCCCATTTCCCCACTCACCCGGCTCCATAAAACCCCCCAAAACCACATTAAAATCCTAAACCTGGGGTCCTGGCTGAGCACCCTGCCATGCAGGCCTGGTTTGAGGAGCGGCAGGGGACAGCAAATCCTCTGTGGCACTTCCATCACAAGCGCTGGGCCGCAGCCAAGGCAGAACGTGCTGGGCTCCAGCTCCCAGCTCGGATTCTCACTCTGTCTTATCCTTCTGTTTCCAAAGTTTTCTCTCTCAAAACCATCCCATAAATACCAAGTCACTCCATTTATTTTAGGGTTTTTTCTTCAGAAATGCAGTACATTAAGAGCTTTTCCACCTCTTGCTCTCTTTTTTTTTTTTTTCCCAGCCCTTTTTTATAATAACTTCCACTTTTTGACATCCATTGGAAGAGAAACATAGGAACAAATCCCCCATGGTTTGGTGAGGGACACGAGGATTCCCTTCTCACCCATCCCAGCACCCTCCTGAGCTCTCTCTGCCCTGTTGGGAGCTCATCCTGCCCTTCCCAAAGCCTTTATTCCCTTGGCAGTGCCAGCGGGAGCACCCCCCTACCCCAATCCCGGCTCCAGCTGTGTCCAAGCCCGTTTCCTTTCCATGGGCTGAGCTTTCCAAAGCCCCCAGAGCACCGGGCACAGCCCCTTGACCACCACCCTGCACCTCCCAGCCAAGGCTGAGCCGTGCAGAGCTCCAGCAGCAGGAATTTATCAGGACTCGGGGTCGCCGATGAGGGGATGGAACAAGAGCAAGCCAAGCTCACGGAGCCCCAGCACCAACCTCCCCGATTCCTGAGGGCTCCCTGATGAGGAATATTTTTATTTCAGATGTCTCAGCCAGTTTTGGATCCTTTTGGTGCGGTTTCAGCCCGTAAAACACTAATTGTTCTCCTCAGATACACGGCCAGCCCTCCGGAAAAAACACCCGGCTTCATTCCAGCTACCTTTGTCAAGCAAATCCTTCAAGCATGAGGCAACTTTTGCTTGACCTCCATTTAAGAAACGTCCACCAGAGCTCACATTTGTCTCCAGAACCACAACTGGAACAGTTTACTGGGGCTTTCTCCTCCCCTGCAGGAAAACGGAGCCATCAAGGGATGCCTCACTCAGCTGTCAAGTCCAATCTCAGCGCTGAAGCCACAGCTGCTTCTCCCGGTATTTTCCAAGGAGAGAGGCAGGAAAACACAGAATTATCCATCAGTGCAGGGCACGGGGAGCAGAGAACTTGGGGCCAACCATCGCTCAGGAGCAGCTCTCCAGGAGCACGGGCATTGAGTGGGAATTGCTAAATAAAGCCCTCACGTTTCCCCAAGGAAGAACTCTCGGCTCCTTCACCCGGCAAATCCGGCTCTTAGGCCGAGTCATAACAACCCATAAAACTGACTCGCAGCCTTCCAGCAAACCCCTGCAGCTCCCAGGGGCAGGCTGAGCAGGCAAACCCCAGCCCACCACAGGGAGAAACAAGTCACCACGAGCCAGGGCTCCCAGTGCCACCCCATGACTCAACCCAGGCCAGCTGCTTTCATTCCCACCCAGCCTCAACCATCAAAGGCTGCGACAAATCCCGACTCTTCCCAACTTTCTTGCCCACCCAACAGCTATAAACATCCAGCGAGCCTCTCTGGTGAGTAATGGGAACAGAATCTGCTCCGTGGCAGCGCGAGCGCTGGCCGAGGGCTCTCTGGTGGATTTGGCCTCGCGCAAACGTGCAAACGTGATGTGATTTCCCACAAATGTTCCTGCCAGCGGGATTCTGCGCTCATCCCCAGCGGCTGGGGAGTAAACAGAGGAGCGCAAAAAAAAGCGGGTTTGGGATTGAAAAATATCCGCGGAGGGCGAGCACGTGAACGGGAGCGGGGCCCGATGCACGGGATCGGCTTCCCCGTGTTGGGAGAGAGGGAGAATTGGCCTCGATTCCCTCTCTCGACTTCTGCAGCCTCGTTGAGGAGAGGAAGCGGAGGTAACAATTCATAAACCAATAAAATCCCATCTGAAAACCATCCCGGGGCGCTGCGGTGGCGGCACGCGCCAGGACGCGGCGGTGATGGAAGGGCCGGGGGGCTCGGCCTGACAGGAGCATGAAAGGATTTCAGACACTGGAGCCACGGGGATGGCTCGGGGGTCACACCCGGGGCTGCTCCTCCTGACAGGCTCCGTCTGGGATCAGGAACAGCTGGGAAGAGGATTGAGTTACACAGGCACGGGGCAGAGACGCCCAGGTGCTCAATCCGGCCTCACCGCGCGCTCCAGGATAAAGATCCCGGGTTTTCCAAGGCCTCCATGGACCTCCAGTCCCTCTGCACAACAGAATCCCTGCTTCCCAAGGCCCTCACCATGACCTTTGGGAACAACTGGGATAAAGATCCTGGGATTTGCAAGGCCTCTATTCCGTTCACTTCGCACAACAGAATCCCTGCTTCCCAGGGCCCTCACCACGAGCTTTGGGAACAACTGGGATAAAGATCCTGGGATTTGCAAGGCCTCTATTCCGTTCACTTTGCACAACAGAATCCCTGCTTCCCAGGGCCCTCACCACGAGCTGTGGGAACAACTGGGATAAAGATCCTGGGATTTTCCAAGGCCTCCATGAACCCCTCAGTTCACTCCATACGATATCCCTGTTTCCAGGGCCCTCACCACACAACCCAGGAGCAACTGGGAATAAAGATCCTGGGTTTTTGGGAGCCCTCCGTTCTGTTCACTCAACAAAATCCCTCTTTCCAAGGGCCCTCACCATGAGCTTTGGGAACAACTGGGATAAAGATCCTGGGATTTGCAAGGCCTCTATTCTGTTCACTCCGCACAACAGAATCCCTGCTTCCCAGGGCCCTCACCATGACCTTTGGGAACAACTGGAATGAAAATCCCAAGTTTTCCACTCACCCTGCACAACAACATCGCTGTTTCCAAGGGCCCTCACCACATGATCCAGGAGCAACTGGGAATAAAGATCCTGGCTTTTCCAAGGCCTGCAAGAATCTCAATTCACTCTGCACAATATCCCTGTTTCCAAAGGCCCCATCGCCTCCTCCTGCAATTCAAATCTGGGATGCCAGTGGGTAAAACACAGAGCCCAGACCTCCAAAAGTAAAGTTCAAATCCAAGCACAGCACAAATATTCCAGCATTAAAACCTTCAGGAAGTGGCATTCAACGGGAAAACAGCAAAGAAATGCAATGAAAGCAATGCAGTACCTGGTGCAGGTGTTCAGGAGGTGAATTCCCACAGTGTGGAGTCAATAATCCTGGCTGGAAAAAGAGGGAAGGAAAATTAATATTCTGTTAACATTTGAAATAAAGATATTTTCTATTTGAATAAAATAATTAACTCATTAATTTAATTTATAAATATAATAGTATATATAATTTATAATTTATAAATATAACTCATTTAATTAAAGCTGTCAACACTTTGATTTATTAAGTAGTAGAGACTTTGGGTTGTATTTTTCTTTACACCAGGAACTTCTGATAATAATAATAATAATAATTCTGAATTATTAATAATAATTAATGGTTATTAATAATAATTAATGGTTATTAATAATTCTGCCTCCTTTTATTCTCTAAAAATAGTTCATTCTAATAAGTAAAAGGCTTGGAGGACAAATCTGGAACCGTCTCGAAGGAATCCTTTTCTATGGAAGTTACATGGACAAGTTCCTTCAGCAGCTGATTCCTTCAGACACCAAATCAGAGAATTTTTTGGGAATACAAATATTAGGAATGACCACATATCTCATTAACTCCACAGAACTCCAGAAAAACCTTCAGGAAAGACCATTTTATCTTCACTTTCTCAGTTAAATAAAATAAAATTAACATTTAAACACCTAAAAGTTCAGGACACGCTTGGCCTCAGTGACCTTAAAGGTCTTTTCCAATCTAAATGATTCTGTAATTCCACAGTTGTCATTCCCAGTGTTCTCCATTGGCCCTGACAACTTAAAAACCAACCAGGTTCATCAGAGCAGCAAGAACAAGGTCCAAAACCCAAATGCCACTAAAATCCCAAGAAATCTTTTCCCATTAGAGCCAACCTTGACCTTTCCAATGCAGTGAGGGGACACATCCCTGGCAGTGCTCCAGGCCGGGATGGACGGGCTTGGAGCAGCCTGGGACAGTGGAAGGTGTCCCTGCCCACGGCAGGGGTGGGACTGGAGGGGTTTTAAGGTCCCTTCCCACCCAGCCCATTCCATGATCTCACCCAGAACCACAGCTCTTGGGAAACGAGCCAAGCACCCCCCTCCGCTCCCTCATTTATGACAAATCCCTGATTTTCTGGGAACAGCTCCTGATTCCAGGGCTGGCAGAGCTGCAGATCCTCTGGGCTGGGGAATCCCAGAGCGGCCTTTGCTCCTCCACACCCGCCCGGGGAGCACCGAGGGCACGGCAGGTCCTACCAGGGTCAGACACATCCAGAGGGGAACAAGGGCACAGCAGGTCCTGTCAGGGTCACAGACACATCCAGAGGGGAACAAGGGCAGGGCAGGTCCTGCCAGGGTCAGACACATCCAGAGGGGAACAAGGGCACGGCAGGTCCTGTCAGGATCACAGACACATCCAAAGGGGAAAAAGGGCATGGCAGGTCCTGTCAGGGTCACAGACACATCCAGAGGGGAACGAGGGCATGGCAGGTCCTGCCAGGGTCAGACACATCCAGAGGGGAACGAGGGCAGGGCAGGTCCTGCCAGGGTCACAGACACATCCAGAGGGGAACAAGGGCAGGGCAGGTCCTGCCAGGGTCAGACACATCCAAAGGGGAACGAGGGCATGGCAGGTCCTATCAGGGTCAGACACATCCAGAGGGGAACAAGGGCATGGCAGGTCCTGCCAGGATCAGACACATCCAGAGGGGAACGAGGGCAGGGCAGGTCCTGTCAGGGTCAGACACATCCAAAGGGGAATGAGGGCAGGGCAGGTCCTGCCAGGGTCAGACACATCCAGAGGGGAACGTGCCTCCCCAACCCTGCTGCCCCATCAGGGAATTCCCTCTCACACTCTGTCACAGCATCCAAACAACATCAAGCATCCCCTGGAATCACGGCCAGGGTTTGGAATGCTCCAAGGAATGCTCAGGATATAAATATTTATGGGGCTTGATGAACTGCAGCCCTGCACTAATGAAAGCAAGGCTGGAGAAATGAGCCCGGACTGTCCTTTGCCCAAAAGGAGGGGGATTGCAGTGTAAATATTCCTGCTCCATGAAACAATTCCCACTCCACGGCAGGGCCAGCACACACAGCACATCAACAGCAGGGAATCTGCTCCTGGAGCTGCAGAGGGTCCTGCAAGCCTGGGCCAGCAGTGCCCAGGTGTGCAGATAGCACCAGAACATCTGGACTGTGCTAATCCCCAAGCACAGCTGGGATTTCAATCCCATTTCCCTTGGTCTGTCCAAGGCACAGACACAGGGAGGAAAACCCCTCTGGGAAGGGGGGGATGGCACCTGGAGGGTGCAGGAGGTGAGCACAGGGAACCCTCCTGCTCTGGGGTCAGCAGGGGAAGGAGGGGACCCTTCCCTTCTGTCCTCAGGTGAGACCCCAGGTCTGGGAACTCCAACATCAGCACCTGGAGCTGCTGGAGCCAGTCCAGAGGAAGCCAAGGAGAAGCTATGAAGGTTGGAGCTCCTCTGGAGCCAGGCTGGGAGAGCTGGGGGTGTTCAGCTGATCCAGGGAGAGCCCAGAGCCCCTGCCAGGGCTCTGGATCCACTCTGAGCAGATAAAAGCACATCCCATGTGCTCTGGATCCATTCTGGGAGCAGATAAAAGCACATCCCACGTGCTCTGGATCCATTCTGGGAGCAGATAAAAGCACATCCCACGTGCTCTGGATCCACTCTGAGCAGATAAAAGCACATCCCACGTGCTCTGGATCCACTCTGAGCAGATAAAAGCACATCCCACGTGCTCTGGATCCACTCTGAGCAGATAAAAGCACATCCCACGTGCTCTGGATCCACTCTGAGCAGATAAAAGCACATCCCACGTGCTCTGGATCCATTCTGGGAGCAGATAAAAGCCACACTGCAGTGGAGGCTCCACCTCAGCCACTGGGGCAGAATCTGGGTCAGCCTGATCCCCTGGGAACGCCGGGATGAGCCAGGGATGCTTCCCAAGGGCTTCTGGATCAAAACCTCTGGCAGGGTTTTTACAGCAGAGCTGGCAGCCACCACCTCCTGCAGCTCCATCCTCTCCCCAGGCCTCCACGGGCCAAGAGTTACACTTGGAAAAGGCTCGGAGCCCTTTGGAAAAACAAGGCTGTGCCCTTAGCCAGAGGGAAAGCAGAATAATGGGATTATCCTCAGCTCCAGCACTCCCAACACCCCAGGGCTCCTCTCCTGGCAGGTGGGGACATTCCAGCCCCTCCAGGTCCTGGCTGCAGATCCAGGAGCCACCAGCTGAGATCCCTGTTTTGGGCAGGAAGTTTTCCTGTGGCACTCGATTTAAGCAGGACCATCTTTGCTGGCTGGGACTGAAGTTTTTCATCCCAGATTTTTTTTTTTTTGGGGATTGGGGCTCAGAACATGGTTCCTCTTGGCTGCATGGAAGGAACTTGATGTTTTCTGCCCAATCCACAGGGACTGGGATTAATTCTGACAATATTTGGTGGAACAGAATCCCAGGTCCAGCATGATCCCTCCGCTGCCTCCAGAGGGATGGAGGGAGGCAGAGTGCTGGGAGGGGGAGCCTTTCCTCTCCAAAAACCTCATGTTTTGACTCCATTCCATTCAAAAAAGGGAAAAAAAAAAATCCCTCCAACACCAAAGGAACAAACCCTCGTTCTCCAAGGTCTTGTTTGCATTCCTGTGTGGAACTCAACCACTCTGGGTCTGCACAAAGCCCAGCTTTTGTCTTCTGGGCATTTTTAACTTTCCCTCCACCAGCATTCCCATCCCAAGGCACAGGTGGAGCTTCCAGCAGGAGGAATTACAGAGCCAGGAAGGGTCTGGAGCCCTGCAGCCCCAGGGAGGAGTTGCCTGCTTCCCACAGGGATAAAAACCCCTCTGATTCCAAAGACAATTCCTCAGTTTTAGCCTCCATAAAGACAAAAGAATTCCAGCATAACCTCTCCTTCCTTCCTGCAGCTTCACCTGGGAAAACTGGGATCCAGCTCCATCCCACCAGAGCTTCCCACCCTCCTCCCTCTCCCAGGGCCAGAGCTTTTGGGGTGGATTTGGGCAGACGCAGGTTTGGACCCTGGGGAGGCCCTGCCCTGGGGCAGACAAAGGCAGGAAAAGGGATGGGGATGGAAGAGAAGGACAACATTCCCTGATTTTAGAAATTTTATGGCAGCTGGGAGCGTAAATTTGGAAATTCTGCTGTTCCAGTGTGGCTTTTCAATCCCTGCAGGAATGGGAAATCCATCACTGCCCTAGGAAGTTGTGCCAGCCTGGCCAACCCTTCTGGGCAAGAATTTACCCCCAAAAATCCAACCCAAACCTCCCCTGGCACAACCCAGGGCAGGCTCCTCTCGTCCTGCCCCTGTTTCCTGGGAGCAGAGCCTGACTGAGGGGAAGTTTCACCTCATGTGAGCAAGAAATCAAATCCTGAAGGGGAACCTCCCCCCAAGCCCACCAAACCCAAGGATCAGGTGGCTGCAGCCACATCCCCACCCTGGATTTAGCAAACTTTTCCCCTTTGCATCGTTCCATGCCCATTTGGCTCCACGTGTCTCTGATCCAGGATCTTCTCCAGAGCCTGCAGTCTCTCCCTGGATGAGGCATTTATCTCCAAACCCAAATAAAGCACATTTTTAGGCAGGGCCATTGCATGGGAAAGATGTACTTCGAGTGAACAGCTTGAATTAATGAGCCAGTAAAACTTAAACTGACCTTTTTTTGTAGTTCTTGGCATTAAAGGGAGCATCAAACTTCCCTTTTTTCTTGTTGTTGGAATGGCAGAAATGGGTGAATAGGGCTCAGTTATGGTATCAAGTGATGCATTTCAGGTTTGCTGTCAAACAAATAGAAATTAAAAAAAAAAAACCTTTTCTCTCAGAGAGCCTTTTACTGGCTGATAAACAGGATAATTAGATTTTAACTGGGCTGCCCACAAAGAACCAGCATTCCAACCATCCCCTGCCTCCTTCCCAGCTCAAAAGGCTTTGCAGGGAGAAGCAGGAAAAAAGGAGGAACCATTAAAATCCCATTTCAACAGAATCCTTGTGTTTCTCAGAGCAAGGCCATTAAAAGATGCACTGATACCTCCAGGATTGGGTTCCTCCATTTGGGGAAAATGGGATGTTCATTTATCAGGGCTGGGCTGCAACCTGATCCTAAATAAAACCCATTGATTTCCACCTTTCCACCGGGATGCTGAGCCAGCTGTGCTGCAGATGTGCTGCTCCTGCAGCCCTGGCAGTGCCCCCGCTGCCATCCTGAGTTTTGGGGGACTCCTTCTGCACATCCCAGGGGAGATTTGCTCCCAGCAGGGAGGGCTGGAGCTCAGCAGCTCCATGGAAAAGCTGCCAGGACTTGGATCCACACAGGATGAGCCAGGTCCTGCTCCTGCCCATCTGTGCAGGGAGAGAAAGTTAAAAATGCCCAAAAAACAAAAGCTGGGCTTTGTACAGACCCAGAGCTCCATGCAGGAATGAAAACAAGACCTTGGAGAGCGAGGGTTTGCTCCTTTGGTGTTGGAGGGTTTTTTTTGGTTGTTTTTTCTTTTCTTTTTCCCCTTTTTTGAATGGAATGGAGTCAAAACATGAGATTTTTGGAGATGAAAGCTCTGAATCCTCCCCTTCCACTTCTCCCCCTGAGATCCCCGAGCACTCCAGGTGCCAATAAATCAATGAATGCCCTTTCCAGCTTCCAGTGGTGGCACTGCACCCTGCCAGCCAAGGGTGAGCTTAAACCCTGGACTGGTTTCACTCCCAACACCCAACCCAGCAACGCCACCCCGAGCAGGGGACAGGATTCCCAAATCTCTGCCTCCAGCCAGGCCTGGCCCCTCTCCAGCAGCAAATTCCTTCACCAAACACAGAATTTTTACTTTTCCACCCCCCAATTTTTATTTTTTTTTATTATTTTCCATTAGGAAGGAAGTGGGTGCCTTGGGATAAAGAAGCAGAATTTTCCAGTTAGGAAAACAAACCCATCCCACTTCCTAAAGCAGATGACAGCTGTGGGCAACCATCAAGGAGACACCAGCTCCTGCTTCCCCTCGATGCCTTAAGGTTTATTTTTGATCTTTTTCAGGTTCTGTGCTGCCCAGGGGTGCAGCTCTCAGCCTCACATTCAGGGTCACTCAGCTCTGCACAGAGCAGGGACACAAAACAAATCCTGCTCCTGCTGCACACCAAGGACAACTCTCAGCCCAACTGCACAAACAAGGGTGGCTGGAGGGAGGGACAAGGATGGGACTTCATCATCTGAAGCTGTAATTGGACATTACAATTCATTTCTATTAATTGGACATTACAATTAATTTAAATTAATTGGACATTACAATTAATTTCAATTAAACCCCAATATGCAGATGGACCAAAGCTTATCAAAGTGTGAGGCCTCATGACCGGGCGGCCATTTTGGGTCCATTTTGGGACCATTTTAGGTCCATTTTGTGACCATTTTGGGTCCATTTTGTGACCATTTTGGGTCCATTTTGGGTCCATTTTGTGACCATTTTTAGGTCCATTTTTAGGTCCATTTTTAGGTCCATTTTGTGACTATTTTAGGTCCATTTTGGGTCCATTTTGTGACCATTTTTAGGTCCATTTTGGGTGTAGCCCTTGCCAGGCTCTTATCCTGCCCAAGGTGAATCTTTAAAGGCCTTTTAATAAATATCTGCTTTATTCTCTGGCTCCGTCCAGTCCCTGTTCCAGGTCAGCCTCAAGACCTCACCCTTCCCACAGCTCCCACAAAAACCCACCCCAGTTTACTCCAGTGCTAATTCCCAAATCAGGGATCTCCCTCTTCCCACCTCCTCCTCCCAGGGACAGCAGGAAAGGAGTTCCTGAGAAAACAGATTTTTTTTTTTTTTTCCCCCCAAGGAAACTCCTCCCCCTTTTTTTTTTTTTTTTTTTTTTTTTCACCTGGGGATGCAGATCGGGGTCCCAGAGAAATCCAAGCAGGGTTCGGTGTTCCACACCCCCTCTCCTCCCTCCATTTCGGACAATTCCCTGGGGAGCAGCCTAGGAAGGATCCCTGGGAACGCAGGCAGCCGTTTTTCCTTTAATTAACCCCAAAGTGGCGGCACCTGCGCAGCCCGGGGGGTCATTAATTACTTAATTAGCCGGGGCCGAGTGCTGATGAGCCGCAGTGATTCCAGCTGGTCAGTGGCCCCCAAAATTTCAGCATCCAACCAAACCCAGCTGTGTCCAGAGAGCAGGAAGGGGTTTAATTCGGTTATTTATTGCAATAACAATTAAAAAAATAGTATTTTTTTAAAATGAATGTTGTGTCTTTCCAAAGGGGAGCAGAGGGATGGCAGAGACACCCCAAAATTCCGATTTCAGGGGCACTGCTCAGGCAGAGCTCACGGGACACAAGGGGAGGAATAAAAGAGGAAAACAGCAAAACCCAGCTCAATAAAAGCCAAATATTCACCGCAGACACGTGCCAACAGCTAAAACGGGTTGGAAAAGGGAATTAGAAAAGGGAATTAATTAGAAGAGGGAACAGCCGTACCTTGGGGTGCCCGCGGAGCACAGGAGCAGCAGGGGTGAGGTTTGGGACAAACGGAGAGGAAAACAGCAAAGCAGGGAACAGCCCGTGGAGCAGGAATGGTTTCCATATCCTGAGCCTTCCCAGCCGCAGGGCTGGGGCACCAAACCCGGCTCCGAGGAGAGGGGAAGGAGCAGGAGCAGCTCTGCATCCCAGACAGCTCCAGCCTCTCCTCACTCCTAACACAGGGCACAGCTCGGCCCGGGGAATGCCGACCCCTTCAGCTCTAGCAGGGACAGTCTGGGGACACCGAGGGGACAGGGAGGGGACACACACCTCACTGACCTGCTGGGGACACCGAGGGGACAGGGAGGGGACACACACCTCACTGACCTGCTGGGGACACCGAGGGGACAGGGAGGGGACACAAACCTCACTGACCTGCTGGGGACACGGAGGGGACACACACCTCACTGACCTGCTGGGGACACGGAGGGGACACACACCTCACTGACCTGGGAAGGACGGCGCTGGAAGACGCCCGAGGTTCCAGACAAAATTCCCACGGCGCCTCATCCCCAAAATCTCGGCGGTGGCCAAGAGCTCCGCAGCCCCCGCCCCAGGGAAGGGGAAAGCCGGCCGCTAATTCATTTAAAAACTCCAGGGTGAGGGATGAGCGCCGGGTCCCTGCAACACCTGCACCAGGAGCTGCCCCGTGCGAAGGAACCAGGATCGGTGGGGCTGCGATCCCGCTGCCAGGTGGGAAAATGGGATGGGCGGGGCACTCCCAGCCCGGGATCCCCTCCAGCTGCTCCCGGTCACCGATGGTCCCACCTGGGCCTGGAGAGCAGCCAGGGAAGGGTCCTGGCAGCTCCCACCCCTATGGATCCTTCAGAGCCCTTCCAGGACCTGTTCCCCCCTGGCTGTTCTCTGGATGGATGGATGGATGGATGGATGGATGGATGGATGGATGGATGGATTCCTCCCTCATCCTTCCTCAGGGATGCTCTGCCCCTGCCTGGTGCTGAGCCCAGCCTTGCACAGAAACACATTGTTCGTGTGTGAACAGCTTCACCTCACAGGGACAGTGCCACGGACTCTGCTGATGGTGTGGCAAGAATTCCAAGGGAATTCCGTGGAAAAATGGAGGCTTTAGGCATCCAAACCATCCCAGCCCAAACCTTCCAGCAATGTCCTCAACCTTCCAGCCCCCCTGCCTCGGAGAATTCCCAGAGGGAGCAATCCCAGCCTGTTCCTATCAGGAGGGTTTTCCTTGGATCAGCTGTGGCAAAATTGGAAGGAAGAGAGGAGAAAGTTGAGCTGGAAGAAGAGAAGAAAAGGTTTTTTAAGGCACTGGGGATTTTCCAAAAGCTGCAGGGCTCTGCCCATCCAAACCCCGGCGTCTTCTCCCACTCCATCCCAGTTTAAACACCCTGGAAGTGCCCTGGGGGCTCTGCCTCATTCCCCCCTCTCTTTTCCAGCTGAAAATCTGTGAAAATCACTCTGTGGGAATGACACAGCTCTGGTGTGGATCCACCTTTCCCTCCACCCTTGGGAACAGCCAGGGCTCCATCAGCAGTGGCAGCCAGGAGATGAAAGGCCCTGCTGGAAATCTGGGAAGGAGGAGAAGCGGGATAAACTCCCTGCTGGAATTCTGGGAAGGAGGAGAAGCGGGATAAACGCCCTGCTGGAATTCTGGGAAGGAGGAGAAGCGGGATGTCAGTGACTGATGTGGATTCCTCCCAACTCTGGAGCCTGCAGAGGTGAGAAAGCAGAACCAGCAGCAAAGGGAGGAGCTCTGATGTGAGAGCAGAACGGGGCTGGGGGAGATTTCCAATTCCATCTGCCCTTGGATAACGACAGCTAATGAAATACCTCTGGAACGAGGAGAAGTATTTCCAAAGTGATGGAAAAGCTGTTAGGAGGGGCAGCAGCTCCAGGGGTTTTATCTCCCTTGCCAGGACAAAGGTTCATTAATCATCTGGCACTGTGTCCTGCACCCAATCTTATCTTCCCAAAGCTCCCCCTGCTCCCCTTCCAGGACATCCTGGAGCAGCACTGGAATATTGATTCCTCTCCTTGTCTCCACGTTCCTCTCTGGAATTGCTGCGTTCTGGGAACACGGGCACGGCTCTGCCCCAAAACGCAGCCGAGCATTTGGGATCAAGACTGGGAAATCCTTTTAATGACGAAGGAAAACCACAGGATCACAGTGGACTGGGTGGGAAGGGACCTTCATCCAGCCCCACCCCTGCCATGGGACACCTTCCACTGTCCCAGGCTGCTCCAAGCCCATCCAGCCTGGCCTGGAACACTTCCAGGGATGAGGAATCCCCAGCTTTCCTGTTAAAATCCAGGACCTGCAGGAAGGTGGGATGTGAGGCCACAAGTAGGAATGAAGCCGGAACTGCCCCAGATCCCTTCTCTCTTGGGAAGGTGCTGCCAGAGCTTTGGAGACCACAGCTGGTGGAGACCCTGATCCTTCCTTAGCTCTGGAAAAATGGGAATATTCATCTGCCTCTCCTGGCTCAGCAGATGAGATTCCCCAGCCATCAGCTGTTGTTTTTTATCATTTTTTCCTGAATCTCTTGGCAAGAGATTCCCTTCCCTGACATCTTAACCAGGAGCTGTGCTCATGCCTGGGTTGGGAACAGGCAGAGGAAGCCGATTTTGAGGAATCTCAGCTGGGGGAAGCCCAAATCCCAATTTCTCATCAACCAACCAAGCACTTAAGCCTGGCTGACACCAGAGAGGAGCTGCTGAGCTCTGGGCTCAGCTTAACCTCTGCAAAACCGCCCTGCCAGCGCTGCCAGCAGCTGCCCAGTGGGAATTGTTGCTTAACTCCAGCTGGGAGCTGCACCAGCCGTGGCCATCCCTGGGGAAGGGCTCCAGGCTGGGGAGGCAGAGCCATGAGCAGCCAACAGCAGCCAGGGATGGGATCCCAGCAGTGGGATCAGGGGCTGGGACGGGAATGGGCTGTGGGGAGAGGCTGGAGAAGAGCCAGAGGGTTAAAAAGAAACCCTCTCTGCCTGATCAGTTATTCCTGTGCAAACAGCAAAGGGGGAATGAGCTGGGCATGGAATGGGTGGCAGGACTGGGAGGTGACCACCAGAGCGATGGCCACCAGAATGATGGCCACCAGAGCAATGAACATGAGAGTGATGACCACCAAAGTGATAACCACCAAAAATGATGACCACCAAAGTGATGACCACCAGAGTGATGACCACCAAAAATGATGACCACCAAAAGGATGACCACCCAAGTTATGACCACCAAAGTTATGACCACCAAAATTATGACCACCAGAGTGATGACCACCAAAATGATGACCACCAGACCTTCAGAGTGATCCCAGCAGCAGTTTGGAGCTGTTCCTGGAGCACTGGGGATCCCTGGGTGGGGCTGGGAGGGATGGAGGGGCACTGCTCCATGGGGCCAGCATCACCGCTCTGGGGACAGCCAGAGCTGTCCATGAGTGACAGGAGCCACTGGAACAGGGCAGAGCAGGGAGGAGAAAGGCCGTGTTCCTGCAGGAGGGACCTTGCAGGAGGTGGAGCCTGAGGAGCTCTGGAGCTGCGCTCCTCGCTCGGGCCCGAGCTTACGCAATGATTTATTTGCATCCTGCCCGAAAACAAATGGATGTTTTACATATTTATATCATAAGATAAAGCCATCCTGCAGCTGATCAAAGGCAGGGCAGATCTGGAGGCGATTACAGCAAGTGTTTGTTTAACAGAGGTCATGATGCACTCGGAGCGGGCGAGGCCCCGGCTCTGCTCCGCACATGTGAGGGATCCAGGAAGGTCGGGAGAGGCCCTGGCTCCAAGGGCTGCCTTTCCAAGAGCTCAGGCAAAGCTGAACCTGGCTCCTCAGCCCAGCCTTGGGACAAAGGGTTGGTCAAGGGGAGCAGCCTTGTGCTGTTTGTGAAATAAAATCGAGTTTAAAGGGGTTTGTGTCCGATGGGAGCTCGGTTTGGCTTCATTTGGAGCTCTGGTGAGGCTGAGGGAGGTGAGGGGGCTGAGCCTGGAGAAAAGGAGGCTCAGGAGGGACCTCCTGGCTCTGCACAGCTCCCTGCCAGGAGGGGACAGCCAGGGGGGCTCTGCTCACAGGGGACAGGGACAGGAGGAGAGGGAACGGCCCCAGGCTGGGCCAGGGCAGGCTCAGGGTGGGCAGCAGCAGGAATTTCCCCATGGAAAGGGTGCTCAGGCATTGGAACTGCCCAGGGAAGTTTGGAGTGCCCATCCCTGGAGGTGTCCCAGGAATTCCTGGAGGTGGCACTCAGTGCTCTGGGTGGGGACAAGGTGGGCATTGGGCAGAGCCTGGACTCTGATCCTGGAGCTCTTTTCCAGCCTCAGTGACCCTGATTCCCTGATTCTGTGAAATGGGGATGAGTCTGTCCAGCAGTTCCTGGCAGGCTGGGCTCTGGAAAAGCTGGGAGCAGAGGGATGCTCCACTCTGCAGTCCTGGCACACCCTGGGCTGGCCTTGCAGGGATTTTCCTGGTTGGGATCCGAGGTTCCCACTGAACCGCACACTTGGGAATGGGCAGAGGATAAAGGGGATGCAGAGTTTCCTCCTGGAAAACCTTGCAGTGGCTGGGCAGAGGCTACAAGATCCAGAGATGACCAGTCCAGCCAGACACTATACTGGGATATACTGGGATATACTGGGATATACTGGGATATACTGGGAATACTGGTCCCATCCCTCCAGCTGGGTGTCCAGGAGACTTTCCCAACATCCACCCCACAGGGAATCCAGGCTGATGCTGGAGATGTCCCTGGTGCCTTCCCTGCCACTTCACTGAATGTCATCCCAGGGAGTTTGATCTCTGCCTGCTCCCTCTGAGACAGCAAACCCCTGCTCCAACCCTGGAGCCTGGATTCCAGCACTCCCCGACAAACAGTCAGGAATTTTGCCTTCTCCTGATTTTCCAGCCCTGCAAAGCCACGTTGGGACCTTCCCCTCTTTCCCCGCAGCACAAACGCCCGTGCAAGGCTCAGGAGACAAACCCAGCCGGGATTTGCGATCCCCGGGATCTCATTCCCGGCCACATCTGGGGCCCTGCCGGCTCCATCCCGGCACAGAAGGAGCTGCGGGACAGGAACGCTCCCCTCCCGTTCCAAGGGACTCTGAAAAGCAAACCGCGTCCTTCTCTGCCTGGCATCGCAGCTCATTCCCGTTCCCCCGGCTCCCGCTGCATCCCTGCACATCCCGAATCCATCGCGGCGCTCCCGGTGCCTCCAGCAGCCCGAGCCTTCATCGCCCAGGCGGGGATGTCAGCGGGATGCTGATAAGAGCCTGGCCCAGCTCGTTATCAGCGTGTGCGGGGCGGGATGGAGCAGCTGCCGGCTCCAGGGGGGGATTCCCGGCTGCTCCGGGGATGCTGCGAACCCCCGGCAGCCCCGGAGCTGGGAAACCACAGGAATTTTTGGCGAGGCTCTCCCGTCAGTGCCAGCGGAGGTGACTCCAGGCCAGCGGCTCCGAGGGATGCTCCGGCTCCTCCCCTCTTTCTCCTCTCCTCTTTCTCCTCTCCTGATCCCACAGAAGTTTTTTGGGTTTTTTCCCCCCCATATTTAGTTCCTTGCACGGCACAGGGAGAGGAGCCAAAGCTCCAGCAGCACCGAGCAGCTCGGCTCATTTGTGTTCAGAGCATCCCCAGCTCCTCGTGAACCCCAACATCCCCGGCGGTTCCAGCAATTTGAAATTCCTGGGGATTTTCCCATGAAAATGCCCCGTGGAAATGTCCCTGGAAAACAGCAAAAGCCTGGAAATGTAACAAAAAAAAAAACCCAACAAAACAAAACAAAACAAAACAAAACAAAAAACCCCCAAAAAACCCAAAAACCAAAACAAAACAAAACAAAAAAAAACCAAACAAAAAAAACAAACCCAAAAAACCCAAAAAACAAACAAACAAAAAAAACCAACCAAAAACCAACCAAAAAAAAACCCAAACCAAAAAAAACCACACCCCAAAAAAACCAAACCAACAAACCAAAACCCAACAACAACAGCAAAAAACACACACAAAAAAACCCAAACAAACAAAAAAACCCAGAAACCCCAAACAAACCAAAACCCAACAACAGCCAAAAAACAAACACAAAAAAAACCCCCAAACAAACAAAAAACCAAAACCAAACACACAAAAAAACCCCAAAACAAACAAACAAAAGCCACAGATTTGTCTTTCAGACAGAAATTGTCTCAGCAGCATGAGCTGGTTGGAGCAATCTGGGCACGGGGCAGAGGCTCTGCCACGGAAAAGGGATTATTTGGTCTATAAAGGGATTTTGATACAAAATACGTGAAAGAACCGAGACTTCCTGTAGCCAAATTCCTGCATAAAACATAAAACCGGCCCAGACTTCAAAGAGCAGCTCAGAAACTTTCCAGCAGATCCACCAAGAGCTGGGTTTTTAAGGAAGCCAAGGGAACCAGGGCTGCCACCCAGCAGTTTGCTGATTTTATTTGGGAAATTTTCGTGTTTCTCACCACCCACACTCCCTGCAAAGGGCTCAGCAGGAGTTTTCAGGGCGTTTCCTGGCTGGAATGGCAGAGGGGGTGAATCCAGGCTGGATTCTGCCGGGACTGGGGAGCAGAGGTGCCACAGCCTCCACCCCAGATGTCGATGGGGTTTCCTCAGGTGGACACCAGCTGTGGGAACAGGATGGAGGTCAGCACGCTCAGCTTCCCCATATCCAGGGAAAACCAGAGCTTTTGGGATCTGCCCTTCTGCTTCCAAGACTTCCCTCACCAGAATATCCCTGAGTCCAAGCGATCCCCCAGAAACCAGGATGGCAATGGGATGAAAACGGGGAAATGGCCTCCAAATCAAGGTTTCACATCCACTTCCCTCCCCAAAACCCAACCCCCTGCATCAGCCCCCACGCTCCTGGCAAGCCCAATCCTGATTTTCCAACTGCATCCCCCCAAACCTCTGCAGAGCCCTCGGCAAAGGAGAGATGTCATCCCTCGTATCGGAGCTTTGGTCACAACGTTTATCTTCCTGACAGGGATCAGCTGGATCCCCCAACACGGACACAGGAGAAGGCCAGGAGCCCCAGCAGGGCCTGGATTGCTCCAGCTGGTGCAGCTGAGGGGTGGAATCCTGGAGAGGAGTGTTTGCTCCCAGTCTGTCTGCACGTGGAGCTCCGGGATGGTTCCAGCCCACCGGGGCTGGTGGCAGCTCCAGCACAGAGCACGGAGCACAGACCTGGATGCATTTTTGGGATGTTTGGGATCCTGGGGGCCCTCCCCAGCTCCTGAAGCCACGTTCCTGTTGGCTTCAGGGCTGGCTGGGCCACAGGACAGGGATGGAATAATCCTTGGATTTGCTCAGTGGGAGCAGTGGGGTTCAGTGGGGAGGGTCTCCCAAGGTTTGGGAAAGAGATCAAAGATCCTTTGCCCCATTCCAGGCTGGAGAAATGGAATTGGTTCCCAACCCATTCCCAGCTGGTGAACCTGGACAGAGCCCTCTGCCCAAAGCTTTGGGATGGAAGAGCCCTCAAAGCTCATTTTGTTCCAACCCTGACACCCTCCACTCTGCCAGGGTGCTCCAAGCCCTGTCCAGCCTGGCCTGGGACACTCCCAGGGATGGGGTTTGTGCCCTGGTCAGGATGGGGAAATGCCACAGGAATGCTGGAGCAGCTCCCTGAAGCCCCAGGCCTGCTGTGCCCTGCAAGGGAAGATTTTGGGAATTGTTTCCAGCAGGTTTCTGGCAGCTCCTCGGCTGCCAGCACCAGGCCCAGACGGGTTTGCAGGAAGGAAACCAACCCCAAGCTGGGCACCACAGGCTCCAGGCACATCCAGCAGCTGGGACAATGCACCACAAACCAGGATTGCTCAGAGCTGGAATCTCCCTGTTTGTGGGGTCAGAGTGACAACTGGGACAGAAAGGAACCAAAGCAAATTCCCTGCCTGGGATGGAGATCCTGGGTTTGCAGCCTGGATTTCCCTAAGGAACCCTCCTTAATCCCTGGACAGGGAGGGAGGAGGCACCTGAAACGTTCCCTGAGCCTTGATTAACACCTGGTCTTGCTTCAAAAACATCTTCCTGGTTTCTCCCGAGTTGGAGCTGCTTCCTGCAGCTCCACAGAGTCCATGTGGGATGTGCCAGAGATCTGCAGCCAGGCAGAGCAGCCCAGCCCCAAGAAACACAGTGTCCTGCCATGGAGAGGGTGTCTCCATGACCTTCCCCTCTCCAGGCTTCCAGGTTTTATTTGCTTGAACTCTCAGTTCCTTTTTTATGGTTCCCCCGAGCTGACAGGCTCAGCACAGGCTCTGCTCCCATCATTCTGAGATCAAGATTCCAGCCCTGTGGAAAACAGGCCCGGGGAGCTGGTGGAACCAAATCCCAAGGAAACAACCAACAAGGCTGCCCTGGTTTGAAAGGAGAACTTTCCCAGCCCATTTCTTCACCTTGAGCAGAGCCAGTGGAGCTGCCCAAGGCTGGGATTATCCCAAGGGCAGGTGCACACACGGGTCAGCCTCCCCAGCAGCCAGATCCAGCCTGCAGAGGCACCTGGAGGTTTGGAATTCAGCAGAACTGAAGCGTTTCTGCCTTTGGCTGAGCTCAGCCTCCCTCCCCATCCACTCAGCCAGAGCTGCTCCCTGCCCAGCAGGGCGGCTTTGTGGGATTAAATGAACGTGTGCACAGCTGATCCAAGGGCTCTGGGATCATTCACTCCACGGGGATTTTCCTCAGCTGCTCCTCAGCCCTGGTTGGATTTTGGATGGCAGAACATTTGGGTTTTGGCAGCAGTTTTCCCAGGATCTGCAAAGGAGCAGGCACCACAGGCCCATAAACCACGATGGGAATTATGTGCAAGCTCAAGCTCCATGGAAAATCCCAGCTGGCCCAGTCAGGGATGTTCCCCTCCCTGCTGGGAGCACCAGCACCTCTCACCGAGGTCAAGGCAAATAACAACCCAGAGAGTCCAACCTTGGAAATTCCAGCAATCAGGAAGGTTCCTTCTCCCTCACCCTTCCAAGTCAACCGTCGCCAACCCCTTGAATCCAGGATATTGGAATTGTCCTTCAGCATCTTCCAGTGGAGGGGCAGCCTGAGGAACTGCCCCTTGGAACCTTTCCAAAGGTTCCTCACACTCCTAAAGCCTGACTTAGCTCCCCAGATCAGGAGCTGATGTTTTTCAGGGTGACCTGAAGTGACTCCCTCAGTGAGCCCAGGACAGAGCCAAGGCCTGGTTCCAGCTCTGCTGCTTCCTGTTCCCTGATCCCACAGACTTCTCCTGGTGTTTGGTCCCTTCCACTGAAGAAGCCAAAGCCCCAGGAGCACTGAGCAGCTCAGCTCACTGAGTTCAGTGCATTCCCACTTGGTCAGGAATTCCAGCTCTCCCAGCAAAGGGTCACATCCCAGCCCTTCCATCCCAGCCCACAAAACTCCCCCAAGCCAGCCAGGGGTTGGACTTCTGGAGGGACTTCCCTGGGGGAAGGAAGGAGCTGCTGCCCTGGAATAAAAGCTGGAAAAAGACAATTCCATACAAAAGGCAGCAGTGGGCATCCAGTGCTGCAGAAACCAAACTGGCTCCCAGTGGGATCCTGCTCTCCCCAGAAGTGCAGCATCCCTCCCTCCCTCCCTCCCACACTGCCCAACTCCCCCCAGGACCACCTGGATGGGGTTCCCTTCCCACCCCACATTCCCAGCCCCCAAAATGCCTCCCCAACAGGAGCCCAGTGCTACTGGGAAAGCACAGAATTCCATTTATTGCTGCATAAAAACCTCTTGCTGGGATGGAGGGCGAGGAATGGAAACACATCTTCAGCAACCCACGCACTCCAGGCTCCCACTGGCTGCTCCATCTGGATCCCACCCAGCTGCAAAACTGTCTGGGAGCTCCCAGAGCTCTCCAGGGAGGCCTGACCCCAGGCAGCTCCTTGTCCTGGGTGTTGGATCAGCACAGCCTGTCCTTCCCTCACCGCCCTGATCCCAATCTCCCAGCCTGTGCTTTCCTCTGCCTCCTCACCCAGTTGTCCCCTCACATTTGTTGGGGGAGGAGTTCCAGTCCCTGCCTGGCTGCCCCAGGGCTCGTGCCCCTCGCTCCTGGCTCCTCTGAGTCACTTTTTGGCCAGACACAAAGCAAAACTCTGCTGAATGGACCAGCGAAGCCAAAGCCAGATTTGATGACAAACAAATCATTCATCTGCCGTGACTGAAGTGCGAGGGGAGGGGAAAGGTCCGGGCTCCAAGCAGAGCCTTTGCCCATTGGAAATGTCCTTCCCACTCCTGGCTGTCACCTCGGGGCCTTGCCCAGCTGGGGAGGGCAGCAGAGACCTTGGGATGCTCAACGTGGGAGCTTTGGGCTGGAGAGCCTCAGCTCTGGGGGCTCTGAGATGGAGCAGCCCCGGGGGGTTTTGTTGTTGGAAAATCAGACAAATGCTGCCATGGGCTCCACTGGGAGCAAAGCCCTGGGAGGTTTTCCCTGCTGGAAGGAGCTGAACCTCTCCTTTATCATCCCAGAGGAGGTGGGGATGGAAGAGACCCCTCAGCTCTGGGCCTCAGTGCACAACCAGGGGACATTTCCACCCTCACTTCACCCCATTTCTGGGTTCTGGCTGACACAGGTGAAAGCAGCTCAGGAAACAACATCCTAAAAACTGCTAAGAGCTCAGAAATGCACTTGTGGAGTGGGAAGGATTCTCCATGCACATTCCAGGGAGGGAATATTGACCTGGCTTCACTTGAACAACATTTCTGTAGGAAATTTCTGTGGGCACAGCAGAGCTGCTGTAGGGAATGGGAGCAGAGAGAACTGGGAACAAGAAGAGGAACTGAACAGGCTGAGACCTGGGAGGAAACAGCGGAGGAAAAGCGGAGAAAAAAGGGAAGAAAAAGGAGGGAAAAAGGGGGAAAAGGAGGGAAAAAGGGGGGGAAAAGGGGAGGAAAATGGGAGATGTTGCTGCAGATGGCAGGAGCAGGAACAACCACTGGCACATGCTGTCATCCAGCTCTGCTTGGAGCTGGTTGGGTTTTATTTTGCCAGGAGTTAAGAGGACAAAAGCAGAACTCAGAGCAGTGCAACAGAGCAAAGCCTTGCCCCAAGGCTGAGGAGCAGACAAAGCCCTGGAGCCCGAGGGCAATTCCCAGGGAATCTCTGTTTGGAGAGCAGGGATTGGTGGCACTGGCAGCTGCCACTGCTGCAGCCCCACGAGGATCCGAGGGGATCAAAGATCCATCCATCCCAAACTCCTGCAAAACCTGCTCAGCAGCCCTGGGCTTCTCTTCCAGGAGGTTCCTGGCAAACACTCGGAGGCAGGAACGGAGGGTGGAAGCCAGGGTGGGCTCTGGATGAGCTGGAGATTGTTTTTTATGGGTTTTCTGTGGTGTTGAAAGAAACCCCTCATTCCCCATGACCTGGGAGCTCTGGGAGTGCAACGGGGTCACGCTGGAGCTCTGGAGCTCATTAAATCCCAGCACTGAGGAGTTGGAGAGAGCTCCCTGAGCTTTATTGGGGATGTCAGCACCACCTCGGGGGCTGCTCACTGCCCTGCCCTGCCTGCAGCACTCCCTGAGGCTCTCTGAGAAGCCCAGGCTGGAAATGGGATGGGTTCTCCACACCACCAATCCCTCAGGGCTGTGCCCAGGCTGGAAATGGGATGGGTTCTCCACATCACCAGTCCCTCAGGGTGGTGCCCAGGCTGGAAATGGGATGGGTTCTCCACACCACCAGTCCCTCAGGGTTGTGCCCAGGCTGGAAATGGGATGGGTTCTCCACATCACCAGTCCCTCAGGGTGGTGCCCAGGCTGGAAATGGGATGGGTTCTCCACACCACCAGTCCCTCAGGGTGGTGCCCAGGCTGGAAATGGGATGGGTTCTCCACACCACCAGTCCCTCAGGGTGGTGCCCAGGCTGGAAATGGGATGGGTTCTCCACATCACCAATCCCTCAGGGTTGTGCCCAGGCTGGAAATGGGATGGGTTCTCCTCACAACCAATCCCTCAGGGTTGTGCCCAGGCTGGAAATGGGATGGGTTCTCCTCACAACCAATCCCTCAGGGTTGTGCCCAGGCTGGAAATGGGATGGGTTCTCCTCACAACCAATCCCTCAGGGTGATGCCCAGGCTGGAAATGGGATGGGTTCTCCCCACCACCAATCCCTCAGGGTTGTGCCCAGGCTCCCTGTGCTGGCACCAGGAGGGCAGAGCTGGCACATCCCGGGCATGATCCCAAAGGGAAGGGAATGGCTGCTGGGAGAGGGCAGAGGGGGGCACTTAGAAGGAATTGGCCTCGGTGATTCACCAAAAAACCGAGGTTTTGCATTAAAACCTGGGCCCAGCCCCTTGGATCCACAGCTCCTTTCCCAGGGGGCACAAAAGGAGCCTGTGGCACACACCAGGCTGCTCCACAGGATCCATCTGCCCTGCTTTATCCCAGAAATCCTTCCCTGCATTTCCACTTGCTGAAAGCAAACGATTTCCCAGATGGCCCCAAAGAGAGGAGCACAAAATCCAACCCATTGCTTGGACAGAGAGCTGGAGCTGCCCCTTCCCTCAGCTCCCCCGTGTCACCTCCTGCTCTGGGACGGGCCAGGCCTGGACAGAGACAACTGCAGCAGGGAAAAGCCAAAGGAATCCCCCCAGTTGTGTCCTGCTGAGGGGGGCTGGTGTGAAAGGGGCACCCAGAGGGAGCAGCTGCTCCCCTGAGGGTGGTGCTGCTCAAACCCCGCTGGCTCCCCGTGCAGAGCTCTGTGCTTGCACCCTCGCTGTTATCCCAAAAGATCCCAAAGTGTGCTCACTCTGGAGCCATTCCCACCATCCTGGCCATCAGGGAGAGCTTGTGCCCATCCCAATCCAGCTCCACAAGGCAGGGCAGAGGCCCCTGGAGCCTCCCACTGATTGTAATTAATGATTTTTAATCAGTTAACAGCGCTCCCCTTAACTCCATCCTCTTCCTTTGGAAGCCCACAGGTACCAACTCCCTCTGGAATGCCCCAGTGCCGTTGTGTGGAAGGGAAAAAGGAATAAAAAGTGGAGAATCTCAGGGGGTGATGGATTTATCATCTGCTCCTGCTCACGGGATGAACCCGTCACGAGACGGGGGAAGAACCGGCCTTGGAGAGGCCAAGCTGGAGATTTCCCCAAATCCCTGAGGAAAACAACTCTCTGCTGATCCCAGAGGCTCCAGGCCAGCCCTGAATATCCATTAGGCTGGGGAGCAGCCAAGGCTCAGCTCCAGGCCTCTGCTTTCCCTCTCTCTGTTGGTCCCGTGCTCGTTTCCAGGGGCTCTGTGGCAAAGTCACGTCCAAAGGCCACGGGGCCACCACAACCTCCAAGGCACCAAATTTTAAAGTCTCCAGGAGAAAGAAGCTGTTGAACCCCTCCAGCACATCCCCCTCAGCCCTGTGGCAGCTGTGGAGATCTCCCAAAGCAGGAATTCCCCAGCAGAGCAGACCACACAGATGGAACCAGCTGGAAAAAAAAGGGCCTGGGTTTTTCAGATCTCTCCATTTTTCGGGGTTTTTTTTTAATATCTCTCCATTTTTTTTTCTGGTGTTGCTTTAACCTGCAGACAGTAACTCGAGGAGGTGCTGCTCATCTCCTAAAGTTCCCTCCTGCCCAACCTTAAATGACATCCAGGGAGACACAGAAACCCCTCTGAGCTCCCTCTTGGCACCACCACAAAGCACAGCAGCCAAGGTGTGAAGCCCCCAAAGGTGCCAGACAGGTCTGACACCCTCAGTGTCCCCAAACTCTCCTTTTTCACCCGAAACCTGAGTTCAGTTTTGAGGCAGCAGTTGCATAAGCACTTCTGCATGTGGTTAAGTTGTAAAACTTGGCCCAAGGTTTCCCTCACTACGGTTGAAGTGTTATTTTAGGGGGGAGGGAGGTTGTAGACACTGAAAATCCAGACCTACCCAAGCTTCAAATAAGTCTCTTTCTTTTTTTTCTTTCTTTTTTTTTTTTTTTTTTTGTCCTGCAGACTGAAATTCCTGGAGTTTAAATCCCTGCTCTTTTTTTTTTTTTTTGGAATAGCACCTGGGAGAAGATTTAACCCCCTGAACAAGCACTCCCTTTAAAAAAAAAAGGAAGTCTATTAGTCCTGTTCTTTAGAGGAATATAAAGGTATTATTAACAGCATTGGGGATTATTAAAAAGTGGGGAAAGCAAATTAAAAACGAATCCTGTCCTCACCATTTCCTGCCTTTTTGTGCTTTTCCTACCCTGGGGTGGGAGGTGCTGCACCAGAGGGGAGGGATGGATGGGAAAGGCTTTCAAGTGCCTTCCCTGCCTTGGATTTTCCTTTCCTGCTTCACTTCCCTGTCTCCACAGGCTGGAGAGGGAAACCCTGGGAGTTCCCAGAGCCAAAATGATTTGGGGTTTTCTCCTCCTCACCCCTTAATTTGCATGAAATCCTCCTTTTTTTCTGCACTGCACCTTCTAAAATATTGTGGATAAAACAGGAAATGAGAGAAAAATCCAAACTCTGGTGAACTGAGTGCAGCCCTTGAGCAAGGAAATCCCAGCCCTGGGAGGAGACTCAGGGAATCCCCTCATTCCTGGCTGAAACCTGACCTTTAACCTGGGATTAAACACAATCAACATGAGCTCATCAGCAAACTTGAACAGGAGAGTAATTAACAGCCAGCTCTGGAGTTGCTCTTTCTCACCCTGTCCTTGGTGATGATGTTAATTTATACAAATTCCAGTCATTAGGAAAAAAAAATAATTATTTCTCAAGCAAGGTGCAAACAAACCCAGACTCCTCTTCCATCCAGAATGGTGGAGAGAGAATAAATTAGGGAAAATACAGATTCCTCTGCTTGCCTTGCTTTTGGAAACACTTTTCCATACCCTTGAGAGGTTCCTTGCAGGGGACATTTATCCTCCAGAATAATTTCCCATCCTGCTGCAGTTCCAATGGTTTTTAAAAGGATGCACCAGAAAATCCACTAACCTTGAGGCCCTGGGGGCTGAGAGCTCTGCAGATCTCTCACTCCTGAAGGAGGTTCCTGAAGGGAATCCTGTTTTTCCACGTGGAACAGCACAAATTCCTGGGGAGAGGGATCAGAATTGGGTTGTGTGTTCATTTGGTGTGTCTGGGACAAACATTCCATCAGTGAAGGAGGGTTTGGAAAAGGTGGGAACAGATTTCTGTTAAATTCTCCAGGATTTGCCCTGGGATGTTGTTTTCAAGGCACGGATTTCACGAGAGCAGAGAGGTGAGCACAAAACCTCCTTGGAGCAGCCCCAGGTGCCACCGACTGACGATGGTTCCTCATCTCCACCCTTGGGAAAACAAGGATTTCCAGGGCAGGTGCCATTCCCTTGGGAATGTCCCATCTGGGGGAGCTGGTGTCACCCTGTGTCACCCACAGGGACACCCCAGAGTGGCCCTGCTGCAGCCACAGCTCCTCTGCAAACCTGGTCTGGAGCTGTTCTGGAGGTGCCTGAGCAGCCTCTGATCACCCAGGGCAGGGACAGGCCTCAGTGCAGGTGTCCCTGCAGGGATTCAGCTCAGATTCTCCAGGAAAATCCCTCTGTTGGGAGTCAGGAAGCTCAGGCCTGGCCAGCCCTGAGTTTCCCTGTCTCTCCTGGAATATTGGGCAGATTTAAGCGACTGCAGGTGGTGATTTGGGGAAAAAAAGGAAAGAGTTGTTATCAATCCTATCCCTTTCCTCCTGGGAGGATGGGGAAGCCCTGGAATGGATTTCCCAGAGAAGCTGTGGCTGCCCCTGGATCCCTGGAAGTGCCCAAGGCCAGGTGAGCCCTGCCCACGAGCTCAGGGGTGGGTGAGCAGCAGTGGCACCGCGTCCTGTGCGGAGGGGACAGCAAGGACTGGAACTGTCATTGCCCAGAGCCCCTTGAATTCCACAAGTCAGGAGATCCAAGGTCAGTCTGAAGGGAGGAATGAGCTGGTTTCCATCTTTCCAAGGGTCCCAAAAAGCAGAGAGCTGGATGAGAGCCACGCATGGCTCCTCCACACTGGCAATTACGAGTTCCTCATTAAGACCTTTGCTGAAAGAAATGTCATTTAGGCACCGGTGTGGCTCTGCCCAGGGACAAAACACAGCAAGAGCAGCGTGGAGCCTTTATCTCCCCACTCTCCCATCCATTTTCCTGCTCTTTCAGCACCCACCTCCCTGGCTGGGATCTGCTTTGATGGTTTGTTGGTGCAGGGTGTAATTAGCACTAATAATTTCTCCACCCCAGGACTATTAGGCACGTCTGGGAAGTGATTTCCCACCCCTCAGAGACCCTGCAACTGGATACCTCGTGTGCTAGCCCCTGGATTTCCTCCACTGCAGCATATCCCCCAGGCCTTGAGGAAATTAGCAATCCAAACAAATTCTGCTGGGGTTTCAAAGATGAATTCTTGTCATAACACTGCCCTGAGATTGGATTTGGGGCTGGAGCTCTCTGCAAAGGCAGGAAAATGTCCCAGACAAAGAGAGATCTGCCCACACTCCAGCTCAGAGATTTGTAGTAGTTTTGTGACCCCCTTCCCTGCACTGATTACTCAGATTATTTCTGTCTCAGCACAAGCTCAGTCACCTTTCCTTATCCAGAAACTCCTCCTTTCCAACCAGTTCTGGAGAAAAATGAAAAGCGAGCGGATTAAAAATAGCAGAGGGGGAAAAAAAAAAAAAAAAAACAAACAACCAACAAAACCCAAGCCCAACTCGCTATCTTGCACTGACTTTTTGCTTCTGGCACTTGCAGAGCTGTTCCTTGTTTTGTTTGCTTTATTTCTTGCCTTTTTGTCTCCCCTTTCCCAAGAGAGAGCTGCAGAGGTCAGACGCTGCCACGCTCCGTGTGTCCCGCGGCAGGAGCTGCCCCGGCTCTTGGCAGGCTCAGGAACCAGACAATTCCTGAGGAGAGGTCCCAGGCCAGGCTGGGGAAGAGCAGCAGGACATGGGAATGCTGAGCCATGGGCTGAGAGCAGCACAGCAGCCAAATCCTCAGCCCGGGGCTGAGCACTGAGGGAAGGGGAACATCCACGGGCCAGTGGGAAAGGGCTGGCTGAGGGAAAAAAAGGGGATTTTATGGCTGGGTTGAAAGGGATGGATGAGGGAAAAGAGGGGATTTTGTATCTGGGTTAAAAGGGATGGATGAGGGAAAAGAGGGAATTTTGTATCTGGGTTAAAAGAACGAGGGATGGATGAGGGATGGACGAGGGAAAAGAGGGAATTTTGTATCTGGGTTAAAAGAAGTGGCTGAGAGAAAAGTGGGGATTTTATGTCAGGGTTGAAAGAGATGGGTGAGGAAGAAGAGTAGATTTTATGGCTGGGTTAAAAGAGGTAGATGAGGGAAAAGAGGGGATTTTAAAACTGGGTTAAAAGAGGTGGATGAGGGAAAAGTGCGGATTTTATGTCTGGGTTAAAAGGGATGGGTGAGGGAAAAGAGTGGATTTTAAAACTGGGTTAAAAGAGGTGGATGAGGGAAAAATGGATTTTATATCTGGGTTAAAAGAAGTGGCTGAGAGAAAAGTGGGGATTTTATGTCAGGGTTAAAAGAGGTGGATGAAGAAAAAGAATGGATTTTAGACCTGGTTTAAAAGAGGTGGCTGAGAGAAAAGTGGGGATTTTATGTCAGGGTTTAAAGGGATGGGTGAGGAAGAAGAGTAGATTTTATGTCTGGGTTAAAAGAGGTGGATGAGGGAAAAATGGATTTTATATCTGGGTTAAAAGAAGTGGCTGAGAGAAAAGTGGGGATTTTACATCTGGGTTGAAAGGGATGGCTGAGGAAAAAGAGTGGATTTTATGTCTGGGTTAAAAGGGGTAGATGAGGGAAAAGAGGGGATTTTAAAACTGGGTTAAAAGAGGTGGATGAGGAAAAAGAATGGATTTTATGTCTGGTTTAAAAGAAGTGGCTGAGAAAAAAGTGGGGATTTTGTGTCTGGGTTGAAAGGGATGGGTGAGGAAAAAGAGTGGATTTTTTTATCTGGGTTAAAGGGGATGGGTGAGGGAGAAGTGTAGATTTTATATCTGGGTTAAAAGAGGTGGATGAGGAAAAACAGGTGATTTTGTGTCTGGTTGAAAAGAAGTGGCTGAGGAAAAAGAGTGGATTTTATGGCTGGATTAGAAGAGGTGGATGAGGAAAAAGTGGATTTTCTGTCTGGGTTAAAAGGGATGGGTGAGGGAGAAGAGTGGATTTTATGTCTGGGTTAAAAGAGGTGGATGAAGAAAAAGAATGGATTTTAGACCTGGTTTAAAAGAGGTGGCTGAGGAAAAAGTGGATTTTCTGTCTGGGTTTAAGAGAGATGCCTGAGGGAAAAGAGTGGATTTTAAACCTTGGTTCTGTGTGGAAGCAAATCCTCCAAGTGTCTGGGGAGTGAAAAGGAGCTCAGCTCTTCCACAGAGACAAAACCAAATTAAAGAGCTCCTGGGCAAGGAAGAGGTGTGAAGCTGAGAATAAATAACCTGCCCCAGGTGGGGAAAGGGAAGTGCAGAGTTCAGCCATCATTGCTGGAGGCCTTTAGAGCTTCCAGAGTGTTTTAGTCCCAGCTGGATCACAGCCATGGAATCATGGAATGGTTTGGGTTGGAAGGGACCTCAAAGTTCACCTCATTCCAGGATCTGCCATGAGCAGGGAGCTTTTCACTACAGAATCATGGAATATCCTGGGTTGGATCCATCAGGATCATCAGTCCAGCCCCTGGCTCTGCTCAGGACACCCCAATAATTCCAACCTGTGCCCCAGGGTTTTGTCCCAACACTCCTTGAGCTCAGTCAGCAAGGATTGTTAAAACTCTGTGTCCACATCCCTCAGCCTGAGCCCCTTTTCCAGCTGTGCTGGTGAAAAACATTGGAAGAATTCAGTTTCCATGTTTTTGGTGGGGCAGAGAGGGGGGAATTCCGTGCTCTGGGAAGTGATGGACACCAATATCCATGTTGGGAGCCCCGGGAATGACACAAACCCCCACAGGACAGGCTGGATCTGGGTCTCTGATCTCCCACCAAGGGCCCTCTCGATGGAAAAGGATCTCCAGCAGGAGCTGGAATCCCAAAATGCAGTGTCCATGACTTCTGAGATAGAACTGAAACACTTCTGGTTTATCCATGAGTGAAACAGGAGCAGGGAATGCAGATAAAAAGGGAATTCAGTTAATTGAGGGGAAGCTTGCAGAGCTTGAAGGGAAAATTCGGTTCTGGGAACACACGAAATGAAATCAAACCAAATTGAAAGTGGGTTTTTTAAACAGGAGAATGGACCTAGAAGGACTTAGAGAATTGCAAATGATGAGAAGAGACACCAAAATCATGGGAACAGGGAATTTGGAGGCCTGCACTTCATCCCTTGCCCTCTGAAGGGTGAACAAGGTGAGAGTTTGGTTCAAGGAGCCAAAATCTCATCCCAGAGTTCTGGGAGGAGTTCAGAGCTGGCCTTGGCTTCGCCTCCCTGCCATAAACCAAGGGAATTTCAAACCCAGGAGGAAAAGAGGCAGCAAGTGCAAAAGAAATCCCAAATTTCTGTGCAGCAGCCGTTTCTAGCAGGAGGGTGACTCAGTCTGGCCCTGCCAGGAGGGCCCAGAGCAGCCTCCAGCAAATCCCCACTGGAAACTGGGAAAAGCCTCTGCACACTGGATATAAATATGGATATAAATAGACATTTTCCAGACACATGAGGACAGGAGCTCAGACTTGCTGGACAGACATTGCCCCACAATGCAGGACTGCCATTTTTTTCTTTTAATTTTTTAAAATTCTTCTTCTTCTTCTTCTTCTTCTTCTTCTTCTTCTTCTTCTTCTTCTTCTTCTTCTTCTTCTTCTTCTTCTTCTTCTTCCTCCTCCTCTTCTTCTTCCTCTTCCTCTTCCTCTTCTTCCTCTTCCTATTCTTCTTCCTTAGAAACTGAATTTATTTAGGGCAAATATTAAGAACTAAAATCATGGAGGACAGGGAAGAGCTCGGAATGTGCTCCAGGGTTCTTTGCTCTCATCCTTTGGGGTGTTGGTTACTGCAGGTCTCCCTGTGTTGATGAGGACTCAGCAGGCTGAAGAGGTAAAAAAGGGTTTATTTCAGCAGCTCAGTTGGTTTGAGCTGCTCTTCAAGGCACGGGGAAGTTTTTAAAGCAGGGCAAAAAGCAGAACAAGGTTTCTCGTGTGTAACTCGAGCCTTGGGTTTATTCAGTGTCGTAATTCTGAGGTAATTAGGTTTAATCTTAGCATAATTATAATAAGAAGAGAAATATCACTGATCCAGAGCTCTGAGGCTGGTGACAGCTGAAATTCATGGATGAAATACTCTTAATATCCCACAAAGAGGGGGTAGGTGCTGCATAAGGAAGGATGATCCAAGCTCAGAGGTACAGAACATCCAGGAAAACAGGGAATGGGACTAAAGGAAGCGTTGGAATTGCCTTGGAATTTTGCATTTTCACTCTTTGCATTGAAATTTTGGTCCTGCCAAAGGCAAGGGGCAGCAGGAGGGAAGGAGCAGATTGAAATGAGAGCAGGATAAGGGGATGAGGACAGCAGAAGTCCTGATGAGTATTTGATGTGACAGGGAAGAACAAGCCAAGGAGAGGAAGTTTGTGAATGGATCTGATCTGGGCAAAAGGCAGCATCCAGCCAGGCCAAGAGCAGAGGATGTTGCATTCATGGAGATGTGATGAGACAACGACTTGGACGTGAGTTTGAGCCCAAAAGGTTGAGTTCTTAGGGCTGAAAACATTTAGGGCAGGAGCAGGAAAACAGGAAGATGTTGAGTGGCCAGAAAAAGCAGGAAAAGCTCTCCCCACCACCTGAACTGCATCAGCTGAGACAAGTCCTCTCAGGAGATTTTCCTTCCCCTCCCACAATGTCCAGCTTCCTCCTTTCACCCTGCTTCCCATCCCAGCTTTCTGTTGTCATGTGGATGATTTGGATCATCTGTGTCTCTCCTGCACAGGACCTGACCCAGGCAAGCAGGGCTTGTAAACCCGGGGCCTTTTGATGTCTGGAGCAGGCAGCCAGGCTGCTGGGATTTATGGTTTCCAAGGAGGACGAGGGGGGGAAAGGGGAGAAATTTATGTTAGGAAAATGTGACTGTCATCTTCGTTTATCTCCCAGCTTTGTAATGGAAAACAGGCATTTCACAAACACGTCCCCACCAAAGCCGGCGTGAAACCGTTTGGGGAGCGAAGTAACCACCAACCGCTCCATAAATGTTCATATTGTTAATGATAATTATAATATTGATAATAATGCTGCATAAATCACACCCCAGCTGGAACATCCCATCCTCCCCATGCACCTGGCAGGCTTGGAAACTCCCGTGGAGAAGCAAGGCTGCAGCATCTCTGACCATCCTTCTTCATGTCTGGGTCAATCAGAAAATCCTTGGATCCTCCAGAGCACAAAAACCCCCCGGACTCAGTGCATCCCACAGGCAGCAGATGAAGCCTGGAGCTCCACCAGGATGCTCCAAAGTTCAGGAAAGCCCCATCCTGAACGCAGGGGTTACCTGGAATCCTGCAGCTGGAGCGGGCAGGGAAGGGGAGCAGCCCAAGCCGAAGGAGTTAAAGCCGCACAAATCAAAATGCTCCCGTTTGGAGATGAAATCCACACCAATCTGCATTCCCACTCCATGGGTTTGTTTGCAGTCCTCGGCAGCTCGTGGGGACTTTTGGATTTACAGCAGGAAAGAGCAGAGATTCTGCTCCAGAGCCCCCCACCCCCAGCTCATCCCTGGAGCGTGGCAGCGGGAAAACCTGGATTCAGAGATCACCTCCTGCTCCTGGTACCAAACAATCCCAACTCACCTCCGCTCCTGACCTTCCCACCCGGCCATTCCCAATATTTCAACCGTTTTCCAGGCGTTCAGATGGGAGGTTTTTTCCATACTCACCCTGGAGGAGGTGGTGGCACTGCTGCTCCGTGTCCTGCCCTGCACCCAGCGTGCCTGAGCAGTTTTTCCTGTGCTTTTCCCGACTTCCTTTGACAGGGAGCTGATTGCAGAGCTCTGGGATTACGTCTGCATCTCCAAATCTTTCTTTCTCAGCTGGAAAGTCTCAAGTTCCAAGCTGGGATTCCCTCTCCACCCCCTTTCTCCAGGAGTTAACCCTCCTTTTGCTGGAAGGGTCTGTCCGGTCAGCACCCACCAAAATCTCAGGGACAAAAGGAAGAGGGAAGGGGGCATTTCAAGAGAAAAACCAATGTTTTCTGTTCTCTGCTTATTAACTCTGTGCTGTAGGAAAGCTCTTTTTAATTATATTTTTAATTCTGGACTTTCAGAAACCAGCCCCAAAGGATCAAGGGTTTCAAGGCTCTTTAAAATTGCTTTTATCTCAATTTTTTTTTTAATTACGATGTTGATCAGTCCGTGGGTTTCCAGCCAGAAATTTGCTGTTCCCAACAAACAAAGGGCAGGAGAACCATCATTCCTTAGGTCAGAGCCCAGTAAAAAGCACTTTTAGCCCAACTCAACCCTCCTGCTTTGAGAACTTGACATGAGCAAGAGATTTATTTCCTCAATAACAGGAATGATTCCTTCCCCAGAAGGATTGTCCAGCCTTGGCCTTGGCAGTGCTGGGAGGTGGTTGGACTTGATGGCCCTAAAGGTCTTTTCCAACCTGAGTGATTCCTGATTCTCCCAGTTTCGGGTATTTCCCACATGATTGGGTGGTGCTTCCTGGCCCAGGGAGGGAACAGAGGGAACGTCCTGTGACAGAGCCTGGGAGTGCATCCAGTGACCTCGTGTGGATCCAGGGGCATCCCTTGGGATAAGCCTTGCACACCCAGCCCAGGCTGCCACACACCATTCCCATTCCCATTCCCATCCCAAGGCACCGTGGGGCTGCATTTGGTGACGTTTGGCAGTGGCAGAAGGGAGCTGAAGATGAGGAATCCCCCACCCCAGAGCTGCTTGGGCATCACTCCTCCTCCTCCTCCACACACTGCCAAGCCCTCTGTCTCCATTCCCACCTGGATTTCCTGCCTTGAAGTTCCTGCAATTCCTTCCCTGCCCAAACTGAAGAGCTTTTCCCCCAGTTATTCTTCCCACCAGCAAAATTCCAACCATGAGCTTTTCAATTTACCCTCGACTTGGTGAATTTGCACAGGGATTAAAGCTGCAAAGAGCTGGACTTGGAGCCCAGAGCCTGAGGGACCTCAAATCCAAGGACACCGGTGCAGCACAGAGCTGGGATTCCAGCGGGATTGGAGCAGGGAACGACACAGGTAAATCCCCAAATGAAACCAAACACAAAAACCCTGCCTCAAAACGTTCAACCACTTCCCATCAAGGAATTTTACCAGTGCCAGGAGTGTTGCATTTGCTCAGAGAAAGGATCAGCATGGAAAACTGTCAATCCATGCAAAGACATCCCAAGGTTTTTCAGGGAATATTCCTACAAAGTCGATTTTCTGGCAGGAAAATCAAGACATTCCGCCTGTTACAATATGGAAAATTAAAGGGAATTATTCTTGTCACTGAACTCAAGCTTCACTGAGCTCTTTGCCACGCAAGAAAACTTCCATAAAAACTCAGGGAAGTGTCAGAGGGGGAAGTGTGGGGATGCACAGTTTATTTTTGGAAAATCCCGAGGCAGAACCTGCCAGAGGAGCTGCTGGTTTCATTCTAACGCTCAAATGAAACTCCCAGGAATTTCAGGCAGAACCCAAACCAGATGTAATCCCCCCAGATGTTTACAGACTCCTTCAAAACCCAGCAAGGGATAAACAAAATGGGAAAGGAAAGGAAAGGAAAGGAAAGGAAAGGAAAGGAAAGGAAAGGAAAGGAAAGGAAAGGAAAGGAAAGGAAAGGAAAGGAAAGGAAAGGAAAGGAAAGGAAAGGAAAGGAAAGGAAAGGAAAGGAAAGGAAAGGAAAGGAAAGGAAAGGAAAGGAAAGGAAAGGAAAGGAAAGGAAAGGAAAGGAAAGGAAAGGAAAAGGGAAAGGGAAAGGGAAAGGAAAGATGGAAAATCCCCCCCAAGCCTCTCCCCTCCGCCTCGCCCCTGCCTACCTCCAGCACTGCTGCTCCTGGGATAAAGGAGGAAATTTGGGGAACTGTTTGATGCCAGGAAATGAGGAACTTCCCAGGAACTCCCTCCCTGGGCTGCAGAGAGGAGGGAAAGGCAACCTGAGCATGGAAAAGGAGGGAGGGATCCAACCAAACCAACAAACTGCTCCTCGTTTGGTTTGTTGGTTTTTTTTTTTTTGCCTCGGTTTTCCCTGGATTCCTCCCGCCTCCTCTTCTCTGAACAGTTGGATTGGTTTTTTTATTTTTTTTTTTTTAATTTTATTTTTTGATTTCACCGCCGGTTTTGCTGAGGAGAGCAGGGAGCCCATTAGAGCAGGGGGATGAGGAGAGCTGAGGGAGGATTGAGCAATGAAATGGCTGTAAAATCCCAGGGATTGTGCAAGGCAGATGGCCCCAAGGAGAGCGCGGCGTTCCCGGGATGGGACGGAGCCGAGCTGGACAAACCCCATCAGATTTGGGGCTGATTAAAGCCACCCCAGCTGGGCTGGGGCTGCCCCCCTCTGCAGCTGGGAGCGGGAATTTTGGGGAGCAAAGGCACCCAAGGGTGGGTTTGCTGCTCCAGCCAAGCTGGGAGGCAGCAGAATTCCCGGTGCCGTCACCTGAGCGCTTCCAGAGGGAGCTTTGGTTTCGCTGCTGCCTCGTGGGGAGAAGCTGGGCAGGGGCTGAAAATGTTCCTAATTAACATCAAAAGCTGTAATTTCCAACTGAAATCAGCCCGGGAAAAACCATCTTCCCTGGGCATGAAATTCAGGGCTGAAATCGCTTGAGTTTTTCCTGATTAATGTTTTTTATTTTATAATTTTTTTTCGTTTTTCCTGATTAATATTATTTTTAATAACTGTATCTATATGTATAACTATATCTATATGTATAACTATATATTTTAATAACTATATCTATATGTATAACTATATATTTTTAATAACTATATCTATATGTATAAACCCCATGCAGCAGAGCATGGGGTTTATACATATAGATGTAGTTATTAAAAAATAAATATAAATATATTAAAAAAAAGAAATAAAAAAGAAAGAAAAGCAAAATCTAAATCTAAATCTATTAATACACAAATACATAGATATACAAATATGCAAACATATAAATACAGATATATAAAATATAAATATATAACTACATAAATGTATAAATTTATATAAATCCAAATCCAAATCCAAATCTAAATCTAAATCTAAATCTAAATCTAAATCTAAATACAAATTGTATTAATAGAAAAATAAATACATATACTATCCATGGTGCATACATATAAATAAATATGGATATTGTATTTATGGTATCTATATATATAAAGTACACATTATATATTATATGTTGTACATATTTTTATATATATAACTAAATTGGTATTTTATGAATGGTGCATATAAAAGTAAATGTACCTATATTGTATATGTGGTGTATATATTAAATGTATAAATAATTAAAATATAAATGAATAGATAAATATTTAAATGTAGTTATACAAATAAATATAAATAAATCAGTGTATTTATAGATAAAAATATATATCTGAAGGTTACCTTTCAGTTACTCAAGCTATGCTGGACATCTCCCAGGTTTTTTTTTCCTTTTTTTCCTGCTTTTCCCAGCAGGCCAATGGCAAATGGAATAGAGAGTCCATCATTCCCAACTGGAATCATTTCAATCCATGGACAGCAGAGCTGTGTCCCTGTCCCTTTGATTTCACTGCCTCAGTGCAAGCCAAGCCCAGTGCATCTGGAAAACAGAAATCCCAAAGAGTCCCTGAGAAAAGCTGGGAATCAGGGATATTCCTCATTTTCGTGGTTATTTTTTGAAATCCCATCCAAGTCCAGGTCATGGAACGCCGAGGGACAATGAGCACAAGCTCAGCCTGAACTCAGTTTCCCAGCCAGGTTTTTGTTGTGTTTCACCACCACTTTAACTCACAGAAAAAACCTTTACTGGAAAATTGGATAATTGATATAAATTACAATAATTATGTAAAAGAAGAGTCTCATCATAAACCTGATGGAGAGCTGGGACTGGGCAGTTTAATTAAACACCCAAAACACTGATTAAACAGAGGGACCAGACCTACAGAACTTCTCCCTGCCTGATGGTTAATTAAAAAATCCATATGATGAATAAAATAGGTAAAATATATAGAAGATATATGAAATATGAACTTCTATTATTTATCACTAGAAGACATTTTTTCCCTTTGCAAAAAAAAAAAAAAAAAAAAAAGGAAAAATTGAATAGGAAACAAAGAGGAGAAAACTTAGAGAAGTAGAATTCAGTTTACAGAAAGGTAAAAAAAAGTTAAACCAAGCAGACATTTGCTGCTGAATTAAACTTTATATGAGACATAAATGGGGGAAAATAGGTTTTTATCCATTTCTATCTGATTTATCATCCATTTCTATCTGATTTATCATGGTAAGGAACGATATTTGATTAAAAATCACCTTGAGAAAGGGGAGAGGTGAGCCCTGCCCTGGCATGCGGGCTCTGCACGGCTCCTCCTGCTGAGATATTCCCATTTTTTTGGGATCCAAAGGCACCTCCAGGCAGCAGCCCTGGCTGTGTGTGTGCCTGCAGCAGCACACGGAGCAGGGAGCTCAGCTTTCCCAGCTCAATGATTCCCTTCTTCCCAGCTCCATCCCAGGAAATGAGCTCTGACTGCCGAGGGCTCCTCCGAAGCAGCCGAGCTCCCACCAGAGCTTTGGGATCACCAGGAATGAAAGGAACATTCTTATCCCTGATAATGGGAAACAGTTCCTGCTGAATTCCAGCCCCAGCCCGAGATCTGCAGTGCTGGGATAATTGGGAATTCGGCAGGAAAGCTGATTGCTAACAGGAGTTTTGGGATCCCGCGGTGATTCGGGGTTTGGGGTTTTGTTTGGTGGGTTTTTTTGGGGTTTTTTTGGGTTTTTTTTGTAGGGATTGGTTTTCTCCTGGTGTTTTTCTAACAGGAAACTCCATATCCATGGAATTGGATAATAAAATCCAGGGCCACCAGAGGATCTCCACGCAGCAGGAGCTCCAGCACGGAGACAGGAGGACCAGAGCAACTTTTTTGGATGGAATTCTTTGCTTTACAGGCGAAGTGTCAATGCTGGAATGCCTGAAAACGCAGCTCACGAGGACATTCCCGTTTATTGGGGGTGATGGTTTTTTATAGGTTTGTTTTGCAAGACAAAATACATAAAACTAACAGGGAATAAAAGGGAGAAAAAAAGCAGGAAAGAAATCCCCCACGTCCCTCGCTTTTCTGAGCCCCATTTCTTGCTGTGCAATCTCTCACACCAGAATATTTTAATCAGGAACTCCTTAAGGATTCTTCTCTTCAGGCAAGATTCAAGATTAAATGATCTGAAGGGTTTTAATAATGGTCCAAGAAGAGAATTTTAGTAAAAATCAGGGTAAATGGTCGTGGCTTTAGTGAACTGAATGTTAAAAATAAACAGCAGGGTCAAGAAGGGCAATTAGAGGCTCTTCCCCCACAAAACCTGAACACCAACATACTGCTCTCACCAAAACCATCCCAGGAAAACTGGGCTCTGCAGGGCATGAGATGAATTCCAATAAAACAAGCAGCTGATCCAAGCCTAACCCCACAGGAAATGTCCTCTGAACAATCCTGGTCTCCATCTCTCCTGGATAAAAGCAGAGTGAGGAGGGAAAGAAGGGTGAAAATGAGGATGTTGAAGGTTTGCTGAGGGAAAAAGAATCTTATCAGTAAAAAAGGGAGAGACTGGGAGTAAGGGGAGAGGTAAGTGGAGTGTTTCTGGGTGATTGACTGAAAATTGTCCTCAAGGATGGAACCACATCCGTGGTGAACCAACAGCAACCCTCCCAAACTCAGAGCCAGGCAAACCCCCAGGAGCTCCTGCTTCCTTGTCTTCCAAAACTTTCAGGATTTCTTCCAGTTTTGGGGATGTTTTTGGTACAGCCTCGAGGTGGAGGTGCCTTCATCCTGCACAGAACCTCACAGATATTCCCAGGAGGGAATTCATCCCTGAATTACTCATTTTGGGCATGATTTAATTGTAGGTGGCACTGCCTGTGATGCCTGGAAAACCCATCCAGCATTCCTGGAGACATTTCCTGCCTGGACAAGGAGATCAGTCCAACATTCCTGGAGGTATTTCCTGGACAAGGAGATCAGTCCAACATTCCTGGAGGTATTTCCTGGACAAGGAGAACAATCCAGCATTTGAGATATTTCCTGAACAAGGAGATCAACTCAACATTCCTGGAGGTACTTCCTACCTGGACAAGGAGATCAAACCCCCAGAGAGGGAGCAGGGACAGGGAATACTCACCAGAATCCCTGGCTCAGTGTTGAAGACTCCAGAACTCAATTTCCTCCTGAACTTCAGCTGGAAAATGCAAAGAGGACAAAATTCTGAGTTCACAAACCAGAGGAATAGAGGGGAGTTCCCAACTCAACCTGACAGGGAATGGATTCCCACTGAGGGCAGGGATAGATGGATGTTGGGAAGGAATTGTTCCCTCTGAGGCTGGGGAGGCCCTGGAATGGATTTCCCAGAGAAGCTGTGGCTGCTCCATCCCTGGAAGTGTCCAAGGCCAGGTTGGAATAACCAGGGATGGCTGAAGATGTCCCTGCCCACGGCACAGGGTGGATTTGGATGTTCCTTAAGGTCTCTTCCCACCCAAACCATTCCAGGATTCCATGATTATTAAAATGTCCAGGCCTGGCTTTATTTTTAGGTCTCTCTTTGTGTGCCAAGCTCTTCAAAGATCCCCCAGGCTGAGGAGCACCACTCAAAAAGGAGCTGAAGAGCAGCCAAATTCCTGGCCTGCTGCAGACCCCGAGCTCCACACGCTGTGGTTGTCTGCATTGTGCTTCTGTGTCAAGAAATAGCCTAAAGAGCAGGAGGAATTTATAGAAAGTGTAACACTTACCAGGGACAACATTCCCAGAAGCTGGGGGTGCTTAACCCTTCCTTTGGTAATAAAAAAAAAATTAAAATTCAAGTTATCCTGGATTGAAACATGTGGCATTTGTGGCCATACCTCATTTATCAATTCATTAAATGCATTATGAGCCATAGATTGGGAGTGACCCTGTGGGAAATGAGCTGGAAATCAAATACAAAGCAGCACCTCCCTCTCTTATTTTCCAAACTCTGTTTTCCAAACCCTATTTTCCAAACTCTAGTTTTCCAAGCTCTGTTTTCCAAACCTTATTTTCCAAAACATGCATCATTAAAACAACCAGGTGACAGCAGCCAGGTTTCCTTTGCACTCAGGATTAGCAAATGGTGCTTTGCCCAAATCCATATTAAATTTCCCAGAACTTTCAGAGGAAAGGGGTTTTCACCTGGATCTTGGATGTTGAAAGGGAGAGAGCTCAGAATTGTTCACATTACATACAATTATTTCATAAGTTCATTATATTTTGCACACTCGAAAACTCAAGTCTCCCATTTTTCTTGCACTGGGAATTTGGATAACAAAATCATCTGGGATTGGGAATTTAGCTAATAAAATTACCTGGGATTGGGAATTTAGATAACAAAATGATCTGGGATTAGGAATTTAGCTAATAAAATTACCTGGGATTGGGAATTTAGATAACAAAATGATCTGGGATTGGAAATTTAGATAATAAAATGATCTGGGATTGGGAATTTAGATAATGAAATGGTCTGAGATTGGGTCCTTCCTTAGAGGCTTGAATGTGGATCCATCCCCAGCTCCTCCAGGACAACATTCCTGCCCAGCCAAGCCGGACTCATTCCCAAGGCAGAGCAACTTAGAGCTGCACTATTCATAAATACACATTTATTTTTCATTAGAAATGCGTAATTACAGCATTTTTTTTTAAAGCATTTTCCCCTAGAAAAGTAGTTAAGCAACAGTACAAACAAAAGTGTTAGTCTTCTGCAAATACAGTTTTCATGACACTGAACAGAAAACAACAGCAAAAGGCCAAGACTTGCTGTCAAGGGATTTTTCCTTTTTTTTTTTTTTAATATTTTCCTTTTCTTTTTTTTGTTATAAACACCATAGCAAATTAAAAAAAAAAAAAAAAGGCTGTTCCAACAGTGAAAAATATCTGGAACTTTCTCTAGGTGGCAAAGCAGGTACTGCAGGGCAGCAATACCCCCCAACATCTGCAGACATTCCATTTTCACAGGAAGGCCCAACGGGCTGGCCAGGGATGGAGTCTCACAGTTTGGATGCAGGAGAGTTCTTCCTCTCCCTCTGAAAGATTTGTTTTGTCCTCTCTGAGTGGATTTTAGTGCAGCCCACGGGGTTTGGTTGTTTTGTTTTTGTTTTGTTTTTTTTTTTCCCTGAAGGCCAGGACTTGGGTTGGTGTCGTGATGCAGCTCTGATTGAAGCTGGAATTATTCCAGGTGAGGCCGAGCAGGGCATGGCTGGAGGTTCTGAGCTCTGGGAGGTTTTTCCAGCCCTTCCCACTCCATTTCTGGCTGGAGTTCACTGCCAGCTCCCCAACATTCCTCAGTCTTCTCACTGGATTTGGATTGCTCCGTGTTCTATCTGCATTTCTGGCTGGATTGCTGATTGAAGGGAATCAGTGCCCTGCAGAGGGGAACAGGACAGCAGGAAATCAATCCAAGAGCGCTTTTTATTGGTGGGACCAAGAGAATGCCAACTTATTATACAAATATAGAGCTCTTGTGAATACCAGTGGAAAAAATTCCGGAGCGAAATCCACATGGATGTGGGCTCTGTGACAGTGGGAATGGGAACACGCTCACAAAAGGCACCAAAAATAACATCAAGAGTCTCCACGAAGCCTAATGAGGAAGCTGAAATAATGCAATTAGGATGGAGATCCATAAAATCGTGAGTGGCACCGAGGCAATTATTCCCTCTCTCTTCCCAGGAAAAGAACCAGCTCCAAATAAAGGAAATAAATACAGAGTCTGGCACCAAACTGGAGCTGTGGCAGGCACATCCCAACAGAGAGACTTTGGGAATAGGGAGCTGGAAAGGCCACCAAGGATGATCATGGAAAAGACAGGAGGGAGATCTGGAATGCCAGAGCTGCTGGGGGTAAGGGGAGTGGAATCACCTGCTGGCTTTGTCCTTGGAATTCCCCAGCTGGAGCAGGATAGGGTCTAAAAATGCTGATTTTCCCCTATTTTGGGTGAGAACAGTCAGCTTTTCCTCAGAGGAAATTCCTCCTGCAGGCCTGATTCTCCTCACTTCCCAAGGAAAACCAGGAAGAAGCAAAAGTGAGCACGAGTGACCGAAACCTCCGAAGGAAAAATCTCTTTACGAACTCGCTGCCTACCAGGAGCAAGGCTGGGGAGGGAGAATCCAAATTCCTGGGAGTCAGGAAAAGCACCTGCAAGAGCTGTGAGAGGAGCAGCATCCATCCAGAACAGCTGCACTGGCCTGCAGAGAGCCCCTCACACCCAGGAAAGCTGCTCCTGCCAGCGGCCGATCACAGCACGGATAAAATTCCAAGCGCAGGGCAAGGATTTCAGGATTTTTTTTTTCCCTTTCTAAACTCCCCCTCCTTCCAGAGATCTGCCCTTGCTGGCTTTTCCCCTCATAAACGTCTCTAAAGGATGCTCTGTGCAACGCCCTGGCCACAGAATTCTCTCTCTGACAGGATTTTGGTGATAAAAAAGCCTCATTTGAGGCCCTGCTTTGTGCTCCCGGCCTTGAACCTGCCAAAAGATCCACAAGGGTGGAAAATCCACCAGAATTCCCAGCTTTTAGGTTTTATGGCACAGTCCCAGCTTATTTATTATTCAAATTAAAACACCAGAAGTTCAAAATCATAAAGTGTTGCTCCCAAATTCATTTATTTCTCTCTGCCTTGTTGCCAGTAATTGCATTTGGCTACAGGATTTTTTTTTTTTTGCTGTTTAATTTGAAGGGTATTTTGTGTTTGCTTAAAAGTTCAATAAATTCATGCCAAGGTGCTGAATAAATCTATGAGATTGCTAAACTGGATAGCACAAAAAATTTTAAGTAATCCTCCAAGTTTTCTTTCCCATTTAGAGGAAAAGTGTATTGAGTAAATAGAATTATCAAATATCAGCACAACAGCAACAGCAAATATTGATCCAACCTCAGACTTGAGAGGGATTTACAAGAATTTATATTTGGAATGATGGTGGGTTTTTCTTTTTCCAAATCTAACAAAATTTACCACCAGCATTGCATCTGAGCGCAGGATTTTAATCCAAATATTCTGTATTTCTAGACTTTGCAAACTGCTGTCAAAACATGAAAAGAAGCCAAGCAAAAATCATTAATGAATAGACTGAAAAGACAAAACTGAAGTGGTTTTTGCTCTGCTCCAGCTGAACTCGGAGCAGGGATTCATTTCAGGGAAAAAAAGGGCAGAAAACTGGTACCTTGTTGTGAGACATGAAATAAATCCACATTTCTGCTGTTTCAAACAGGGAACTGGCACAGAATCCGACCCAGGTGGAAAATAAATTCCACTTGAACGAGCTTTGATTGCTAAAGAGCTGCAAAATCCTTGGGAACATCTCAGCACCTTGACAAAGAACCAGGTGGAAGTGCAAGTGCAGCCCCACATGGAGGGTTTTCCCTTCCCTCAGAGAAGACTTTTCCCTTCAGATGAGAGAAAATCCCATCTTTTTACCCAAAAGAAAAGCTCCTGGACTATGGATAAACTCTGAGCAACGCAAACACCAAGTTGGTTTCTCCAGCTCCTGTCCAGATCCTCAGTTTTCCCTTTGTGCAAAGTGAGGAAATATTTACGGCCGACTTGTTTTGGGGCTTGTCTGCTTCTCCTTTCAATCCCCTTTTCCTGTCACATTCCTTCCCTGCTTTCCCTGGGCTCCCTGCAAACCTCTGTGGTTAACCACAGCATTAAAAACCAACAAGGTGCAAAGTGTCCCTGAAGAGGGAGGAACTCCTGGGGTGGCTGCTGCTCTTGGGAACTTTGCTCCAGAATTCCTTCATGAGGAGGTGCTGGATGAGGAGGGAGCACAGGCACAGGGAGAAATCCCAAGGCAGGGAAATCTGGGAATTCTCCAGGCTTGGAGTGGGGACAGCAGCATGAGGGACACCTCTCACTGCCTGCTTGGCTTATTTGGGGTCATGGTCCTCGTGGGTTCTTCCCAACTTGGGGTATCCCCGTTGTTCTAGGATTTATTAAATCCACAGGAGCAGCAGTGATGGAGGATCCATAAAAAACAACCCCTGCAGAACACCCTCAGTGTCCAGAGCACTCCTAAAAATAAAATCTTGACGAGGGCAGTGCTGAGGCAAAAAGAATCCCACAGCCACTTGGCTTCCCCGGGGAGGAAGCCTACGGAGTGGGATTCTCAAAACCACGTGTGACCAAATTCAGGAAAACGTGTTCCAACTGTTTTAAATCAACTTTGTGCTGCTGCCACCAAAGCTTCAAGCTGATGACAGACTTTTTCTAGCCTCAGATTCACAGCTGTTCAAACTGATTAAAAACAACCAAAAAAAAAACCTCCCAATAATTCCTCCTCCGTAGCGGAGAGGATCAAGTGTTCACTTCCCACTGCCGCAGGACTTTCTGTTGATCAAAACAACTGGAAAACTGCTGTCAGGACAGGGATAACTTTTCTGAGGGAAGCCTCAGTCTGAAAATACTTTTTGGCTGATTGCAGCCATGTTTTTGGTGCTGTCCTTTGCGATGGCTCTCAGCTTTCAGGGACACACCAGTGACCAAGATAACTTCTCCAGAGGCAGAGAAAGCACAGAAGAGCAGCCAAGGATCATTTCTATCTTAAACAACAAATCATGTTTCTTATTACAAATTATGGTTTTTTATGGTTTTGGAAAGAGGCTCATGAGCTGCCTGTATTGTGGGTAGACACAAAAGACATCTGACAGCTGTTTCAAGCACGTTAAGCACATGGAGAGGAGAAATGGAGGGAAGTGGAGAAGGAAGTGGAGAAGGAAGCAGAGAAGGAAGGAAATGGAGACAAAAGTGGAGAAGAACATGGAGAAAGAAGTGGAGAAGGAAGCAGAGAAGGAAGAGGAGAAGGAAGGAAATGGAGATGAAAGTGGAGAAGAACATGGAGAAGGAAGTGGAGAAGGAAGGAAGCAGAGAAGGAAGCGGAGAAGGAAGAGGAGAAGGAAGGAAATGGAGATGAAAGTGGAGAAGAACATGGAGAAGGAAGTGGAGAAGGAAGGAAGCAGAGAAGGAAGCGGAGAAGGAAGTGGAGAAGGAAGCAGAGAAGGAAGCAGAGGAGGAAGCAGAGAAGGAAGTGGAAAAGAACGAGGAGAAGGAAGTGGAGAAGAACATGGAGAAGAACGTGGAGAAGGAAGTGGAGAAGAATGTGGAGAAGGAAGAGGAGAAGGAAGCAGAGAAGGAAGGAATGGAGACGAAAGTGGAGAAGAACATGGAGAAGGAAGTGGAGAAGGAAGGAGAGAAGGAAGGAGAGAAGGAAGAGGAGAAGGAAGCAGAGAAGGAAGAGGAGAAGGAAGGAAATGGAGACGGAAGCAGAGAAGGAAGCAGAGATGGAAGAGGAGAAGGAAGAGGAGAAGGAAGAGGAGAAGGAAGAGGAGAAGGAAGAGGAGAAGGAAGCAGAGAAGGAAGAGGAGAAGGAAGGCTGGCTCCGTACTTGGCTGCTGGCAGCGTGGTCCGTGACGGGCGTCAGCTGCACGTACTGCACCTGGATGTCGCTGCCCTGCAGCGGGGAGCCGTCCACGCCGCCGGCCGCGGGCTCGGCCGAGGCCACGGCGATCAGCTGGGCCCCCTGCAGCACCTGTGGGAGGCAGGAGAGACAGTCAGAGCTGGCAGTGCCACCAAGGGCTGTCGGATTATCCCGGTTTTGACCCACAGACGGGGTGCCTGAGAGGTGTTTTTAAGGCTTTTTCATGCCATCACAATCAGAAGCCGAATTATTTCCTAATTACAACACCTTATAAGTGGTTTTTGGCCCATCAGCTTTTGCCACACAATGCTGATAATGCCTTAAAGCCAAGCATCTAAAAATACCCCTCGTGGGTCCTACTACTGTTCTATTCCTCCAAAATATCTGGTCTTTATGCAAGGTCATCATTTGAAACTTGTTTCCAGTTCCATTTCTCTCTCTACAACATCTGTCCTATCCCATGGCCTTTCTAAGTCAGCATTTTCTATCTCAGAGTTTGCACACAGAGGCACAAGACTGTGTGAGCCTTCTGTCGGGCTTTGAGAATTCCCTACAAATCCATTTCAGCACCAAGGGAGTGCTGCCTTAAGTTTTAGCTTTTATGGTTTTCAGATTCTGTGCTGCATTGTTATATAACTCTGATTATAGATTATAATGATATTATTATATATTATATAATATTATATTTTATAGCCAGTTCTCCTCACAGCTCACTCAGACACAACAATCCTTTTCCAGCCCCAGAACCAAGGACACTGCTGCAGCTTCAGGCCCAGAAGGTGCAAAAAGCAGCAAATCGAGGAGAGCAAACTGGGAGGATGGGACTGCACAACCTCGAGTGTAATTGGACAATGAACCCCAATATGGAAATGAACCAAAACTTCTAAAAGTGTGGAAACTCGTGACTGGGGGTCCATCCTGAGTCCATTTTGGGTCCATGTTGGGTAGAGCCACAGTCAGGCTCTTGTACTGCCCAAGGTGTATCCAGACAATTCCAACCAGGAACACCTCAAGAACCATCAAAACAATTCTAACCAGGAATATCCCATGAACTTCCAAACAGCACCAGGAATACCCCATGAAACACCCAAACAAATCCAACCAGGAATACCTTGTGAACCATCCAATCAAATCCAACCAGGAACACCTCATGCACCATCCAAATAACAGAACCAGGAACACCCCATGAACCACCCAGACAAATCCAGATCCAACACCAAAAGCCACTAAAGGAACCACAAGAGAAGCTGTCCCTCAGCCCCAGCTGCTCCCAGGAGGGTTTCCCACAAAACATGGAGCACATGGATTCCCCACGCTGGATGCTCAATGCATTTGGCCTTGTGGGATTGATAATTATGTTAATTATGACAAATTCATTGGGACAGAGTGACAGATCCCACTGTGATAACATCAGACGTCACTGAGCAAGGTTTTCCTGCACGAACACCCAGATCCAAGATATTCCTTCCCACAGCCAAGGCATTCATTACAGCAATGCTTATATCCCTATCAACAGGAAGGTGTAGATTTAGGAATTCCTGATTCATGCTTATGCTTATCCCAATATGTTGGATGGAGAAGATAAGTCCCTCACAGGCTTCAAACTCACAGAAAAACTGATCCATCTCAAAGCACTTAAAAATGGGCTTGGGATAAACGCATTTTAATTCCCTTCTTGAAAGAAAAATCAGAATAAAATAAATATATATAAAAAAAAATAACAAGGCCCCCTTGCATTTCTCAAACCCAGCCCCACATTCAGGTTTCATTTTTACGAGCCACAAATGAGGGATTTTTAAACATTTGAACACAACGAACAAAAGGAATCTTTCAAACCAAAGGAAGAGAACAAAGAGCAAAAAATAACATTGTTCACAGAGGTTCTGCTGACCAAAGGATGATTTCTCAGCTGATCTGTGGGTGGGTGGCCATGGATGAGGGAGTGGACCCAAATTTCCCCGGGGAGCGTGGGAGGAAGAGGAGGTGACCTCCAGGAATGACCTCCAGGGTGTTGTCAGGATTTTATTGGGATCTTGGGTGTTCTGAGACAGCACCAGCACCAAGCTGCTCCAGGATGACCCAGTCTGCTTTTAGGGAATAAGCAGAATTCTCTCATCCCACAGTATTAGTTTTGGAACCACCCGATGCTGTCAGGATCACCCTCTGTCCCACTCATCCCCTGCAGGTCTGAAATGACTTTTTTTTTTTTTTTTTCTCATTTATTTCTCAGCTGGAAAGTTCAGAAGGGCTGAGAGTGACTGAAGAACCCCATGAGCACAGAGTCCTGGAATAGTTTGGGTTGGAGCACCTGGGATAGTGGAGTTCCTGTCCATGACATGGGGTGGGATGACCCTAAAGGAATCCAACCCAACCATTCTGGGATTCTGGGATTCTCCCACTGACCCAAATCTCTGCCTTTCTCTTTAGGCTTTTCCCTCTCCTCTCCCCCTTTTTTTTTTTCCCTTTGTCATACTCTCTTCAAAGTCTTGGTGATTTGGGACATGAAAACAATTGATCTCCCAAATTTCGCTATTTTGACCCTTCTTCAGTGAGATCTTTACCACAGAAAGCATAATAAAATGGATATTGATCATGAAAACCAGCTACTTTCTCGGCTCTCTTTCTTTTCAAGTCCATTTTATCCCATAACAAATAATTCCCATTTAACATTCAACTGCCAAGCATGGAAAGGAATTTTTTAAAAAGGAATTAAAAGTAAGAAATTTTCTCTCAATTTCTTCCGAAATTATTCAAACATGGTTCATTTCCTATCACATCCTTTGAACCTTCTGAACCCCATTTTGAACCCTCTAAAACATTTGAACCTTCTAAAAGCCATTTTTGAGCCTCCCAAAACACATTTTGAACCTTGTAAACCCCACTTTTGAACCATTCTTGCTACTGTTGTGAGCACTTTTATTAATCTGAGCAAGCACATGTGTTTTCCTACCTATAAAAGCTAAAAAAACCCAAGATATATTGGGATTTTGGTGCCTTTTTTCCATGTTTTTCCCCCGTTTCTACAGCAGGAATGCAGTAAAAGATGGTGTTTCTTTAAATCAGAGTGAGGTTTGGAATCCCAGAACGAGTGGATGTTTCTGGAAGCTGAAAATCCTGGGACACTGATGGCCAAACACATTCAAATGACAAACACAGCTCCTCCAAATGATAAGAAGCTCTGCTGATAAGAGTTCTCTTCAAAAAGATAACTCCCCATCCCTGATTCTTTTCAGCCTGAAACTTTTGGAGCCTTAAACTAAAACCACCTCCTGCATTTAGTGCCAGGAAAACATTCATTTGGTGGCTCACATCCTCAAATATTCCGATACGAAGGAAATGCAGGGCTGTGGGATAAAGGCTTTGCAGAAAATCCCACTGCAAAGAGCTTTCAGGTGCTTTATTCCCATTAATATCCCAATTAATTGCTCTGAAAATAGAAGTCTGTCAAACAAAATAAAAAGCATCCACTGCTCTTAAAGTGAGGGTTTCTCTGGGAGTTTCATGAGCTGCTTCCTCGGAGACCCCCCCTTCCCCAACAACAACTTGTACCTAAATTTGTTTTTTCTTTCTGACACGAAACGTGCCGATACGAAAAGAAATTCAGCATAAATCAAAGCAGTTGGGAGCGGAGGAACTGTCCCTGCTGTGCATTTCTGGGAGTGCTGAGTGGAACCGAGCAAGAAAGTGACCTTAAATCTGTCAAAGCTTCATTAGGGAACCCCCTGCAGAGCCATAGAACAGGGAGCACCTCCTGGAAATTCCCCAAAATCACAGGCATGGAAAAGGAAGCTGATTGCAGCTCCACGGAGTGGGGAGAAAGCAAAAGGAGAATTCCGGAGTGTGTTTTTAGCAGGGGCATTATTTAATTGTGTAAGAAGAATAAACCATCCCAGCTGCTTTCTCTGAGATTCCCCTCCCGTCCTGGAGAAATGTGGGAGCACAGCCTGCAGCCATTGTGTCACCTCAATTTCCCCCCCAAATTCCCTTTTCCTGCCTGCCAGGGGTGGGTGCAGTGAGAGGAGGGATGGCAAAGTGTGGCTCTGCTTTGATTTCTGGCAGGGATGGGTTCAGGCTCTGAACAGTGATGTCAAACGCATCAAATCCAAATGCAGATTTCCACCGAAAATCCGCTTGAGACCAACACACGTGCAAAGGTTAATTATAATTATAATTAATTGGCAGTTCGAGTGCAGATGGAATTTCAGTAGAAACGACTGGTCATGGAGACAGGAGTTACCTCATCTCATCTCCTGTATCCAGTGCAAGGGGATATCAGGAAGAAAGGAAATCTGGATGGTTCCTCTGACTCATCTCCTGCTCCGAGATCCTCCCAGGGAGTTCTGCTCTGAGGGAAACTTCTCAGGATGGCTCTGGAGTTACCCCATGGCTCTTCCCAAAACCAACCTGCGCTCCAGAGGGATGGAGCACCTTTCCTACAGGGAAAGCCTGGGAGAACTGGGATTGTTCAGCTTGGAGAAGCTGCAGGGTGACCAAACTGTGACCCTGGAGGGCCTGAAGGGGCTCCAAGAAAGACGAGGAGAGACTTTGGACAAGGGATGGAGGGACAGGACACAGGGAATGGCAGGGACAGACAGGATGTTGGGAAGGAATTCCTCCCTGTGAGGGTGCTGAGGTGCTAGAATGGAATTCTGAGAGAATTGCTGGCGTCCCCATCCCTGGGTATGTCCCCTGGATGGGGCTTGGAGCAAACTGGGATAGTGGAAGGTGTCCCACGGCAGGGGTGGCACTGGGTGAGCTTTAAGGAGCTCACCTCAGGAGTCCCCAAATCTACACAACTGCAAGAGTTTGTGAAGGAATGGTTCAGTGCCAGCAGCAAGCACAGCAAAATCCATGGAAGTGCTTCCCAAAGGAAGAGTTTTCAGGAGTGGGCAATTCCAGATCTCCACGATAATTCGCTGTTTTGAGCAATACTAAAGAAGCCTTTGGCTTAATTTTTTTTTTTTTTTTCCCAGCAGAATGTTATTGTTGGGTTTTATTCAATGTACAACTGAGTAATGGCTGGATAATCCAGAGAAAAATCCTCCAGTGTCAGGGAAATCTTCCTGAACTGGAGCTGCAAGAGCTCAAGGAAGGAGTCAAAGGCGGGTGACGCAGACTCCTGCAAGTGACCAGCACTGGGGGAGATCATTCCAAGGAATAACTGAGGGTGAATCCCTGCATCTGCCTGTGGGAAATCTGCTGGAGTGCCACAACACAGCCAAGAGGGAGAGGATCCCTCATTCCTGAAGGAAGGGTTCCCTTTCCATCCAAATGTGGCAAATCCCTGCTCCTCTCAAAAACACCAACGTGGCTTGAAATGGCATCCTGGGCTCAAACTCCTGCTGGGGGTTAGTTCTGCTAACAACAAAAGGTCAGCAGGAATGCTGCGGTGTTTTCAGGAGGTATTTTCAGCACTTCCCATGAAATTCTGCTGAAGCCTTCAGCGGGAAGAGCATCCAATCTTTTCCCAAATAAATTCAGAGGAGGATTTGGCCTCTCAGTGCTGCTGAGAAGCTCCATCCCCTCCAATGAGGCTGGCAGTAAATATGCCACTTAAAAAGAGCCTGAGCAGATCACCGAGGATCTCCCCAAATCCCACACAGCTGGGAAACGTCTGCTCCAATCCCTCACTCTGCCCTCCGAAGGGTCATTTCACTTCGATTCCAGAAAGAAAAGAGATTTAGGGGGAGCTGCAAATGTTTACATCATAACTGGCAGTGGGTGTTTTTCTTTTTTAATAGAAGCAAAATAACATCTGAAAGTTTGGCTCTTGTTGCCAGAGTAACGAAACACTGCTCCTACTGTCCCCGGCAGGATCCCATTAAGCGGGAGAAATATGGATGGGGAAAACAAGCACGGAGACCCAGAGAAGTTCTAGGATTGCACAGCTCAGGAAAGGGCCTAAGAAAATGAATCTTCTCCCTCCTCCACTTGAATTGTGGAATGATATCACCAGCTGGAGTTCCATCCATCAGGATCAGAAGTTCGTGGTGGCTTCAAAGGAAAAGCAGGAGGAGGATGGCAGGAAAAACCAGAGTGAGGAGCCTGAGCTATAAATCAGGAGCTGGAGAAAGTTCTAAGCCAGTGCCTGTCAATTAAAGAGCACTTAAAGGAGCAAACAGTGCTCTGGAGAATTACCTGAATTACATTAATGAGTTTCTAACAGAAACTTGCACCACAAAAAAAAAAAAACAAACAACCCTGCTCTGGACATGATTCATGGAAAAAAATTCCCAAGGACAAGGTAAATGGAAACTTGACCCGAGTTAAAGAGCAGACTCGGTCCCTCAGGGTTTGTTCTCTTTAACAGCTCCACTCCTTTGGGAAGATGTTCCCTGATTTCCTGCACAGGGAAAGAATCCACAACCTGGAGCTGTCTGTTGTCTTTAGTTTTCCTTTTCCACCCCAATCTCCTGACAGGAGTGACAGAGCTCTACTGAACATGAGGAGCTCTCTGTGTTATGGGGGCTATTTCCATGTGGAGGGGGAATATGAATCCCAGAATTTCGGCTAAAGATAAACATATGGCAAGGCTGGGGTTTGGAATGAAAACCATATGAGAGAACACCTGCACTCCTCCAAACACTCCTACAAAAGCTACAGGATACTGGTAGGAAAGGAATTAAAACACTCAGCTCCAGCTCTAATCCTGGCTTTTATCTCCTAGGAAAGTTCATGTCCAAGGAATCCAAAGGAACAGAAGTTTTATCTATTTTATTTCAATTACTGGCACTGGGCAAGGTGAGTGTGGCTCTGGTGCTGACCAGAACTCGGAGCAGATGGGCTGGATATTAAAAGTGATCCATCATCTCCCACCCCAGAAAATCATCTCTGATGTCCAAACCCTTTTCCTGAAGAAAAGCAATTAGGAAAGCTGATGGATTTTCTCCATGGAGGTGGATGTTGTTCCACACAGCCGCTGTCGTTTATAAAATATTGGTTTTTGATAGATTTAATAAGCTCAGAGCTGCTCAAATCAGCACCCTGTGATTCCCTGCAGGGCTCACAGATAAGCCATGAGTTATCTCAGTTTTCTCCACCTGAAGCCACCTCATTTCTGCTGGAATTCCACACGTGCTTCCCTTTCACCAAGGCACCAAGGGGACAAATGTTCCCAATCTCCTGGAGAAAAGCTTGGGAATTGGTGCTTCTTTCACACTCGCAATGATGCAAATGTTCTTTTTCTAATTTCCAGCCATAAAACAGAAATGAATCCTCAGAGAGCGTCAGTTTGTTTGACTAAGTCGTGTACGACAATTTCTGGGGCTGCACATGATGCTTTCCCAATTTTGCAAATGAATTTGTGATTCCTTGAATTAATTTCCTCCTTTATGGACTTGTCTCCAGTTGAAGCCAGTAGCCTGACAGGCAAGAGCTGTACAAATCCCTCAAAAATGGGATTTGCCAACTACATTCCACGTTGAGCCCGCAAATGAAAACCTTTTTCTGGGAGGGATTTTTAAAATTTAATTTTATTTTTTTTTTCCTGCTTGCATGGGAAAACACTCCCAGAGAAATCAGGATTTTAGCAGAGCACCAAAGCTCTGTTTCAAACAGGAACAAAGAGGAGTAAGAAGGGATTTGTTTATCCACTGCACTTCCTGCATCGCTTCGAAAACTGCATCGAGTCATTCTAAAGCCATTAGGTAACACATCCACCCTGTTCTGCTATAAATCATTAAAATCTCTTCGCTTTGGGGGTGGAAAACAATTGGCACAGGCGTGGAGTGCCTGTTCTCCCCCGTGGATTAAACTCCAACCATATGTGAGTTGTCAGGGCAGTTTTACCCTTGCTGGGCTCTCCGAGGTTCCGTGCTCTCCTCACCCCTTTGTTTACCCTTTGCGTTCATTTTCCACTCCAGCCACATCCAGGGGATGGAATTACAGCAACCAGCCCATCTCTGAAGCCCTGGCTTTGCTGTAGAGCTCCAAGTTTCACCTACGTGGAGCTCCCAGCCATCCCCTGGCCTGTGCTTGAACCTCGCTCTCCCATCCAGCAGTAAATTTCTATTTTGCTACCAGCTGAGCCTCCAGGCCAGCCAAAGGTCTTTAACTCCCCTCTCCAGATTACATTTGCATACATGTTAAACTTTCCCAGCGTCATTTGCATGTTTGAAAAGGCATTTTGGAAGCCCTCTCCGTTTTATTTTATTTTTTTTTTTTTCCCCTGCAGTGTGAATTTGAAGCAGACATCAAGGAGAGCTCTGGACCCAAAACTGTTGTTTGCTCTGAGTCCACATCTGCTTTTCCCCAAGCCATTGCCAGTTCTGGAGCTCACTTTAATACCCAGCTGGGATAATGTAAAACGAGGATAGAACCTCAAATAAAGGCTGGGAGCACATATTTGTGCTCAGGAAGAGTTCAGCTAGCCAGCTCAGCTTCACTCGTGTTCTGCCCACTGAAATTTTGTCTCAATGAAGGGAAAAGGGGGGGAAAATCCCACCCCAAAGCAGGCCCTGTGCATGTGTGGCCACACGAGTGGGAAGTGGAACTAAAGCTCACCAGAGCTGTGTCACATCCACTTTTAGAAGGTCAAAGTGCCTTATTTTTACCATCAACCCCTCAGTTTTGAAAGCAAAAATGTGGTTTTCTCCAAGCAGCGAACACAGAATGTTCCCTGGGCTGCTGGGAATCTTCTCCCTCCACAACCCCAAACTTTTCCTCTGTCTAACCCGTGGGAAGCCTGGTAAGAAATGTTTTCATTCTTAGGACACTCCAGCTATTAGAGAGGGAAATGCTGGACCAAGAGAGCTGAACAAATGGAATAATTCTATACAAACCATCATTTCTTGGCAGCTTTGGTGGCCCAACCATCCATCAGGAATCGGGCAGCAATAAAAGTGATAACCTGATAAGGTTATCCCAAAAGCTGTGCAGAGGGAAGGAGCACAGCGAGCCCCAGCTGACAGGGATTTGTGGGACAGGGAAGGAGTTTTGAGAGTGTCAGGGAAAGTTCTTCCTCCTCCCAGCCCATTAAGGGATGAATTATTTTGATTTAGATGAGCGGATTTTTCTTCACACACATCCTCCAGTCTGAGCCTGACTGCGTCTGGCTCTTTATGGAGATGAGGGAAGGCTGGAAATGGGTTCAGCATTGGAGGGAAAAAATCAAAACCCACCCACATTTGGCCTTGCTCGAGTCTGGTGCTGATACAAATGAGAGCATTTCCAGCCCTCACATGGATCCAGACGCTGCCTTGGGAGTGCAAAATGCCAAGATCCCGTTCGTATAAGATTCCATCGAGCTCGTGCTCATAAAAAGCAGTTTTTTCATTTCTAACACAGAACATGCTGGGTTTTTGGTTTTTTTTTTTTTTTTTCCTTAAAAATCCTGCAAAAAGTATGGAGGTTCAGCAAAAGCAGCTCATGGAGAGACCCAGAGTGACCCTGGTGCCAGGGTGCATGCCCGGTTCCTCAGGAAATTCTGGGGATATTTCCCTCCTGAATTTCCAGTTTCTCAGGGAATTCTGTTCCCAGTTCCTCAGAAAATTCTGGGGATATTTCCCCACCAAATTCCTAGTTCCTCAAGAAATTCTGGGGATATTTCCCTGCTGAATTCCCAGTTCTGCAGGAAATCCTGGAAATATTTCCCTCCTGAATACTCAGTCCCTCAGGAAATTCTGGGGATATTTCCCCACCAAATTCCCAGTTCCTCAAGAAATTCTGGGGATATTTCCCTCCTGAATTCCCAGCTCCTAAGGAAATTCTAAGGATATTTCTCCCCTGAATTCCCAGTTCCTCAGGAATTCTGGGGATATTTCCCTCCTGAATTCCCAGTTCCTCAGGGAATTCTGTTCCCAGTTCCTCAGGAAATTCTGGGGCTATTTCCCCATCGAATTCCCAGTTCCTCAGGAAATTCTGGGGATATTTCCCTGCTGAATTCCCAGTTCTGCAGGAAATCCTGGAAATATTTCCCTCCTGAATTCCCAGTTCCTCAGGAAATTCTGGGGATATTTCCCCCCTGAATTCCCAGTTCCTCAAGAATTCTGGGGATATTTCCCTCCTGAATTCCCAGTTCCTCAGGAAATTCTGGGGATATTTCCCCCCTTAATTCACAATTTCTGGCTGAACACGAGGTGTTTTTGCAGCCTGTTCTCCTCCTGGTACCAACACTTTCCTCTGCAGCAATCTGGGGTTGGATCCTGCCAGGATGGAACAGTTCCAGCGCAGCGAGTCCAAACTTTATCCCTCAAAAATCACTTTCCAACCCCCCTTAAATCCAAGTTTCACACTTTTTAAGGAGAAAGGAGAAATGGGATTTAAGGAGAAGGAGGCAATAAGTGCTATTTAAGCTTTTGTCATAACAAGGAGATAAAAGCACAGGAAAGAAAGGGATAAAAGACTCTCCAAGGAGATTTTCAGCTGACCAAGAATTCCCTCTGATCCTTTTATTTACCTACTTGGAGCTTTTTCCTGAATATATCGCTGAGGAATCGGATCACACAAAGCACAAAGCAAGCCACTGTACAGTAAATAAGCCACAGAGGAGATAAGGCATGAAACAGCACTGAAAAAGATCAATTTCATTTTTTTTTCCCCCCTCCTTTTTATGTGCAGTCAGATTAAAAATCCTTAGGAATTATCCATCTTAAAACTGGAAATAAATAATAAAGCACTGGACATCTCAGAGGATGGTTGGGCAGTGTTGTAAGAAGAGCAACAGGAGTTAATAATTAGATTTTAAATGAGATTTTAAAGTTTAAATGGCGGCACCCAGAATGGAGCAGGCAAAGAGTGAGCAGGGGAACTTTTAAAAGGATTGTGAGAAATTTCATGTTCCAAATCCATGGAAATGAAGATTTCTGCCTCTTTTCAGCCTGGATGTGACTGATCAGGGGTTAATTCCAGTGCTGGAGTGTCCAGAGAGATAGAGCAGGAGCTGGAGCCGGCTCTGGAATCCTGTCCCACCCTCCTGGAGCTCCTGCAGATCCCCCAAATCCACGTTCCCACTGATTTTCTAGGAACAAAGCCCTGCACTGCCCAGGGCTGCTCCTGCTCCACCTGCAATCCCAAACCTGTATCCGAAGGGATCCCTGAGCCAACATTTCCCTTCCTCACCCCGGTGAGGAGCTGACCTGAACCCAGGGAGTGGAGTTTGGTTTGCCCCTCTGGAACAATCCCATTCCCAGTGTCCCCCTCGTGCTGCAGCTGAGTTGCAGCTTTTCCCTGTTTTCCCTGCTGGAATTCCTGCTCAGCAGCAGCAAATCCCAGCATTGTCCCTGTCCCTGACCCGCTGAACGTGGCATTAACGTGTCCCAAATGGCAGGGGGGAATTGCAGGGAAAATCAGCTTTTTTGGGGTGAGCTCAGTGCCAGTCACAATGGGAATGACTTCATCTGAACCTCGGACAACTTCTGACATTTCCCCACTCCGTGCAGCATTTTCCATTTCTGCCACTGGAAAAATTCCCAAACCTTGGGGACATTCCCAGAGTCCCCCCTGTCCCTTCCCAGCTTTATTTACAATGAGCCCCTTTGAGGGCTCCAGGCTGCTTTGGGGTGGATGCACGGCTAAAAACATTCCAGAGCCCATTCCATGAAAAAGCTGCTGCTGCTGCTGACATTCCTGAAGGGATTTCTGAAGTGTTGGGGCACAGGAAAATGGTTATTGTATAATATATATAATACAATAATATATATATTCTACTAGTAGTAGAATATATATATATAATTTTAATTTTTTATATATATATATAAAAATTAAAACTTATATACTTATAAAATTTATATAACTTTATATATATATAAAGTTACATATATTATCTAAGTATATAAGTATAAATTATAAGTATTATATAAGTAATATATATGATTTAATCTTAATTTTAATTTTATATAGTATATATGTAATAATATATAGCACAATTGTATTTATGATATATAATATTTATGATACATATATAATACAGAAAATTGTAATATAATTTGTTGTATAATATACCCGATAGAATAATATTTCTTTTCTACAGAAATAATAGATAATAATGTTATATACTGGAGGGTATGAATTCTTTTCTATTATGTAAGATACTATAATATGTAATTTAATATACCATCTATATTATACAATAACATGTTGTTACAGTAATTTTATGGGAATTTTAATGAATGAGAAACCAGGAGAGAGAAACTGAGGGTTCCCTTTGCTCCTTCTGTGCCTGACCCCGTGTTGGGAAGGAGTAAATCAGGAGTAAATTCCTGATGTTTGCACCAATAATTAGCAAAACTATAAATTAACGAGCTTATTGTTACTAATAAACATTCCTTCTTCAGACCAATAAGTGCAAGGATTAAATGATAAAAACCCAGTTTGACGCTGGAAAAACCCGTCTGGAATTTCTGGATGTTTTTTACCAAGAAGGGAAGTTCGGAATTATTTGGATGCTGCAAAATGAAAGCCCAAAGGGCTCAGCACTGAAAGGGAGAAAGGTGCACGTGGAAATACTTAACGTGGATAAATCCCTAATAATTCTAATAATGGCACAGGGAGAAATCTGGGAATGTTTCCACACAACACGTGGGAAGAGCGGGTCCCTGTGCTCACACAGATCGAAATATCCGTGAGGAATCCAAGAGCGAGGACGAGAGCAGGGACAGAGACTCCACAAAAGGGATTAAGGGAGAAAATGAAAAGTTTGAAGCCCCCCCCCTGGATACATCCAAGACAATCTTCAGGATAAAAATTCCAGCGGAATCTATGGAGCACTCCAGGAAAAATAAAACATTGGAGGCTGCCCTGCCAAGCGCTGCCGTTCCTGCAGTTACACAAAACCCGGGATAAAAACCCCCCTTATTCCATGGGAAGGTAAATCCAGGATTTCTATCCAGGGGATGGGATTTCTGTCCTGATAAACAGCTGAGAAAATCCAGGGATGTGAGGTGCAGGAAATATTAGTGTAAGGTAATTCTGCAAGAGGGAGAATTCCAATTTATTTTTGGTTTGCCCGAGTCTTTAAGGCTTAAAACAGAAGGGGAAAAGTTCTGTAGGGAGAAACAATTTAAATAATTACAATCATTAAAATGTTGAGGAATTGCACTTTGTTCTAAATGGAAATTATTAAGATAAATAATACATTTAAAATTTAAAAAGCTTTATTCCTGCACGAACTTAAACCACTTGAGCAGCAGCCAATAGTGCAGGGAAAGCAACGTTCTCCTTCCAAAGCTTCCACTGGAATAGCTGAGATATCCCGAGAAAATTCGAAATAAATCATATTTATCACCAGAGGGGCAAAAAAAAGAAAGCAAACATCCATTTTCTTGTTTTTCCTGCGGCTGGAAACGAGATTTGAGCCTGAAAAGAACAAACAAATTGCGGGGTTTCTGTCTGAATCTGTTTGCTCGCTGCATGGGAACCGGGGGAGGATTTTATCCAAGGAAAACAAAATCCCACCAAGCCAAAGGGTGAGGGAGCCTCGAGCCTGGGTGATGCTGAGGGTACAAATCATCTGCAATTCCCCGGAAATAAAGAATTTATTTCTTTTCCAGCCCAACGTTTCTCACGCTTATCCCACGTTTCCAACATTTCTGGCCCCGGTGCTGCTCCGAGCCGGAGCACAAGTGGATTTTGGCCACCAAGGAGTCAAAGGGAGCAGTGCCAGGCACCCTGGAGAGCCAAGGCAGGGTTAAAATCCTGATTTAGGATCTTTGGGAAGGCTGGGTAATTTTGCTTTCAAATTGAATTCGATAAAATCTCTCGTAGACCTCAAAAGCAGGAAGAAAAATGAGTAATCAGCTGTTAATTCTCTCCGTTTTTCCAAGTTTTTACTCTCTCGGTGCTAACAAAAGGGAACCCTTCCCGAATTTCTTTACTGAATTATCCTGGCTGTTGGTCACTTACGACTTTAAGTGCTGAAAAGATCAGATTAACAATTTTAGGGGATTTTTTTTTTTTTTTCCAACAGTGAAAATCTTGTTTTCAAATCCCTTCCCGGCACTATCGGCTGTTTTCATCAAAAAATTTCCAACAAGGAATATTTCAGGGAGTTTATGTCGGTATTTTTTTTTAATTTATGGGGTGGCAAAACGACCCCAAAATTTGTTCAAAACCGTTCAGGATTTTGAGCTGTCTGCCTAATGAGTGACTTAATTGTTGAGTAATTCCATGGCTCTCGTCCCTGCAATCCCAGGTAAATAATAGGAACTGCCCAGATACGGAATGTTCCCGGGAAATGTCCAAGATTTGGGAAGCTGGCTCAGGATGAGCCGCGTGTTTGTGGAGACACGAGGCCGAGCAAGGACTTGGAGAAGGATCCCTCTGGGAGAAGCTGAGCTCAAGGAATGCTCAAAGGTTATGAAAGATCCCTTATGTAACGAATCCACCTGGATTTTTTTTATTTTTTATTTTTAATGGAAAACGCTGAATTTTAAATGAATCTTAAAGGAGGGTGGTGGGATTTTGTTTTCCAGAGCGATCCCGTGGAAGGAAAGAATTTTGTGGAAAGCTGGGAACACACCACAATGACAAATGCAAAGCAAAAAAAAATGAGAGAGGATCTGAAAGCCTTGAGCAGATATTCCAAAGGAAAGACACTGAATCCCCCTCCCAGAATTCCTTAAAGACAAAAAAAAAATGAACAAAAAGCACAAATGACAAATGCAAAGCAAAAAAAATGAGAGAGGATCTGAAAGCCTTGAGCAGATATTCCAAAGGAAAGACACTGAATCCCACTCCCAGAATTCCTTAAAAGCAAAAATGAATAAAAAACACAACTGACAAATGCAAAGTAAATAAAATGAGAGAGGATCTGAAAGCCCTGAGCAGATATTCCAAAGGAAAGACATTGAATCCCACTCCCAGAATTCCTTAAAGACAAAAAAAAAAGAATAAAAAACACAAATAAAAAAATGAAAACACAAATGACAAATGCAAAGCAAAAAAAATGAGAGAGGATCTGAAAGCCTTGAGCAGATATTCCAAAGGAAAGACATTGAATCCCACTCCCAGAATTCCTTAAAAGCAAAAAAGAATAAAAAACACAACTGACAAATGCAAAGTAAATAAAATGAGAGAGGATCTGAAAGCCTTGAGCAGATATTCCAAAGGAAAGACACTGAATCCCACTCCCAGAATTCCTTAAAGACAAAAAAAAATGAACAAAAAGCACAAATGACAAATGCAAAGTAAATAAAGTGAGAGAGGATCTCAAAGCCCTGAGCAGATATTCCAAAGGAAAGACATTGAATCCCACTCCCAAAATTCCTTAAAAGCAAAAATGAATAAAAAACACAAATGACAAATGCAAAGTAAATAAAATGAGAGAGGATCTGAAAGCCTTGAGCAGATATTCCAAAGGAAAGACACTGAATCCCACTCCCAGAATTCCTTAAAAGCAAAAATGAAAACACAAATGACAAATGCAAAGTAAATAAAATGAGAGAGGATTTCATGATAAATGCAAAGTAAATAAAGTGAGAGAGGATCTCAAAGCCTTGAGCAGCTATTCCAAAGGACAGACACTGAATCCCACTCCCAGAATTCCTTAAAGGCAAAAAACGACGAGAACACTTTGAGAGGGAAAACTTCAGCATGAAAATTCCGTGTTAAACACTTGTTTTTGCAGAAGCCCAGCAGCGCCAGGAGCAGCTCTGGCCAATATTTGTCAGATAATCCTGGTTCTGTGCACTCCTTGCACTTCCCTGTCAGGAAGGATCTGGCTCCGTTTAACCCAGACCCAACAAAGCCGAGTTTGCTTAACCCCGAAAGAGTTTAACCCTGACCTTTGGCCACCTGCTCCTTAAACTCCGAGGGCTTCCCCGTCCTTATTCCTTGGGGTTTTTTTTTATTTTTAACCTCACCTCACACCTCACTCCACGCTGCCAGGGTTTTACAGACTCTGTAATTCCCTAATTCCCTGCTCCGTGTGGCTTTATTGGGATTGTAACCTTTTCATGAGCTTGTAAATCTCAGCTGTGACAGAACGAATAAAATCTGAGGATGAAGATATTCCAAAGCTGTCGTGGAGATTTTTGGGGATTTTTTTGGGTTTTTTTTTTTAATAACAACATTTTGAAGCATTTATTTTTTAGCTGGAAACAATTTTTTTTTCCCCCCTTTTCCACGCAGCTGTCAGCAACTGCTCAGTGTATTAAATATTCCGCTTTCAAGAAGCAAATGTTTCGAGTTGAGATATTGAGATTAAACCCAAAACTCATTAAAAGACACCCTGAGCTGACCTGGGGCTATCCCTGCTCTCATTTGGTTCCCACTTCAGAAGAGCTGCCAAGAATCCATGAAATATTTTGCAAAATCTTTGGACTTGGGTTGATCACGAACGAGTTTTTCTCGAGGAGGTTCGAGCTCGCTGCAGAGGCTTTAAGGAATTTGCACATCAAAAATCAATAGTAAAACCTCATCTATTAAAAGGGTACAAGGAGCATAAAAATCAGATCATTCGGCGTGGAAATTAAAGACAGAAATCGTAAAATGCCAAATTTTCCACCACACAAAAAAAAAAACCAAACAAGGCACTTTGTTGTGTCAATTAAATAAAAAAAAAAAAATTAGAATTTAAAAGTCAAAATTAAATTAAAAGTTTCCTGTTCATTTCACCAGAACAAAGGAGAATTTGTTCAGCTGAAATGAAACAGTGAAATCAAATCCATCCCAAAGATTTTGAGGGGAAAACTGTCACAAATATGTCAAGATCCTTTTGAATCCCAAGGATTTGAAGAGAGCCTGGAAAAGAGGAGCTGCCCTGGGAGCAGAGAGCTCTGAGAGCAAGGAAAGGTGAAAATACAAAGTTTTCTTGTACCAGAAACCTCCTTTGGCTCCTTCCTTGGGAAAAGCAGGAGAAAACCCATTCAAAATCAGAGAAAACACACAAAAATGTGGACAAAAAAATTCCAGAATTTCTGATTTCTTATCTTAGTTCCTCACTATAGGGAATTTTATCCAGGATGAGTTTTTATGTCCTGGAACATTTCCTGTCCCCTCCAATTTTTGCAGGATCCTGTGATCCTGAGTGCATCCAAATTTGGCCATTTTTGGAGGAAAATTATCATTATTCCCATCACAAACCCAGTCAAAGAAGGATTTGGGATTTGCATTGGGAAGGAACTTTAATTAAACAATTTCTCATTAATTGATTCACCCCTGAAATGATAATATTAGGATCTTGCATTCATGAGGAATATCTGTGACAATTCCTCAAGATTTTTTCCCTGAGGTTTGTTAAATTGCAAAAGGTGCAGTTAAAATCAGTAATGAAGTAAAAATAAGTTGTGGAGTAAAACATACTCAGGGAGTAAAAATCATTAGTGGAGTAAAAATATAATTAATGGGATATACTTTAATTACTGTCTAAATGCAAATTTAGGGATTTTAAATCCTGTAGCACTGAGCAAAAATGGTTCTGCTTTAAAATTGGCAATTTTATACTCCTTACACTGCACCTCAAATGTTTTGTGCTCTTGTTAAAAAGTTCCATAAAATGTAAATTCTCCACTCAGCTGAAAGCAAATCAATTTTGATCTGCTAATTATGATTATTTAATTTGTACCCGTAATGAATAAAAAAAAAATCGACCCAAAATCTGGGTTTGTCACCAAAAATTGACACACAGAGAATTCATCACAAACCACGGATTTTTCTCCTCTTTTCAGATGCTTTAAATTCCGTATATTTGGGAATACTGTGGGATAAATCAGCACATGCACACAGCAATAGCTTTTAAAATGAATCCTAAATGAAATTAATTACCTTCATGAAATTAATTCCACAGGGGGAAAAAAAATCCATATTTTTAAAGCCAAGAGATCAGTTTTGCTTGTGGAATCCTTGCTTAATTTAAATTGTTGCTGCTAAAACTTTATTTATTTATCCTCCTCGCTCTGCTCACAGCACCCGGTCTGTAAGAATTGCTATTATCTTTATTTTTAATTTCTTTTTTAAATTTTTCCACAGTTTTCTCCACTTTTTTTTCCACAAAAAATCTCTCCAGGCACCAACACAGGAAGGTTTATCCAGCATTTTTCCATGTATTCTACAGCTTTATGAGCAAAAACCCCTTGTAAGAATGAAAGGGCTTTATCTTTTGCTTGATTTATCTCGTGGATTTTTTTTTCCCCCCTTTTTTTTTTTCCGAGGTGATTTGTAGGAACAGCAATAAAAAAAATTTAAAAAAAAAAGGGGGGGGAAAAACTCCAGGCAGAGCCGACCTTTCCTTGCCAAGAAATCCCCTCCTCTCCCTCCCAGGGGCTCTCCCAGCCTCGGGAGCTCTGTTTAGATAGGAGGAAAAAATGAGCAACAAATGGTTCCATTTGTCAGAGAGGGGAAATATTTCCAATCCTCCTCTTTTTCTATGGATAATGCGCATCCATACGGATTTCACTGGCTCGGCCAATTAGGACAAGTGGTTCAAGATGCTCCTTAATTTCTCTTTTGAAGGAAAACAATAATAAATTTGGGAGCCCTGGTGTTGTCAGATGAGCACTTTTTTGCCTGTTTGAAGGATTTTCTCCCTCCTCCCAAAGCCCCTGGGGAATTTCTCAGGGATTTCATTCCTCTGGCTCCTGAGAGGATGGACAGAATGGTTTTCAGGGAATATTTGGGAATGCTGAAAGGTTGGACTGATAAGGCAGCGTGAACTTGGTCTGGAGCAGGATTGGCAGCTCCAGAGGGAAGCACAGGAAGGTGATCCCATCAAAATCCCATGGAAATCCCATGGAAATAAGGGGGGGTGTTGCTCCAAATGCAGGGCAAAAGTTCCAGTGAAACACAATCCAGGGATTTGGACCTTGGAAAACGCATCCCTGAGGTGAAATGGAATCAAAGAAGTTGGAAAAGCCCTCCAAGATCATCAAATCCAACCACTCCCAGTGCTGCCAAGGGAATGGATCCATGACCCCAAATACCACATCCACATGGGTTGAAATCCCTGCAGGAATGGGGATTCCACCACTGCCCTGGGCAGCTGTGCCAGGGCTGGGCAGCCCTTTCCAGGAAGGAATTTTCCTCAATATCCAACCTAAACATCCCCTACAAGTTCAAGCTGTTTCCTCTCACCCTGTCCCTGTTCCCTGGGAGCAGAGCCTGATTCCCAGCCGGCTCCAGGGAATTCAGGTCCCTCCTGAGGCTCCTTTTCCCCAGGCTGAGCCCCCCCAGCTGCTCCTGGTGCTCCAACCCCTTCCCAGCTCTGTTCCCTCCCACAATGAACACTGGATCTGACTATCAATGACTCCTGAGCCCAGAAAGTAGAAAATACCAAGGAACTCAAATAATCCCCAAATCCTAAATTGGTTTAGGTTGAAAAAGCCCCTCCAAAGCCAAGGAGTCCAACATTCCCAGCGCTGCCAAGTCCCCAAGCTCTGCATCCACGTGGCTTTTAAATCCCTGCAGGGATGGGTTTTGGAGCTGGAGCTGAAAACTTCAAGTTCTGATCCAGGTCCTGTCAAACCGATGGCAAAATTCCCGATTGTCCGAAAGGGAACAAACATGGAACGAAAGCGTGGAGAGTGTGAGGAGCTGATGCTCACACCCAAAAATAATTCAGCTGAGGGAATGAGGAACAGGCACACCAGATAAGGCAGGGAAACACAAGGTGCTCTTCCCAAAAGTTCAGTGGAAGCTCTGGAATTAAGGTAAAGATGGAAAGTTGTGTCCTGTCCAAGCCCTGAGCAGCTTTCCCAGCTTTTCCTGCAAGTGTGGAACTCCATAATCCTTAATTCCTCAACTCTGCCTCCCGAATCCCCAACTCCAGAGAACATTACTGGGAAAGCTGCAGCCACGGATGAGTAAAGATAAAAAAAATACAGATACAAAATATCCACACAAAATCCTGGATATTCCCTTTTCCAGCTGCACTCCTGCAAAGAGCGAGCACCTGTGGAATATTTGGTTGATTTTACATGGACTGAGCAAACTAAAGAATTGTGGGGTGCTTCAGACCGGCTGGAATTATAGTCAGGGATCCAAAAAATCCTGTTCTTGCCAGGGATTGTCCTGCTCCATGGAAAAGTAAATATTTTGGGGTGGCTATCCATAGCAGGAATAGGGAAAAATATTGGGATAAATATATATATATATATATATATATATATAGGAATAAAATATAGAGATACACATGCATATTTTCCCTTTAAAATAGATGTATATATATATAAAAATATGGGGATAAAAATAGAGATACGTATAATTTTTTTCCCTATAAAATACAGAGATTTTTGTAAAAATATAGAGTTAAAATATAGGCATAAACTCCATTAAATCCCTCAGAACTCTCACTGATAATTCAAGTGATTTTATTAAATTCAATCTAATTAGGCTCGAAAGTGAATTAAGATCTGTGAATTCAATCCTCTGGGATTCTGTCAAATATTGCCCACACGGGGGGTTGTTTGGTTTAAAGTAATCCACAGGATGCAGAACTTTGTTAATTCAGAGAAGTTTTTGGGAATATCCTTGCAGAGAGCAGCCCAAAAGAACCTGTGCTCTCTCTGAAGGATGAGTTGAGGAGAATTATCGAAGTTATTCCTGTTATTATTTACAATTTTTGGATGATGCTTTTAAAACATCACACGAATTTAATGCATTCACATTTTGATCCTTTTTTAACCTGCTCCAGTTTGTGCTGAGTGCTGGCAATGATAATTCAGTTTTTTGTGTGTGACAGCCACCCAAATGCTCTCCACAAAATTTCACTCTTCCCCTGTTATCCTTCACCCTCCCACTTCACCAAAGGAGTCCCAACATCCTGAAAATTATACAAACCCCCACTTTTTATTGTAATAAATCTGCCTCTCAGAACATAACCCTAAAGGTTGTTACAATCAATATCCTCTACAGATATTTTCCTCTATAACTCAATCATATTCCTCTTTTAATTAGGAGCTTTACTGACTGGGTGTAGCAATGCCCCATCTGTTGGCTCCAATCCTCACTTTGGCTCTGTCCTCTGGAATTTCCATGGAAAAGGATTCCCAAGCCATCCCTGGCTTTGGGAACACCCAAATATCACAGCTCCAACTCTGTCAATTCTGCACATTCCCAACATCCAAACAGAACTCCTTGGATGTTCCCCTCACTCCAGGAGAATGTTCCCGGAATGTGGGGACTGATGCCAAGAGCAGGTCCAGGTCTGGACCTTCTGCTTGGGCAGAAATAATGGAAAATGTTCCCCAGGTCCTGCTGGGACACCCTGATTCCCTCCCTCATCTCTCACACCTCCAACGTGACAGGTTTAATAAAGTTGAAGGGAAAGTCAGGAGGGACTTTGGAAAGATTATATTCAAATGGTAACTTCAACTCTTGATGTTAATAACCAGAGAATTTGGCCATGTCCGTTGTTATAAACCACAAATATCATCCTTCTGCTCCATAAATCATCATTAACAGAAAAGCACAATATACAGCAATAAATCAGCCCAGGAATCCCAAATCCACTTTTTCTTTAGCACAAAACAGCTTCTCAGGTGTTAAAAACAAAGCCAGCCAGGAGCCCCTGCAGCTCCTGTACGAGCACAACCTCTGGGTCGAGTTTGTGTTGTATTTTCTATTAATCTCCCTAAAATCCCTTTTGAAAGGCAGCCAAAGCCAAATGGGAGCCACCTCTCCCTCACCTGGAAGCTTCCCGGAGTGAGTATCCCCAAACATCCATCATGTGCATCTCCACACTTTCAACAGCCTGAGGAATCACTAAAAATTTAATTAATAGAGACATTAAGTGGTTCAGGTTTCCTTTTCTCTGTGGAAGCTGCTGCCTCTCCCCGATGAAGAATTGTTTTCATGGAGATTCCTGAGCCCTGTCTCTTGTTTTAAATACTTGCAGCTAAAGGCAGCAAGAAACAACTCGGGGGAAAAAATATTTACAGTAAAAGCTGCACAGAAATATGGGTTTATGGTTTTCATAAAGAAACATTCGGGTTTCGTTTCAATAGAAAATGGAATAAAACCTGCTGAAGTTTTTAATGCCTTAATCTACAGAAATAACCACCAATTAAAGTCACATGGCTAAAAAACCAGGAGCAAGTTATATATTTCATGGAGGGGGGAGGGGGGTTAATTTAATGTTTTTATCAAAATTCAAAAATTCAGGGCTTATTTCAAAATAAAAAGCTGAACATTCCCATTTCTCCCCTTCTTCGTTATCCGAGTTCTCCAAATAATCACTCCACGGAAAAGATGAAAGCTCTTCCAATTCTTTTTTTTTTGGTTAAACAATTTTTAAAGAACACAAGGTTAAAGTTGAAAGATGCCCCTGCTATTGCTGGCTGGGTGTTTGTGAGTTGTCTGAAAACACAGATCTGAAGTCTCGCTGTAAAAATGACCTTTCCTTTGGATAACTACAAGAAAGATTTCCTTGGCAAGTGTTTTCACAGGGAAAAAAGCTTCACATTTACGATTTTTTTTCCATAAAAAGACCCAAATGAAACCAGAGATAACAGTATAGAAGTCTGTGCATAGAAAGAATACAACAATTTTGAAAATTAGAGATTGAAGGAAGAAAAATCACCACAGATAAATTCAAATTCCTTTAGGTCCCAATATGCCTTTTTAGCAGGGTCTTGTTCAAAGGCTGAACCCAGGGCCTTGGAAAAAAGGAAAAAAAAACTATTTTGAAAAAGAACCCCAAAAAACTACATAGGAAAAAACCCTGCATAACAACTTTGAAAACAAAAGATTTAAGGGAAAAAAATCACCTCAGATAAACTGAAGTTCCTTTAGGTCCCACATAGGCCTTTTTAGCTAAGCCTTGTTCAAAGGCTGAACCCAAGACATTCAAATAAAAGGCAAAACACTATTTTGGGGGAAAAAAAAAAGGCAAAAAGAACACATAGAAAAAACTACTCAACAATTTTGAAAAAAAATGATTTAAGGAAAAAAAAATCACCTCAGATAAATTGAAGTTTCTTTAGGTCTCATGTAGGCCCTTTTAGCAAAGCCTTGTTCAAAGGCTGAACCCAAGACCACCAAATAAAAGGCAAAACACTGTTTTGGGGGAAAAAAAAGGTAAAAAAACGACATAGAAAAAACTACTCAACAATTCTGAAAACACAAGATTTAAGGGAAAAAAAAAATCACCTCAGATAAACTGAAGTTCCTTCAGGTCCCACGTAGGCCTTTTTAGCAAGGCCTTGCTCAGAGGCTGAAGCCAAGGCCTTGGTGACTCTGGATAAACTCCAAAGTTCATCTTTTCATTTGATGCCAAGTTTGGAACTGTCAGTTCAGCAGAGCAGCCACACAAAGCCACAAAAATAAATCTTTAGCAGTTCTTTAGCACCCTGCTACTGTTATTCTGCCCTTGGAAATGCAGCTGCAAGCAAAGGATCTGAAACCCCCTGCAGCCGTTACTTAATTAGGCCTTGAAATTTGGACATGAAACCAGGGTGGTTTTGGAGATCTTTGGATTTTGTCTCTGCCCTGATGGTTCAGGGAAACAGGGATTTCATTGGAAACTTCCTTGGAGTTGGAAAGGCAGCATTTTAAAAGGGAAAACTCACTGGCAAAACTTTTACTCCCCAAATCCTTCCCTCTCACCAGAGCTCAAGCTCAGGTTGAAAATCAACCTGAAGGTGCTGGGGCAAAGCTAGAGTTTTATTTATATAATATACCTAATTTTCTTAGCAGGTTCCTTATTTTTAATCATCAATGTAAGACATTTTGAAGGGATTCAGTCCTAATTCTGTCTCAACAAAGCCTCCAGGTTCAGTTGGGGCCCAAAAATCAGATTTTAGTTCAACTCTATGTTTTATATGAGCTGAATGAGGCAAAAAGTATCTGTATCTTTTTTAATTCCTGTTTTAGTAAGTGCTTGGGATTAATTACAGACATGGGCAGAACTTAGGTCTCTTTCCTTGGAATTCTGTGTCTCCTCACTTGGAATTCTGTCTCCAGCTCTGAGCTTGCACATCATCTGTCCACAGCTGCACTCATTACTTGACACACGTAATTAAAATGTATTAATTACCCATTTTTATCTGCAGGGAAATAAAAGACACTTCCAAAAACAATTCTCTTCCTCCAAAAGCTCACAGCCAGTGCTACAAAAACACACCCCAGCTCACAGCACGAGCATCTCTCCAGTCAAACAATGACTCCTTTTTCTTTTCTTGTGTAAGGGAATTTAGAGAGGCTGAACTCTCTGAGCAGATGGACCTAATTCCCCTGGAGTGATTGCACAAAATTAATTTCTATGGGGTGTTTTGAGTGATTTTCCCTCCCCCCAAAATACGAAATGCCAGAAATCTGAATTTACACACAATTTAGCAGGCACAGAGTGTATCTGTTCAACAGCTTACAGGGGGGAAACAGTCATTGTTTCACATGTATCATATTTACTGGTGAAAAAGAGAATATGGTGAAGTAATTCACAATATTTTGACTTAAAACACACTGTTTGCAGAAAGTTTTTCTTCTCAAATATAACTTAATACCAGTGTAACTACAAGTTCTGCTGAGAATGGGAGTTAGCTTTTCTGTGAGATGGCAAATCTCTGAATCAAAAACGTGAGGAGAAACACCTCAAGATTTTTAAATTGTCAGGAATTTTTTTTTTTCACCTTAACCCTCAGAAAAGCAGATCCCAGTGCAAGGAGCACATCCTGGGAGATACTGAACCCAAACCAATGCAGAAACACAGAAAAGCATCACAAAGGCAGGTGAAAACCATCCCCAACGAGAACAAGTTAATGCCACAACGATTTCCAAACTAATTATGTAAATTAGAGGGAAAGAAACCAAGAACAGGTTTGTTATGTCAGCCTAAACCGATGTGAAAGGCTTGGGAAACAAGGAAATGCCATTTTGGAAAACAGAATTCAGTGTTATGCATATAAATAAATATGTGTCCAACTTTAGCTTCTCAACCTTAGACACAAACCAAAGAAAATAGAGAAATTGGCCCAGAGAAAAGTAATAAAATATATTAGAGACCTGCAAGCTCTTTCCTGTGGAAGAGAGGTTGGGAATTTTAAGGATTCCTGGGACAAACAGGCACAGCGGGGCTGCATTTGCTGCACGGCGGTGCCGGATAAAAACATCTCCTCACACCTCCCTGATTGAATTCAGCATCACAAGACACTTTTCAGCTTTGGTGCTTGCTTTTTTTTGTGCAGCATGTTCAGTCTTTCCCAAATGCAAGGGGACATTTCTCAGCTCTGGCAGCACAGCTGGTTTTCGTGTATCCCCCACCACCACTCGGCTCTCAGATCCCAATTTTCACCGTGGCGCTCACAACTCATCGGCTGATCCCGAGCTCAAAAAATCCCCCTGGCTCCAAAATCCACACCAGCAACCACCTGAATAAGGTGGAGCAGTTGAGGCTACAGAGGATGAGAGAGCCAAGAGGAAAAAAACATGGATAAAGAGTGGAATATTCTTTAAATGAAGGCATTGAAACGACTGGAGAAGGCTCCCAGAACGCTCAACTGTTCTGCGATGCTGTTGCAAATTAAGAAGAATTCCAAGAGGAATTCCAGCAGCAGGAAGATGAGTTTGGAAGTGAAAGGTTTCACTGTAGAATTGAAACCCACATCTAAGCACTGCCACTCAGTTTTATTTAGAAGTGACCAAACTCCTGGTGCTGATGCCACGGAGATCTCCAGCACGCGATGTCTGCTGACAGCTGAAGGGACTGACAGGAATATTAACGATAATCCATTGAAACCCAAATTAATCAATAAAAAGAACCCCCAAATAATTCACTCTGGTCAATGCTGAGGCTATTAAAAACTGCTAATACGGATTTCACAGCCTGCCAGATGCATTTATTGCCCCCGCAGCAAAAAAAAAAACAACTGGAAGAACTGAGATTAACCACAATTATTAAATATTTTAAAAAATCAATTCTTACCCCTTTCATGCTCTCCACTATCTCAGGGTGTGATGCAGGAGCTAAACTAAGTGTAAGGAGGATTCCTCACTCGAAAATGGCTCATCCTGAACATTCCCCCTGAAATGTGAGCACCCTCTTCACGGCAATTCTCTATCTGCTGCTCAAATTTTCAGGCTGCTCCTTCCAAATCCATATTTCTCCCTGCATTGCTGAGCAGAGCTAAACATTGTCACTGAAATAAAGCAGACCCAGCTGGAAATGCAGCTCCCACACAACTGAGCCTTGAAAGATTTAAAACTTTCAGTGCTCAAAGCTGTTACACCGAGAGGACTCTCCTTGCAAAGTGGCTACAGGGGAAAATCTAATTTTCTAATCACTCTCTAAAAGAGAAAAGGGTTAGAAAAATACATCAGGTTGAATAAAAGTATTTAATTCTTCCTTTATATTATGATTTTTTGCAGAAATATCCAAATAACACTTTTTCAAAGCCTATAACCCCCATGTTTCACAAGTATAGGTATCAGACAAAATCACAGAGTTCAATTCATGGGGGAAAAAATCCCTTCTATCAGTAAAATCCACATAAAAAAATTAAAAAAATATTTTTAACACATCTGTTTGACATCAAGGAAAGAAAATTTCTCTTTTAAAACCCTTCAGCTTAGATACAGCAGTAAAATCCTGGTAGTAAATTAGAGAGTATTTTTATGTAAGTCCATGGATTTTACCAATAGACTAAAATCCTATTTCCACCCACATGGGTTTAAAAACTTCTATGCACGATATTAATAAACAGGCAAATCTTAACAGAGACCATGTATTCAGTAGGGTATTTCTGAAACTTTCCTTTCATCTATTAACTTCTGGCTTGGTTTGGGATAATTCTTCAAAATAAAAAATGGAGTTATCAATGAAGAATGTTACCCAGAGAATGAATTACTTCAGGGATCAGGGAAACATTTGTTATTTTCCCATTTCTTAACACTAAAAAGCATCCAACCTGCTCTCTTCTTTGGCAGGAATTCATTGAAGCTTTGCAAAAATCAGCTTTAATAAGGGTATTGCCAAGGGTTCCTTTTTTTTTTTCCACGTCAGCTGTGGGATGTTATTTTCCCTAAATAAAGGTTAACATGAAAAATCAGCTGTTGGTTAAATTTGGGGTTTCGTGATGGACTGAACTCCAGTGATCCCTTTCTCCAGGAGAATTCTGGAACATGAGGCTTCTCCCTTTTTTCCATTCATGGGAAAGGATCTTCCTTGCCCAACACGAGGGAGAGGTGGGGAGCTCTGCTGGGATCCAGCATCCCCAGATCTCATGGAACCACAGAATGCTTTGGCTTTGGGACCTTAAAGCTCAGCTCCTTCCAGCCAGGACCTGCCTCACGTCTCACCAAGGGCTTGGCCACTCTTGACCTTGAACCACTGGGCCCACACCATCTGCTTGTTATTAATTAGCAGTGAATGTAATCAACTGTTTCAAGAGAAGGTCTGCAAGGACTGGGTTCTTCAATTAAGCCAAAATGAAGATTGTGTTTATTGCTTTTTTAGCACCAACCCCCACGTTTTTTTTTTTTCCATCTAAATCAAGCCCAAATTAAAAAGAAAACCAGAAAAATTAGTTAAAGCCAATTGTGTGAAATTATTCATGATTAAAATGCAAGCAAAGAAAATAATACAAACAACTTCTCTAGAACCCTTACAATTTTTTTTTTTTGCCTTTTTTTTTTCCCTTTTCTTCCCCGATACTTTTCAGAAAACCTCATCTGACACACCTGGTGTGTCCAAATCCGTGGGAGTGAGTGCTGGAGAGTCAAGGGCACGAGGATGGGAGCTGGAATGTGCTGGGGGGAGGTGACCTCCGTGCCCTGGGGTGGATGCCAGGTCTGCTGCCTGTGTTTGCTCTGTCCCACTGGATGCTTTCCTTGGCATCCCCCACAGGTGAAGCTTTGGCAGCCAAACTCCATCCGGCTGCAAAACCCTGAGCAGGCATTTGGATGTGAAAGAGAAGAGCTCTGAGTGCAGCTTTGGCTGGGATATTAAATTCAAAATCCTAAGAAGCTCATAAAAGCCGAAAATAGCCTTATAAATATTTATAATTTATTCTTATTACATTTTATTTATTACTTCAGCAAGCCTGAACCATGGAAAATTACACCGAAGCCATCGAGCTTAGCATTGACTGAAAGGCCGTTTCTAACAGATAAACAAAAAGGCTCCTAAATAAATCCTGCAAAGCTCCCAATCCAAGACAAACAGGATCATTCTGATTTTAGGATGCTCCTGCAGAGCATTGTTGGGTGCTTGCTTTGTTTTATGGGGTAGAAATAAATCTCTGCTGCTGGGTCGTGGTTAAAAGCTGGGGGCACTTCTGGGGAATCCACACATCCTAAAAACATCCCTGTCCAGATGTGTAAAAACCTGTGAAACCAACCAATTCTCCTGCTTTTGATGTTCCTGCTGGAACTCCTGGAGTGGGCCACTGGTTTTTCCAGGGGCAGCACTGGCTCTCCTTGGCCCAAGATGTGGCCACAACCTAGAGGAGGCCGGGATTTGCTGGGTCTCCTTCTCTGCTGGCAGCTCCAGGGAGAACCTGGAGTTGGAAGGGAATCACAGGGATCACTGAGTCCAACTCCTGGACAATCCCAAAATTCCATCCTGTGCCTGAGGGCATTGTCCAAACACTCCTTGAGCTCTGGTACCAGTTTTCCTGAGGGAAGAACATTTTCCTAAAATCCAGCCAATCCCTCCCTGACACAGGTTAACCCTCCTGACAACTGAGAGGCCAGAACTGGAATATCAGGATGTTCTTACCAGCACTATTCTTTATAATGTGGAACCTAAATGTAAAGCCATGGAAGGAAGTTCTCTGCCACTTTAACACAGAAATTTCCCCCAAATTGACATTGGGATTTGAATTGTGGCCAGCATTTGCCCTCTGACACCTTCTTGCACCAGTAACTGTTCCAGGCTTTTCTTTTTGAATTAATGGGAGAAATTTGGGTGGTGATGCTGTGCAGTGAAACTCCCTTTGGATTTACTGGGAGCGTGGAGAGGCTCTGGCACCCAGAGCAGCTGTGGCTGCCCCTGGCAGTGTCCAAGGCCAGGCTGGACAGGGCTTGGAGCAGCCTGGGATTATGGAAGGTGGAATGGGATGAGCTTTAATATCCCTCCTAATCCAAACCATTCTGTGATTCCATGATTTGAGTTCAGATGAGACTTCTGTTTATTCTCCTACCTGGAATTCTCTGCCCACAGGCAGCGTTACTATCCATCAAAAATGAAGCTGCCTTTGAAGCCTGCTGCAATGAAACACAAATTGGCCAACAAATGAACAAACTGAGACTGGAGAAAACATCAAGCTCAGATTGTTCCTCCCAGTTCCATGTATTTAACCTATATTCTTCAGGCAGGAAGAGGCCAGATACCAAACTGATTGTCTTTTTCTGTGCATTACCTCCACTCTGCACTTTTTTTTTTCCTCTTAGCCTCCTCCTAACCCTGCAATCCAATAATGCTAAAATCCCAGAGATGTTCTGCAGATGATCAGGGCATTTAGTTGAAGTGCAGTGCTACAGATATGACATTTAAAATTGGGCCTGGAGCTGGCTGGACAGTCTCTAATATAATAAAAATAGCTTTTTCTTTCCCACATTTTACTATCTGCCTTTGTTTATGCAAACATTCAGCAAACCCAGCTGGATCACAGGCATTGTCATCAAAGAAACATTCTAGGTCAGCCAGAAGTGGATGCCAATTGTCTAAAAATAAACAGAGGCTTTGTCACTGGAGTAAAATTTTAAGGCCCCTGTAATGAATAATGGAGGAGAAAATCTTTCCAAACAAGTGGGACACACTGATTTCCAGCAGAAAGATTTCACAGTTATTGTAAGCTCCAGATAACCTCATTTCTAGTTTATTTCAATCAAAGTGATACACAGGGAGCTCACGAAAAGGGTTGGGATTGGTTTGAAATCCTCGAGGAGCTGCAGGATTCCCTGGGAAATGAGCCCAGCAGCACCTATCACACAGGCAGGGCTGAAATGCTGTGGGGAACCAATTTCCTCTGGGTCACCGAGTGGCAGGAGTGGGATCAGATTTCACACTTCCCACCTCTTATCCTTGATAAAATGCACAAATGATTTCCTCTGAGCTAAAAGAAGAGACAAGATAAGCCCCCCTGGCTTTATCAGTGCAGCCTAATTGCTGAAGATCCTCAAGGAGCTGGAAGGAGCAGCTCCAGAAGCCCGAGATGTTGTAACAACATGGCTCTGGAAATATATTCCTTTAAAGAAAACACTTAGCTGAATTCCTGCAGGAAAGTTTGTAAAAGCTGCTTCCTCAATGGATAAATAGCAGAGTTTTCCAGCTGACTTCTGGCCAAGTCTCATCAGCAAAGACAGGATTTTGTCTCGAGTGCCTGACACGGAGGAGTAAAAGATTGTGTGGGGAAAATCATTGTAAACCTGTAAATCAAAGGGAAGTTTTGCTCCCTTTCCTTTGGTCTTTATGAATTCCTACACAGGATATTGCCCAATTTTATCTATGCAGTTTGAGGTGCCCTAAACATGGGATGGTGCAGTGAAGCCACTTCTAAGGTTTGTCTAGAGTGGGGTTTGAACTGGGCAAGCTGAGAGGCCAAAAAAACTGGGAGTAAATGGGGGAGCCACAGGAAAATCCCACAGAAAAAAAATGCCTGAGGGGCCAAAATCCCATTTGTGCTTCCCTGGAACTCAGCTGGCACAGAACAACTTCCAACTCTCTTTTCACTGCTGCAGAAAATCCATGGATAATCCTATGGAGTTAAAAACTGGTTCTGCACACTCAGAGAGGAAAAATCCCACTCAGAAGTGGAATTCAGATGAACAATCTCCTGATTATTGACAGAGTCACATCACCAAACCCAAAGCACCAGGGAAGCTCAGAAACTTGGGATGGAGCAGCATCAAAGTCCTTTCCAGAGTCAGGAATGTTATCATTTCAATTTTTCTATAAAATACCAGTTTTGCCCCCAGATTCCTTCACATTGCCAGAAGGAATCCCAACTGAAAAAATGAATTCAAGGACAAAAAAAATTAGAGAACCATGGAATTGTTAGGACTGGAAAAGACCAACCATCACCCAGCACCACTAACCCTGTCCCAACTGCCACATCCATGTTTTTTTCCACACTTCCAGGGATGGGGGATCCACCACTGCCCAGGGTTGCCCACAGAAGCTGTTCTACAACCTTTTCCATATGGAATTTTTCCTAGAATCCAAACTAAACCCTCACTCCCTGCCACAGGCTGCACACTGTGTGGGTTTGTGTTTCATATGTACATTTTTGGACTGACTCAGCTTTTAAACTGATAAAAATTCACATATTAAGAAGCTCCACAGTAACAGCCTCAATTTTTTTGGTGGCTTTTTGTGGGTTTTTTTGGTGGTTTATTGTTTTTTTGGGGTTTTTTTGTGACCACTTTTGGTGGCTGTTCTCCCTCAGACCGTCAGTGAGGGGACTTTTTCTCCAGTTACACTTTGCAGTGGCAGCAGAAGCAATTTTTGGCTTCATGACCAACACTCCATGGTTTATATGGCATTAAGGGATGGATTCCATCCCCAGGAACCATAAATCCAAGTCCTAAAACAACACAGTGTGTCAATATTTCTCTTACAAATGGGAGCCACTGCATTGATCTTCACTGAACTGGTGAAAAACTCGTGGTTTTCACTTGTTCAGTGTTTTGAAATCATCAAGAGAAAACGTCCAAGGAATGACAGAGTAACTGAGGAAGATGTGAGGGAATTTAATCCAGTGCTTCCTGCAGAACCAGGGAATTACTGAGTGCACTGCTGAGCTAGACACCCTCTTATGTTTTTAACATCTGATGTTGCTGTGAAATATATTGAAAAGGATGTTCTATCTCTTCAGAAGGAAATCCAACCACTTCCTAACCCTCCATTAAGCTGCAGAAATTGTTTAAAATCTAAAGCAAACTATCCCAGACACAAATAATTTTCTTTTCTAATTGGCTGGAACTTTGCTGCTCCTTAAAAAAAAAAAAAAAAACAAAAAAACCCACCAAAACCAAACCACCCTCCTCCAAGTGCTCTAATTCCACAAATGTTACAACTCCGAAGTTTCAAAGCTTTCTCCAAGAGCTCATGGATAAAAATAGCCTGGGGGGAAAAAAAAAATCCATTTCAAGGAGGCAAAAAAAAAAAAAAAAAAAAAAAAAAATCGCACGTTTTTCTCATCAGGTCGGATCCTGGTTTTCTATTCAAGTTATTCCAAGAAAGGAACGGTTCGCCCTGGCAGGGCTGAGATGCTGAGAAATCTGCGGTCTCTCCCATCCTCACCCTGCCCGCTCCAATGAGCAGCGGGAATGAGCAGCCGCAGGATTGACAGGAACGCCACAAACCCGCCTTTGTTTACTCTGTTGTGAAATCCTCCAGCACTTCTGGGCCTAATGAATAAAATCTGCTGCAGAGATAATGCCCGGAGCTGTTGGGAAGACGATTCTTGACAAATAGTGATGCACGAACACGGCCCTGGAGATGCGGGAGATAAAGGCTGTCCCGGGCTCCTCGGAGAGCAGCCTCCCGGTGTTAATTGACACAAAACGAGGGGAAATATTTATCAGCAGCTTGATCTCGTTAGATGGGGGAGAAATGAAAGCTGGAGGCCTCTAGAAGTGTCATCTTCTCCTGCCGAGGAGAGGCAGAAGTGAGGGGATAGCACAGGTGGTTCTGGAGTTGCTGGGCCTGGCGTGGTGCTGTTGTGTTCCCTCAGCGCTGACAGCGCCGCTGCAGCCAGGCCGGGCCGGGCTGTCCTTTCCAGCTGGCTCGGTGCTGAAGGAAGCCTTTTCCCAGCACCTTGCCCAGGCTCCAGCCCAGCTGTTCCAAGGCCTGAACATCACGTCCCCCCTTTCCAAGGCTCTCCCAGCAGATTTTGGCTCCTACGGAAGCCGAACCTTCAGAACCTTCACCGCGGACTCTGCCTGATCTCTACCTGATTTCTGCTCTAGGAGGAAAATGTTCGGTGCCACTGCTGGGGCCGTGAGGGGAAAAATGGGGTTCTGGGGGGGTTTTCTGCTCCCTAAAAATTCCTGACAGGAGAGAGGGTCAGGCTCTGCTCTCAGAGGACAGGAGGAGAGGGAATGGCCTCAGGCTGGGCCAGGGGAGGCTCAGGTTGGACAGCAGCAGGAATTTCCCCGTGGAAAGGGTGGCTTTAAACTGCCACAGGGAAGGGTTAGGTGGGATTTTGGGAAGGAATTGTTTCCTGTGAGGGTGGAGAGACCTTGGCACAGGTTCTCAGAGAAGCTGTGGCTGCCCCTGGATCCCTGGCAGTGTCCAAGGCCAGGCTGGAGAGGGCTTGGAGCAGCCTGGGACAGTGGGAGGTGTCCCTGCCCATGATAGGGCTTGGACTGAGGTGAATTTAAGATCCCTTCCAAACAAACAATTCCACAAACCTCCTGGGTTTCTACCCTCAATGAAATCTTTAGGCATTCCCAGGCCTGCTGAGCTCACAGTGACGCTGGAGAGCAGCTGAGCAGCTGCCTTGAGCCTCCTGCTGCAAGAGTTGGAAGTATTTTCCATGAAATCCCAACTCTGTGGTAGCTCTGGAGGCCACGCTGGAGCTGGAGCTGGCCAGGCTTTGCCTTTGTGGAGTTGGGTTTTGATCAGGTTATCAGGGGCTAAATTTAACTCTGCTCTTTGTCCCACTGAGCTCTTGGCAAAAGCTCCGGGAACAACGTCTGCCAACACCCAGCATCTCCCAGTTCTGTTTCACTGGAAACCCTGGGCCAGCAGTCAAAACAGCAACCTCCAAATTCCACTGGGATATCACCCATGCACCCTCCTTGGCAATACCAGCTCATGGCCAGTGCTCAGCTGCACTCTCCCAGTAGAGCAGGGAAACTTTTCCCAGAGCTGCAGCAGAGCCAAACACACCTCCCCCTTTTCACTGCGCTGCTGCATTATCATCTGATACCAACCCCACATCCCAGTTCCTGGATTTACACCAACCCCACATCCCAGTTCCTGGATTTACACAACCCCAGATCCCAGTTCCTGGATTTACACCAACCCCACATCCCAGATCCTGAATTTACACCAACCCCAGATCCCAATTCCTGAATTTACACCGACCCCACATCCCAGTTCCTGGATTTACACCAACCCCACATCCCAGTTCCTGAATTTATACCAATCCCACATCGCAATTCCTGAGCTCTGGCTCCTGATTACACTGAAATAAAATACAAAAAGGCAGAAATTTTAAACTATTCTGGTCCTGTCACAGTCCTGGGGCTTCCTGTGTTTCATTGCTTTGAGGGGAGCAGGGTGAAGAATTTGTGGATTTATAATTATCCCACAAGTTATCTTTATCCCTCACATTCCTTGGCTGCTGATCCAGACAGAGGAATCTCTTCTGCATCTCTCCCCTGTCTAGGACAGCCCAGGAGTGGCAGCTACACCTCCAGGGTGACCTCTTTGCACCCTCTCTTGAGCTTCTCCAAAGGGGTTCCAGATCCAACCCATGGATTTGCTGACTTCCACGGAGATTTCTTCCTTGTCCCTTTTTTAAACTTTAAGCTCAGGTTCTTTCCAGAGAGATTTCACACCTCTTCTGAATACATGGAAAATCAGTGCTCCTTCCTTCCTCCTCCCTGCTTTCATTCTCTCCTTTGCCCCAGGCTCACCCTGCTCCAGAATCCCCCTTTCCTTCTGCTTCCCTGTGTCCCAACCTGGACATCTTGGCTTGAAGCCCCACAGGGGCCCTTCCCAGAGCACTGACCATCATTCCAGAGGATTATTTATTACTCCAGAGGATTATTTATCCCTCCTCCCATCCGAGAGCACTTCCAAGATAGTGACAGCGCTGCTCAGGCTCAACAGAGATTTTTCTAACCCAACTCTACAGATCCCAACAAACACCAATCCAGTCCAGAAATCCTTCTGGCAGCCCAGACTGTCCCCCTGGGCTGTCCCTTGGCCATGGCTGCTCTGTGTGAGCAAAACCAGGCTGCAAAACTCAACAGGGCTCGAGCTGAGCTCCAGAGAGAATCTGACAAAACTGTCTGGTTTAAAGAGATTAAAACACAAATAAAAATATAATTGTGCCTCTCAGGGGATGTTGCTGTGACCCTCACGTCCTCGTGAGGAGGAAGAGCTGCTGGATTAAACAAAATGAAATATTTCACAAATCTATTTCTGCTCAGCTCCAGCTCTCTGATCCATGGGCTTTGTGGCTCCAGGTCTTTTTTCCTGGAGTGTTTGGAATTCCTCTTTGAGCCCAGCAGCGTTCCAGCACCTAGAGGGCTCTGAGAGAGCCGGAGAGGAACTTGGACAAGGGCATGGAATGACAGGATGAGGGGAAAATGAGTTTAAACTGAAAGAATGGAGGGATAGCTGGGATATTGGGAAAAAATTCCTCCCTGTGCAGGTGGGGAGAGGTTGGGATGGAATTCCCAGAGCAGCTGTGGCTGCCCCTGGATCCTGGCAGTGCCCAAGGCCAGGCTGGACAGGGCTCGGAGCAGCCTGGGACAGTGGAAGGTGTCCCTGCCTATGGCAGGGGGTGGAATGAGATGAATTTTAAGGTCCAAACCATTCCATTCTGGAGCTGCAGCCACAGTTTTATCCCTAACCCAGTGCCTACTCTGATGGAAAAATCCCAGTGTTTTAAAGAGCATTTTCCTCCTGAGGCTTTTCCATCAGCTGGTTATCACAACCTCATCTCTTACCACAGAGACAATAAAAAAACCTCTTCAGAACTGAAAAAACAGCTCTGGGATTTTGCTCAGTCTCAGGATTTTCTGTGATTTCAACCACTTTTAGCACCTCCTGCCTTAAGAAGGTAAAAATGCATCTCCTGGTATTGCAGATGCTCCCGGAACGCAGCACTGCTCCCCTTTCTTTGACCCAATTCCCAATTACCTTTTGCTTTCAGAGGTAAAGAAAATTAAGTGGCTCAAGTGTGCCCAAAGCAGCAATTCCTGCCCAGCCCTACTCCCTGGAGCTGGGCTCAGTCCATTCTTGTTTCAGCCTTCTCCTGTACCAGATTTTCACCCCAATGCATGTTTTGCACCCTCTGCTCTCCCACTGAGGAGATCCCTCCATTTTCCCTGCGTGCCTTGGACCACGTGGAATTCATCCATCCCTCAGATCCTTGAAAAAAATCACATGTGCACATTTGGGCTGGGCTTTTTTAAAGTTTGTGTTTCCTGTTCCAAGTTGGCTTCACAAGCAAAAGCCAAAATAACCTTCACTCTGTGCATTTTGTCCCCAAAAATTCAGTTTTTAAAAGTGCTGTCCCCCAGATATTGCACCTTGCTGGTGGGGGAAGGAGGGCCCTGGCACAATGCAGATTTTTCCTGAATTAAAGATTTTGGAGCTCTCACGTTGCTCCCAAGTGAAGCTGTGGGAGAAGGACTGATTACAGAACATGACAGAGCTGATTTAGGATGAAAAATCTGATATTGATGAGGAAAACGACCTCAAATCATTCAGGGGAAACGCCACCAGCACGGGAACATCAAACCAGCACGTGGAAAATGAGAAGGAAAAATCCCAGTGGCATCCTGGTGGTTCCTGTTCTCTTTCCAACGTGGTGATTTTCCTGTGAGGTCATCGTGTGAGATCACATTTGTGCTGCTGTGCCAGAACCTTCCTGGGATCAAAGGTTTTCCCTGGAATCACCACAGAGAGGAATTGCCCCAGTCCCTGGGAATTTACCAAAAGCTGTGAGGTCTTGGGAAGCTGTTCCCTAAAAGTGGCACGAGCAGATCCCAAACCCAGCAGATCCCAAAATTTCCAGCTGAAAGCAGCAGGAATTCCAGGAGGAATTCCAAGGAGGCAGGAGCCAGGCAGCCATTGATGGGTGAAGAACACAGACCAGGAAGATCCTTAAGGAGCCAAGTTTTTCCTGGAGCAACTCAAGAAAAGAGATGCCAAAGACCCTCCTGAGGGAGAAACCCAGCCCTGATTAAACATATGGATAAATATTGTAAATAAAATGTAGGAGTGGAGAAAGTCTGAGGTTTGACCTAAAAAGAGCAGCTCAGAGAGGTCAAAGAATGGGATAAAAATGAAGGGTTTATTAAAGCTCATCCTCAAGGCAGTTCTAGATAATCTTAAGAGCAGAAAATCATTTTTTTGACCAGGTTTTCCCCAGGTGAAACAACTCCAGCATCAAAATAATTCTAAACCAACTTGAAAATTTGAATACAGGACAAGATACTCGCACAAAATAAAACACTGGAATCCCAAAAAATCTGGCAAAACCCAAAAACTGACTCCTGTCAACAGAAAAAACTCTGTCAGCTCTCAGACCCAAAGGCTCCTGCTGCCTGTCAGCACTGAGTCAAACCCCCAGAATAAACCCTGGTTTTTTTCTTTAGAATTCACCTCACAAATTCTCTTATATCTACAAATATCTATTCAATCTTTACATATTTCCAGCATTTCCTAATGGAGGGAGCATCATTTTTAGTGATCAGTGACAAGGGCTGGCCTGAACTCTGCTATTGATGGTTCTGAGTGCTCAGAAAACGTTGCTTGTGTTCCAAAATATCCCAGCCAGGATCACCTCCCTCGCTGAGGAATGTGAATTCCTTGGGATGCTCCAGGATCCCACTCTGTGTTAACCTGGAGCTCATTTCGTGAATTGTAAAATTTTGCTCAGTGAGACAAATTATGACATTTCTGATTCATTTCATTATTATTTCATTCCGACATTTCATTATTAAACATTTGTTTAATTGGAGCAGCATACAACAGTCCTGATACCAGATATTCCCTCAAATTCTCCTTTTCATTCCATGCAGCACCTGTCTATTAATCAGAAAAAAAACCCAATGGGAATGTTTTTCCCTGCTGCTCCAATTTTTTTCCTTTCAAAGCAGCAATTCTCCTCTTTGTTACACTTGGACCTTTGCACTGCCCAGAACTGCAGAGATGAGGGGAAAAGTTGAATTTTAAAGCAATTTTCTCTAGGAATAGGTGACAAAATGCCAGAAGTGTTGCTGCTTTCCTGGGATTTTCATTCCAGCTCCACACCTGAGCCCACCTGCATCCCATCTCCTCGGAGGAAAATTGAACACAGACTCCTGAACACGAGCCTGGAATGGCTGATTCCTGCCAGGATACTCAGATAATGTCAGATCAGCCATAAAATTTAATGGAGCATGGAGCCAAACACATCCATGTCCCGGCAGCTGCTCCTTAATCTCTCCTTTTTTAGGATGATCCTGAAGCCAAATGGATTTTTAATTCTTTCTTAAGACTGAAAATAAATTTTACTTTTATTTCTCCCCTCACAGAATATTTCATTCTGATCTATTTGGGGTTGGATATTTAAAAAAAAAAAAAAAAATTGTGGTTTTGCTCCTGTATTTCCTTACTTTTAATGCTTGTGAGGAGTAATATCCTTCCCTGAGAAGTTGTGGATGTCCCATCCTTGGAAGTGTCCATGGCCAAGTTGGAAAAATCTGGGATAATGGAAAGTGTCCCTGCCCATGGACATGGGTGGAACTTGATCTTTAAATCCCTTCAACCCAAACCATTCCACGATTCCATGATATTGCAATTTTTTTTCTCACTGAAACAAATAACTTTCCAAATTAGGAAGAAAAAAAAAGGAAGTCTGGGAATTTTTTGCAGCTTTTGCTTTTTGCAAATTTTAGTTCATTCAAACACTTTGCACCAATTTCTGCATTAATCATAATTACAGGCAAAATGCAAACAGATGACAAATCCATTTATCATTTTATTAAAATGTTTGCCTTGACACGGAAAGCACAATCCCTCACCAAATCAACATTTGGAATTCATCTGGCATTTGAATGAATTCAGAAAAAATTCACAAGGAATGGCACTTCTTGTACTGACATCAAGGTCTGCCTAATAAAGCCCAGCCCAATGGCTCAAGAATGTGACTTTTAAAGTCCTTTTCTTCATCATCAGTGCTTGGAAATGTTTGGATTAAGGGCTGATGGATGCCATGGATGCAGAATCATGGGGAAAATCAACTTCTGATTTGTGTCTTCCCCTTTAAGCAAAATAGATTTAAAGAGATCTTATTCCCTTCCAGGGAATCATTTAAATATCATCCATTTTCTTTATGAATTTACTTCCCTTTTTTACACTTATGCACTAATCTACAGTTTAAAGGATTTGAGTTTTTCATTACAGTCAATTCTGAACAGATAAAAACACAGATTTCCCTGGAAATGTCAATAATTTAAGGAGTGAAAACAAGGAATGTCAAAATCTCACCATTGACAAAGCCTGAGAAGTTGGATCCATCCCACTGTTGTAATTTGGTAATTTATATTAATCTGAGATATGAGGCTGAAAGGAAAACCCTTCCTATTTGATATTTCAGGCAGAGAACAAACAACCTAACAATAAATACTTACAAAACAATCTGGCTCAGCCTGATTAATGGAACAGGAAATCAGATTAAAACTGTTAAAAACATGGAATGCTCACTCTGGCTCTGGAGGGGTGTCATTCCTTTTTCATTATCCAACTGTCATCAGTGAGATCAAATTCTGCTCTTTTAAAGATCAGGGACAAGAGGCTGAACAAAATCAACTCTGACAGCAGACTCCAAATGGATTCCACTGTCTTCCCATTAAAATGAACAAGGCATTATTCAACACAGGGAAAACGAAAGGGTTTTATTTATTCAATGAAATAACCCCACCAAGACTTCAAAGGAAAACCTCTAAATCAAATCTTCACAATGGAGCATCTCTAATGAAGACTTTTACAACTGAAGTACCTCGAAAATGTTCTGTATGATGAGATTTTTCAAAAAGAACAGGAGAAAGCCACTCCTGGACAATTTTCTCTGCTCATTTTTAGGTCAGTCATCCAAAATCCTGGATATCCAGCATCCAGAATCCTGGATTTCCTCAGCTGCTACTTCTCTACTCCAAATAACGATATTTTCAAAAAGAACAGGAGAATGTCACTCCTGAACAGTTTTCTCTGCTCATTTTTAGGTCAATCATTCAGAATCCTGGATTCCCAGCCCTCAGAATCCTGAATTTCCAGCCCTCAGAATCCTGGATTCCCAGCCCTCAGAATCCTGGATTTCCAGCATCCAGAATCCCAGATTTCCTCTACTATTTTTTCTCTACTCCAAATAATGTAAAAGGACCCAAATGAGGGGCGACCAAATTATGTGAATTTGGAAAATTTCCATGGAAGAAGGGGAGAAGTTCCCTGAGTTTGGGGCTTTTCTGAACTGCCACAAATGATCCTGCAACTCCACGGTGGGATTCAGGAAGGGTTTGGTCACATCCCCAGGCCAGGACAAACACACCCCAAGCACAGCCAGCAGGGTTTGGGGGGCACATCCTGCTCTTGGGACAGACCAAGAGGTGACAGACACACCTCAGGGGCCATTCCTGGGGTGACTTCACCCCACAGAGATATTGGGCCCACTTTGGGTGTAGCCCTGGCCAGGCTCATGTCCTGTTTAAGGTCATTAAAGGCTCTTCAATAAATATCTGCTTTATTCTCCAGCTCTGTCCAGGGGAAAATTGATCTCCTCTCAAAGTTCTCTCTCTTGACTTGTGGGGCAGCTCTGAGGCAACACCCAGACTCATTCTGTTCTCTCTGCTCTTATTCTGAGGTCTGACAATGCCTTTTTTATGTACTGAACCATTATAAATCAAATTTCCCTTGAAGGACAACACAACCCCATCCAAGCTGACTTCAAAATTCCCTGATGCCTTAAGGTTTATCTTCCATGTATTTCAGGTTCTGTGCTGCCCAGGGGTGCAGCTCTGAGCTCACATTCAGGGTCACTCAGCTCTGCACAGAGCAGGGACACAAAACAAATCCTGCTCCTGCTGCACACCAAGGACAACTCTCAGCCCAAAACCACAAACAAGGGTGGCTGGAGGGAGGAACAAGAAGGATGGGACCTCACAGAATGCAGCTGGAATTGGACAATTAAACCCCAATGTGCAAATGGACCAAAACTGATCAAAGTGTCAGACCTCGTGTCCATTTGTCCTTTTTGGGTCCACCTTGGGACCAGGCTCTTGTCCTGCCCAAGGTGTACCCCAAAGGCCTTTCAATAAATCTCTGCTTTATTCTCTGGCTCTGTCCAGTCCCCGTTCCAGCTCAGCCTTCCCCAGGCACCATCACCACTGGAACAACGTCGTTCATCCCCCAGGGCCCGTGGCTCAGCCTCTCCTCTCTCCACAAACATCTCTTCACAGCCTCAAAAACATCCTCAACTCCAAGACCAAAAGTCTCCCAACACAGTTCCCAGCACTGGCAATTCCTCATCATTTTTTAGGACTTTTTTTCCCTAAAATCTCAGCATGTTTTCCCTCCCAGCTGGAACACCCACTGGTGTTTGCCTCTGGCTGGATTTGGTGCCTGACAAACTAACTGCAGGACACAGAATCCCAGGATGGTTTGGGTTGGAAGGGACCTTCAAATTCATGTTGCTCCCAGCCCTGCCATGGGCAGGGACACCTTCCACCATCCCAGGCTGCTCCAAGCCCTGTCCAACCCAGCCTTGGACATTTCCAGGGATGCAGGGGCAGCCACAGCTTCTCTGGGAATCCATTCCAGGCCCTCACCACCCTCCCAGGGAAGGATTTATCCCAAATATCCCATCCAAAATGTCCCTCTTTTAGTCTGAAGCCATTCCCTGTGTCCTGTCACTGCTGTGGGGTGAATCCCTCATGGGCAGTGCCACCTCTCCCACAACAATTCACTGGGAATTCCCACTGCCACCAGAAATAATCCCAACGCTTCCTCCCGGTGAACTCCAGGACACAAACACTCAGCAGCATTCCAGAGTGACAGATTTCAGGAATAAAAATAGTTGTTATTAAAAATAAAATAAATAAATAAAATTAAAAAGGGCAGTCTTTCAAACAGATCCATTCAGTCAGGCCTGGTGGGAGCCCAGAGTTTGGATCAAAGGAAAAGTGTCTGAAGCTGCTCTGCTTTTGCTTCCAGCCCGGGCAGGAACTGAGAGCTCTGAGTGGATAATTGATGGAGGCAGGAGCCAATTAATCCCAGCAGACTGCAAGTTCATCACTTCAAATCCTCACTCCACAAAGAGGAATTCTGCTCACAGAACACCGAAGAAATGGCTCCAGAGGATGGTTTTCCAAGCAGGCTTTCCAAATGCTCCTCCTTGAATAAAGGAAATATATCCCAGCTAATTAAAACAGCAGCTGAGAGCAGGAATTAAAACTGGGCTGCTGAGGGGGGATTTGAATGTCTAAATCAAGCAACAAAGTGCTCATCTGGTGGGGTTTTATTTTAATAGATGTGCAAACCTAATCCCAAATTCGGGATCTTGGATCATCCTTCCTCAGTTTATCAGGATTCCGTAGATAAAATTTATTTATTGCTCAGCTAGTTTGAAATATTTGAAGGATTCTGGAAAGTTGGCCTGGAAATGGAGTTGAACTACGTGGAGGATTAAATCTATGAACACAAACAAAAGTCAATCAACTGTCAAATTTCACGGTATTTAACGCTGCCTTGTTAAAAATCTCTGTAAATCACACAGGGTTGCTTTGAAAAAGAGAAATTGATCCTTCAGCTGGGGTTTAGTTTTTAAAAGGGATGGTTTGGTGCTGGAAGTTGACAAAAATCAACTGTTTTAACAGAGAGGAGATGAAAAAAGGAGCCATTTCCCATTTTTAGTCATCACAGATTCCCAAAGCACCCCAAAATCCCATTTAACCCCGCCCCACAACACCTGGGAACAACCTGAACTCCTCCAGATTCCCTGTGCTGCTTCCTGGAGTGGGAAGGGAGAAGGAAATTCCCCTGACCTCCTTTTCTCCAGGTCAAAAATTCCCAAATCCTGCCTGGCTTTGGGATTTGGGATGTGGGGCGGTGATTCCCGAGCAGGGAAGATGCTCCAGCCATCCCAAATATTTCCAATAAATCAGAGAGGAGCACAGGCAGAGGGATGGGATAAGGGAAACCTGGAGCATCACGTGATGAGAAAAATCATAAATGAAGAGCAGGAAAAAAAAAAAAAAAAAACCAAAAACAACCCAAAACAAAACCCCATCCTAAACAAAACAAAAAAGAAATGATTTCTCCAGATGAGCCCCGATAGCTTTGTGAGCACTGCCAGTCCACAAGCAGAGATTTTTATTACCAACAGCTCTAATAAGAGGCAGCTTAGACCTCTGCCTCCTATCAAGGTGGAGAAAATGATTTTTTTCCTTATATTTCAAAGATTATCACTTCCTATCTCATCTCTTCTTATTAAGTTTACAGCAATATTAAAACAAGATTTGGGTGAATAAAGAACATAATATACTCCAAAATAGAGAACGTTATTCTTCGGAGCATTGTAAATGCTCCTGTCTGCTTGAATGGAATTTTAATGGAACAAACCCACCTTCTCTGAGGAGAAAAAAAAATCAAAAAAAAAAAAAAATAGGCAGAAAATATTCTCTTTTTCCAAAGGCTTCATTAAAAAAAAATCTTGTTTTACAAGCACAGATCACTCTGAACTGAGGGACTATCAAAGAGCTGCCTGTAAGAGATTAACAAATCACCTCTGGTCATTCTTCCCAGCAGCCAGAACCTTTCACAAATGGAAAAAAAAAAAAAGTCATTTAGGGGGATAAAATAAATTCCTATTTGATAACAAATGAAAAGCTGGGTTTGCTACCTCTCTGTGCAGTTTTGCTGCTTTTGATCAGGAAGGCAAAGGAAAAAAGGAGAGGTTTGTGAGGTGAGAGAGGGATTTTGGGTTGGGAATGGGACTTGGAGATGGGAAAAGCTGCCTGAGGTAAAGGCTGAATCCTGAGGGGGAAAATCCAGGGGAAAGCTCTGCTCCAGCCCAGCCTCTGCATTCCCTCATTTGCCCCCCAAAATGGATCAGCTTTGTCGTGGAGAATGGCAGAAAGGGAATTCTGTCACTGGAGAAAATGTCTTTTCCCAATAAAATTCCTGGAGGTTTTTTCCCTGTTTTCTGTTGGGTTGGGTGTCACTGCGGGTCTGTCCTTTGTGCTGGGGTAGAGGAATTGTATCATTTACAATTAAATTAAATTAAATTATTATTATTAATAATAATAGAATTATAATAATAATTAATTGATTAATTGATTTTTAAATGGGCACAATTTGTTTCAGGACTTTCCCAGAGCCTGGAGCTCAGTTTTTTATCCTCCTGGGCACTCTTGTATCCTGTTTTAAATTTCCAAATTCAGTGCAAACTTTCTCCAAACCCATCCTAATTTCTGCAGTGAAACCACAAATTAATCACACATAAATCTGTGTAACATTCACACACACATACATATACAAAAAAATTATTACATTTAATTTTTAAGCTAGATTTATCAGAAATATTCCTGGTTTCCTTACAATATTAATTCTCCTGGAGATATTTGGGAGATATTTATCACCAAGTCGGAGAATTTTCCCTTTTTTATTCCAAAGTTTTAGGACTCCTTTAAAAGAAAAATTCTCCATTTTTATTTCTTAAAATACTACTTTGCCTAAAAATTAAGTTTTCAGAACTAAAGACAGTGAGTTTTGTGTTTTGGATTAATTACTCTGAGGGACAAAGTGGGCCCAGCTCTATCAACACCAAATTAAAAAGTTTGTGCACAAAAATCCTCAAACAAACCCTAAAAAATCCTGCCTGTAAAATGCTTCCATTTAAGTATAATTAACTATTTAAACACTTTTATTTTATCCATAAATAGAGTTGCCATAACCACTCTGGGATTTCACAGGGAGTTTGCACAAAGCACAGTTGTCTCCAAACCATTCTTTTCCTTTTTGCTCCAAAATCCAGGAGCAAATTTCGGACAATTTACAATTCCTGAAGAAATATCAGTTTAAAATAATAATTTAATTTTTTTTTCCCAAACCAATCAAGGAGTTTTTAAGCTCCAGCTGAGCTGCATGGAGTTTTTAATTGAATTATTTTTTCTTGTGAACAACTATTTCTCTGTGTGTGTTATTCTCTCTGTCCTCACCAAAGGATCCTTCTCAAGGAGCAGCTCATTTCTCCCTCCCCAAATTCTCTCCTCATTCCTTCAGAAAACAACTGAGGATCATCTTAGTGCTACTGCCCTCTGCTGCTGCTGGATTAGGCACAGGGAAAAAAAAATTCCTGCCTTGGATTAATTTGTGACTGAGCAACTCAAATAAAGAGCTGCAGTGTATTTAAATGCAGAATATTCCAGTGAAATGCATTCTATACAAATTAAAAGTTGCATTAGGTGGTCTTATTTTGGATAATTTAAATGTTCATATTTTAATATCTGGAAAAGAAGTCCCTGCTAAGCCCTCTGAGAATATTTATCCATCCTGGGAAATGAAATAAAGTTCAGTTGTGAGAGGTTTTAATTACTTCAAGGGAGTGCCAATGGATCCCTGCTCCACATTGGAATAAAACCATGGGAATAAACAGGTCTGGGAGTGGAAAACTTTGAATGAAAGAAGTTGATAATTAAAGAATATTGATTTCTGGGATAATATATTCCATTTGGGATTATATATTGAGTTTTAGGACAATATTTAGGATAATGTTTTTGAGTTTTGGGTAGTACTGTATTATTGAAGTTGTCAGAGGCAAAGTTCAGGAACAGAAAATGCAATTCCTGCTCCATCCCAAAACCTCATCAAACAACAGGAAAATGTATGGGATGGGATCCCTTCCCTGACTCCAGAGGGGTCTCAGAGCATCCCTTGGATTCCAGACTCACCTGTGTCCACAATTACAAAAAATCCCAACTTTTTTTTTTTTGGAAAAACAAGGTGGCAGAAGGAATCCTGCAGATTTCTCTCCAGGCAGACCCTACACAAGCTCTCTGCACTCGCTGGCTTTTTCCTGCCAGCCCCAGCCTGGGTTTTCCTGCTTTTTCCCACTCCCCCAGAATGAATTAAATGCTGCAATTGTCCCCAATTTTTCATCCCTGCAGCAGAACAAATGGTTGGCTCTCCTGGAGTACACACAATCCTATTTTCAATTTTAAAGGATGTCAACTTTTCCATTTAAGAGCCAGGCAATAATTAAGGACCATTTCCCTGGTGCCATTTAATTAATCCCTAAATTGGAGAAACACTGTGAGGGTGTATAACGTGGAATGGCTAAAAACCAGAAATGAGGAATGGAAAACTCTTGGAATTGTCCTGGTTTTTAGATCCCAGGTGTATCCCTGAGGCACAGGACAACTGAACATTTCCTGGGAGGATCAAAACTCCAAGGGAAAAAAAAAAAAAAGGATAGAGGTGGGGAAGAAACAGGGCAGGAAATCAGAGGATCCTAATAATATTATCCTAAAACTCAATATATAATCCCAAATGGAATATATTATCCCAGAAATCAATATTCTTTAATTATCAACTTCTTTCATTCAAAGTTTTCCACTCCCAGACCTGTTTATTCCCATGGTTTTATTCCAATGTGGATCCATTGGCACTTCCTTGAAGTAATTTAAACTTCTCAAAACTGAACTTTATTTAAATTCCCAGGATGGATAAATATTCTCAGAGTGCTTAGCAGGGACTTCTTTTCCAGACATTAAAATATGAACATTTAAATTATCCAAAATAAGACCACCTAATGCAACTTTTAATTTGTATAGAATGCATTTCACTGGAATATTCCAGATTTAAATACACTGCAATCTTTTATTTGAGTGAAAATTTCTGGCAATTCCTAAGGATAAAATGCAAAGAGAAAAAAAAAATAAAAAATCCCACTTTTCTGAGGTTTCAAGGCTCAGCTAATGTGAAGCCTTAATTATTTTTGCAGTTTGGGGTTTTTATTAAACGTGCACTGAAATAGGAAACTTCCAGCTAATAGAACACATGTGGAGGTAGACAGAGCTCCTTTGGAATGATTTCATTCATTCCATGCACAGGGATGCCAGAAAAACAAAATCTGAGCTCGGAGCAGCCACCAGGACAGAGAAAGCAAGAGCAGGGGGAAAGTTACAATCAGCAAAGTGGCAAAATTCTGCAGAAAAGCAAAGATTTGGTGCCTGAACACCTCAGGCACTTTGGAGATTTCCCTGCTAACACTTCATGGAAGGTTGGGGATGTTTTCTGTCCTGGTTCCCAGGAACTCCCCAAGTTCCTGCTTTGGGAACTTTTCACTTGGAATTGGAAAAGCTGCAGCAGCACCAACGCTCACCTGCACAGGGGGAACCCCCAACACCTGCTCTGTGCATGGAAAATCATGGAAAACAGGAATTCTCACTGGGAAACATTCACAGGGAGCATCCAGCAGCCGAGCTCAGAGACAGTTTTTAGCGAGGATATGTTTATTATCCAGCTGAAAACACTCAGGCACAGAAGCCCCACATTATTCCTGGTTATCCCCATTCCTGTCTCCCTGGGCAGGGTGAATTAGGCTTCAACACATCCAGGAAAAAAAAAAGCCTGGAAAAGAATGGCCAGGTGGGAAAAGCCCAGGAGCTCCTTGGAGCAGCTGACTGGAAGCTGCTGCCTTGTTCTGGGTTTCCCTGCCCTGATCCCAGGACAGGTTCCCTGCTCTCATCCTGCTCCTGGTGCCAAGGAAAAAAGGATCAGTCCCAGCTCCCAGCCTTAAACCACCAGCAGGGTTTAGCTGGACTCGTTTAACTCCTGCTCCTGGGCAGCTCTGGGGGCTCACAGCCCCCACAGAGCAGCCCCAGAGCTCCTCTCTGCTCAGCCCCCCACCAGATGCTGTTGAAGCTTTCAGTAATTAATGCTAAAAATCACCAAATTTCTGCTTGCTCCACTGAGAAATACCCATTTCCCAGCAAATACTTCTGGAGGAGCTGAGGGCTGCTGGGAATGTTCCTGGCAGCTCCTGGCACTGAAGTTCTTTCACACCAAAAGGCAGCTGAGTGAGTGAAGAAAAAGCAAAGCCCCAGCACTTCATCCTTTGTTTGAAGCAGAATTTAAAAGCAGAGCTCAGAGCACAGTTAGTTAAAAAAAAAAATAAAAAATCATCCCTAAAAATTGGATGTTAAACTGATTTCCCATTCATGTGTGTGCAGCCAACAACCACTGAGGCAGGAGCAAGATTATCCCAAGTCTGCTGTGCTGAGTGATGGTACAGATGGATAGATAACATGATTTAAATCCCCAAAAAAGAGAATTAATCATGGTTTTCTCCCCTAACTCACATCTATGACACAGCATGCACAGACATTTTGACACACGAGTTTCCACAGGAAAATAATGCTGGGAGGTTTTAATTACAAATAAATTCAATTTAATCTACGTGCCACGCTCAGAGAATAAAACCACCCAGTATTACACCCTGTAAGGAGGTGTAACTTGGACAGCAATATTTCACAGAGAAAGAAAAAAAATCCCAATAAGTACCAAAACAACATCTCCAAAAAAATCACCTTTCCAAGATTCACTTCTGCAAAAGCACCTCTGATGCAGCCCTGAGCAAAGAACATTTCCAGGGGTTTATTTTCTTGTTTAAATCCAAATATTGCAAAGCTCAGAGTGCTGAGGGCTCCTCTGAGCTCCAAACCCTGCTGATGGCAGAGCCTCCATCCCAGGCAGGATCCCAGAGGTCTCCCAGGTTATTCAGATCCACCAGGAACCAAATAATTCCTCACACTCTGATTCAGTAATTATTGCAGAACAGAGCTAAAGCTCCCTTCAATTGCTTGCTCCTGTTTTTTAATCCACTAAAAAATATCCATTTCCCAGCAATGGAAACCCTGCTGATGGCAGAGCCTCCATCCCAGGCAGGATCCCAGATGTCTCCCAGGTTATTCAGATTCACCAGGAACCAAACAATCCCTCAACACTCTGACTCCTCTGAAGCCTGGAAGCTTCCTGCAGGATGTTTTTTGTGCTCTCTTTTAGCAGAATTCAACATTTCAAGTGTGTCTGGGATCAAATGGGAGCAGTTCTGCTGCACCTGAGCTGGGAATGCTGAGAATCCTGAGCTCAGGGACTCCTCATCCCAGGAAAAGCTGCTTTTCCTCACCTCATCAACAAGAGCAGAAGCAGATCTGCTCCTCTCAGGACAGCCATGCCATGAAAAAGGATAAAATGTTAAAAAAAATGAGCAACTGCTTCAAGGAATGTTGTGTTCCTGGGGACTGAGGCCACATCTGGTGACAGAGGAGAGCTGACAAGGACACCCCGTGCACTCTGTCCTCAATCCAGCTCCTCCTTGCAGAGGGAAGAGGCCAAAGGAGGGAGAAAACAGAGGGAGGAAACATCCTGCAGGAATGATGAACCAAGCTGGGCCAAATATGAAATATTTTGGTCAGGTTTCATCCATTTGTGAGTTATTTATTTCACCAGAACAGGCACTAAAAATGAGGGATTGCATCAAAGACCAAGGAAAACGCTGTTTAAACTCAGCCCTGCTCCTACCTGCCCGTCCTGACCCACGTGGACTTGGTGTATCTGCAGGTTTCCCTGGAAAAGGAGAGAATGGACAATCAGCACAAGTTTGGGATTCAAAATCTGCAAAACAAAAAAAAATCTGCAAAATCTGCAAAAAAAAAAAAAAAAAAAAAAAAAAAAAATCTCAATCAAGATGAAGGAAATCCACGAATTTCGGAAGTTCTGCTGAAGGTTCTTTAGGCAATCCAGCTCCAATCCAGCCTCAAAGTTTCACACCCAGCGTGTTTTGTTTTTGGAAGTTGCTGGATCATCTGTTTTTATGCAAATTTTTTTCTGAGGTAAAACTTTTGGGTTTTCCTTCTTTTTATAAAGCTGCAAATTGAAATTTGACCCTTACCAAGCCAGAATTAGCATTATAACACTTTTACAGGGTTGCACAGCTAGTTAGCATTTGCTTTTTATTTTATCCCCATTCCATACTGAAAACCAACACAGTTCTATGACAGGGATTACATCTATAACAACAAAAAGAAAAACTCTCAATAAATCAAAGTATTTTAAGCTCTGAAGTCCAATAAGGAAATCTTTGTGACATGAAGTTTTTATCCACATGCTCACAGATGTCTTTCCAAAAGTACACTTGGATTAAGGGAAGGCAGCTTCCCAAAAGAGCCTTGCAGTGAAACAGCACATTTTGGAGGACAAAATCCCCATTTTTGTGCAGTTTCTCTTGCTGGCAGCTCCTCTCTCACTTGTGTACATTGTCATCAATTTAAAACCAGATGTTTTCATCTGTCAGGGACAACTGCAGCCTTTGGAAGTCCCACAGGACAAGGAGAGCCAAAGGATCCAGGGTGTGCTGGAACCTCAGGATCCAGTCCAGCAATCTCTGCTGAATCAGCAGTTCTTTGGTGGTTCTTTACCCAAAAACTCCTTCAGTTTTATGGCAGCACCACACAGGAGAGCCAGGGTATTTTAATCCTTTCTTCTCTCTCTCAAGGCCTGACAGGCCCTTCAAAGGACAAGCCTTTAACTATAATATTTATAGAATTTTTATGATAATATTTATCCTCCAGTAGCTGCCTGTGTTAACAATATTCCTTCACAAAGTGGTTTTATGAGCTGTGATTTGGGTTCTTTGGACAGGGATGAAACCAACTCAGGCAGATCCACTTCCCTGAGAGGGAAAAACCTTGACAGGGAAATGGGACAGGTTCAAATCGTTGCCTGTATTAATGTTGAACCCAATTTTTCTATTCTTTCTTCATTTAAACAAAGCGCACAAGAAATCCAAGAGCAGTTTTAGCAGTCAGGAGATTTCTAAATAACCAACAACTGCAGCAAATACACAGGGAAATCCACCTGGATTTGGGAGCTGAGCCAAAATTGGAGGGTTTAGGATTGAATTTATCCATTTCCAGTTATCCACATCCATTTATCCATCCAATTCCACTGAACTATTTTTCTGGAAAAAGATTAAGAGGTGCAAATACTGCAGTGCCAGATGAGCTGCTCAGGAATGAAGGGTAAATTCATCCTGGAATATTTCTGTATTAGATGGTGGCTGAAGGTTTCTCCAGCTGCTCTTCAACCATTAAAGGCCCTGAGTGTTCTGATCACATTTAGTTCATCAACCTCAATAGAATCATTTCATTTTTAAGCAGTGCAAGCTCCTGAACTGGTTTCCTATTAAACCCTGGCAGTACTAAATTTCCAAAGATCATCAGCCTTATGCAACAATTAACACACACACTGAGCTGTCTGGGCTCCTGAGGGAGGGAAAAAAAGAAATCAAAACAATAAAAATAAAAGAAATATAAATAATAATAATTAAAAAAAAATAACCACAAACACAAAACCCCAGACACAGAAAGCAGCAGGTTCTAAACCACATTTTCTGCTGGTTCCAGCAACATTTTCTCGTTTCCACTCAGCCCACTCAGCTTTGCTCACCTCGCTGTCCTGCGTGATCTGCACCTGCTCTCCCTGGGGCACCTGGGCTATGTGGAGATGGCCCTGTGGGATCCACAACAAAAGAAAACACCAAGGAGCATCAGAGGAAAAATCACAACTGCAGGAAGCACCTCCTGGCCTTGGAGGCAGCAGAGTTTCATGGGGAGAAGCAAAATGTGCAAGGGAAAGCATCGAGGAGAGCTTGGAAAAAGCCAAGTGCACCTGTACTGCCCCAGCTTTGCATATAATAAAATCTATGCAATAAAATGCAATATGAAATAAAAGCAGAGGGACCTGGACCGAAGATTGGTTCATTTCCACTTCAGGGGAAGGAATAGAGGCATCATCATCATCATCACTAATAATAATAACAATAATAATAATATCTAAGAAGTGGATTTTTCTGTTGCCTTTTTGACTGGTACACAAAGCTTTGGGCCGACTCGCTTTGTGGACCGAAACTTTAATTCAATTTAAATATCTGGAAAACTCAGTTTTAAAACAGATATACCAACACTAAATATCTCCAAGAGTGAGGTTTCCAAAGGTGTCTCATTATCCACCTATTTTAGCTCGTTCACTGGGGCACAGACCATGCTAAGGACTCTCAGGGGATTGAGACTGGCAGGAAATCATTAATTGGAACAAGTAAATTGCTGGCGTTTGGCAGGAAATCATTAATTTGAACAATCTCCCTGGCTTATATTGGTGAGAATCTGCCCTGATGGTTTTAATCCTGTAAGCTTTGGTATTGCTGCCCATTCCCAGCACTCTCCTGGTGCCATTTGAAGGGGAAGAGTGGCTGGAATTCCTGGTGCATCCTGCCCAGCCCAGCCACTGTGATTTACCTGAGGGGAGATTGGATTCTAAATAACCTCTTTTATAAAGCTTTGTGTTCATTTTAATATGCCTGCATGAGATTAAAGATAATCATTTGGAATTCTGTCAAAGGGCCCCTCTGATTTTATAACGCAAGAACAATTGCCTGTGATTTTCAAAGACACACAGATCCCTCTATTTCCAACAGTTTCATTTCCTTTGGGAGGAAACTGGCTATTTATAGGGAGAAAAACCACACTGAGAGTGTCCCTCTGACAATAGGGGCTGGAGAGAAAATTATAGCACTGCCCAGCCCAGGGGGAGATTAAAATCACTTTCCCTCCTTCACATCACACTCTCAGCACTCCCAGGAAAAAGATGGAATGTTTAGTAGATCCATTTATAGCAGGTTTGTTTTTTTTTTTCCTGGATTCCATAATTTGAAGGATAATTAGGATGTTCAGGTCTCTTAATGAGGCAAGTTTTTATCACTTCCATCTATAAACAAACCGTCTGTTCTATTAATGTCCTTTATTTCATATAATTTTCCTTTCTGTCTGAGTTGCAAAGTACTTTTCAGTCATCAGGTGAATCCCATCCACAGATCCATAGGAAAATCCACTTTTAAATTCTGCATGGAATTCAAAAGACAAAGAAATTCCCAAGATAATATTGAAAAGTTATTGCAAAAGTGAAGCTCAGCAGGAGGATTTCCAGCCAGTTTCTGCCCAAAGAGAATTACTTCACTGAGGACACCTTTTAAAAATAATTTGAATTTCAAACAATCCTTGTAGCGCCCCGTGGGACACAAGAATTAAAGTCAAGGTGTTTTTTTCAGAGCACACTAACACCACAGATAAAAATCATCAGCCCTGAGTGGTGGTGGGTGTGTCAGGCTTCAAAAATGTCAATATTTAGAACTTTCACTGATAGACACGGAGCTAAACAAACACACATGGGAAGGACTCGGCTCCCAGATGTTCAAAAGTGCCTGAGAACGCAGTTTTACAGAGAAACAAACAAATAAATGTGATTTTGTTGTGCAAGTCACACCAGAACTGCCTCTGAAGTGGAAATCACTAAGTAAACACAGCCAGGAAAAGGCTGATTAATTCTCTCTATATAATATAGATATTAGATACATTAGGTATAATAATATAATATATGCTATATAATATATAGTATAATATAAAAAAAAATATATAATAGCTATATCTTTTAGATAGGGTTAATATATAATATATAGGTTTATATGTAATATATAATATGTACCATATAATGAAAAAACAATATTTTTAAAATCATTTGAATTTCAAACAGTCCATAAACAATATATAATATAATATAATATAATATAATATAATATAATATAATATAATATAACATAATATGATATAATATAATATAATATAATATGACATAATATGATATAATAGAATAGAAGATATCTATTATAGATTTTATATATAATATATTATATATTAATAATAATAGAATTATGTATTATATAGGTTTTATATATATTATCTATAAATATAATAACCAAAGTGCATTAATTTGCACTGATTGTGTGAGGAACTCCTGCATGGAATTTTTTTGTCAAATAACTCTGATTGATTTTTTTTTTTTTTCCATACGCCTCCAGTGTTTATTTTCTGGAAACATTAATTGCTAGCAGGTTATGATTTCAGAACCCAGCACTAGACTGCAGCTGAAGCAGAGCTCTGGCTGCTTTGGGAGGGAGGGATTTAGGAAAAGTTGAGGACATACTACTTGGACTTGTCCATCCTCTCCAATCTGGTGGATCTGGACCTGCTGAGCGTTGGCCAGGGCGTAGTGCAGGGCCTGGGGCTGGTTCTGCTGCATCTCACTGGAAGCTGACACCGAGCTCTGGGATCCCTCTGGAAAAAAAAAAAAAAAAAAAAAAAAAGAGACCAAATTCCAGCTTTATTTTATGTTTTCTTTATTTTATGTGCAGCCCCCAAACTGCTCCTAAAAGCCCAGGGAAATCAAATCCGGTCGGTGATTAATATTCCATTGATATTCCCCTGCATGGTGGGGATTTGCTACAAACCCCCCAGAATTCCAGAGACTGGGAGAGCTCCTGTTTGGAATCTAAAGCACTTTTTGGAATCGAAATCCCAGCTTCTACAGCTTTGAAAGTCCCTTCAGAACAAAACCACAGAGGTTTCCTAAACAATTCAATGGTTTTGTTGTTCACCTGAGAGACTGAGAACAATTTCTGCCACCACCACCCCAAGGACACCTTTAAAAAACCCATCCTGCCTATGGTGAGAAATGAAATTATCAGATAAATCAAGGGAATATCCCAATTGTTTTCCGAGATCCACCCCCTACAATTCATATGGACACACATGAGGTGTGGAATTGCAGTTTTGAACCTCAAAATGACAGGTGGGTTTCTTGATTTATTGAATTTAAACACAGCTCACGCTGCAGAGTGGAAATGCCCCTGAAAAGGGAATGTTAAACATAAAAAATGGGAGTTATTTTCATGTAACAGGGACAAAAACCACCAGGAAAACCTCAGTGGGATTTCCAGAGGGTAAAAACTCGCACTGGACACATCATAGATCCATTTTGAGGTTTTCCAGCTGCATGGAAAGGATTCTTCTAAACAGAAGAGGCAAAAAACAAGTAAAAAGGACAGAAACCATTAATTTTTAATATCTCTCCTAAATACTCCAAGATTTATTCTGCAAACACACAGTTAGTTCTGCAGGAATGAGCTTTATCCACTCAAATATTTTAATGGGAATGTTCTTAAATAAAATCAGCCATTTAAGAGTTGTTGTTTTTTTTTTTTCCTCCTGTCTGCAAATGTTTGGGCAAGGAGATAATTCTGAGGTTTAGGTCTGAGCATGGGAACTGGGAACTCCAAACCACCAAGTTAATATTTATTTATTTGTTGAAAAGTTGGGTTGTTGAACAATTCAGGCAGCTCTGGTTCTGTTAACGAGCTGCAGCACAAGATCCCAGCCACAAATTTCCTCAGGAACCACAGGAAACACAACAAATCCACAGGAAACACAACAAATCCACGTTTTTGCTGCCTGCTGGACACACCTTTAATCCCTCCCATGCCAGCAGGTAACTGCAGAGCTTTTCTCATTCCTTAAATGCAGCCTTGGTGTTCCCTGTGCAATTCCAGCTTTCCCTGCACTGCTGCAGAGTGGAATTTGCTGCACAGAATTTGGGGGATTGAGGAATCCCAACTGCCTGAACAGTGCTGGACATTGTAGAGAAACTGCCCCATCAAGCAAATAAAAATGGGATTTTTTCCAATGGGATACCAATGGCTTTGTCATGGCCACTGGAAGGAATGGATATCCTGGAAAAATTCCTTACCTGAGCCTCTGGCTTTCACTTTTCCTCCCATTTCCAATAATTTATTCCTAATAACTGATGCAATTTGCTTCTCTGGTTTTTATACAAATAGCATTTTGTTGGGATGACTATGAAAATCCATTGCTATCATCTGCTCCTTCAGGGCTCCCAGCAGGATTCCCTCAGGATTCTGATGGACAAATTCCCTCAGGATTTTAAGGAACAAATTCCCTCAGGATTTTGAGGAACAAATTCTCTCAGGATTTTGAGGAACAAATTCTCTCAGGATTCTGAGGAACAAATTCCCTCAGGATTTTAAGGAACAAATTCCCTCAGGATTCAGAGGAACAAATTCCCTCAGGATTTTAAAGAACAAATTCCCTCAGGATTTCGAGGAAAAAATTCCCTCAGGATTTTAAGGAACAAATTCCCTCAGGATTCTGAGGAACAAATTCCCTCAGGATTCAGAGGAACAAATTCCCTTATGATTTTGAGGAACAAATTCCCTCAGGATTCAGAGGAACAAATTCCCTCAGGATTTCGAGGAACGAATTCCCTCAGGATTTTAAGGAACAAATTCCCTCAGGATTTTGAGGAACAAATTCTCTCAAGATTCAGAGGAACAAATTCCCTCAGGATTTGCTCTTTCCTTCGAGTTTTCCAGTCTTTCCCTATGGAATTCAACTGAGTTACAACTCAACCTCAGTCAAACCACAGGGTGCAAATACAGAATCCTTCACTTACAATATTTATTTTCTGATTAAGTTCTGCAATAAAAGATTATCAAAGAAATAAAACCTGCAGCAGATATATATTTTATATATTTATGATATGCACGTATTGAAATATAGTTTTGACTGTAAGGCCTCAAGGTCTTGATTTTTAAGTCATTTTTGGCTTCAGAGGACAGAAAGTACTGTGATTTTTGGAGGTGTCAGAGGAGCCACAGCCTGGATGGAATCACCCTGGACCTCTCCTATGGTCACCTATAAATAAATTTAAATTTGGCTTCACTGCAACAACCAAAATTGGGGTTTTTTTCCTCTGTTTTGTTGTTTTTTGGTGTTTCTCTCTCTTAGGGAGAAAGAAGAGAGAGGATTCAGCCACATGTAAAAACAAAACATCCTTTATGAGTCCTTCCCCTCTTCATCTGGGAGCAGACAAAGGGAATATTTATCCACTTTTATAAACATTCCCCACTACAAACAAACACAACCAAGAGGAGCACGCCCAGCTTGGGGAGAGGAGCTGTCAGCAGTGAGAAATCCCTGGAAACCATCGAGCCTCTCATTTCCAGTTTGGATTCCTGGAGAATCCCTGCCAGGAGGAGCCACAGCTGAAGTCCAGAATTTTCCACGAGTTCCCAAAGGCCTGCAGTGCCACGTGACCCATGGCATTCCCAAAGAACCTTCACGGACCTGTGGGTTTAATTTGCACCTAAAAGCACTTTTTAAGGCAAAATCTTTGGTGTTTTCTAATCTGTTCCTATTCCACTTCCTGTTGATCTGTTGAGGATTTTCACTTTCATGGAATCATGGAACTGTTAAGGGTGGAGAAGATTTTTATGATCATCAGCACCATGGCCACCACTGACCACGTCCCCAAGTACCACATGGGCTACATCCATTTGCTACAAACCCCACAGAATTCCAAAGGCTGGGAGAGCTCCTGTTTGGAATCTAAAGCACCTTTTGGAATCTAAATCCCAAGTGCTGCAGCTGTAGAAGTCCCTTCAGAACAAAACCACAGAGGTTTCCTAAGCAATTCAATGGTTTTTGTTCACCTGAGAGGCTGAGAACAATTTCTGCCACCACCACCCCAAGGACACCTTTAAAAAACCCATCCTGCCTATGGTGAGAAACGAAATTATCAGATAAATCAAGGGAATATCCCAATTGTTTTCCAATATCCATCCCCTACAATTCATATGGACACACATGAGGTGTGGAATTGCAGTTTTGAACTTCAAAATGACAGGTGGATTTCTTGATTTATTAAATTTAAACATGCCTCACACTGCAGAGTGGAAATGCCCCATGGGATTTTTGGACACTTCCAGGGATGGAGACTCCACCACTGCCCTGGACAAACTATTCCAATGCTGGACAACCCCTTCCATGAAGGAATTTTTGCTGATTCCAACCTAAACTTCCTCTGGTGAAACTTTAAGGACATTTCCTCTGATCCTGTCCCTTGTTCCCTGGGAGAAGGGACAGATTCCACAGCAGGAGGGATTCACATTTAGGAATTCTGGAATTAAAAATGGTTCTCCTGGTGCCCCAGAGCTCCATCCTCACACCTCCCCTCACAAATGCATCTCCTCACTGTAGTCCCAGCAAGGGAAGGGTAATGGATGGATTAACCATCCCCAAACCCTAAAAAAGCAGGAAAAAAGCATTCCAGAACAATGGAAATAAACCTGTAAACCATCACCTCCCCCTGCCTCAGCCCCCAGTTGTGTGGAACAGCTTTGAAGATTTGGCTGCACATCCAGTTTTTAATGTGACACCTCAGCACAGGCCTGAATCTACACAGAAATCCCAAAGTCAGGGAACTAATTAAAAATTCCAACGTGGAAAGCTGTGATAACAGCTTGAACAATCTGAAAAGAAATGAAAAGGAAGGAAGAAAGCACTTTTCAATTAATCCTCCTCCCAAACCCCTCATTTCCTACGGCATTCCCTGCACAGATTCCAACCCTTTCCAAAGGAATATCCAGTGAAATGATCATGGCAGCCACGTGGATATCTCTGGCTGGGAAAAAACGTGGGGAAAACAAACTTTAGGTACTGAAATATTGGCTCCAAAAGCAGAGCAAACCACGGCAATCAACACCTCCTTTCCAAAAACAGGCAATGGATTCAAGCAAAGAGGAAGGGAAAATCAGGAAAAGCAACTTCTGCCTGAATTTAACAGTCAATTAAGTGGAGAAAAATCTTAATTAACATCTCTGGGGGGTGAAGGACAAAGAAAATCCATTTGTGTCTTCCCACCAGGCTCCCCAGACATGATTTTCCCTGCAGGTTGATCCCCCTCAAACACCAAATTCCAAGCCCAAAGCCTTGGGAGGGTCTGTGGGCTCAGCCTCCTGCTTTGCTGTTGTTTCCAGAGTTAATTTTTCCATGTGATGAACAGAGCAGAGAGGAAATCTGTTGTCACTTTTCACCACGCTCCAATCAAAGCCACGTGCTCCAGGAACTGTTAATCCCAACAAGCAGGAAAGCTTTGGCATTCCCAACAAGTGCAAGAGGAGTGAATTTGAACAACAATCCTGTTGGGATGCAAATAATTCAGAATTATGCATTGTGTGTGCAATAATTAATTTAAAAAAAATATTTTTAAAATCCCAAATAAATGAGGTTATGGAGTGGCCTCTGGAGATGATCTAATCCAATGTCCTTCCTCAAACCATGGGCAACCAGAACTGGTGGCTTTGGGCTGCACCCAGGTGGATTTTGATGTCTCCAGGGATGGTGACAACATTTTACTGTGCTCAGTCATCCTCAAAATTCCTCAGAGCCAGGGAAACCAAAGTCAGGGCACAGCTGAGTGAGTTTCAGGCTGCCATATTTATATATATATATTTTTTTTAATTAGACAAATTAATTGCTGCTAAAAACAGTGCTGAAAATCCCACTCCTGCCATTCATGGGGAAGGGTTTCCAGCACTGCAGTGACCAGGATTTGGGAATATCTCAGGAAGAGTTTCAGGTTGGGTGGGGTTTGGAGCACCCTGAGGTGGTAGAAGAACCTTTAAATGTTCCATGGGTACAAAAACACCTGAGTTCACTCCTGGGCAGCCTGGGCTGTGCAAGGAGTCCCTCCCAACCCAAACCATCCCAAAGCCTTTGGGATTTCGGCAGTGCTGTGGGGGCAGGGAGGGGACAGGCACTCAGGGCATCCTGCTGGAGCCACCTTGGAATTTTGGGGGTGTTTTTGTACCAATGGAACATTTTACTCACAAATTAGTCTCGTGGAACTGAGGAAATAAATGGATTTCAGCTTCACCACAACAAGAAACCCACCCAAACTCATGACCCTACAGCGCTGAGGAGACAGGAATCCACTGATTCTGAGTTTGACAACTCTGCAGGTGTCTCCAAACCTCCAAAAACAGATTAGAGATGAATCATTTGGATAATAAACCTCCACACTGCTCAAGGAGTACAGGCTAATGAGCACAGGCTGTGATATCCACCTACTGCTGCCTTTTTATCCTGAAATACTGATTGCTGAAAGACTGAAAGTAAAAATCCCATCAACAGAGAGGGCTTATGGTTATCATTACATTGATTAGTTGTTTTAATTTGAGAATTTTGGATGTGATTCCCTGTTCCAGCACATAAAATTTTCCATTGAAAGCAGATTTTGTCATTCTTTGCATGAGATACAGTGGTTAGTGTTAACATGCAACCAAAAATTTTATGCAGGCAAATAAACTGACTTCCTTTCCTTTGGGCTGCCTTCCAAAGCCCTGTTTTTAATATCTAATGTACAAATGTCCCAGAACACTGCTTTATATTAAAAGCATGAGCCAGAAATGTCCTCAGAGAACACTCCTGAGGTCAGGGTTTTTCATTTGTTATTACGATCCAGGCCTCCATACCTAGATGGAAACACAGGATCACCTACAGCACATCTCATGTCTGCAGAGGAAAACACTTCAGGAACAGCATTTAGCACGTCCCACTGAATGGTGTGAACACCCTGGGAAGGATTTACTCACTTGGTTCCTCTTAGGAGCAGCTGCAAGGAGGTTTGGACTTTTTACTCAAAGAACGGAGGGCGGTAAAAACACAAAACTGCAGCACAAAGCTGCAGGGGCTGAATCCATGGGGGTGGGCAGAAAGCAGGGTTAGGTGAGACTTTGGGAAGGAATTCTTGGCTCTGAGGGTGCTGAGACCCTGGCACAGGTTCCCAGAGAAGCTGTGGCTGCCCTGAGGACTGGCTTTAAAGCTGGGAATTTAACTGGGAATGTTGTCCACTCTCAGCTTGAATTATTCCCCATTTTCACCATTTCACTGGGAGCTTCTCAGGGGTTTGGATTTTCCTAAAGCACCAACACTTGAGAGCAGAAACTCCAAGTCCCCACAGCTGCAGGATAAAAAAAAAAACCACCAGGAAAATCCATTATTTGCCCACCTAAAAAAGAGGGAGATGGATTTTTATATGGACAGGACAAGGGGAATGGCTTTAAACTGACAAAGAGTTAAGTGGGATATTGGGCAGGAATTCTTCCCTGTGAGGGTGGAGAGGGGCTGGGATGGAATTTCCAGAGCTGCTGTGGCTGCTCCTGGATCCCTGGAAATGCCCAAGGCCAGGCTGGAGCAGCCTGGGACAGGGGAAGGTGTCCCTGCCCATGGCAGGGAGTGGAATTAAATGAACTTTAAGCTCCCTTCCACCCAAACCACTCCAGCATTCCACACCCTCAGCAAAGCCAAGCAGCCAAATTAAAATTCAGGCACCTTGGAAACCAAGAGGGATTTACTATTTGAGGGGAGGGAAGGTTTGGTTTTTTTTACCTGAGCCACTGTAGGAGGAGGATGAGGGTGTTCTCCTGGAGAAGCTTTTCACAGCCAGGCTCTGCCCTCGCTGCTTCCTCCTCCAGGCTGTCCTGCACTTGGAGTCAATGCTCTGCTTGATCCGGTACCAGTCCGACTCTGTGATGCCAAATTTGTAAAACAGGTGGCCTGGAATGATGGGAGAAGAGAGATAATAACCCAAACAAACCTGGATTCTGCAGGAAACACGGAGAGGACGCACCCAGCCCCACACACCAGCTCTGTACCTGTGCAAGGAGCCCCAAAGCTGAGCAGTGACAGGACTTGAACAAAACTTACTCCCCAAACTCAGTAATTGTTCATCTGCACAGGGCTGGAAAACCGTGTAAAATTCTGTAAAATTCTTCAAATTCTATTAAAAAATCCTGTATTAAAATTAAAATTCTGTGAGAAATGCCAGCAATCCCTGGAATTTTTATCAGCTGCCCTCAGATCCCTGGGAGCTGCACTGTTACATCCAAGCTAAGAGGAGGATCCTGAACTCCAGGGCCAAAGCTGCATCAAGGATTATTTCTCACTGATAGCACCCCACAGTAAGTCTGATTGTAGAAGTACAGAACAGCCTCCTGCTGCAGTAGGAAACTGCATAAAACTCCCTATAAAGAAAAATAAATCGACCCTTTTAAAGCTCAGCTCAAAATTGATCCAAATCCAGTAAAAACCAGAGCTCAGAGTGAGGATCCTCTGCACAGTTACTCCCAGAATTCAGCATTTTAAGAGCCTCGGGATGCATTTTGCAGCCCTTGGTGCTAAGTTGCCAAAGTGTTCCATAAACACGGCGAGGAGTGGCTTTAAAACTGGGAATTTAACTGGGAATGTTGTGCACTGTCAGCCTGAATTATTCCCATTTTCACCATTGCACTGGGAGCTTCTCAGGGGTTTGGATTTTCCTAAAGCACCAACACTTGAGAGCAAAAACTCCAAGCTCCACAGCTACAGAATTAAAAAACCACCTGAAAAATCCATTATTTGCCCACCTAAAAAAGAGGGAGATGGATTTTTATATGGCCAGGACAAGGGGAATGGCTTTAAACTGCCAAAGAAAAGGGTTAAGTGGGATATTGGGCAGGAATTCTTCCCTGTGAGGGTGGGGAGGGGCTGGGATGGAATTCCCAGGCTGCCCCTGGATCCCTGGAAGTGCCCAAGGCCAGGCTGGAGCAGCCTGGGACAGGGGAAGGTGTCTCTGCCCATGGCAGAGCTGGAATTAAATGAACTTTAAGGTCCTTCCCAGCCAAACCATCTCAGGATTCTCTGATTCAAACCCCCTAAATTCAACCAGAACTCTCTGAACATTTAATTTGTTAATGCTCTAAACCTCCAGTACTTGAAAATTCACAGGTGCAACACTGAACAAGCCAAGGCTGCCAGAGATGCTTTTACTCTGCAGGACAAAGCTTGAAGAATCTCTAAAATTCTCATTTTCCTTTCCCTACCCTGCAAAGTAAAATAATCTCTCCCACTTTTCCACTTACTGGGCTTTCCATCTTCCTCTCAGATGGGTTCCTAATCCTGTGAAGGGCTTGCTTAAGCTGTTGTATATAGAACCTAAAGAGCAGGATATGGGCTGCTCCTGCAAGACAAATGATTTGAAGCCTGGAGCCATAAAATTCCAGGTTTGCACAAACTAAAAGCTCTGTAGTTTCCTCTGCATTGCAAATGAGCCCAGAGTCCTCAAAGCCTGAAATCTGCAGGCTCTAACAGAGCTGGAACTGGATCTCTTGTGGCATCTTTTTTTTTTTTTAATAAAATTTATTTTTTCAATGATTTAATTTTTTTTTTTGGTCGGAGCAATTTGAAATAAAGGCAAGAACACACAGGAAGAAAACACTGGACCCCAAAATCTAACTCCAAAGTGCTTTAAAGTCCTCAGGATTTCTCACTTCTATGTGACAGCAAAGAACTTTTACAGCCCAGTGTGGTGTCTCCAAAATGGGAAAGGAGGGAAAGGGGCTGAAATTCCAATTTGCTGCTGTGCAATTTTCCTTTCTACAGGTGTCAGCAAAAGCAGAGCTCACTCTGGGTTTGATTTAACCCCTGAGCCCACACTGCTCAGCCTCAGCCACTCCCAAGGAAATGCTCAGCAAGGTTTGCAGGGGTGGCCAATAAACCCAGAGGTGTTTGAACTCAGAAAACACCAACACAGGCTCAGGGGGAGTTTGGAGGGGGAAAAAAAAAGTCCATATTCACTCATAACTGCATTTTATTTTAATGACTTTCATGGGGTGTGAGTGGCTGCACTGCAGGCAGAGAGAATCCCAGGGAAAAGCTGCCTGGTTGGGAATTTTAACTATTCCAGTGTAATCCATGGGATATTCCAGGATGCCACTTGATTCAAAGAAAAATCAAAATTATGTCAATTATTCAGGACAGGAGCCTCAGGTGCAGAGGGAAGGGAAGGGAAGGGAAGGGAAGGGAAGGGAAGGGAAGGGAAGGGAAGGGAAGGGAAGGGAAGGGAAGGGAAGGGAAGGGAAGGGAAGGGAAGGGAAGGGAAGGGAAGGGAAGGGAAGGGAAGGGAAGGGAAGGGAAGGGAAGGGAAGTTCAGAAAGCTGAAAGGGAGAAGTTTTAGATGGAATATTGGGAAGGAATTCCTGGCTGTGAGGAAGAGGTGCCCAGAGAAGCTGTGGCTGCCCCTGGATCCCTGGAAATGTCCAAGGCCAGGCTGGAATAACCTGGAATGATGGAAGGTTGGGATGGAATAAATTTTAAATCACTTCATCCCAACCCATTCCATGATTCTCCCTGATTCTCCAGTTGATCATTAATCAGTGTGATAAGGAATGGCCAGGAATTGCTGGCAGACACCACCACCCCCATGGAGAGAACAGCTCCAGGGGAAACCACGGAAAACAGACAACAGGACAGGGGCAGACAGGAAAATTTTAGGCTACAGAGCCCTAAACCATCAGGGACAGATTTTCCAAGCCAGGCACCCTCATTTCTTTCCCTTAATTGATGAAATTCCCAGCTGCTGTCAGGGTGTCAAACCAGGCTGGACGAGCAGTGCTGTGTGCAGAGATTGCAACCACAACTGCAGACCCGGTCATGTGCAAATCAGGCCTGAAAGATCAACCCTAAAGCACAGAGATAATTGATAAAAAAACCAAAATGAACTTCAGATGACAAATCTGTGCAGTTGCTATCACAATCCAGAAGGTTGTTTTACAACCAGGTCCTTTAGCAAGACATTTCCTACCAGGGAAAAATCTCAACCTAAAGGCAGCGGAGGGGTTTTGAAGCAGATAAAGAGTTCCCAGTGGCATTAAAAACATGATTTACCTGCAGGAGAGAGAGAAATCCCCCCAAACATGTGCACACAATAGCAGAGGAGTGGAGCATGCTGACTCTGCTCCCCATCCACAAATGATTCCAGGCAGGAGAGCTCCCAGCTGCCTCATTCCCTGCACGTCTGACACCAAACCCAGTCAGGAAAGCAGGATATTGGAAATGAGACCTCTCCCTTGGGGAAATCCATCCAAGAGACAAGACAGGAATGCTTCAGGGAGAAGGGATTTGGCTTTTTTTTTTTTTTTTTTTTTTTTGGATCATTTGCTCTCCAAAGCTGCATCAAACGCTGACATTTTACACAGCAGAGCATCCACCAGCTCCAGAACAACCCAGAAAAAAATCTAGGCGGGAATATAAATCAGCACTTGGAGCAAAATACAAGATTTTGGAAGATGGATGCCCACTAAAGGAGAGTAAAGTAGAGGATTTAGATGATTTAAGACTGGCTGAGTGTGTTTTTAGTGATCTTTTCATGAATGGTGCCTCAAAGAAAAGATCCTTAGTTTTAAACAATAAAAGCCAGAAGTTTGCTCTTTTTTTTTGGGGGGGGGGGTGGGGGTGGGGGAAGAACCTCATTTCCTGAACGAAGCTTTCCATGAAAAACACACCAGAGACTTAAAAATAATCCAGTGATTTCATAAATTGCAGGAATTTGGGTGATTTCAACAGACAGAGAGATCCTGGCTGTAGCCTGGGAGACAAAAAGGGCTGCAAAGAGAATTGAGGGAGCCACGGGGGGGGAAAAGGGAAACCAAGGATCAACATTCCAATCTTAGCAAAGGAAAAGCTCAGGAAGAAGGCAAAAATCAGGAAAATTCAAGTCAGCTTTAAAAGGCAACAGGTGCAGCATGCTGAGCCTGGATCAGAGACACAGGGAGAGATCTGGGGGAGTTGCACTAAAATGAAAAAGAACAACACAAGCAGGTCTGAAATAAATCTTGCTGTGGTTCTTAAAGGAGATAAAAATTAGGAAATGCAAAGAGATAAAAAAAGAGTTTGGAAATACAAAGCAAAACGAGCTCGGAAATGCAAAGGAAAAACAGATTTGATTTGGTACAAACACAGAGGTGGTGTCTGGAATGATAATTTTAGAGGATCTGCTGCACAAAAAAGAAGGAGAGAAAGGGTTGGGGTTTCCTAAAAACCAGGACTGATTATAAACTAAGAAAATCCCAGGAAAACCATGTTCCTGAGGAGCTAATCCTCTCTTTCTGAAAGGTCAGAAGTCAGGGAGCAGACAAAACAATCCCCACAGAACACAAAACTGTAAAGAAATCAAAAGAAGAACAAATTGAGGAGGAAGAGAAGACATTTGTGAGATCAAAACCAGACACGAAATAATCCATCCTGATCTCAGTTCCTAAAAATCAAACTCCATGTCAGGAGTTTCGTTTGCACACTCCAAGTCCGTGCTGCTTCCCATTCATTCTCCAAGGATCACAGATTTCCTTGGAAAATTCCAAGGTAAATCAGTATTTGCATGGACTTGGCAGAGTTAGGCTGAGGTGGCCCAGAAACTCCTGCTGGTTTTGGAGCACTTGGAAAGATTTGGGAAAAGTGCAGCACAGAGTCCAACAGCCTCATGTATAAAATACAAATATCATTTATATTAAACACAGAATCCAAGCAGATTTGGGTCATTGCTCCTTCACTTTCCAATTCCCTCTGATTTTTAAAACCTTAAGAAAAGCACCAGGATGGGGAATTCATCTTAAAGTGATGGACAGAATCCCTTTAATTTGACAGGAATATGATGGATCCTACAAGAAACAAAAGCTCCCTGCTCAGAGAGGAGAAGGGGCTGATTTTTTGGGCTTTGGCTCCCAAAATCCATTTTTTTCTCAGCAGGGTCACACATTTGGAGCCTTTTTGATTAAACCCAAAGCACATGACAGCAAAATCTGCTGCTCTAAACATTGAGGGAGCAGAGGAAAAGCTGAAGCACCTCTGGGATTCCTCCTTGAGCCTTCAGCCTTTGATTTTTCCAAACCTCATCCAGGGCTTGCCCTGCCCATATTGAAATGGTTGGGAAACAGGAATTGTTTGTTTGCCAGCTGGGGAGGGGATGATCACAGCTGAGAGAAACTCCCCCCTGCTGAACTGGGGATGTTCAGGTTTGGGATGCAGGAGGGGAGGGATGGCAGAGCCTTGGAGGCTCCTCCAATGTCACACGCCTGGAAAATCCATCCTGTCACCAAAAAATCCTTTTCCATGACATTGCTCTCATCCACCAGGTCCAAAAAGAGTCAGGAGGAGCTGCTGGGAACTTGGAGAGAGGGAGGAGGGAAGGCAAATTCAGCTCCCGAGTCATTACTCTGTTCATTAATATTTATTGAGGGTGCTTGTCTGAATATTTCATCTTTAACAAGTCACCGATTCAGAGGAGACATGAAAACTGAAGTTATTTTAAATGCCTTTGTTCTCTGAATTAAAAGAAGCCCACTAGAAGTTTTAAAAATGAAAAATTCATGTCAATTAGGATCTAGAATCTCCAAATTCCACCCAGGAAACTCTATTCCAGAGCAGGAGAGCTCCTACACTCAGTCACACCTCAGCACCTCTCTGGAAAAGCAGCCAGGCTATTTTTACCTATTTTACAGCGAGCAGAACCTGGTTTATTCTCATTGATGGAAGGAGCCATCAGCATTCAAATATTGCCATCTAGTGGGGTGTCAAATTCCCAGAGTGGCAGGAGAAGAGGGATTTTTATCTGCTCCTGGGTTTGCTCCATCCCAGCTCCCCACAGGACACACCCAGTGCTCTGAAAAATTCTGGAGCTGCAGGAGCAGAGAGAGGCTGGGGAATTAATGAATCCCTGCAGAATTAATGAATCCCTGCAGGAACAACAGAATATTTGTGATCTTCCTGGAGTTCCACGTGTCACAGCAGAGGCCATACAGAATTCCCAGAGGGATCCTTCAGTCCCTTTCCTGATGGTGACAGAACATCCACAGCTGTTCCATAACCTGAGTACAGTTGTTAGAAATTAATCAATCAATCCAACAAGAAAACAACTCTGGACCAAACAGAAGCTTTATAACCTGAAAAGAGAAAACTCTTCCTGTTCTCTGTTCCAGCCTTGCTCCAGGTGCCAAGTTACACCAGAGTCACTCCAGTGTGACAACACTGGATAAATGGCATTTGCTTCTATTTTTTTCCATCATTTAAAAACAAAACTCCTGCATTTATTCCTACTTTGTCCCCCATTTTTAAAAGACAGCAGCTTCAGCAGAAACCTTCCCAAAGAGCCCATCTTCAAACCACCCAACTCGCCCTTTTTTCCTTTATATACTCCTGAAACTCACTCAAAGCCCCTGCAAAAGCTGAAAAAGCTGCTTTTCTACCCCCAGCCCCACAACTGCTCTCAGCTGCCTCTCCAGCAGTGCAGACCTGCACACTTCAGCACGTACTTGAACTCAGTCTGGCCAAAAGGGAAAAGCACTGAGGGATGGAAGGAGTGTGGAAACAGATGGTCCAAGTGACCTCATACGTTCATTTGCTGTTTTCTGGAGAGCCCAGGAGTCAGCAGTGCCTGACAGCACATCACACACAGTCATGTTACACACATCACTGGGGCCTGACAGCCTCCACTGCTGCTTTGCCAAGAATGGAAAATTCAATTCTTCACTTGTATAAGGCAAGGATGACAAGAGAAGTGTGAGGAGGAGAGAGAAAACACACAATTTATTTTCTTTCCCCAAAAATTGCTGCCTTTTTCTTTTTTTTCTCTTTTTTTTCTCTTTTTTTTTTTCTTTTTTTTTCTTTTTCTTTTTTTTTTTTCAGTTTATTAACAGGGACTGGCCAGGAAAATAATTAAAATCAAGAGAAGTGCCCGGGAAAGAAGCAAACTCCAGGCAGCACTGAGTTGCAGCTGAAAGCAAGGCCAGCATTGATGCCATGGATGAGAACTGTGGTGCTGAGATAAACTCAATGGGTTCTCCCATTATCTTCTTGCCTGGCCTCAAAAGAGGTTATCAGTGCCCTGCATGTGGCAGCATTTAATTGATTCACAAAGCAGCAGCTCTGTGCAACTGGAGCCACACTTGTGCAGCTCTGAGGGAGACAACGCAGCAGCACGAGGCCCTTCCCCAGGGGAAACAGAAATTAAAGCTCTTCAGAGAGCAGAAAAGCCCAGCAGAGAGGATTTCTTTCACTTCTTGCTTTTTAAAGATGGGCAGAACTCTCGGACTTTGCTCCCGAGGAGGAGAAGAGTTCAACAGCTCTGCAGCCTCTCCCTGGTTTTGCCCATCACAGGTCACCACTGGTGGCCTTCCCACCAAACCCCAGCCCAGCTTTCCAGGCAGGGCTCAGGGTCCAGGTTCTGACCAGCACAAAGCTCAGCAGGACCTGCCCAGCTTCCCTCACCTCCCCTCAGCTGCTGCAGAACTGGGCAAACTCAACCCTTCAAGCTCCAGTGGAACCTGTCCTTTGTCCCCTGAAGCCATCCAGAGGAGAAATGTCCCACAGCATCTGATCTGAGCAAGCTGGACTATGCAGAGTGTCCCTGCCCATCCAGGGGCTTGGGAAGGACTCATCTCAGTCCCTTCCAAAGCAAACAATTCCATGGTTCTGTGATAACACCACAGGAACAGCCTGATGTCAGTCTTTATTTCCCAAGAACTACAGCCTGCGCCGTTTAGCACTGGGAGAAGAAAATGTTGGCAAAAAGTATTTCCAGGGACCACAGGATTAGCTCATCCATCAGGCACAAACCACAGGACTCCTGTTCAGGCTACCAGAGCTGGGAAGAGGAGTTTTTATCCTGGAGGAAACAGCAGATGGGTTCAGCAGCTCAGGGATGCTCAGGAAATTCCTGGGTTGAGCTCTGCCACTGTCCCAAACCTCCAGAGCATCCGTGGCTGATTCCTGAGGGAGCTGGGGAGGGATTGAAACAACAATTACCAATCTCCAAATCACAGAAATCCATCAATCTCTGGTGCTGATGAAATGTTAAAGACACAGGACAAAATGCCAGTTGGGATCATTTTCCTTCGGGCTCTCCAGCAGTCTCCAGATGGAATCCAAGGTTTGGATGCACCTCTGCAGCTGCTGATGTTCAGGATTGTAGCATGTAGGTGTCACACTTTTACACCAAGGGATGTTATTCAATGCTCCAACAGCCACTGACTTGGGGGATATTCAGAAATGAGACACGAGAAGCCCAAAATTATAAACAGGAAATGAAAGGAAGACAAAGAAAATATGCTGAAAAAGCATGCAGATATTGGGAAGGAAATGAGGGGGACAAAAGGAAAAATTGGTGGAGTTAATAAAAATGCAGTAATAAAAAAGGCTTTTGGAAGTGGGAAAGTAAAAGAATAGAAAACACTGATGACATTCTGTATTTCTAATTTCATGTCCTCAGTAATTGCAATGTTTGTTTAAAGTACCTGAGGGGAGACAAAAGCTGGAGACAGATGATTTCCAAGGGATGGAGGGACAGGACACAGGGAATGGCTTCCCACTGCCAGGGGCAGGGTTAGCTGGGATATTGGGTAGGAATCCTTCCCTGGGAGGGTAGGGAGGCCCTGGAATGGATTCCCAGAGAAGCTGTGGCTGCCCCTGGCAGTGCCCAAGGCCAGGTTGGACAGGGTTTGGGACAGTGAAAGGTGTCCCTGCCTATGGCAGAGGGTGGCACTGGATATATATATAAATATAAATAAAATATAAACACAAATAATTGGTGCACACAGCCCAAACCATGCCAGGATTCCACGCTAAACATCCCATGAAACAGCACCGGCCTGGAGTGTCCCAAAAAGCAGCTCCTCTGCTGAGAAACATCCCAGCTCAGCTCACCCATGAGAACTTCCTGCCCTTCCTCCAGCAGGATTTCCAAGCAGGATAATCCTCGAGGAGGACAGAAATGTGATATATTTGCTGTTTATCCTGCTGTTGTTATTAAGCTCAAACTCTCCATGAAGAGCTGGAGCAGCAGTGCTGAGCTCCCCCTCACGTTTTCCACGCCACCAGTGGCAGCTTCGACCGGCCCAACCTGCCTGGGCTGTGGGCAGGAATATTTGTATTTTTATTTCTCTCTCCATACATAAACTCATCCCACTGACATCAATTCCACAGCCAAATGTGTTTCCTATTAAGCAGCCGTGTGTGGGCTGCAGCTCCAGAGCTGGTGTGTGGATTTTTGGGAAGCAGAGCCAGTGTTTAATTCCATTTGGCCTCTGCTGAGGACACAACTCCTTTCAGAGTGTATTAACATCTCTTTCAACTCCTGCAGTAGGAAAAGTGCTCCCATCCCTACTGGAAGCAATGTTTTATATAACAGGAACACCGAGCTTTGATCAGGGATTTCTTTCTGTGCTGAGTTTTTGCGCCTTTGAAAGTGAAGTTGCTTGGCATTTGAAGCAGAAAACGCATCATTCCGAGTTAAAAATCAGATTTTGTCGTTAGGTGTTCTCAGCTAACACTTTGGTTTATGGTATTTAAAAGACAGGGATGTATTCTGGGTGAAATTCAAGGGAAATGGGAGAAATTCACTCTGTGAAAGTCTTGGAAGCAAATGGGAAAATTCGCCCAAATTTTTCACCCCCATTTCCTCCCCTCTGTGAGCACTGGAGGGTTTGGGTGGGGGATTTATGGTTTTGAGTTGGTTTTTAGTTCAGCAACAATCCTGCCCCTAACAAGAGAGTCATTTCATGTGCATAAATAATTCCCTGAGCAACAGATGCTGTCTGGAGCTAAAATAAGAATTTTGGGGTCCCATAACACACGGGCACGGGTTTCCCTTAATGCAATTCATGAGTCTGGATCTCCTTCCTCCACCCAACTACAAATTCTGCACTAAATTTGCAGGTTCTGATCTTCCATCCTCTTGGAATAATTGACCAGAACTGATAAAAAAGTGGGAAGATGATTGGTGAGAATCTGCAAAAATCCATGTGCAGAGCAAGAGGCTTGCACAGAAATAATACACAAAGTTACACACAATAATACATAAAAGATGTGCATATAAATGCATATTACAAGTGACTAATTTTATTTTGTTTTCATTTAGTTACTTTGATTATTTTGAAGAATAAGAACCACTGATAAACTTTCTTTCTTGAGCTTCAGAAATCCCCCCACTCCATTTTTTCCAGAATGCCATGGAAAAGCATCTTTGCTATTACACCATTCCTTATAACTGCAAAATTCTGAATTTGGGAATCTGTTTTTTTCCAACTCACTCGTGGAAATTGCTGTCAAATCTCCAAAGAGCTAAACCTGTATTTTCTGTTAGGCAAAGAAAATTACAGCTGAGGATGTTCTTGGATCGTATTTCACCAGCAAAAGTCTCCATTTTTAGCAGGGCTGAGGTAATGAGCTATTTAATGACAGAGATTGTGTTTAAATCATTCTGGTTTCTTGCCTAAAAACTCCTCTCAGTACCACTGCCACCCCACAAGCAAAATCCTACCACAAGTGAAAATGTAGACTTCCAAAGATAAACTTTCCTCTCTTCTTGTGGTAACCCTTGTGCAGAGCACCAAGAATTTATAATAAACACACATCTCTTCATTTTCTATACTTTCTGCATATTACACAAAATACTTTCTCTATTAAATACAGATTTGCTTGGTGTTTTTTTTACAGAAAAAAAAAAAAAAAAGGAGGGATGGAATATCTTTCCACTGACAAACTGCAAGAAACTTGAAACGAAAGGAAAAATAAAATCCTTTCTATTTCCTTGGGCTCCTCTGGCTGTGATTGGCACAGGCCAGGCTGATGACATTGGATTTTTCATTTCTGTCTGAATTAAGTCATCACAGCAGGAACTGCTGGGAGCAGCAGCAAATCCCACAGTGGGGACCAGCACCGAGGGGTTCCCCCGCCAGGGAAAACTCGGGTTTGGGGGGATTTTTCTGGGAGAACACTCCAGGGATGAAAAGCAGATGTGTGTGGACTGGGGAAGGGGGTCTGGGATGGCAGGGATGGGATGTGCAGGGATGGAATCCTGGCACACACAGCCTCAGCAGGAATTCTGCCACTGAACTGAGCACGGGCACAACCCCATCCTCGGGAGCTGAGCGCTCCACGTTCCTCACCAGGCTGCTGGAATCCAATTCCACTCCCACTTAATTGCTCCCAGTGATGACATATGAGGTTATTAAGTGAAATCATCATTTCTTGGACCACTGTTCTCACTGTTACATTTGCTGCTCCATCAAGTTCTCGTGTGTTTTCTTTGCTGGTTGCCACAGGATTCTTTGTCCTTGCTGGTAGCAAATCCCCAAAAACATCAACATTTCACTGCCCAAACCAACCTTCTCTGGCCAGATCCACACAGGATCTATTTTTTTCCAGAAACCTCGAGTTTTTTATGGCCTGGCTCCCAAAATAAAACAACACAGCAGCCAACAGCAGGAAGGAATGAAGCTGTTTCAGATACCTGGATCCCAAACCGTGCTCATGCCACCAAAGCCAGACACTGACTGCTGCTCCTGATCCCCTGCTCTCACAACTGTGCCACTGCAGACCTTCTCCAGCTGCAGGGATCACTTCCATAATCCAGTTTCTTCATGGTCAGAATGCCTCACAGAAATGACATAATCCCCAGCTTGAGCACTTGGTCACATGGGCACATTCCTTCCCCATTCTCACATTGGCAAACATCTCATCTTCCTCCACAACCACTTACAAACTGACCCATGTGATTTGTGCTCTCAGATCTGAGGGATGGGAAAAGAACTGCCTGGGAATTGCTTTAACATTGGAGCAAGATCCATTTCTCAGGGCTTCTAAAAGCTCTCAACAAAAATCCATGTTTTAAAAACAACATCACTGACACTGATGAGATCAGCAGACAAAAAGGGTTTGAAGATAAGCATTAATTTGAAATTACCATCTCTCTTAAAAATACATATTTAATGTATTTGCAGAAGAAGCCTGAAGTCTTCTGTTTCAGGTAAATAATGAAGCAAAAATTGCCCTAATGCAGCCACCTGAGTGGGTTAGATTGGGTTTTCAATTTCCTCAAGATAGCCTGAAAACCACTGGGAACAACAGCAGGTAACAGGAACGTGTTTCCTGCCATCCTCAAACACCATTCACATTCTTTTCCCTGTAACTATCACCCAGCCACTTCTTCAAACCCCACCCCAAATAATCCCTTGCTGACCTGCTCCTAAGCCTTACCCGGAGTTTCAAATTGCCAATTCCATACAAAACTCACCAGGAGAGCAAATTATTCCCACTGCAGATCCACTGGTGACCAACACAAACGGTGACTATAAAGAATTTTATTACAACAAGACCTCCTGGTTTATTAGAATCCAGTTCAAGGATCACTCCTGAGCCTGCCCAGACACCCCAACAACCCCAGCCTGTCCCTGGGAGCATTGTCCAAACGTTCCTGGAGCTCTGGCAGCCTTGGGGCTGTGCCCATTCCCTGATTCCAGTGCTCAACTACCACCTGGCAGAAGAAACTTCTCCCAAAATCCTGGTTATGCTAGTTTCTTGGAAATAAAGCACAGGGAACAGACTTGGCTGTCCTCAGTGTATTCATTAGAAGTCACTGCACCAGGACACGACGCTCACGTCCAGATTTCTCTTTTCATTTCAAACCAGTGGCTGTGCCTTTGTTCTACATGAAACCACATTGGATTCCTTTTAAATTAACAAATCTCGTGCCTTTAACACAAATAATATCAGCTCACAGCTCTGTAGCAGCTTAAATAATCCAAAGACTCATGCACATGGAGCAGACAGAAATCCATCAGCGTCCTGCACGTTCCTGCTGTGAATCCACAGATTTTATGATCCCAAGATTGCCAACTTTTCCCATCACAATCTCAGCAAGTCTTTTGGGAAAAGAGACATAAATGGGAAGTCAAAAACTACTGCTTAAGACCATGCTGTTTTGAGCACTTGAACAGTATTGAAATTTGTGTTACTTATTATTTCTCCAATATTTACACTCACAGCTGGCGGTTGCCAAGAAGTCGGAACTCAGAATAAAAGACTGAGGAATTTCTGGTGAATACCCACCAACTGAAACAAACCAGCCCATTAGGATTGCTTCCTAAAAACCCTAAACCTTCACCAGAAACAAAAAGCCACCAGAACACCTCCCCACACATCAAACACACCCTTAAAACACCATTTCCCACATCCCCTTCCGCCTTACCCGCGCACTGAACTCCCCCGTTTCACTCACAGCGAATCCCGTAGATCATGAGAGGATCCAGCTGCTTCTTGCCGTGCTTCCCCTGGCCCGAGAGGTTGGAGATGGCCTGGATCTCCCTGTGGAAGAGGTAATCCAGCAGGGTCAGGGCCATCTTCTCGGCCGTGCGGCAGTTGGTGCTGATGTGCAGCATGTCCGCGGGCGTGATGGGGCAGCGCACCCGCATCTCGGGGTTGTTCTCATCGCCCAGCCACGTCCCGTTGGGGTAATCCTCTGAAACGCACATGGGGGGAAAGGCTGAGCAAGGAGGCAGGCTCAGGAGACAGCCAGCAGCTCTGCAGTTTGCATCACCTGCCCCAGTTTGCTTCCCGGTGTCCGGGAGCTGATCCCAGCTGAGCGCGGCGGGATCGCGACATCGGCTGCTGAGAGAAAGAAACCCAAATTCACCCCAGCAGTGAGCAAAAGTTATTGCTGTTCACGTTCTGGGGTCACTCCAGGTGTCCAACTCGCTCTCAGAGATCTCTTTTATTGAGAAATCGCTCCATGCCCAGTACCCTCATCCCCTAAAAATGAAGGTTACTGCAGCTCTGGGATACTCTCAAAGCACAGCAAATTTCAAGCAATCAACAGCTTTGAACTTTGTTCTTCCCCTACCCCAAACCCATGAGATTAAGACAAGGCTAATCAAGATTAGAGATTTAAGAAATTATAATAAATAGTGAACACTGACTTGTTTACTCATTTAAAAGGAGTACATCAAGCAATGACAATGATTTAGGGATGCAACCAGAGATGCCAAACAAAATTGGGGTTTTTCCTCTTATTTACTGACTACATTATTTTCTAAACAGTAGCTTCCCAAAGAACAGGTCCAGCAGAAGGATAATTAATCAATCACTAATCATCTTCCCTCTTATTCAAATATGAGACCATCAGTAGCACAGCTATACCCACCTACACACACACACACTCAACATATTCAGAACCTTTTTTATTTCTTTCCCAGTTTCTCAGTTTGTCAAGGGCAAAAAAAAGGAATACTAGGGATTTAATTAAATTAATAAATTAAATTCAAAGGAATAACAGGCCCTCACTTCAATTAACCTGTGCAGACAATGCCAAAAGTCAATGGACTCAAGACTAACCAGAAACTGGAACAGAGCTCAGGACCAATCCCACCTCGAGTGGAGGACAGAACACACGGCCAAGGATGAGACTCCCATTCCAGACATAAACCAAACTTCCAGAACTCCTCACACAGCTAATAGGAACTGGGTAGAAAACACTCCAGCAATATTTCACTGTCCACTGACACGGACCATTTGGATTTGATTTCCGTGTTTGCTCAACTCTGCGGAGTAAAACAAGGTTTGCTGACTGAGAGGTCACTCAGCCCTTCCACAGAGAGCTTTACTGTAATTTATTGTGAACAGCATTCAATTACAGGGACAATAATGACCTTCCTTTCATTAAGTGATCCTAGAGCAGAGTTTTGGGATACAAAGTCCCCCATTCCTGGTTTCCATAACCCTTCCAGGCCCCAAGGAAGGTGACAGAGCTCAGGTCAAACAGCGTCTCCTTTTCACACCGAGTAGGACCCAGAGCAAGCAGCAGCTGCATTTCCAAACCCTGCACTGGGCTTTATCAGACTACAAGCCAGAAGAACTCAATAAAATATAACATAAAAGCAACTCCAAACACTCCAAACTGCTTTTCCAGCACGACCTTTGGGTTGAGTCACCCCACATGTCAGGGCCGAGTTTATAGCGATGAGTAACGACAGGATGAGGCAAACGTTGGATTGTGCAATCCTGATTTATCACTGAGAGCAGCAGATTATCAGCACAAACACAGCCACACAATCAGGGAATGCTTTGGGCTGGAAGGGACCTTAAACATCATCTCCTCCACCCCCTGCCACGGGCAGGGACACCTTCCACCATCCCAGGCTGCTCCAAGCCCTGTCCAACCCAGCCTTGGGCACTTCCAGGGATCCAGGGGCAGCCACAGCTGCTCTGGGCACCCTGTGCCAGGGCCTGCCCACCCTCACAGAGAAGGATTTCTTCCTTAAATTCATAGGATTCATTTTATATAACGTACAAGGGACACTCTTTATTGTTGATGTATGTAGCAAGTCATCCCTCCAACTTTTTTTCTACTGAAATCAGAACTTCATGCCCTGTCCCGAATATATTTTTATACACTTGCAAATTGTTTGTATTTTTTTTTTTTAATTTGATCCTGTCTTTTTTATCCTGAGCCAGGATAGGTCACACTGGCTGCTTTCTGCTCCCAGTACCAGGTGCCATCTGAAAAATAAAGTGGTTTGGATGAGCTGTGCCTTGTTTTGCATGCCACTGTGTCTGGCCTCACCACAAGTCTGGTTACCATTATCAGGGAAAACAACAGGCTGTTCCTCAAGATAAATGGACTGGGTTAGAAAAATTTGGGCAGATCTGGCGAAGCAAAAACATCTCTGGATCAATGTGTACGTTTTTCAAAGCAATTCTAGGAAGGCTGAATAAATTATCCTCCAGCCTATCACAGCCTCAGTGCCTTGCAGCTCACAGGATTGCTGTTGGATATAGGAATTTTTATTCTTTATGGAACACCTTTTGCCTGCAGACTCTTTTTAACAAACGTTGTTAACCTACATGAACCAAAGATTTTGTTCAATTTGCAAAATCCTCTCTTTTTTTTCTGCTGGCACGGAGTCCAGAACATACTGTTTTTACCACATGCAACTGTTCTTTTATTACTCCCAGCCTGGAAAAAAAGACATTATCTTGTTATTCTGACCTATGACCACAATCCCCCCACTAAATTATCTCTTGCATTTTCCTCCTGCTTTCAAAGTTCCAACAGAAAGGGAATTTATTTTATAACCATTTTGCATTAAGCATGACTGAAGTTAACCATGAATCCACTGCAGCTCCGGGAGGGCACAAAAGATAAATTATTCCTTATTTTAGATCAAAATCCTTTAGATCCTGCCAGGCTGCCAACACATCTGGCACTTTGCAGGGAGCAAATACAGGATTGGCACCCAAAACTCTGGTGGAAAGAGGAAACCCAGGGCCAGTTGTGAGTGAGGCACTAACACCCTGAGCTCTGATGTGGTGTGGAGGAGAATGGATGAGGAAGGAGAAAACAGAAGGGGAACTGGATGGAAATTCTCTCTGAACAAATAAATCCATAAACACAATTGACTAAATCTGAATCACTGGAGGTTCCCAGCACTTAAACACCCTTCCATGCATGTGGGCTGGATTTTTAGGTGTATCATCAGGCTTTGGAGGTGACATTTGGGTGGCATCTGGGGGAGGTGGGTTATTTAGTGCACGCTCTGTAAAAGCCAGACTCCACCCCAGCACTGCACAGCCATCCCCTGCTGCTGCTGCTCCTTCAAGATTTCCAAAAACTCAGGAAATGTGAGCTGAGGAGGAAGAGAACAGTCAAAGAACACATCTCCCTTCAACTCAGTGCAGCACACGCTCATCTGGAGCTCAGCTCATCACACACCTCATTTGCCCTGTTTTGCTTTCTTTAATTAACTGAGGAAGAACTTCATTCCCTGGAGGGTGGCAGTGTCCTGGCACAGCTGCCCAGCGAGGGTGTGGAGTCTCCCTCTCTGCAGACATCCCAGTCCCACCTGGATGTGCCCCTGTGTCACCTGCTCCAGGTGCCCTGCCTCGGGCAGGGTGATCCCAGAGCTTCCTTCCAACCCCAAGCATTCCCTGATTCTGTGAATTTTCCTGAGGAGCCTGCTGCCCTCTGAGGAGAAAGGTGCTTCCTTGCCTTTTTTACACCACAGAAGGGACTTCTGATCATTTCTCCTTCCAGAGCAGAATGTCCTGCCAGCTTTACCAGACTCCCTCTCTGCACTCACAGCCTCCTTTCCATGACACACCAATTTTCTAGTTCCTCCTCAATGCTCTTTTCTCAAAAATTTGCCTTTATCTCCATTCTACTGAGCCCAGCTTGCTTTTCAGTGCTGGTTTTGACTCTTTTTTTTTTGCTGCATTTCTTTCCTCTCCCAGCACAGCTGACTGTCCATCCCTGTTTGGGGACTGCCAGGCAAAGGAGGAATTCTCTGGAAACAGGAGGAGCCACTTTGGGGTCAGCAGCAAGAAAAGCCCTGTCAAGAGAACAAAAACCAGACACAGGGGCTGCTCTGGCCGTGCTCTCCCACTCAGGGAAGTGACAAATACTGAGCTGTTACATTTTTCCATCGGGATACACACCCCTGGTCTGACATGGGAGCCTAAAAGCAAAGCCAGGCTCTGCTCTCTCCCCAGGAGCTGTCAGTCATTCCTTTAAAACTAGGGAAAACAAAAGGAAACACCTGCCCACAGAAAAACTGGAATTAACATGTTCCATCACTCCAAGAAGTTGTGTTTATTTGACTCTCAAGGCTGGGTGCAAAGTTGGCAGTGGCAGCAAAAGACTGGTAGGTGCAGAGAGGCAGAAAGATGAATTAATCTTTAAAAAATTAAAATAAACCTCAAAAAAACAAATCCTGAGCTACAAAAATAAACCTCCATTTCTAGAGAAATTAAATAATGTTTTGGCTGATGTATAGAAGATTCAACATCAGCATCATGTGGAGGGTTGGAACGAGATGAGCTTCAAGGTCCCTTCCAAACCAAACCATTCCATGACTCTCTGATCTTTTAATGAGCTCCTGTCAATTAGCAAGAGTTCACAGGAGCAGTGATTAATTGGCAGAGACTCCAGAGCACTGACTTTATTAATTAAAAATCATTAAGTCTGTGGAAGGGAGGGACAAGCAGCCTGTAAATTCACCTCCATGTCCAGCAGTGGGATTGAAAGCTGTGCTAAAAGAAAGGTTAAAGAGCTTTAAAGTCACATTCAGCAAAACCTCCTCCAGCACAAAATGCAGCTCAGCCACTGGGAATTCTGGCTCAGGAACAACACACATGGCCTGGGCACAGAGCTGGAGCTTTTCACTTGACTGTTCTTGTGTGGGGGGAAAGAAAGGTTTCATTTCCTTGTGAATATCAAAGAAAAATCCCAGAATCATGGAATGGTTTGGGTTGGAAGGGACGTTGGAGATCATCCAGTTCCAACCCTGACACCTTCCACTATCCCAGGCTGCTCCAAGCCCTGTCCAACCTGGCCTGGGACACTTCCAGGGATGGGGCAGCCACAGTAAATCACATTTAGTGATTTTTTTGAAGTCTTCTCTGGGAAATCCATCCCAGGGCCTCCCCAAGCTCACAGGGAGAGGAATTCCTTCCCAGTATCCCAGCTCAGCCTGCCCTATTTCAGTTGAACTCCAGGAGAACCTCGTGCTGCAGCAGCACACGAAGGCTGTGGCTGAAGGAGACCCAGTCCCAGCTCACTCCCAAGCCCCTGTGGATCCAGGACCAGGGGATATTTTGGGAGCAGCCCCTGCACTCACAGGTTCTTCAGCCTCAGCACAACATCAGTGAGGTCACTTGTTTGTTAAGTTTTGGTGAAACCCAAGAGAGATTCCTTTCTTTTATGACTCATGGGAGGATGCGATCAGATAAAAAGTTCAGATAAAAAAAGGCTCAAATAAAATTCCGAAAATTAAAATCCACGGACTCAAAGGGCTTTTGAAAACCTTGGAAAATGTGTTTCGTGTCAGAAAATCAGATTTCTAATTTGGGTTTTACCCTTTTTCCCTTGTTTAATATATCTTTGTTATATTTGGGTGGAGGTGGGCCGGTGTTAACTCCAAATATCCCTGTGGCCGACACCTGCAAGAAACTTGTTCATCTGCTGGTTCTCAATAACTGAAAAAAAACCCCAAAAAACCCCAAAGCAATTCAATTTTTATAATTTTCTTTGGCTTCCACGAGTCCTGAAGCCTCATCAAGTGTCTCCACATCAGCTGCACATCATTTTGTTTTAGGGTACAAAAGGTTCACTCCTGTTGTGCTCCAGCTCCTTCTCGCTGTGCCTGGCCTGAGGAGCTTGGCAGGAAAGAGCTCCAAGTGCTCATCCCACGTCTGAGATCTGATCCTGCCCCGAGCTGGAAAATCCTGTGGACAGATAAGTCTGGGCCATGGACAAAGAGCTGCTTGGATTCCCATTTGGAAAGCAAATCCTGAGTGCTGTTTAATGCTGCTGTTATCAAATGACTGCTTCAGATGCCAAGTTGAGGAGACAAGACGTGACTGAGGAGTTTTCTCTGGAAAAAAAACCCATCAGTCAGCCCTTCATTAACACCCAGTGCAGAGCAGGCTCCCCTTATCTGCTCCAAAAGTCCATGTTTACATTTCTAGCTTGGGATTCTCAGCATCAGAAACTGGAGGGACAGGACATGGGGAATGGTTTCAAACCAGGGTTAAATGGTTAAATTCCTCCCTGTGAGGATGGGGAGGCCCTGGGATGCATTTCCCAGAGAAGCTGTGGCTGCCTCTGGATCTCTGGAAGTGCCCAAGGCCAGGCTGGATGGGGCTTGGAGCAGCCTGGGACAGTGGAAGGTGTCAGGGTTAGAACTGGATGGCCTTTAAGGTCCCTTCCCACCCAAACTATTCCATGATTCAACATCTTCAGAGCTTTGAAGGCCCAAAAATTGATTCACAAATGAAGTTCTGTGCAAGGAGGACACTGAAGAACAGCTGCAGCATTTCAGATTGGGGAAATCCAATTCAGACTCTTCAGAACCTTAAAAATGCACAAGAACTCTGGAAAGCACAGGAAAAGAATCTCAAAATAACTGAACAGACCAAACTTTCCCTTCTCTTACCACCTTAAAGGTGCAAGTGCAGTATGTGAAAACTGAAGGGGAAAATAACATCCATCCCATGCAACCATTAAAAAATGAACCATTATAAAATAAACCATTATGAAATAAACCACTATAAAAGAAATTTCCTCGTGTTTAGTGTATAACCCTTAATGGCTCTCCAGCTACTGAAGTGTATCAGTGAAACTAAAAAAGCTCCTCCTGTGCTCCTTGTTCTGCACAAGTCACTGAACTGCACAAAGCTCATTGCTTTTAAGCATAATTAGAATGTTCACAATTAAATAAAATGCACTGCTGTGTTTGAAGTGAGAGGGTGCTGCACTCCAAAACTCACAGTAAGAACACACGCATGCCAAAATTAACTGGACTTTGAAAAACACATGGAATGAAGTCACAGTGTTCAGTCAGCAAAAAAACCCAGCCTTGTTCTACACCAGAAACTGGGCTCAAAGCTCCTCCTGTATCATTATTTTTCAGGGATAGAAAAGCAGTAACACTAATTTTTAAATTATCACAATTACATGAAAGCAACCAGCAGAGAGCAAACAGTGCCTTTATAGCAATCCATTCCCTAAATCCTGAAAATATCCACAGCTCCATGTCAGATAAACCCAACTCTAAGCACAGTTTGGTTTTGCTTTCCAGAGCCAGGAGTGAACACCTGGTGTTTGGTTCCAGTCCTGGGCTGGGTTCTCAATCCACAGCCCCTCAGGTTTTACCTCTGCACACCTCAGAGTGTCCTGGAATTGTGTCCCAGCTGATGAAAGCCAAGGGCTGCTGTGACTTTGCCTCTCCCTGCACACCAGCCCTGTTATTCTCCATCCCTTCCTTTATTAATAATTGAATTTGTGCCACCCTGCAGGTGAAGTCACTTAGCAATTCCCTCCTGTGCAAGGGCAGGTGGAGGGGGGTCACTGATCTGATCCTCACAGCATTCATCAATCTCAGAGATTTGGAATGGATGAGTGTTCCAGAGGTCTGAGGGAAATCAGATCTGCAGACATTAATGGATTAGGTGTTTCTTCAGAATATACATGCACCTCAGTGGGTCAAACACCACATTTGTCTGTGCAAATCTGTGCCAGAGCAAGGCAGGAAAGGGATTACACAACAAACATCCTGCTGGGGCTGGCAACTTCCCTCCTGGCATAGTAAAAATTCTGGAATCACTGAGGTTGGAAAAAAAGAAAATTCCCCCTGAATGGGCCAAATCTCTGGTTTACAGGATATGCTCTGGAGGGGGCCTTGGCTTCCCAAGAGAGCTTAGGGCTTTCCAGCCTCAAGAAGTTGTGTTTTGCCTTCAGGATGTTTGATCTCCTGGCCTAACAGAATAGCAGGACTACACCAAGTGATCAGACTTCAGGAATTACTGGTGTGCACGCTACGAGCACTGAGGATATAAAGGTATAAACATAAAAGTAAATACATAAAAGGTTATACGAATAATTATTTATGATGTTCCAAAAGCAAGACTGGTTGCTTTTGCAATTTTTAAAAGTAGAATTACTGGTGTTTTAAACTGGTCTAAAAATCATTCTGGGACACCACCTAAATCCCTGCTATTTCCAAACCCTATCCCTTTAATCACTAATTGATTACCTGCTCTCCTCTTCATTCCTTTTCTTGCACTGGCAGAATTAACTCCCCAACCTATAGGAAAAGTTTCCAAGGACTACTTTTACTGCTGCATTTTCAAATTCCCAGCGACTGAACCATCAAAAATATTTCAATTCTGCCAGGCTGGAACCCAAAAGAATAAATGAGGCTTTTCTGCCCCCTTCTGTTTATTGTCTGCTGAATAAATTAAATATACCAGGACTACACTAAGTGATCAGACTTCAGGAATTACTGGTGTGCACGCTAAGAGCACTGAGGATGTAAAGGTATAAACATAAAAGGTGAATACATAAAAGGTAAATACAAAGCTTGAGCTTTGATCTTTTTCAGATCCTGTGCTGCCCAGGGGTGCAGCTCTGAGCTCACATTCAGGGTCACTCAGCTCTGCACAGAGCAGGGACACAAAACAAATCCTGCTCCTGCTGCACACCAAGGACAACTTTCAGCCCAACAGCACAAACAAGGGTGGCTGGAGGGAGGAACAAGAAGGATGGGACCTCACAACCTGCAGCTGGAATTGGACAATTAAACCCCAATGTGCAAATGGACCAAAACTGATCAAAGTGTGAGACCTTGTGACCGTTTGTCCATTTTGTCTCCATTTTGGGTCCATTTTGGGTCCACCTTGGGTGTAGCCCTGGCCAGGCTCTTGTCCTGCCCAAGGTGTATCTTTAAAGGCCTTTCAATAAATATCTGCTTTATTCTCTTAGCTCTGTCCAGTCCCTGTTCCAGGTCAGCCTTCCCAAAGCATCAATATAAAATTATACATATATATATAAAACATTTATATATATTATATTTATATTATGTTATATATTATTTATATATTATATATCTTCATATTTCTTAATAGATGATATTTCCATTCTATCCTTATATTATTTTTAAATATTGCTGTTTCTTAATAGATGATATTTCCATTCTATTCTTATTTTTTTAAAAATATTTCTATTTCTTAACAGATGATATTTCTATTCTATTTTTAAATTATTTATATACATTATATAAATAATATAAATTTATATCTATATAAAAGATAAAAAATACATGTATAAATCATAAAAGGCATCAACATGAAAGGCAAAAAAAAACGCCCTTGGCATCAGAGGTACCTTCGGAGTTGAGGGTGATGAGGGTGACGTTGTTGCCGATGCTCTGGCTGCCCACCTGGCCGCTGTTGGACACCGAGTCGCTGGCCTCGGAGCCGCTCTCGCCGTCCTCGTTGTGGCTGTCGTCGTGCCCGGGCACCTTCACCACGATGGTGTTCTGCCGGCGCCCCGGCACCGCGCTGCGGGCAAGGAGCACCGTCACCTCAAGGGAACAGCCCCTCAGAGCAGGAATTGGAGTGTGGAACATCCAAATCCCAGAGTTACTGAGCTCACTGGCACTGCAGGCAGGGACCACTGTTTGCCTCAAGGGAACAACCCCTCAGAGCAGGAATGGGAATGTGGAATGTCCAAATCCCAGAGTTATTGAGCTCACTGGCACCACAGGCAAGGAACACTGTTCACCTCAAGGGAACAAACCCCTCAGAGCAGGAATGGGAGTGTGGAATATCCAAATCCCAGAGTTATTGAGCTCACTGGCACCACAGGCAAGGAACACCATCACCTCAAGGGAACAAACCCCTCAGAGCAGGAATGGGAGTGTGGAATGTCCAAATCCCAGAGTTATTGAGCTCACTGGCACTGCAGGCAGAGACCACTGTTTGCCTCAAGGGAACAACCCCTCAAAGCAGGAATGGGAGTGTGGAATGTCCAAATCCCAGAGTTACTGAGCTCACTGGCACCACAGGCAAGGAACACCATCACCTCAAGGGAACAACCCCTCAGCAGCAATGGGAGCATGGAATATCTAAATCCCAGAGTTACTGAGCTCACTGGCACTGCAGGCAGGGAGCACCACTCACCTGAGGGGAACAACCCCTCAGAGCAGGAATGGGAATGTGGAATATCCAAATCCCAGAGTTATTGAGCTCACTGGCAGCGCAGCGACGCTCACCTCAGGGGAACTGTAGGAACCCTAAAATCCCCTCAGGGAAACATCCAGGCTTTGTCCTGGAAAGATCAACCATAGAGTCTTCCCTGGCTGGACTGCAAGAGAGGACTTCCCTCATGGCACCTTGCAAACTGCCAATCGACCTTGGATTGCTTCCCTCACCGGTACTTAACCCTGCCCTCCCCAGCTGCTCACCCCTCACACCCCTCTAAGGGTTGCTGCCCTTTGTACCACCCCTGTGCCCTCAGGTTGTTGGCCGCTGACCCCATGGTCAGTGGGTCTTCTGTCCCTGATCCCTTCAGGTTATAAACTGGAATAAGCTGGAATAAACTTCTCCTGGAACACATTCTACAGGAGGTTCTTGCTGTCTTTGCTCGGCTGAGCTGTCTGTGGGGTGTGTGTGCGCGTGCACCTGACATGGCCGCCCCTGCTCCCCCCTCAGGAGCTCTGAGCGGCTCCTGCAGGAAGCTCAGGGCAGGAGAGGCAGGAAGGGCCTTGTGTGTGATGAATGCCAGCAAAGGTTTATAATGTTCACTGTGCCACAGGGATCAGGGACAAAAGGCCAGGATCAAAGGAGCGCTCAGGGTTAAGTGTGGGGTCAGGACCCGATGGTCTGAGGGCCAGGGGCAGTACAAGGGCAGGGCAGGGCCGTGCCCTACAGGGGACACGGGGACAGACACCAGGGGAAACAATGGGGAAACAGGGAAGGGAGAAACCACAGGAACCAGGGACATACAGGAGCAACAGGGAAAGCAAAACTGAGGTAGATTGATGACACAGTGTTGAGAGCACCACAGGGTGCTTTCTTTTCTTTCTCGGCCTAGGTGGGGAAACTGTGGTAGATTTTAAGATCATCGAGCCCAACCCATGCCCTAACACCACCTCAAGTCAATCCTGGCACTGAATGCCACATCCAATCCTTTTTTAAACACATCCAGGGATGGTGACTCCATCACCTCCCCGGGCAAATGATTCCAGTACTTCATCACTCTTTCAGTAAAATACTTTGTCCTAACATCCAACCTAAATTTCCATTGGAGCAGCTTAAGACTGTGTCCTTTGGGTCACAGATAGCAGAAGGCATAAAAACCCTTAGGTATCAACTTCCTACATCTGCCTCAATGGAAAAGTCTAGGCCCCGTGTGCAAAACAAAAGAAATATCTGAGTAATTTATAAAAATATATTAATTACAACTATTTTCCACCCAGAATCCCCAGGTCCACTTGTTTAAAATTCACTTTAGATAGCCCAAGTTTTCCTTGGACTGCACATTCCTCCTTCAGCTGGTTAAATACAGGATTTTGGAGTGTTCTCAAGGGATTGTGCATCCATGTAAGAAATCCAGCTAGGGGAAATCCTCCTTTAACTTAACACAGAGATAATCCCAGCTCCTCCAGCATGTTCTCTCCCATCAAGAGGGAAGCAAGAGAACCTATCCAAGCCCAGCTTCAATCTTTCCCCCATTATTACCTCCAGCTTTCCTCATTTTTCCCTTCAAATTTCCTTTGAAACCGGTGCTGCCCAAGGAGGGAAGGAGGGAGGATTCCAGGGAATGCCACTCACTTGCTGAGGATGTTCTCCAGGGAATCTGCTGCTCTGCTCAGCGGCTCCTCCTGCCCCACCATCTTGGCCACGATGGAATTCTGCCGGTCGTTGTTGAGGATCACTGTGGTCTGAGGGACAACACTGCAAAAAAAAAAGAAAAAAAAAAAAATCCCAGAGGGAACTGGAATGTAAAGGAGCAAAACTTATAAATAATCCATGGAGAGGTTTTTGGTTTAAGTAATCCAGGGAGGCCTCTGGGCCTCTCCTGACATTGCTGACGCCGGCAATCCATCGAGTTTGACACCTGCACCACCCTGAGCACTCTGATTGTTCCAGAGGATGGATGGCTCCAGTGGAATTATATAAAAGTCCACGACCCCTGGGGAAGCAATAAGGAATTCATCAATTCAGGACACACAGGGGGAAGTCTGTAAATCACAGCTCCACCAAATTCTTTCTGGGAGAATCTGTGTGTTTGCAGAGGTACTGTGGCAAATTTACATGGTAATGCACCAGTTTCAGTAGGGTAATTCCTAGGAAAAGAGAATTTGAAAGGATTTATTGCAAAAGTGGATGATGAGCACGGTTAAAAGGCATGTGTTGTCCTCCAGGGTCAGGAGATGAGCAGCACAAGAAGCAGCAGAGCAAACAGGAATAAACTAACTGAATAAAAACAAGACTAAACTAATTCTTGCGTGCATTTCACACATTAAAAAAACCTAAAACCAAACACCAAAATCATTTAATGTGTGAGAAACCAGGAAAAGCTTCTCTTATCATTTCTGATGACAATGAGGAAGGAAAACTTGAGATGTGCTGAGTTTGCACTGGACTGCAAAAGGAAACCTGAAATAAACAGCTGCCTCCACATGCATTTGAGCACCTGATCTGTTTGCAGGGGTTATTCACATTACTGCCACACCATCACTCAGTATTCTGAGGTGTGGATTTGAGGTTTAAACTCTTCCTGCTGTGCCCAGGCAGAACTGAAGGGGAGAAATCCTGGTTTAGTTCCCCTTTGCTCCCCACAGTAAACAGCTCGCTCTTGTTTTCACTGCTCAGACGTGACTGGGGGTCATTTATTTTCCCTTGGCTAATTGCTGAAACACAAATTAAGCCAATCTGGTGACAGCAAATGCGTTTTCCTTCAGCTGTAGCAGAGCAGACACTTGAACATTCACGTGTCTGAGCAAGCCTGGAGTGCCAAATTATCCATCATCAAGGAAAGATAAGGCCCTGTCGTGGAGCTAACGATGAATGGATCCCAATTTTGGCACAAATAAAATGCCTGACCCACCCCAAATTTTTTGGCTCCAAAAGCTCCAGGCTGCAATGCCCTGCCTCCCACTGCCAGGGACTGCATGTGCTGCTTGCAACAGATGGGATTCCTCAGGGAATCCAAGGATCACCAGGGTGCAAACCTGGGGAGGCTCTGGAAGATGTTTGGCTCATCCCAGACAAGTGCAGGCTCTGCCAGAGCTCCTCGTGTGCACGTGGAGCTCAGATTTTAGAACAAAAGGAAGAAATGGGGGGGTTCTGTTGCTTTCCTGTTATTCTGTGGAGAATCAGGACTCAGGGCACTTCCTGTTCAAAGGGAAAAACCCACACATTTTTATTTAAATTAAAAAGAAAGGACAACTTCCATCTCTTTTCTCTGCACCAAACATTCAAAAACCCCAGCAAGCACTTGATAAAACAGGGAGATGTGGCAGTGCTGGCAGCTCCCAGGCCAGCAGCAACGTGTGTGTGCTCATTATATTTCCCAAATCATCCAAACAGCTCCTCTGGAAGTCCTCACATCCCAGTTTAAAATGTTCAAGTATTTTACACTTCCTTTCAGACGCTGTTCTTTATCACCATCTCCCTTGCAATCACTTCTGAAGGCCTGTTTAAAATGTCACTTACCAAAGCTTCTTTTTAATGAAGACTCTGAATAATTAATTTCAACTGGAGAGATAAATGCAATAAAATTACATTTAGAAAGTCCTTAGCATTTTGCTCTTATTAAGTTTGCATTAAAAAAAAAAAAAGCCTTAGCACTAAAAATTGGCATAAAATAAGGAATTGGGGGGATTGCTTTGTTTAAGGAATGTTCATTTTTTTTTTGGATTTGCTTGAAATTGCTCCTGATGTCCAACCTGAACCTCCCTTGGAGCAGTTGGAGGCTGCTCCCTCTCATCCTGCCCCTGTCCCCAGGGAGCAGAGCCCAATTCCCACCTGGCTGCACCCTCCTGGCAGGGCTGGAGGAAGGTGATAAAGAATTTGCTTCCCTGTGAGATAGTACAGTCCCTGTTTTTCAGATTTATTTAGAAATCTGCTGAACAGACACGAAATTAAAAATGGAATTCTACATAAAATCAAAATATTGGGCCAAGATGACAAAAAAATTAATAAAATTCGTAACAGCCAAATGCATCCTTGGATTATTCCAATTCCTTTCTTCAATCTCTCCATCTCTTTCTGAAGATGGAACAACTTTAACCATTCCTTCTGTACTAAAACAAAGAAAACACAAAGGAGGAGAACTTTGGATATTCCCTCAGATCCCAAGGGAAGCAATTTTGAGTGCTGCCAGTACTCAGGGGGAAGATGGAAGGAAAATATTCCTGGGGTCAGGGGGAGTTTCACCAACCCAGAGTGTCTGCACAGGCCCCAGAACTTTCCATCTGTGCTCACGTATTCCTTTCCCCAGAAGCACTGGGACTTGGAGAGACTGGAGCAGCAAATTGCCTCTTCTTGGACACAACTCCCTAAAAAACATTTCAATGCATGCAACCTGCAGATATTTGGCAATTTTTTAATTGCAGTTTACTGAATAATCTGTCAAATCACAGGTGAAAATACTCCTAAAAAAATAAACATACCAAGTAATGATTGCGTATTTAGCCTCTGATTTTTATTTTTTTTTGTTTAAATACAAAAGGCCAGTCTATACTTCGCATAAGGAACTCGCTGCCAAAGGTCATTTTCAGTATGGAAAATGTGTGAGTCAGATCTGATCATTCATGCTAAAGGCTGGGGTTCCATTGCCAATAACCTGCCAATCACCCAGAGTGCAGCCAGAGACACAAAAAGAACTTTTGGCAATGCCAGGACCATCCTCTCCTCCTCTTCCCAGCTGAGCTTTCCATTTGGAGAGAAAGGAAAAAAAATCAGGCAGAAGGAACAAACTGACATTTTTTCTCTTCCATGAGGATCAAAAGTGTTTCTCTAAAAAACTGGAAGTGACTTGGAGGGAGATTTTCAGACAGGTTCTTCCTTTTGTCCTCACTCCCATGGGTCAGTTCATGGAGAAGCATTAATGGGAACAGGAGCTGGAATTCCTGCTGGAAAACTCTCCAGCCTTAAGGAAAGCCAGGCTGGAAAAGAACTCTGCTATTTCCCAGTTTAAATTAAGATTTAAATGCACAGTTCATGTGTAGAGGGATATCACAATTATCCCTAGCAGGGAGAAAATCTAAATATAACAAATATTGTTGTACAATGTGGTGTTTTCTTTATTTTTTCTCTAGTTTATCTTTCACTAACACTCGTGTCCATCCCTACCAACAGCCTCTCTTTGCATCTTTTCATCATTATTTAGGAAGATAATGTCAAAATGCTCCTTCCTCCTGATGGCCACCTGCTTCCTTTGCCTGCTGCTCCCAGAGTTAAGGATCCCCATCCAAAAAGGAGTGAGAAAACCCACTCAGGATCTCCCACTGCACCAAACCCACAAACTGGCAAAGAATCCAGGAAATGACATTGGATTTATGCCCCAAAAGGAATGCAGAGAACAAAGCTGTCAACGAGCAGACTGTACCTCAACAATTCAAGTTTAAATTCCCAATTTGGTGGCCCAGTCACAGGAAATTGCCAAGAAAACAGCAGTGTCATCCATCCTTTTCAGTGAGAGCTCAGGATTAAAAATTCTCTTTGGATGCTGAGTTCCTCCAGAGCAGACATCTCAGAGACAGCCCCAGGATGGAGCAGGTCAAGCCAAAGTACACCAGGCATGGCTGGAAAAACTCCTGGAGATGAGAGGGCTGGGAGCAATTTATAATAACAGATAAAGCAAATTATGCTTTCTCCAAACAATTTAAACAAGATCAACATGGAATTTTCTCAACTCAAATCAGAGATTTTCCAAGTTAAAAAAATCTGTCTCTACCTACAGAGGAGCCTTTGGGTGGCTGGAGGCAGGAAAACATCAATTACCAGCTTTGAGATTAATTTAATTTTTTTTTTAATTTCATTTTAATTTTAATCCAATTTTCAAGGCTGTTAAACTCTCCTGGGGATTATTGTGCTCTGAAAAAAGCTGAATCCACCTGGAGAACCAAATTCCAAAATGACAACACCCTTTTCCAAGGAGTTCATCAACTGCTCAAAGTGACCCCAAACCCCCCCAAACCCTCCAGGCTGGTTCCTCCAGGGAAATTCCACCACCTTGATAGGGACACAAATGATTTTAGATCTTGGTTTAAAAAAAAACAGAACAAAAATTTTAAATCTCTCATTTTGAACACAGCTGAAACTGTAAAAATTAAACGTGGTGACACAGGGTCCAAGGAATGTTTTGCCTTTCAGAAATACACCAAACCAGGAAAAATAGCAAAAAAGAACAGAAAAAAACCACTCAAAAATTAGAAAAAAATAGCAAAAAATAGGGGGAAAAAAAAAGATAGATGAATATTTTTTAAAATAGAAAAGAAAGGAGAAATAGGAAAAAATTTAAAGATTAGAAAAAATGGAAAAAAACAGGACAAAAAAGATTAAATAGAAAAAAATAAAAGGGAAAAAGTGGGGAAAAATAAGGGGAAAAATGGGGAAAAACAGGGGGAAAACTCATCCAGGCCACGTGTGACATAACCAGGATTGAAAAGTGCTAGAAATTCCATTAATTAACCGTCTCCTACTTTTGATTATGGCCAAGAAAAGGCCGGGTCACGCCATAAGCACCAGGTCAATACCAGCCTTTTTTGAAGATAAATGTACTCATAAAAACACAACAGCAGAGATATCTTGTTTTCAGGCAGTCTGGAAAGAAATTTACAGTTATTACCCTTCTTTGAGCCTTAACTTCCTGAGCCAGATAAGGAGCAGCACTGCAGCAAGTGGAGATTGTGCTCAGTGGGAAATGAGGGAGCTGCCCTGATCCTCAGCAGCTTCCAGGAGTGAAATTATTGATTCCAAGAGGAATTCTGGAGGTTTAGAAAACACAGTTTTTGAACCAGGAGTAAAGACTTGGGGTTTTTTATTGTAGAATTAGTTACTGGGAGATGATTTTCCTGATTTTTCTGACTAATTGTGGTAGTGGCAGAAGTCTGATTTGAGTCTTGGGGGTGGAGGAGGCAGCGTTATAAATTGGATTTCAAGATATTAATTACAGGAAGTGAAGCCTCACTGATCAGCAGGTAACAAATAAATACAAAATCAGGTTCCTGCAAACAGCCCCGAGTTCTTTCTGAGAGGTTTGCAAATAATTCCCATCAGGTCACTCTGCTTTTCCTGCTTTTCCAAGTTCCCAGCTGTGTTGCCTTTCCCACAACACAGATATTTTCCAGCCATTCCAAGGATGCTTGGAATGAAATTAGGGATTAAATCTCGAATTTCCAGATTCCCCTGAGGGCACCTTAAAGAAATCCTGCTCTTCCCTTGGTATGAAAAACACAATTTCAGGAGTTATTGGGAGCAGATTTCCTGCTCCTGGAACAAAGAGATGGAGCTCGAGATATGCAAAAATGTACAGTTCCTAAAAAAAAAAAAAAAAAAAAAAAAAAGGGAAAAATGCTGTTTGGAAAGACATTCCAAGGGTTTTTAGGGGTGGAAATGCAGCAGTTAAGTGGCAGAGCTGCTGCCAAGGAAAGCAGATGGAACAGGGGCTCCAAGCTCAGTGAGATCTGGGAGAGGTTATGGAGCCACAAAGGTTGGAAAAGACCTTGGGGATCAGCAATTCCAACCTTTTAGGTTGGTTCATCCTTGGGAATCCCTCTGCTGCTACTTTCCATCCTGCTTCAAGTGAAACTGAGGCACTCCAATCCCACTGAAATAAATCGATTTTTTTCTTTTTCAAACTCAAGAGTTTTAAATGACTCCACATTTCAATTATTATGTGATTTTCCAAAAGCGAGACTGGTTGCTTTTGCAATTTTTAAAAATAGAATTACTGGTGTTTTAAACTGGTCTAAACTGGTACAAAAATTATTCTGGGACACCACCTAAATCCCTGCTATTTCCAAACCCTGTCCCTTTAATCACTAATTGATTACCTGCTCTCCTCTTCATTCCTTTTCTTGCACTGGCAGAATTAACTCCCCAACCTACAGGAAAAGTTTCCAAGGACTGCTTTTACTGCTGCATTTTCAAATTCCCAGCGACTGAACCATTCAAAATATTTCAATTCTGCCAGGCTGGAACCCAAAAGAATAAATGAGGCTTTTCTGCCCCCTTCTGTTTATTGGCTGTTGAATAAATTAAATACACTGTGTGCAACACAGCCTTCCACAGCCCAGTGCTCTGCTTCACACAGATCAAGATTTTTAGATTTTCACTAACCATGATCCCATTTTCCCAGCATCCACGAGGTAAAAACCTGCCCACTTTTATTAAATACAATCATTTTTTAATTGTTTCTTCAGGCAGAAAGCAAAGCTTGAGCCCTGTATACCAAATCCCACGTCCTGCACCTTTCCATTTATTCCTGGAATAGCTGGCTGTGCTCATGGAGCCATGGAATTAAATGTTCTGCTTTCCCTGGACTTCATCTCATTGATGGGATTTGGCAAGGGAGGAGCTTCCCCCACATTTGAATATGTTATAATTGATTTAAAATGTCCTTTGACAGTAATTAGACCAGTAAATGTCCCCCTAATCTGTGTCTAAACCCAAATCCTGCTTGATTCCCATGTGCTCCTCTTTTTTTCCCTTCCCAGAAACCCTTACAATTAAAGGATGTTGGTTCTAAATGGAACTAAAAGGATTCCCTGAGGTCTCTGACCCAAAGCAAGTGTTTCAGCTGAGTGGGAATAAATAAACTGTTTATCCACACGTGGCTAAGAGTGAACAGGAATCCTGCAAACCTCCCAAATCAAAGCATTTCACATTTATCCAGAGCTAAGTTAACAGGGAAAACACACAATTTCCTAGCAAAAAAAAAAAAAAAAAAAGAGTAAAATATCAAACCTGGTAGCACATCTGAAACCTTTGTCTAAAACTTGAAGGAGCTTTATTACCTAAAATCTGATTTTCAGTGTAAATTCTCTTAAAGAATTCAAACCCACCTCTTTGTAAAAGTTCATTTCGGTGCTTTAAGCCTGACAGGCACCACCACAATTAAAAAAAGATCCAAACCACACTTTTTCCATCCTTCTCTCAGCCCTAAATCATCAGCTGCTACTTGCTCAGCTCTCACTTGAATTATTGGACTCTCAGAAACGATATTTCATCAGAAACCATTAACTTTAGAAAAATTGCAGTGGGGAGAAGGAATCCACAGTTCAAATCTTGGTCAGTCTGAGAAGTTTTATAAATGATTTCCACCCCATCCGTGCAGGAATTACTGAACTCTCCAAAACACAGCTGAAAGGATGATGTTAAATTGTTGGTTTAATTCCATAACTTGACCTTTCCCTCTCGCCTCAAATGCTGCAAGTCAGACACTGCTTCCCAATTTAGCAACAAATTCCTGGGCACTTGGCTCCCCAACATCCGAGTGCAATGTGAAATTCCACAAGAGCTCTGCTGTGGGAGCTGTTTAATGCAAGATGCCACTTCCTCCTAATCCTGGGGAAATTGGGAATTAATAAAAATCCCAGCCCTTATTTTCAATATTAACTGGTGTTGCTGATAAATAGAAGAGATCACAGAAATCTTCCCCAGGAAACCCACGTGGCCAGGAAGGCAAAATAAAATTAAACCTCGAGAGGTTGAGGCTGACAGGTTTTGTGACAAATTAGGAGATTTTTTGGAAAGCATTGTCATGATTTCCAAGGAATTAAAGATGTCAGGTTTTGGGAGGCTTTTTTTTTTTCCCATTCCACAGCCAAAGAAACAACAGAAGCCTGGATAATGAAAGAGGAGCTGACAGATAATCTAATAATGCCTTAATTTCATCTGTTCTGTTTATAAACTCCAGTTTTGAATGCAGACAGAACTGCAGTTCTCAGAGAAACTTCTCCACTACACCTCAAGAAGGAATTTGGGGCTTTCATCACCTATTCCACGGCACAACAATTCCTCCAGGCTGAAATGCTGCTCAGTGACAGTGCTCATGAAGGTGACAGCCACTGACTTCCTTCATGTACAAAGCCACACAAAACATAATTCTCAAACCCAGCCTGCAAACAGAGTGTTCAAACACAAATGATGTGTGAAAACCCCTTGATCTCTTTATCAGAGCTGAAAACAGGGGCCTCAAAAGGCTGGGAAAGCAACAATTTTGTGGCCCTATCCATGAAATTATGAACAGCCATTCAAATTCTCACCCCCTTAACTGAAATTTCACTTTACCAAATTATTTTGCTCAAGAACATCCAAATTTTGCTTGCACTTCTTCAGTGCTCGTTACAAACCTTGTGATTCTAAACAGGATTTTTTTTTTAATTCATGAAGTGTTAATGATGGTTTTTTCATTGTCAATATTGATTCTGTCACCCAGCTGGGAGTGGAACCAAGATCAACGTGGTGAGAACAGATCCCAAACAATTGTGCCATTTTCCTGCAGCCCCTTCCTCTTCAATCCTGCAGGAAAACAGCCCCAGAATTCCACCTGGGAGAATCCCCAGAACTGGGAATTTAAAATCAATGTTTGCTCCCGTGCCAGAGGCTGCTGACAGCCAGGGAAAGGTTGGGAATTCATGGATCCCAGAGGGTCCATCCCAAGCAAGGACAAAAGTCCAGTTGTGGTCGTGTCCAGGCCTCCCAGAATTCATTGTTTGCACATTTGCTGCTGGGTGAGACCCCAGGAAAGGCTAAAGGAGAAATAAAGGAGAAATAAATCCAGATTGCTGCAGAGTGACAGAATTCCTGAAAATCTGGGGAACTCCAAAGCTTCTCCATATCAAACCTGGACAGCTCAGCCCCAATTTCTGACTCTGTATCTGACTCCCTCTCAGCCCCAGCCACTGCTGAGTTGTTTTTCCCTGCTTCCAGGGCTGGAATTCAGTGTGTGAGTGAGCTCAGGCTGATTCATGCACCTGCACCTTGAAAAGAAACCCTTCAGCCTTGCATGATCCTCTGCTCTTCAATCCATGCTTTGCTTCCAAATAAATCAATTAAAATCTTCCTGCAACTTCAGGGCCTTCAGAAGCAATTCCAAGAAGGAACAATTAGCTCTTAAATTGAGTTAAAACCAGCAAAAATCCTGAAGGTTCGCAATGTTAATTTATTTATCACTGAATGAAATAAAAGGATATAAAGTGGTTTACATCCCCTAATGAGTTATAATATCAACTGCAATGAGCACAGGGAAGAGTCTCAGCAGCCACTGCTCACTGATAAGGGCTGAGGAATTATTATTCCTTCTAAAAGTCTGGATTAGCATAGTGGGATAGTTTATTATAATCTGTAAAAATCCTCCTGATAAAAATGCAATTAGGTTGGCCAAGGGGTTTGTAATTCACAGAAGAAATAAATATATAGATATATATATATATAAATTTTAAAAATAGAATTCTGGCTGGTTTAGGGTTTATGCACCAATGCCTTGGTTATATTTCTTTAGGTTTGTTTGTTTTCCTAAAGGTTTTATGCAGGAGCAACAACATTTTTGCTAAATCTAGAACAGTCTCCCTACAATTCATGCCACACCACATTCTCTGCTTTACAACCTCATTTAAAATCATCTCAACTGGCAATTTTGCATTATTTGACCCCAAACCCACTTGTAAACAAGGAAACAATCAGCAGAAACACAGCTCTGGAATTTGGGGGATGTGGAGCCAGGAGGCTCTGCCAAATGGCAGATTGCAAAGTGGGTGGACAAGTGTTGTTCTCCAAATCCAATTCAATTGTTTTGCTGATTAAATGTAATGGTAAAACAAACATTTTAATGAGCCACACCTACAAAAACACAGCAAATTCAAACATCCCATCTGCTACAAAACTGCATCTGAGGAATCCTAAATTAATAAGCCAAGGTTCAACCCCCAATGAGTTTTGTTCAAGGACACCAGGATGGATTTTGGCTCATTAACTGAGTGCAATTAATCTACGGTTCCATTTAACTGTCTCACTTTCATTAAAGACAAAAAATACAAATGTTTTTATCTCTATACTTGTTATCAATTAGCCACAAATGCATATGGAACAGAACCAGGTGTTTGTGGTCTGTATTTCACCTGTAGCAAAGAAGCAAAGGAAAAAAAAAAAGGGCCAAGGAAAATACCTGAGCTCCATTTACCTCTGGGTTTTCTCCATTTCCACCTGAACACCTCCAGCCTGGCCTTGGACACTTCCAGGGATCCAGGGGCAGCCACAGCTTCTCTGGGAATCTGTGCCAGGGCCTCCCCACCCTCCCAGGGAGGAATTCCTTCCCAGTACCCCATCTAAATCCACTCTCTGGCAGTGGGAACCATTCCCTGTGTCCTGTCCCTCCAGCCCTTGTCCAAAGTCCTTCTCCATCTTTCTCCTTGGCTCTTTCAGGTCCTGGAAGGCTGCAGAAAGCTCACCCTGAAGCTTCTCCAGGTGAACAATCCCAGCTCTCCTCCCAGCAGAGCTGCTCCATCCCTCTGCTCATCCTGGAGCCTCCTCTGGACCTCTGCAGCAGTTCCAGCTCCTCCCTGTGCTGGGTCAGCTCTGCAGGTGGGCTCTCACCTGAGGGGCAGAATCATGGCCAAGCCCCCCACCCTCCAGGACCCCCAGCTTCATGGCTTTCCCACAGGCCCAACTCTCAGCCAGGATTCTGAGGGATTTACTGGATTTATTCCCATTCTTTTCCAAGAGCTGCTCTCCTGGCAGGGCAGCACCATCTTCCCTGGCAAGAGGAAGTTGTCACACAACTTTGTGTGACAGCAGCAAAGCCAGCAGGAGTCTGGTGGCAGGAGGAGGAGAAGGAGGCTGGAGAATCCCATTCCTGTGGAGAACCTGAGAATCCCTATCCCAAACTTATGAGAAGCTCTTCCTTCTGTGCAGGATGGAAAAGAGGGAAGGACACAGAGCAGGAACAGCCTTTAACTGGAAACAATCAACAAATGATAAAGGGATTTATGGATGAAAGACAGGGAATTCAGGGAAACTTTCTGTCCCCAGTGCCAAATGAAACACATCCAGCCCTGTTTTCTCTCGAGTCCCACAGTCTGCTCCAGAACAAAAAGCCCTCAGTGCTCTCCTGGCACCACACCTTTGATAATGAGCAACTTCAGACCAACAGCAACAAATATTAGGGGCAGAGATTCCTGCTGTCTTCAAGACTTCTATCTGGATGATGGTCAGACTGGCTGAGGAGCTGTCAGCAAAAAATTGGTAACCCAAAGCAAAAGATGAAGCCCCATCAACAGCCAGGACAGATTTCTGATGGTTGCAGAGATTTAAAAACAAACCAAACCAAACCAAGCAGCTCAAGTCTGACAAATCCCTTCAGAAACTCAAAGTAGTGCCATTTACAGAGGGAAGCATTCACTGAGCATGAATTAATAGGGTCCCAAAGGAGCCATGGGTTCCTGAAAAGGTTTCTGAAGCCTTTTGTGCACAAACCACAGTAAAAAGTTCAGCTCGTGCACAAGAACTTAAAGATCTCTAAATTAACAACAACAACAACAAAAAAATCAGCCCAGATTTCAAGAAGATTCTTGAAGAAACAATTATTGAGAAAAGAGTATTTAGGAAAAACCCTGGTGTAAAACTCTGGTTACCTCCCCTATGATCCAAGTCCTTATTCCATGTGCTTTGTTTCTGTTATGACACAACTCAGCCATAATTAATCTTTTCAGTGTATGAAGCCCTCAAAAGCAGAGGTAAAAGCAGACACAGCACCTGCTTAAAAGAAAAATTAAATGCCTCCACACCTTTGTAATGGAGAATCAAAAGCAGTTACTTAGAGAAGTATGAAGTGTTTTCCAGCTATAAAAAAATATGAAAAAGGAGGAAGAAGTGTTGGAGAAAAGAGCCTTTTGTTAAGCAGATTTCTCTGGCTGGGATCATCTCGATGATAAGATGACAGAACACATCAAGATTTAGGTATTTAAAACCACATTAGGGGAGTGAGACACAAAGGGACTGCAGGTCAAGCCTGCTCTTTCAGCAAAGTGCATTAGATTATTCAACAGATTTTCCATCTCCAGCTTCTAACTCCAAAATAAGCAGAGATATTTTTTTTTCTAGCAGGATTCTTTAGCAAACAAGCTCATAAAACACACTCCATTGTATTTCTGGTGAAGAGAAGTAAAATGAGAAGCAATTAGAACGATGACGAACTCATTAAGTCAAAACAGCTATAAATAAAAGCAGAGCAAGTCTCAAAAACCTGCCTGAAAGAGCTGCTGAGGCTTTTCCAGGGGATGGATGAAGGAGTCTGGTTTAAGTCAGGATGAAATGTGGGAAGAGCTGCAAACTGTCCCTGGACCAGCATCTGCTTCTGAGTAACACATCACAAAACTGCTACGAAAATGACCTTCAAGAAGACAAATGAATTCTACCTCCACCACCAGCCTCTTGCCAGCTGTGCAGAGAGAAGGAAATGCCCCAGCCCTGGATTTTGGGGGCGTTTTTAGGGCACTGGGGAGTGCTGTGGCCTTACCATCGGACTTTATTGCAGGTCTGCGTGGCGCCCAGCGGGGACCCGGCCACCATGGGCACCTGGATGGGGCTGTGCTGTTTGTTCATCACCAGGTCCAGCTTCTCCTCCAGGGATTTGCAGGTGGCCTCCAGTGCCAGCAGCTTGGCCTCGATGCTGTCCAGCCTCAGGCATATGGTCTGGTTGATGGAATACAGGAACGACTGGGGAGGGAGGAGAAGAACCCGCGTTAAACGCTCGCAGTTCATCCCCGCTCCTAAGGAAGCTCCGGAGAAACGTGACTGGGAGCTGATCCTAAAGGAACTCACAGCCTGGCTGGTGACAAAATCCACCCCTGATGACATCCAGGAGCGTTTCAGCAGGCTCAGATCCTTCCAGATCTTTCATTTGGCAGCCAAAAGCAGCCCGGCCAAAGCCATTTTCACCTAAGCGCTTTTGTCAGGATGATTTCATCCGCTGCAAAATCATTTTCTAATGACTTGCCAAAGCCTTCCAGTCCACATGTGAAAACAAAAGGATTATAAATCTCTGGATGCATCCTCCTGGATAAAGTTAGTAAGGTTTTTTGGTTTTTTTTTTTTCCTGCCCAAAGGGATAAATTGCAGTGGAAATTGTATCAACACAAAAAATCTCCGAGACAATTAATGCCACTCACTTCAGCTTCCTGCTGAACAGCAAATCAAGAAAAGCAAATAAATAAAATCTGTTTTGCTAAGCAATCTTTCTGAAAAGAAAACATATTCCACTTGGGTTCTCCTGGGAAAACAGGCCATTAGAGGGAAGAGCTGCACTCTGTGTGCTTTGCAAACAGCAGCTGTGCCATCTTGTGGCCCTGCAATCACTGAGCACCCCAAACCTCTCCTTCACAGAGCTCCAGCTCCTGGGATCACCCCAAAAATACAGAGTTACACAGGACAGTGGCTGTGGCACTAAAATGTTCATCAGGTGCTCACACATCAGGGCAAAAACCAACCCTAAATGACAGCAGTGAGAACAGCAGGGCGACTTCTGAGCTCCTGAGCCAGAATGAAATATGAATTATCTGTCAGGAGAATGCTGCTGGCTTCAAACAAGAACTTCAAACACGCTGAAAACGTCTACAAATTGTAACACAAATTGTTACAAATACATCCTCAAGTTCATCTTTTTGATCAACTGCATTTACTTTATCAAAAAATGTCCCAATACTGATGTTTTGGGGTTAGTGGAATTAATTCTGCTGATATTTTATATTGCATCTGAAATTCTTGCTGCTAATTTTACAATGGGAAATTAGACAATTACCCAGATTGTTAAATTTATGCCTAAAAATGCACAAGTATCTACAGGAATAATTCCAGTACTAGGTATAATCAGTTTATTTTATATTCTTGTAATAATTTTCCCTAAACTTAACTGGCATCAGAAATAAAACCAGGAAAGGGCATTAAATAACCTTAATAGAGGGATCCTGGCAGTTGATTTCTATCCTCTGACGTTTCAGGGCAGGTTCCACATCATCATCTGCCACCTCATGGTTCTCCAATACAACTGCAAAGGAAAAAAAAAAAAAAAAAAAGCATTGCCAGAGTTTAGAACCCAAGAAGACAAAGCTCAAATTAAAGATACAGTTAGTGGAGATAACAAAAGCAAGTAAGTTTAATACAGATATTTAATGTGTTTCTCTCAAATATCTGACAGTGGTGATGGCACCAGGTTTGAGTTCCTCTACCAAGCTGAGCAAAGATTTTGAAGGACTGGCAGGTCCCAGCTTCTCCTCCAACTCTCTGGGACCATTTCTGAGGTGACTTTTCCATTTTGTATCAGAAAAGCAGATTTTTGGCCTGTGTCTCTCATTTCCATTACTGTCCTTTCAGTCATTAACTTGCAATGGCAACATCTCAATATATTTTCACTTAGGAAGTCAATTTCTCAGCAAGTGATATCCAAATATTTGCTCTCAGAAGTGGTTTTCAATTTTACTGTCCAAAGAATTTTAATAATGGATGAGATAAAACTATCTTACACACAAAACAATTCCTAATGGATGGAAAAAGCCTCAACCATGGAGAAAAACAAGACTGCAGGAATATCTCATTGTTTTTGGGGTACAATACAATGAGATCTTCCCCTGCACAAAAAACAAACAGGTAACAAAGCCTTGAAAGAGAAAAGTGAAATAAATAAAATAATCTGATCTAAAGGGGTTGGAGATACACAAGTGAAGCTATGGAAATCATGGGATGTGGGCTTCAAAAGCACCTTTTGGAATAAAAAGCTGGTTTGTATTTTAAAGAAAGGCTCAGCAGTGATTTCCAGTTCATGGGCACTGCTGTAAATCTCCTCCTACCTGGATTATCTGGAGTCAGGTCCTCGACAGCGATCTGAACCACATCTGCCAAATCCTGCTCTGACATCATTCAGAACCAGCAGCAAAACCCCCTCAGGCACCACTGCAGCTCCCCAGGGCAGGAGCTGGCCCAGGCATGCACCCCTGCGAAACAGCAGCAAGGAGAGGGTTAATATTTGTATTTAATATTATATTAATATTATGTATTTCATAATTTAATACTTCATACAGCATCAACGCCTCCGATTTTTCATTCCCCTCCCATAAAAAGGTTTCAGTTCTAAGAGAAACGACCAACCTACAAAGGGATTATCCAGATTTTCCAGGGGGGAATCTTCCTGCCCCAGGGCTGAGACAGAAGCTCAGGCTTTCCTTGCTTTCCCTTGCACATCCCCAAGGGATAAGGAGAACTTTCAGGTTCAGACTCACAAAGCTCCAAGCCACAGCAGATCTGCAAGAACTGCAAATTCTGAATATTAACAGGCCTCTAAAATCTTCCAAAACTCAGTGAGAGCAAGGAGTTTCCTCACATCTTATTACAACCAAAGCAAAACTTGGTTTTTTTTCTTCAGGATGAATTTGCCTGGTTTCTCTACAGCTCAGCTCTGATGAAAACATTTTCAGGGTATGGTCCTGACCTTAAAGTCAAAGTATTTCTCAGCCTTGCTCCCCTGGAATTCTCACTCCAGGTTATTTATCAGTGTTTTAAGAGAAACTTTCAACTTGGAAAACTGAAATAAAATCACTGCAATCTCTCTTAGCTGTGCTTTCTCCCAGAAGTTTACAAAGGGCTGGACAAGGAATACCAAGAGATCAGTGGATTTTTATTCTTTTTTTCCTTTTTTAACCTGGAGTAAAAAACACTGGCGAGATAAATGGAGATTAACCGATGGAGATGATAATTCATCCATTAACACTGACACGGAATCAAATCCAACTTAACACTGACATGGAATCAAATCCAACCACTCACAAGGATTTTCCTCTTCTACTTGAGCCCAAGAAATCCATTAAACCAGACATGGAGAGGATGAATTTTCAGGAGAGCAACACAACCTAGAGAAGGGTTCTGAGGAGGCCTCCCCACATCTCCAAACTGTTTAATCAAAATACCAGCACTGCCAGCACTGAGTCACTTGAAATTCTGCTCATGGTGAAAGGCTTTTGGGCCAGCACAGAGGGTGGCAGGAAGCCCAAAAAACCTGGCAGTCCTTCCGTGGTCGTGGATGCCATTTTGGCAAAGGAAATTTGCCATTTCTGAGAAGTCCTGGTGCCCGGCCAGGCGGAGCAGAACAAAGCAGCTGGGCTGCTCTCGCTGTTCCATCGTGTCACACACGGCCTGGAACGGGGACAGCCCGGAGGGGACAAAGCCACCACTCCAAGCACTAAAAAAGAAGGCCAAATCAGAACAAAACCCAACTGTTAAAAAGTTTATTATTTACAGGATTCATGGTAATTCGCTTGGTTATTTACAGGACTCGCTGATGCTGCACGTGTTGCGCTGAGACACTCACAGCTACAGATTTCTCCTCGGAAGGAATTGCAGTAATTTTGTATAAATCCACTTTAATACTTCACTTATTTAGCACAAAAAATACTGAATTTGAAGGGATCCACGTGGATCATCCAACTCCTGGCCCTCAACAGACAACCTAAAGATCCCACTAAGTGCCGTCAAAATTAATTTTAAAAAACCACTAAATTCAACCTTTCTTCAAATGATTTCCCGTTTCCAACACCCATTGTCCACCTCTCACAGGCCATAGGCTGGAAGTGTTCACCTTCACCTCAGGAATACCCAAATATTCTGTCCCAGAGCCTTGAAACAAGGGCACAACCACCAACCTACAACTGGCAGAGCAGCTACAACACACACCTGGGTCCATAACATCAGTATTTATTTCCATTCAAATTCATTTTATCCCAATTTCACTAAGTCAGACACAACTCAGAAGAAATCAGCCACAATTCTGCCTTTTCAAAGCCAGGACAGAATTCCCTTCTGCTGCCATCCTGGATCAAAATAGAAAGGGGAAAACAAATAAATTTGTTATCAACCCCAGGGATTAGGAAAGCAATGTCCAAGAAAGCTGCAGGCACTGCAGTTATCACACCCTGAATGAAGTGTCCCTCTTCCAAATTCACCATTTCCATTTCTAACAGTAAATGTTACCAGTTGGGCTGACCTTGCTTTCAGAACCAAGGGGAAAAGCCTGATAAAATTTAACAGGATGAGAGTTAGAGGAGTTTATCAGCTTCAAAAAGCTTCAGCCAACAAATTCAGAGTAACTTTGCCATTATAGTTTCCACGTACTTTACTCAGTGAAGTATTTACCAGCATTTCCTCACGTAAAACAGTCTTTTTCTTGAAATTTGCTCTATATTCCCCCTTTTCCCCCCCTAATTCCCACCTCCTGTCTGAAACTGTAGTCCCCATTAAATCTAAATTAAGTGTATGTACATTGGCATCGAGCCACCAAGTGCTGAACTATTCCCAGGAACAAATTTGAAGTTATAAAAAAGAAATATTAACAGAAAGCCAGGAAGCTGGGGATAAACCACAGCAGGGCCAAGGAACGTGCCCACTTCTCCTCCCCCAAGCAGCACATGGAAGTTGGATGGACACAGGAATATTTTATGGTCACTTTGCCCCTGTCTGGGGGAGGGGATGGGGAGGAAGGTTCCACCAGGCAATGGAAAATATTCCTTTAAAGGAGCCCTGGCCAGCCAGGCTCACACCAGTTCCAGCCCAGTGCTTTTGGTGGATCCATGCTGCACTTATGGATTCTCCCAGAGAATTCCAAGGGCTCCTCCAACTCTTCAAGTGAGGAACAGGTTATGTGTGGTGTGTCCTGAAGGGATTTCCTCCCCTCTCCACTCCCAGTTCCCTGGGTGCCTCCAAAGGGGACAGGCTGGATCTGTGAGGTTCCACAGGGACACAACAAACCCTGGAGCTCCGGGCTGGGAAGGACTGGGGATGCTGGGGACAGTGGCTGAACAGGAGCCCAGGTGTGCCCAGGTGGGCAAGAGGCCACTGGCACCTGGCTGGCACCAGCCCTGGCATGGCCACAGCCCCAGGGCAGGGATTGTCCCCTGTGCTGGGCACCTGAGGCCACACCTGGAGTTCTGGGTCAGGTTTGGGCCCCTCCAAGACACATTGAGGGGCTGGAGAGTGTCCAGGGAAGGGAATGGAGCTGGGAAGGGGCTGGAGAATCCTGAGGGAGCTGGGAAAGGGGCTCAGCCTGGAGAAAAGGAGGCTCAGGAGGGACCTCCTGGCTCTGCACAGCTCCTGCCAGGAGGGGACAGCCAGGGGGGCTCTGCTCCCAGGGCACAGGGACAGGAGGAGAGGGAACGGCCTCAGGGTGGGCCAGGGCAGGCTCAGGGTGGGCAGCAGCAGGAATTTCCCCATGGAAAGGGTGCTCAGGCCTTGGAACTGCCCAGGGAGGGTTGGAGTGCCCATCCCTGGAGGTGTCCCAGGAATTCTCAGTGCTCTGGGTGGGGACAGGGTGGGCATTGGGCCCATTGGTGATCCCAGAGCTCTTTTCCACCCTCAACAATCAATCCTGTGAAATTCCAGTTTCCCCAAACGTTTCTAACCCCTCAGAGCTCTTGCAGCCCATGACCAGAGCAGCTCTTCCACCGTCCCCTCCTTCCCCAGGCCAGACCCCACTTCGTTCTCTGATCCAACAATCCCACCAGACACTTGCTGCTGCTGGATAAATGAAACTACAACTAAAAATTACCTCATTTTCCCTCAAAAAACAGGGGAAAAATCCTTGAGCATCCCTATAAGCACTTGCCTGGAAGTGGCTCCAGTACTGGAATACTCAAAAAAACTCATCACAGACAAACAACTAAAGATATAAATTTAAAGCTGATTAGATAAATTACATTAAATATCTCTGCCAATACTCTTACTCAGAATTGATATACTTAACACAGAATTCAATCAGCCTTTGTTTAATTAAGTAAATTAATATTTGTAAGCAACTAAATTAAATTCACCTGAATTCCAGATTAGCTTTTCCACACACAAGTTTAATGTAATTTAATTAATCTATTTTAAAACATTAATTCCAAATAATTCTTCTGAGCAGTCCCTTGTAAACAAAGCTATTTACTGAAATATCTGATGGCTTTCCCAAGTCACGGGGCAGCATTCCAAGGTGGATAATCAAACCCATCCAATGCCTTGTTAACACAGGAGAACACACACAAAACACAAATCTTCTCTCTCATATTAATTAGCAAGGGTAAACATTGTCTTTTAAAAAAACCAAAACATATTCCAAAGCTGTGCTTGGAGCGTGGAATTGCACTGCTCTGGCTGGAGCAGCTGAGCTCTCTTGGACATTTCCCAGTGCTATTGATAAATGAAAAAACTTCCCTCAGATTCCAACCGTGGCAAACATTCCCTGCTGGCTGTGTGGGAAAAGCTGGAAAATGCCATTTCCCTCTGCTCAACCCAAGAGCTTCAAATGTTCTTCCTTTTCTTCGTTCCATTTTCCCTTTAAATCGATTAAAGGCAATTCTCAAATACGGAATTTCTGTTCCAAAAATCTTTATGCAACCACATTAGGAATCATGGGATTGTTTGGGTGGGAAGGGACCTTGAGGATCATCCCATTCCACCCCAGGGACACCTCCCACTGCCCCAGATTGCTCCAAGCCCCATCCAGCCTGGTCTTGGACACTTTCAGGGATCCAGGGGTACCCACAGCTCCTCTGGGAATTCCATCCCAGGCCCTCCCTACCCTCATTCCTTCCCAATATCCCATCTCTCCCTGCCCCTGTCCATGTAAAACCATTCACCTTGAATGAATTTAGTTAATTAGTTGAGCCCAGCAGCCCATTTTTTTTGGAGCCAAAGGTCCTGACCCTGCAGAAACTCTGATTCAGTGACACTTCTCAAGGTTTTCCAAAGCAGGTGAACACAAAGCCCAGGCCAGTGCTGATCTCCAGGAGGACAGAAATGACCTCAAGCTGCACAGAGATTATGGGATAAACACCATCCACCCTCTCCAGGGAAGATGCAGAGGACAAAATACTCGTTAATTCAGTTTTTATTTAAATCCCTGAGGTCTCATCCCTGCAGGGAAACAGCCCAGAGGGGCACTGAGCTGTCTCTGGACAAGGAATTACCCACACTTCACCCCACCTGGGAAGCAGAACTATGGAATCCCAGCAAAGAACAGGACAGGATTGTCCCAGTGAAGACCTTCAGGGAGAAGAATCCCCCTCTGGAGGCTCCAAGCCCCTGGCACAGCTGTGACACCTCTGGGATAATTCCAGACACGAAGCTGTTCCCAGCAGTTACAAAGCTCAGGACACAACAATTCTCTTTGCAGTCTCTCTCTGTGTCTTGCACCAATTTTCTAGCCCAGAGCCTGGCTTCTCCTCCACGGTAAAATCACTTGGGTTGGCAGCTGGAAGGGAGCCTTCCTGCATTAATTCCCAAACAAAGCCACACCAGTGCAAGTGTAACAGAATAAAAAGCAACAATTTAAAAGAATGCAGGACTCAATAAATCCAAGAGCCTCCTCTGAGCCCCAGCTCTCTGCAGCCCATCACAATGGGAATTAAAACTCATTTTAGGAGGAGGAATCAGATTTACACTTCCTTCTTACTACCCAAAACTACAAAGGAGAATAATTTTTCTTAGCATCTGTTTGGCTGTCACCCTTATCCTCAATCCACCTTAAAAGGCAAGGAAAAAAAATTGTGTTTCGATTAAATTTCATATTAAAACCATACAAACATTACAGCTTAACAGCTTAAAAATGAATGTAGTAGTAGACAAGCAGCTTTGATTCGGCCAAAGATCAGGAAAAAATTCTATTTTCCAAAAAAATGACAGAAATATTCCCTATCTGGGAAAACCAGGACACCAGCCACAACATTCTGCAGATGGATATATCAAATAAATATCACTCACAGAGATATTATGGTGATGGACTCCAGTGCAAGTGGTACAATTCAGACAGCAACCAAAAAAAAAAGGAAACGGTTGCTTGAGGAATAAAGGAGCTGGAAACTTTCTGGAGCAGAAAACCTCCCAGGGAGGCAGAAATTCTCAAGTATTACCACTAAAGCTCCCATTATTATTGTTGGTTTGTTGTTTTGCTTTCAGAAATATTGGCTTTTTAGGGTGTTTCTTTTTCACTCCCCCTAGTACAAGGCACTATTTTGCTTGGATGTCTTTTCCCAACTCTTCTAACCCTGGCACCAATCCTAACACAACACCCAAGGAAATAACCCAGGAATGCCTGAACACGCTCTGGCACGAGGGATGGCAGTGGGTGGTCACACAGACCAGGAATTGCAGCCCAAATTCCCTGTGGATCTTGTAGGAACCCTGCTGCCATGTGCCAGCATGGAATTATTCCCCGGGGAGCCGGGCAGGAAATGTTCACACGCGTGGCAGCTCGGCTGTCAGGTGCTTGCACACACACACACACACACACAGAGAGAGAGGCCTGAAATTCAATTTACAGCCATCTAATCCCCTTGAACTCCAGCAGCCCACACCCCCCGGGGAAACATCCAAAGTGGTTGCAGACTCCAGCCCTTAAGGCAGAGGCTGGAATTGTGTGGCCTGGTGGGATTACTCCGGACGGGGATCATTCACACCAGGCACAATTTGTAGGGTTTGCTGAAAAGCAGCGAATGTGAGAGCAGAGAGTTAAGTTCTGTCCCGTTGTTTTCTTGTTTTCAGCCACTAGATGGAGGATTTTGATTGGGAACAGCTCCAAAAATCCTGCCAGGACTTTCAGGGGAGGTTTGGCTTGGAGATCAGGGCAAGGTTCTTTCCCCAGAGGGTGCTGGGCACTGCCCAGGCTCCCCAGGGAAGCTGCCAAAGCTCCAGGAGGGCTCGGACACCACTGCCAGGGATGCCCAGGGTGGGATTTGGGCAATGTCCTGCACTGGATGATCCCTGTGGCTCCCTTCCAGCTCAGGGTATTTCATGACTCCAGGAAATTCAAAGAACTTCCAGGATTTAGTTTCATCCACCTTCCACTATCCCAGGCTGCTCCAAGCTCCAATGTCCAGCCTGGCCTTGGACACTGCCAGGGACGGAGCAGCCACAGCTTCTCTGGGAATCTGTGCCACAACTCTCCACCTCACAGGGAGGAATTTTTTCCTAATATCCCAATTATTCCTGCCCTCCTTCCTTCCCTCTTGGCCTGGCAGCTTACCTTTAGCAACAAAAAAGAATAATTTATAGGGTTTCTTTCTCGTTTTTTTTTCCCTAATATGTGCACTGCTAGTCCTCAGGACACTGGAAAAAGTTTCTGATCCAGCAATTCCAGAGGAGAAAAGGACAGCCTCCAGTCTTGGCACAGGCTGCTGCTACTACAAAAATGCAGGAAAGCCAACATCAAATACAACCTGCTCACTCCAAAGTCTTCTAATGGATTTTCCTGCTGCAGGCATCAAGGAAAAGAAACCACTGCAGCTGCCAAACCAGACCTTAGCACCGCTTCATAACAGAGAGACACCAGGGTTTTTAAAATTCTTGCCAAAAATATGAATGAAAATAAACTGAGGAGCATCATTTCAGTAGGGAAACATGAAGTGAGCAGTTCTTCAAAATCTGAATTATTTTCATAGGATTATTTAGGGTGGAAAAGAGCTCTGGGATCATGGAGTTCACCCTGTGCCCAATGCCCACCTTGTGCCCAGCACAGAGCACTGTGTGCCACCTCCAGGAATTCCTGGGACACCTCCAGGGATGGGCACTCCAACCTTCCCTGGGCAGTTCCAAGGCCTGAGCACCCTTTCCATGGGGAAATTCCTGCTGCTGCCCACCCTGAGGCCATTCCCTCTCCTCCTGTCCCTGTTCCCTGGGAGCAGAGCCCAACCCCCCCATCTCTGAATTTTTCATTTAACACCACCTGATCCTGGCTTGGCAGCTCCTCTCCCTGCAATTAAAACAAAAATCCCAACTCAATTCAGCATTAATTTCCCCCAGCCTTAAATTCAGAGGGTGTTAGAGAGGATCAGGTTGGTCCTGAGGAGCAGGGATGGAAAGGGGAACTCCCCAGATGCCATCAACTCCCTCCCTTCTCCGCGATAAAACTCAGATTTTTTCAGAGGTTTGAACTGAATATATTTTTCCCTTTACGTGCTCTAAGTCAGTGGTTACAAACAGGAAGCAACATAAAATGATTCTGCTCAACAGACAACACCACAAATTACTTTATTTCAAGTCCCACATACCAAGGGTGTGATGAAGTTAAACCTTTAGTATATTTTTCAGTCTAACTGGTTGCAAAATTCACTATTTTCCAGCACCTTTAAAGACCTAAACCTGCAAGGAAACAAGTGGTTTATGTGACTGTGAAGGTATTTTATTCCTTTTATTTTACTTGGGGAAACAAAAAAAAAAAAAAAAAAAAAAAGAGAGAGATGAGGATTAGCCTTTCAATGAGTATGGATAAAACAGAAAATAAAGATTATTTCAATTGTCAATACCTAAGTATCAAGTTTCAAACTAAAGGAAACCAAACCTGTGACCAAAATTTTATTGGCAGAGTTCTGCATCCAAAGACATTTCGTGGTTCTAATTCCAACCACTGGCTTTGCTCTGTCTCCTACAAGTGGCTCAATCCCAGCAATTCCAGTTCCAGGGTCCCTTCAAGGAAAGAGATGAAAACCCTGGAATTCTGACACAAGAAAGGAAAAGCCTGGAATTCTGACACAAGAAAGGAAAACCCTGGAATTCTGACTCAAGAAGGCTCTGTGTTGTTCCTGCACCTACAAAGCTTCACAAGTTATGGGGGAAACTCAAGAAAAAAGCCAGAGTCAAACTCAATTCCCTGCAAACAGGAGCATCTCCCTGGAATTCTCTGAGTGTGAATCCCATGGGACACCACAACTCCTTCCCAAGCCAAGGTAAACCCAGAATCAGCAGCTCTGAGCTGTGATAAAAGTTCATTTTTCCTTCACCTGATCACCCAAATTCCAGAAAAATGGATGCTAAAACCAGCACAGGCAGGAAAGGAGCCTTTTCCAAACTTATTCATTGGAGCAGCTGTGAGCATTGCTAATTAGCACCACACCCTTAATGGTTTTATTCAATTACTCTGGATGTTATTAATCAATTAGTCCTTCAACAGAACCTTAATTAACACCTGTTCTGGAACCACACAACTTTCACATGGCTGGGTGATTCAGACAGAAAACCCAGCTGTAGAAGAGATGATAAACTGAAAAAAAAAAAACAAAGTTACAAAATGTTTCTGTCCTCTGGAGAAGAGGGAATGTTTCCCAAACCCAACCTCCATCTTTTTATTCTCTCAATATATTAATTAATCTTCCTTCCTAACATCTATTATTGAAAATGGAACTACTTGCATTTAATGATGGGAAAAGGTGCTCAGGGTTTCAGGATGAAAGTCTTGTTATTCTGGTGCATTTCTATAAACAACTACTTAAAAATATATATAATTACATATAAAAACACTACCTAACAGAGAAAACCCTCTGTATCAAGAGTCACTGCTATGAAATTCAAACCTTTTTCGTTTGATATTTAAAAATCTTGGTTGAAATATTTCAAGTTCTACAAATGTCAGGTTTGCCTCTTGAAATCTTGGTATCGACAGGGCACCACACCTCAGGTAACCTCACACAGAAGGCAAGAAAGTCCCAAAACCCACTCCAAAATACCAGTTTAAAGCTGCTGCCACCAAAGCAATCTCTCAGTTGTTAATAACCCTTGTTTACTTCAAAAAGTCTTCCCTGGAGAGCTCCAAAAATAAACTGATCCATAAACTATCCGTGCCATAGCAGGATAAAATGACTATATTTGGTGAAGTACACAACTTGCCACTGTGGATGGATTTAAAAATAAAACCAAAAAAAAAAAAAAAAAGGGGGGGAGACGGGAAGGAGGCAACACTTGAGTCGCAAATAAAGGCACAGGGATACCGAGTGTGTTGAGAGAATCCTGGAACAGTTTGGAGGGGAAGGGACTTGAAAGCTCATCTCGTTCCACCCCCTGCCATGGGCAGCGACACCTTCCACCATGCCAGGCTGCTCCAAGCCCTGTCCAACCTGGCCTTGGGCACTGCCAGGGATGCAGGGGCAGCTCCTGGGAAAGCTGTGCCAGAGCCTCAGCACCTGCCCAGGGAAGAATTCCTTCTCAGTATCCCATCGAAACCACTCTGTGCCAAACAGCTGGCTGGTATAAGGAGGACAGGAAACACCGATCCTGATAGGGATGTGAAAAACCCTGTCAGGCACTGAATGACCCCACACGGGGCTGTTCCCCGTCCGGGCCCTGCTGCAGCAGGGCAGGGGATGGAGCAGCGCTCCCATCGCAGCCCGAGCCGGCAGCGCCCGGCTCCAAACACATCCCGGGAAAAGGAACAGCGGGACACCGAGCCCAGCACCGGGGAACCCGGCAAAGGGGGAGGAACAGCCAAACCTTTGGGTGGAAAGGACCTCAAAGCTCATCCCTGCTATGGGCAGGGACACCTTCCACTATCCCAGGCTGCTCCAAGCCCCATCCAGCCTGGCCTTGGGCAATTCCAGGGATCCAGGGGCAGCCACAGCTTCTCTGGGCACCCTGTGCCAGGGCCTCAGCACCCTCACAGGGAAGACTTTCTCCCCGACACTGAATCACGGGCGACCCCCATGAGAGCGATGGGGGGAGGCGGAGAGGGGCGCGCGGCCCCCCCCCGTCTCGGCCGCTCCCTCCCCGCCGGCTCGCGGCCCGGGGAGCCCGGCGGGAGCGCGGCGGGTGCGCGGTGTGTGCTCGGTTGTCCCCGTGCGGGGCCGTGCGGGCGGCCGGGGGTGGCCGCGTAGCGGAGGCTCCCGCCCGCGGGGCGCCGCGTTACCGTGTGAGGCGGGCGCCGAGTTCTCGTGGTGTTTTGTGCGGCGGCTGCGATAATGGCGTCCTTCCTCGCGAGAGATCCGGCCGGGGAGCCCCGCGCCGCGCACGCGCCGCGCCCGCGCGCGCGATGCCCCCGCCCTTCAGCCGCCGAGGCGCCGCAGCGGGGATCGGACTACGAGTCCCAGAGGGCAGCGCGCGCGCCCCCGCAGGAGCACGCCGGGACCTGTAGTACGCGCGGGTGGCGCGGGGCGTGCCGGGAAGTGTAGTCAGGGGAATCACAGGATTCCCGGGAGGCTTGAGGGTGGAAGAGAGCGCCAGGATCATCCAGTCCCACCTGTGCTCAATGCCCACCCTGTCCCCACCCAGAGCACTGTGTGCCAACTCCAGGAATTCCTGGGACACCTCCAGGGATGGGCACTCCAACCCTCCCTGGACAGTTCCAAGGCCTGAGCACCCTTTCCATGGGGAAATTCCTGCTGCTGCCCACCCTGAGGCCATTCCCTCTCCTCCTGTCCCTGTTCCCTGGGAGCAGAGCCCAACCCCCCATCTTGCCTCTGAATTTTGGGTTTTCATTTAACACCACCTGATCCTGCTGCTGCCTACCCTGAGCCTCCCCTGGGCAGTTCCAAGGCCTGAGCGCCCTTTCCATGGGGAAATTCCTGCTGCTGCCCACCCCGAGCCTCCCCTGGCCCAGCCTGGGGCCGTTCCCTCTCCTCCTGTCCCTGTGCCCTGCGAGCAGAGCCTGATCCCCCCGGCTGTCCCCTCCTGGCAGGCAGTTGTGCAGAGCCAGGAGGTCTCTCCTGGTCCTCCTTTTCTCCCGGCTGAGCCCCTTTCCCAGCCCCCTTGGGATTCTCCAGCCCCTTCCCAGCTCCGTTCTCCTCCCCGGACACGCTCCAGTCCCTCAATGTCCACAGCACTTGACTAGCAGAGCCATCAGCCAGCAGATTAAACATAAATCTGCACCTCCAAAACCATCCACGCTTTTCCCATCCCTCTACTCCTTTCTCTGCTCCTTCCATCAGATTCCTCCCCCTCCGACAGCTCCTGGGCGCTGAGCTGGGATGAGCTGGATGTCCCTGTCGTGTTAGGGAGAGAAATGTCACCGTGCCCGGAGCACAGCTGAGCAGCAGGCAGCAAGTGGGAATTTGCTAAATTAGCTCATCAGCCTCTCTCCTGTGTCACTTGTGCTCCTGCCTGTGCTGTGAGAACAGGAGGGCTGGCGAAGGTGGGAAGGCGCCGTGAGCCTTCTGGGGATGGTAAAAATACGCCAAAAGCCCCCAAAAAAGAAGCACGGAGGAAGTGTATGCAAATAGCTCTGAAAGACGACAAAGAGTAGACGATTTTATGTCTTTACATAGCACAGTGTTGCCCACTAAAGACCAACCACACTTCACTTTTCAGCTTCACCGTAGCCAGCAGCGACCTTCAGAGCTCGGCATTAAAATATTCCTTTAAATAAGAGAAATAAACAATTCCTAAATAAGGTGCTTAATGGGGTTCTGCAGTGCCGTGTCACGCAGCTGAATCCACTCTGGTTCAGCTGTAAGTGGATCCCCAGGCACCTGCAGGCCTGGTGTGTTTGGAAATTGCTCCCTCGTGCAGGTTTGGAAGCGCTCAGCCGAGCCTGTTGATTTATTTACTGTGTTCTCCCCCTTCACAAGCAGACTAGGCAGTTCAAAGGTTAAACCACTTAGAATCTGACTTTTCACACCGGATTATTTCACGCTTTGCTGCACCGGTTTGCCCTGCAACAGCTTTGCTAAAGAGTTTCTGCTAGACTCAAGCAATTGCAGGTCCCATCTGGAAAAAGAAGGATACAAATATATCCCTGTTCCAGCTGCTGTGGGGAGCTGCTGGTAAAAGCTTTTGCCATCCTAAGGCAGCCCAGTGTAAAAACTGGCCTGTTTTCTCATGTTTTCATAATACTACCATCCCAAAGATTGCTTACTCCTGTTAGCTGGAGGTGTGAGGTGTTTCTCCTCTGGAGAGGCATAAATCATTTCCCAACACAAACACAAAAGCTGTCATTGTCATAAACCAATTATGGTATTTACCCAAAGCTAATTTATCACAAATTAACTGCAGGAATCACTGGCGGGATCCAAGTGATGTCGGTGACTGATCAGAGATAGCAGCAGAATAAACAAATAAAACAATTTATCCCCAAGGGAGGCTGCAGCACCTCATCCTGCCAGTCCACTCTGACCCAGCAGCTGAGAATCCACAATTACCTCACCCCTTCTAAGAATTTTTCCCTCTTTACCAGAGCAATGAGTTTGGATTTTTTTTTTTCCCAAACCAAGAGGCATTTCTTTTTAAAATTATGGATGACACCAATAAATCACAGACAGACTCCTTTATCATGCTTTATCCTGCATTTCCTTGAGGCTGCACAGCCAGAAATGACAAACACTTCATGCAGCATAAAGTCTGACTGAAAACACTGGGAAACAGCAGGAGGAAAAGGATCTGTCTGTGAAATCTGAAGGCCTGGGTTTGGCTTTTAGTCTTTGATTCCCAGTACCAATGAGTGACTGACCAAAGGGTAATTGCTTCCTGTGCTCCACAATCTCCTGAGCTGCAGGTGCTGCCAAAACTGAGCTCCCGTGACTATTTCTGCAATAACTGAATGAAATTCAGTGTAATCCCCATTTAGTGAATGAGGCCTTCAGACTTTACTCTGGGATAAGTCTGCCTATGAGCAAATGCCAAGAAGAACTTGATATGCAGGAAGGTTTATTCTGATTTAAACCATGATAATTTGCTCAAGTGCCTACATCAAATCCATTCTTAATTTCCTGTCCTCATATAAAAACAACTGAGAACTTCAGGCTGCTAACATTTAATTTAATTTTATTAATTTTACAGGAGAAAATACCCCCTTGTTGCCCTGTTAGTCTGTTGTCCCAAATAAAACAAGGGGTTTCTTTGTTGCTTTATTTCCTCACATTTTCATGCTTTTTTTTTTTTTTTTTTTTTTTCAGTCTCCTGCATTTTATGCCTGTGCTTTGCCATGTGATGAGAAATAATTTGCTTCCAGGAAGTATCCAGCTTATTTCACCCTGGTCCCAGCATTCATTTACTATTGTTTTCTAAGGAAGTTGCTGCTTTCACATGTTTTGTGTGGATCAGGAGAGATTGGGATCTCATTCATTGGTTTCCTTTTTTTTTTTTTTTCCATTGGGGAAAAAGAACCCCTTCCTATAGCATCAAAGGTAAAAAATTACCACACTGTGCACACAGTTTTGCAGCTGCAGCAGGAAAATAAAGGTTGCCAAACAAAGCTTTTGTTTAAACAAGTGACAGACATCCATAATTATCCTCAGCGCTGAGAATGAGGACACAGAGAAAAAGGGATGGGGAAGATGTGAGCAGGGCACAGAAACCACTCCAGAGTATTTGCTGGAAGAATTATTTTGTTTCCTGGGGATAAAAACCTCAATCACGTCCAAGTAAAAAGAGTACTTGAAGCTCCCCTGTTTATTAATATCTTTCTATTTGGGTTTATTCATTTTCTCATTAATATCTCTTGTAACTGGAGAGGGAAGCAAGGCCAGCATTATGAACACAGCCTGTGCTATATTGTGACAGTGTTGCTTATGGAAAAGTTACATAAAATACCTCTTTAACCAAGAGAATATTGATATTATTTGTTAAGGTGCTCTAGCAGCATATGAGGAGAAGCTCATCATTTAATTATCAGGTGCCACATCCATTTTCAATCGCCTCAGAGCTGTTCTGTGATTTGTAACAGAAAAGTGGGCAGCTTTAAGTGGGTTCTGCTCCTGGGAGTACTTCAGCTACCTCTGTATCAATCCTCTGATCTCATTCTGGTTTCTGCTGAGTAAACTCTATTTTATTCAATGATAATACTCCTAATTTTCATGATTGGGGATGGAAGAAAAGGCCCTGAATCCCCTCAGCAGAGAGAAAAACATTGTGACACGTTTTGCCACCTGTCTGGTCAAAGTCCATGGTTCTGTAGGGTCACTTCTGCCAGTCTGAGGAACGAGGTGAGAAGAGTCAGGCACGATCTCGATGTTCTCTTATTTATTTACAGACTCTTCCATCTCCTTAGACACATCATGGAAAAAACATAAAATGATGGGAGGCCCCTTCCCTTCTGAGAAATGTGTCCCTGGCACAAGCCCTGTGTTTACTCTTTGCCTGGCTGGGATCTTCCAAGATTGCTCACAGCTTCTCTGCCCTTTTACCTCCCCTGCACAGCTGAGATTTGCCCAGTTTGCCCAGCTCTGGTCAGCTTTGCCCAAAACCACATTTATTTGGGCAGGTACCATTATCATCTGAGTGTTTTGGGGGGGGATTATCAAAGCCTGAAGGGGATTTGTTCCACCTACAGATTTTCTGAGTCTAAGCAGAATTTGACCATCTCCTTATCCATTTCGACACATCCAGAATTATTTATAACTGAAATGACTCAGGTGGGAGAGGTAAAATAAACTGAGTGGAGATGTCCAGCTGTGGGCAGGGTGACAGAATGTCCCTGAGCAGGTTTCCACACAGCTCCACGTGGCAGAGGCAGGAGGGCAGGGCTGCCCTTGGGGGCACTCCGGGCAATCCAGGTCAGCCGGAACCTCATCCAGGGCAGCAGAGGCAAATTCCAACCCTTGGGATGGTGAAATCCTGCCTTTCCCTACAACCTGGGCACTGCAACGCTCTGGGGACAGAGCTTTTCTCCCACTCCAGGTGTTCTCCAATAGATCCTGGAGTGCACCCTGGCAGGGATGAAGCTCCACGGGCTGTATCAGGCAGAGCTTTCCAGCACACCTCAGGAATTTCCCCCTGCTCAGCACTCATGGGGACAAATCTGGAATGTTCTGTCCTGTTTGGGGACCCTGATGCAAGACAGAGAATGGAAAAGCAGAGGTGGTTCCCAGACTGCTGAGCTCAGCTGGGTGAAGTGTCCCAGCAAAGTGTGGACATCAAAAAAAAAAAAAGCTTCCCTCAAGTAAAACCTGCCATGGGAAGTGTGAGCCAAGCCTCAGGGAAATGAGGGGCAAAGCCACCCAGGGGTGACCTGGCTCCTGTGGGGAACCTGCACTGTGTGACATTTTTAGTTTCCACTCCTCAGCAGCAAAATTCCCAGGCAGCTTCCCACAACTTGACTGATTGTCCTGCCAATTAGACAATAATTAGGCAAGGGAAAATGTTCATTATTAAATCACTTCCATTATATCTAATTGCAGTAAAGACATAATGCTTTTTGCTGAATTACTGGGTTTGACTAACAACAGAGGCAACACTAGGGCAGGAAGACCCTTCCAAGCAGGATGCCTGGGGATCAGATTCCTTAGGCACATTGCAGTGAGGAGGTGATTTTTCCTCTGCAAGCAACACAATTAATATGTAACATAAAATTACGTGTTATAATTAATATAATATAAAGACAAGTAACTACTGGCAGTGCTCCAATAAAAGAAAATAAAAAACAAAAACAAAACAAACCACCCAGTTTTTGATCCTCTGCTCAGTCTGGGGGCACTGACAGCCAAAGTCAGATGGGTGACAGCAAGAAAATTCTAAATTTTCACTTATTTCATTTCTGTGAAGAAAAACGAGCCCATTTTCACTGTGTACAGTCACACTCCTCACCCAAATCTGCCAATTATGAAGAACAGTTGATGTTTCAGTTCTTTGGGCAGAACTCAGAGCTGACAGTAGAGGCAGTGCTGGCAGCTCAGGGAAGAAATGACAAACAGGAAGGAAAACTCTGTTAAACAGGAGGGGTTGGAATAATAAATAGCACAGCTCAGCTGGCCACTTTAGGCTACCAAAGATTCCCTGAGCCTGAGCCCTGCCCTGACACCTTGAGATGTCAGATAAGAGATGGCAGACAGGCAGATGCTTCATTAAAATATCACCAAGAAGTTTCGAATTCAAACCACCAGTTTGTTAAAAATAAATAAATAAACCCCCCCAGCAGAACGTAAATCAAAACCATTGAAAAACATTTCATAGGTAATTTCTGAATTAAGAAAAGAGTAGGGTTTAACATGGCAGAACGTTAATACTCTCATCATTATCACTTCTTGCTCTGTCATTGATGGATTCTGGAGTTTTTCAAAGTATACCCAGCTATGTATTTAATGGAGAAAAAGAATCACATGGGTTGTATAAATACTTTTAATTTTTTGTGAGCCTGAAGGATGTTTTAATTAAGTTTTAATGACCCAAATAATCCTCATCTGCAGCCTCCACCCACCAGGATGGGCCAGGAGCCCATTTAAGCCTCAGCTCTGGGGCTGTGGCTCTTGGCTTCAGGTTTGTCTCTGTTTCTGTCTTTAGGAAGGACTTGGGACCTTTTTTTTGCTGCTTGGCTTTGCTGCTGTCTCCTTTTGCTCCTTTCTGTGCTCCTGGGTTGTCACTTTGTCACTCACAGGGGCTGGGAATGCCAGGGGACCCTTTGGTTCAGGCACTGCTGTGCTGGGTTATCCTTGACTCCCTGTGCTTGAAAAGGATAATTTCATCTTCAATGGCTCCCCATCTTCATTCCCACTTGGCTGGTAATAATCTGAAATATTGGGAAATTTTTATAGGAATAATTCCTTTCCTCTCTTTCTGTGCTTGGCCTGGAAACCTGCAACTCTGACTTGGATGTGTTTGTGCCATTGACATAGATTTTTTTTTTTTCAGTCCGAGGAAGAGCAAACGTTCCCAAAGAAAATTCAAGTGTGGGATTTCCAGACAGGAGTTTCACATAAGGTAACAAAGTTACTGGGAGTGCCCCTGGAAACAGCAAGAGAGTAACATTCTTGCTTTCATCTCTGAGAAATACGGGTCTGGAAAACATCTCCTTCTGTCCTCTCCCAAACAAAAATTTCAGCTGGGTTGAGCAGAGGAGGAGTTATGGGTCCTTGTGTTACAATTTTTAGTCCATACAAAGTTAGGGGATGTTTTTGTAACAGAATTTGTTGTTGGCATCCCTCGTTCTGCAGCTCCTCACCTGGAGGCTGCAATGCTCAGAGCTGAAATGTTTCCTTTCCTGTGCCCAGCCTTGCATAGCTGCTGGATTTTGGGAGTTCCTCAGTTTGAGCCCCAGCTCAGGGCATTTCAGCTGCTCCTCTTGCCTATCAGTATTCAAATGTACAACCATTCAAATTCTCAGCGTGTATGCACCAAGGAGTGATAAGAACCCTCTCCTTGCATACTTTCTGCAACCCTTCAGTTGTTGTCACAGCCAGATGGTGGGGGGGAAAAAACCTCTGGGAAGAACATGTGGAATAATCATCAACCAGCCAGCCTCTGGAGAGAAAGGGGAGCCAATGAAGAAGAGAGCACATGGGCAGGTTGAAAATTAACTCCTGGGTTGGCCCCACCTCTTAACCAGCAAAAGGTGCTCTCAAAATTACTTGTAAAGAAGCCTGGTGACCTCCCTGGAGCTCTATATTCACATGATTTTTTTTTATTATTATTCTCTGTGATGTTGGTGGGTTGTTAGGCTGTGGAGCCTGAGGGAGCAGCAAGGGTTTGGAGTGCCCGGTGGCAGCGATGAGTGGGATGAAGGTGACAGCCCTGGGGCGTCTCTTCCAGCAGCTGAAACCTCTCCGGGCTGTGCCAGCACGGCCCTGCAGCCTGGCTGCCTGCTCCCAGAAAAACGCCAGGAAAGCTGCCTGTAAGTCACTTCATCTCATCCAAATCGGTGGGAAATGGGAGATGCTGAGGTGGGAAGAGAGCTGGTGTTGGTTGAGCTTTGTTCTTATTTAGCGGGGGATTTGGGTATGTGGCTGGAAGGTTGAAGAAAGAAGAGTGGATAGAATGAAAGAAATGAAAATATTTGATGTAATTTCAGTGTTCCACCTTGTTCTTCATTTCTGCTGTCAGTGGCACCAGGTTTTTTGTGACTCCAACCGGTGACAAAAAACAATCATTACTTGGGGAGGCTTGGCTGCTTTCAAAGAAAACTGTTCATGAGCATAATTCAAAACACATTTAGCACAAACTGATTCTGACTCGGAATTTCATAGCCACTGCAATGTTTGATTTGGAAAATGAGGCCTAGAACAAGCCACAAACCCCTCCAAACATGCTCTGCAGACCTCCAATAAATCACTTTGAGGTGCAAGATACTCCTGAAGGATGTTAAAGATTTAGTTATTTAAAATACTGATTAACTTACTTCCAGATAAGATGAGGCCAGCCAGAGATTATGTCTACTTGCTGCTGTGCAGATAATGTCAGCTGGAGAATAGTAAAGAGTAATTTTTTTATAGCTAGAAAAACCTTTTGCTTCTTATTTTTTTCCCTCTGTAAGTTTATTCAGCATAGTAACTTCTCCCAAAGAACAGAGCCAGGTTCCTCCTTGGACATTTCATGGTTACCCAGGCTAAGAGGGGATTCCCTTCCAAGAAGAGATCAGACCAGTTTGTTCCATCCAAGGACCGCTGTTGATTGAATGAGCCACAATCGGTATCTATTTTTTCCTCACATTCCTCTTTTCAATTTAGGACAGATACCGTTTATTCCTTCAGCATTTCTCTTCTCTTCTCTGTGCCATTTGTGCAGGAAATGCCAAAACAAGCTGATTTGGGAAAGCCCTGTCTTTGGAATGGCTGTTTTTGGCAGGCTGGGAGTGGACAGGAGCTCTGAGTGAGGCAGCCTGGGGGTTACTCCACAGTTACTCACACCAGGCTTAAACAACTCAAAGGCTGACAATTTCTGGAGCTTTTGGATTCCCCTGCAAGGACAAAGGGCTTTTCCTGCGCTTCACTGTAGAAACACGGGGGAGAATTGTGGCATGGATGTCAAAATTCCCAGTGGTGTGGAGGACTATGGAGTGCCTGTGACGAGTTCTGAGGTATCTTTTAATGACACGTGGAGGTTTCAGACATTCATTTTTTAGAACAATTGCTGGAAATGCTCTCCATGGAGATGTTAAAGCCTAATTTAATAATTATTATCAGAGCAGGCCTGAGTGGCTTTTTACCTTTCTTGCCCTTTTAGAAGTAGCTACAAGAAAAGCAGAATCCTTTCAGTTTTGGTTTGGTGTTTTTTTTTTTTTTCCCCCCAAAGAATTGTACAAGTCCTGCAGAGCCACACAATCCAGGTGTGCCATCTCCAGGCCAGCACATACAACTGCAGTGCCTCCCCAAATTGTCCAGGAGTTCTCTTCCAAGCCCTCTCCATGCCGAGTTCCTAAGCCTGCATGCATAATTTCAACAAATGTTTTTTTATACGGGGAGAAGATAAAGCCTCTGTTTGCTTTACCTCGCCAGCTGGAATTACCTCCCCCTTATCTGGGCTCAGCCACTGCCTCCTCAGCCAGGCTCCTATCTCAGCCAAACACTGTGGAGGCAGAGGGAAACTCAGCATTTCCCGATCTGCTGCTGCTCCCCTGTCGAGCCGGGAGCACCCTGTCAGCGACATCTGTTTGATAAAAAGCTCTGGGCTGTTTATCAATAAACTGGCCTAAATCACGGCCCCCATCTGACATCAATTCAGCAGAGCTTTCAGCACCTTGTCACTGAAGGGCCTGAGCCAACCAGCGCTGTTATCCTCTGAAATCTTGAGTCAGACAAAAAGGAAATCAACCTGTCTTGGAATTTCCTCTGCAATATTCAGTGGCTGAAGCAGAGCTGTGGTTCTTTAAAGTATAAAATGGTTCTTTACTGAGTTTCAGCACATGTGTATTTTATTTTCTCATTCAGAATGTGTTGCTGTGGCAAACGGGACCTTATTTCTTTCCCCTGGGTGGGGTTTCTCAGCTCTTCCCACCACACTCTCTATCTTGGTTTGTCTCATCTGTAAAGAGATCAAAGCTCTTGACTCAACAGGTATTTATCTTTTCAAAGATTAAAACCTTTATTTTCATCTGGATCTCGATTCCCACCCTGAAGCTTTTGATGTTTGCACCAATCCTAAATGGACTTTTTAGGAACTTCAGAAGCTGCAATTAATTATAGAAAATTATCCCAAAGATTGGAACTATTTTGATGGCTCTGTATGTTTGGTTAAAGTGGGGAAAAAAAAAAAAAAAAAAACACAGGGCAAATCTAAGAAGCCTCCAAACGTTATAAAATTAAATGGAGGATCACGGTCTCAGATGGGAGTTTTTTTAAAAAAATCAAATAAATCAGGCACAGATTAGGTCTGTTTGTGGCAGATCCCATTTCACAGGTGAGGGATCACATCTTGGTCATGCTTTTTGTGTGACAAAATTCAGTTTAACTGCTCTGACAGTATCAGAGAGGGGTGTGTGACAAACACCAGCCCAGGCCCTTCCTCAGTGAGCAAAAGGTGCAAACTGCACACTTAGTTCTAATTCTCACCTTTTTAAAAATTAACTTCGGTCATTTGAAAACTCGAGTGTGAGGTTTCTATTCCTCTTCCCACACACATTCTGCATCACTTGAGCTCATCCCTCAGGCTCTGCCCTTTCTGGTTGTGGAAACCACTCTGGGTCCAGGAACAAGAGAGAGCCCAGCTGGAACCTCCCAGCTGGCCCAGAAATGTAACAATTTGGGGCAAACAACAGGGATATTGTGATCCTGGCTGCTGCTGCTGCTCTCTCCAGCCCTTGCTGCATGAGAGCTGTGTCTCTCTTGCATATATCACCATCCTGAGCTGGTGATTTATGCAAGAGAGGCCGAGGGAAAACTCTGCTTCTGGAATAGTCTGGAAAAGAAGATTTTGGCTATGTTGGTGAACAAGGTTTAGCGCTTAGGCTTCCTTTTTGCACAGGTAGCTTTTGTCTTTCTGTCTTCGGTTTCCAAACCAAACCATCTCCCTGCCACTGAGTTCCTATTTTGAAGGGTTTTCTTTGAAGGATTTTTAAAAACTAAATGCTAGAGTTTTACTGAACTTCATGCTCAGGAAGAAGTAGCATGTGCATGAAAAAACTGGATGGAGATTCTGTGAAGGAAACAGAGGTGTTACAGGTCTAAGTTATTTGTCTTTGGTTTTGTACCTCATCAATTCCGAGAGTGTGCCATAAACTTCCTTTTTGCTGTGCTGTTCAGCCCACAAGAAGTGACTCGCACTGTTCAGCTCAGTGAAAAACTCTGTAAAAACCCTTTTTGTCAAAACCTTTCAGGGCCAAACCACCAAAAAGCTCCATGAAATTGGGTCGTCTTAATGGCACCATGTAAAGCAGTGGAGTTTGAGGCTTTTTATTTCATCAGCTTTAACATACAGAAAAGGGATGGTTGCAATTTTCTGTGGTTTTCTGTAATTACAGAACAAGGTGTAGATGTAATTTCTAAGCTGCCCAAGGTTATCAGCTGCATTTAGAGGACACACCCTGAGGGAATGGTGGAGGGATGAGAGTGATTTGTTGCTGGATGAGAATAACCCCTGGTATTCTCTAGTTTATGCTGAATATAAAACACCTGAAGCCCACCTGGGCTGTCCTGATGACCAGGAGCTGCCTTGTTGTCCATCAGTAGTTTCAGCAAGACACATTTATGCTAAAAAGTTTCCTAACCATGATCAATAGGTTGTTAAACTGCGATGAGGCCTGACTGAATCATGATGTTTACGGGCAGCAGGTCTTTTCAATTTCATTGATTAATTGATTATCCATCTTTTTAAGCTACAGGAAGCATTCTGATGAGAACAGTAAATTAGCCATCCTAAAAATCGTGAGGAGTCAAACCAAAAATTCATTTTGCTCGCAACAGAATCAAAGATTCTGTAGGGAGGAAGTAAAATGGAATTTAAACCCAGCTGAACATCCTGACATCACAAGCTGTTTGTACATCTCCTGATGATCTGTTTGTGATCATGCAGCCACTCAGAGCAAATGATTTGCCAGATTTCAACCTGCTGTTACTCAACTCAGGAGTACTTTAAACACATTATACTGTAAATGCAATGGAAACTTCTTACACAATGTTGGTAAAACAGAGCAAACACTTCTTGGTTGACTCTGATTGAGTATCTGGACCTGTCTTCATATCAGTAAATCATTCTCAATGTTATGTCAGGTTCCTTGTGAAAATTCAAAAGTACTCATCCTAATAAGATTAAAAAAAAAAAATCCCCAAAAGATAAATGCAGATTTTCAAAATTATTTTAAGAGAGTAACTAAGCAAGATGAAGGTCAGGAGCTGAGGGTGGTGTTCTGTTCCTGGCTGCCCAAAAGAACCGGCAAAAATTAGAACTCTTGCACTCTTGCTTTATCTCTGTGCTTTCATTGACACTTTCAGCATTTTTTTTTCTGTGTGTTCCTTGCTGGCAGCTGGAACAGAAGGAGTGATGAAGGTTTTATCCAGTTTCATTGAGATTTCTCTGCCTCAGGCAGTGTCAGGTAAACACTGAGTTCATTTAAGTTGAGTTGACCCTTTCACCACCCAAGGTGGGACTATTTTGGCCTCCTGCCTTTGTGACAGCCAAGAAACGTAAAGATAATATTAACTTTTCATGACTTTTCCAAATGTGACTTGGAGAGGCAACCCCACTGTGCCAGGGCCACCCACCTCTGTGCATTTTTTGGCGTGAGGGAATAAATACTTTCTTGGTGTTAGGGGATGCACTTGGTGTGAGGAGAAATACTTTGGTGTGAGGGAATAAATACTATTTTGATGTGAGGGGATGCACTTTTGATGAGCAGGGATGCTTTTTGGAGTGAAGCGATGCTCATTTGGCGTGAGGGGATGTACTCGGTGTGAAGGAATCACTTTTGGTGTGAGGGAATAAATACTTTCTTGGTGTTAGGGGATGCACTTGGTGTGAGGAGAAATACTTTGGTATAAGGGAATAAATACTATTTTGAGGTGAGGGGATGCACTTTTGATGAGCGGGGATGCTTTTTGGAGTGAAGCGATGCTCATTTGGTGTGAGGGGATGTACTCGGTGTGAAGGAATCACTTTTGGTGTGAGGGAATAAATACTTTCTTGGTGTTAGGGGATGCACTTGGTGTGAGGAGAAATACTTTGGTATAAGGGAATAAATACTATTTTGAGGTGAGGGGATGAACTTTTGATGAGCGGGGATGCTTTTTGGAGTGAAGCGATGCTCATTTGGTGTGAGGGGATGTACTCGGTGTGAAGGAATCACTTTTGGTGTGAGGGAATAAACACTCTCTTAATGTGAGGGAAAACACTTGACACGAGCAGAAACGCTCCGGTGTGAGGGAGTAAACGCTATTTTGGTGCCAGGGGACTCTTTTTTTTTTGGGTGAGGTGATCTTTTGACGGGACACACTCGGCGCGAAGGAATCGCTTTTGATGTCAAGGGCCACACTTGGTGTGAGGGGACGAACTTTCGCCAGGGGCACGGGGACCACCCTGGGCACGGGAAACGACGATCCCCACCTCGCAGAGAGCCGCCGCCGCTGCCCCAGCCGAGTCGCAGCAGGAGGAGCCGCTGAGGGCAGTCCCAGCCCGCCCCCCGGGCCCATGGCGGGGAGGCCGTGCCGGAAGAGGCCGCCCCGGGCCGGGCCGGGCTGGGCGGCGGCTCCGCGATCTCCGCCGCGATGCTGCCGCTGCTCCGCCGAGCTTGGGCGGCCGCCGTCGCTTCCTCTTCATCCTCCTCCTCCTGCTCCTCACAGCGGGGCAGCCGCCGGTGCAGCCTCGGCGCCTGCTGCTCCTACCGCCTGCGAGACGCCCGTGAGTGCCGCTCCCCCTCAGCCCGCCCTGCCCCTGTCCCGCCATCGCTGCCAGACTTTGTGTAGGAGCCGCTGGGACGCCGAGCTCTGCCTGCCTTTGTCCTCGGCTGGAACATCAGGAAGTGGCAGTCTTTTAAATATAGGAAGTGTTTTAAATAGAGGGAATGTTTTGCGCCGCCTTTGCCTGAGTTGACCTCATGAAGCTTGCTCCTCACTGAGGGAAGCCGGGGCGGGGTGGGGAGGGGGGGGAAGTTGTTCGGCCACTCCTCGTGTGAGTGGTTTAAAGGTTTAATTTATTTTTAATTCCTCGTTTTAAAGACGCTGAGCAGTCGTCTCTAGTGAAGTAGCCTGTAAAGTGATGCTCAAAGCGCCACGATTTGGGGTTCAGCAGAGGGACAGGGCACCACAAACTGTGTGCGGGTCACCAGGTGAACAGATCCACACAGGCGGCAGTTCTGCTTTTAAGCAGAATAAAGTCCTGTGGAAACCATTCATGTACCTATCCTGCTTGTGCCGCTTTGAGGGGCCCAAGCTGCCCCCAGGATCACTGGGTTCGGGTTTCACAGGTGTGGGATCAGCAGGACCTGTCTGCACGAAGCAGTTTTGGTCAGGATTGGTGTGGCTGCTGCAGGAGCTCTGAACCCCACTTTGTGGAGTAACCCCTGTGCTTGTGTTGCCTTCTAGAGAATGTTTTGCTTCCCAGTGGGAATTATCCCATGTCTGGAGTGCTCCCAGCTCAGCTGATGGTGCTGGTGTGTAAAGAAAGCTGTAAAACAAAGCTGCCTTAAAATCTGGCAATAATAGGAAAGCATTCTCTTTTTCTGGGAAATCAGGGGACAATTTCCTTGCAGAGCGTTCTGCAGATTGCTCTGCAAAGGCAGAAAGGTATTGACTGACATGATTCTAAGTCAAATAACTGCGCTTCCCTGTTTGGCCTTGAGTCATGCAACTGGAATGTTTTATTTTTCTTTTGCTTTCCTGGGCACCAGCTGACTCGAATTAGCCTTTGGTGACACAGCACCTTCCCTTGCCAGAAAGTTCTGTGTCCTGCACCAGAGCCTGACTCTGCTCCTCCTCCTCTTGCAGTGCATCCGCTGTGGCAGAGCCCGCTGACAATTCCTGGAGGCACCCGCCAGTCTCCCATCAACATCCAGTGGAGGGACAGTGTTTATGATCCCTTCCTGAAGCCTCTGAAAATCAGCTACGACCCCACCACCTGTCTTCACATCTGGAACAATGGCTACTCCTTCCTGGTGGAGTTTGATGATTCTACTGATAGATCAAGTAAGCAAAAACTCTGGGGGAAGAAAAAAAAAACAACCAACCCCAATCTATTTAATGTCTTGTTCATGCTGAGAGAGGAGAAATACTCGTGTGGTGCAAGACCTGATGTTGAAAATGAACGTGTGGTAAAAAAATGCTGGGTTTACAGTGGTGGGAATCACGATGAGGAAATTCTATACAGACCTCACATTTACAGTGTTTTTATTACCACGGGCACTGTGCACAAATCCCCTGCTGTGTGTTGAAACTCCTTTCACAAGCCTCAGTGCCCTGTCTTGTAGGGTTTGGAATAAACTTTACCCACGTGAGTCAATCTTCAGCCTTTCATATGTGTACCTACTCAATTTGAAACCTGCTCTTTATGGAAGTAATCTGCCACTTATCTTTTGTGGTGTTAATAGAGATATTTAATGCACTTGAAATAATCAGCAGCCAAATGAGCTGCAGTTGGAAAGCACACACGCTTATCTCTGTGGGGTTTTAGGGAATGAAACAACACTGAGCTCTGCCCTCAGGAGCAGGTGTGTGTGTGTCCCTGTTGTTTTAGGGGAAGCAGGAGAGCATGGAAAATCCAACCATGCATTCCAGCAATTTCAGGTGAATAAACCTCTGACCTGAGCAGCTCAACCTTTTTAAAAGCCCAATGGAGTAAAAAAATGACTTAAAATTGAGATATTGCTCCCAAACCCCAGATTTTCTATCCACTGTTCCTTCTAAAAGCTGCCTTTACCAAAGGATATTGCAGAATATGAAGATATTTCATAAGGGTGGGTGAGGTGGTAGCAATTGGTGAGGGCTGTTGTGAAGCACATGATTGCCCAGCTTGTCCTACAGGGAAAAACTGAAGGACCCTGAGCAAGTTTGAACCTGTTGGACTGGAGTCATTTGTGTTTAAAGTGGCTGCTCACCATGAGAGCTCCTCCAGCTTCCTGAGGGATTTAGCAATGCCCTCAGGGAGGGAGCCTCCAGCACACAAACAAACACTTTGTCTTCACAACGCCAATATTTCTGGCTGATGTTTGGAAAGAGGCTGATAAAACAGTGCAGCAAAAACAAGTGGTGGTGGAATGCAGGGAGCCTGTGGGATGTTTGGGGCTCGTTTTGTTTTTCTTGTTTCTAGCTGTTCACTCAGAATCATCCATTTCCCAGAGGGAATAATCCATTTCCAAGATAATATCCTTGCCTTTGCTTATTTAAGCACTGATATCCTGAAGAAGCTGAGTCCTGCCCTTCTGTTTCTCCAGCACAAAATGCTGTTTTTTTCAGTGAGGTTGGGTTAGGAGACTGACATCACTTGTTACCTCATCAGTGATTTTAATTGCTAACTTTAGATTGGCTTTGCTTTTCACTGCACAGCCTCTTGCTTTATCAGCCACACCTCACTATCTCTTGAGGATAAGGGCCTGAGAAGTGTTTAGTGGGTAACAAAGTTGGATTTTTTTTTTTCTTCAAGAATTGATGTAACAAAGGGAAATTGCCTGTAGGGGGTTCAGTAATATGCAATATTTAATTGCACAGGAGGATTTTTTGTGGCATAAAGGCAAGGCTGGAATCATCAGGCCTTTGAGGCTGGTGCTCACCTCTGAAAGATCTTACCTGCTTTGTCTGTATGACTTTCCTTGAGGTAAATTTTTCCCTGCTTTTTCATCACTCTCATCTTCCTTAAATGGACTCAAGTCCATGAAAGGCAGGATGGCATCAAACAATCAGTGACAGGGCTCCAGAATGACAGAGGAGCAACAGATAGTGAGGTGTTGCTGTATAACCCCCAGTTCTCAGGTGCCTGCCTCTCTCCTCCACCTTTCTCTCTTCACTCTTGCTACTTCTGGTTTTTCTCACTGCCAGCTTCTGTCTAACAATCATAGAAATCCAGAGAAGAAAGCTTGGGAACAAACAAAAGCACCACAGTTGAAACAGAAGATGAGAAAGACACCCAGGATAGACAAAAAAGCCTGAATCCTGAGATGGGGTTTGCAAGCCTTGGGCTAAGGCTGAAGGTAGAGCAGGAGGAAGAAGAGGGTGAGGGGAAGGTATGTACAGCATGTGGTCTGTCTGTGTGTGGTGCCATCAGAAAGGAGGCTGAAACCGAGCCAGGGCTGCAAGAAACACCTGATGTGGTTCTTAGAGCTCCTTAAACTTCTGTTTGTTTTGAAATTGTCAAGATTGTAACTTGAGAAGAAATGCTTCTAAAGGGACTGGAGCTCCTGTCTGTTTCCTGTCACTTTCTGGTGGCCACTGCAGGAACCTGAGTCTCTCCACATTTGTGTCTGTGCCTAAAGTTACTCGTGAGGCAAATATTCAAGTGGATGTGGTTATTAACACAGATTTGTAGTCACTTGTGGGTTTGCATCCTCACACACTCAGGACTGGATCGTGTTAGAGCACAGGAACTTCACTTCTGAGAGGCTTGGCTGTGTGCCCTTCTCCAGCACACAATCCCAGCATGGTTTGGGTGGGAAGGACCTTAAAGCTCATCCCATTCCATCCCCTGCCATGGGCAGGGACACCCTGCACTCTCCCAGGGTGCTCCAAACCCTGTCCATCCTGGCCTTGGACACTTCCAGGGATGGGGCATTGTGATTTTCATATTGCATTCATGCCCAGAGCTCAGCAGCAGGGGATGAAATTAGTTCAGTGTCACTTTGCACAGCTTGTTTTAATTTATTCCTTTATCACAGACAGGCCTGTCTGGTTAGGATTTCAAACCTGCTGGCTGGCTTTCAGGAAAAAAAAATAATACAAGAAAATCTCTTAATGCCTCTCATTGTTTTCTCCTTAGCATGGAAGTGATTAACTTATTTCCAAAAGCAGTGTTGGGATTAGGTGCTTTATACCAAGGTTTGCTGTAAAACTTGCCCATGCCCTACAGTTCAGTAAAAATCAGCAGATGCTGTTGGTTTAGTGCTGGAGGAACACTTGGAAAAGCTCTTTTCCAACCTAAAGGATTCCCTGATTGCCAAAGTGTTATTAGCCCTTGGGAAGTAATTAGGGTTTCTCATTTACCAGCTGCTCTGATATCATAATTAGCAAGATGACTTTGCAGGATGGTTTTGGTCCAGGTAGGAGGGAATGAGTGGAAGCAGAAAGCTGGGCAGGGGCTTCTTCATTCACGTGTTTGCAGAAGGATGATAAGCCACCTGAAATCAGGAGAACAGCTGAAGTTTTGCCTTCACTCCCTGATGAAAAGGGCATTAAATCTTCCAGAAACTTGCCCAGTGGCAGACTGGATGTTTAAATCCTTCATGAACTACTTGTAAGCACAACAAAACATATTTCTGGCTGACCTTTGCTTGTACAGTCTGGAAGCTGTGTTGAAGCAGAAAAAGATGTTTGGGTTTTTGTAGCTTGCAGGAGACTTTGACTCAATACACTGATTTGCCTGGCAATATTTGCTTTTTGAAGACTTGTCATGAGAAATGTCAATATTTTTCACAGATCTTGTGGGGATGTCATTGAACACATTTAATAGATTTGTCACTTGCTGTGTCACCTGGGCAGGCAGTCCTGACACTCCTGCTCTGCCAGAGGGGTGAGAATGTGAAACTCATCACCGTGACTGTGCCAAACTTGGTGTCAACTGGGAAAACATTCCCTTGAGGGCAGATGGATGAGGAGGCTTCAGCTCATCTCCAGTTTGATGCAGGGAAAAGCAGGAATGTGTTTGCTTGCATAATTTGGTCATGGCAAATTATAGATGGGGAACTCTTTGAGTTACTCCACCTGATACTTTTTCCTGGGCAATTTTTTTTTTCACAAAGATTTACTTGTCTGGTCAATTCTAAATCATATTTATGAACATGTGTGTCTTGTTTTGTTTTCTAGTCATCGTTGGAGGCCCCTTGGAAAACCAGTACAGGCTAAAGCAGTTCCACTTCCACTGGGGAGCTATCAATGACTGGGGCTCAGAGCACACAGTTGACTGTAAATTCTACCCAGCAGAGGTATGAGATATGAAATCCTAAACAGTGCAAATACTTGTCTCAGGTGTGTCTGTGAAAACTCCCAAACTGAGGAATTGCAGTTTATTTGGAAGTGCTCATCAGCTCATCTGCTGTTTTATTCTATAAAAATTCATCTTCGCTGTGTTTTCTGGAGAAGAGCAGCCTGAAAACTGGACATTGGCCCTATTACTGAAAGTTAAAAATCACTTTGTTCATCCTTACTAAATCTTTCAGAGAAACAAAGATACTAAGTATCTACTTTTAAACAACATCACTTTCTTTTCTGTTTGCAACTGTTGAACAGTTATTAAATAGCAAAACTTGGATGCTTAAGTAACTAAGGGAAAAAAGTCAATAAAAAGGATGAAGTCAGTGAAAATGTGAAATTGTGACAGCTTTGACCACAGCTCTCTGCCAAAAGAGAAGAATTTGTCAAGTGATGATGGGTTATTTTTAAGGAGAGTTTCTCTCCTGTTGGTGTGTTCATGGTGGTGCTGCCAGCTTGGCAAGATCCTCATTAACAGGGAGAGTGTGATTAAGTTTTTGGGCTGGGTTATTTATTTATCACACAAACCCCCTCAATGTACTGGCTGTCAGCAGCACAGAGGAAGATTGCTATGTGCAGGAGGATGTTCCTCAGGAGGACAGGGTGCTCTGCTCCTCCTGGGAAGAGAGGAAAGGGATGGAAAACTGAGCTTTGTGCCTTAGACCAGCATTCCTGGAGACAGACTCCCACAGACTAAATCCCTTTTGGGGAAATGCAGTGGGTCCTAACTATGGCTTTAAAGCAAAAGACAAAAAAAGGAAGGGAAGGACCATTATTTACCAAGAGCACTTTGTCCCTCATTTCTGTGGTTTCTGAGGAGCTCACTGCAGTGCCTCACCCTGCCAGGATCAGAGCTCAGGTGTGGTGTCTGTGCTCTGTGCAGGGGCTGATTTCTCCCTCATTCCTCTTTCAGCTGCATTTGGTGCACTGGAATGCTGTGGAGTACCCGAGTTTTGAGGAAGCTGTGATGGAAGGGAATGGCCTGGCTGTTATTGGAGTGTTCTTAAAGGTAAGCTCATTCTGTGGGGCCAGCTGTAATGGGGCTTTTCTATTTGCATTCTCTTAAAGCCAATTTAGGGCAATTAAGGGAAGGCTGAGGGGGCATCCCATCAATCCAGATAAATGTTTCCAAAGGGTGTCAGAGGGGCTCTGTGCAATGATGCCAGTGACAGGATGAGGAGCAATGGCCAGAAACTAAAAAGTTTCACCTCAATATGTACAACTTTATGTTGAGTTGGGAACAGCTGCCCTGGGAGGACATGGAATCTCCTAGTCTGGAGACATTCCAAACCCCCCTAGATGTGTTCCTCCAGCTGCCCCTGCCTTGGGCTGGATGATCTCCAGAGCTCCCTCCCAACCCTAAATAATTCTGTGATTGTTGTTATAAAAAAATACTGAGGCTGATAAGTAGAACTGATTGATTATTGATCAGCTCATTGCTTCCCCAATCCCTCTTTGTCCCTGCAGCTGGGAGCACGGCACGAAGGGCTGCAGACCCTGGTGGATGCCCTGCCAGCAGTCAGACACAAGGTCAGTGCTCTGAGGTGTCCTACCCATTGTCACCCAGCAGAATTAGCACTTGGAGAGCCACAAAACACTGAAAAAGGCTTTCTTCCATAAATGTTGCCGCGGGGGGCTGATGGACACCTTGGAAGTGGGAAGGGAAGCTGATTTTTCAGGAGGAATTGGGTATTTAAGCTTTCCAAACCTCTTGAAGAAATGCTGCTCTTGAGATTGTTTCCCCTTACAAGGAAATGCTTGAAGTGGAGATTTATTTACTCTGGGATTAAGGCTTTTTGATTTTTGTCTGATCTTTGAGGAGATAATTTGCTTTTTTATAAACATTTTAACATATAAACAGAATCTTCTGCTGGGGGAATAGGATCGTTCCTGGCAGACTCCTGCCAGGAGAGGGAGTGCTGAGTCTGACAGAAGCATTCTTCCTTCCCGTGCCCGTTCCCTTCTGAAAGTGCATGAAAAACACCACATCCGACCTCTTCAGCTTCTACTCACATCCAGCTGAAGTCGCTGTGCCACCACTTCTCACAGGAAGGAGTTTTTAAAATCCAAATGAAACAAGTTTTTGTATCGGAGCAGTGACAGCTCTGCCAGATAAACACCAAACATGTCGGTTCAGTGCCAGAACACCTCCCCAAATCTGAATATACATCTATTGTGACAATATAATAATGTGTGTATTTAAAAGGAGCCAAGCCAAGATCCCCCAGTATATCCTGAAACCCCCCCTGGAGCAGTGTTTGTGTGGGAAATCCTGGGTTTCAAAGCTCCTAATTTCTGTCTGATATCTGACTTGTGGGATTGAACATTCTGGAGATGGGAATATTTGATTTAAATAAAACTTCAGTCCTCTTGCTGCTGCCTAAAATCACATGGTGAAAGGTAAAACACTTTGTTTGAAGTCTTTTAAGGATCTGGCACATCTACCTGAACTTATTCCACCACTTATTCCCTCTTTTTCCTGGTTGCATCCAGCTCCCAGAAAACCTTAGGCCGCTGATCTTTCTCACTCCTTGTTTCTCCTGCACTGACTTCCTAATGGCTTGTAGGGACAGAAATATTTAAATTTCATCTGCTCAGCAGTTGCCTCTTACACCTCAAACCCAATTTTATACAAATCTGTGGGATTTTAAATTATGACACTGTTAATATTCCCAACACCCCAGTACCCACGCACAAACATAACGCAGTTTTTAACCTCACTGTCAAGATCTTTTGCAACTTTCTGTCTTGTTTTTTTTCTCAAAAGACCATCCTTACAGATGTTTTTTTCCTGCTGTTTAGGACACTGTGATCGAGTTTGATGACTTTGATCCCTCCTGTCTGATCCCTTCCTGCCCTGATTACTGGACCTACGCCGGCTCCTTGACCACTCCCCCCCTCACTGAATCAGTCACGTGGATCATTAAGAAGAAGCCAATCGAGGTGGATGAGGATCAGGTAAATCTCAATTCTCCTTTCACATCACACCTCTTGCTGCCACAGAGATGCTCAGAACCAGTTGTTTACCAGCCATTCTCTGTGAAAACACAGAAATTCTCTGTGTTTTCACAGAGATCTGTGACTGTTTCAACCCAGGATTTGGGGAGGAATCCTGGCATTAACAGCCACTAATAGTGAAAGACCTAAGAGCTCTCCAAAATGTTTTTCCAGCTTTATTCGACTTTTCCATCTGTTCTCAAGAGTTTTATCTTGATCTGTGATACACAGTTCTGGAAGCTACCCCTTGAAAATTTGAGAGGTTTTAGGAACTTATTGGAATTTTCATAATTTTGCTCTCCTTAGCATGATGCAGGGAAGGAGGGAAGGGAAAGGAAAGAGAAGTTTTGTGAGATGGAGGTTGTTACCAGAGGCAGGCAAAATGTGGCAGTCTTTTAAATTGAATTTTTTTCCCTTTTTTTTCTTTTTTTTTTCTTGACTCTTTACTCTCATAGCAGGGACTAACCACTGGAATGGCCTTGTGAGCATTAAAAGCTGATCTGCTGCTTTACTTTCATCCCAGTTAGAAACCAGTGAGAGAACAACTTGGGGATTGTTGGGGTTCCCTCTTTTCGGGGTGCCAGAGTGGAGGTTGGATGAAACATTTGAGTGGAAATAACTCTCTCAGGTGTGTGCCACATTTGGGATTTAATTTCCCTAAGGATGGCAGATGACTGATAATTCTTCCATGCTGGTGTGGAATGGGACAATCTTTACCAGCAGGTGACAAAGGCGTGGGTGCCAAAAGCGCTGTGGTATTAGAAAGCTCGCTGGTGGTGTCTGATGAGAGAGATGATCTGAAGAGTATCCTTGGGACACGTGGTTTATTGGTTGTGGGAAAGCAGCCTAACTGGGGAAGAGTCCATAAGTCTAAGGGGGCAGGGATCCAGCAGAGCAAGAGGGAGCTTTACTTGTTACATTCCATTTTAACCCTTTCTATCGTGAATATTCTAATGAGCATCAACCAATCACCTCAAGATACAAAACCTACAAAATCTATATATAGCCTATGGGAACTACAACATTACAATACTACTCTACATACTAAAATCCTGAAAAACCACCTTATCCCTGATACCTGAGAAGGTCCAACCCTTCATTCATCCTTTTGTCCTGGCAAGGGTGTCACTGACTCACCCAGCTCAGTCTATTCAGCTAGTCTGATCACTCTCTTCCTGCCCAGCATCTTACAGTTCAAATTTTGCTTTCAATTCCATTCCTCTCGTAGGTTTCATACTCTTAGAATCTTTTACTAATAAATCATCTCTGCAAAGCCTAGCTACTTCATCCTCTCCAACACTGTGGGTCCCTCACAACACAAACCTGCCTTCGGTTTTCTTTCCCCTCCAAGAACAAACTCCTGGTCCTTTGCCACGAATCCCCAGCCTGGTGAGGGGGGGGGGATTCCTGGGAAGTGACCGGAGTGGCCGTTTGTGGTTCCCAGCTGGAGGCCTTTCGGACGCTGCTGTTCACGTCGGACGGGGAGGAGGAGAGGAGGATGGTGGACAACTTCCGCCCGCTGCAGCCGCTGATGGACCGCACGGTGCGCTCGTCCTTCCGCCCCCAGCTCGGCCCCTAGCTGGCCCAGCACCCCCAGCCCGGGCTGCACAACACTTTCCATTGAGTTTTTTATTTTTTCCAAACCCTACCAGTGCTCCTTGACCGTCCAGATTTATTTTTTTTTAAAGAAGTGAATAATATTAACCTTTAACCAATTGACTTATTCTGAGGCGAGGGACAACAAGGAATTATTAAGGTAGTTAAAGATAAGGATGGGAGAGCTCGTCCTCTGCTCCTTCTCTGAGTTGTTCTGTGTTTCTTCAAGTGTTCTTTCAGTGCCTTGCATGAATTAATAATCCTGGGTAAAAATGGTTAAGAAGGAGGAAGTGGAAAGAAAAGAAAAATATCAGGTCCTTTTGGGGAATTGTTTGATGTCTGGGGAGAGAGCTGGAAGGGAACTAGCTTGTGTCAGAGACATTTCACCTTCTTCCTTTTTTCTTGGATGAGAAGAGGAGAAGGACAAAAATGACTTCCAGGATCCCTTTCCATTGTGTTGGCTGCACATTCCATGTTTGATGTGGGTGCCACAGAATGCCCACTGTAACTACACCAGGAGCCAGAAGACTTTTTCTAAAACCTTTTAACAACTGTAGAAGCTTTTGGCTTTGGCAGCTTTTGCTTTCCTTTGTTAATAATATATAGGGGAATGGAGAAAACAAGAATTCACCAGTATCTCAAGAGCAGCAAATTAGGTGAAGATGTCCAATTGTTCCCAGGAGACTGATCAGATCAGAGGAAAGCAAGATTAGATAAGGCCCAGCTGACCCTCCCAGTGAGATCAGGGGGTAAAAACCCAAACCAATTCCTCAAACCTGTGCTAGGAGAGTGTGGACAAAACACAACACTCAGAAAGGGCTCGTATTTCAGTAACTCATAGAGCACCAGTGCTCTCTTCCAAGTTTTGCTTTGAGATGTATTTCCCTCTAAAAACACTTACCCAGCTTCATGACCAGTGGGGACCAGTTTGTTTTTATTGCACCTTATGGTAAGGAGGACCAGTGGGGGTTGGAATTGATTTGTGGACCAAGCAGAGCTGCTGTGTGGGCTGCCAGCTCCGAGCCTTTCCCAAGGATCACTGACCTCTCACATCCTGCTAAACCTCATTTTCTCTCAGGCACCTTTCTCTCTGGCCTTTTCATGTTCTGCTGTATTTAGCAAATTAAATTCATGCATCAGATTTCTGATGAGGAGCAGCTCTGACTGTGAACTCCCTGTGTGATCTCCATGGGTTATGTTTGAGGAGCCTTTTGAGGAATCTTTCTTTCCCTCTGTTTGAAGCCATGACCTGGCTTGGCAATGCTAAATCCAGACCTTTCCAATTGGTACTTTGTTTTTTGAAAAGTCCAAGTGTTCAGATTCAAAGCACCTTAACACTTTTCAGTGTGTCCCTGATGATTTCAAGGGTTTGAGATAATCTTGTTGGACCAGTTGAGTGACCAGATCCTGCCTTTCCTTCCTCAATAGCTCTACCTCAGGCTGTTGTTCTGGTGCCACAGTTGTGCCTTTGTCCCCTAAAGTGTGGCCACTTCAGTTGGAGTGACTCTGGGTGGTGAAAGAAAGGAAATCTCCTTCTATCTTGCTGTAGGATATTTTTCCTGTCAGGAATTCAGTGTGGCAGTGGAGCTTTTTGGTTTCACCACTTCCCCCAAGCCCTTCCTGCTTGGGGGAACATTTCCATCTTGATTGTGCCATCTCCCTTTGGATGGGGCTGGGATTATCCTGGGACAATGGAAGGTGTCCCTGCTGTGGCAGGGGTGGCACTGGCTGAGCTTTGAGGTCCTTTCCTGCCCGAACCATTCCATGATTTTCTGCTTCCATGATCTCAGTTGAACTCTGCATGATTTGCCATCATCACACAGATTTTTAGCTACAAAACCACATCAGTGATGATTTTGGTGGAGAATGATATATTCCAAAGCAAAGCTGGAAGTACTATCTGCAGTTCTGGGAACAGGAAAAGAATTATTTTACTTTTTGCCTGAATATATGATCATTGTGATCCAGTCATTAAGTCTGATAATATTTATTCAGTACTGTTCTTGCAGACACTTTTCTGAGGAGGACCCTGGAAAAAAGATGGCAGCAGCTCAGATATTTTCTACTTATCAATGGAAAAAATTGTAATACAAAGACATCTTAACGTTGCCTATTATTAAAAACCAGAGCTGCCTCAGCAGCACTGAGCTGCAGGTGCATCAATCTCCATATCATTTAAGAATGGATCTTTTAAAAGCTTTTGCAATTGCTCAGTTTAAAATTGCTTTTGTAATTCCCACTGAGTTTTTGGATTTCTCTGATCCACTGAGAAGAATCACCAGTTGATCCAGCTTTCCCAACAAACTTAAAATCCAGATTATTTTAGGGAACTGCCGGGGTGGAGCTGTTTAACTTCAGCTGCTCTGGAACTCTGTAGCAGCCTCACACCCATTGAGTTCTCCATGGTTTGCTCCACTCAATCAGATTTTCCTCCTGGATGTGTAAATCCCTTTTGAACCACCCTGCATTCATCAGGGGGAATGTAGGATATTCCCTTCCCAGTGATCCAGTTAAAAGTTCTCAGAGAGTTTTAGTTAAAGTTCTCACAGAGATTTATTTTGTTCAAGTATTGCCATGGAAGCTTTGTTAGAGAACAGTGAATTACCCAGTGATACAGTTAAGCTGTGTCCATATTTACATCAATTCACACCTATTTTTACTGGCATAAAAAGAAGAAATTCCAATTTCAGCACTGATCACTTCAAATATCTGGAAACAGGGTTAATGTAGATAAAAAATAACTTTACTGTGCTACAAAAAGAAGTTTTACAGGGGTTTTACATTTATTTTGCTGTTTCTTGAGTCCTTCATTTCTGTGTAGTGTTTTAGCATCTCCTTAAGGCAGGCAGGAGCTCAGCTGCTGGACAGATTGTTGGAATTACTCTGGAAATGAACACTCTGGGGGGTTTTGGGGGTTTTTTGGGGGTTTTTTTTGTTCAGTTTGAACTCTTCTGTTACAATGATTTTATTGACCTTGTGAATGTAAACTTCAGGAAAAGAATTGTGTTTAGAAGTAGAGATGAGATAGAATTCCTGTGCCTTATTCTCTCAGTTCTGTGTGGAAAAATAATTTGATTGTTGGGTTAGAGCTGATTTTTGTGATGGTTTTGCACAATGAAGTTAAAAAGGAATCTTTGGGCTCTTTTGGGTGGCACAATACAAAAGGCTCAAAGCACATATTTGTATTTTCCTTGCATAAGAGTCACTTTATTACTAAATACTGCCCTGGGAGGGATTCCTGGGGCAGCAGGTCCCAGGAATTAAAGACTGTCACAGGAATAATTCTGGGACAACTCCCTGCAGAGGGAGGAGAAGGTTTGGAGCAGAGTTGTGTCTGTGCTGCTCTGATTCCAGCTGCCTTTCAGGATTTCTCTGAAATGCTGCTCTCACCTTGTCCTGGGTGACTTCACAGTTGGGACAACTTCCTCTGCTGTTGGAAAGTTTGATCCCTGTTCCTGCATTCCAGAAATTTCACTCTTCAGGTGTTCCTGACCACTTCTGTGCTGCCTTTTCTGTCAGGAATGACAGGAGGGTATCCCCTGGTTTTGGGAGCTCCAGAATTGGGAGTTTGCATTGATCTCCACAGGGTTTTAGAGGACTGGAATTCAGCTTTGGATGAAGGATGCCCTTGTGCCTTAATTTGGGATGTTTTAACTTGGATTTCCTGGCACATCTTGGCTTTTTTTTTTTTTTTTTTTTTTTTTTTTTTTTTTTTAACCTTTGTGCATCTCGTTTTTGTGGCCTTTATGTGTATTTAATGGGTGTTACCTGCCTGATCATAACAGACTGCAATCACTGTCTGCAGACAACACTTGCAACAGGGAATGCTTGATGTTTTCCTGGGATACAGGCCCATCCCCAAAGTTTTTCCCTGATGTATAGAACCCTTCAGCTGCTGCATTTTACACTGTTACATTAGTGTGCAACTTTAATAAAGGACTAGAGAAACCCATGCCTGTATCTCGTTGTGTAATTAAGCTTTTCAAATTAAAAAAAAAATCAAATCAGATTTCCTGTCAAAAAAAAAATTAGAATTCCTCTTTGGGAATGCCCCAGTTCATTAGGAGCAGAGTCTGATCAGCTGTCAGATGTTCTGTGATACTTCCAAGCTCTGAAAGACTCTGCTGAGCTGTGTTAGAGTGAAAGCACAATGAGCTCTCTGTGCTGCTGAAGGGTATCTCATGATGGATCACATCCAGCCAGATGCCACAGGCCATCTCCAGCAGCATTCCAGGGCTTCAGGATCCTTCCTGAACTCCCTCACTGGACACTGCCCCTTAAAACTGGACCTGTCAGCTGAGCTCCTTCCTCTGTCCTGGCACTGACCTCGCTAAAACTGAGCCTTGAGCTGTGTGGTGTGACTCAGCTGCTGCTTGGGGCTACAAAAATGCTACCAAATAACCCAGAAAAAACCCCTTTAAATAAATTAAATTACTGACACCAATTCAAAGTTGATCTAAGAGGGTGGGTTTAGATTAGATATTGGGAAGGAATCAATCCCTGTGAGACTGGGGAGGCCCTGGCACAGGTTCCCAGGGAAGCTGTGGCTGCCCCTGGATCCCTGGAATTGTCCAAGGCCAGGCTGGATGCGGTTTGGAGCAGCCTGGGACTGTGGAAGGTGTCAGGGTTGGAACTGGACGCGTTTTAATGTCCCTTCATCCCAAACCATCCCAGGATTCTGTGAACATTGGGTGACATAAGCACTCATTTCTCTGTCTCACAGCTGAGCCACACTTGGACTCCAGCTGTCACACAGACAGGTTTTGTTTAGCTGGCTTAGTCCAAAGAAATTTCTTTTGACAGGAAAAAGAGGAGGTTCCATTCCTGGTTAAGGAATCCCCCGAAAATCCCCCCTACAATTACCAGCTGTGCTGGTGGGTGGGCAGCCCATTTTCTCCTGGAGAAAGAGTGGCCTGGGTTTGGGAGTGAGGCCAGCTCTGCTCCCGTGACCATTTCATGGTTCTAGAAGCTGCCACCACTTCCATTTACCCAGGAACAGCAGCTCGGAGCTCTTTATCAGCACAGCTGAGGTGTTTGCTGAAGAAATGGGGGATTTGCTGCCAGCACGGTGGCTGGATCAAGGCAGCTTTTCCAAAGACCTGGTTCAAAACATGCCCATCGCTCCTCACAAATGGCCCATTTGCTCCCGCTCCTGCTCTTTGTTTGTCCTTCTTACAAATCATTCCTTCCCTCCTCCTTTTTGATGTGCCAAACTCTGAGTGTTAGCACATGGAGAACTGATTGGATAATCAAATAGTCTTCAAAGATCCTGCGGAATAACTTGGGGGCCTGAGGAGAGGTAATGCTCGTGGCCAGGCTGATAACAACACTCGGCATTTGCCGAGTGCTTTGAAGATACGGAGCACTCTGGGAACACACCCCAATGCCAGGCTGGTGTTTTCTCGGGAATACAAATGGAAAAACAGTTGCAGAATGAACTCCCGTGGGTTAATTTGCAAGAGGGTCCAGCACGGGGTTGGCTTGGAACAGGGCAGTTCAGTGGCTGCTGCTCCACGGCCTCTGGAGCCTGGGATTTCCAGGTTCTCAGCTCTGAGTCCAGGGAGAAATTCCCGTTTGGAAGAATTAGAACAGGATAACTCTGTCCCGTTTTTGTGAGAACTCATGGACATGTCTGTGTGGGCTCATATCAGGTGTGAAATGCCCATGGTGGGGTTCTTGGGACCAGGAATTGGACTTGATCCCTGTGGGTCCCTTCCAGCTCAGGAGATCCTGGTTCTAGTTTCCTTGAGGAACTTGGTCTGGAGGACTGAAGAAGTAAATCCCTCGAGAAATTATTTTATACCCCCAAATATATAACTGAGTTTGAGTATTCATCTGAAAACACCTGAAGCAAATACTTAATTTGAATCCCAATCCCGTCTGCTGGATCCTGATGAAGCAAGGCTGGCACAGGGATAATCCCATATCTTGTAACTGTCTGCTTCTTTTCCTGATTTCATGGTCCTGGGATAAATCATGAAATGCAGTAACAAAAATGCCCTGTAATGGTAAACTAGTAAAGTAAAGGATCGCTTTTGGGGTTACAGAAAACCTGTAATAAATGTTTTGTTTATTATTAATTTATTGTCAAAGTCTTTTCAGTCTCTTCAGGATCCCATCTTTCCTTGAAAACTGGAGGAACGTGCTTAGTGCCAAGGTAATTTCTGTCTTTGCTCTCTTCCACCACTTGGATGTTTACCTAAAGTCAGCAAGCAGATTTTTGAGCCCCCGAGCAGCCACTAGATGTCAGGTTTGGATTAGTGCTCCCAAGGACCGGGCTGGTTGGGATCCGGGAATGGCTGGAAGTGGTGGTGATGGAAATGAAATGGAACTGAAATGTGCCCTTTTCCCCCAGAGTGTCGATCTCACGTTTCCCTGGAGTTCTCTTGGAGAAAACCTCCCAGCCCACCTCCTGCCTGTCTGAACCGTGCACAGAGGGTGCTCCAGGAGGATGAACCAACCGGGGGGTTTGGAGCTTGGGCACCACTCCTCGTGTGGCAGCACTGGCTCCTCACAGGTACCACTTCCACCCTCGGAGGGAATGTTTGGTATCAGAACTTCCAGGCTGGAGCTCCTCTCCTCCCACCAGGGCAAGAGGGAGTCTGAATTTGCTGAAGGATTGGCTCCTTGGATGTTATTGTAGCATCCAAGTGATTCTCCTGGGATGCAGAACCTCTGCCTTCAGTGAGGCAGGCGTTGCCTTTTTTGCCTGCACGACTGCCAGACGGGTGAATTATTTTACGTTTTCGTTTTGCAAACGAGCGTTCTTGGTGACTTTGCCATCTGCCAGATTTGAGATCGGTGAATCATTTGTTTTTCAGACGAGCCCCTTTCGGTGTCTGACAGGAGGGGCTGATTCCCGCAGCGCCTCTGCAGAGGTGCAGGTGATGCAGCGCCCGGGGCCTCGCCCTGTGCATCGGGATGGACAAACACGGCAGGACGGGGCTGGGGGGAGCCGGCAGAGGCAGCTCAGCACATACACAGGGATCCCTTCTCCTTTATAGCAACGCACAGAACACACAGCCCTTCCCTGCAGGAACACAGCGCCCATGCAGGCAGCAGGAAGGCTGCGAACACCCCTTCCCCGCGGGGCAGAGCAGCGGGGTGGCACTGGGCTCCTTCTGTCCCCTTCTGGGGCTCGGGGACACTCGGAGCTGCCCGAGCTGAGAGAGCCTTGCGGGGCCCAGCGGGCAACCCAGCTCCTGCCGCGCAAAGCCGGCGGCGCTACCGCATCCCCCGCCGCCGCTGCTGCCCTCCTCCCGCCGCTCTCCTCCTCCTCCTCCTCCTTCCCCCGGAAAGCAGCCCGGCCCACCGCCGCCGGAACAAAAGGGGCGGCCGAAGGTGGCGGCGTGGCCGCGCCCGCTGCTCCCGCCGCTCCGCCACCATGTCCGCCAGCGGCGGCAGCTCCCCCGGCAATGCCGTGAAGAAGCGGAGCCCCGCCGGCTCGGCCGCCTCGCTGGCGCAGGAAGAGGAGAAGCAGGCGATGGAGAAGATGCTGGAAGGAGCGCAGGAGAACGGCTGTGCCCGCTCGCCATCGCCCTGCGGCTCGGCGGAGGGGGTGACCCTGCAGCGGAACATCACCCTGCTGAACGGCGTGGCCATCATCGTGGGCACCATCATCGGCTCCGGCATCTTCGTCACCCCCACGGGCGTGCTGCGGGAGGCCGGCTCGCCGGGGCTGTCGCTCGTGGTTTGGGCCGTGTGCGGAGCCTTCTCCATCGTGGGCGCGCTGTGCTACGCCGAGCTCGGCACCACCATCACCAAGTCCGGCGGGGACTACGCCTACATGCTGGAGGTGTACGGCTCCCTGCCCGCCTTCCTCAAGCTCTGGATAGAGCTGCTCATCATCCGGCCCTCCTCGCAGTACATCGTGGCTCTGGTGTTCGCCACCTACCTGCTGAAGCCCATCTTCCCCACCTGCCCCGTGCCCGACGAGGCCGCCAAGCTGGTGGCCTGTCTGTGTGTCCGTAAGTAGCCGCTCGTGGCTTGCAGCTGACGGACGGGAGGCTTGGATGGGGTTTTTGGGAAGGATTTCCTCCCTGGGAAGGTGGGGAGGCCCTGGCACGGGGTGCTCAGAGAAGCTGTGGCTGCCCCTGGATCCCTGCAAGTTGTCCAGGTTGGAGCATCCTGGTCTAGTGGGAGGTGTCCCTGCCCATGGGACGGGATGAGCTTTAAATTCCCTTCCTACCCAAGTCATTCCATGATTCCATGACCCTCTGCAGGTCCCCGCTGTCCTGCTCCACGTGGTTCCTTACTCATCACCTTCCCCAAAACATCCGCACCATCTCTCTTGTGCTACACTGGCCGCATCCGGCGGATTTTTTCTTTTTTTTTTGGTTCCTTTGAAGAGCCACAGCAAAAAACGTGGTCCCACCCGTAATAAACTGAGCACAAAGTTCCCCAAATGCCAGCTGTGGGCTAGTGAGCCTCTCTGATTCCCGATAAATAAATGCAGCGTGCATTTTTCCTGGGAGCTGGAATAGGATTTCTTGTGCTCTCCCACAGGATGTGCCCGGGCAGGGTAAAATCCCCTCGTCCCCAGGCTCTGCAGGACGGGGATGGACGTTGATGTGCGGCTTTGGGTGAAGATTACAATTATCTGTCACCAGCAACTGGTGCTGAACACGCCCCTGAGCTGCTTTCAGCACCAACTGTGAGAGCAGATACTTCCCGGCCGTGTGTGCTCTGACACCGTGCTCGAAAGCTGGTTTTTGGGGTTTCTTTTTGGCAGCAAACGTTCTGTCTGGGGCAGTGCCTTGCAGAGAAGTTCAGTCACGGTGGGATGAGTTTGGGGCCAGTGATGCCAACCCGGGCACACCGATCTCTCCTGATGCACTTTTTATCACCTCTCTGCTATTTTGGGGGTTGCAGTTTTGCTATTCAAATCCTATTTTCTGTTCCTCTGGTGACTTCAAAGTCACCCCCATCCAAATTCCCAGTCCTTTAAATACAGGACCGTGTCCTGCCTCTTCCCTCCTCATTTTCCCTTCAATCAGTTCTGCCCCACTGGAATTTAATGCCTTTATAAAGATGTTTATTGGGAGAAGACATAATTTTTGTGAGGGCTTTATCAATCACGTATCCACTGTACAAAATCACAGCCAGGTGATCTCTGTATTTTTGGATTTTGAGTGATGAGGAGGAAGCTGCTCGTTGGTGCTGCCCTTTCCCAGGGGATTGTGTGGGATTCCTTCCCCCTCCGAGGATCTCAGGCATCCCAAAGCTTCAGCTCATGGTCGTTATGGGAAGATATATTGTCTGGAAATGTCTCATAGCCAACCTGACCCGGGCTTTGGGAGGTAAATGATATGGCTAATTATAGGATTGATAACTGGCAGGGCAGTGGGTTGTGCTTTCTTCAGGCAAGGTTGAAACTTCTCAGTCCCCAGCTGAATTTTTAGGAATGTAAAGGTAAGTAGGCAGGCACGTGGACTTCCATCCACGTTTTTTTACAGCTTGAAGGGCTTTTATTGGGGAAATTTAATCATTTAACTAGAGAAAGCTGTAATGTGGTCAGGGAGTAATCCTGCTGATGGGTGTCTTGCCTTTTGGAAATCTGATTTTTGAGCTTTGCTGCCAGTCTGCACTGTGGTTTCCTCAGGGACACAGGAGAGGGGCACGGATGCACGTGGCATTTGTGTCCCTCGCTGAAAAACCAAGGAATTAGGGTATAACTGAAGGTTTTCTTGCTGCATTAGGGCAAAGTTTTGCTGTGCAAGCACAGATTGGAGCTGGCAAAGCCTTTGAGAACGTGTTTCTAACCATAAGTGACTTCTCATCTGCAGGATCATTCCCCAAAGGGGTCTCTGTTCCCATTTTATTGATCCAAGCCCAGTGCAGGGTTAAACAGACCTGCCCATGTTGGGATCTGTTCACTGCTGGGGGAATCTGCAGCACAAAACTCCTTGAAGCCCTCATTCTCTCCTCCAAGAAAAGTCTCCAGCCTTCCTTTTGGTAGCAATTAGGATTTCCCTGCGGCAGAATTTGTTCTTGAACCTTTCTCCTGAAATGCCAAGGGAAGGGTTGGGAGTTCTCCACATCTGCATCATCTCCATGTGTTTCTCCTTTAAACTCTGCTCCCCCTTGCACCGCTGGCTCTTGGTTTGTTTATGCTTTGGGTTAAGTTTGGGGTTGTCTCCTTTGCTCCAAAGAGGTTTGTTCATCCTGCAGCGCCTTCAGCAAGGCAGCTTTCGGGAACTTTGATTTTTGGAGCTTTGAGTTTTGGAACTTTTGAGTTTTGGAATCAGCTTTTCACCTCCCCGGTGCCAAAACCACACTGTGACCCAGGAACAGTAAATGAAGTAAATCTGCTCCAAGGGCACAGGGAGCCACACAACGCTTGTGGGGACTCACAAACAGCTTTGTTCAAACAGAAACTGCCCAGAGAGAGACTTTTTGTTCTTTTCAAAAGCTCTAGAGTAAGAAAAAAAAATGACCTATTTGTGCATAGGCTGTAGCACATACATGAATGAGTTACCTTAAAATGGGGGAGAGCAGCTTGGGAAGCAGCAGAGGAATTTGGGACCTGGGGCTGGAGTACAGTAGCCAAAATCCAGCCTTGCAGAACAGTCCCAGCTCTATTCCTTGCAAAGTTTGTATCTCCACACGAAGTGCACTTGGCTGCACAGTTTGTAATAAGAGGAGGAATAACTCAAGTTATTTGTTTCCACTTCTCTGCTGTTGAACAGTTGAATAAATCGTGTGTTGTTCAGTATTTGCCACCATGAACTTCAGAGAGTGAATTAATGCGTTAAGAGAATCTAAATCACAGGCTTGAGGGAAAGGAAAAAATGCTTGGAAGAGGGAATTTTGTTCCCCTGGAAGGTGCTGAGGAAAACAGAGTGGGTGGTAAGGAGAATTTACCTGCTAATAGGTATTTTCTGCCCTGAGGATTGTAATCTACACACAGTTGGTATGCAGGGCTTCTTTCATGGGCAGGGAGTGCCTGTGGTGTTTGCCAAATAAAAGCTGGGAATCCACTCCAGGGAAGTCTTCCTGGAGCAGGAGGGGTCAGGCTGTTCATCCTTAGCCTGGCTCGTTTCACCTTCCCCAAAAATTTGGCTGAAGACTTTCCAGGCTGCAGGTTACTTGGGTGATTCAAAATCTTGAGCATCTCTTCTGTCTGTGAGATTGGATGGTTGATAACTCAAAACTGATAACACAAAATGCATCTGACTAAATGTTTGGTACCCAAAAATTGGAAGTTCAGGAAACAGAGTTTGTGCATTTGTGTGAAAACCCAGGAATCATTTGAATTCTCTGACTGCTGAGCTCATCTAAACCAGTTTTACCCCTTCTGTAGTGGGTGGAGGGACAGTTATTAGGTCCTGAATTTGCATATTTGATGATCCTCACTGCAGTGTCAATATTGAACTTGGTAAAGAATTAAACCTTGGATCCTGTGCCCTGCCTTAGATGTGAGGGGCTCAGGTTTTCTTTCCATCCTGCTGCCACTTGTGTGAACATTTCTTCAATTCAAACTGAAAAATCCTAACAAAAATCAGTAAAAATCACCAACACACCTTGTGTGTTCCAGAGAGGGCTCAGGGATGGAAAGTGTTAAATGGATTCATTAAAGATGCCATGGATATTCCTCATTTCCCACTGTTAATTTGCAGATTTCCTCCTTGCACCTTCCCAGGTTTGGGCTGTGGTGCAGTAAATTATTTCCCTGTGGATCAGGGAGGTGGGGAATGAAGCTGCTCCCAGCTCTGAGCTGGTTCTTGATGTTCCACAAGTGCCTGAGCAGTTCATCCCACACATCCTCACACCCTGAGTGCCACACACAGCTTCTTCTAGAATTCCCTAATTTCCTGACAATAAAATCTGCTCCACAGTGGAAAACTGGGATTGGACTCAATAATCCTTGTGGATCCTGTTCAGCTCAGGATATTCTGCTGTTCAGGTTTTGTTCTTGCTCTTGAGTGTCACATCAGCAGTTTGACAGTTTGCTTCTGCATTCGTGTCTCACTTGCTAATTAGATACACAAATCTGGCACTAATAACCCCAGCACAGCAATATCAAAGCCAGGGAATTTTAATCTTCCTCAGCATTTATCTAAACTTCCTTCACCACGTCTGAACTGTGCTGCTGGGCATTCCTCCTGCAGGGGTGGAATCCCGGGGAATGCTGATGAATTCCTCATTTGTCTCTTTTGTTTAGAGCAGCCAGAGAGTGAAAGGATGAGCAGGAGCCAGGGCAGAGCTGAGAGCTCTTGTCCTGTGGAGGTGCCTGACACTCCTGAGAGGAACCTGGGAGTCAGGGCAGGAGAAGGAATCCAGCTGAGGGTGGCTGCCAAGTTGTCCAGAAGGGAATACCCAGTATCAGCATTCCACCCAGAAATCACAGGTTCTGTGGGAAGCAGGAATATCTTTATTGGACATCAAGGTTTTGCTTCCAACCTGCCAAGCCACCTCTTTTTCCAGGTGTGTGGATTTTCACCTCACCAGGTGCTAACTGGTGAAAAGCAAACACGAAACACGCCCAGGGCCTGTCTGCCTGACACGGGTTCACTCTGCAGCAGTGCTGCTTTTAATTAATCAGCCACGACAAGCTGGGTGTGAAGCTTTGAAGGTTTATTTTTCCTCCTCCAGAAAGGTGGATTAAGGGACTAAAGCTCCATCAGCAAATTGCCTTGGTTGGAGTGGAGTTGGAAGGAAGGGTCTGTGGAATCCCTGCTGGATGGCAGAGGCTGCAAGGCTGAGGTTGCTTTTTTAATCTCTGTTTAATTAGAGCAGCAGTAATGAAAGCCGGCTCTGACACTTGCAGGACTCTCCAGAAAATCAGTGAGGGCTCTTGAAACACACAGGGAGCAGCCACTGCCATTCCAGCACCCCTCTCCTGGCTCTCACAACAATTATCCCATTAAATGTTCCTGTGTTTGAATGATTTATGTTATCACTGAGATCATGCAGAGTCTTTCTCCCCCTGGCATTAACAAATTGGGAAGTTTTTGGTGGAAAAGCCCTCCAGGGTCAGCCTCATTCAAAGCAGCATCACTTGTTTTGTGTGTTCTAAGAGTTTCATGCTCCCAGGGTCGGATGTGGCCAGGAGGGGTCCAATCCAAGGGATGGGAAATTCAGTTTTTCCAGCCAGGATGCAGAGCTGAATTCGGTGCACATGAAGTCCCAGCAAGTGCTGCTCCCTGTTGGGAAGATGCTTCTGTGGGGTGAGCATGGAGTTAGTTTGGGATGGTCAATTTGCTGGGAGTGGGAGGAAAAGGGAGAAAGAGCTTTTTCATATCTTTCCTCTCAATATTTTGTTTGTCTTCCTGTGGTAAAATTGTTGTGTCATGTCCTCTGGAAACCTTGGCAGTAAATCATGACTTTCTTCCTAAGGAGCCAAAATAGCAACTCCTGCCTCAAGGTAGGAGCCACCTCTCCCAACACTGAGGAATTGTTTGGAATTTTCCTGTGTCAGAGTGTCCCACTGTTATTATGGGATGTTGAGACCACAGGGATAGGGGTGTTGACCCTGTTCAGGGTATCTGGGGTTCTTTGTTGGGACATCCAGAGCTCCTGGCCTCAGGGTGGATTTGGAGATGATCCCTTCTTTAAACTTCTTGGTAGAGCAAGTTTGCCTTCTCCTTTGTTGATGCACCCATTCCCTGATTGCTGTTTTGGGAAGAGGAATAAAAAGGGAATTGGGAAGTGTTGCCAGGGGTGTTGATAATTATAAGTAGATTTTAATATAGACACGTTTGCTCTGGGGCCAAGAGCTTTCCAACAGCCTCATGTGCCCCCAGGCCTTTCCCTTTCCTGGACTGATTGCCCTGGGTGTTAAGTTTCTCCAGGGATTTGTCCTTGCAGAAATATCTGCCAAGTTTTTCCCTCTGCTTTTTCCCTTCCCCACCTTGCAGGGCACAAAAGTCTTCAGTCAATACCTGTGAAATGGAAATATCCCAAAGCGTTTTCTGCCTGTCACCTTGCCTGTCTCATGTTGGACTGTGCAGCTGGAAACAGTCACCACAGATTTTTGGGGGGCACTGTGGCATCCCAGCCGCTGGAATCTAAAATTGGTGGGGTGGTTTTGCCTTGGTGAATTGATTTTCCCAGGGGTTTAATCCACTCAAGTCTGTATCATTTAATTTTTTCTTTGTCCTGTGTGGATTAACTCTGCTTTCCAACCTTTGGTGGGCTCAGGCAGCAATTCCCTAAGGGCCATGGAGTGTTCTGTGCCTGTTCCCTGTGCTCTGCCATCCCTGGGATTTGTTCCCTGGCCCCACAGGCTCAGCTTGTCCTGTCTCTGCCTGAAACCTCCTTTCACCAGGGCTGGAAGGAGAGAGAACTGCTGTAGTGTCACCTGCACTTTGTGGGGAGGGAAAGGAGCTGAAGCTGTTCCAGGAGTAATTGTGAGGGAAAATCAACATCACCCAGTGGCAGATGGTAAATGGGAGCATCATCCTACAGTGGCAAGGGCCAGGCCCTTTGGAAATGTGAGTTGCAGACACAGCCATGCAGGACAGAACACTTCACAGGCCTTGTTTTCCTGGCAGGGAAGCTGATGGAGGGGATTGCCCTTCATTTTCCCTTAATTTTCCACAACTTCCCAACCTGCCGTGTGTTATCACTGGGTCCTGTGATACCACAAACAGGAATCCTGTGGGAATGAAGAGCAAGGTAATGAGTTTAGTCCCTTAAAGGCAGCTACTTGCACACATTTATCCCTGTTTGAGAGGTGTACGTGGAGTCCCACTGGCAGCACACAGGTCAGGCCCAGGGAATGCTACAGGAGGTGAAACTGGGGACAGAAGGGACATTGTGCAAGTGTGTGTGACCCCGCAGGCAGCACGAATGCAGCTGTGCCAGTACCTCAGGAATTCATTCCTGTGCTCATTCCAGAAATTTCACCTGCAAGCTCCTGTCACCCCCAGCCAGTTCTGTGTGGGGCTGGAATGGGCTCTTTCTCCATCTCCACTCCGTTATCCTGGGAAAGCTGCAGCCCTGCCTGTTTGACAGGAATCCTGCCAAGGCTGTTGCATCAGAAGTGGCAGGCCCAGGTGTAGCTGTGTTTGCTCAGCTTTGCCTCAGCTCTCCCCATCCTGCCTTCCCCCCAGACACACAGGAGCTGTTGTTCCATGCATTTATTGTGGATGTGCTCTGGGTAGGATTGATCCATTTATCTGTCTGCTTTGCAGGCATTTTTCCTGCTGTCCTCTAGGAATTGTGTCTGGGAAGGAGCTTGAGAGGTGACTTCAAAGGCATGAAGTGAGAATTATGGGGGTAAAGTCCTGGGTCTGGTGTTGGATTAATCAGTTTGTCCTTGTTCCTATCAGGAATGGGGAATCCCCTGGCTGTGCAGGTGAGTGCCAGTGGAGCAGGTTCAGTGAGATGCCTGAAGCCAGCAGGGACTGCAGGACAGAGGAAATATTGAAGCCAGACATGCTGGTGTATTTAGAAACTGAAATTTCCCTTTTTGGTTTGAGTTGCCTTGGAATGAGGCTGGGCTGGAGCAGTCCCTGGAGGGGGGAAGGGGTGAGCAGCACCTGGAAAGCAAAAACCAGGATCTCTCCTGCCAGAGGGATGAGTAATAAATAACTTGAGCTAGATTAGATGTAGGGGAAACTTCTGTTGTTGTGAGGGAGGGAGACTCTGGCAGGGGTTCCCAGAGAAGCTGTGGCTGTCCCTGGATCCCTGGAAGTGTCCACTTGGAATGGACTTGGAGCAACCTGGGATAGTGGAAGGTGTCCCTGCCCCTGGGATTGGAACAAGATGAGCTTTAATGTTCCTTCCCACCCAAACCAGTCTGGGATTCTATGAAAAGTCACCCCCTGTCCATCTGCCATCCCTTCAGCTTTCTAACACTTATTATCCCAATTATGTAAAGCTGTGGAGAGGGGCTGCTGGCTCAGCCAGGCCGTGGCACGTCAGGTCATGCTGAAATCCTCGTTCCTCGAATGATTCCCCAGCACGGCCCCAATGGGTCACTCCAAAGCCTGGCTGCTGTCTGACAGGGGCTGGAGCCTTAGGCAAACACTGCAGGAATGAGGGCAGCACAGCCTGATCTCTGTATCAGTGCCCTGGTTTATGGTGGAGCTGTGCAGCTTTGCCGTGTTTTTCCTGGAGCGATTCAGTCGAGGTGAGGGAGCGCTGCCAGGAGGATCCCGCAGCCCCTGCCTGGCAGGGCAGCATCTGGGATCAAAGCACTCAAACTTGCTGCCCTAAGATGTCCCAGCCTCCTGAGAAACTCAGCAGCCACTGGAAATTGTCCTGGAGTTTTATGGAAAAGCTTTCATCCTGTTTGTTGTGTGTAGGTTTCGTCCTGATGGGCGAGACTGGGGCATCCTTGGCCATTCCTATGTTGGAAGTATTGAAGTGGAGTAGCTCCACTGTGCTCCTTTAGGAAAGACAAATATTACTGTAAAATGGGAAAAGCAAAGCAAAGGGAATGTGACTGGATGGGCTCTGACTGATGACCACAGCAGAAACTTCCAGCCCTGTTTACTCTCTGATCCCAAAGCATTTTCTCATTTTTAGGAAGTGTGTTTATCTGGCACTGATGGGGTTTTTGGGCTGAACACAAACACTTGGACTGTGTAGGAAACTTTTGCCTTTTATTTTCACCACCACCCTCCATGGGACTCTGTACACAACCAGAGCAGGGAAAACAGCCCCTAAAAATCAGTGTTGAAGTGGGGATGAAGCAGTTATTGACACAGACACAGAATGCCTAAATGGGGCAGGGAATGTCACTGTCACACCTCTCAGGGCTGTCCTCACCACGGCAGCAGCAGCAGCAGCGTGGCCTTAGATGGGTGAGCTCATCCTTTAAATATCCCTCTGTAAACAAGGGCAAATTTATTTTTAGCATAATCGCTGGTCAAAGGGAATCCTGGCTTCAGAGCTCGCTGCCCATGAGGATTCACTGGAGGTGCTCTCAGTGGCTGAGTTTTGCTGGGTGACAGACATTCCCTGTGTGTCCTTGTCCCCTGTAGCACTGGGAGGTCACTTGGTTAAGCTGTGTTTCCTCCTCGCTGCTGTCTGGCCGTGTCCCTGTGCCCTGTCCCCAGAGGCAGACGTGTGCCAGGGTCCCTCTGTGGGGACAGAGCTGTGACCCCACAGGCACAGGGCTGCTCTGGGGGCTGGGAACCCTCCAGGCCTGTCCCTGTCCCGTGTCTCCTGGAGGGGCCTGGCACAGGGACAGTGGTGTGGCACATCTGTCACCACCATCACTCCTGCTCCTGGCCAGAGCCCAGCTTGTGCTGTCGTGTGACCCCAGCACGGCTCTGCTTCCCCAAAAACAGCTCAGGGTCATTTCAGTCTCACCCACACTCCTACAGGGGCTCCGAGGGCACAACACACAATCCATCTCCAGGCCTTGTTTACTGCTGGCTGTCACTCCTGTGGGATGGGTTGGATCATGTGCTTTCCTTCCTGACACATCCAGCTTCCACTGCTCCACACTTTAAGTGCTCTTGTGTTGGAATGGCAGCGGGTCCTGGAGATGGGAGGGTGGGGAAAGGAGCCATCAGATCCTGGGACACTGGCACAGGCTGCTCTGGATCCCTGGCAGTGCCCAAGGCCAGGTTGGACAGGGCTTGGAGCAGCCTGGGATAGTGGAAGGTGTCCCTGTCCGTGGCAGGGCTGGGACTGGATCTGTGAGATCCTTCCAACCCCAGCCACCCTGGGATCAGACCCTCTGGGCCCTGAGCTCCAGCTCACAGCCTCAGGAGAGGGACTGGCATGTTTTGGGGAGCAGCTGTTTGGCTCTGATCAGCAGCTCCTGTGTAAAGGAGCTGCAGGCTCTGGGAAGGAGCTTTTGCATGAGGGCAGAGAGAGCTGGGAAAGGATCCTGCAGGGAAAAGCCTCCAGCTCCAGGAGCAGATTTGGGATCTGCTCCTCCCTGAGCTGCTGGTGAGCACTCAGGGCTGGGGCTGGCCAGGGGACAGCGAGGGGTCACTGGGCTGGAAGGAGGGCATCCAGCACGTGGGCACTGTCACCCTCAGTGTGACATTTGCCTGTGTCCATAACAAGCAGCAGGCTCTGGGGAGGGAGCAGGGCACCAAAATAGTCAATGATTTGTGAGGGCAGCAGAGCTTGGCCATTATTTGCTCTGCAGCAGGTGAAGCTCAGCCAGGAGCAGAGGCTTTAATCAAGGCCTGGTTCAGGCTGTGCCCTGCCTGGCAGGAGGGTCATGCTGGCAGGAGCAGGATACAGAGGAGAACGGGGGAGGAATATGGCAAAAAATATCAGGATTTAGGCCCCAGTAGCTGCATTAACCTCAGGGCAACTTGTGGGCAGCAGGAGTTTCTCTGCAAGCAAATACTGCTGGGGAGGCAGTGCCATGCTGGGAGATCAGAGCCTTTGGGGTGCTGTTGTTGGAAAATCAACACAGATCAGTCCTGGAGGCTTGGCCTGGCATCCCTGAAGGGTTTCCACACAACAGCAGCACCAAATTGGGTTGATGGGATGGGGACTGTGGCCAGGCACTGTGGTGCAGTCAGTCCTTTAATTTACAAGCCCTCAGGAGTGTTTTCCAATGGAGCAGTGCCATTCCATGTCCCAAGGACCACAGGTGTGATTCAGACCACTTACTGCCAGAATAAAGGGTGGAACTGAGAAGTGTGAGCCTGCAGAGCTCTCAGTGAGTTTCTCTTCTGGGAAGAGGCTCTGGTTGTTTTAGCAAAATGGAACCACAGAATGGTTTGGGTTGGGAGGCACCTTGGAGAGCATCTATTCCATCCTCTGCCATGGGCAGGGTCACCTTCCACTATCCCAGGCTGCACCAAATCCCATCCAGCCTGGCCTTGGACACTTCCATGGATCCAGGGGCAGCCACAGCTGCTCTGGGCACCCTGTGCCAGGGCCTGCCCACCCTCACAGGGAGGAATTCCTTCCCAATATCCCACCTAAAGATTCCTTGTGATTTTTGGTGCCTTTGGTGTGTCTCCCTGGGTGCTGATGTTGTCCCTGTGTGTCCCCTCAGTGCTGCTCACAGCTGTGAACTGCTACAGTGTCAAAGCTGCCACCCGTGTGCAGGACGCCTTTGCTGCGGCCAAGCTGCTGGCGCTGGCTCTCATCATCATCCTGGGCTTCGTGCAGCTGGCAAAAGGTGAGTTCTGCTCTGCTTTCTCCTTCTGGGGCTGTGCAGGTAAAGCAGGATGAGGGACAAAGCCCAGGAGTCCAAGCCCAGGTGTTCCAGAGCTTTACAAACCTCCCTGTTCTCTCAGGTGCTTGGGGGATGTTTCCAGCTTTGCCAAGGGCTGAGGTTTCTGGATTTTGTATTCTATTTATGGGATTTTATATTTTATATCGCTGCCAGGCTTGATTTCATGCTCCTGAAATCACCTGAAGTCTTTCCCACTTACACTGAGACTGTGGCTTGTCCCTTTGGGATTGCAGGGAGTGAAAATGTTGGTGCTGCTGCACTGGGAAATCTCTTTGTAATGCGTGGCCTTTTGCTCACAGAGCATTATCTGCATGTGCAAAGCGCTCCCAGTCATCCTAATCCTTCCACAGACTCCCCCTGCACATTTCCCTTCATCCTGTTCCAGGTGTGGAGTGGCTCAGGCCAGCTCTGGGTCACCCAGGGACACAGAGCCCACGAGGAGCAGAGAGATTGGAGCTCTCAGCTGGCACTGGCACCTGGAAAAGGAGATAAAAATGGGAAGATAAAGCAAATTTTCTGCTGGTTTGCCTTATGCACCCATAAAATCCTCTCAGAGCAGGGAGATTGGTTTGTTCCAGACCCATCTGAGTTTGTTCCAAACCTGATTAACTCAGTTACACACAGCCACACAAAGTGTGGCTTTTTTGTGCAAGTTTTGTGGGAATAAATGTTTCTTGGGGAACAGTCCTGTCCTTATTTGCTAAAAGGGGATAAAATCTCCAGGGATTCATGTCCCTGCGTGGGGGTGTGTCCGTGTGTGCTCGTGGGTCTCTAATTCCTATCTCAGCTCTGGGAGCCAGTGCTGTCTTTGCAGAATTTCTTGCTTTGTCAGAGGTTTTATTTTTTTCCAGCTCAGTGCAGACACTCAACAGGGACATTGTTTGAGGCTTATCACAAAATACACCTCCTCCCTCTGCCCAGCTCCCCAGCCTGCTCTGCTGAACTTTTTGATTCTCTCCCAGGAGGAAAAGGATAAGTCACGATAAATCTCTTTTAGTTGGTTAACATTTTACTGTGAGGATCTTTACAACTGGGCTTTGTTTGCAGATCGAATATTCATTTGCATCTTCAGAATGTGCTGTTGTTTGAGCCTTTTTGGGGAGGCTGAGCCACTTTCTGCCCTGCTTCCTCAGGTGAAAATCCAGGAGATTTCCCTTGACTTGTGTCTGTAACCCAGAAAGGATTCTTGCCTCCTTACAATAACCCCCCCCCCTTCCCCTCCTGTGTCCCAGGAGTTGTTTTACTTCCTTTGAAGTTTGTTACAGTTTCAGGTGTTTGTGGCTGTGCAGACCTTGCAGGGCACAGAATTCCCTGTGATTTATTTTCCTGCTGATCCACCTGGCAGGGAGATCCAAAGCAATTCCTGGACAGTGACACCTGTAAGCAAAGACTTTGCTCCCTGTCTGAGCACCCAGCACTCAAATCTGGGTCAGGGTGGGATCCTCAGGATCCACAGCAGATCCTGGTTCACAGTTTGTCCCAAACCACACATTCCTGCTTCCCCAGAATCCCACAGCTGGGATTCTGCCTGGGCTCCAACATGGATTTTATTAATCTCCTTAGGGAAGTTCCAAACTCTCTGCTAAGTCCTTAGGAATGTGCAAGCTCCTTTCCTGTCCCTTCCTCAGCTCCCACCTGCTGTTTGCACCTTGCTTCATTTTCCTTTCAATCATTCCAGGTGACTCCGTGCTTTTAGCAGGGATACAGCAAGAAATTGTCTTTTTTTCCTTCATTTTTTTTTCATTCAAGGAAAGCACAAAAATTCCCATTTGCAGTGACAATGGGAGAGCCACTGCCCTGTCCTCCAGCTTTGTCCCACACAGAGCCACATTTCCACACCCTGTGCCCATTCCAAGGTTGTTTTTTTTGGACCAAGAGGAGCAGCAGGGGTGAATCAGCCCAAGCTGGCAGCTGTTTTGGGGTGAGATGTGCACCCAGCTGCTTTGTCTGGGGCTGCTGTCTCAGGGGGGAATGGGGTTGTGTATTCCCAGAGTGTTCTGGACAATGAACTGGTTTTACTGGTTTCTGTCCCACTGCTGCTTTGTGTTCCCAGTATCCATAAACAGACCAGAGGAGCAACACCACATTTTTTGCTCAAACGTGGAAATTTCTGTGATTTCACAGGAAACCTCTCTGCATTGACCTCCCTCCTCCAGCTTTTAGCTTTTTCTCTTTTATGCTCTTTTTGGCTCTTTTCCTGATTTGCAGAAGAGCAGGAGTCTCTCAAGGACACAGGACCCTGTGGCAATTTTGCCCCACAGGAAAGAACATTTCCCTGTCAGCAGCTGTTTCCCATCACTCCTTCCCTGCCCTTTCCAAAGGAGCAGCCTGGGAGTTGGTTTCCTACTCAGCCTTTCAAGTGCCTGGAGCTTGACTCAGTGGAACTGAGCTGCTTGGGATGAAATTATTTTATTAATCCAAAAATGAAAGCTTTTAAAAGCCTGTGAGGCAGGAGATGTGTGGTTTGAAAAGTCCTGGTTTGAGGTATTGGTGTGTAAAACCTTGTGTATGGCCCCCAGATTCCAGCCTGGAAATAAGAGAAATAAATTATTTAAACTTAAATAAATAATAAATAACTTCTTTAAATAACTTACTTACAGAAATAGCTTACCTAAATAATACAAACAACTTCAAACATAGAGAGGATCAGATTTTTTTCACTCCACTATTACGAGAACAAGATTTATTTTGCATCTCTTATTTTTTCACCTCTCTCAATTTGCTTTCTGTTCAGCTGGGTATTTTTTTGGCCATATTCCTCAGCTGGTGAATGGGATATCTGGGACAGGATCATGGAGAAGGTTTGGACAGCAGGTTTGAGGGATATTTTTGCCCTGGATGTGACACAGAGATCTGTGGTTATGTCCTCCATACCTGCACGTTAAACCCTTCCCTTATAAACTGACTGAGCTGTGAAATGGTCAAAAAATCTGATTATTTCTTAAGGACACCCTCATGCTTTTTACAGGTGAGAAAGTTCAGGAAAGGTTTTGATGTTAAAAAGTAGAAAAAAACATATCACAGACACACTTTCCATCTATTTTTTTCCTGTGGATGATGCCTCAGGGTTCCTGGAATGCTTCTCTGCCCTCAGGCAGCTGGAGCAGGGATGCAGCTCAAGCCCTTGCTGTGATCTCTCACCAGCAGCTCTGCTTAAAAACCTGCAATTGGGCCTTTGGGACTTGGAGAAATAGAATTTTACACTGATTTTCTTGAATTGCTTTTATTGGATTTATTGTCCCTTTTATTTATTGTCCCTTTTCTTTTTTTCCTGGCTGTAAAATTCCTGGTGTGTGGTGCCTCCAGGAGCTGTTTGGTGGCAGCAGCCATCCCTTCCTTGGGCTGTCAGGGATGCAGAGCTGCATCTGCCAGAGCAGCACGGGGTCACTTAAGGACAGAGCAGGCAGCTTTAACTCCAGAGCACAGCTTAGGCTGGGCAAGAGGTTTAGGCTTAGTTTGGGCTTTTTATTTTTTATTTTTTTTCTGTATAATCGTGGAATAGTTTGGGTGGGAAGGGAAACTCAAAGCTCCTCCAGTCTCACCCTGCCATGGGCAGGGACACCTTCCACTATCACAGGGTGCTCCAAGCCTGGGAGGAAAGGAAGAGAGAGTCAATTTTCCTTCCTTCCCTCTTTCTCAATCACAGGATTCTTCACAAAAAAACCCCACAGAAAACAAAAAAAACCCAAAAAAACCCAAACCAAAACAAAAAAAAACCCCAAAAAAACCCAACCAACAAAACCAAAAAAAACAAAAAAAAAACCCACAAAAAAACCAAAAAAAAACCAAAAAAACCACCCCCAAAAAACCAAAACCAAAAACAAAAAAGCCCCCCAACAACAAAAAACCAAACAAACAACCGAAAAAACAGCAGGGAAAAAAATGTGGACTGGAAACTACCAAAATAACCCCCAGGGAAAAAAGACAGAGGCCAAAGAGGCATTTTCTAGCAAAAGGGATTTGATAAATGAAAGCAGCACCCAGATGTCTCAACCCCTCACAGTGCCAGACGTTTCCTTGCACCTGGAGTACTAAAAATGGCATCTGAAGAGCCAAACCCTGCTCACTGAAAGTCTGAATCTTCCTTCTGGTACTTTCAGAACTCTCCCAGCAGAGTTGAGGATTTCCAGCCACATCATCGTCTTCGAACAGCTTTTTACAAACAGTATTGGGGTGGGGTTGGCAGAGCTGCCTGGGATTGTGCCCTGGGGCAGACCCTGGGTGTCCAGGGAAGCTGAGGCTGCCCCATCCATGGAAGTGTCCCAGGCCAGGTTGGATGGGGCTTGGAGCACCCTGGGACAGTGGAAGGTGTCCCTGCCCATGGCAGGGGTTGGAATGAGATGATCTTTAAGCTCCTTCCAACTCAAACCATTCCAGGATTCCATGGTCAGCCAAGGCTGGGACTCAAGGCTGGAGCCCAGAGCAGGGGGATGTTCCCCAGCCATCCCACACCTGACTCCCACCGAGGATCCTCCCTGGCAGCTGGAGCCAAATCCCATGGATAGGGAACATCCCTCCCTGAGGGCACAGCAGGATTGCAGGGACAGCACTCCCTGCTGCTGGCTGTGCCCCTGGCATCCCAAATGCCACCACCTGCAGGGCTTTTCCAGCAGGATTGCAGGGACAGCACTCCCTGCTGCTGGCTGTGCCCCTGGCATCCCAAATGCCACCACCTGCAGGGCTTTTCCAGCAGGATTGCAGGGACAGCACTCCCTGCTGCTGCCTGCCCCCCTGGCATCCCAAATGCCACCACCTGCAGGGCTTTTCCAGCAGGATTGCGGGGAGGCTCCTTCCTCATCCTCCTGTTCCTGGAGCATTGGCAGCAGGGACAGGGAAGGGACAGGGAAGCAGGGCCCTGCCCCTCTAAATCACAGCAGCCTCCTGTTGCAGATTTATGAATTGATCAAGTCAAACACAGATTTATAAATTTATCAAGTCAAACACTTATTTTCCTGCCTCAGCCCCCTGAATTCTTCCCGTTTTTCCCAGGAAATGCCTCAGCAGCTGAGTGCATCATCTCCTCCTTTGGGGTTCTGGGCACCCCGTGCTCAGGGCCCCCTCCTCCCCATGGCCGTGTTCCCTCTCCTGGCTGTTGGGACAAGTTGAAAATATTTAATTATCCTGCAATGCTTTGTGCGGGAGAAGATTGCTGTGCTATTAAAACCAGACTAGACATGACTGGGGAGCAAATGAACTTTTTTGAAGGAAGGGCCTGAACACGCAGCGCCTCAGCCGGGCCCCTCCCGCCTCAGCCCGGGTCCCTCCCGCCGCAGGCCCCGGCTGACCCGGCACAATTACCGCAGTCTTGGCAGCTGGAGGAGCAGCAAATGGGCTTTGTGTCACAGCTCGTTACCTTAATTTGGTTAATTGTAGAGCAGAGTGCGGTGGAACAGCCGGTTCAAACCAGGCTGGGGCTCTCCGGGGTGCCGGGCATGGGCAGGGCAGTGCCTGGAGCCCGGGATGAGTTCAGGATGCCCCAAGGCCGTGCTTGGCAGCCTCAGATGCACACTTGTAACCCTTGATTCCATCCAAAAGCTGCAAATCCAAAAAGCCTGGGGCTTGAATTGTCTAGGCTTGAAGGATGGAGTGTCTGGGAGGCTTTGTAGCTGGTCCAGCACAGCTGCCCTCCCCTCCTCCCTCAGCACACCCCGGTTTGGTTGACAGGGTGGGGTTGGATCCAAGGTCCAAATTAAGGTCAAATCTAAATAATTCCGGGGGTTTTTAACAGGGCTTGTTGAGGGTGTGAGGGGTAAATGGTTTTAAACTGGAAGGGGGCAGGTTTAGATTAGATACAAGGAGGAGTTTTTTTATGCTGAGGATGGTGAGACACAGGCACTCCTCTGGTTGTTTAACTGAGTCCTGACATGTTGCTAAATCCGTTTTACCCTGGGGCACAGAAATGGGAAATTCAACAACTCACTGGGAGGGTTTGGGGTGCTCCAACTCTCCCAAAGGTGAGGTGGGATGGGAAGTAAGGTGTTTGCTGCCTCAGGAGAAGGAACATTTGGCCTGAGGAAGGTTTTGCCTGTGACAGATAGAAGGAGGATTTTGGAAGAGCTGGTGTCCATGAAGAAATGGAGTGATGCTTGTGCTTCTCCCAGATGGGAGCATCCTTCTGGGTGCTGAAGGTGATGATCCCTGGATCAGGGGGAGAACATGGAGAGCCTGAAACCTTTGAGAAGAGACATCCTGAGGGGTGTTTGAAATGCTGGAGAGCCTCCTGCTCTCCCAGTCCATCCATGTGCTGTTGCAGTAGCTAATTACAGGCACTGTGAACAAAATGTGTCTCTTATTCCCATAACAAAAGGCCTGGAAAGAACCAGACTGGTAATTATTCAGGAAGGGCAGAAAATGAGGTGGGGAAAGCTGAGCCCGAGGGATGCAGTGGAATGTGATCCCCTGCACACCCCTCCTGCTCAGCCCTTTGATTCACCTGGGCTGAATTGGGATTCTGTGCAGAACCTGCAAGGCAGGAATTGAGGTTAAACTCAGCCTTTTATCAATCCCTGCATTTCCTGGCTCTCCTGTTGCGCTCGGATGTGTTTTTAGAAAGGATTGGTGCATTTTGCTGAGGAGAATCACGGGCTCCAGGGCATCAAATACATCCAGGGCAACAAATACATCCAGCACATCCCAAGGGAGATGCAGGGGAGATATTCCTGGTGCAAGGAGCTGCTGGCAAAGAGGTGACTCCAGCAGAGAACAGCTGAGATTGGGATCTGGGCAGCACGAGCCCTGCACACCTTGGGTTTCCCACTCTGGATGGATCCCCAGGCTGTGGATGAGCTGCTGCAGTGGTGCAGCTCACACCCACAGCATCCCCCTGCAACTGAGGGGGCTCCAGGCAGGGAAAGGCAGAGGGATGCTGGTTCCCTGGGGAGCAGAGAGCATTCCCCATGCTGTGATAGGGAATATCCTTCTGCCCTGGTCAGGATTCAGCAGGAGCAGGAGGGAGAAAGGAGAAGGGAGCAATGCCCAGGGTGAAAAGGATCAGGATAGGGCTGGAGGGTCAGGGAAGGAGGAGGAAAGGGATGGAGCTCTCTGCCCACACAGGGCAGCTCCAGGTCACTGGCAGAGGTTTGGAGCAGCCCCATGGGTGGCAGATGCTCCAGGATGGTGCTGCTGGGAAGATCCTTCTTTCCCAGCACTGGGAGGATGAGTGGGAGCTGTGCCAGAGCTGGCACATCCACGTTTGTCACCCAGCCTCTGCAGCAGTGGCACAGGGGAGGGAGAATTCCCAGAGAGAGGCCATCCAGAGGGAAAATTCCTGCTGTTGGAGCATCCCTGAGCTTTTCCAGCAGCACCTCCTGGGTGCCCTGTGCCTCGGGATGAAGGGTTAAGCTGCAGGCCCTGCTGACTGCCTTGTGATGCAGTTGCTGGGGTGATTAGGAGAGCTCTGTGCCCTAAGAGGGATCACATGGGCTCCCCCAGGGCTCCCTGGGTGCTGAGGTGCCCCTCTGGACCCCACCACATTCCCTGCACTCCATCTGGGAGCCTGGCTCTGCCATCCCTGTCCCACAGCCAGCCCCTGCATCAAAGACAGGGAACAAAACAACTGCAGAGCATTTGAAAGCAAAATAAATAAACCTGGGGCTGCTCGGGGAGACCTGGGACCAGAGGCACAATCAAATCTTCTATTTCTGGCGTTTTCTTTCAAAAGCAGATCCACAACAGGAACTTTTGATCATTAGGCCCCTAAAGAAGGTGACTTGTGTTATCCAAACCCCCAGAACCTGACTTCCCTCAATCAAAGGGATTGCCACAAGCCTCTGCTTTATCAGGTGGTTGGTGGGACCGGAGGAAATCCTGGGTTTCTGGGGGTTTGGGTGGCTGGTGGAAGTGCAGGAAATCCTGGGGCTTTATCGAAGGCCAGCAGCCTGGAGTTGAGAGGGCAACGTGACAATCTCTGTTTGCAAAGCATCTTCCAGCAGGAAGGTCCCCAGGATGTCTCTGGGACATCACCTTGGTGACAGCACGTCGCAGCGTGAGAAAGTTTGGAGGAGTCAGTCTTGGCTTGGGATAAGGTTTTGGGGTCAGCATTTGGGGATGAACCCAGCTGGATTGAGCCCTGGAAAACTGGAGGGGAAAACCTGCCCGTGCTCAGCATAACCCAGAAAGCAGCAGGGTGATAATAAAGATAATTTAATCCCAAGGGCAGCTCTTGCCTCCAGGTTTCTCTGGAGGCCTTTGGGGTTCAGAGCCCATGGTGCTGAGCGGGGTTTGTGTCCTGCAGGTGATGTGGAAAACCTGACCCCTGAGAAATCCTTCGAGGGCACCAAGGTGGGCGTGGGGAACATCGTGCTGGCTCTGTACAGTGGCCTCTTTGCCTATGGAGGATGGTAAGGCACAGCCCTCTCTTCCTTCCACAATGACCTTAATTCCAAGCTGAAGCTTCTCCTGGGCTCCTTTGTTAGTGCTTTGAGCACTTGCTGCTCAGTTTGCTGTGGAAACGGGCCACTTGTAGCCATCCCCATCATGGAATGATTTGGGTTGGGAGGGACCTTCAATCACCCAATGGGCAGGGACACCTCCCACTATCCCAGGCTGCTCCAAGCCCTGTCCAGCCTGGCCCTGGCCATCAGCCATCCTCAGTTTTCCCACAGGATCGGTGCCTGTGCCCTTCCTGGAATGGCAGTGCAGATGAGTTAAACTGGAGGGTTTCATTTATGCCATGGACTAACCAGAATTAACCCCTGTCCTTTTGAAATTACAGGAATTACTTGAATTTTGTGACAGAAGAGATGATAAATCCCTACAGGTAGGTGTGAGTCCTGGCATGAGCTCCCTGGGGGAAAAGCTGCTTTTTTGGGGAAGCCCCCTTGTGTGTTTAACAGAGAAGGAAGCCAAGGTCTTCATCCTAAAAAGAGAAAACAAGATGAATTAATGACCTTTTACCTGTAATCAGGAAAAGGGAACAGTAATCCCTGCAGGAGCAGGGCTGTTGTTTCCCCTGCTCTCCCCGTGCCGTGTTATCAGCACTGGGAGAAATCTCTGCTTCCTTGGCCTGACACCTCTGTGAGTTATGGGCCAGGAAAGAGCACTCAGGGCTTTATTGCTGCCTTGGTTCAACTCCCACTGAGCATTTGTGCTGCTCTCCATGTGTTTGTGCTGCTCTCCATGTGTTTGTGCTGCTCTCCATGTGTTTGTCCCGTGCTCTTCCCATCCTGTTGAGCAAGAGCTGCTTCCTGCTCTGCCCGTGCCTCTCGGGGTTATTTGGGGCCCTCAGCAGAGCAGGACAGTGCTGAGAAATCCCTTCTGCTCCTGGGAAGGTGTCTGGGAGCTGCTGGGAGCTGAGGCTCGGGGGCACTTGTGCAAGAGCCCATCCTGGCTGACCCTGGGGTTGCTTTGTGCCTGCTGGGAAGCACAGGGCTGGATCCGCCCCTTCCCAGAGAAACAGCAAAAGGGGGGGACTGCATTTTGCAATTATTTTCATGTCTGCTGGATGCAGTCGTGGTATTTGACTCTGCTCCTGCAGCTTGGAGCAATTAGAGTGGCACCAAGCAGGGTTTCCTTTTGCACTTTCCCTTCACAAATGAAGTTAAACTGTTGGGAAAGGCAAATTTGTACCAACACAGGCTGTTCACAGACCCACTTAGGCTGTGCCTGAACTCCTTTTCTTTCAGTTCCCTCAGCCCAGACAGTTGAGTTTAGGTAGAGCCTAAAACTGCCCAGTGCATCCCAGAGATTCCCACCTCCCCCAGGAATCCCCCCAGCACAAGGGAGCTCCTCTGCCCAGAGAGAATCCTCAGTGCTGGTGCCACTGCACAATTAATTAATTTCTAATTAATTGCCTTTGTGGTGATCTTGGATTCCTGCTTGCCCAGGCAGCCAGGGCCTCTCCATGTAAAAAAAATCCCTTCTGCCATCATCCTTCCCTGTCCATCTGCAGCCTGCAGGCTGCTCAGGGAGGCTGGAAAACACCTTTAAAACCATGAAACCAGCACCATGTTCACCACTAACCGTGGCCTCAAGTGCCACAGCCACGTGGTTTTTGAGGGATGGGGACTCCCCCACTCCTTGGGCAGCCTGTTCCCTTGGGGATGTCCCCTCTCTCGTGGGAGCAGCGTGGGACACTGCACACCAGAGGAGCCAGAGAGCAGAGTGGCTCAAAGAAAGCGAGCGCAGGGGGGTGGCGATCCCAGGGATCAGCAGCTCCCTCCTCTGAGCTGCTCCAGGACAATGGATGGGTTTTTTTTTTTCCTAGAAACCTGCCCCTGGCTATCATCATCTCCCTGCCTGTCGTCACTCTGGTGTATGTGCTGACCAACTTGGCTTACTTCACCACACTGAGCACCGAGCAGATGCTGACGTCCGAGGCCGTGGCTGTGGTAAGATCCCTGCTGCTCCAGCCTGACTCATCCCAGGGCAGGTGAAATCAGCCTTGGAATCACTGCACACATCTCCTGCTTCGTTCCAGGCTGGTCAGGGCTGCTGGCAAAAACCCTGATGTTGGGCAGGAGATAAAGAGCAGCGTGATGGGAGCAGGGAAGAACAGTGTGATCCCGAGGGGATTATCCCGGGCAGCAGTGAGGGTGGCACTCAGTGCTGCTCTTCATTCTGAGCTAGGGAAGGTTGCTGCTGGCCTTGTGACTGCCCGTCAGTTAGCAGAGCTTGGTATTTATGGGGAAAGGTCACTCAGTCAACACTGAACTGGATTGTTCCCTCTCCGTGTCTTCCTTGTTAAGGGAGAAAAATAATACTTCTATTAGTTTAAAATGCCAGTGTGGTCAGGAGCCCTGATGGCTTCAGAAGGGAGCAGACCTTGCAGACTGAGCCTGACCAGGATTATTCAGAGCTTCAGGGGGAATCTCCCAGCCCAGGATGAGCTGAGCCCCTCAGGTGACACCGCTCCATCCTTCGGGTTGGGACTGAGGCTCTGCTCCAGCCACAGCCTGTGCTGCAGGGAATCCTGGAATGGTTTGGGTGGGGAGGGACCTGAAAACTCATCCCATCCCTCCCCCTGTCACAGGCAGGGACACCTTCCACTGCCCCAGGTTCTCCAAGCCCTGTCCAGCCTGGCCTGGAGCAGCAGAGGCTGGGAATCAATCCCGTGTTGTTGGTGCAAACCCGCAGTGGAGCAGCACAGGCTCAGCCTGCGACAAGAAGCTGCAAGGCCAGGTCCCTGCGTGTCCCCAGGGCTGTGTCCCAGCTCCTGACTCAGCACTTGGCAGCAGCTGCTGTCTGAGTTTCCTCACGGTTTCCGTTTGGTCTTGAACTTTCTGATAGCTGCTGGATAAATGTCGTGTCCCGGCCCCGAGGGGAGGGCTGGCTGCTGATGTATTTCAGCAATCCCACAAGCTGCTTTTGCAGGAAAGGGGAGCAAGCACATGGGAATGTGGGAAACTCTGTCACAGCTTCAGCACTGAGCTGTGGCATTTGTTGAGATTTCCCCAAATATTCTTTGTTGGCAGCTCTTGAGAGTTTTTTGGGACGTTGTGAGTGTGAAATGTCTCTCATTGTTCCCCATTTAGGATTTTGGGAATTACCACCTCGGTGTCATGTCCTGGATCATCCCTGTCTTTGTTGGGCTCTCGTGCTTTGGGTCTGTCAATGGATCTCTTTTCACTTCTTCCCGGTAGGTTCCTTGCTCAGCCCTGTGGGTTTTGTTTACAGGCTGTGCTCAGTTCCTGTCCCTTTGGAGTTCTCCTCCGGAGGGTGGCTGTGGGCAGACACAGAGTCTGGAGGGCCTGGAGGCCATATGGGAACGCAGGAAGACAAAGTCAGACTTTAAAGCCAGATTAAAGGCAGCCTTTCAGTGGTGTCAGTCTTCTGTTCCTCAGGCAAAGTCCTGGTGAGGTCAATAAACCAGACCCAGACACAGGCTCGGGGCTGCTGAGAAAGTGGCTTTAATGAAAAGCAGAGAGTTGGGAAACTTCAGGGATGAGAATCCCTTGGGAAGGGGGGAAAGGCTGGGCAGGGGCAGGACTGAGATGGTTCCGGCTCTGACACATCCCTGGCTTCCCTGAGGAGTCACTTAATGGCTGTCCCTGGAGAGCAGGGTATAAATCCATCCTTCCTGCATTCCCTGGCCGTGTCCAGCCTCCCTGGTGAGTCAGGGACTGGAGTTCCAGTGCTGGAGTTCCAGTCCTGCCTTGGGGCCACCAGGGCTGAACTCGGGCTGGCCCTGTGTGCTGAGCACAGAGCCCTGCAGGGCTGTGACTGCACTGTGTCCCCTCTCTGTGTCCCCTGCCAGGCTGTTCTTCGTGGGATCCCGAGAGGGGCACCTGCCTTCCATCCTGTCCATGATCCACCCCCGGCTGCTCACCCCCGTCCCGTCCCTCGTGTTCACGGTGAGCCCTGGGGCCGGGCTGGGGCATGGAGCAGGGCTGGGATCCCACTGGAATGGAGCCATGGCCATTCCTGCATGTGCCCACGGGAGATGTTCCCTTCCCATCATGTCCTCAGTGTCCACTTGTGTCTTGAATTCTTCCCATCCCTGAGAGTGTCCAAGGCCAGGCTGGACAGGGCTTGGAGGAACCTGGGATAGGGGAAGGTGTCCCTGCCCGTGGCAGGAGGTTGGAACTCGAGGTCCTTTAAGTTTTGAGGTCCTTCCAACCCAAACCATTCCATGATCCTATGAAATGGTTCCAGGCACCAATTGAAAACAGCTTTAATAAATACAAAATAGTCAATGTGATCCCTTTCCTGGCAGGTGTTTCCCCTAAATACCCCCGCTTAGTGTTGTAACAGAGGTGGTTTTGCCTGCTGCCTTTCCTAATGGCCTTTTCCCTGGATTCAGTGTGTCATGACCCTGCTCTATGCCTTCTCCAACAACATCTTCTCAGTCATCAACTTCTTCAGCTTCTTCAACTGGCTGTGTGTGGCCCTGGCCATCATCGGGATGATGTGGCTGCGCTACAAGAAGCCGGAGCTGGAGAGGCCCATCAAGGTGAGAACGGGGTGGGCACTGCCACGGGAGCCCTCCCCAGCTCCCTTCCCAGCACCAGGGGAGGCTCAGCTGCTGGTCCTGCATGGAACAGGAGCTGGGATTGCAGGGAAGTGTTGTGCTGTAGCTAAAGGAGGTGTCCCTGCTGCTGAATCCCTGCAGGGGACAGCGCAGTGAGGGAGCTCTGGGTGACAGGGACAGGGTTGTGTGGGATCATTCTCTGTGAGCAGCAGACAGACCCCAGGCTGTGGCTCTCAGTGTAACACTCTGTACCCCCGTGGAATTCCCCTAAAATAGTTTCCTGCTAAAGCAGCCGGCCCCGTGCCGAGCTCTGTCCCCGGTGTCCTTGGCCAGTTTGGCAGCCCCGTGTCCCATCTGGGGGGAGGCCAAGATCCTGTCAGCCCCTGGTGCCTCTCCCCCAAAGGCTGTTCTTCCCTCATCCCACGGCACACTCGGGTCCATTCCAGGCAGCAGCACCCACAGGGAAACAAATCCTGGGCCTGGACTGGTGCCTTCCCAAAGGGAATCTTTGCTGGCTGTTCCTTTGGTTTTGGGGTTTTCTTCTCAAAGCTGGGCTGCCCTGCTTGGAGTCCCCTGGGATACAGCCCCAGCTTGTGCTGTGCCTCTGCTGGGTTTGGTGTTTGGTGCTGATGGTTTGGACATGGAATTATGGAATTATGGAACTGAGGTCTGAAAAGGTGCTGAGAAAGGCACTTTGCCATGGGGGAGGAATAATTCTGTCCCTCCCCAGGCTGGATAAACTCTGGGAAAGCCTCCCCTGGCACACCTCCTAAGCTGTCCCTTGCTCCCTGCCCAGGTGAACATCTGCCTGCCCATCTTCTTCATCCTGGCTTGCCTGTTCCTCATCGCTGTTTCCTTCTGGATGACGCCCGTGGAATGTGGGATCGGCTTTGCCATCATCCTCAGTGGGATCCCCATTTACTTCTTTGGGGTCTGGTGGCAAAACAAGCCCAAGTGGGTTCTCCAAGGCATCTGTGAGTATCTCCAGGGAGCAGCAGCTTTGGCTCCCAAAAAGTTTCCCAGTGCTGTGCTGCAGTGCTGGCTCTCCTCCCTCCTCTGGAGCTTCCAAAATCCTGGCTCTGCTCCATTCTTCTTTCATGGGAACAAGTTTATCCTGATGATTGCCATGTGTGCCAAGCACCCAGAATGCATCCTGATTTGCAATAATGGCAAAGTTTGGGACCAATACCATGTTTTTTTGGGAGGTCTTAATCCTGGCAAAGAGGTTGTTAGCAGCAGAGCAGAATTCCCTGCTCCTGGAACAGCCCAGGGCCAAGCCTTTGCTCAGCAAAGAATCCCTTCCCAATGGTGTAGGAAGGACAGAGCACAGCTGGCCTCAGTCTGACTGCTGAAAACCTACAGTTAGTCCCAATCCATGGCTTAAGCAGTGCTGCAAACATTTGGGATCCAGGCAAAGCTTTCCTGGGCATCCCCCTGTGGCAGCAGAGCAGAGGGAAGCTGCCCTGGATGTTTTCTCTCAGGTTTATTTTTAAGGTATCTGCTCCAAGGTTTTCCACCAGCTGCCACAAGGGTTTGGAGGGATGGAGAGACTGTGCTTGGCACAGGGAACCTCTGCCTCAACAACTGAGCCCAGAAATCAACCCCTGCTGCCCGAGTAACTGAGCTCAGCAGCTGCCTCCCTGCTCTCCTGCAAGGGGCTGACCCAGAAAAGCAGGAAAGGAGAAGTGCCCAGCCTTAGCTGGGTGTTTCATGAGGAAGAAAAAAAGCTTTCAGCAGCACTCAGCACTCGTTATTCTTCTTTTCCCCCTGTCTCTCTGTCCCACACTCACTTTTTTATCCTGGGTATTAGGCTCAGTTCCTGGAAAAGCCATTTTTGCAATGCCTGGGTGGTAAATTACCATATTCATTGTTTTCCTCCACCAAAGGATTGTAAGGAGAATATTGAAAATATTCTGGGAGCAGGCAGTGATAATCCTGCAAACAGGAACTTTAAATGTGATCCATTGATACACTGCAGATAATCTGATCACCTCCAACTGATCTGAGCCTCACTTGGTTGTGCTTGGAATTAGTTTTGCCATGCAGGAATATTTTGTGATGTCCAAGCACAGAGTGGAGCAGCAGGGGGCAGAGGAGTGTTTGGATGGGTGGGAAAATAAAATTACTTCAGTTTAGCACCTTTTTCCTGGGAAATCTGCACCTGGAATGTCCCTTTGGCCTGTGTGCAGGACAGGGGGCTTTGGGTGGGTTTGTCCTTCAGGAGAGGCCGGGGGCTCACGTGGCTTTCAGAATTGGAAGGAAAAGCTTCACCTTGGATTTTCCATGCCCATTCCCGAGTCAGTTTTGGCTGCTCACACTCAGAGCATCCACAGTTAGGTCCTGTGTCAGCAGGCAAGGGGAGGCTGTGTGCAGGAGCCCTGGAGCAGGGCACAGGGTCCTGGCTGCAGGAGCAGAGCTCCAGGTGTGAGGTTGGAATTCTGGGAATGGAGTAGGGAACATCCATGGGATGGAGTAGGGGGCATCCATGGGATGGAGTGGGGGGCATCCATGGGATGGAGTAGGGAATATCTGTGGGATGGAGTAGGGAACAACCATGGGATGGAGTAGGGAACAACCATGGGATGGAGTAGGGGGCATCCATGGGATGGAGTAGGGAATATCCATGGGACAGAGTAGGGAATATCCATGGGATGGAGTAGGGGATATTCATGGGATGGGGTAGGGAATATTTGTGGGATGGAGTAGGGGATATCCATGGGATGGAGTAATGGATATCCATGGGATGGAATAGAGAATATCCATGGGATGGAGTAGGGAGCATCCATGGGATGGAGTAGGGAGCATCCATGGAATATTTCAAGCCTTCAGTTGTACTTGGACTCAGAGGGCTCAGCCCTTCCCTCATGGACCCAGATGGCTGCTGGGCATGATCCCTGACCTTCCCTTTGCTTTCTCTGCAGTCTCTGCCACCGTCCTGTGCCAGAAGCTGATGGAAGTGGTTCCTCAGGAATCCTAGGCAGGAGGAGCAGGGACACTGAGCTCGAGGAAACGCACAACGTGATTTTGAGATGACACAAGGATCCGACCCCTCACTCCCGAATCCCAGGCACCGGAGCTGCCTCCCGCTGCCAGCACGGCCCCAAGGCTCTGCTCACCTCCCTCAGCCCCTGCAGCCCCAGCCAGCCCCACAGAGCAGCCAGAAGAAGTCCTTGGTACGAGCAGGAGCCAGGAGGAAGAATTCCGAAGGGCGGTTCCAGAGGGGTGCTGCCTGTGCCCTGTGTGTGCGTGAGGGCTGTGCTTGGCTCTGGGGGGCTCCTTTGCTTTGGCTCTGGGATCTGCTGGAGCCTGCTTGGAGTGTTCAGAGTGCTTGAGGGGAGGGCTGGGGCTGCCACAGAGCCCTGGGGGGGTCCTGAGCGTCCTTACTTGGCTCAGGTGAGGGGTGGGAAGCAGAGGTTGGCTGATGTTGGCTCGCTCCCCCAAACTCACAGCCCCACTGGCAGTGGGACAAGGCAGAGCAGGATCAGTGACCTGGGGGGGCCTCATCTGAGTGTCACTGTGTCACTCGGGGCCCTGCCACCCTTTGGATTTGGATCACCCCACTCGGATCCAAGGCAGCTCCCTGCTGCTGAGCCAGCCCTCCAGGGTGCTTTTCCCCACAGTGCCCATCCCTGGGAATGAGCACTGAGGGGCAGTTCCTGCTGAGGAACCCAGGGGCTGCACTCAGCAGAAGGCTGGTCCTTGGCTTGCTCATTCCATGCTTTCTGTGCCAGGCTTCCATCCAGCATGGCATGAGCAGCTCTCTCTCTGCTCATGGCCCTGCTCAGGGAGCCACGTTTGCCCCTAAGCCATTGCAGAGAGAAGGGAAGGGTGGGGATTGCCCTGGCACATTCCCTGGGCTCTCTCTGTGCTGCCTGGGCTGCTCCCTCTGTCCTGCTGTGTTTCCTCTGGAATGTGCCACAGAGATGGCACCACCTGGGCCTGGGCTGTGGAGAAGGGCAGATGTCCTGGCTGGCTGGAGCCACCTCGGGCTGCTGGAGATCCTGGAATGGTTGGGTGGGAGGGACCTTAAAGCTCATCCAGTGCCACCCCTGCCATGGCAGGGACACCTTCCACTATCCCAGGCTGCTCCAAGCCCTTGGCCTTGGACACTTCCAGGGATCCAGGGGCAGCCACAGCTTCTCTGGGCACCCTGTGCCAGGGCCTGCCCACCTCTGAGTAATGAAAGTGAGTTCTGCCCTGAGCAGAGCCTGGGCCTGGCCCTCCTTTGTTCACCAGCTCTGGCTTGGTGGGATCCCAGCACCACCCTCCCATTCCAGGAGCCATCCCTGAGCACAGCCCGTGATCTGCATGTGAAATCCTGGTTTGCTGCTGTGGGTGCTGCCATCCCATCCCTGAGCACACCCAGAACTCCTGTAGTTCCCAAGTAGTCAGCACTATCCCCTTAGGGACACGTTGCTTTCTTTGGTCCCAAGTGTCACCTTTTGGAAAGCTGCAGTTCCTGAACCATTTGCTCATTGTGCCTCTGTGCTCTGACATCTCTTGGAATTCTGATCTTTCCCCCACTGGAGCTGCTTTGCTGTCTGTGTTGCAGATCTTTGTGCTCGTGCTTTGTGCAGGTGGCTTGGTGAATTATTTCCCTTTTTTTTTTTTTTGTAAACTTGGCCGTTGGGAAGCCGGGGTATTCTCCCTGCAGCAGAGTTCTTTGGGATGAAGGGGCATTAAGGACACCATGGTACTCACTCAGGCTTTTCCTGGGAAGTTGTGCAGCACTCCAGGTTGTCTTGGGGCAGGGGCAGCTCCTGCCCAGGTGCAGCTCCACACTCCCACTTTGCCAGCCCCGTGTCCTGCTCCAAAGCAGGAACAGGGGAGACAATCAGCTCTTTATTCCATGGCAGCTGGCATTGGATGTTCCAAATCAGCTCAGTGACAGTGTGGAGCTTCCCAATCCAACTCTGGGGGCTGACTTAATCCATGAGGATTTGCAGCTGCTTTGGGAATATCCAGAGGGCAGAACCCAAGGTTTTTGGCCAGTGCCACGAGTTGGAGCATCTCGGATCTGATGCCTGTGGAGAGGCTCTGGCATAAATCAGGTCATGAATCACAAAACCTGAACTCGAGTTTTGGCTTCTTCCAGCTGAAGGCTGAGATGGTTTTGAGCAGTGATGGGAAATCACAGCTCCTGCTGGACCTGTTCCATGGAGAGGGGACCTCAGTCTGTCACCTGCCACTCAAGCTGCAGGGTTTTTTTGGCTGTGAGGTCTCAGGGCAGCTCCTGCAGGGCCTGGGTTCAGCGTGGGGGCTCTCAGTGCCAAAACCCACCAACAGAATTCCTTGGGATGCAAAGCAAAGGCATTGGAATCTCAGCCACTCAGCCCAAAGTCAGCTGGCACCAAGGGCCCTCCACAGAGCTCAGGACTGGTCCAGACCTCCCAAAGGTTGGCTTGGACACCTTGTCCATCAGGTGATGACCATCACAGTGTCCTCCTGGTGATCCTTTCACGCTGCTTTGAAAGAGGAGCCGTCACATAAACAACACCTTTGAAGCAATTAACGGATTTTAATTAAATCCTTAACTCGCTTGCTTTGCTCTTTGTGGGTTTCCATGATTTTTCACTTGCTGCTGAAGATCTGTCTCTTGTACTAACCTGAGCCTCTGGCACTGATCCCAGTTCCTGGGGATCTCATCAGCATCTCCTTGGCAATAGGAAGAAACTGAACCAGGTACCAGCACAGAGCCACAAAAAGGCTGAATTTGGTCAGCCACAGCTCACATCTCAAAGTTTATCCAAAAAGCTAATTTCTTTCACCCTGGAATCATTGATCCCCCATGGCTGCCCTCCACCAGAGCTTGGTGACACGGCTGGAAGAGCATGGGCTGGTTTTTCCTGGAGGTCTGGGAGATAATGAGGGAAGGGGTAAATCTGAATTCCGTTTTAGAAAGAAAAGACAAAAAGTAGTTTTTCCAATCATGGAAATGGCTGCCACAGCCTCTGCTGTCCGGCGTGGCAGCTTTTCCCTTGGATCAGCAACATCTGCCCCCAGCTTGGGCTGTTCTGATGGGTTTGGATGGGGAAAAGGGAGAATTCATCCCTGGGCAAGACATTTATTCAAACAGGGAGTGAGATGTGGCAGGGAGGGCAGGGAGAGTGACTGAGAATTCCCCGTTTCCCAGCATTGCCAGCACTGGATTTTTCCTGTTTCTCTGTTGTGCTCTGTGGAGCCTGTGGTCAGTCACGGAGGGAGATGAGCCCTCCCCACGAGGACCCTACAACCACAGTGACCTAAGTGAGGTTCCACAGGAATCTCTTCCATGGACAGCTCCCTGCAAGTACAGCTGGAGCTCTTTTGTCCGTGGAATTCAGGTTGGAGAAGACCTTGAAGGTCACGGAGCGCGATGGCGGCGCCGTGGCTGCGCCGCAGCCGTCCCGTGCTCCCTGAACTGACCCCAGCTCCCAATTCCTGCTCCTCTCCAGTTGTTTTTGAGTTCAGGCCTCCCAGGCTGGCAGTTGTTTGGGGTGTTCACAGAATTGCATCCCGCTGGGATTGCTAAACAGAGCTGGAGCTGCTGGCCAGGCACTTCCCTACCCGTTGGGTTCCTCTTTCTAAGTGAACCCTTCCTCCAGCTGGGAGAGGAACCAGCCCTGCTCAGCCCTGCAAAAACCAGGGGGATTTATGTCATCCTGGTGGATTTTTAATGATTTTTTTTTTTTTAACTTCCTGCAGAATTTGCAGTGTTTTCCATCTCAGACACGGTGTTCTGGTAAACAGGCTTTTGTTTGGAACGGCCCCCTCGGTGGCCACGGAGTTCAAAGGGACTCTGGCACAGTTGAACAAACTTTAAAGGCCCTTCAGCTGGATTGAAACTCCTGGGAAGTGGCTTTGTTGTTGTCCAAGTCCTCTCCCAGTGGGTGGCTCAGGCAAGGGATTAAATTGGGCTCCTCCAGGGGCTGCTCCGTGGTGGGTCTGGGGCAGTGGGGCTTTTCCCTGGAGCTGTGACTTCCCAGCTCTGGAGAGAGATTCCCAGTGGCAGAGCCCTGCCCTGGCTGCAGGGAATCCCAGGGGACGTTTCCACTCAGTCTGGGCAGGTACCCTGTGTGTGCCTTCAGCCGAGGCCACGGCGCCCTCGGGCTTTCACAGAAAATAAAATCACCCAACCCATCCAGGAGGAAACTGCCAAACGCCTCCTTGCACAACGCTGCCGCTGCCTGGGGCTGTTCCCGTGGGATGCCGGCTCTCCCTCCACCCACCCTGCAACCTCGTGGCATGGAATTGGGAAAAGGGCTGGGACAAAGCAGCTCCTGGAGTTTGGGAAAGGGCAGCCCCAGGGCGAGGCGGCTCCAGGCTGGTGCCGAGCTCTGGCTGTGACCGCGGGGATTGAATCCCAGCCTTGTGCCAGCCCTGGGAGCATCCTGAGCTCTGGCTGAGCCTGAGCCAGCCCCTGCCAAGCAGGGAGATCCCTGCAGGGCTGGGAATCTGCTCCTTTATCCCTACAGGGCTGGGAATCTGCTCCTTTATCCCTGCAGGGATGGGAATCTGCTCCTTTATCCCTGCAGGGATGGGAATCTGCTCCTTCATCCTTGCAGGGCTGGGAATCTGCTCCTTTATCCCTGCAGGGCTGGGAATCTGCTCCTTCATCCCTGCAGGGCTGGGAATCTGCCCCTTTAGCCCTGCAGGGCTGGGAATCTGCTCCCTTATCCCTGCAGGGCTGGGAATCTGCTCCTTTATCCTTGCAGGGCTGGGAATCTGCTCCTTTATCCCTGCAGGGATGGGAATCTGCTCCTTCATCCCTGCAGGGATGGGAATCTGCTCCTTCATCCCTGCAGGGATGGGAATCTGCTCCTTTATCCCTGCAGGGATGGGAATCTGCTCCTTTAGCCCTGCAGGGATGGGAATCTGCTCCCTCATCCCTGCCAGGATATCCCAGGAGTTGCACCCAGGATTGTGCTGAGTTCTTCCCAGTTGGAACTGGAGCTGGAGCTGGGTTGGGAATGTGTGGGGGATGCTGCTGGTGCAGCCCAGAGCTCCAGTTTGATGATGCAGTGGTAGAAACGTGGCTCGGGGTCAGTGATCCCAAAGGATCCCATATCCAAAGAATTATCCCATGCTCTCCCCTCCGTTCCTTGCCTGAGAAGGGGTGTTGCTTCCTCCAGCTGTGCAAGTGGTAATGAGTAAAAAATAAAAAAAGTATTTTTTTAAACACTGAATTAATTTCTAAACTGCCTAAAAAGAGACTTTATAGCTACAGCTGGGTTCTCCCCGAGGGCTGACGCTCAGCCTGGCACAGGGATTCTCCCCCAGCCCTGGGTCTGGGATCAAAAATCAGGAAAATCCTGATTTGTTCAGAGGACAGGGCAGGTCCATGTCCCACCAAAATCCTTGGAGAGGGAGGATTTTGAGTGGTTCCCAGACCTCGCTCCCACCCTCAGAACAAAGGCAGGGTGACCTTCACTCCTGGTGAAGAATCTGATTTTCAGAGACTTTGCTTTGTATTTTTGTTTCTTGTTTTTTTTTTTTTAAACACAGAAGAAAAAAAAAAAAGCTCTTAACACACACAAGAAACCGATTTACGATTCTGTTACATTTGGTTGCTTTAAAAAAAAAACCTGTTTTACTAATTTAAATATTGCTGTAGATGAGACTCTATTTATTTGAAAGGGGGTAAATATCTTATAGTCTTAATTCTCTTCTCCAGTAAGCGCTGTGTATTCCCAACGTTTGTGCTCCTGGCAGCACAGCAATTCCACTGACTGAGGGCTGGGCAGCCAGCAGCTCCTGAATCCAATGGCCTTGGACAACAAGATGTCTCCTGCAATTTTGTTTTGTTTTCGTTTTTGTTTTGTAGTATTTCTTGATTCTTTTATGTCCGTGGTTTAACAAATCTGTTCAATGTCCGGGTTGTTTCTATGTTTTGGGTTGTTTTGTTTTGTTTTTTTAACAAAGAAAGCTGAATTACAATACTCTGGTCGCTGGTCTTTGCCTCAGAAATTTTTTTTTTTCTTTTTCCAAATATTCCTCTTGCAGCTGAATGGCAGCATCCATGCCTCCATCTCCATCCTCCTGTTTCAAATTCTGTTTGGTTTTCCTGAGGTTAAAACGAAGGGAATGGGAAAGTGGGAGAGCATTGGGCAGGGGGAGGGAGCAGAGGAGGGATATCCCAATTCCCAGGGTGTGTCCACAGTTTTATGCAGCAAAAAAAAAAAAATTAAAATTAATTTAATTTTTAGGTGTCCAGAGCTCAGCAGCACAGGATTTTTGGAAAAATAGGTGCTAGAGATCTTTAACAAAGGGCAGCAAAAGGAATGCCCAGCAGTAGGGAGGGACCAAGATTTTATGGGAAAAGTGCTGCAGTTCCTCTTCCCAGTCCATTCCAGGCTGGAGAAGTGGAGGTTTCAGTGGGGAAGGAGCAGGGCAGGGATGCCCAGGCTCCCAGGGCTTGGTGGAGGATTTGGTTTTGGGTTGCAGAGGGCAGAACTCCCAAGGTTTTCCTTCCTAAAGGAGAAGGTGGTGCTGGGGCTGTTCCCTTGGAACACAAACATCCCGAAGGAGGAAATGGGCAGGAGAAGCTGTGGAGAAATCCCAGTAAATGAGACCTCAGTGGTGCCACATGGGCTGAGCAAAGGTCACACCCAAGTTCCACCTGATCCAGGTGTGACCAGGAGGGAATTCACAGGGAAAAGGCAATTCTTGGTTTGCTCCTCAGTGTTGTTTGGGAAGTAGCACTGGAAGATGGGATGGGAGTTGGGATGGAGCTGGAAAGACACCAGGAGTGAGGAACAGTGCCCAAGACATGGAAACAGGAGGGATGACATGATACAGGAAAAAGAATTCCTTTTTTTTAAAAAAAAAGCTCTTTCCAGAGCTCGCTCTTCAAGCCCCAAATCCCCCCAAACCCAAACCCTGCTACCACGGCAGCATTTACCTGGAAATATTCATTTAAAAAGGAGGAATTGGAGGTGGGAAATGGGAATGCAGTTACAGGGATCCTGAGTGCAGTGAGGAGCCTCTCCTGGAGCCTCTCCCAGGCTTTCAGGGCTGTCAGTGAAGGACTTGGAGTCATCTAAGAAAAACCATCTCCTGAAGCCAGCGTGGCTGAACAGTGGAGTAGGCTGGGATTCCAAAGAGATCATTCCAGAAGTGACAGCTGTGTCCAAAGAAGGAAACCAGGGGGAAGAATAAACTGCCAGATTAAATACAAATAAATATAAAACCTCACTAAGATAAATCCTTGGGACATTCCCTAGTGGGACGTGGAGGAGCAGGGCTGGGATGCCTGGAAGGGGCACAGAGGCTGCAAACTCGAGGCCTCCAGGAGCTGCAGAGGGCCCAGAGCAGGTTCAGGTGTGTGCAGCCACTGCCAGAGCTGATTCCTGGGAGCTGAGGGGTGGAAAATGTGCTTCCAGTGCAGGCTGAAGATCCAGGAGCAGCACGGAGAGGTGCCAAGGGGTTGCAGTGGAGGATGCAGGGAGCAGAGATGGAGGAGCATCCCAGGGGGAATCACAGAGCTTTCCTACAGGGAGCTCCCTCCTCTGCAGGCCACCCAGCTTCCAGTGCCTCCATCCTTGGGTTTTTGCAGCAGCCTTGGGGCTCACTGAGCTTCCTGTGGGGTTTGGAAAAGGGAATCATTGTTTGGGAGAGAGGGAGCACTGATAGAAGCAGCTCATAACAGAGGGAGCTCGCCCAGGGATCAGCTCCTGCCTCAGGGCACTGGAGCAGACAGGGCCTGGAAAAGGAGAGGGACAGGCTGGCAAAGCCTGAGGGACAAGGAAATAGAAATCCAAGGAGTGAAATCCCCAGGGATCTGTGTAATGCCCACGGATCTGTGGGATCCCTGTGGATCTGTGCAATGCCCATGGATCTGTGCAATCCCCATGGATCTGTGGGATCCCTGTGGATCTGTGCAATCCCCATGGATCTGTGGGATCCCCATGGATCTGTGGGATCCCCATGGATCTGTGCAATGCCCATGGATCTGTGGGATCCCTGTGGATCTGTGCAATCCCCACAGATCTGTGGCATCCCCACGGATCTGTGGGATCCCCATGGATCTGTGGGATGCTGCTCCGTGTCCCTGCCCCAGCCGCGCCGGTGACCCCTGCAGCGCTGGGCTCTGGGAGGGAGCAGGAGAGGACCTGGCCACCCAACAAAGGCAGGAAGTGTCTGCACCCCCTGGGGCTGGGGCTGTGCTCAGACCACGTTGTGCACTCAGTTCAAAGGGCCCGGATAAAAGGGTTTGTTGTGGAGTGCAGGAGCCTCGGGGACACTCTGAGCTCAGGGCAAACCTGGGCTGGGATCACAGCTCCTGCTCCTCCCAGCCCCTCAAGATCTCCATTGTTGGCTGCTGCAGACGGGGCCCTGGGGCTCCTGGCTCCCCCCCAGCTGACCTCTCCTTGGTGCCACTGTGCCCTCACAGGCTCCTGGAATCCTCTGGGTAGGAAATGACCTTAAAGCTCATCATGTTCCTATTGTCCCAGGGTGCTCCAAGCCCCTCCTGAGCTGGCCTTGAACACTCCCAGGGATGGAGCAGCCACAGCTTCTCTGGGAAACTCCTCTGGAGAAAGGACATGGATCCATCAGTGGTGCCAGCGTGGCAGAGGAAGCCTCTGGAGGGCTTTTCCTGGGAAGGACTCCTGGAATGGGAGCCACACGTGGCCCCAGCAGTGTGCAGACACATCCCCAGCTCTGCTCCTGTGGCTGCTGAGCTTTGTCTGGGGGCTGGAGGTGATGGGAGAGGGCAGGCGTGGGAACACATCCCTCTGCAAAGCACCCAGCGAGCCAGGCTGACATTTTCCCAGCCTCAGAGCAAACCCAGGATCCTTTTTCTCCCCAAAGCCAGGAGCTCCTGTGTGGGAGAACACAGGGAACGCCACCAAGGGAGGGTGAGCCCTTGGAGCAGCAGGTGGGAATGTCCCAGGACTGGAGGGAATCGGAAAAACCATCAAACTGTTGCTGCTTTGAAGATTTGTGTGGAAGATGAAAGGCTCGAAAATCTGTTTGGCTTGGGAAGAAGCCACTGCAGGGTGGGGTGTGACATGGGCCAGGAACAGCTTGAAGGGTGCACAGATAAATCAAAACAAGGAGCTGACAGGGAATTGTGGCTGGAACTAATAAAGGGCTCCTCGAAGGGAAATAAATTCATGCAGAGAGAACGAGCTCCAGGTATGAGGGAAATGGGAGAGAAGGAGAATTGATGTTGACAAACTGCCTTGCAGCAAAGGAACACCCAGCAACAAAATTGTTCCTTTAATACTCAGGCAATGGAACTGCCTGAAGGGGGTTTTTTTTTACCATTTTTTAAAGGAGTTGCTGATTTTAGCCTGCAAAGCCATGAAATAAAGGTGTGTCTCCAGCTCAGATTTATTTTTACTTAATTATTTTATTTTTTTAGGTGTCACAGCTCAGCAGCACAGGATTTTTGGAAAAAAAATTGGATTTTTGGGCGGTAGAGATCTTCAACAAAAGGATGTCTCCAAACCCCTGATTCCAGACCTTGAAACTTAACAGGGATTTTTTAAAAGATCCCTATCAGGGTTTTTCCCCCTGCATAATTCCTGGAGATGCAAATTTCCTGCCTGTCTTGGACTGCAATTGTCCCAGCTGGGAATGGATGGCACAGGAAACATCAGGGTGCGCAGGGAGGAGCTGGAAATCCATGGAAATCACCGTTGTTCCTGGCTGTGCCTCAGTTTCCCCCCCCTGAGAAAGGTCTTGCTCATCTTCCCAGAGCAGACTGAAAGCTCTGTCTCAATCACTTGGGACAACAAATGCTGGAAATTCCCCTGCTCCTCATCCAAGCTGCACAAGGGGAAAGATGAATCCACATTTGGATCCTTCCATGGAATTAGAGACCAGGGAAGCAAGAAATGACAATTCCTGTTGCCTGGAATTGTCTGATTTAATTCATGTGTCCTTCAGCCGCTGTCCTGGGGTGCCCGTGCAGGACCCTGTCCCAAAAACCAGTTTGCAGTCAAGGTTTGCTGGGAGGATGTCCCTGGAGCCTCAGGTCTGTGCAATTCATGCCTTGGAGAGCCTGCTCCTGGATTTGGGGGAGCTGAATCCAACTATCCACCTGGAGCTGTGCACCTGGAGCTGTGGCAGCCAGCAAAGAGCTGGGGAAGCACCAGGAGTGAGGGGCAGTGCCCAAGATATGGGAACAGGCAAGAGGACACATCATGTAGGGAAAAATAATTCCTTTATTTTTTATTAAGAGCTCTTTCCAACACCTACAGCCAAGGCAGTAGCACTGGGATGTCCAGCTCGAGGACCCCACCCTGCTCTCCCAGTTTTCCTGCAGGAGCTGGCATCACTCAGAGGGACAGGGACACCCAGAGGGCACAGAGCCACCTCGGTGGGTGCAGGTGCATTTGGCCACGGCTGCCCCTGCCTGCCTTTGAGCACAGAATCGTGGAATGCTTGGGATGGAGGTTAAAGCTCACCCAGTTCCATGGGCAGCTCCCACCCCGTGTGTCTGCATCGTGCCAGCACCACCAGGGACCTCTCCAGGGACTGTCCCAGCACCAGGTGACAAATCCTGCAGCCTCCAGAGCAGCCCAGAATTATCCCCAAAATCAGCAGCAGGAATCAAAGGCACAGAGAGAGCCCTGTGCCTGAAGCAAATCCTCGGGATGTTCCAATATTCCAGGAGTGCGGTTTCCTGGCTGGTTTGATCAACATCTCCAGGAGCCTGGCTCTGGATTTCACTGAGGTCATTTCTGCTCTGACTTGCCCAGGAAAAGCAGGAGCTGCCCCTCTCCACAGGCAGCTCCTGCCCTTGTGTAACCCACGGGAGCCTCATCCCTTGGGCTCCACAGAGCTCCAAAATCAGGTCTGGGCACCTCAGGAATTCGGGAGGTGCTGCTGCATCTGGGAGCAGAAAGGCAGCGGCTCAGCTAAAAGACAAAGGGAACGCCTGCAGGGGCCGGGGTGCCCGTGCCAGCAGCAGGGGGCGGGTGAAGGTCCTGCTCAGCCCTCCCAGGCTCTCTGGGATGGGGAATATTCCAAACACACCCGGGGCCTGTGAGGACCTGAAGGAGATTCCTGCTGGCCCCGGCTTCCAGCAGCCAAAGGGCACCAGGGCAAAAATTAACCTCTGGCTGCTCAGTTTTCTCCTCGAACAGGAACATTTGGGGGGTAGGGAAATCCTTTTGCCCTTTGTTTATGTTTGTTTTCTCCATGTGCCTCTAATATTTTGCTAGGAAAAGCAGAAGCCTGGTATTACCTAGTGGCTCTAAACCCAGCAGCCCGTGGAACCCTTGTGGGGGAGGTGAAGATGAAGATGGAGATGAAGATGAAGATGAAGAAAAAGATGGAGATGGAGATGGAGATGGAGATTGAAGATGGAGATGGAGATGAAGATGAAGATTGAAGATGAAGATGAAGATTGAAGTTGAAGATGGAGATGAAGATGAAGATGGAGATGGAGATGGAGATGGAGATGGAGATGGAGATGGAGATGACTGAAGATGGGGATGAAGATGAAGATTGAAGATGAAGATTGAAGATGAAGATGAAGATGGAGATGGAGATGGAGATGGAGATTGAAGATGGAGATGAAGATGAAGATTGAAGATGAAGATTGAAGAAGATGATGAAGATGAAGATGGAGATGGAGATGGAGATTGAAGATGGAGATGAAGATGAAGATGGAGATGAAGATGAAGATGAAGATTGAAGATGAAGATGAAGATTGAAGTTGAAGATGGAGATGAAGATGGAGATGAAGGTTTTGGGGTGGTCCCAGCAGAAGCTGGGGAGCGCTGCTGTGGCCCTGGGGGGATCTGAGCAGCCAAGGGCGTGCCCAGGGCTCAGCTTCCATAAATCCTGCCTGGCCTGGCCTGGCACAGCCCCTCTGCCAGGCACTGGGAGCTGCCTGCAACTCCCTGGGCTGTGAGGAGCAAGGACAAAGCCACCAGGGACACCAAAGGATGTGCTGTGCAGGCTGAGGCTGCCCCACACGCTGGGCACTGCCAGCTTCTCCTGCCTGCTTGGATTGGAGGCAGCTGGGTCTGTAAATGCTATTCCTGGTGAACTCTGCAGGGCTGGGAATGCTGAGCTTCCCTGCTGGGGGCTGCAGTCTGTCTGTCTGTCTGTCTGCAGCCCTGCTCCTGCTAAATGGGATTTATCCCTGTGCCAGCTCTGGGTTTGCATTAGGGGGAAAAAAAAAAAATAATAATCCAGGCTGACAAAGTTGCCTGAAAGAGGCTTTACAAAGAGGCACTGGCTCCCCACAATGTAAAGAGTTTTAAGCTCTCACATGATGGCTCAAGGCCGTGCAATTACTGCAGGAATCAGCTCTGGGCAGCCCATTCCCAGGGGAGAGCAGGATCCTGGGGAAGCAGCTGCATGGAAAAAGGTCGGGGCTCTTAATTGGGGAGTCCTTCCAAAGGTAGAGGAAATCATGGCTTCAAAATAAAAATCCCAGCTCACAGAAGAAAGTCACTTAAAGCCACGATAATCCCAGTGCACGCCAGACCCTCTGAATAATCAGAAATTACTCTTGCTGGTCACAGTTTTTTTTCTCTTGAGGAGGAACATTTGGGGATGGAAAATCCTTTTGTCCCCTTGTTTATCTTTGTTTTCTTCAGGTGCCTCTAATGTTTTCTAGAAGAACCAGAAGCCTGGTATTACCTAATTAGAACTCCTGCAAGTCTCAAACCATTCTCTCTTTATCTTCCATGTTTAATTAAAATTAACAGAAACTGAAGCAAAATCAGCTTTTTTCCTAGTACCCCATGGAATTCCTGAGCAGGTGCTATCACTGCTGAGCAAAGGTTAAACAGGTTTTTGTCTGTCCTATTCATGAAAGCAAATCTGAGAGAAGCTCCTGTACCCAAGGCAAACATGATAAACCCACAAATCCTGCAAAATATTCTCCCTGGGATTTACTTCTCGCTGTGTGGGCCAAATACCATCTGGATTTCTCTCCTGCCCTCCACACAGAAAAACCAGCCTGAAAAAAGCACTTTGACACCCTCCTCATTCTGGCCACAGGCTTGCAGCATCCTCAGGGACTGATGCAAGATCCTGCCCAGGGCTCTTGCATCAGAAAAACCAGCAGGAATCAGTTGGCTCTGCCCTGTTTTCACCCAAAATTGCAGATTATTCTTCCCTTTTTTATTTTTTTTTTAATTTTTTTTTTTTTTTTTTTGAGGAAAGGGACCTCCAGCCACGAGGCTGCTGAGTGCAGAGGTGTCTGGGGAATGGGAAGTTGTGCTGCAGAAGAAGAAGAAGATTCCCCCAGGGACCAGAATTGATGGCAACTCTTGGATTTCCCCAGCTGCCTGTTGTGGCCTGCTCTCCACTGGGAAAAAGGCTCCAGCCTGGAGCCTTTGGATGCTGCAGCTCTGTTGATTCATGCAGGGGATTAGGCAGGGAAAGGATGCTTTCACTGGATTTTCCTTGGCTTTATTCAATGAATTCCAGCTTTTTCTGTGGAGCTGCACACGCTGCTTTGTGTGCCACAGCCTCGCAGGCGCCAGGCCTGAGCCTGCAGGGATCACTGGGGGCTGAGCTGCTCCACCCTCATTCCCAAAATCCTGTTGGGATGGGGATCCATCCCCCCCTGATGGATATGGGGAGACTCTGAGGACAAAACGGAGCTCAGGGGTGGTTGGCTCCAGCCAGGTGGGACAGAAACAGGGCTTGGGAAAAGATGTGGAACTGGGGAAAAGGGGAAAATTGACCTGGATTGAAAAAGGGATTTGATCCTACAAAGAGGAAAAGGAAGGTCAGGGGGAGATTTCCCTGCTGGGTGCGTGGTTTGATGGTGGCAAGAAGAAGAAATCCCTGTACACAGAAGCCCAAAGGGCTGATGGGGAGCACTGGGCCACCACCTTTGGATTGTGACACCTTGGGAAGTGGAAGGCTCTGGATAGAGCTCCTCAAAAAGACCAACCCAGACTGCCTGCAGCACCTGGGTGAAGTTCCCATGTTTTCACCTGGGGCTGAAGGGATTTGTGAAGATGCAGGCAGAGCTCTGGCTGTGCCTGACTCACTGCCTCTCCCCAATAAAGATCCTCCAGCCTGTTCAAAGCCCGCTGCCCTGGGGCTGCAGGGGATAAAGGTGAGGGATTTGGGAGGAATGAGCCCAGCACCAGCCCATGCCTGCCTCCAGCTGAGCCTTTCTCCAGGCAAGCCTGTGCCTGGGCAGAGCTGCAGCCTCTCCTCACAGCTGCTCTGCGTTCAGAGCATCACTGGCTGTGATATTTGTGTGATGGGCACGAATTCCCACTGATTAAACCTTCCTGGGCATTGTCCAGTGGATGTCCCACAGCAGTGCCACGTGGAAGGGACTCACTGCCCTGTGTGGGCTGTGCAGCTTCTTGGTTTCGTGGTGTCCTGAAAGACCCAAACCTCTCCATGGAGTGGCATCTCCCAGAGCCACAAGTGAGGCAGGAGGTGCCTGTCCATGGAAGCAGAGGGCAGTGGGCATTGCACAGACACATTCCCTGTGTCCTCCTCTTCCAGGGGCTTGTCACAGACTCTCAGGGAAATTGTAGGGAAAAGCAATTGTATAAAACGGTATAAAAATGTATAAAATGGTATAAAATTGTATAAAATGGTAGAAAAATTGTATAAAATCCGGGGGTAGGGTTTCAATGGTCCTGGATTCCCTCCAACTCAGGATATGCTGGGACTCTTCCATGGGAGTATAACCCATCACTCCTGCTGGCTGCTGTGGGGACAGCCTGGAAGAGAGGAATAACCCCTCATGGACACCCTGCAGCCCACCAGCCCCAGGCACTCGGTCACCATCCCAGTCCCAACCCAATCCCAATCCCTCCCAGGCTGCTTGACCCCAGAATGTGCCAGTTTACCTCGTGGGAAGAGTGAAGCTGTGCCAGCTGCCAGGAGCCACCATAGAAACCCCCTTTGCACTCCAAGCAATGCCAGGCAGAGCTGCCCAGCAGGGAGCTGAGTCAATATTGGTTTTCCAAAGGGATCTAATTGCCACCTGCCTCATCAGCGGGATGGATGGGGTGTGCTGGGTCAGGCTGTTGCTCACGTGGTCATCATGGAACTCCTAAAACCCCAACTGTGACGTGTCCCTGGCACCTGGGGCTGGCCTTCCTGTGTGACTCTGTCTTTTCTAGGAACAGAAATGACATCTCAGGTCAGGAAACCAAGGTGGTTGTTTTCAGAGAGAGCAGGACGGAAACACTTAACTGAGGCTGCAGGTTAAAATTAGATCTTTTTGTTCAAAAACTGAGTCAGTGATAGAGAGATATAGGATAATCACCTGTTACATCATGTCTGTAAGAACACCCTGAGACGTGTTCAGGAGCGGATGTGATGTCACCTTTTGCAATCTAAATTGCTGGAGTCTGAATCCATCCTGGCAGTGCTGCAGGAGCAGTGTTGGGAGGACGTGGGGGGCTCTGTAGATGACACAAAGTGTTCTGCTGAAAGGGAAAGTTTTATTTCCATTTCACGGTCTCTAAATTGCCACCCATCCCTAGAGGTTCTGCTGAGACTTTGGGGGTTCGCAGGGAAAAGCGAGAAGGAGGAAATTCAATATGATTTTAGCCATGAAGAGCTCTCCCATGCCTCCTGCACTGAGCCCACCACAGCAGCTCCTCCTCCTGCAGGTCAATGCTTCAGGAGAACATTCCTGCTCAGGAGGGTGGTTAACACACCCACTTGTACCTTTGTAAGCCGCTGAGAATGAACAAATATTTTCTTTCCTTTTGCAAAACCACAAGGAATCTTGCCAGGGTCATCATTTCCTGAGGGTAAATGCTGAGCAAGATAAGAGATGTAAGGAGTTATCTCTACTGAGGGGCTCAGGGAACCAGACTGAACTGGAGCAGAACTCACCAAATCCTCCCCAGTGCCTTGCTCTGACTGGTAAAGCCTCTTCAGGTAGGGCAGGAAATCCATCATCTGATCCCAAAGGCTGTCACAGCACCACCAGGAAAAGCAATGCCAAGCAGTTGTGGAAAAACCTCCTCACCCGTCAGGTCAGTGGGTTTTTGTGGAGATAAACCAGAATTAATGCCACCTCTGGCACTGCTGCCAGGGCTGAGGGAGGTAAAAATCAAACACGGAGGGTCAGGCATGGTCCTTTACCCCTCAGCTGTGAAAGCTGGGCATGGCAGGACAGGGAGGAATGATCCAGAACAGGTTGATTCCCTCCAACCCTCTTTGGCAGGGGCTTAAACACAGCTCTGAAAATTCCACAATCAGTCTCTTCTCATGTCTCACTCTCGTGGAGCTCAGTGATTTTTTTTTTCTGTGATGTTTAAATTAAACTTTTTCTGGTAAAGTATAAGAGATCCTCCTCACCCTCCCTGCCATGAGATCACTCCCACAGGTGAGTCACTGAGCCCAGGTTCCTAAGGCTCCCTCAGGAAGTGGCAGAGGAATATTGGTGCTGGAGAACACCTGAATGAGGGCAATTTGTCCTGGCTTGCAACAAAAGCCAGTGGGACACTCAACCCTGCCCTGCCCCAGCCTGGCTGTTCTCACTGCCCCCAGCACTTCCTTCCTTATCAAAAGGAAACATCTCTACAACGTTCTCAGCCCTGTGAGGAAGGGTTTGTGCTGGGATCTGAGTGTTGGCTGTGAGATAACTGGGTGTCAGTACAGCCAATAACCAATAATTTAAGGTTATTTTTATGTGAATTTTTATCTACTTTCTGAGGGCAAACAGTGCTGAGAACTGTGGCCAGTCCTCTGCAGCACCCACTGCAGGCTCTGCTCTGTGGTGTATCCCAAAAAACAGCCCAGGGCTCTCTGGAGATGGTGTATCACAAAAAACAACCGTGGGCTGTGCAGGCTCCTCATGGCAGAGGAGTTCTCAGCAAAAACATGGGATTAATGGTTGAAATACTTTCTCCACCGCCCAATTCCTGAGGATGTCCTGAAGCTGGAGAAACTGAAATACAAAAGATTTCTCCATCTGAACATGCTTTGCTCACTGGAGAATACTTCCCTGCCGGCCTCCTGGAGCTGGGATACCCGCATCCCTGAATCCAGGGCTGTGCCTGGAGCTGGGATACCCACATCCCTGAATCCAGGGCTGTGCCTGGAGCTGGGATATCCACATCCCTGAATCCAGGGCTGTTTCTAGAGCTGGGATATCCACATCCCTGAATCCAGGACTGTTTTTAGAGCTGGGATACCCACATCCCTGAATCCAGGACTGTTTTTAGAGCTGGGATACCCACATCCCTGAATCCAGGGCTGTTTCTAGAGCTGGGATATCCACATCCCTGAATCCAGGGCTGTTTCTAGAGCTGGGATACCCACATCCCTGAATCCAGGGCTGTGCCTGGAGCTGGGATATCCACATCCCTGAATCCAGGACTGTTTCTAGAGCTGGGATATCCACATCCCTGAATCCAGGACTGTTTTTAGAGCTGGGATACCCACATCCCTGAATCCAGGACTGTTTTTAGAGCTGGGATACCCACATCCCTGAATCCAGGGCTGTTTCTAGAGCTGGGATATCCACATCCCTGAATCCAGGGCTGTTTGTAGAGCTGGGATACCCGCATCCCTGAATCCAGGGCTGTGCCTGGATCTGAGATATCCACATCCCTGAATCCAGGGCTGTGCCTGGATCCGAGATATCCACATCCCTGAATCCAGGGCTGTTTCTAGAGCTGGGATATCCACATCCCTGAATCCAGGGCTGTGCCTGGAGCTGGGATATCCACATCCCTGAATCCAGGGCTGTGCCTGGATCCGGGATATCCACATCCCTGAATCCAGGGCTGTTTCTAGAGCTGGGATACCCACATCCCTGAATCCAGGACTGTTTTTAGAGCTGGGATACCCACATCCCTGAATGCCGAGCCTTGCTCGGAGCTGATGCAAGGCCGGGGTGGGTGTTGCAGCAGCAGCAGCAGCAGCGGGGCTGCACTGGCGCTGACACCTCGTGGGGCTCCGCAGCCACTGCAGCCTGACTCCACTCCAGCCCGGGTTGCATCAGACTCCGAATTTGAATATTGGGGAGGAAAAATGCTTCTTTGGAAAGGGCAGGGGATTTTAATGTGTGTTTGGCTGCTTTGCTCTCTGAGCAATATGATCTCACTGGCCAGGACTCGCTTCTCACTTCTCACCCCTGATTTCCCGGGGTTTCCATTTACTCACTTCATTTCTCTCAGGTTCACCTGATTATTTCTTTAGAAATCTCAGAGTGGGTTCAGAATCACAGGGTTGAGCCCCAAATTGTGCCCCTGGACCTACCAAGCCCTGACCCCAGGTGAGCCAGGGACCTGTGTAATGACACTGGCACTGAAGTGCTTCTGGGTCAGCTTGGGACATAAATGAGTGGAAAAACATCAAAACTTGCTCATCAGCAAATTGAGAAAACAAGGCTGGTGACAGGTAAGGAAAAGCAGTTTCAGCTGGTGTCAGCTGGATCCATCCCTGATATTGTAAGCCCTGCTTGCCCAGGGAAGATTAAGCATCTCTAAAGAAGCTTAGGTAGCCTAATTAATGGTTCACCAGCCTAATTAATGAAGCTCCGGGACAGACATAAGGACAGTGTAAGATTTCTGCTTTCTCATCGCCGTCGTGGTGCTGGCACACGACAGGAGCAGATTGATGGGCGTCAGTGTCCCGGAAAATGTGACAAGAGCTGGACAGAGCCTTTGGGAGCAGCTGCTGGAGCATTTCCATCAGGTGCAGCTTCGGTTCTGGGCTGGTAAATCCCGTCACAGCTCAGTGACACCACGGCCACACTCGAAACACCCCCACCGAAGCTGCTCTGATGAAACAAGGGCACTGAGGGCACCGAAGGCTGCAATCCCTGGTGTGTGATAAAGGACAGGCAAAGGAGGGCACTGACACATGCAGAGAAATTTGGCTGCTCCACGAGGAAGTTGGGCTGGAATAGCGTGGAAAAAGCCATTCCTCCAAGAGTCCTGTCCTCCTGTGCTTACTCAGATGTGAGCACACACACGGGTGTGCTGGGAGTGAGTCATCAGAGCCTTTCCCTGAAGGGAATTTTGGGATTTGGGTGCTTTGGAAGGTGGGGATAAGCCAGGGAATAGTGGGAGCAGAACCTTCTCGTGTGGCAGCTGCTCGTGGTGAACAGCTGGAAGAATTCCACAGTCTCCCTGCTCTGGCATGGAAGGTGCTCCATGCAGGATCCCAGCGCAGTCAGCGTTCCCTCAGCACCCTCGGAGACAGGGTCTGCTTTACACAAATCAGAAAATCTCTATTTCCCCCTATCCATAACCAGTTAAAACCAGACATCAGAGAGGGGGGGAGTCTCAGGCTCCTTTGCTCCGACATTCTTACTTATTTGCTCCAATTTTCCTCTCAAAAAGTGCAGAAACCCCAAGGAAATCCTACTGGAATGGCAAAAGTAAAGGCTTTCACAGCTTCACGGGGAATTTTTGGCCTCCAGCCTGGCCCTTTGCTGATGGATTTAGATGGATGTCCCTTGGGACATGTATCTGGATAAAGCCACGCTTTGTACTTCCCTCAAGGGAAACCTCTGCCTTCCTTGGCTTCCTCTGTTCTCGAGATATTAAAGCACCGATTTCCAAACAGAAAATCCAGGAAGCCAATTCAATGGTTGGGAGATTTTATCAGCTCCCGGTTATAAATGAGCCCTGAATGGAGCAGCAGCCACCTGCCAGCTCCCAATCCAGCTCCGGGTTCTCCCGGCATAAGCTGGGAATGAGGGGCCTCTGCTGGACTGTCAGCACAGCCAGGAGAAAAACCAAGAACTCCCAACTTTTGTCAAAGTCAGCCCTGGTTATGGACACACCTCTGTCCCTCAGCCAGATTTACCTTTGGAGGTGACCGACTCTGTCACCAGAGCCTGCAGGGCACATTTTGGGTGGATTTCCCCCTATTTTATCTGTGTGGAGGGGGAAAACTGCAGCCTGAGCCTGGAGACCAAAGGTTGTTTTGACTCATTTCGTGAAGTTTTCCTGCATGAAGCTGCTTCCAGTGACAGGACGAGAGGAAATGACCTCAGGAGTTGCCAGTGGAGGTTTAGATTGGATACTGGGGACATTTTTTTGTGGAAAGGGTTGTCAAGCCCTGGCACAGGCTGCGTAAGGACACCTGGAATTGTGTAAAAACCATGTAGATGTGGCACTTGGGGACATGGCTGGTAGTGAATGTGAGGCTGCTTTGATGATCTTAAAGGCCTGCTCCAACCTTAATGATTCCGTGATTTTCTGAGGTTTTCACTACATGGCACTTAAAGAAAATAATTTTTCCTGGGCATGCTGGCATGCCCCAGGGCACTGGGAGCCCTGGCTCTGCTGCACTTCTCTGACACCCCCACATTCTCAGGTGTCACTGCTGGGAGTTTGTGTTCCCTGGCAGTGCCCCTGATTCCAGCACTGCATCCACCAGCAACATTTGACTCCTCATCCCTGGAAGTGTCCAAGGCCAGGCTGGGCAGGCCTTGGAGCAACCTGGGATAGTGGAAGGTGTCCCTGGCCATGGCAGAGGGTGGGATGGGATGATTTTTAGCATCTCTTCCAACAAAACCATTCCATGATTGTATAAAACACTCCCCACAGGGTTTATCTTTATCCTCCTCTTTCCATACAGAGGCAGAACTCTCCAAGAGCAGCAATTCCAACCATTGCAATGCCTTTTTGGTTGATTTAGTTCCTGTGCTGTCAGCATGTCCTCCCGCTTAATCTGTGGCATTAATTCCTTCCTTGCTACTGGCTTCAGAAAGCATTAACAAGGGAAAAATAAATCAAGTGTTAGAGCACAAAGAAGACTTGTGGGAAAAAGCTTTTGAGCCTTTTCTGAGGCTTTCATGCCTGTTATTCTTTACTTTGCTGATACAGCTGGATTTACCATCCTGTTGAATGAGCATATTCCAGACTATAAAAAAATAACAAAGTCGAACCACGTGGGTTTTGTATAGGTCAGGGCTGGAGAGGGGCTGCCAGAGACAACAGCACAGGACGACTTCAGAGCACGAAATGTGCAAACACAGCCAAAGTGCAGCTCATGTTCCTCCAAACAAAGCAGGGACCAAACCTGAGACACAACAGAAATGAGTGGGGGACATCTGAGCGTGGGAGCTCTGTGTGTGTGTGTGCCCCAGTTCGGAGCCACAGCTGTCTGCCAGCTGTGTGCAGATGTTGGTGAGACCATGGGAACGTGGAGTGGCCTTTCCCATGCTGGGTGATGGGAAGCTTGTGGAAAGAGCTCACCTAAGTCAGTGTTGGAGTTTTAAATTGATGTTTTAGGGTATGTTGGTGCTCTCAGGTCAGTCCCGTCTTTATCCTCATCCTTCTGAGGAAGACTCATCCCTGAAGTCACCGTTGTAGACACAACAACTCCTCAGTAGTGGGCAGGGCTGAATTCCCTGAGGAATTCCTGCCCTGTTTCAGGCTCATGTCCTGCTTTGCATTTTCAAAGTGCAGTGCAGAGCTTTGGTTGTCACCCCATCCTCCTTTCCCACATCCCCCGTGAGAAGCCGGATTGGGGAGTTCAAGAGATCAGAGAACTCACACCAGCACTGTCCCGCCACATGTGGGAGGGAACCAGCTCCTAATGACCCCACACATCCCAAACTGCATCAGAAACATGGAAAATAAAGGGGTGAGAAAGCAATCTGAGCTCGGAGAATCTCTAAACTTATGGAAATAACCATGAATGATGAAGCACCAAGAAGGGGGGAGTGGAGCTGGGTGTGCGGGAGGTGAAAAACTTCTCACTCCCTCAGCAGGTGAAGACTTTGAGGGTTCATTTCCTAAAAATGCAGCTTTTTCATTTCAAAACCTCCCTAAAAAAGTGCTGGAAGATCTGGACCCAGAGGAATTGCTGACCTGTAGACACCAGGAGGGGACGTGTTTTCACACACTGGTGTCCTTTTGAGGTTGAAGCCCAAGGAGCAGCAGGGAAACTTCCGAGCCCGTTTGCAGCGCCAAGGGAACTCGGCAGAGCTCCCACATCTGGGAATTGCAATTGTCCCATTCCCAGTGCCTCTGCAGCTTCTGTTCCCCTTCCTGCACATAAACAGGGACACGCTGCAGCTTGAGTTGGAACCACAATGTTTTCAGAACAAACAGAAAAACAAAGTGCTGCTCATGGTGTGCATTGTCTGCAGCCTCAAAATAACTTTCCCAGCTCTTCCCTCCGTGCTCCAGGGCTGGTTTTTTTCCCTGATCCCAGGTTCAAGAGTAGGTGGATGTTCACAGCAAAGGATCCATCCTGCAATTCCATGGTATGTGCGGGATGTTTGGGATAACTGAGTGGGGGTTGAGCTATACCTTAGTGGGGATCCTCGCTGGTTTGGGGTGGTGAAAACCCCCCTGCTTCCAGGAAATGAGGGGTTTTGTGGGAACTCAGTGAAAAATATCATGATTTTATTCCTTCTGCTCCCAAAGAAACAATCATAGTTGCAATTTTGTTGAGCACTGGGATGAACTCTCAGCTAAAAGATGTATTTCAACACCTATTTACACTCTTCTGTGTTCAAAGTAGGTGTTTTCCAAGGAATTTTTCCCTGGGCTCAGCATCTGTGTGAAATACCACGTAAATCATCATTATTCCTTCTCAATAAAGCAGCTGCCTGGCATTGCCTGACAGTGCCTGTACTTTTTTTGGCTCTCCAACAACTCGGGATTTGGAGAGTGGCCTGGATAAACCCCATTCCCAAAGGTTTGCAGCTGGAAATTAAAACATATGCACTGCGCCTCAACCTCTAGGGAATTCTGCCTGTGGTTTAATTTTATTTTATTTCCTCACAGGGCCTCTCCCAGGCCTGGCTCATGTCTCAGGTGATGGAATTACGGAATTCCAGGATCACTGAGGTTGGAAAAGAGCTCCAGGATCATGGAATCTGACTTGTGGCTGATCCCTACTCTGTCACCAGCCCAGAGCACTGACTGGGCTACCTTGGACACTCCAGGGATGGGGAGACTCCAAACCTCCCTGGGCAGTTCCTTCCAATGTTTAACCACCTTTTCTGCAAAGAAATTCCTCCTAATCACAGAATCATGGAATATTTAGGGTTGGAAGGGACCTCTGGAAATCATCCAGCCCAAGGCAAGGCCACCCGGAGCAGGTGACACAGGAACACATCCAGGTGGGTTCGGAATGGCTCCGGCAATGGAGATTCCATCACCTCCCCGGACAGCTGTGCCAGGGCTCTGCCACCCTCACGCTGAGGTGGAACCTGTGGTTTAGTTTCTGGCCATTGCTGTTTGTCCTGTCCCTGGGCCCCACTGAACAGAGCCTGACCCTCCCCTGAGGGGGGGCCATTTTGTGTGAGGGGAGGGGGCCATTTTGTGGGCTCCACGTTCTTCTCGGGATGGCCATCAACCCCAACGTGTCCCGACCGTGCCGAGGCTGTGTGCGGGGCTGCATTAGCCTCTCTCCCCGGCCTTGCGGGGCTCCTGACGCCGGCTCGGAGCGGCCGCAGCCCGCGGAGCTCCCGCAGCGCTCCCTCAGCGCGGGCGGCCGCCCTCAGTCCTCCGGGCCGGCAGGGGGCGATGCATCAGGAGCGGCCCCGTCCCGACCCCATCCCGGGGCCTTCCGGGGTATCCCGGCCCGGCGTGATCCCGGTGTGATCCCGGTGTGATCCCGGTGTGATCCCGGTGTGATCTCGGGGTATCCCGGCCCGGTGTGACGGTGTGACGGTGTGATCCCGGTGTGATCCCGGGGTATCCCGGCCCGGCGTGATCCCGGTGTGATCCCGGTGTGATCCGGGGGTATTCCGGCCCGGCGTGATCCCGGGGTGATCTCGGGGTATCCCGGCCTGCTATGATCGCGACTTGATCCCGGGATATCCCGGCCCCGTCGCGCTGTGATCCCGCTGGAATCCCGGTGTGATCCCGGGGTATCCCGGCCCCGTCCCGCTGTGATCTCGGCGTATCCCGAGCCTGTCCCGCTGTGATCCCGCTGGAATCGCGGCGTGTCCCGTCCCGCCGCCATGGGGAAGAAGGGGAAGCGCGACAAGAAGGGGAAAGGCGCCGAGAAGACGCTGGCGAAGATGGAGAAGAAGGTGTCCCGCAGAGCCAAGAAGGAGGAGGTGACGGCCTGAGGGACCTCTGGGGACAGGGGGAAGGTTGAGGACAGGGTTGGGAGCAAAGGAGCGAATCCCGAGGGAACCTGGGCTGCCCAGGGAAAATGTGGATCAGGGAAACGCAGGATATAATGGGTTGGAAGGGACCCACATGGATTATCCGGTCCAGCTCCCGGCCCTGCGAAGACACCACAATCATCCCACCGTGTGCCTGAGAGCGTTGTCCAAACCTTGAACTTGGACTTCAGGGATGCTCCTGGATCCCTGGGAGCGTTCCAGGCCAGGTTTGGACGGGGCTTGGAGCAAGTTGGGATAGTGGAAGGTGCCCCTGCCCATGGCAGGGCTGGGACTGGGTGAGATTTAAAGTCCCTCCTTCTCTGATTCTAAGCAGAATCTTGCTTAAATCCCCTCCCATCCCTTGTGTGTGGCAGCAGGTGTAAAAGAAGGACAAGAAAACGAAGCTTAAGGCTCCTTCTTGCTTTCCATCCCCTTCATCCTTTTCTTCTGGTCTTAAAAGCAAATGAGAATCTTTGTTTGTCGCACTCCTAGAGGGGCTGCTCGTGTTTAAGCCTCAAAACAGTGACTTTTCCTTGGTAAAAACGTGGTGTCCATGCCTAATTCAAAGCTTAAAGGCATGGAAGGTGGCCCTGTAGACGTCTCCTGGCTGCAGGGAGAGCTGTTTCCATGCTGCAGAGGCAAAATTCCCAGGCTTTGGAAATTCCTGCTTGGACCACACCTTCAGAAAAGTGACCTGGAGGGAGGAGATAGATGAGCAGTGGGGTTGTAGGAGAGACCCTGGCTCAGAACCTCCCCCTTGCTGCAATCCTGCAGCATCCTTGCTCTGTCAGCAGTGTGGGGAGGGGCACGTTTTGGGTTTAAGTGAGTGAAGTTGCAAGGGAATAAAGATGCACGAGGTTTCTCTGGCTATAAAAGAGTTTCCAGTTTGAGCAGTTATTTTTCTTTGGAATGAAAGAGAAATTTTGGGAGTGAGTGCAGGTTGCACGTGTGCTTCTGTGCATGTCAAGCTGCTCATGGCTGGTTTTTTTCTTTTGCAGGAGGATCTTGAAGCCCTGATAGCAGAATTCCAGAGTTTGGATGCTAAAAAGACCCAAGTCATTGAGTCATCCTGCTCACCCCCCTCACCCAGGTGAGAGCTCGTGGGAGGCTTTGGCTGCCACTTGTAGAGCAGTTGAGGGTGCTTTTAGTGGCACTTATTTATCTGAAGTTATTTCCCAGGAGGTGGAAGGTACAGCTGATATCTGGAGTTATGAAACACCTGGAATACTGAATTCGTGGTTAAAAAGAGACCAAAAGCTTTTTTTTGGGGGGGCATAAAAATCCACTTTTTAACCACCCCATCAGCACAAGAGAGGCAAAGCAGGGTTAGATTTCAGGGCTTTGAGGGGAAATAAAAGTGAAGAGGAAGTTTTGGGGTTTGGACTAGAGGGCTGAAGGGAATTGAGAGGCAAAAGGATGTGTCATGAGGTAAAAAACACTTTGTTAGGTGGGGCTCACAAACTTGGGGTATTCAGGAGAGCAGTGACCAGTGCAGAATAATGACACAGATTAATGGAGACGAGACAGCCCAGAGTTCTGTGCCCTCATAAAAGTCATTTTTGTTCCTGCCACCCCAGCATTAAAATTCAGGAGCTCACGTCAAAGGGGGAGTTAAATCACAGAGTAACGTGTGCTCCTGAAATAGGAGAGCCTCTCAGACAGTGCCCAATTCATCTTGCTGGAAGTTTTGGAAGAAATTAATTTCGTTGGAGAAGTTTTTAGCCCTGGGGTGAACATCTCAGCAGGGTAATTTGGCAGATGATGGAGAGACCTTTGTGGCTGGAGGGCAGAGGTGCTGGTGCCTGAGTTAAAAGGCTCCAAGGGTCAGGATTTTACAGGACTTTCACATATTTTTTTTTTTTTTCCCATCCTCTTTTTTCTTTCAGGCTGAACGGCTCCCTCTGTGCTCACCCCGAGAGAGACGAGCTGATCCTTTTTGGAGGTGAATATTTCAATGGCCAAAAAGTAATGTATACTTCATTTTATTCTTCTTTATCTCCCCCCTCCCTCCTTTTCCTGTAATTTGCACGGGTCTCATTTGAAGGGAAATTCAAGGCAGAGTCATAAAATATGTATTTGTCCCTGAATGAGAGCAAAATAGCCTTTTAATTCTGCCATGGCTCTGTCTCATGGCTGAGCAGTTGGCAGGAAGGAGACATGCTGGAACCCATTAAGGAGTCAGAGTGATTGTCTCAGCATCAATATTTCAGGGCTTCATAATTTCTCCAGACTTAATTGTAGCCATATCTGCCCCTCATTTGGGATAACTAGTGAAGAATCTCTTCCACTGCTCCAAACAAGGTGTTTCTGCACCCTTGCTGCTGCCCACCTTGGAGATGGGAGCAGCAGCAAATTATTGCACTCAGGAACGCTCTTCTCCCTGAGTTTCTGCAGGCTGCAGGTGGTTATTGTGCTCCTGGAGACAAACTGCTCTGGAAAACTCCAGCCTGGCAGTGATATTTGGCCACCTCAGAGTTACCCAGTGTGATGAGCTGAACTAATTCTGCTTTTTTTTTTTTTTTTTTTTTTTTTTTAACCCCCTGGAGCTGTTCTTTGCTGTGGAGTTGAGCAGCTTTAACCTGAACCTCTGTGTTAAGCTCCAGCTTTTTAAATCCTCGTATCTCAAGCTGTCACCAAGGGTCTGGGAAGGAACATTCCAGCCCAGTGGAGGAGCTGCTGCCTCCCAGTGCAGTGCAGGAGCTCGTTGTCCTTCCCTGCCTGCTGAGGAGGTTGTGCTTTGCAATCTTCACCCCAAGTGCAGAGCTGAGCTGAGCTGCTGTTTCCTCTCACAGACCTACCTGTACAATGAGCTGTACATTTACCACATCAGGAAGAACAGCTGGGCCAAACTGGACATCCCCAACCCACCCCCGAGGCGTTGTGCTCACCAGGTAAAGCTCTGGCTGCCAGAGCAGCAGCTGGGATTGTTCTAAACCTGATTTGGGAGGAGGGGTTGGATTTTTTTTCACCTCCCGAGAGTTTCTTGCCTCTCTTTGTTCTCCTTGTCATGGGTGAACAGCTCCTTGTAGTGGTGTCACTTCAGCTTTTCTGCTCGGACCTGTCCAAGGTGCTCTGGTCACTGGGTGTCCCCTGGCAGTGCTCAGTGTGGAATGGAGATTTTGGGGTTGTATCTGTTGGTTTGGCAGAACTCAAGCAGAGCCAGGGGGTGGAGATTCCTGTTCAGAAATGAATTCTCTTTGCTTCGTTGTACAAGGAAGGACCCAGCTCAAATCCGTAATCTCAGGGGGCCCTGAATTTTCAAACTGGAATTTGACCCAAGTCCATTGTTCCCTTTATGGCCACAGCCCTACATCCATGAACATCCCAGACACTGCCACTGCTGCCAGCAGGGAGCACTTGGGCTCTTCTCCAGCCCTCTGCAAACCCAGGTCACTGGCTGCTTGTGAGGGTGAAGGATTTGGGTTTGTTTACTTCATGTGAACACCTGCACAGTAGAACCTGGACCAAAGACTTGTATTTCTTGCAGGTCTTTGGCCTTCACCAGCTGATAGATTTTCTTACCTGCTGCAGCCAGGGGGTGACTGGTGCCTTCCCAAAGCTGCCATACAGGATGGGAATGTCCTTTTCCTAGCCATCCCAAAGCTCCCTGGTAAGATCCAACATCCCAGTTAGGTTCCCTTTGTTACATTACTAACAGGCCAGTCTTGCTCCGGGCTGTGTGTCCTTGAATGGAAAGATTCTGACTCAATTTTTGGGCTACTTTGTGTTGTTTAAAGTAGCACTTGGTCTCAGAGGCCACATTGCAGTAGCCAGCAGGTGGCTGTCGAGCAGCTCAATCCGAAGGGAGCAGCTCAGGAGCTGCAGCTGGATTACAACAACAACAAACTGAGGAGTCCTGCTTCAGCAGTGTTTTCTGTCTGATAATTAATTATGGTTTCACAGGAGACACTTCAGCCTCAGGAGCTGATTGGTGTGTCTTCCTTGTGGCTTTACATTTAATGCATAGCTCAGAGTTGAACAGAAGTGTGTCTGGGGGTGCCAGCTGCGTGTTTTCAGTTTTATTTGTCACCCCTGCTCTCTGACACACAATCCACCGTTGGAGCTGAGGTGAGAGGAGCTATGGGCAGGTGTTGGCAGTTGTTCAAGGAAAAGGTTTGGTTTTGTCATGAATTTCAAGCCAGCTTTTGGAAAGGTCACCCACAAGTATGAGCAGGCTGTTGCATAAACCTTCCCTTTAAGCTTTTAAGCACTGGATGCCCCTGGAATTCAAGCACACATCCCCTTTGTTTAGGTGACTTCATGTTCCCACAAATCCTGCCTGAAAGCACACCTTGGATTTTCTTATTTAATCATTTCATGTTTGGGCTGGTTTATGGCAGGGCATGGTCCTGTGTGGGGCTAAAAATCTTTTTTTTTTTTTTGTTGGGAGGGACAGGCAGGGAATGAAGCTGTGTGAGGAAAGAAATCATTATCCCAGTTTTGAGCTGTGGTGGGTACCCTGGAGAAAACACAAATTGAAATTTGCACAGTTACAGCATTTCTTGGGATTCTTGGGATTCCTTCCTTATTCCTTGGTCCTAACACAGATAAATTTAGTGAAGTGGAGTCTTGCTCTTCTCGCTGCTTTTAACTGGCATCTTGCATGCCAGAGGTGTTTTGGTGCTGCTCTGTGCAAAAAAAATAAAAAATTAAATAAAAACAAAACCCTCTCTGCTATGACACAATCAAAGCAGTAACAGCTTCTCCTCTTGTCCAAATGTTGCACATTTCCTTCTCTATTTGGTCTTTTCGAGAGGTGAACAATTTTTGTTACGTTAATCCCAAGATGTTTCCTAGGAAACTTTGAACTTCCCACAGGAGGTGGGAAGATCCCAGCTCCCTGGCCAGCTTTCCTTTGCTCTGGAGAAGGTGTGCTAAGCCATGAGCACCTTGCAATCCAAATTCTCCTTCCTTCAGCCCCAGAGAGCTGCTGCTGTTCCCTGGGATTTGGAGCTGGGGGAGTTCTGTGCCTGGTTTGAAATCCTGCTCTGACCCAGCTCTTCCTTGTCCTGCAGGCAGCTGTGGTGCCCACGGCTGGGGGGCAGCTCTGGATCTTTGGGGGAGAGTTTGCCTCTCCCAACGGGGAGCAGTTCTACCACTACAAAGATCTCTGGGTCCTGCATTTGGCCACCAAGACCTGGGAGCAGATCAAGTAAGTGCTGGGCCCTCGTGTCTGCACCGTACTTTTGCCAAGAAATTTGGCCCTCGGTGATCCCTGAGCTCCTGGTGTTCGGTGACTCTTTGGTGTTGGCCTCATGAGGAGCTGTGCCAGTGTGATCCAAGTTTGATTCCTGGTCCTGGTTGTGATTTCCCAGCTCTCCCTTAAATACAGAGAGCTGGGAAAAGGTGGAGACACCTCCAGAAAGAAGTGGGAATGAGAGATGTGTTCTAAGTCTGTTGAAACCAAAGCTGCTTTATTTCACCCCTGATTTTTGGGGTGTGGGTGTGCCTTGGTTGTTGCTTAAGTGAAGTGAAGAGTACCATGAACAGCTCTCTGTTTCCACATCTCCAGGATTGCTGCCCTGTGTTCCTGGGCTCCAGTGGGGGCTATACAAGAGCAGTGCAAGGATCTCCCAGTTTTAACACCACTGGAGAAGCCAGTTTATATCTACCCAGCTTCATTCCTGGTAACTGCTGCCTTGAGATTCTTTGGGATAAACAAGCCAGTAATTCAGGCCTGTCAAGGGAAGCAGGTACCAAAAGTTTTTGACAGGAGTGAAAGTGTAAATATTTTCAGTGGATCTGGCCCAAAGTCCTCTGTTGATGTTTCTTTAACCTTTGGCTCCTTGTGTTGGCTGCTCATGTTTGTGTTTGCATGAGAGGAGAGTTCTGGTGACATCCAGTGGACTGAGAGGCTGGAGATTGACTGAGTTTGGCCTTGGCTTCCTCTTGGAAGGATTCCTCGTTGGGGTTGTCTTGTAGTCAGAACACAGCTTTGGGTGGGCTGGAGCTCCAGATCACCCTCAAAGTGCACTGAGAAAAGCAGCAGCTTTTGACCACTTAGGAGCCCCATGTTCTTCCTTCAGGTGGGAGCACCAAATCTGTCCAGGTTGATCCCTTTTCACCCTGTTAGAGGGCGTGGGCTCAGTTACCTGTGTCTGCCTCTCTTTGCAGAGTAGCTGGGGGTGCTTTGGGATGGGCTGTGAGGGATGGAGACCCTGGCTCACAGGGTCACACAGTGACTCACTGTGCCTGTCTCACCTTTCCCCCCTGTCCCTGCATTGGGAGCATTGATAGTGCCTGACAGGGGGGAATTTGGAGTCCATTTGAGCTTCCTGCCCTGTTTAGGTGTCCCTCTGTCCTTCAGCCTTGCTGGAGTTTTGGGGACACCCATGCCCTGGTCCCAGTCAGACAAAGCACATCCCCTCCCCATCCTTGGGCTGCTCCTGGGGCTGCATTAATGAGGCAAAGGGAGGGAATGGCTTTAATGCTGACCTGGCTGAGCACAAAAATCCTGGTTCTGTTGCCTCTTCCTTCAGCATTTCCCATTTGTTGGGATGGTGTTGGGGAACCCTCCCTGGTACCAAGAGCCTTCCCACAGACCAAGGAATAATTCCATGTATCCAGTGTGCTGCCAGTGTTGCCTGGATAAATGCCAGGTGACAGGCATGGGGTACAGACTAGTGTGGGGTTTAGAAAGCATCATTTTAGTGCAAGGAATAAAGTGATACAATTAATTATTCATGAAGAAATGTCTGGACAAGAGAGGCCAAGTTTCTGTTCCTGTTCCCATGGGAAGGATCAGGAGTGCCCCGTTCCAGGTGGGTTTGATGTGCTGCTTTGTCCAAGATGACCCTGCTGGGATCTAAACATAAAATTCTAGGAAGTCTGGTTATTGCAGCCCCACAGTTCAGATTCCAGACAGTGATGATGTGTCCTCCCTGGCCTACAATTCCTGCCACAAACCATCCTGGTGCCGTGAGGGGGCTTGGTTCTGAAACCCTGGGGAAGAGAAAACCTTGACTAACTGTGAAAACTCCCCTGTGTTGGGGAAGTGCAGCTCCATTTTCTGCTAGCACACAGCACAGTGGTGCTGGGCTGCCTGACAGACTTAAAAGTTGCTAAATTTAGCAAGATTTAGCTGTGTTTCCTTGCATTTTGCATGCACAAAGATGATCCAAACACAGCAAATCCCAGCCCCGTTAGAAGCCGTGCCAGCAGCTGACTTTGACTTAGTGCAGCCACCTTATCTTGTGTGTGATGCACGAGGTTTCCTCAGTCCATGAACTGTTTGTTACCCTGCCTTGGAGCAGCAATATTTTAACCTAATTGCCTCATTCCTTCCTAGAGAGAACATTCCCACTCAGCTCTCTGTGGCCCAGTGCACTCCCTCAGGGAAAGACAGGGAGCATCCTTGGGCTTTGTGCTTGGGATTTGCCACTTTTCTCCTCTGGAACTCCCTCCACTGAAATTCTGGAGTGCTGGTGGTACTTCCTGTAGGATTTGGTGGGGTGTGGTGCTGTAAATTTCCCAGTTTCACCAGTATCTGTTTAACTGGAGCAGTCCCTGCAGTGGAGGATGGCCCAGCACAGGGTTGGGTCTGATGGATGCCTCTCCTTGCTCACCAGGAAAACCAGGTGGAAGGTGCTTAAAGAAAAGGGTGTTTTGGTGTAAATCAAGTTGATTGTCAGTCCAAAAATGAGTTTGTCCTTTGGTAGATCAGGATCCAGGTGTACAGCTGGGGATTGACTTTGCAAGGGGTTGGAATTGAAGATTTTGGGCCCTGTGCCAGTTGTGTTTTTCCCTTCTCTACTTCCACCTGAGTGTCCAGACACGAGGGGACAGGATCTGTGTGTGCCACTGACCCCAGCACTGGGACATTCCCAGGGAAAGGTGTACAGCAACACAAATCCTGAGTTCAGCTTCCTCTGCAGGATAAAAGTGCTCTGTCCTCAAGTGCCCCTGTGATGGGATCTTCTCTTCATCCCCACTTTCATTATTTGTGAACATTCCCAAGCTTCACCTGGGCATCCTCTGGATGAAGAGGCAACTCCTGCAGGCTGTAGCCACTGGGACAAGTAATTCATGAATCTGGGGGCTGAATTCAGCTCTGGTTTGTTACTACAAGTCCCAGAGTAACTCCACAGGCAAAAGAAAATTCCTTATGGAGCAGCTCAGATCAGCCTCGTGCTGTACATGTGTAGAGCCAGTCCTTAGCCAGACTTTTTCATCTGTTTTTAAAAAAAAAAAGTCTGGAGAATTTACAGCTCCCTCCCACATGTCTGCTTTCTGGTGTCAACCCCATGAGATGGAGCATTAATCACAGAGTCTGGGGAGCCATTTCCAAAATGGTTTTTTTTTGGGACCAGGAGCACTGAAACAGGTAAAAGGGAAGAGTTTGCATTTGGGAAATAAGTTTCAGGAAGAGTCTCCTGGAGTGGGAATGAGGTTCTGCATCACTGCCAGTCCTGCCTGACTGTGCCATTTGTGCCTTGGAGTTAAATCTACATTGGTGGGAGCTTTATTAAAACACATCAATGGATAAACTTCTATTGATTTTTAACTCAGAGGAAACCTGTTTGAGAAACAAGGCACGGGTTATTCTCTGAGAGCAGGATTTTAGTGCTCATGTTGGGTTTTAATTCATCCTCTCCTTAAAAAAAAAAATAAAAAAGATGATATAAGAAGTGCCATCTTTTGGAGTAATGACACAAAGAGCTTTATTACAGCAAGAGAAAATACTGATTTCAGGCCTTGATGAAATTAACACCAGAGGTGCTGTTCTGCAGGGTGATACTTAAAGATCCAGTAAATGCTTGGAAAAACCTCCTCTCTGTTAGAATAAAGAGTCCAAGCAATCAATATTAATTCAGTCTTCCCCAGACGCTGCTGCTCTGGTGGAGTTTCTCATTATCACCGGGGTGAGGCTGTCATTTCCCATGGAGAACGAGGGCCCTCATTTTCTCTCTCCCCAGAAATCCATCACCACATTCCCAGCTCCCCGCTGCCACTCCGAGTGTGGCCAGGGGGGGATTGTGGCTTTAGGTTTTGCTGCTGTTCTCTACTTGATTTATTTAGGCCCTGATTGTGCAATCACTTCCACACCTTAAGGAGGAGTCTTGCTGGGCTCGGTGGTGCCAGCTGGGAACTTTGGGAGACTCCTCAAAAACAGGATGGATTCATCCATGGGGGCAGAGAACACACACAGCAAACTCTCTTTGGCCTAAGGTTGGCTTTGTTGGAAGGTTGTTGGAGTTGTTTTTGTTGTCTCTCATGTGATGCTGTGGGTGAAGGTGAAGGAAGGAAGGTGAATCCATGTTGGAATGGTGTCCAGCTGCCCAGCTCCTCGGGAGCCTTTTGGTTGGGACAGATGGAGGGGGTGTTTCTTATTCCTGGAAATGGAAGCAGCACATTTAACTGAAAGGTCAGGAAAGCTTGGAAGAGCAGAACAGGGATGTGTGGCTGCTTTTGAGTGTGTAGGATCATGGAGTGAGTCACAGAGTCATGGAATGGGTTGGGTTGGGAGGGATCCTCAATCCCATCCCATTCCTCCCCCTCCATGGACAGGGACACCCTCCACCACCCCAGGTTGAACCAGGGCCCATCCAGCCTAGCCTTGGGCACTTCCAGGGATCCAGGGGCAGCCACAGCTTCTTGGGCACCCCGTGCCAGGAAGAATTCCTTCCCAACATCCCATCTATCCCTGCCCTCCTGCCATCAGGATAATGATGACAACGATGACTTGTTTTGCTGCAGTTGCCTTTGTTCTTGAGGACATGTGGGTAATTCATGAAGTGTTTTCATGAAGTGTTTGGTGTCACAGCCAAACTGCAGGTGGGTGAGTGAGGCTGTTGTGGGTACGTGATCTCCTGAGGCGCTGAGGGAGCGGGGATGTCAGAGCCGGGCTTTGTCTCTTGGTGCTTGGAGAAAACATCTCCCTTTGGAGTGACTTCCCTGCAATTGTGAAGTGCTGTTCATTAAACTCTCCTGAAGAATCAGCTCCTGAGTCATCACTGAGAAGACTTTGGGTGCTCTTAGAATGGTTTATCTCTAGGAATAAAACTGCCTGTGCTGTAATCCCAAGAGTTCCAGGAAGAGCACCCGCGCTGTTCTGGAGGAAAGCAGGCAGGGATCGAGGCAACCACGTTCCCAGTGGTTCCCATTTCCAGGAGAGGCTGAGCTCAGCCAGCTCAGCTGCCAATCACTTCAATAAAAAGTCCTGGTGCACTACCAAGGACAGGGGATTTTACTGATAAATTGAATTTCTTTGTGTTTCAGGGCACCAGGAGGGCCCTCTGGACGAAGTGGGCATCGGATGGTTGTGTGCAAAAGGCAGCTGATCATCTTTGGAGGTTTCCATGAGAGTGCAAGGTGGGTGGCTGGGAGTTGGAGTCCTCCTTAAAAAAGGCAACAGAATTTCTCCAGTAACAAAAATCTGGGTGTTAATGGGAGGGTTATCCTCAGCAGGACTGGGACTGAACTAGATCTTTGTGCTGGAAAGACAAGGGATCTCGATTTCAAGTCTTCAGGTGTGGGAGCAATCATTGTAGCACTGAAGCAGCTGCCCATCCTTGTAGCCAAAGCTCAGTCCAGCACTTCTGGCCTCTGAATCTTGTCAGATTCTTGTCCTGTAGAAACACCTTTTCCCCTGGGGGCTGTGAGTAGAGCTCTGAAATGCTGTTTTACCCTGTCCTGGGTGTCTCCATCACCAAATGTGCTGTGCCCATGTGCTCTCTGCAGAGATTTCATCTACTACAACGACGTGTATGCCTTCAACCTGGACTCCTTCACCTGGAGCAAGCTGGCTCCTGCAGGGATGGGACCTGCTCCAAGGTCTGGCTGTCAAATGACTCCCACCCCTGAGGGCAACATCATCATCTATGGAGGTTACTCCAAACAGGTAGGGACACTTTGTGCTAAGTTAGGTGCCATCCACAGGCTGGGAACTAAAAGATTCATCTTCTAATTCTGCCTTTTTCTCCTGCACTTCTGCTGATTGAGAGGCTGATCTTGGTTCACATGACTTCTCTGTTTTCCCTGCTATTCTAATCCAGCAGAAGGAATTGATATCACCGAGGGAGGAATAAGCAACTGGGAGAAATGACTTTTTTTTTTGGCAACTTAAAGCATTCTCAGGTATTCCTTTGTGCTTCAGCAGTTGCAGGTTAAAAGCAGCAGTTGCCAGGAGACTTTTATTTTGTGCCATCGGCGGCAGAGGTGAGGAGGCAAACTCAATAAGCCAAAAAAGACTTCTGACAAGAACCAGGCTCCTCCAGCTCTGCTCCTTGCTCCGTTAATCCTGGGAATTTATACCAGAGAGCACTTTCCTCACGGAGCAGGTATCCCTGTGTCCATGCTGGGCAGCAGGAAGGAAGTGTTTCATTGAGCAGAAGGCTCCTGCAAAAGCTTTTCATGTCGGGAATGCAGGCAGAGGCCCCGGGTCCTGCTGCTCCCGTGGAAAGGCAGCAGGGGAGGAGGACGCCTTGTTCTTCTGAGGGGAATAAATGAACAAAGGAGAGGAGCAGGGAGAGGGGAGGGAAGGGAGTTTGGTCTCTCTGTATATTTAGAAGCGTTTTTGCCTCCTCAGGGCCTGAGCTTCGGGCTCTGCCTCGTCAGATGTGGGGTGGATCCAACGGCAGTAACGACACTGAGCCTTTCCCACCTGAAAGGGCTTTGTCCTCTTCCCTTCTCTGTCCTGTGTCCTCACTGCTGAGGGTGAGGAGGAAGCAGCCTGCATGCTCTGCTAGGTGTGGAGCTCTCCTGGAAGCAGCTGGGCTCCAGGTGCCCCATGGAGATAGGGCAGTCACACGTGTTTGCAGTTGGTTCTGTTCCACTGCTGCCCTGGGTTGGTGTGAGCTGATAGAAATGATGGAGAAGGGATGAGGGGAATGCAGAGCTGCCCTCAGCCTTTGGCAGGGCACTGGGCAAGGATGAGAGCTGGGGGAAGTTCTCTGCAGCTTGGAAAACAGCTTTTCCATTAGAGCAGACACTCCATTAAAGCAAAAACAGACATTCCATTAAAACAAGACATTTTTAACAGCTGTTAAAAATCTCTTTCCTTTGTCATGTGGAGAGCTCTGTGTGCTTCTCTCTGATGGGCCATTCCTGCCAGGCTCTGCTTTTGGAGCACAAACTGACCAAAGCTCTGGACAGAATTTTCTCTGCAGCTTTCAGCGTGCTCCTGAAAATTAAATTCAGCAGGATATGGCCCCTCCAGGAGAGACCCAATTCTGTTAATGTGTGGCTATTTAATTCTCGTTGTGTCCTCACTTAGAGCTGATTGTGGAGCTGAGTGTCTGGGTTTGCTTTGAAGTGAGGAAAATGTGTTTGCCTGGGATACTCTTGGGGGAAAGTAGACATGGAGAAAACAATACTTAATTGGAGCTGGGCAGCTGCAGGAGGGGACTTAGTCCTTGTCTCCAGTTACAGGGGCAGATGCTCCAGTCAGGGATGCTATGAAGGCATTTTGGGGAGTCTGAAGACATTTTTACATCTGAAACCAGGCAAATATCCAAGCAAAGCACCATTCATCAAATCAGAGTATTCTTAGGAGAGGCAGGACTAAGGCACACATGTGATGGGAAATTTTGAAGGGAGGAGGGGAGGAAAATCATAATAGCTCTTCTTTTTGAATAGGGACATAATTTAGCTGTCACATTGCTGGAGGAGAGTGGTGGCATGGCAGGGCTGCTGTCCTCTGATGGGCACCGAGCTGGGAAGGCAGAAACAGAGTTTTGGTGCCTGCTCTGATTTCCTGAACTTGCAGAAGTGATGTGCAGAGTCTCTTCTCAATAACATGTCAGTCCAGGGCTGAATTCCCTTCATGGGACCTGGATTAAAAAGTCTCTTTCCTGGCTGGGGAAACAGAGGCAGGAAAGATGGGGTGTCTTGTCTGAGGCACTCCAGGACTTGCCTGCAGAACCTTGGTCCCCAGATGTGGCTTTGCTGTGCCAGCCACTGGATTTTCCTGAGCAAACCAGGCTGCAAATGGTGGAAAAGGAGCTTTCCAACCCTGGGTGTGAGTGCCTGGAGGTGCTGGTGCCTGATATTTTCAAAAGCAGGATTCTCAGCACGATGGTGTCTCTGTCCCTGCTCCCTCAGCAGCCTGGAGATGATAAAGACAATTTCTGTGATCTCCTGTGGAAGGGGATGTTGTGGGTGCTGCCAGCTCTGCCTAGAACAGAGCTCAGAATGCCCAGAGGAGCTCAGACCTGCTCTCCTGCTGATCCTAAAGATGTCCTCAGCCCTTTCCTGTGCTGGGGCTGGGGCTTGCTGCAGCGAGCTGCATTTTGGGCTGTGTGAAGCACCGAGGCCTCTCCATTGCTAGGCAACAGAGGGGCTGGAGCTGCTGCTGCTGCTGCTCCACCTTGCAGGTGCAGCCTGCAGGCCTGGGGAGGGCTGGAGTTACACGTGGGCAGGGCTTGGGATGCCAGAGATGGCTGGGGTGTGGGGACCTTGTTGTTGTTTCGGGGTTTTTTTAGTGGCAGTCGCCACAAAGCTGAAGTGGATTCTGCTGGGAGATGTGGAGGTGCCTGAACTGTAAGGTCTGGTGGGACTGGTTCCCTCTGTAGCTCTGCCTGCTGAACACTTTTGCTATTTGGGTGTTTTTGAACAGTGTTGATCTCATATCAGACAATTTCAGCAGGTGGAAAATCCTGATTTCCTCTTCTCAAGCTCTCGGTGCCTGGGTTTCTTTGCAGTCTGCCAGCAGAGTTGGAATTTCCAGCTGATACCTGTGAAGCTCTTGTAACTCCCCACTGCATGTGCAAACCACAGGTTATCCACAGTGGATATCCCAGCCAGTTTTGTGCTGGAAAACAAACACCTGGAACTTCAAAGCACAAAGGACAGGGAGGGGGAGCAGGAACCTCTTGTGAGTGATGGAATTATTGTCTCAGGGCTGACTTGTCCTGGCTGGGAGGGGATGGATCTCTCCAGCAGCTGGAAGTGTCTGTGACAACAAAAACTGACTCCCACTCCACCTCATTGGGGTTTTCTGAGCCCAGGGAGCTTTGTCATGTGTGTTTATCACAGGGGTGATAAATATAAAAGACTCTCTCTAACTTTTCTGTTTCTGCAGTTTTTGCAACTTAAAGTTATTGCTTAATATCTTCTACATATCTACAATTTGCTTAATAGCCCCTACATATTTATAATTATTAACTACAACACTTAACACAAATTACCTAAATCATTAATTTCATTTGTTAACAGGAGAAAGCAGTGTGGTTTTTCCACACAGCCTGGATGGTTGTGGAGCCAGCTGCTCTCTCTGTGTTTGCTCTCTTGCCTCTCAGGCAGTGCTGTGCTCCTCACACAACTTCACCTGGGTGGAGTTGTGCAGTGCCTGGAGCACACTTCCCTCTCTTCTCCCTAAGAATTGCACAGCATTCCCAGGAATTGGATACCAGGCCCTGCAGCAACAACCCAGCAACAGCAAAACCTGCCAGGTGCAGGTGTGCAGCACCTCACCCTGAGGGCTGGACCCAGTTGGTTTTAATCCCTTGTGACAAATTTATTTCTCTTCTCTGGGTGCCAAAATTCCTACATCCTGTAATCTCCATACAGCTCCTCTTCCTGAGGGCTGCACCCTGGGATCCATCTGGCATCCTGGGAGCAGAGTTCCTCATCCCAGCAGTGCCATGGCCCCAGGAGGAAGGGAATTACAAGGAAGCAGGAGCTGTGCCTGGAGGATGGGTGGATAATGACATTATTAACACACCTCCTGCAGTGGTGTGGCACACAGCTGCCTTGGAATGCTGCTGTTGCCATGAGCACTGGAATCCAGGGCTTCCAAGGAGAGGAGCAGGGAAATCACACTGCAAGTCAGGATTTAATTGCTTCTGCTGAGCTTTAATTGCTTCTGCTGAGCTTTCACCTTGTCCTTGCTGCTGTCTTGCTGTTGCCTTTTGTAAGGATGGGAGTGGGGTTTCTGCTGGTGTTTAGGAGGGGGAACTTTTGCTCAGGGCTGTGTGGGACCCCAGATGGCAAAGCTGCAGGGGGACAGAGCTGTCACCTCTGCCTGTCCTGTGCTGGCTGGGGTGGGTGACAGGGACCTTCAGCTTGGGCTGGTGACAGGGGTTGGGCCATTGCTCATTGCAGATCAGAGCTGCCAGGCCAGGACCCCAGGGAGCCTTGCCAGCCCTGGGAGGTGTTCATGTCCCACTCTGGGGAGTGGGAATCTGCTCCTTTTACAGAAGTTAAATCAGCCCTTTGAGAGCACCTGCTCCTGTCTGGGGCAGAGTGAAAGGCAGGAGCTTGGCTCTTCCATTTCCTCAGTGCTGCCCATCCTTCCTTCCTTTGCAAACCAGTTGCCTTTAATCCCCTGTGACGATTTATTTCGCTGTGGGTGCCAAAATTCCTGCATCCACAGTCTCCATACAGCCACAAATCCCCAGAAATCCGTGCTGCAGCCTGGGGAACCCTTCCTGCTGCCACAGGCAGGAGTTCTGGCACAGCACAGGGACTGGCACAGCACAGGGACTGTCCCTGCTTCGAATCCCGTGGTTTGGAGCTGCCTGATGCTCCTCCCCTTGCCCAGTCCCAGGGTTTGCAGTTTCACTTGGATCCCCTCTTTGTTTTGGCCACTGAAGCTGTTTCCCTGAGCACCCCCTGTGTTTCCTTTCCCTGCAGAGGGTCAAGAAAGATGTGGACAAAGGCACCCTGCACACAGATATGTTCCTGCTGAAGGCTGAAGGGGCAGGCAAGGAGGAAGGTGAGCATTGCAGGCCTGGGAATGCAAATCCTCTTCCTTCCTTGGAATAACACACCAAAAAAACCCCGTTGGAATCAAATACCTCTCTCAGTGATAACCTCTGTGCCCCAGTGTTGGCTCAGGAAGAAAGCCAGGAAAAGAGATTTTAGTGATTTTTTTTTTTTTTTTGTTCAGTTTCTATCTGGGAGGGAATTAGAACAACATTTCCAAATTCCTGTTTCTGGGATATTTTGCTCAGTGCTTTCCTGTTCCACAACAGAAAAATGTTTGGGACTGCAGAATTCTCCTGTGGTGGGGTATTCCAGGTACCTGCTGAAGCTGCTCCATCCCTCTCTCCTCAGCTGGAGAAGGGAGAGAAAATCCAATGGGAGATTTATGGATTGAGATAAGGACAGGGAGAGGTCACTCAGCTTTCTCCCTGCTCCGGGATGGGCCCATCCCATGGGGTACAGCCCTTCTGGAACAGACTGATCCATTGGTTATCTTTGATTGGAACAGGAATTCCATCACTTTTCCTGAGGAGATTTTCTCCTTGACTCAGGCAACAGGACAATTTTCTTGGAGCAGAATTTCTAAAATGTTAAAATTGTGATTGATTTCTCCAAAGCTGACTGTCTGGGATGGGATTTGGGGAGGAGGGTTGGTCACCAGCGCTGTCTGCACTCCAGGTCCTGTTTACATTTTTTCCTATTTATAGTTTGATCTTGTTGGAATTGCAGTTCCTCCAGATGCACAGGGCCTGGCAGTGCTTCTCCCAGCCTGCATTTCAGGGATTTGCTCTGAAGTCAGGGTGGAAGGGATTGGAGAAAAGCAGAGGGATAGAGCACAAGTCTTGTCTTGGTGCTGAGCCCTCTATTAAAGCCTGCTTGGGGCTTTTTGGGATGGTCTGTGTTTATTTTGGGGGGTGAGGCAGCAGTGCAGGGTGGCAGAAGAGGTGGAGAGAACTGATGGGAGGTGGGAGGGCTCCATGGGGTAACTGAGGGACATTTTTTGGTGCTTGAAAGCTGCATCTGATCAGGCCTTGTCTGAACTCCACCCTCCACTAAAGGTGCAGACACTTTCAGGAGTCTCCTTGCTCCAGAAAGCTCTGAAAACACTCTGAGGATGCCCCAAAACAGGGCATGGAATTCCCTGCTGGAACTCTGGGAGGCTTTGGGACACACAAACCAAGCAGGATTGATTGACCTGAAACAGAGGCTGGACAGAGCTGGAGAATAAAGTAGAGATTTATTAAAAAGGTTTCCAGGACCCACCCTGGGCATCACAGAAGCCTGACCCAGGCTGCACCCAGGGTGGGTTGGGAATGGCCACACAAAATAGTTGCCCCATCAGGAGATTTTACATTTTTAGCAGTTTTGGTCCATTTGCATATTGGGGTTTAATTGTCCAGTTACAGCTCCAGGCTGTGAGGTCCCATCCTCGTTCCTCACTTCGTTCCTTCCCACCTTGTTGGTGCTTTTTGGGCTGAAAGTTCTTCTTGGTCCTCACCAGGAAAAGATTTGTTTTGCCTGCTTGTTCTGTGAAGAGAGCTGACTGACACTTTGTAGTCACTGTCTCTCATGTTTGCATTTTTCTTAAACTCTTTCCCAGAAATCAGAGTCAGTAAACAAAGTCACTCTACGTAAACTATCTTGGTTTTCACTTTTCCCTCTTCTGAAGAGAAACTTTGCTTGTTGACCCTTGGTGTAGCCAATGGGTCCAGAGATCCCACCTCTTAGGTGGGCACAAAAAGGTATAAAAATAGGTTCTAAAAATAAACCAGCCCCTTTTCAGAGCTTCAGCCTTCTGAACCGTGAGTCCGTGTCTCATTCATCGTGTCCCACAGCGACAACGCTTAATGTGAGGCTCAGAACTCCATCCTTAGGCAGCACAGAACCTGAAACTATGGAAGCTGCAATCCAAGGCACCGTGCTGACCTTTGCTCTCTCCATCCCAGACAGGTGGAGCTGGAGTCGGCTCAGCCCCTCGGGAGTGAAGCCCCCTCCCAGGTCCGGCTTCTCCGTGGCCGCCGCTCCCAACAACCGCTGCCTCCTCTTTGGGGGGGTGCACGATGAGGAGGAGGAGGAGAGCCTGGAGGGGGACTTCTTCAATGACATTTATTTCTACGACCTGGGGAAGAACCGCTGGTTCCCTGCCCAGCTCAAGGTCTGGGGGGTGAAATGCCATCGGTTTCCTATCGGCTGCCACGTCCTGCAGGCCTGGCTTGGCCTCTGGGGGATTTTCACAGATTTTTTGGGTGGGAAGGAGCCCTAAAGATTCTCTCATTCCACCCCCTGGAATGAGGCAGGGACACCTTCCACAAGCTCAGGTTGCTCCAAGCTGGCCTTGGATACTTCCAGGGATGGAGCAAGGGTTTTTCTCTCTTTTTGAAGGAATCCTGGGTGCACCTGAGCAATCCCTCTCCTGCAGGGATCAGGCTGCCCTGTTACTGTGGAATGCAAAATGAAGCAAAGCAGCTTGAAAACTTCTTCCTGGTGTTTTGCTGAAAGCTCTCTCCTGGCCAGATGAGTCTGACATGAGGAGAGTTCACTAAGAGCTGCTGTGAAAAGATTTTGGGATCAAACCCCTCCCTCTTCTCCCCAGTGCTGATGAGCTACCAGAAGAGATGAAATATTAACCTTGGCTCCAAGAGCTTCAGAGCTCAGCTCAGCTCTTTGGTTGTGTTTGAACCACTCTCACAGGCCAAGGGAGGTGCAAACCTGGTTCAGCTTCTCCTTCTCCCTGCCCCTTCCTGGCTTTGTTCTCCAAATGGAGAAGTCAATCCCATAATAACAGGCAAACAGCCACTCAGCTGGTTGCTTCAGCTTTCCCAAACTGATTGTTTTGCTGCCCTTTCATAGAGTTCTTCCAAGACCTGGAGTGCTGCCTGGTAATGGGCTGTAATTTAGCACCCAGCAATTGTTGTGATTTCAGGAAATGGTGGGTTCCTTTCCCTTGTCACAGAACAGTCACCTCTGTGTGCTGGTGGCACCTGGGAGCAGGAGAGCTGCTCCTCTCTTAACAGAGGCAGCAATTCCACACCCTGGATTCTCCAGGATCTTCACTGCTCCTTGTTTCAGGTTGGGAGAAACGCTGTAGGAGGAACTGCACTGATCACTTGAGACTTTAAATTGTGGTGAAAAATAAGAATCGTTCCTTCCCCACCGGCAGCATCGGTGCTGTTTGTACAAAGTGCTGTTAGGGGCAGGCAGTTCCCACAAAATCCCCTTTAATTTCTGTCCTCAGGGCCCCAAATCAGAGAGGAGGAAGCGCAGACGTGGCAGACAGGCTGAGGCAGAGGCTGCTGGAGAGGAGGAGCTGCAGCTGCCACCTCCCCAGGGCCCCCTGGAGATCGTCAAGGAGGTGGTGGCAGAAGATGGCACCGTCATGACCATCAAGCAGGTGATCCCTGGAGCTGCAGAAGACAAGGACAAGTCTGGCTCAGAGGAGGAGGAGGAGGATGATGAGGAGGAGGAAGGTGGAGCCCTGGGCCAGCCTGTGGAGCCGTGCCCACGCTCCAGTGCCATGGTGGCAGTGAAGCACGGGGTGCTCTACGTCTACGGGGGCATGTTCGAGGTGGGCGACCGCCAGGTGACCCTCAGTGACCTGCACAGCATCGACCTGCACAGGATGGACCAGTGGAAGGTGCTGCAGGAGATGGATCCAAGTAAGCTCTGCTGCTGGGAGCTCTCCCTGTGCCTTCAGGGGAGCAACACCGGGGAAAGAAACCAACTGTGGGGCTTCCTCAGGGGTGGTGATCAACCTTGGAGTGGAGGATGTCCCTGGAGAGGAGAAAGCTTGGGGGTGTGTGACAATGCAGTGTCTTTCCTGTGTGGCCCAGAGCTTTGGGGTCAGCTCTGCCCTGTGACTTGGAAATCTAAGAGCTTGTGGTGGCATGAGCCATCCTGGCAATCCTGCTGTGCCAGGCTTGTCCACTCCTCCAAGGAGCAGGGCTGCTCCTGCCTGTCCCCACTGTCCCAGGGCAGTGAAGGGCTGGGTCCTGCAGAGCATGTGGGCAGTACCTGGGCTCATCTCTTTGTACCTTCATTCTCTCTTTGTACTTCTCTTTCCTTTGTCATCCAAGAAACCCAGGAATGGCTGGAGGAGTCAGAGTCAGATGAAGAGGAGGATGATGATGTGGAAGGTGCAGAGGGCGGGGAGGAAGAAGAGGAGAGCTCTGAAGAGGAGAGTGAAGATGAGGAAGGTAATTCCTGATAAATGCTGCCTCCATACTAATCTACAGTGGGGTTTAGTGCAGTGCCTGGTTCTCTCCCTGGCATCCAGGTGAGTTTTCCAGCAGAAGCAGCTTTCCTAACACATTGCTCTTGGAATAAAATTTTCCTAATTGCTGGTAAGATTTTCAGGCTGTTCCCTTCAGCCTGGCTGGTGTGGCCCTGGTGAGCTGTGTGTGAGCTGTGTGTGTCCCTCTCTTTGCCCAGGGGAGCAGCAGCAGCACCCAGCAGTGCAGCCTGGGGAGGCCCAGGCCCAGTACGTGGCCAGGACAGAGCAGTACTGGCTGGGGCTGGCCCGCAGCCACATGGGCCCCGAGGCCAAGGACAAGAAGGTGCTCAAGGTGGCTCATGCCATGGCCAAGACTTTCTATGAGGATCCCATCCACGTGTCCTGAGGCTGCTCCAGGAGTGAAGGAGCGTGCTGGGAGCAGTGGTCAGCCCTGCTGAGCTCAGCCCAGTGTCCATCCTGACCTCCAGCCTTTCCCAGCTCTGGGCTGACCATCCCTGGATGGATGCTCTGGATCTGCTGTTACTCCTGGGAATGCTGTGGGAGGGTCCTGAGGAACAGGATTGCTGCCCAAGCACTTGTTCTGCTGAGGTTGGGCTGTACAACACTGACTTTGTTCTTCCAAAGTTGTTTGGGGTCTGTCCAGACAAACTGTGCCAATGGTTCACTGGTCCCAAATTCCTGACTGGGCCAGGACGTGTCTCCAGGGGTTCCTACAATAAACTGACTTGGTTACATCAATTTGTTTTGCTCAGTAAATCCTTTGTTCTTGTTTTCCTCCTGGTGTGGAAGAGAGATTGCAGTTCCTGCTGTGAGGTCTGCAGGCAGTGTAAAGTGCACCAGCAGCTCTGAGATGGCCTGGAAAAACCTGGGAATCCTTTCCTGTGAGATGCACTCATAGAAAACTCTTCCTTTTCCATGTTTTGCCCTTGTGGAATCTCCCAGTTCAGTTTTTCCCCCTGTTGGCCTGGTTGTCCTGCAAGTGACCTCTTGCTGACCAGTGAAGTGTCCACCTGCAGGCCAGAGGGGAGTGGGCTGGTCCAAGGATTTGCTTTTCAGCCCCTCAAGGCGTCCCTCCCTCCCTGTCAGAGCAGTGCTGTGTCCTTGGGGACAACAGATGGGATCCAAGTGATGCCTGGAGGTGCCAGCAGGACTGGCTGTCCTTGTGCAGGGAATTCCAGGTGCCCTGGGTATTGCTGTGGCAGGGCCATCCCCAGGGATGCAGCTCTCCAGAGGGCAGGGCTGGGATCCTCCGGGCTAATTAGCACAGAAGGAGGATTAAATAGAGCTGACAGGGAGCTTTAATTGGTGAGATAAAAACATGTCTGACAGGGAGGGACCTTCCCCAGGAAATAACAGGTGAGAGGTGAAAACAAACCGTTTATTGATAACCTGGGAGAGGAGGAAACGAAGCGTTTATTGATCTGGGAGAGGTGAGAACAAAACATTCCTCGGCAATTCAGGAAGGAATCCCTCGTGCTTGCTCAGTCAGGGACACCTGACAGGGACACCCTGCTGTCCTCCTCTCATTTGGGTAAGTTCACGTCTTTCTGTGCCAAGTTTTGGGGGATTTGTCACTCCCTGGGAGGGTGGGCAGGCCCTGGCACAGGTGCCCAGAGGAGCTGTGGCTGTCCCTGGATCCCTGGCAGTGCCCAAGGCTGGGTTGGATAGGGCTTGGAGCAGCCTGGGATGGTGGAAGGTGTCCACGGCAGGGGTGGGATAGGAGGAGCTCTAAGATCCCTTCCAACCCAAGCCATTCCATGATTTCCATGATCTACCACTGCTGCAGTCATTCAGCAGCTGAGCTGTTCCCTAAGCCAGGAAGAGCTGCCTCTGTCAGGATCCTGTTCTGTGCAAAGCCCTCACCCCCAGCTCAGGAGATGCCATCCCTGCTCCTCCCTGCCTTAGCACAGCCCTCTGGAGCCACCCTCTGCGTGCGACAGCTTCCAGACATCCCAGCTTCCCATCCTCCCTCCCCTTGCCAAGGCTGCCGGGTGTAATTAGTCCTTAGGTCTCAATTAAGCCCCGCACCGTGGGTCCCACCCTGTTTCTCCTGTCGCTCCTCCCCTTCTGATGCAGTCTGGATGTGTTTTCCTGGCAGGGATGCTGCCACAGCTCGGCGTCTCTGGGAGCTGGGGCTCTGGAGAGTGCTGCAATCTGGGTCTCGGGTCCAACAAGCCAGACACCAGCTGGGCTGGGCAGCAGCTGACGTGGCCCTGGGGCTTTGTCTTCCTTCCTTCTCCCTTTTCCCGAGGATGCAGCCCCTCTCACACACAGGTGGGATCCAAATCTCCCTTCCCAAAGTGCCCCTTCCCAAAGGCTCTGCTGTGCCAGCCCCTCCTCGTGCTGTCAGAGCATCACCAATTCCAGTGCAGCCTGAGAAACGATCCAAACCTCCAAGTGACCAGGTGCAGCAGCCAGCCTGGACAGAAAGCAGCAGGGCTGGATAATTTCCATGGATTTATGGCCCAGCTTGATGGGCATTTTAATGGGCCTTAGGTAGATCTGCAGGAGCCAGGCTCGTAAGGCAGGGAAATACACTGAATTACCTCTCTCTCTGGGCTACTTCTCAGGAATATTTCTGGCCTTGGGCAAATGTGAAAAGCCCAGGACTGAGACAAATTGCTCAACTCCCCGGGATTAAGAAAGGAATCATTATTTTGGACCATGTGGGTTGGGAGCCAATTAATATTAGTCTGTGGCTGTCTTTCCTACTGAGCAAAAACCAGCTTGACTGAGTGGAACAGAGAGCTGAAAAATCCAAGTTGGATTTGTGCTGGTCCAGGGGCAAGAGCAGGAATAATTAGGCAGGCACCAGTGGGGAAAAAATCCAGTCAGGAAACCACCAGTGTTTTTATTTGATGGATAACAAGAGGCATTTTGGTGCTGTTTTTACAGATATCTAAAATATCTGTGTCTGCAGGGCTCTGTTTAACCTGCTCCTGACAGGACCTTCGTGTCCTGCACTCGAATGCACCAAAAAAAAAAAAGAAAAGAAAAAAAAAAAAAGGTCCTCGAGGTCCTCAAGAGTCTTTCCAAAGAAAGAATTCCAAACCCCAGGGGTGAATTCCCAAGGCTGCAATCCCAGTTTGTCGTTTTTTTGGTTCATTTCAAGTGTGCAGCAAGCGTTGAAGAGGGAGGGAAAAAAAATATGATGACTAAGGACCCAAAAGGAAAATCCAAAACAACACAAAAAAAAAAAAAAAAAAAAAAAAGGAAGAGGTGGGAAGATGATGGACAGTTACTGTGGAAAATGGAATTGCAAAATTATCCTTTCCCCTGTCCACCCATAGCCCTGTGCCTGGAAAGGGAAAGGAAGGAGAAGAGGAAGCAAAACTGCGACAGGAGGGAATCAGACCATGTAAGGAAAAGAACTGAATTTAACTGGCACATGCTCTAATCCTTAGTTTATTTCTGGTTAAAAATATAGCAATCCAGTGCAGTGTAATAAGAAATCTGCTGAAAAGGTAGCAGAGAAACAGCTAAAACAGAAGCAAAGCAAAGCTGAGTCCACGAGTCCGGGCTGGATTCCAACAACTCTGGACGTGAAATGTCGAGGAGGGCTTTTCCCTCCTTCCCCACCCCCAAAATCTCCTGGGAGGGTCTCACCCCCCCACCTCACCCTCGGGAGCTGCCACCCTTCTCCTGGAGCTGCAGGGGAGGGCCTGAGGCTGGGATTTGCTCCCTGGCCCTGCCAAATCCCAAAGGAGCCGTGGGAGCTGGTGGTGGTGGTGGAGCTTTGGGAAAGCCACTGGCAAAGGGACTGGAGCTGAGAGCACGGGGACCAGGACAGCTCAGAACAGGGATACGGCATCTTTAATGAGTATGCAGATTATCCGTGGGGACAGGGAGGGGACCAAAAAATCAAGGCAGGCATAGTACAAAGATGGTAGAAACGAACAAATCGAGTGACGTAGAAAAAAAAGAAAAAAAAAGAAAAAAAAAAAAAAAAAAAAGAAAGAAAATACATCCTTAGAGGCTGCCATTGCCAATGATGTTTGGTTTGATTTTCTTTTTTTTTTTTTCTTTTTTTTTTCTTTTTTTTTTCTTTTTCTTCTTTTTTTTTTTTTCTTTTTTTTCTTTTTTTTCTTTTTTTTTTTTTAATACAGGGACATGTTGGAAGCTGGAATATACATCCTGCATTACAAAGTGCAAAATACTACATGCTCAGAGCCCAAGCATGATGTCTGAAACAGTCCACAGCAAGATGTAAGAGACAAACCCACCACCCTCTCCCTCCTCTCTGGGACATGCTCCAGGTGCTCCTCCCCAGGTGCCTTTTGAGAACCAGTTGGATTTTTGCTTGGTTTGGTTTTATTGTCCATCCTCAGTGGATTGGAATTGAGCCCTCTGTCCCCTGTCCCTCCCCACCCTGCATCCCTGTGCCCGTTTTTTGGGGGGTGGGCTGGATGCTCCTCACCAGCCCAGCACCATCAGCTGCTCCATCCGTGCTGCTGGAGCTGCCTCCAAGGGGCTTTGGGGGGGTGAGGGGATTTTTTTTTTTTTTTTTTTTTTTTTTAGCCAGGAGAAATTGGCTGTGAATTAAAAGTAGCTCTGGGTGGTTTTCCAGCCTTGCCGTGGGTGAGGAGCAGCCTGGGGAGGAGGAGTGAAGGCAGGAGGGTGCTGGGGCTGCTGCTCACACCTCGTGTTCCCTATCCCCCCCTGCCCCGAGGGATTCTGCAAAAAGCCAATTGTTGTTTGAAAAGCAAGGATCAGGATGGGGCCTGTTCTCCCGTTTTCCCATCCAGACAGGGTCCATTCCTTCCCTGTGCTCCTTCTCTCCTCCTCCTCACATTTCCAAGGGGTGAAAAGCCTGATTTTGCTTTTCTCTCCCGTTTGTCATTAAAGCCATTGTGGATTTCCCTGGGAAACTCATCCTGGAGCATCCCAGATCTCATCCCCACTCCACCCAAACTCTCCCCATGGTCCCCTCCTCTCATCTCCATTTTGGGGTTCATTGCTGTTGTTACAGAGACAAATTTTCTTTTTTTTTTGGGGGGGGGGGTGAGGGGAAGGGAAACAAGGTTTGTTTTTGTTTTTTTTTTTTTTCTTTTGTTGGGATTCCTTCTCATCCTTCCCAGTGTTGGGGGGGCAGAGTGTTGATAGCATTTTGCCATGCCACACAGCATAGTGTTATACAAGCAAAGAATTTTGGCTAAAATCCAAAAAACATTACCCAGGAAAAAAGGCAAACTGTGAGTGAGACTCGATCGTTTGTTGTTCTTCTGTGAAAAGACTTGGAAATTGTCAGAGGACAGTTCGAGTTAGGATTTTTTCCCTTTGTTTGTTTGTTTGTTTGTTTGTTGTTTGGTTCTGATTCGTTTTGTTTTGTTGTTGTTTGTTTGTTTTTTCCCCCATTCATACATGTAACTGTTATTTTTGCAAACAAGACAGTCTTGAGTTAGATGAAAAAGTTAATAAACAAAATGGCGACTCCAATATTTAGTAAGATCACCATGACTACCAGGATGGGAGCTGAACCCTGCAAGAGAAAGAGAAGGACAGCAGTTAGATGGATCCTTGGAATTCTGCAGGGAGCTCTGGCCATGGGCAGATCCCAATTCACACCTCCCAAAGTGCACAGGAACCCTTGGAGGATTTTTTTTAAGCTGCTGAACAAACACTTGGCTGCACCCCCTGATGGCTCGTGGGTCATCCTGTGTCACTCCCAGAGGAATTCTGGCCTTAAAAACATAATTACCATTGATTGTTTATCAGGTGGTCAATGAAAAGGGAAAAAAAAAACAACAAAAAATCAGATTACGTGGGATCTTAGAGTGGTTTGAGGTGTCCACAGGGCATTTCCCCATAAAGAGTTGTTTTCCAGGTACCCTGGACATCAGGCCAGCACACGGGGGTCCATGGTCAGGCAGCATTTTGGGAATGCTCTAATAGCCTTTCCTGAGGTTTGTGGAACAAGTGAAGCTCCTGGGAACTACCTGGCAGTGTCCAAGGCCAGGCTGGATGGGGCTTGGAGCACCCTGGGCTGGTGGGAGGTGTCCCTGCCATGGCAGAGTGGGGATGGGATGAGCTTTAAGGTCCCTTCCCACCCAAACCATTGCAGCATTCTGTGATTTTACCTGGCAAGCATCACAGGAGCCCCACTGCAGCAGTGCACACCCCACCCCAGCTGGGCTGGAATCCCAGGAATGGCTCAATCCCTCGGGGAGCATCCACTGCTGCCCCCGGAGCACATCCTGCACCAACATCCCAGAAGGGCAGGGCTCTGCAGCCAACCCTGCACACACCCTTCTGTGGGACACTGGTCAGGAAAACAGCCACTGGCACCTCATCCCTGCAGCTCAGACATCCCTGGCACCTCATCCCTGCTCCTCATCCATCCCTGCTCCTCATCCCTGCACCTCATCCATGCCTGCACCTCATCCATGCTCCTCATCCATCCCTGCTCCTCATCCCTGCAGCTCAGACATCCCTGGCACCTCATCCCTGCTCCTCATCCATCCCTGCAGCTCATCCCTGCTCCTCATCCATCCCTGCTCCTCATCCCTGCTCCTCATCCATCCCTGCAGCTCATCCCTGCTCCTCATCCATCCCTGCTCCTCATCCATCCCTGCTCCTCATCCCTGCTCCTCATCCATCCCTGCAGCTCCTCCCTGCCCCTCCCCACCGCTGGCCCTCCCTGCCGGTGCCGGTGTCAGCGTGGCTGTGCCAGGGGGGCGATGCTGGCAGCGGGTGGGTGGTTGCTATTTCTTGGAGTCGCTGGGATCCTCAGCTCTTCCTGCTGCATCCAAGCCCTGCGATGGTCCAAACGCTTCCCCCCCGCCCCAGGCTCCTGTCCCCTCCCCACGGCGCTGGGATGGAGCGAAACAGGGCTGGGCACCCCTGGGGAGCTTTCCCTGGGCTACTCTGGAAAAGAAACGGGGAAAACCAGCTCCTGGCTGGCCGGGGATGGTTTCTTTTCCGAGCAGCCTGATTCAGCTGGCGTTTGGGAGTGGGTGGGAGCGAGGATGCTGGAGCCTGCTGGAAAGGCACGTTTGTAGCTTAGCAACGGGGTCAAAGGCAGCCAAGCCAAGGCAGGGATTGCGGAGAGCGGCCAGGTACCCATCCAGGGCTGGCTGCTCCCGGCAAAACCTCTCCTCCTGTGCCGTGAAAAAAAAACCTTCCAAAGGCAGCAACCATCCCCTGCTCGCCGCTCCTTCCCTTCCCTTCCCCAGCCCGGCCCGTGCCAAAGCCCGGCCTTGCTGGCGCTGGGAGGGATTAGCTGCATTTCAGAAGATTATTGGGTTTTAGGAGTTTTGGAGCTGCTGGTAATATAATAACAGATTGCAGGCGATTATCAGTGGCATTGTTTGCCTTGGCACGGCCCCGCCGAGGCACGGAACGCGCTGCTGCCCCCGGCCCCGCGGCCAGGGACGGCTCAGCCGCGATCCCGGTTCCTCCCTGCAGGAATTCCCTGCCAAAAACAGCTCAGCCGGAGCTGCCCCTGCTCTGCTCAGGCTGCTCATCCCGCCGATTCCCTGTTCCCACACTTTGGGATGCACCTGAGGTCCAGCCTTTGGTGGGATGTGTCCAGGGAGGGAGCACAGCCTTCCCTGCTCGCTTCTCCCAAGAAAAAAAAGCGACGGGACAAGAGGAATCAGCCCTGAGTTGTACCAGGGAGGTTCAGGTGGGAAATTCAGGAATAATTCTTCACCCAGGACATTGCTGGGATCCCCATGCCCGGGGCTGTGTGGATGTGGGGACATGGAGCAGGGGTTGGCAGTGCTGGGGGGATGCTTGGACTCAATTCCAGAGCGTTTCCCAGCCTGGAGGATCCCGCGGTTCTGTGGTTTACACACGAGGCACCAAAGCCGTGCCCTCAGCCGGGGAAACGGGGGGATCCAACCCGCTGGATCCCCGTGCAGAGAGGTTCTGCTCACCCTGTTTGCATCCTGCAGCCCCCGAGCAGGGCAGGGCCAGGAGAAATCCTTCCTTGGCCACTGCAATCTTCCACATTTCCCAGCCAGAGCATCCCAGGGACAGGATGGCCAGGGAGGGGTCGGAGCTCTTCGAACCAAGAGCTCAAATCCAGCTGACACCTCACAAATTCTGCCTCCTTTTTTTTAACCCCCTCCTCCCTGCGCTGCTCCAGCCAGGGCTGTCCAGGTGGGACCGGCAGGGAATGGCAGCTGCTGCTGGAGAAGCAGCTTTGCCCCTCCAAAGCTTCTGTTTTAGCTCCAATTACAGATCCTGCTGCACTTGTCAAGGCTGATCTGCCTGATTCCTGCCCTGTGAGGCCTCGGTGCCTTCCCCTCTGCTCACAGGGAATGTTTGCCCTCCTCCCCTGGGAGATGTGACAGCACTGAGCATCGTTCCTGCTCCGTGCCCGGCCAGGAGATGGATCAGTGCTGGAGCTGAGCTTTGGGAGAGGCTTTGCTGAGCCCAGCACCTCATCCCTGTGCACCTCATCCGTGCAGGGATGAGGAGCAGGGATGAGGAGCAGGGATGAGGAGCAGGGATGAGGAGCAGGGATAGATGAGGAGCAGGGATGAGGAGCAGAGATGAGGAGCAGGGATGAGGAGCAGGGATGGATGAGGAGCAGGGAAGGATGAGGAGCAGGAATGTGGAGCAGGGATGAGGAGCAGGGAAGGATGAGGAGCAGGGATGAGGAGCAGGGATGGATGAGGAGCAGGGATGAGGAGCAGGGATGAGGAGCAGGGATGGATGAGGAGCAGGGATGTGGAGCAGGGATGAGGAGCAGGGAAGGATGAGGAGCAGGGATGAGGAGCAGGGATGGATGAGGAGCAGGGATGTGGAGCAGGGATGAGGAGCAGGGATGTGGAGCAGGGATGTGGAGCAGGGAAGGATGAGGAGCAGGGAAGGATGAGGAGCAGGGATGAGGAGCAGGGATGAGGAGCAGGGAAGGATGAGGAGCAGGGAAGGATGAGGAGCAGGGATGAGGAGCAGGGATGAGGAGCAGGGAAGGATGAGGAGCAGGGATGAGGAGTAGGGATGTGGAGCAGGGATGAGGAGCAGGGAAGGATGAGGAGCAGGGATGAGGAGCAGGGATGGATGAGGAGCAGGGATGTGGAGCAGGGATGAGGAGTAGGGATGTGGAGCAGGGATGAGGAGCAGGGATGTGGAGCAGGGATGAGGAGCAGGGATGGATGAGGAGCAGGGAAGGATGAGGAGCAGGGATGAGGAGCAGGGATGAGGAGCAGGGAAGGATGAGGAGCAGGGAAGGATGAGGAGCAGGGATGAGGAGCAGGGATGAGGAGCAGGGAAGGATGAGGAGCAGGAATGTGGAGCAGGGAAGGATGAGGAGCAGGGATGAGGAGCAGGGAAGGATGAGGAGCAGGGATGAGGAGCAGGGATGAGGAGCAGGGATGGATGAGGAGCAGGGATGAGGAGCAGGGAAGGATGAGGAGCAGGGATGAGGAGCAGGGATGGATGAGGAGCAGGGATGAGGAGCAGGGAAGGATGAGGAGCAGGGAAGGATGAGGAGCGGGGACAAGGAGCAGAGCTGCAGGGCACTGAACTCCCTTTTGCTGCAGCGCTGGTTGAAAACCAGCAGCTTTTAAACCCTTCCCAGCGCCTTCCAGCCTCCAGCAGGAGCCTGTGCAGAGAGCAGACACAGCCCCTGCTCATCTCACCTTTGGAACTGAGGAATTCCACAGGAATCCTCTCATCTCGAGGCCAGAGATCAGAGGAGGGAATGAGAGGCTCCAAAGCTGCAATGAGAGGATCCTTAAGGTCCCTTCCAGCCCCAATTCCTTGAGTTGGGATCCTCTCATTCCCTTCAGGCATCTCCTGGAGATTTATTTGAATTTTTTTTTTTTTACCAAAAAGATCCCTGGAGTCCTTCACAGGAGAAGGAAAACATCTGCCAAGGGTGGGAATCTCCACCAGTATCTACTAAAAAAAACCTGTTTTTATTTATATTAATTAATATTTTTAATTTATATTTTAGTTTGTTTTATTTCTATATTTAATTTATATTTTAGTTTCTATTTTATTTCTATTATAGAGTTTATTTTACCCCTTGGAAGCCCTAAAAGAGGAATAAACTCGCTGGGCAACAGGATCCTTCTCTAGCAACAGGCTGGATCTCCAAGGATTTTTGAGCTTTGCTTCCCAGCTCAAAGAACAGAAACTTGGAAGCACAAAAATAGGAATAAACCTACTTTAGTTCATACTAGTTTATATTTTTAGTTTGTATTTTAGTTTATATTTATTTATATATTTAGTTTATATTGTAGTTTCTATTTTATTTCTATTATAGAGCTTATTTTAGCCCATGGAAGCACTAAAAGAGGAATAAACCTATTTTGGTTTTTATTAGTTTATATTTTTAGTTTATATCTTAGTTTATATTTATTTTATATTTATTTTATTTGTGTATTTAGCTTATATTTTAGCTTCTATTTATATACTTATCTATCTATCTATCTATCTATCTATCTGTCTATATTTATATATATATTTCCGTATCTATTTATATATTATTTCTATTATATAGTTTATTTTAGCCCATGGAAGCACAAAAACAGGAATAAACCTATTTTTGTTTATATTACTTTACATTTTTAGTTTATATTTTACTTTATATTTATTTCTATATTTAGCTTATATTTTATTTCTATTATATAGTTTATTTTAGCCCATGGAAGCACAAAAATAGGAATAAACCTATTTTTGTTTATATTACTTTACATTTTTAGTTTATATTTTACTTTATATTTATTTCTATATTTAGTTTCTATTTTATTTCTATTATAGAATTTATTTTACCCCTTGGAAGTACTAAAAGAGGAATAAACTTATTTTCATTTACATTAATTTATATTTTCAGTTTCTATTTTAGTTTCTATTTATTTTATTTCTATATTTAGTTTCTATTTTACTTTCTATTTTAGTTCTATGATAGAGTTTATTTTAGCCCATGAAAGCACTAAAAGAGGAATAAACCTATTTTCATTTATATTAATTCATATTTTTAGTTTCTATTTTAGTTTCTATTTATTTTATTTATGTATTTAGCTTATATTTTACTTCCTATTTATATATTTATATATATATTTATATTTATATTAATATATCTATTTATATATCTTTTTCTATTACATAGTTTATTTTATCCCATGGAAGCACAAAAAGAGGAGTAAACCTATTTTAGTTTACGTTAGTTTACATTTTCAGTTTCTATTTTAATTCATATTTATTTTATCTATGTACTTAGCTTATATTTTACTTTCTATTTTATTTCTATTCTATAATTCATATTTTAGTTTCTATTTTATTTCTATTCTATAGTTCATATTTTAGTTTCTATTTTATTTCTATTCTATAGTTCATATTTTAGTTTCTATTTTATTTCTATTCTATAATTCATATTTTAGTTTCTATTTTATTTCTGTTCTATAGTTTATTTGGAGTAACGACAGCAACGACAGCTGTGTGAGTAACTCCTGCCCTTCTGCCTTGTTTGTTTTCATCCTGGAGCTGTTGTGCAGCAACTCGGGAGTTTTTTCCTGGGAATCCGACGGACAGCTGGCTTACAAATGCAATTTGTGGCGATAATTAATTTGCAGCATTAGCCATCCATTATCATCCCTTATCACGGGGTGCAGGCTCTGCCTCCCTGCCATGGAAACCCGAGTGCAGGTTACCTAGGAATCCCTCGGGGAGCTATTAAGTGTAATTACTAAGGACTTGGATCAGCAAAAAAATATAAAATAAAAAAAAATATAGATATGCACCATTTTCCAGCCTCAGCACTGCAGAAAGGGCTGCAAACTTGGCAGCTCGGTGACATTTGTGCTGAATTGTCACCTCCTTGCCAGGAAGGGGCCCTGGGAAATGGTTAAAGGGAATATCAGGGAGGCACTTGGCTTTGCAGCAGCTCCTGGGGCTCCAGGGAAGAGATGCTGGAAGTGCTGGTGTGAGTGGAAGTGAGTTGGGTGGGGGGAAAAAGGCTAAAAAAAATGAGAGGTTATCCTCCTAGAGATCCTTTAGCCTTTTAAAGAACTGATTTGTCACCCCTGGTTCAATCCTCACCTTGCAGGTGCTGGCACTGAGCTCTGTGTGTTTGTTTGGGTATGTTTGCAACTCTAATTTTAAGGTATTTATTCTAAAACCAGCAGCCAAAATTTGGTTCAATCCTCACCTTCCAGGTACTGGGTTCAATGTTCACCTTGCAGGTGCTGGCACTGAGCTCTGTGTGTTTGTTTAAGCATGTTTGCAGCTCTAATTTTAAGGTTTTTATTCTAAAACCAGCAGCCAAAATTTGGTTTAATCCTCACCTTCCAGGTACTGGGCTCAATGTTCACCTTGCAGGTGCTGGCACTGAGCTCTGTGTGTTTGTTTGGGTATGTTTGCAACTCTAATTTGAAGGTTTTTATTCTAAAACCAGCAGCCAAAATTTGGTTCAATCCTCACCTTCCAGGTACTGGGTTCAATGTTCACCTTGCAGGTGCTGGCACTGAGCTCTGTGTGTTTGTTTAAGCATGTTTGCAGCTCTAATTTTAAGGTTTTTATTCTAAAACCAGCAGCCAAAATTTGGTTCAATCCTCACCTTCCAGGTACTGGGCTCAATGTTCACCTTGCAGGTGCTGGCACTGAACTCTGTGTGTTTCTTTAGGCATGTTTGCAACTCTAATACTTAAGATTTTTATTCTAAAACCAGCAGCCAAAATTTGGTCCCAATGCAGTCCAAAGCTGGTGTTTGGCCCCAAATTTCCCAAGCCAGGAGATGGAACTGGGCTCAACCCCCACACCCAGATGATGGGAGCAGAGCCAGGAAGGTGCTCCCAGGTAGATCAAAGGCCCTGGAGATGAAGAGGCTTTGGAAAGGACCCTGTGGAGTCCAACATCCCTTTTCTCTCTGAAGATTATTTACCTCAGGTTGTCTGAACACGACAGGGATTAGAGAAGGAGCAGGTTGTGATTATTATTTGTCTTAAGAAGAGACAACCCCTGCAGCAAAGTTCAGCCCTGCCTCATCCCAGGACTCCTCTTCCTCCTCATTCCCATGAAATGATGGCTCCTGCTTGTCTGGACACATCTGGGATTGAGGTGTGGATCTGGCTGAGGTGAGAGGAACAAGAAAAAGCCCAGGGATGGTTGTGCTGGGAGACCTGGGGATGGCTCCCCATGGGGGAAAAGGATGAACGGGGAAACCCGAAGCTGGAAGGCCACAGGGATAAACCCGGGGGTTCAGTGCCAGGGAGGTTAACACCCAACAAATTCCCAGCTCCCTTTCCCAGCAGCCTCATCCCAAAGCAGCCAAATGGGAACATCTCCACGCACAGGGAAGCTTCACGCCCCAAACTGGGGGAGGGTTGGGACAGAGAAAACACCCGGGTTTTATTTTTTAACCCGTTTTACCACCTTTAGGTGCGCTTAAAAAAAGGAAGGGATATTCATCTCCACCTGGAAACAAATCCCTTCAGGACTAACCCTGGCAGAGGGAGCATCCAGCGGGGCTGTGCCGAGCCCCCTGCCCGCATCCCCGGCCCCGCAGCTCGGCAGATCCCCGCACATTGGCTGCCTGCTCCTGCCTTTCCCCGGAGACAGCGGAGCCCGCCTGGAAGATCTCCTGGCAAATCCGCCCCGCTGCCGGGGGAGGGAGCAGGGAGAGGCTGGGATCCCTCCCCGCCGGGGACGGGGAGGGTCTCGGAGATCCCTCGGCCGGGAGGGGATTTTAGAGACGCCTCTAAAGCCCCCGCTGCCGCTCTTTCCCCGGGGATTTTCGCGTTCGGGCCGGGCTTTGCTCCGGCACGGGGCGGGGAGATGTCAGCGCCGGCCGGGCTGGTTTGGGCGGCTGCCTTGGCGTCCGTGGGGATGCGATGGGAGCGAGCCGAACCCCGAGCCGAACCTCGAGCCGAACCCCCAGCCGAACTCCGACCCGAACCCTGAACCGAACCCTGAGCCGAACCCCGAGCCGAACCGCGATCCGAACCCCCAGCCGAACTCCGACCCGAACCCTGAACCGAATCCCGACCCGAACCCTGAACCGAACCCCGACCCGAACCCTGAACCGAACCCCGAGCCGAACCGCGAGCCGAACCCCCAGCCGAACCCCGAGCCGAACCCCGAGCCGAACCCCCAGCCGAACCCCGAGCCGAATCCCGAGCCGAACCCCCAGCCGAACCCCGACCCGAACCCCCAGCCGAACCCCGAATCCCGAGCCGAACCCCGAGCCGAACCCCGAGCCGAACCCCGAGCCTCCTCACAGCCCCAGGGTGCCCTCAGTGAGGCCCCAGGCGCCCCTGGAAGGCTCCGCGGTGGCTGAAGGAGGACGGACAGAGGAGGGTGAATCGGGCCCCGCTGGTGCCTGAGCCCCGGCCCGGCCCGCTGAGCCGCCCCTGCCCAAAGCGCTTCTCCTCCCTGCGGGGAAGGAGCCCGGCTCCCTTCCTTTCCTCCCCAGCCCCGCCATGGCCTGCGGGTTGTGCCCCTGGATAAAAGGGTCGCCGGCACTTTAGAAGGCTGCTTTCCCTTTCCAGTCTCTCAACAATTCCTTTTTTTTTTTTTTTTTTTTTTTTTCCTTTCCCGGTTTAGTTCTCCTCAAAGGCTGCAGGAGCCTGTGAAGCATCCAGGCTTTGTGCCTCGTGCGCCTTTAGGGCGGGGAAGGATGGTGATGTTCCTGTAAATCCCTTAATCCCACAACACCAGCGCCGCTCCCGGCACCTTGGCTCCCCTCTTCCTCTGCCCCACCGCTGACAGCTGCTGTCAGTTTGTCCTGTGGGTGCCGGGGTCAGTGCCCACAGAGGCACTGAGAGATCAGCTGGCCTTAAATGTCATTTTAAAGCATTTGTGTGGCTCAGTGACCCCGAACCCGCCCCGATCCCCTGAGAGCCGACACCAAGCAGTGCTGAATTTCAGCCTTACTGAGCCGTGGCCTCAAGGAATGACCTGTACGAGAGGATTTTTCAATTCCTGCTGTGCAGTCCCAACAAAGGGTGGGTTCTGGGAGCTTCTTTGAAAGGACTGGGGAAAAGTGACAGAGGAGAACAAAGTTCCTACAACTCCTACAGCAACCTGTATGTCTGACTCTGTGGGGCCTGCACCCCTGCCTGTGCACACTTTGGAAAAGCTTGGATTCAAGGCCCCCTGGCTCCCAGCTTGTCTGTCAGACAGGAATCAAGGGCAGGGATTTTTTTTTTTTTTTTTTTTTTTTTTTTTTTGAGAGTGTTTTTGCACCCCCAGCCCCTTCCAGCCCTACCAGAGGTGTGCTGCCTCTGGAAGCTGGAGCTGGAGCTCCAGCACAGAGCCAAGCCCTGGGGCTCCTGGATGCCTTCTGCAGAGCTGGTTTAGGGCAGATTATTTTTAAAACAAGCTAAGCTGTGAGGGTGACCTGGCTTCTGCTCAGGGATACCTCAGGTAGGGCAAAAATAGCCGTGCTCAGCTCCGAGCACCCATCCTGGCAGCACCATTCCAGCTGGTGGGAGGTGGGAGCTGCCCTGTGAGCCCCTCTCTTTGGGGGAGCAGCCCCCCAGCTGGCACTGCTGGGATGCAGGGGAGGGGCAGTGAGCAGGGTGGGGCTCTCACACACCTGCCTTGCCCCAGAGCTCACACCCTGCCAGGCCACAGGGAAAGGGGATTTCAGGCCAGCCTGGGAAATTGGGGGGATTGGGGAGCCTTGACTTGCTGTGGGGGGATGTGCAGCTCCAGCAGGATGCAGGGGGGGTTTGCAGGATGGGGTGTGTGAATGCCCTGTGCTGCCCAGAGCAGGGAGATGAGTGTGGGGTCTGTGGGATAAATCCTTCCCCCTTAGCCTCCCCCTCCTCTTCCTCAGGGATTCAGCACACTCCCTGAGCTCTGCAACGCTTCAGGTGCAGGTCAGGTCAGGGATTGGGGCAGGAGGCTGGAGCACAGATCCCTGCAAGCTGCCATTCCTGCCCTCCACCTTCCCCTGCTCCTGCCCAACCACCCCCTCCCTGCCAGGCCACTGGAACAAAACCCTGCTAGCACCGTGCAGCTCCTGCTAGAACAAATTGTTGCTGGCATTGTGGGTTATTTAAATCCACATATTATCTCTTCCTCTGTATTACATTAGCTTCCTCCCAAACCTTCGCCATCTGTTCCACCCTCGGTTATGAATGTGAGAAAACTGAACATGCTGCTCCACAGCTCCAGCACTCCCAAAGTAGGATGTGCATCCTAATGGCTTCTCCAGGCGCTTCTCCACACGGGCTGGGCCCTTCCTGGGCGCCCAGGGCTCACTGGGAATGGTCAGGGGGGTGTTGGTGGCAGTTTGCCTCCAGCCCTGTGGAGGGAGGTTTGTTGTGACAGCTCCAGGGTGGGAGCACATCTGATGGGCTGGGTGGGGAGACAGCCCAGGGCTGCTTGTGCCAGCGATCTCCCCAAAATCATGTGGCTCTCAGCGAGGAGAAACAGTGGTTTCATCCCTCCCGTGGGCCCCGTGTCCCCCAGCTTGTGTTGTCCAAGGTGCTGGAACATCTGCGTGTCCCACTGCCTCCCCAGGGTTGGTGTCTGTGCGATTTCTGCTGCTGCTCTTCCCCTCTGGGAGCCTGGCAGGCTCCTAACGCTGCCTGTCATGTCTGCAGTGCTTCCCAGGCAGCGAGGACAGCCTGCATGCCTCTGCTTTTCCAGGGCTGCAGGAAGTGTCCTGTGCAGCCCCCGTGCTCAGCTCCCCCTCGCTGCTGGGTGGGAGCTGCCGAGCCTGAGCCCGTGGACAGGGGCAGAGAGCTCCAGGGCTGCTGGGGGGATTTATCAGCAGGGAGGCTGGGGCAGATCCATCCTTCCTGCACCCCAAGCTGCTCTGGGGGGGATTTATCCACAGCCCAGCAGGGAAGCTGGGGCAGATCCATCCTTCCTGCACCCCAGGCTGCTCGGGGGGGATTTATCAGCAGGGAAGCTGGGGCAGATCCATCCTTCCTGCACCCCAGGCTGCTCTGGAGGGGATTTATCAGCAGGGAGGCTGGGGTAGATCCATCCTTCCTGCACTCCAGGCTGCTCTGGGGGGGATTTATCAGCAGGGAGGCTGGGGTAGATCCATCCTTCCTGCACTCCAGGCTGCTCTGGGGGGGATTTATCAGCAGGGAGGCTGGGGCAGATCCATCCTTCCTGCACCCCAAGCTGCTCTGGAGGGGATTTATCAGCAGGGAAGCTGGGCAGATCCATCGTTCCTGCACCCCAGGCTGCTCCCCCCTCTCTCTCCACCTCGGCTCTGCTGGAGGAGCAGGGATGCTGCAGCCGTGGCAAATGTCACCACACACCTCACACACCTCGGTGCCTCTCGCCCGAATTTTCGGCCTGACTGACAAATTCCTTTCAGTTTCGTGATCAGGCACCATCCTGTGCTCCCCTGGCAGGGAGATTTAGCTCCTTTCTGCTGAAATGTCACCTCCTGAGCGTGACAGCTTTTCCATTTCTCCTGGGTAGGTCTGGGGCATCCTGATGGGACGCCTGCAGCCCTGCCCCGTGTTTGGCACTGACTCAGCCAGGGGCACTTTGGGGCAGTGGTGGCTCCCCCGGTGCTCCCAGCAGACCCCACCTCCTCTCCTGGCAGTGCCAAACCAACGGGGACAGCGAGAGAGGAAGCTTCTAATGGGAAATCCAGGAATCCTCAAAAGACGAGGCTGCAAAAAACCCTAAACCCCGCCCAGCCCCAGCTCAGCCTTCTCCCGAGGAGGTTCAGCTCTGTCCAGATCCTGTCTGAGCTGGTGATGTCCAACCTCAGAGCCCCCCCAGGCAATTCACTGCAGCCCTCACCTCATTAGCGATGGTTAATGGCTCACTCGCCCTGACTTCAGACCCATTAATTCTGTTCGTGGAGAACAGATCATTCCCTTCCACTTTGCAGCAGCTTTTGAGATCACTCTGTCTTCTCTCCTGAACACCTCCAGCCCTTCCCAGCAGGCACTTCATGCCCAAAACTTCCTTCTCTCCCCCAAAATGAGGAACCAGCGTCTCACGGGAAGCTCTGTGACCAGAACCCAAGGAAGCATCACCAATGCCTTGCCTGCTCCTGCAGCTTTCCCACCAAACTCCCAGCAATAATGGATTTTTATTGCTGGCCCAGGGGCTGGGCTGCAGAGCTCCAGCTGGCTGCTCAAAATCCTGCTGGGAAAATCCTGCTGCTCCCACCACGGTCTGCAGGGAACACCCCGCACCAGCAGGATGGGAGAAGGGAAGGGAGCAGATTCAAGGCACAAACCCACGAGAATTCACATCGCCCAGATTTCCCTCCCATCCCGCTCCAGCTCGGCCCCACAACAGCCCCCAGGCTCCCCGCCCGGAAATTCCGCAGCGATCCCTTCACTCACCGTACTGGATTTGAGCGCATCCCCACTGTCCTCTTCAGATTCTAGTGCAACAGGTAAAGATTTCTGTGGCGGGGAGAAGGTTAAGTCCCACCTCAGTAGCCGAGGTTCAGCTTTGTCCCCGAATCTCAGGTTTTCCAGTTTCTGCACCGTGGGCTCGGCAGAGGAAGCTGGCCTGAAATTCTCTTTGTTCTGGGACTTAGACCTCAGTCTCTGAACCCCGAAGCCCCGCTCTTCCCCGCGGTGCTCGTCAGCCCCGCTCCTGCAGCCTCCCCCTTTGCTGTAGTGTCTTTTTTGGGTGTGAATCTCTTGCATATAAGAATCCATCCTCATGAGGGGCTTCATCTCCATCTCGTAATTGCTCATCTTCTCCTCGTCCAGCTCAAGCAGCTTGGAGCTCCCTGAGCTGTGGTTGTGGGACCTGTGGTGGGAAGTCCATGAAACCGTGGCTGGGGAATCTGTCCACCTCTCTCTCGGCTTGTGGTTGGAGGCCGAATGTTTGTGCCCCCCGCTCCGACCTCGGTAGTCTTCGGGGACAGCGGTGGAGCCCGGCTGCCCGCCGCGCATCGTCCCGCTCCTCCCGGCGCGGCTCCCGCTCACCTTCTCTTCGCTCCAGCTGTTGGGGCGCAGGTAATCCCCGCCGCGCCCCTCCAGCAACATCTGGATCTCGCCGCCCCTCTCTTCGTCCACCGAGACCTGCCGGGAGAAGTGGGCGCTCTTGTTCCTGCAGGAGGGGCCGAGGGGCGGCGTGGAGCAGGGGCTGGCGGGGAAGCTCTGCAGCGGGCTGTCGTCGGGGGTCAGGTCGGACGGGGTGGTCCCTTTGCGGTACAGCTCGGGGCTCTCTTGCTGCAGCGGCGTCCCGGTGGAGAGGACCTCGATGTCATCGCTCGAGTTCTGCCGCTTCGGCCGCTGGCATTCCAGCCCTTTTTGGGGACGGGGAGGAGGGGCGCAGCAGTGGGGAGGGGAGAAGGGAGAGAGGAAGGCAGAGGGTTAATTCTGGTTTAGGGACCAGAGGGTTGTTCGTGTCAAGGAACGGGGAGCTGAGGGTTGGGTGGGTGGTGGGGGGCAGCGGGGTGGGGTTGGGACAGAAGTGTCACAACTGGTGTGACACCAAACCTGCCCTGAGCCCTGGCCTGCAGAGCCACAGCCGGCACAGGAATGGTTTTCCAAGCCCAGAGATGTGGAGAAGCCACCAGCGATGCAGAGCTGCTGGGAGGGGGCTCTGATGGGGTTTTGAGATCCATCTGACCCCATTCCCTATCACTTCTGAGTCTGGAAGTGTGGGAAGGGAAATCTGTGATGTGGCTGGTGGCACACCCTGTGCTCTGTGTTTGTGTGTGCTGGGTGTCACTGGGACCACTCTGGGTGTGCTGGGATCACCCTGGGTGACACTGGGACCACTCTGGGTGTGCTGGGATCACCCTGGGTGACACTGGGACCATCCTGGGTGTGCTGGGATCACCCTGGGTGACACTGGGACCCCTCTGGGTGACACTGGGACCTCCCTGGGTGTGCTGGGACCACCCTGGGTGTGCTGGGATCACCTGGGTGACACTGGGACCACTCTGGGTGACACTGGGACCACCCTGGGTGTCACTGGGATCACCCTGGGTGTGCTGGGTGACAGACACTAGGACTATCCTGGGTGTCACTGGTGTTGGGATCACCCTGGGTATGTTGGGTGACACTGGGACCAACCTGGGTGTATTGGGTGACACTGGGTGTCACTGGGATCACCCCACACCAAGAGGCCTTGCTCTTCTCCTGGATGGGAACCACCTCAGTTTTCATCTGCCAGGTGCAGGAGGGGAACGGCCACATCTGGGCAGGTGTGCATGAAAATACCCCACAAACCTCACACCCCAGAGCCTTCCTGCCCTGCAGAGCCCAGCAGGATGTGGAGATTTCCCTGCTCAGCCCCAGCACGGGATGGAAGGACAGGGCTGGTTGTGGACCTGAGGCCAGCACCCCCATCCTGCTCATCCCTCTGGAGGTTCCTCATTCCTTCATCTCAGAGACTTCCCAGGCAGTGTCACCCTGGGGAAGGGCCCCTCAGGAGGGGCTGAACGTCTCCTGCTGCTGGAGGAACAGGCAATAGAAACCTCCAACGTGTTCATCGCTGATGAAACACCAAATGATTTCAAGCGAGCTAATAGTGGTTAATTCTCCTTTTCCCCTCTCCAGTCATTCCCAGCTAAGGCCACGCTAAATTAGATGAATAATTTGATAAATATATTAAGTGCCTAATGCCCCTGAAATGCATCTAATTGCGATTGCTATGGAGAGACAAGAAACGAGCCTTGAAAAGGCAGAGCTCAATTTTCGTGGCATCGTTTAAAAATAAACGCTCGGGAGCGCCTGCTTGGGCCTCTCCACTTCTGCTGAGTAATTTTCTCTCTTGAATCTTTTTGGGGAGCTGCTGGGATGGGCCCCTGCCAGGGTTGGGATACACACAGGGAATGCTGGAAATAAAAAATTTAAAAAATTTAAAAAATTTAAAAAACTGCTTGGAAATCTACCCAAGAAATTGATGGGAAATGGTCTCCTAATGACTCAAGTTTTTGGGACAATACTCACATAGCCCAGCCTTCATTTTTGTCCCTGTTTGTATGTGGGAAACTGAATCTCCTGGGATTTATTTATCCAGGGCCCCTGACCAAAGCTGGTATTGGTGGGAAATAGCAGGCAAGGAGAAAGGTGGAGCTCACCCCTCTGTTTTTCTGCAGAACATCTGTCTCGGGGATAAAAGACAAAATTTTTGGGGGCTCTATTCCAATCATTCCTGCCCCAGCTGCCTTCCAAGATCCCAAATGGGAATCTGAAAACCCGGACCGGATTTCTCCCGGAGTACGGAATGGAGTCTCCGGAGCGAAAACCAGGACTGGATTTCGGCCAGAGGATGGAATGGAGTCTCCCGGTTAGAGTGAAAGCCCGGACCGGATTCTGGTTGGAGTATGGAATTGAGTCTCCCGATAGGAGCAAAAACCCGGACCGGATTTCGGCCGGAGTTCGGAATGGACTCTCCCGGTTGGAACAAAAACCCGGATTGGCTTTCTCCCAGAGTACAGAATGGAGTCACCTGGTTGGAGCAAAAACCCAGACCGGATTATAGCCAGAGACTGGAATGGAGTCAGCCAGTTGGAGTGAAAACCCAGACGGGATTTAGGCCCGAGTCAATAGATGATTCCATGTGAGAAAGCTGGAAAGCTGCCTGTGGGAATGGGCTTGCCCAAGGTTTGGGGTGTCCCTGGTTTTTGGGCTTTATCTTCCGCAGAAATCCCCAGTTCAGGGATTTTGCTGGAGTTCCAGGGACTTGCAAGCTTCCCACCAGCCCCAAGGCCTGCAGAGCTGATCTCCAGCCCCACAACACAGCCTGGCTACACCCAGTGCTCCTATTCCCAGAGACCCCAGCGATGCTCCCCCACAGCCACACCAGGGGAGATGTGATTGAACCCCCCTGACCCCAAATCTTTCCCAGCCACTGATCTGCAGGTGGCTCTGCCTTTCCCTGGGCTCATTCCCGGGGGGCTCTGGGAGGAGCAGGCCTGGAGGTGCTGAGGGGGTGCTGAGGCACAGCTGCCCCCCGGCCCTGGGGCCCGCAGGGACCGAGGCGTTTCCTGGCGCAGGAACTCCGCGGATGCGCCGGGGCCGGCACCCGAGAATGTGCAACAATTATCCCGGGCTAAAATTAGCCCGGGAGCACGTGATGTTCCTGGAAGAACGGTTGTGAGAGCGCGAAGGAGGATGCAGAGCACCAAATCTGGATTTCCAGCAGGATGGAGGCAGCCGAGCCTGGCCTCCCAGGCCTCAAAGCCGAACCTGAGGAGCCACTTCTGGGATCTGGGAGCTGTGCCAGGCTCTGGCCTCTGGCTCTGCTGTGCTGCTGGCACCGGGGGGGACTCAGTTCTCCAGCACCACCCAACCCATGGGCCGATCCTGCTGTGCCCAGGAATTGGGATGGACAACCACCATGGGCACCTGGAGATCCCCGTGGCTGCTGGGGACGGGAGCCGTGGGTGAGAGGGCGATGCAGGGTATGAAACATGGATATTTTTGTTCTCCTCAGGTAAAATCCTTCACCTTCCAGGCACTGCAGCTGCCCAGGGGTGCCCAGGGCTGGCGCTGAGGTGGGCACAGACCCCGCTGTGGTGTCCCACAGCAGCCACAAACCCCTCTGAGAGGGCCACCCAGCACCCCTGGCACTCGCTGTGCTGGGTGGGTGGTACCCACACCCACCACCCTGCCAGGAACACATCCAGCACCCAGGATCCCGTGGAAAGGGAGCACAGCCAGCACCCAGGGGGTGGGTGGCACTCAGCACCCACGGCAGCACGCCGTGGGTGGCACTGGGGACCTGCAGCACCCTGCAGGGGAGCACAGCCAGCACCCAGCAGCCACGGTTCTGAATAAGGGGGGCACATCCAGCACCCACAATCCTGTACAAGGGTGACAAATCCAGCACCCGTGGTCCTGGATGAGGAGGGTTCATCCAGCACCCGTGATCCTGTGCAGGGAAGGGCATTTAGAGCACCCACAATCCTGTGGGAGACAAATCCAGCACCCACAATCCCATGGAAGGGGGGCACATCCAGCATCCACAATTCTGAATAATGGGGGCACATCCAGCACCCATGATCCTGTACAAGGGTGACAACTCCAGCACCCACAATCCTGAATGAGGAGAGCTCATCCAACATCCATAATCCTGTGGGAGACAAATCCAGCACCCACCATCCTGTGATAGGAGCAACCACAATTCTGAAACAAAGGGGGCACATCCAGCACCCAGGATCCTGTGATAGGGAGACAAATCCAGCACCCACAATCCTGGGAAATGGGGGCACATCCAGCACCCACAATTCTGAATATGGGGGCACATCCAGCACCCAGGATCCTGTACAAGGGTGATGAATTCAGCACCCACAATCCTGAATGAGGAAGGCTCATCCAGCACCCACGATCCTGTGGGAGACAAATCCAGCACCCAGGATCCCGTGAAAGGTGGGCACAACCAGCACCCCCAATTCTGAATATGGGGGCACACCCAGCATCCATTATCCTGTGAAACAGGGGCACATCCAGCACCCAGGATCCTGTGATAGGGAGACAAATCCAGCACCCACAATCCTGTGATAGGGGGACAAATCCAGCACCCACAATCCTGTGATAGGGGGACAAATCCAGCACCCAGGATCATGTGAAAGGTGGGCATATCCAGCACCCAGGATCCTGTGATAGGGAGACAAATCCAGCACCCACAATCCTGGAAAATGGGGGCACATCCAGCACCCACAATTCTGAATATGGGGGCACACCCAGCACCCAGAATCCTGTGATAGGGGGACAAATCCAGCACCCAGGATGCCGTGAAAGGTGGGCACACCCAGGACCCACGCTCCTGTGCCACGCAGAGCCCCTGCAATGCCCCCCGGCCCCGTTCAGCCCCTCCCCGGCTGTCCCAGCCCGAGGCCGCGGGGTCTGTGTGTGACACAGCCACCACTCGCACCCGTGAGCGCCCCAGGGGCTCCGCAGGCGCTGCCAGCTTCCCGGGCACATCTGGGATGCTGCGTTTGTTTTTTGATGTGCTCTGAAAGTGGCACCGCCCTCCCTGCCTTTCCCATCTCGTGGCTCACACGGAGCTCCAAGCACACAAACCCCAGCGAAGCGCCGCGGCCCCGTCCGGGAGGTAGTAAAATATGTATTACCAAAAAATATCCTTCCAAGAGGTGATTTCAACCAGCAAAGCCTCCTGGCAGGAGGGAATGGAGACGAGGAACATCTCAGGGCTGGAGAAGCCCCTGGGAGAGCACGGATGGGATGGGATGGGATGGGATGGGATGGGATGGGATGGGATGGGATGGGATGGGATGGGATGGGATGGGGTGGGGTGGGATGGGGTGGGATGGGATGGGATGGGATGGGATGGGATGGGATGGGATGGGATGGGATGGGATGGGATGGGATGGGATGGGATGGGGTGGGGTGGGATGGGGTGGGGTGGGATGGGATGGGATGGGGTGGGGTGGGATGGGATGGGATGGGATGGGATGGGGTGGGATGGGATGGGATGGGATGGGATGGGCGGGGTCTGGAACAAGGCTGAGCCTCCTCCAGCAGGCGGGAGATACCAGGGGGATGCAGGGCATGTGCCCTGGCTCAGGCTGCAGCAGCCCCCAAAGCCGCGGCCGCCCCATCTCGGTGAGGAGAGCACCGGGCCGGGCTGGAGCAGCAGAGCCGCAGGTCCCTTGTCCCCAAGCTCGGGAGCAACCCTGAGTCACCGGCAGCAGCCCCTGGAGCGATTAAAGCGAGTGAGTAATCCTCGCTTAGAGCTGGGAGCGGGGAGAATAATAGCCCTGAGGAGGGCTCGGTGCTGGCAAACTTCTCAATAAGCCCCGTCAGACATTAATTATTATGTTAATTATTGCTGGGGGGACTTGGAGCTTCCCACTCCCACTCGGCTACAAGACCCCGGCCAGACCCTGGCTTGGCTTCGCCTCCGTCCTCCCCGAGGCTTTGCTGAGCAAAAATGTGACAGAACAATAAGGAACGGTGAAAATGATGGAGGGAAGGGAAGGGAAGGGAAGGGAAGGGAAGGGAAGGGAAGGGAAGGGAAGGGAAGGGAAGGGAAGGGAAGGGAAGGGAAGGGAAGGGAAGGGAAGGGAAGGGAAGGGAAGGGAAGGGAAGGGAAGGGAAGGGAAGGGAAGGGAAGGGAAGGAAGAGTGGGTTTGCCACCAGGCAAACCTCAGATGTTGATTTTCCCAGTGACAAATTTGCACGGCCGAGGGAAGGGTCAGGTCCCACTGGGTGCACAATTTCCAAGGAAATCAGGAACCGCACAAACCGTGGGTGTCAAGTCCGTGGTGACCTCTGCGTTTGCACCCAGAGCCCTTCTTGGGCTCTTTCTGTGCCACCATCAAGGGCTATGAACTAAAAAATTGGGGGAGAAGAGGAAATACCAGGGGGAAAAAGTGCTGAACGAGGTGGAATTGTTGGATATTGACGGCCCTGCCCTAAATCTCCCCAAACCTGGACTTTTCCCACTCCAAGAGCTCTGCTGGGGATCGGGAGCTGCGGGCCCAGGCAGGGAGGTTTTTTTGGGGGCTGAGAGGGGCAGGGGCAGGCAGGAGTGGCTCCAGGACTGACCGTTCTCCCTGTGCTGGAAGGAAGGCGAGAACTCTTTGGCAGTGATCCTGGCGATCCGCGCTTCCTCCTGAGCTTTCTGCGCCGCCGTCACGGCCGCCTCCGCCTTGGCCCTGGAGTGAGAGGTCCTGCAAGGCAACACCAGAACACCAGCACCCCGTTAGGCAGCTCCTGCCTGCAGGCCCCGCCACGGAAAAACCCCAAATTCCCCTCCCACAGCTTCCTCCAGAACCCTTTGGCCATTTGGCAGAGCTTGGGGCAGGTTGGGGAATGGGGGGTTTTCCAATACCTGCTGCTCTTATTGGAAATCCCCCAGGAAAATTCGGATTTGTTCCCCCAGGGTCCCTCCATCCTATTTCCCATCCCCGTCCCAGCAGCCTCTCCGTGCATCTCCCATGGATTGAATTTAAAGCTGGCTTGGTTGTTTGGTGTTTCGTTGGGTTTTTGTTGGTTTTTTGTTTTTTTTTTTTTAACCAAACCCATTTGCTTTGGGGATGGAAAAAAAAAAACCAAGCCACCAAAAAAGGAGAACATTTCCAGGCCCACCCCCACGTTTTGCGTAAAGTGCTGGATGTAAATAAATACTGGGAGCAGAGGGAGGAGCGGGGGGTTCGGCTCCGGTGCCGCCTCCACCCTCCCTTCACACATTTTGATCAGGGCACTTCTTCCCCTCTGGATCAACAACTGTCCCCTGCACTCGCTGATGATTCCCCAAAGGCTTTTTTTTGGATGGCATTTCATCCCATCCCTCGGGATTTACAGCTTCTCTCTCAGAGCATCCTCCTGAGGTTCCTTTGTCCCTTTTTTCCCCCCTTTATCCGAGATATCCAGGCACTTTCAAAAATCCCTGCTCCCACCCCGGTGCAGGCAGGGTTATAAATAACTCCACTGATTTCTTTTCCCTCCAAAATCAGGCCCTCCATCTCCTTTAATCATTTTTTTTTTCTTTTTTTTTTTTTTTTTCCTGCCTCTCTCTGAATTCCCTCTAATTTCTCGACATCTGCGTGGAGAGGGAGTGCCATTTCTGACAGGCTCCTAAAAATGGAAAACAGGGCCAGGGATGTGCCTGCTCTGCTTGGAAGCATCGCCAGGGCTGGGGAACAGGGTGTGAGTGTGGCTGTGCTGTCACCTGTGTTCCTCTCCTGGCACTCCTCGAGTCTCTTTGCTCTAATAAATCCTTCCTTCCCTGCTTTGGAGTAGTTCTGGAAGCCAATCCAAGCTGTTTTCCAGAGGTGGTGATGCTGGTGCAGGGCCTGAGGGTTCTCCCTGATTGATGCACCCAAAAATTGGGTTTCAATGGGGTTGTACCCACCTGGAGTGCAGAGCTCCCCCTGCTCAGCACTCAGGTGGGGGTCAGAGGAGGGGACAAAGGTGGCACAGCCCATTCCCTGTCAGGGATCTCAGCCCTGGTCCTGTAGGAGGAGCAGGGATGCCCCAAGGAGGAGCTGCAGCAAACTCTGGGAGAGGAGCTGCAGACTGCTCCCGTTTTTCATGGGATCATGGAGTGGTTTGGGTTGGAAAACACCTTAAAATCCATCTCATCCCAACCCCTGCCATGGCCAGGGACAGCTTCCACCAGCCCAGGTTGTTCCAACCCAGCCTTGGGCACTTCCAGGGATCCAGGGACAGCCACAGCTTCTCTGAGCACCCTGTGCCAGGGCCTCAGCACCCTCACAGATATTGGGAATTCCTTCCCAATATCCCATCTAAATCCACCCTTTTTCAGCTTGAAGCCACCCCCCCTGTCCTGCCCCTCCATGCCCTGTCAAGGTCCCTCTCCAGGTCTCTTTCCAGGCACATTTTTTGGCCCCAGCGTGGTCTGTGTGAAAGGCTGGGGTTATCAAAGCCGAGGATTAAACCATTGGTTAAACCAGGAGGTTCAAACTCATATTCTGCCTCTCTGAGCTCGTTAAACCTCTGGCATCCTCCAGGGGAGCTTCTCAGGGATGTGGGTTTGAAGATCCTCCATCCATTTATCCCCCTGTGCCATCCCCTGGCCTGGCAGCTGCCCAGGGCTGGGGCTGTCCCAACACAAACACAAAATCCTAGAAAACCCTAATTTATTCCAGCCCAACCCCAAAACTTCCTCAGTTCTTAAAAACAACAACAACAAGAAAAAACCCTCCAAAAACACAATTCCAAAATTATATCGCTACGCTTAACTGAATAATCTAATATTAAGCAAAACTTTAAGCAAAATAAAATCTTAACTCCTTAGATTGCTCACTCTTAACTAGGCTTATAAAATATAATAAAAACCCACAACCCTCAATATAAAATCCTATCTCACCATAATACCAAAAAACTTAAACAAACAGTAAAAAATAGCCACTCAACTCCCCCTTATTTTAAGAATATAATATTATTATTATATTATTAAATGCTACGATACTATAATTAGAAAACATTATAAATATCATAAAGTATTATAAGTATTATAAAGATTATTCTATTTTATTTATATATAATAATATACATAGAATTAATTAACTATTATATATTAGTTATATATAATATAACCCTGGGGTGGCCCAGACTCTGCAGCATTCGGCACCCCCGTGGTGGAATCACGGCGTGCTTGAGGATGGAGAAGAGCTCCAGGATCACCAAACCCAAGCTGTGGTTGATCCCCAGCCTGTCCCCAGCCCAGAGCACTCAGTGCCACCTCCAAGAATTCCTGGGACACCCCCAGGGATGGGCACTCCAAACCTCCCCAGGCAGTTCCAATTCCTGAGCACCCTTTCCATGGGGAAATTCCTGCTGCTGCCCACCCTGAGCCTGCCCTGGGCAGTTCCAAGGCCTGAGCACCCTTTCCATGGGGAAATTCCTGCTGCTGTCCAAGCTAAATGGATGGAAATCACCATCCCTAGGGAATGGATGCATTCCCACCCCTGGAAAACTCACTCCCGAGACTTCTGGAGCCACTCATCCTCACAGGCTCCCAGGATCGGCCCAGGAACTGCTGGGAACTTAAAAAATGAAAACCTGGGGCTTAGGCTCAGAAAAGGTTAAAAATCAATCACATCAGTGATTGATCAGCCACCTCTGCTCCCAAAAACCCTCGGGGAGGGATGGGCTGCACCGGATTCCCCGGGGCAGATGGGACACGCTGGATTCCCCGGAGCGCACGGAACGCCGCCGATTTAATTGTTTGGAAAGCTCCCCGAGAGGCTGGGAGGAGTGAAAAGCAGAATTATGGAGATCCATACGTTGCATAATAAAACCCAGAAGCATTCCCAAATAAATGCCAGTAATCCAGTTAGTGCTCTCATGACTTTGTCACATCCTAAATTTACCAGCTGTCTCCTTTCTCCACGCCTGCTGCTCGTGGCGTGCGCTAAATCTTAATTCCCACTTTAATTGCCTGGAGTTTTATTTCCCTGGAAAAGTGGGATTTTTTTTTTATATATATATATATTTTTTTCCCCTCCCTGACACACCGACAGGGCCTGATCTCATCACTCTGCTCCTCCTTCCCTAAGTGCTGCCATAAATTTTTTTTTTTCCCAGGATGGAGACGCCAGACTGGAGACCACGGTGAAAATAAAGCTGGGAGGCCTTCCCGATAAAACAGAATTATGGGATGGTTTGGGTTGGAAGGGACCTTAAAGATCATCCTGTTCCTGTGGGCTCATGATGGGATGGAGGGAAGAGTGATGCAAGAGGAGCTGTTTAATTCCTCCCACCTCTGAGCATCCCCAGCCTCCTCCTCCTCCAGCTGGGATGAATCCAGGAACCTGGGATAGTGGAAGGTGTCCCTGCCTGTGGCAGAGCTGGAATGGGATGGGCTTTCAGGCCCTTCCAACCAAACCATTCCAGGATTCCAGGATTTTAGTGCACTTCCCTGCCCAAGCTGAGCTGGGGGAGGGTGTTGAGGCAAAGACTGGGATTGGGAAGATCCCGAGGGGAGAAGGCTGAGATGGTTTGTGGCTTTTGAGTCCTCGTTTTGGGTCTCAGGGCAGAGAATCCCTGCTGGGGCCAGCCTGGAATATTTCATTTATTAATTTTTTGCCAAGCTGACTCACTCTTCTCGGAGGATGAGCGGGCAAGTGGTCAAACTGGCAAGGGGAGCTGGCAGGAGACGGGGAAAAATCCCAACCAACCAGATTCCCAGAAATCTTCGCAGATCTCCCACAAATTGGCCAGAGCTGAGAGGGGAAGGGATAATACCTGGGCTTGCTTCCTCGTGCCAAGTCTATCAGCTCCAGCTAATCTGTAAGAAGCTGGAATCAACTGATTTGCAAGGAAGAACTTGGCTTTTTAGGAATTCCATCAGCGACTCCGGGCTGGCTTGGAGCGAGCAAGGAGTGGATCCAAGGGTTCTGCTGCAAACCCAGGGCTGGGGGCTGGTTTAGCCAAAAAAAAAAAAAAAAAAATGGGGTGAACTCCCAGCAAAGTCCTCAGGGATTCGGGAAGGAAAGAAGCAAAATTCAAACCAGGTGAGGCTTGCGAGGTGTTTTGGTTCCAGGAATGCTTTGGCAGCAGAACAAGTGGGACAAAGTGCGTTAAAATTAGGCTGGAAATTAGAGCAAGTTTACAGAAGCCCAGAAAGGTTCCTGAGCTGTAAATGTAACACATGGAACTGCCTGGATGGCACCTGGAGCCACGAGAAACCTGGATCACTGGGGAGCCCTTCTCCATCCATTGTTTGAATCCATCCAGGGGAGGGATTTGCTGCCCTTATTCCTATTTTTCCAGCTTTTTTTTTTTTTTTTTTTTTTTTTTTTTTTTTTTTTTTTTTTTTTTTTTTTGTGGAAAATACATTCCAATAAAACCCAGGCAGCAGACGCCGAGCAAACTCGTGCTCGGGGTCAAAGGGAGCTCTGTGCTGAGCACGGGGAGAAATCCACATTATTGGGAATTGGGAGTTTTAATATCCAATAATCCCAGTTGGGATTGGGATTATTGGATATTAAAAAGCGTCCTATGGGTAAGATTTCTGGAGAAGAAGGTCGGTTTCCCAAAATTCACACGGCAGCTCTGGCTGTTCTTTCCCAAGCAAACTTCTCATTTCCCTGACACCCCCCTGAGCCCAAAGCCTGGCTGAGGGAAGCACGAAATTCCTGCTTTATTGGTGGGATCCTGTGCAGGGATGGAGATGCTCAGCCCTCCATTATCCCAACTCCCATTATCCCAACTCCAACAGCAGCACCACGAGGCTGCAACAAGTCCCAAATCCTTTCCACCCCATAGAAAGAGGGCTACCCCGTGGTCCCTATTTCCATGGAAAACCTGGAAATTGGCCCATTGACCACAGGCCTCGCTGGGAGTGGTGAGGATGGAGTTAAGCTGGCAGTGAGCTCATCCCTAATGAACAGCCTCAAGTTTTCCTCAGGGGCCAGGTTGGCTCCATCTGATCCACTTTGTCTCCAGGTCAATACTTCATCAGGCAGCTTTGGGGCTGGCTTTTTTTTTTTTTTTTTTTTTTTCCTCTCTCTCTTTAAATGCCTCTTTATCTTCCTATAGGAGGGAATGTTTTCTCTCCCTCCATTACGGAGCTTCATGTATTTTTCAAAGGGCGAAATCCAATTAAAACGCACGCCAGCTGCAAGGAAATACTTCAGGAAAAATTCAGAGAGAGCATTTGCAGGGCGTTCGAGAACTCACTCATCCCGGGGTCAGGAAAACCTCGGGATGCACCTTGTCCTGGGAAGGGATGGCTGGATGGAGGGGAAAAAGGAGATTTTCAGTGCAGCCTCCCCGTGTGGGCTGGCAGGGAAGGGAGGGCTGGATGAGGTGAGGAGGAGCAGATTCCCAGCGGGAATCCCTCGGCTGTGCGGGCTCCACGGGGATTCTTTTCTGGGTCCCTCTGCTCCAGCGGGACCCAGCCCTGACTGCACCCACCGAGGAGCGCAAGGAGCTCAAAGCGCTGATGGGTTTGAGCCCTGGGGAGGGGGAGGCGGATGCACCGCTCATCCCAGGATCTGGGAATCGCTCCGGGATGAGCCGGGAGAGGCGATCCCAGCTCCCTGCCAACGTGGGATCGATGGCTGCAACAACCCCGGCAGGCACAGCCTTGCTCCAGGGGCAGCCGGGGAGGGGAAGGCTTGGCTGGGCTCCGTGCTCTCCTAGATGGGACAAATTGGGACTGAATTATTAATAACCACTGCAGACTGTCTGCTTTCCACCTCTGCGGGAGCCTCTCTGATTTAGGGCACAGCTGCAGTGCCCATCCTGCTTCCCTTTCCCATTCCCGGGGCACCGCATCCCGCATCCAGCCCTTCTCCAGAGGCTCAGGATGAGCGGAGCCCGGAGCCAGGCTCAGTCTAGACACGGCCCCGAGGGAACGGAGAGATGTTGGCAATTAACAACCTGTTCGTTATTTCCCTTATCCGGCGTTTATTGCCCCACGATATAAAAGCCGCTCCTAATTCCAGCTTGGCTCTTCCCGCAGCTCTCCCGGCTTCCCCTGTTATTGCACCAGGCTCGCCGTGGAGTGATTTGTGCAGGCAGCAACACCGCGCTGGGTCCTCAGGGGGTGGAATATTAGACACACCAATTAGCTGTCTGTGGATAAATTCCCATTTACCTGCTCGGCGCAGGCATTTTTTTTATTTTTATTTTTTTTTCCCCAACCTCGCTCCCTCCGTCTGCTTTTCCCTCTGTTTCCCCCCCTCTCCTCCCCTCCCCCTCCATGGCTGGAATTCTTAATTAAGGGAAAAAAAAAAAAAAAAGCTGCTTAATGTGACCTCTGACATGACGTAATGCAGCCCCGAAGGTCTGCTCGGGCTCTTTGCAGCCAGACACGGAGCAGGTGCTGTGCATAGCAAAGAGAGAGCCAGACTTTGCCAGCTCCAGATGGAGAATTTTTGGGATGGGAGAACGGATTGGATCACCCCTGCCTGAGCTCTGAGGAGGAGCAGGAAAGCTCCCAGCAGCGGGAGGGAAGGGTGGGAAAGGCTGGGATGGCAGGGGAAGGATGGAATGGGGGTGGCACGCTCGGAATAAACGGCTCTGGAAGTGACATTTCAAGAGAATTAGGGAAAAATAAACACTCAAACCCTTTAATCCTAGGGGGGGGGGGGAAGAAATCTCCTCGATGTGTTTGTTGCTGCCCAAGAAGGGAAGGTTGGGAAAGGCTGGGATGGCACGGGAAGGGTGGAATGGGGGTGGCACGCTCCGAATAAACGGCTCTGGAAGTGGCATTTCAAGAGAATTAGGGAAAAATAAACATTCAAACCCTTTAATCCTAGAGGGAAAAAAAGAAAAAAAAATCCCCTCGATGTGTTTGTTGCTGCCCAAGAAGGGAAGGGTGGGAAAGGCTGGGATGGCAGGGGAAGGATGGAATGGGGGTGGCACGCTCGGAATAAACGGCTCTGGAAGTGGCATTTCAAGAGAATTAGGGAAAAATAAACACTCAAACCCTTTAATCCTAGGGGGGGGGGGGGAAGAAATCTCTTCGATGTGTTTGTTGCTGCCCAAGAAGGGAAGGTTGGGAAAGGCTGGGATGGCACGGGAAGGATGGAATGGGGGTGGCACGCTCGGAATAAACGGCTCTGGAAATGGCATTTCAAGAGAATTAAGGGAAAATAAACACTCAAACCCTTTAATCCTAGGGGGGGAAAAAAAATCCCCTCGATGTGTTTGTTGCTGCCCAAGAAAGCAAATGACAGAAGAGCGTGGAAAATGTTGTGCTGAAAAGGCCAAATCTGAGTTTCTCTGTGGTTTTACAGGGGGGAAATGTCACGTTAGGGGGGGAAACATTCCCAAGGCAGCTGGGAGAGCTCGTGGACAGCTGGGACATGGAATGCTCCAGGTCTCCCAAATTCATGGAGTTGGGGCTGGAGCCAGTTTCCCTTTAGCTCGTTGCTCCAGGCACCTGTGCCAGAGCCTTCCCTACCTTTGTATTTTTGGAGTGACAAATGGGGAGTGAAGTCACCGAGGAATCTTTTGCCATTTTACACTGAAATTCCATTTTTTAATCCAAGTAAGAGGGGAAAAAAAAAAAAAAAAAGGTATTCCAGGCTGTGTCTTTGTGTCCTGTGCCTTGGCGTGGCCAAAAGGAATTTTGCTGGAGAACTGAATTCACAACATGGGAAGGTGCAAAGTCTCGGTGACTCGAGGGACAGGGATGGGCCATGTCCCCAAAATCCTGGGAGAAACAGCTCAAACCACATCCCTGAGCTGGGTCATTCCCAGGGGAGAAAGATGAGAGCATCAAATGCCAAGATTGTCTCCGGCTCACCCTTATTCCCACCGTCCCAAAAAGGATTTCTTTATTTTATCCCTGTTTTTGCTTAACAAAAAAACCCCCAAAACCAAAAAACAAACAAACAACAACACCAACATGCAAAAAAACCCCAAAAAATCCAAAAAAACCTCAAAAAACCAAACCAAACCACACCACACCAAACCAAACCAAACCAAACCAAACCAAACCAAAACCAAAAAAAAAAAACACACAAACCCCCCCCCCAAAAAAAACCACAAAAAACCAAACAAACCACACCCCAAAAAAACCAAAAAAAAAAACCCCAAAAAACCAAAACAAAACAAACAAAAAACCAAACAAACAAACAAAAAAAAAACCCACCAAGAAAATCCAGCTCCATCGACTTTAAAAGGCTGGGCCAGGTGGAGCTGGTACCCAGAGGATGCTCCCAGACTCTCCCTGGCCAAGGAACACAGGGAATAAGCAGGGCCAGGCAGATTCCTGCATCCCCCTGCCAGTGACTTCCCTTCCTTTTTAACTCAGTGCCCCCCAGCAAGGACAGAGCTGATGGGCTTTGCAGGGAGACGATGCCCTGGGTGTTATTTACAGCTGGTCAGAAAATCAGCATCTGGAGAGGGAGCCTGATCCCTGGCCATCTGTCACCTGGAGAGGAGCTCTGCAGGAGGCAGGTGAGTGAAAACAGCGGGCTTTGCCTTGGGAAGGGGTGGCTTTGAGGCCACTGTCCTGCCTGGGGTTTGGCCTCTCTCCAGAGCAGGCACTTTGCCCTCTAAACGGGCACTGCTGGGACAGGGAGTCGCTCCCAGGATGCAGCCAAGCTCTGAGAAATTCTCTCTCTCGAATCAGACATGGAGGGAAGAGCAAACTGCTGCTCCAGGGATGGATTTTCCCCTTTTTTCTCTAAACAAGGGAAGGCAGGAGACAATTGCAGAGCTGCTCTGAGCATCGGTACCTTCTGGAAAGGGCTGCAGAGCCTGTGGGAAGCTGCTCGGAGCAGGATTTGGGAAGAGCTGACTCAGGGAATGGAAAGGAGTGAGCAGGGGGGATGTTCCTGCTCCCCAGCTGGGGTGCTTTGGATAGGGCAGGTTTCCATGATTTTTTGCTGGATGATTGTCACGTTCATCATGGGAAATGCACACAAGGGGAGTGGGAGGGGCTGCACGCCCCTCTCCATCCCCTGCCAGCCCTCCCTTCCCAAAACCACGGGCAGAAGCAGCACATCCCAAACCTGCCACTTCCAGGCAGGAGGCAAAAGAGGTCGGAAGAGATCCCTACCAACCCTTGGGGAAACAAACCCCAAAGTAATAAATAAAATATACAAAAATCCAAGGAAAAGCGAGCAAAGGCACCAAATCTCCCAGGAAGCTGGGGAGATTCCACACACTGCAGCTTCTCTGAGCTGGATTAAGGCAGGAGTGGGAGAGCAGGAAAGCCCTCCATGGATGCTGCAGTCGGGAGGAGATTTTGGAATGAGCAGCAAGCCAAGTCCAGCTCCTGCAGCAGCCGTGGCTCAGCCTGGCCATGGGCAGTGCTGCCTCGGGCTGGACACGCTGCTGCCTGGGCTGATCCCAAATTCCAGGATTGCTCCTCAGGCCAGGGAATCCCAGGGATTGGGGGGAGAGTCTGGATGGGTGGCTCGGTGGGGTGTGATCCATCTGCATGGATTCACCACGGAGAGGAACAGGGAGACACGGCCATGGCATGGCCATGGTGGCAGGGTTGGAATGATGAGCTTTGGATGAGCTTTAAGGTCCTTCCCAACCCAAAAAAAACCCCATTCTGTGATTCCAGGATTGTCCCCAGTCCAGCCACAGATTTGGAATGGCTTTTGTGGGAGGGATGGATGGATGGATGGATGGATGGATGGAGGGATGGATGGATGAAGGGATGGATGGAGGGATGGATGGATGAAGGGATGGATGATGGATGGATGGATGGATGGATGGATGGATGGATGGAGGGATGGATGAATGGATGGATGGATGGATGGAGGGATGGATGAATGGATGGATGGATGGATGGATGGATGGGGCATGGATGAAGGGATGGATGATGTATGGATGGATGGATGGATGGATGGAGGATGGATGAAGGGATGGATGGATGAAGGGATGGATGGATGGATGGATGGATGGATGGATGGATGAAGGGATGGATGGATGGATGGATGGATGGATGGATGGATGGATGGAGGCTGTCAGAAAACACCTGGCCCCAGGTGGACACTGGGCACTTCCTCTTGCCCCAGGCTGAGGGACAAAAGGTGGAGGAACCAATGGACCCCCATCATCCCCAGGATGTTCCCAAAACTTCCCATTCCTCCTGTGGCTGGCCTGATGCCCCCACAGGGTGAAGAAGGGGTGGAAATCTCAAAGCCAAAGGTGCCAACTGCAGCACAGGGAGAGAAGCTCAGCCAGGCAAAGGGAGCTGAGGAAGCCTCTGCTCTGCCTCCAGGGAATCCCTCAAATCCCTCTGAGGAGCCACCAGCACACCCTGGTCCCTTGGGAATCATTAGAGGCTTTTTTTCTTTTCTTTCTACAGCCAAGAGAAAAGAGCTCAGAAGAAGAGGATTTGGGGAGTTCAGGCAAAAAACTCCAGGTGAGGGAGGTGCTGACAGAAAAGCAAAGCTGAGCCGACTGTTGAATTTCAATTTTAATTTGGATGCCTAAAAAGAAGGAGCAAAACTGAATTCCAGAGCAAACCACACCAGAACCACAAGGAAAAGTCTTCCTTCCTTTCCTGACCCCTCACCCCCTTCAGGTTTTGGCCAAAACTCTTTGGCAGCTTCTCAAGTTTTGGTCACCTCCAGCAAAACAGACTTTTGGCAACCGAACTTTCCAGGCAATTTTTTTTTCCCCTGCTGCTGGATGCACAAAAATCTGGAAAAGGCAGTGAAACGTTGTCCCTCCCTTTTCCCTGGTGATGGAGAGGGAAGATCCATGAACTTCCTTTCTTTTAACCCAACAGCAGAACCCACCCCGGTTCTGAGCAAACAGCACAAACACCTCACCCAGAATCGAGCAAATTCTCATCAAACTGAACTTAAAATTTTATTTCCAGCTCAGCCAAGGGCCAAGGCAAGGAGCTGGGATGGCCTCAAGAGCACTGTCAGATGCTCTCCAGCTGCTGGAGGAGAGAGGGTTGATGGTCAGCCTCACCCTCTGGGACTCCTCTGCCACCTCCAGCCCTGTGGGGCAGGAGAGAGGCCGCTTTTCCAGGTGATGTGACAGGGCCTGAGGGATGGAAAGCTCCCAGGATGCTTGGGAAGGGAAAAGAGCCGTGTTTGGCTCTGTGGAGCTGGGAGGAGGCTGAGGAGATGGTCCAAGGATCCCACCTCTTAGGTGGGTTCATTGTAGAAAAGTATAAAGACAGGTTTCAAGAATAAACCAAAATTGGAGTCATCAGCCTTCTGATCACGAGTCTGCGTCTTTCTTCCGTGTCCAACAGCGACAGGAGGGGGTGGATTTGGGATGTGGTGGCAACAAGGCTCTGCTGGCCTGGCTGGAAGTGAGCTGCAGCAAAGGGAAGGTGCTCACCATGGGAAAAGGGGTTGGAGATGGCTAAAATGGAAAAGTAGGTCCCACTGGGTGCTGGGCAGGGCACAGGACGTGGCCACCGTGGGATTTTAGGGTGCTCAGCACCCTGAAGAACTGGGACTTTCTTAGTCACAACTTTAAAGGGATAATCAGTCAGATCCATGGGTTAAATCCCCCTGGGATTTCCAGGGGGGAAATTTGCTTAGCAGGGTCTACGATCAAATCCTTTAATTTCCTGGATTAGGAAGTCAGGACAGCTTGTCATTTGTCCTGTGGGGAGGAAGTGACAGAAACCTCATTGCTTTCCTGGAGCTTTTCAAACCAACTGCAAGTGCAGGGAGAGCCTGGAACAGCCCAGCCCATCCCCTGTGCTCCCCCCAGCATCCCAAACTCGGGGGGAAGGAAAACCCCTCATAGGGTTTTTCCCTAAGCAAGGAAAATACTCAATAATTTGGCTCAGATCTTGGTTGTGCTCCTGATATTAATTTTGCCTCTCCCTGGGGAAGAAATGGTTTAGGGAGGGACAAGGGTGGGGTGTTGGGGTAGTTGCTGGAGGGAAGAGGGTGGGAGCAACCAAGGAAACCCAGAATGGGAACTGGGAGAAGAAAAAAGCACAGAGACCTCTCTCAGGAGCTGGGGAAGAAGCAGAGAGACCCCCAACCCTTCCCCTTGGTTCTTCTCCACCCTCAAACTTTGGGATGCAGCATCCCCAGGACACGGCAGGGTGGGTTTGGGGAGGTGGGACACGGCAGGGAGGGGCTGCCAGCATCCCCCCCTCCTGCCTGGCTGTGACACTGGGCATCCCAGCGGCCTCCCTGCATCCTGGGAGGGTGAGGATGAGGATGGAGAGCAGGGAGGCTCCCAGGGGTGGGATCTCTCCTTCCCTGCCCAGAATCCCTGGGAAAAGCAGCGCGGCAGTTTCTGCTCGTGGAGCGGGAGAAGCGGCAGAGAGGAAAAGCAGGGGCTGGGTTCGCGGTGTTGTTTTTGTTGTATTTCGCTTTTCCACCCAAAAGCAACAGGAAGAGGTTTCATCACTTGGTGCTGGGCAGGCAGGGCGGGCAGGAGGCTCCGGGGGCTGGGATGGCCCCGCTCCCCTCCCGGGAAGGGCTGGATTAAAATCCAGGCGGGTGATCCGCGCTGCGATGGGCTGCGCTGCGGGGCCAGGGAGGAGGAGGAGAAAGATGAGAAGAAGAGGAGGAGGAAGAGGGGCAGGCAGCTTCCCCTTTCCCCCGCGCTGCCCTCGCCTCCTGCCCAGCGCTCCGGAGCAGCCCCATCCCATGGAAGCGGCGCCTGCCAGCAGTGAATCACCTCCCGTCCTCCCCGCCTCGCTGCCAGCCACTGCCATCCCTCCCTGTCCCCTCCATCTGCTGTCCCCGCACAGGTGACCGCTGCTGGCACCGCGCTCCGGCACCGCTCCCCCACCCCGGCTCTGCCCCGGGTATTTCCTCCTGTATCCCAAACCACTTCTCCTGCATCCCAAACCCCTTCTCCTGCATCCCAAACCCCTTCTCCTGCATCCCAAACTCCTTCTCCTGCATCCCAAATCCCCTCTCCTGCATTCCAACCCCTTCTCCTGCATCCCAAATCCTCTCTCCTGCATCCCAAACCCCTTCTCCTGCATCCCAAATCCTCTCTCCTGCATCCCAAACCCCTTCTCCTGCATCCCAAATCCTCTCTCCTGCATCCCAAATCCCCTCTCCTGCATCCCAAACTCCTCTCTCCTGCATCCCAAATCCTCTCTCCTGCTCCATTCTCTGGCAAAACCACCCCTCCCAGCTGGGCTTTGTTGCGGGTCTGTCACGACACAAAGCACGAGGATTTGGGAGATCTTTCCTGCTGAGAACGAGGGGCAGGGCAGAGGCAGCTGGGACGAGGGAGAATCCAAGGGGCTGGGAACCTCTGCTCCGCCTGTGCCGTTTCAGCACAGCCCAACAAAGCTGGGAGTGGTTTCAGGAATGTTTGTCACACAGCTGGGCCGTGCACACGGGATGTTTGGGTTCATATTTAGCCCAAATAATGTGCAGCCCTCTTGGACTGCACAGGGAAAGTTTGGGGGAGAAGGGGCTGGGGGGAACAAGGAAAAGGTGCTGTGAAGAGAATCATCTTCTTCCCCAGCTGCTCTCAGCCTTTGAGTCACATCCATCCATCCATCCATCCATCCATCCATCATCCATCCATCATCCATCCATCCATCCATCCTCCATCCATCCATCCCTCCATCCATCCATCCATCCATCCATCCATCCATCCATCATCCATCCATCCATCCATCATCCCTCCATCCATCCATCCATCCATCCATCCATCCATCCATCCATTTGGGGTTGGTGGTGGTGGGGTGAGGGATGGGAGGGCAGTGAAAACCAAAACCCCACCGAGCTGCTGATACAGATGACCCCTGAGGCTGAGGTTTTCCCAGCCGGATTACCTGGCCAAGCTGCATCCCTACAAAAGGCACTGGGTTGTGCAGCCTGTCCCTGCCCGTGGTGGGGTGGCTGCTGGGGACACGCCGAGCCCTGCACAGGCTGCTCCTGACTTTTGGCACGGCCACAGAAGGGCTTAAGGCTGCAAATCCTGTCTGAGCAGGAAGTTACCGAGCTGGCATGGCAGGAGCACGGGTGAACAGCCACGGTGCCCACATCCCAGCCTGCAGGAGCTGGCTGTGGCAGGGAGGGAGGGACAGAGGGAAGGATGGGACACTCTGAGGTGGCTGAGCCTGGGGTGGCCTGGGCTGGAGGTGGGAATGTGCCTGCTGTGAGTCAGGTGTGTCCTTGTCATCCTGGCTGACAGGGATACACCACCAGCAGGAGCAACAGCTGATCCTGATCCTATCCCCTGACCCCCTCAGCATGGGCAGGAGCAGGGAGGGAGGTGGCAGGGAGGTGGCAGGGAAGGAGGGAATGCTCAGTTCCAGCAGCAGCAGAGCCTGTTGGAGGCTGCCAGCCCAGGCTTTGCTCCTCTTGGATTGCACAGGGAAGGTTTGAGGGAGAAAGGGCTGGGGGGGGAAAAAGAAAAGGTGCTGTGAAGAGAATCACCTGCTTCCCCAGCTGCTCTCAGTCTTTGAGTCATCTCCATCCATCCATCATCCATCCATCCATCCATCCATCCATCCCTCCATCCATCCCTTCATCCATCCATCCATCCATCCATCATCCATCCATCCATCCATCCATCCATCCATCCATCTCTCCCCCTGTGTTTCCCTCCCTGACACTTTGTATCCCTCATGGAAAGGACAGAGAGACCAGGAAGGGATGGAGAGAGCACATTCACCCCACACGAGACCTGCTGGGCTCCGGGTGATGCCCTCAGTGACCCCAGCAGAGGGACAGAGGGACATCAGAGGTACCAGACAGACAGCTGGGCTTGGATCCTGTTCTGAACAGCACCCCAAGGCTTGGCCAAGCCCAAGGCTGCTGTGAGCTCCACCTTGCACCAACCTGCAGATGCCCACCACGAGCTGCTGTCCTCCAGCAGCGCCCCTACTACAACAAAAGCTCTTCTCCCACCACTGCTGGGCTGAGGTGACTCCTGCAAACCCCGAGCTCCAGCTGGCTGCCAGGGCCTCAGCAGGGAACAGCAGCACTTCTCCAAAGGCCACAGACAGAGCAATCCTCCCTGGAGTCAAGGTTGCCCCAAGAGGGGCTGGTGGGAGACCCTGCCCCACCTGGGCATCAGCTCAGCCCCATCCCTGCAGCCAGATCAGCTCTGCCCCATCTTGGCTTTCTTTGTCCCTGCTGTCCTGACCCCAGGAAGGGACACAAGGGGCCCTTAACCCCCACTCCTTCTCCTCTTTCTCCCTCTCCATGGGCAGCAGGAGCCCCTCGGACAGCACGAGGCGGGATTAGGGTCAGCAGCCAGCCCCGCCAGGCACCCAAAAAGCAGCAGCAACCCGAAATCAAAGGCAGCCCAGACAATGGCAGAGCTGCAGGCTCAGGCCTGGCAGAGCATTAAGCAGCAGCATTACCGGGGAGAGCCGGTGGGGACATTACCGGGGCCGGGGAGCGCCGCTGGGGACATTACCGCCACTCGCAGAGCACGGCTGCAGCAGTTTTGCTTTTTTTTTTTTTTTTTTTTTTTCCTGGGTTTTGCCGGGCTGCGTTTCCATTTTCCTCAAGAAAATACCTGTTTGGCTCTAAGAACCTCCTGCACTTTGCTGCTCGGCTCTCGGGGGCTTTTCCTGCCTGCCCGACGTCAGCCTTGGCCGGTGCTGCTGCAGCGTCCTGAGGGAGCATCCAAACACTCCCCTTCTCCCCTCCTCACTGCCAGCTTGTCTTCATTTGCTTCCTTCCCCTATTCTCCTCCAGTTTCCCTTGCTGAAGTGGAATGACACTGTGCTAATTTGTGGCCCAGCTCCTCCTGAGACTCTGGAGCTTTAATTATATTTTTTTCTCCTGGTTGGTGCGAGGCTGGGCTATAATTATGCCAGGAAGAGCATTACTTAGGACTGACCTGGGAGCAGCATTCCCTCTGGGAGCCTGGCTGCTCCCAGGAATTCTTATTTAAGGTGCTGGACAGCAGATCCCCCGTGCAGCTTGTGCTGGGGAGAAGTGTTTGCCACGGGCCACCCATCCCTGGGACTCATCCCTGACACCAGTGATGGTCCCTCCTGCCATAACCAGCCCAGCCACTAATTACAAACCCTTGAACTGTGGAAGCAGGAGGAAACCCTGGGGAGGTGTAAGGTCTGTCTGCTCTGCTTTAGAGCCACCATAACCCATCCTGGAGAGCTGGAGTCAGCCCTGATCTACCCCGACATTCCCTGTGCTTCCATCCTCCCCAGCACGTGGCTCTGCCAAAAACCAGGGGCTGGGATGAGCTCCCTGGCCCACCTTCGTTGCCTGGATGTTTTATTTCAGTGGATGATGACACACTAATTTGCCTGAGGTATCAATTAGCACTAATGAGACGGGGCTCGGGGTGTCCAGTGCACCCTTCCATCCTTCCAGGGTGGCAGCAGAAGGAGTGCTGGCTCTTGGCTGATTTGGGAGGGAATGAAGATCTCCCAGAGCCCTCAGGGAACACCCTGAACATTTCTTTTATCCAGGCTGGAAAAGAGCTCCCTCCTTGTCTCCCTCTGAAAGCTGGTCATGGAATCATGGAAAGATTTGGGTTGGAAGGGATCCTAAAGTTCATCCAGCTCCACCCCTGCCATGAGCAGGGACACCTTCCCTATCCCAGGGCGCTCCAAGCTTTCTCCTGGCCTTGGACACTTCCAGGGATGGGCCAGCTGCTACCAGCAGGAGTTCCTCAGCCCTCATTCACATCCCTTCTGCCCCCTTCACCTGAACAATTCCAGCGAGTCAGGGGGAATTATGCCTTCTCCCACTTCAATTACAGCAAAGAGAACTTAGGAGAATCTCCTCTTGACCCTAAAAGAAACCCCACAAACGTGCAGATAGCACCGTGCTCTACTCAGACTCCAACAACTTTAGGAAAGCAATTTACTTGTCTCCAGCACACTGTGTTTTTAGCCTACTTCCCTCAGGAAATGGGGCTCACTCCTGTGATTGTGCTGTTTATATATCTATATGCCATCACTCCCACACTAATAACTTTTGAACGTGTTGGCCAATTCCAACCAAATCTGACAGAGCGGCAGAGTTTTCAAAAAACACTGAATTCTTACAAATTTAATGAAAGCCGTGGGTGGGCACATTTTTTTTTTTTTAATTTTTTATTTTTTTTTTCCCCCCACCAAGGGAAAGGCTGCAGAGTGAACTCAGTGTGATCAGACAGTGAATACACACACACACACATGCACAGCCACGCCAGGTGCTGGGAAATTGGAGCTGATGTTGGCATTAGAGGGGGGGATGTTCCACCCCTGAGCCCCAAAACCTCGGGAACGAGCAGCAGGATTCTCCCCCAGCTGTGTTTTTTGTGGCATTTGCACGACGCAGCTCGGTGTGGGCGCTGCGAGGGGAGGGTTCCTTCATTAGGAAGCTTTAAAATTAATCGGACTAAGATTAATAAGAAAGCTTTTCTAGCTGGATCTCAGTATGTAAAACCTTGCTCTGCTCTGGTTCTGCAGGCTCAGGGACTCTGCCAAAACCCTGGCGAGGGGGGAGAGCTCGAGCTGAGGGATTGGAGGTTTCAGACAAAGCGGTTTAAGGTAAAAGAGCAGAGATTTACATGGGATATTGGGCAGGAATCCTTCCCTGGACCCACCTAATCCCATCCATCTCCAGCTCTCCATCCTCCACCCTCCACTCCCCACCCTCCCTGCTGCTCTCCAGCACAGCCCTGGGCCACGCAGCCAGCGCAGGGCAGGGGGGTCTTCACACCTGGCATTCCTGACTCGATGTTTTTCCCTTCTCTCCCATAATTAGAGGTGCAATATTACATGCCAAGAGCTCACTGAGCATCTCTTCCAATCCCACTCTCCTGATGTCCCAGGATCATTGGGGTAGAGGATGTTCTCAGACCCAGCATCCCATGGCAGACTGGAGCCCCACATTTCCAGGATCCATCCCACAGCACACTAGAGCTCCACATTTCCAGGATTCCAGCCTTTCGAGGCATTCCCATCCATCCCCAGATCACAGGGAAAGATCTGGTCTTCCCACTCCTCTGCAGCCTGCTTCCTACCTGCCATTCTAGTGGGATTTTTAATTTTTTTTTTTTCCAACCATCAGCTCGAAAACATCATCAAGCCCAAATGTGCTCCCAAAGCAGGCCCGGGAGGCTCATTCATATTGCAGATAAGCCCTTGGCAGACGTGCTGATAAAGATTTCAAGTGTGACTCTGCATACAAATATTCCAGAGCCAACAATTAATCCAGGCACAGGAGGCTCAGGAGGTACCTGGGTTTTTCCCCTAACCCCAGCCCTTCTTCCCAGCCTGGCTGCTAAATATAGCTCTTGCTCACAAAACAGAAAGGAATGACATGCTCTAATAAACCACCCCAAAATGTGATACAAAGAGCTCTGGATCCTCCAGAGGAGCTTTTCCTCCTCGTCTCACCCCTGGTCCTGGAGCTTCCTGCAAGGCACAGAGCTCCAGGTGCCTTTTGGGCTGGAGCTGGCCCTGCTTTGAGCTGGGACCTTATTTCAACTTCAGGTAAATAGACAACTTGAATGGCTCATTTCCCCCTTCCCTCCTGCTGCTTTTCAGCGAGATCAGATCCCAGCTCTGGATCTCTGAGCAGTTCCATGAGGGCTGCACAGGGAGAAGGGGCATTACTGGGCACCCAGATCTGCTGTTTACCAACAGAGCCTCAGCCAGGGCAAGCCCTCCCCAGGCCTGAAGCCACACATTTGACTGGTTTTCCACTCAAAACCCCTTTTGGGAATGGAAATAGCTGGGAATCCTCCCAGCACAGACCAGCCCTGGGGTGGTTCCTCTTTGCCATGAGGCAGTCAGAAGATCTGGGGCAAACAGCATCTTAGGAGCTCTTCTGCTTATCCAAGAGCAGAGGGAAAAATGGGATAAATAACCCAGTACCTCCTAAGTGACAGCTCTCAGCCTGTGACAGCCACCAAGGTGCCACCCTCCCTTGCCCAGGCTGCCCTGCTCCGGTGACCCTGTGTCACCCTAGGACACCCTGCGTGGCCTCCCTGCCTCTCTTGGGGAGGTTGTACATCCCCAGCCCACTGGGAATTACCAGAGGGACACCTGGGCTTGGTTCCACCTCATTCTGAACAGCACCCCAAGGCTTGGGTAAGCCCAAGGCTGCTGTGAGCTCCACCTTGCACCAACCTGCAGATGTTCACCACGAGCTGCTGTCCTCCAGCAGCGCCGCTACCACACAAAAACTCTTCTCCCACCACTGCTGGGCTGAGGTGACTCCTGCAAACCCCGAGCTCTAGCTGGCTGCCAGGGCCTCAGCAGGGAACAGCAGCATTTCTCCAAAGGCCACAGGCAGAGCAATCCTCCCTGGAGTCAAGGTTGCCCCGAGAGGGGCTGGTGGGAGACTCTGCCCCACCTGGGCATCAGCTCAGCCCCATCCCTGCAGCCAGCTCAGCTCTGCCCCATCTTGGCTTTGTTTGTCCCTGCTGTCCTGACCCCAGGAGGGGACACAAAACCCTTTTGGGGCCCTTAACCCCCACTCCTCCTCCTCCTCCTCCTTCTCCATGGGCAGCAGGACCCAGCACAAGGGTCAGATAATTAGGATTAGGGACACCTGGGCTTGGATCCACCTCATTCTGAACAGCACCCCAAGGCTTGGGCATGCCCAAGGCTGCTGTGAGCTCCATCTTGCACCAACCTGCAGACGCCCACCACGAGCTGCTGTCCTCCAGCAGCGCCCCTACCACACCAAAAACAATCATCCCACCTATCCCCAGTCCCCAGGGCGGGATCCCAGCTCAGACACAGCAGGATGGGCAGGGCCCCCCCTTACCTGGACGCCGCGATCTCCGCTTTCTGCTTGGCGATGGTGGCCGCCCTCTCGGCCGCCTCCACGGCCCGATCCACCTTCTCCCGGATCTTGCTGGCGCGCAGCGGGATGAGGTTCTTCCTCTTGCCGCTGACCAGGATGTTCTGCTTGTACTTGCCCTCCTCCTTGGTGCCGTCGGGGAAGGTCATGCAGCCATAGCCGTGGCGCTTGTTGTTGGCCCACTCGCCCTCGTACTTGAGCCCGTCCGAGCGCTGGCTGACGCCCGAGCCCGAGCGCTTGTCGTTCTTCCACTCGCCCACGTAGATCTCGGTGGTGGTGGCGTCGATGTCGTCCTCGATGACCGAGAGCTCGGCCTCGCCCTCGCCCAGGCTGATGGTGGAGTTGATGTCGCTGGCGGTGGAGCTGACCGTGCTCATGCCGGCCTCGCTCCGGAACGAGCTCTGCTTGCTCCGCTGGCTGGCCAAGGAGCTCTTGGACTCGGACTTGCGGAGCTTGAGCCCGCTCAGCAGCGAGCGCCGGAAGATGCCTTTCTTCTTGCTCTTGAGGATCTCGGCGTCGCTGTGGGCCATGAGGACGAAGCCGCCGCGGGACACGGCCGGGCTGCCGGCCACGGCGGGCGAGGCGTCGGGGTGCAGCGCCGTGCCGTTGGTGTGCTCGCTGCGCAGGGAGTTGATGGACGTCCTCAGGGGTGACCTGATGACCGCAGCCATGCCGTAGGGAACGCTCTGCCGGACGCCGTAACCCTGGCGCATCCCTCCGACCCACTGGCCCTGGTATGTCCCTGAGGAGAGGGAGAGAAGAGCAAACAGAGTGGAGGGGGAGGTTATGGCATCGAGCTCCTCTGGGTGAAAAGGTAACGCTTACAGAATTAAGGATGTCTTGTAGTCATGGTTCGTGCTGTGATGTTTTGGTTTCTCTGAAACTTTTTCCCAGGCACTGTTCTGTCAACAAGAGACATGTTTTCCTAACTGTAACCATGTTTCACATTCCTTTCCCTAGGAGAGACTTCTTAATGTCTCTCTGACTTGACTGATGTAGTTGAAAAAGTTTGTCTTTTTTCCACCCCTTTGGGTGGTTCTTTGTAAAATAGTATAAAGGGAAAAAATTCCTGGGTAATAAAAACTAATTTGAAGTAATTTTCAGCCTTCTGACCTCAGGAGTCCGTGTCATTGTTAATGTTGTTAAACAGCGTCAATGTCTAATTTTTCAGGTTCAAAAGGCGCCTTGGGAAGGTGAGGGAGCCACCAGCCCCATCAGAGATCCCATGTGGATGACCCTGTGAGCGTACCTTGAACGGCTCTGTCAATTCCTTCTGGAATTGGCCAAGCATCCACTGGCACACCAACTAGACAGGTGGGAAATGGCTTTTCTGGGGTTGCATTGGACAAACAAATGGTCTCTAAACCTGATGCATTAGCTAAAGACACCCAGACAGTTGTTTTAGGTTGGCTAATCAGCAAATTTGCACTACTAAAAGCAAGCAAATTACTAAAAGCAAGCAAGCAAAAAAAGCATAAGCACAACATTCAATTTGACCTGTATTTCCCTTAAACTGTCCTCTAACAAAAGAATTCTACAACACTGCTGATCCCTGAACATTGGTCTTTGGTTGATTGGTTGATTGATCCCCCAGCCTTTCACAGCTGTGGAATCCCAGTCCCATGTCCAGGACCAGGATTGCAGTGTCAGGTTGTGGAGGGAAAATGGGTTGGGTTGCAGGCTTGCACTCCAGCTGCAGCACGGCAGTGTTAGAAACCAGGCAAGGCACCAAGGAACCACCCCTTGGATCAATCCCTAATGGGAAAGGGAAGGGAGCAGGGGGTGGGATGGGGGAATGGTTATCCAGGAGCACACTCCAATCCCATCCACGCCGCTGGCAGCGATGGCATCTCACAGTGGATGGATAATGTACAACAATACATTTATTTATACACACACTGCCTTCCTCCGGTGTGCCGGGGAAGGAACCAGCTCCATGGAAATGAAGCCTTACAGGGAGAGATCCATTTGGATATTCCCCTTGGAATTGTGCCCCCGTTGGAGCTCCTACATTTGCGTGGGCACTTCCTGGAGTTTCTTAACCGGTTGTTGGTGGCACGAAAGACACACAGGGCTCCAGCACAGCACTGGGAATGGGGGGGACAAGGAACCCACCCAGCCTGGGGGGCACAGCTGGACCTCAGCACCCTCCCTGCGCACCGAAATGCGGGGTGGGTGGTAATCTGCTCCGGGTTCCTGATCCCACCCCCTCCTGCAGCTCGGAGGTTGGCACAATTCCAGGCCTTATCCCAGCCGGTTGAACTGCAGGGCTTGTTTTTATTCTTAGGTCGGCTTAATCTTCTCCGGACCAGCTCAAGGTGCAGCGATGGCCTAAGCCCTCCTGGGGCAGATCGAGGAGCCCGAGGATGGCTCCTCACCAGGCTCTGGAGCTGCTGGAACGCTGTGAGCAGTCCCAGCCCTGGGATGTGAAGAGTTGGGATGGGCACAGGCAGCACCTCGCAGTGGTGGGACCTCCCTTTGTGCCAGCCCTGCTCCCACATGCCCAGGGAGTCTTAAAATAGACCTGCTGAAATAGTGAACCCTGCGTGAGTCGGGCCAGCCCTACCCCAGGACTCCCTGAGGAATTTCCCTGCCCGATTCTGGGGCTCAGCAGTGGCTGTGAAGAAGAGATCTGGGCTGGAGCAGCTCATGCTGAGCACAGGAGCTGCTCCCTGAGAGTGTGAAACCAGCACCTGGCCACATTTTGGAGGGTATTTTGGGGTGCTGCAGCTGCCTTTTAGCTGCCAGTGCTTTGCACAAATCCCCCAGGATTTGGGCATCCTCCCCTGTGCTCCGGTGGCATTACATTATTGGGGTGGCAGCTTTGTGCACCCCCAAAAAGACCAGAGGGTCCAAGCTGGGGACCCCACAGAGCCTGCCCTGGAGAAGGGATGTGGAGAGGCAGGGGCAGGCAGGACTTACTGAGGGTTTATAGGATTAGCACTGGGATTAGGGCAGACAGTGGGATTAGGGCAGGGACTGGCAGGGCAGGGTGAGGAGGTGGTGACAGGGAGAAGGATGGGGGACAACCTGTGAGATGCAGCTCAGGGGACACAGCAGACATGTCCTGGGGCAGGAGTTGAGCAGCGAGCCTGCCTTGTCCCCTGTGCTGTCCCCAAAAACGGGGAGCAGCCAGTGCCGTGTGCACAGGGCTCTCTCCATGCCTGGGATGGTGGCTGTGGCAGGGGAGAGTCTGCCAAGGTGTCCCTGCATTCCCTGGAGACCTGGCAGCACCTCTATTCCCTTTCTGGCTCCATCTCAGAGTATCTCAGCAGGACAATGGAGCCAGAAAGGGGAGAGATTCCCCCCAGCACCCCGAGTTCCCTCACCAAGGAGCCTTCAGGGTGGCTTGGGATGCCCTCACACCATCCTCCTACTTCCCTGGAGATGGATTCAGTGAGTTTCAGGGAAAGATGCCAGTGTGGGCAAGGGCACAGGGCGAACAGGTCCTGCATGAGATCCACCAGATCCCACCCTGCCCAAGTCCCCATCTCCCTTTCCCTTGACTCCATCCCTGACCCCACACAGGTCCCTCAGCCTCCTCATCTCCTGGCAAATGTGCAGCTGAAAAGGCTCCCTGGATGAAGCTGGAGCAGCGTGAGGGATCACAGCCCTGTGCTGAAAACCTGAGGGACTGGCAGGGAGCAGAACAAAGCGCCGCGGGCTGGAGCGTGACAGCGCGGCCCGGCCGGAGCAAATTGGTCACAGCAGGTCACAGCTGCAGCCTGTGCGTGTCCCCAGGCACGCTGAGGTGCCCGGGATGCTGCCATCCCTGCCTGGCCTTCAAACCTGCTCCTGGAATGGCACAGCTGCCAGGAGCAGCCTGGGCATCTCCTCGGCATCTCCTCGACATCTCCTCGGCAGGGCAGATTTTCCAGCCACTCTGTCCTGCCTGTCCTCTTCCAGCACCGTGGAGCAACTCCCAACCCCCAGCTCTGCTTTCACGGGTGTCTGTTGCTTCCCTGCAGGAGGCAGCAGCAGGGATTATCCCTAGGGATTGCCTCAGAGGCCACGCTCGTGTCCCTGACAGCCACCGAGACATCTGGGCAGCTTCATGGCCACCAGCAGATCAAAGAGCTTCCTGTCAGGGAGCTGAGTCCTTCCTCAGCCAGCAGCGCTCCTTCCTTCCCCTGACTTCATTATGCTCTAAACCCCTGGATATCCCAGGATTTGGCCATGGATAGCAGGAGCTCCGGAGCCATCTGATCTGCATTGCTAAGCGCCGCCACCTCCTCCCCGAGCCCCGCTCAGCTTAACCTCTGCCCCAACATTTGCAGATATGTGCACAAAGCTTGATCTCACAAGGAGCCCGGAGACTCCTTCTCCCTGCAGAGGAAAGAGGATTTCACCACATTCCCCTTCACGTGCCAGCACGGACCGGCTGCAGCTGCAGCAGGATGGGGCTGGGAGCGGCGGAACGAGCACTTCTGCTGGGACACCTCACCTCTGCTGAGTGAAGGATTCCAAGGATTTTGGTTCTGAGCACCTCACAGGGTCGGCAGGCAGGAGGGGAACGTGCTTCCCTTGGGATGGGAAGCAGGGAGCAATCCAAGGCCAATCCTGGCCACAAACCCCTTGTATTACCCAAGCCAGAGGAGAGCCAAAGGCACCGAGATGGAGGAGAATCCCTGGGGAGGAAAATGTCCCAGCCTCTTCTTTCAGCCATGCAGGGCACTCCTGTGGATGCCTCCAAGATGCCACAAATACCCCTCCCACTTCTGGGTGGCCCTTTTGCATGGGGCAAAAAGGACACAAAGAGAGAAGGAAGTCTTGGACATGGAAAAGTCAAGATAAAGGTGATGCCACGAAGGGTGAGGAAGTGGCCACGTCCATGCCAAGCAGAGCTAAGAAGAGGACACAACCTGAGGCTAGGAGAAAACAACTGGAGTCACTCCAAAAGATGGATTGGAGAGAATATCCCTATTTCAGAAACAACTGTTGAAGTGTAAGAAAGGGAACAGGCTCATGGGAAAGACAGGGATCGATGGAAACACGGAGAGAAGAAAACAGCAGTGCTGTTGGACACATTCACTGGTGTTCCTAATCCTGAATTTGGGGTTTTTTTTGGCTCATTCCCCTTGGAACAGGGCTGGCTTGTTTCCAGAGCTCCTGCAGGAATTGCCATTGCCCTGAGGAGCGTGCAGAGCCCCATCCTTGTCCAGAGGCAGCAGGGCTGAGAGCAGAGAGCGGGAAGTCCCTGCTCTGGGAAGCATCATTCCTGATCCTCCAGCAGTGACAGGGAGCAGCGCTTCCTCAGCATTTGGCTAAAATCCATCCTGGGAAGAGAGCTGAGAGTCTGCAGGGCAGCTCCTGGTGGCCCCATAACGCCAAAATCCCCCAAATCAGGGCTGGCCAGGGTTTGCACCTTGCAGCAAAGAGGAAGGGGATGAGCAGGACCCTGAACCTTCACATTCCCTGCTGGAAACAGGGATAAGGCAGCAGCATTCCAGCAGTTCAGCTGGGTTTGGGAACCCTAAGGAAGCTCCTGTTTGCAAAGCTCTCCATGAGGATCAGAGGCATGGCAGGAAGAGCGACGTCTTTCTGTGCATTTCCGTTCCTCTGCCAAGGAGATTTTGGGGATTTTGCTGGGGAGAGGAGGAAGGATCTCCAGCTCATCCCTCTGGGATCCAGGCACTGTGGGGATCCAGGGCTGCTCCCTCTCACTGACAAGGTCTTCTCCATGGCTGCGGAGGGGCAACCAAGTCATGGCTTGCTGTCCCAAACTAAGGAATTTCCTGGGCCTGGAGTCCTTTCCTGCTTCTGGAGAGATGGTGAAACCCCACAGTGATGCCCAGGGAAATGTGGCTTTATAACAAATAAACATCCCAAAGAGCTCCCTCAGGAACAGCTGGAGTTTGAACAACACAGGAGGAAGCCCAAAGGGAGGAGGTTGGTCAGGTACGTGGGGCTTCCTCTGGCTTAAGGTGGGATCGTGCACTTGGATATAAACCTGGTCCATGATGTTGGAAGGAGATAAAATTAAGGATTTTTTGGGGTTGGAATGACTGCATTTTCTTTTCCCCCTCTGCCCACACCCAAGATTTGGCATTTTGTAGTTGCTGAGCCCTCTGGCCCCACTCCAGGAACACCATTAAGGAGAAGCTCTATGGCTGCTCCCAGGCTTTTCCCAAACCCACACGGCCAGTTCCACATCCTGCAGGATGAATCCTTTGGCAAACACATGGATAAAGCCCACGGGAGGTTTGCACAGACCTGCCCTCTTCCAGTTCCTCCTGTGCAGACATCCAAGCAGGAAATTTGGGATGTTGTGAAGCACTTTGAGGGCACTGGACACACGTGTGTCATTATCACAACCCGACCTCAGAAAAAGACAAATGTTTGGAAAAAAATTCCTTCTCCATCCCTAACACTGAGCTAAAAAGCCAAGCACACCCACCACGCTGGGTCAATACTCCCAGGTGAGATGAAATAATCAGCAACAGGGATGCAGCTCCCCAGGTTTGCCTGGAAAATGGGAGCAGCAGGCTCCAAAGGGCAGGAGCTCTGTCCCATCCTTGAGGCACAGCCAGACCCTGATCCCGTGACTGTGCTGGGCACCAGCAGCATTCCCAAGCTCCCATCTCTCCTTCCCCTACTCAACAAAATCCCAGGAAGGAGGGGGAAGTGGTCCAAAGTGCCCCTCCACTTTTCCAAGCCAGAGTAATTAGGTTTTACAAATTGCTGATTTATCTCACAAAGGATCCTTCCTGGCTTGCTCAGCCCCCCTCTTATCTCTGGCCTCTGCAGCATATTAATTAAAGATGTCCAATGGCAATAATTAGGCCGGGCTCTTGAATTCCGACCGGAGGAGGGAGTTTTGCAGATATCCTCTTCCAGCTGCTCGATATCACAGATCCCAGGAGGGTTCACACATAAATCATCCCAGGAACACCCATCCCAAAGGGGAGAAGTACAGGAGAAAAGAGAAGACTGGAGGGCGCTCACCCAGCCTCAGAGATTGTCACAGAGGGTGTGACAGTGGGGACGTCCTCGCTGGACAGCCTGGGGAATCACTGGGAAAAATGTGACCCTAAATGTTCTGCCTGACTCTATGGGGCCTCCTGAGCACAGGATCTCAGAATCCCAGAATGGTTTGGGCGGGAAAGGACCTCAAAGTTCATGTTGTTCCCACCCCTGTCATGGCAGGGACACCTTCCACTGTCCCAGGCTGCTCCAAGCCCTGTCCAACCTGGCCTTGGGCACTGCCAGGGATCCAGGGGCAGCCACAGCTGCTCTGGGCACCCTGGGCCAGGGCCTCACCATCCTCAAAGAACAATTCATTCCCAGTATCCCATCCAACCCTGCCCTCTGGCAGTGGGAGCCATTCCCTGTGTCTTGTCACTCCATCCTTCATCCAAAGTCCCTCTCCAGCTCTCCTGGAGCCCCTTCAGGCCCTGGAAGGGGCTCTGAGGTTTCCCTGGATCCTTCTCTTCCCCAGGTGAGCACCCCCAGCTCTCCCAGCCTGGCTCCAGAGCAGAGGAGCTCCAGGCCTTGGAGCATCTCTGTGGCCTCCTCTGGAATTGCTCCAGCAGCTCCACATCCTTCTCACATTGGGAAGCCTCAGACCTGGAAAAGCACTGCAGGTGGGGTTTCAGAGGGGGACAATCCCCTCCCTCAACGCCCCGGTCACTGCTTGGATGTGGGGACACATTTTCTGCCAGCACACCGTGTTGTATTCCTCTGGGGAATTGTTTTTTCCCCAGAGACCCCCTAAAGCTGTAACCTTTTTAGTTTAACCCTACCTTTCCCCTATTTCTGACCAATTGGTTCACGGCCAGCTATCTACCCTGGGACAGAGAGTCTAGATAAACCCCTGCTCTTCCTTGTTCGTCCTCTTTGCCCTGGGATCTCCTTCAAGAATAAAGCCTTGGAACATTCCCCTGAGGTAGGAGCCTCTTTTGAATCTTCTACCCTATCCTTGAAGCACATCCCCCCCAAAGCTCCCCAGAAACTGAGCTAGCACAGCAGCCAGGGGGCCGGGCAGGGCAGTCCAGCTGAGTGACTTCCCTGCCCTGCCCTGTGCCCAGCTGCTGCTCTCCTGCCCCAAACCCTCCCCTAAATCCCACACAGGCATGGCATGGGTGGCATGGGAGATGCCACCTGCACTGCCCACCTCAGAATGTGGGACTCAGCGACGCTGCCCGTGTCCAACACCGCAGGGATACGGAATCCACAGCAAATTATCCCCCCTCCAGCCCTGCCAAGCTTTTCCAGCACCAAGCCACGCTAAAAACACAGTCAGATGCTTCTGCTGTGGCTGCTAATTTGCCAAAAATATGCTCTGGTAACTGCTTACACAGGGGAAGGAATAAAGTATGGATTTTTGAGTATGCAAATCTAATCTGCAGGCACGAACACGTGATGGGTGTTAGTCATAGTGCTAATGCTGGGTGCATCCAGACATGGTGGGCACAGCCAGGGCTGGGCATCCAGGGAGGCATTGAGGGGAAGGGGGAGAGGATGAGGAGGATGAGAGCTGTCAGGGGCTGCTGTGCTCCTGCCTGGGTGCAGAATTAAATCTGGTTTGTGGGGAGGGCAATCAATAATAAAGAATTACAGCTCGTGCCAGCATGGTCAGCTTGTACTTCTGCAAGCAAGGAGCCTCCATCTAAAGGAATCAAGCAGTGGAGCTGCTGGGTTTGGATGGGGTTTGGAAGGAGATGGCTTTGGAAGGGGGAGGGATGGGAGCAGGGATGGGTTTGGAACAGCCAGAACCTGTGCAGGAGCAGGAGCCGGGGGCTGCAGGGAGGAGATGGATTTCTACAGCCTCAGTCCTCAGCCAGGGAATCTGCCACCTCCTCCTCGTCCTCCTCCTCCTCCTCTGGATGCAAATAACAACAAAAGTATTTCTGGCTGAAGTACCATGGAACAGGGATTGCTGAGCCATTCTCCTTGGGGAAAATCACCAGGAAATCACAGGTGGCAAGAATGATCCTCTGCAGGGAATGAGCCCCATCCCAAACACAGGGACACATTTATATCCTCATTGCCTGTCCCAAGGATGCTCTGCAAGCAGCAGGGTGAAGGCTCCTCCCTCATTGGGAAACATAAAAAAAAAAATAAAAATAAATTGTATGGGAATTAATGTTTTCCAAGGCATTTCAGCTGTTTGCTTCAAGGGGAAAAACTCTGTCCTTCAGGAAAAACCAAGCCTGTCCTGAGCATCTCCTCCCTCTTCCCATTGCTTCTGCATGTCCTGCTTCCCTAAACCTGTTTGGAAGTGCCTTTTCCAACCAGAATTCAAGGGAAGGCTTCAAAAAAAAAAAAAAAAAAAAAAAACCAAAAAAAAAAAAAAAAAAAAAACCACAAAAAAAAAAAAAAACCCAAAAAAACCCCCCAAAACAAAACAAACAAACAAACAAAAAAACCACAACAAAGACAATCAAATCTTGGCTTCACTGATTCTGGTGGGGCTCATGGTGCCTCTCAGGCCAGCTGCAATTCCTCTCAAAGCTCCAGGTCCTGCAGGCAGGGGCAACACAACTTTTGAAAGGAAACAACCAAAGAAAGACATCTCTTGTTGTCTGTCCTGGGAGTGGCAAGGGCTGGGTTTGTCAGACACAGGGAAAGTCGAGGAAGCATCATCCCCTGGTGAAATGGGGCCACAGTTTTCCCAGGGCAGCCGAATCCCTGCGGATTCAGCCTCCAACTGGGGTCAAAAGCAGGATGAGGTTTTATCCCCAGGGATGCAAACCACTTTAGGATATTGCTCAGCACCTTTACTAAGGCCAATGTGCTCCTCTCACAAAGCAGAGTGAAATCGGGCTAATGCTGATTCCCTTAATCCCTCCCCCCGTGCTCTAATCCTGCCACAAACTCCGGGATCTCTCCCGTTCCTCAGCGGAGATCCGGGAGCAAGAGCTGACTCCCAGCCCCTCCCAAACTGAGGGCAGCGCTGGGTTTTGGGGGCTGCATCCCTCCCCGAGGTGTGGGAGGTGCTCAGATGGGTGGGATGAGGCTGAGCTCCCCATGGATCGGGGGTAGGAGGCTGCTGCAGGATGGGAGGAGGCAAGAGCAGGGTTTATTTATTCCCTGTGAAATAAATCACGGAGTCACAGAGCGGTTTGAGTTGGAAGGGACCTAAAAGCTCATCTCATTCCATCCCTGCCACGGGCAGGGACACCTTCCACCATCCCAGATTGCTCCAGCTCCCTCCAGCCTGGCCTTGGACACTTCAGACCCTTATTCATTCCAGGGAAACACCTTGCAGACCCCAAGTGACGCCCTGAGCAGGAAATAATACCTCTGCAGTGATCATCTTCTTGTGGAAATCAGCAAAATGAGGGGCCTTGCTCTGGCTGTTCACTCATTCATGAAAATTCATGATGCTCTGCTGTGTGCTGAGAGTGAGTGGAACCTCTTCAGGGAATAATGTTGGGAAAGCAGTGGCTGTTCTTAGGAAATGCTCGTGCATCCATTGTGATTTTTAAGGATTTTTGATGCAAAGGCCAGAATCTGTCTTTGAAGAGCCAATATCAAGCCTCCAAATATAAACTTTTGCCTTTCAAGTTTTGTTTTCTGCCAGCTCCTGATTGCTTTTGTTAAAAAAATACTTCAATTGTGCATTAAACAGCTGAATCCAGGGGCAAATGACCATGAAGACTCTCCTGCAACTACTGCAAACTCCTGCAAAAAAAATCCTTTCTTGCTCAGGAGTTCCACCAGTGCCAAAACCAGACCCAAAGAGACAAAAAAAACCCTCACCAGGCAGATGCTAAACCCCAGTGTTCTCCCCTCAAAGACCATCCCCAAGCTCACCCTGCCCAGCTCCTCCATCTCCAAGTCATGCCTACATTAATACAGCTCATTCATCTACGTCAGTGTTACCTGACTCAAAGCATTCAAAATTCATCAGGTTCATTTTAAAATCGAGGCATTTTTAAACAGAAGGCATTTTTAGCTCTTGTCTGCTGCTTCCCAAGCCTGGAAGAATGACTTTTCTGCAATAGCCTGGGTGGAAACCTTGCTTTCCAAACCGAAGCTGAAAATCTTGCAAAATCACATGATTCCACAAGCTGGAGCTTCTAAAGGAAAAAAAAAATAAAAATGTTCAGCTCCAGGAGCAGATGTCACCCAACCACGAGGAGCCCCATGGGATATCAAATCACATGCAAATATCCTGAGATTTGCATTCAAAGCCATGAGAACCCCACCCCGGTGAAATGTCATTAACACTGTGCAGAGGGGGTTGATGGGCTCGCCAAGGTTGGGGTCCTGCACAATTCCCTGGAGAATCACAGTCTGGATAAAAGACTTGGGAAGATGGAGTGAGGGTCTGAGGCCTGTCTGGCAATTTCTGTCTCATGTTCTTTTCTCCGAGGTCAAAATCCTTCTTCCTCTGTCCTGAGCTGTACCTGAAACTAAGCAGCATGTTCCAGTGAGAGAAGTAATTACCATGAGTTCATAGCATTTATTTTTAATGAGGCTGGTCAGAATCTTCATTTAGTATTTTGATTCATTTTTCTGTGCTCGGCAGCTCCCGACGTCTCCGCTTTTGCTCTCCTAGAACCACTGCAAGCAGCTTCCAGACCCAGTCCAGACAGTGAGATGCTCCATCACCAAAATCTTGCCTTTTTTTAAAATTAATTCTCAGATTCTTAGGGGTTGTTAGGACCAGCTCTGGCCCTGTCTGGGTGCTGCAGGGACGGGAGGATCGAGGATCAGAGCGCTCTTGTGTTTGCTTGTTTCCGCCCACTGTTTAAAGTGCATCAACAATTCCTTCCCGGCAGCAAAACAAGGGAAGAGCTGGTACTTTTAAGGTAATTCTGACATCCGTGCTATGAATAGATGCTGATGGAAATGTGCCCTCGCTCCTCGCTTCCCTGTGCAGGAACTCAGGGGAAGGCCGGGGTGGGGATAGGCCTGGCTGGGGACAGGCCCGGATGGGGACAGGCCCCAGGCTGCTGCCATTGTGGAGTCCAGGCATGGTTTGGGTTGCAAGGGACCTTAAAGATGTCTCCTTCCAACCCTCCTGGCTGGTGCTGGTTCATCCCAAACCACATCTCTGCTCAGGTGAGGGGATGCAGCCCCTTCCCCCAGCCAGGCGGGTCCCACGCGGCCTTCCTGCTCCGTCCCCCTGGAGCGGCCCTTTATGCTGCCTTTTGGGAAACATTCCATGTTTTCCCCCTCCTCAGCCACTCCCAAGCCATTTGGTCGGTAGCTCCCGGTGCACCTGCTAAGAGAGGTGTCACCAGTGCCACTGCAGGGGTGGGAAAGTGGGACATGGAGCAGGACAGGCTGGCACAGCCCCACCCCGGCAGCTCCCGGCGCTCCGCTCCCCTCTCCCCGTGGCAGGAATATTTCCCAGCCCGGGCCAAGAAAACCCACTTGCCTACTCAGCCAGTGCTAACAATGCAAACACTAATTATATTTCCCTCACCTATCAAAGGATGATTCATTTTAGGTGAGTGGGCACGGAGATTACACAAGATGAACACCACCGTGCGACCGCCCGGCCCTTTCGGGATAGCCCTCCCGAGAAATAAGGATTTAGGGACATTCAGGATGGGGAGAGGACTGGCAATAGGACGAGCCTGGTTCACAGCAGACACCTCCAGCCTGCCCCATTCCCTCAGGGGATGCTGGGCAGTGGGCTGGTCCCTTCCCAGAGCCCCTGTCTGCTTCAGGATCCCAGTTGTTCGGCTGGGAAGAGATAGAAGGAGGAGGAAAACAGCATTCCTGGGGATGGAAAGGGCAAAAAGAGATTTGGGGCCTCCTTCAGCCACCCCATCTCACCCACCCCCACAGCCATGGTTTCAGCAGCTCAACCCAAACCCAACACAGAGGATTCCCATGGGAAGTCTGGAGCTACAATTCCAGCTGTCCTCGGGGTGAAATCACTGAGCATCCCCAAAGTATCCGAGGCAGGAAGCAGCTGTGATGTCTCCTGACCTCCAGGCTTGACCAGAAGAGGGTCTCCAAGCCTCTGCCCCAGGCCCTCCCAGCAGCCCCAGCCTCACATGCTGCTGATCCAGGTGGATGCAGCCCCTTTCACCTGAAGCAAGGAAGCAATTCCTGCTCCCACTCCGGAGCTGGGGGGAATCACACAAGTGCTTCAACTCCAGCATCCGGCTGAAGCTCGGGAGCCTGGTTTATGTAATCTCAGGGCGCTCTGGAGGAGGGCAGGGGGATTTTTTTGGCAGGAAGATGAGGATATATCAGCAGCGCTGGGGATGTCTGAGGGTGTGAGGCCACGGGGACAACAGGACAGCGCAGAGGCCGCGTGTCAGCCCTGCCAGGGACGCTCGGCGACGCGTGGGCTCCTGGGAGAACAGCACAGCTCCCTCGGCTCTGCCTTGACGGACACCAATCCCCCGGGCTGGGGGAGCAGGATTTGCTCTCCCCGGGGGGGTGGGGGGCTCAGGGAGCACGTGGGAAGGGCGTGGGGGGCTGGTCGGCGTGGGGGGACAGGCGTGGGGCGCGCGGCGTGTGCGGCGTGGGAGGTGCGAGCTCGGCAAGCTGCGCGTGGGGGCAGCGCTGCCTGCGCCGGCTGCGGGGCTGGCGGGAGCCCCCCGGGCCACCGTGTGCCACCCCCAGCACCCAAAGCACCCAAGAGCCACACCAGAAGCCTTCCTGGGGCAGCAGGACCTGTGCCCTTCCCCGCTGTTGTGCCAGGGAATGGGGAAACCAGAGCAAATCCCTGGATTCTGGGGCTCCCTCAGCCTCGCCGCGCACTTAGGGCCCCATCCCCAAGCTGGGGCTGGGGAGCTAAAAAAAAAAAAATTTAAAAAAAATGATGTGCAAGGGATGAATATTTATCTGTGGGTGGCAAGTGACAGATGCTGGGGCGAGGATTCTTGGATACTTCAGTTTGCTGGAGGTAATAACTGGAATAGATTAATGAGAAACATCCTTCCCTACGGTTGCCTCCCCGGTGCCGCCGCTCCCGCACGCAGCGGCCTCTGGGACCCAAACACACAAAGTTCAGCAAGGCTTGGTGTCCAAAAGGCTGGAGGTGCCCAGCTTTGGTGGTTTCCACCCAGAATGGTGCCAGGCAACTGGAAAAGGGATGTGGCCTCTGAGTGCTGGGAGCTGAGTTGGTGAAAGTGGCCTTGGAGGCGGCTCTGGCCCAGCTGAGGTAGGGGAAGAAGGTGTGGAGGAGCATCCACAGTTCCCAGCACTCTGCATTTCCCCAGCACGGCATTCCTTCCTCCTTGGAAGGTTTGCAGAGTCCCAGGGGGACCATTTTGCCACAGACCCTGCCCTTTCCCAGCACTGCTCTTCTCCCCTCCTCTTGAAATCGCAAACACTCGACATCGCTTTTGGGTCCCTGCACACCGGGAAGCCAGGCCGGCCTGACAAGATGGAAGCAAAAGCTCTTTGCTTCTGGTAGCTTCTCAGAAAACGCTGAAACTGCTGCTAAGCCACCCCAGTGTGGGGATGCTGCCCAGGTTTCCCTAAAAAACGCTGCGCTGCAGAGGGTGGGGAGTGTGCCGGGGCGGGGGCACGTGCGTGGCCGGGGACAGGGCCAGCCCTGCAACACCCAGCCCTCAGAGACCTGTAGTTAGTCCAGACTTGTGTCTGTCCTCCCTCAAACCTCCCAGGCAGGGGCTGGGTGCCAGGAGGAGCCAGCACCCACGTTGGGAGCGAGCAGAAACCCCCCCCCACAGCCCCTCCTGACCGCCTTGGACGTGGGAGACGGCGACGATTCCCTGCCCAAGCTTTATTCTCGACTGAAGGACTGCTGGGATTTATCCATGGCTTCCAAACACACACCCAGCACACCCCAGCTCGCTCCCCAGCATCCTTCCAGGCAGCTGAAACAAAAGGTTGCAGCTCTCTTTTTCTCTGGGAGAAAAGCACCGGCACGACATTATCATTAAAAAAATCCCGAGGTGGTTCCGCCTCTCCCTGCCAGAGCACAGAAAAAAAAAACCAAACAAAAAAAACAGCTGCAGGTGAGGTTCAACCTCCCCTCCCCGTGCGACCACAAAGCAGCAAACTGGGTTTTCCACAGCAAGGTCTTGCAGCACCTTTTTCGGGAAGGCTGCGATGGAGCTCCCCGACACTGCAGTTTCCTCCCCGGAGCCGTATGGAAAACCATAACGTCCTAAAAATAACCCGGGAGGCTGCTGGAGGAGGCCACAATTCCCGGGAAAACAAGGGGCCAGCAGAGCCCAGTGCCCCCGGCTGCCGGCAGGTAGGCCTGCCTGGGATTATGGTGGCAATTCCGACCCTGGAAGTAGCCACAACCCAGGGGAGAGGATGATACAGCCACTTACAGCACGGCACCAGCTGTTTCTCCCAGTTCAGCCCTAAAGCTTGTTAGCCCAGCAAAAAAAAAAAAAATTTTTGGGGGGAGGGGGGTGTTTTGATCGTTCCAATTGGGTTTTCTTGTTTTCCCTCTAATCCCAGTTTCCCCTCAGCATCTCGTTAAGCCGTGTTGACGGCAGAGAAGAGCTCTGGTGATCCCTCTGAGCCCCTGCGCTAAGCATTAAGCCGTAAACTAGGAATGTAAGACTCTTGTCTGAATTAAAGTCTTTTCCCTGGCATCACTGAGCGTGGGGCTGCCTTTGGAGGGGCTGGAGGAGGTGCAGAGCCCCCCAGCCCTGGCTGGGAGCTCTGGCAGCGTCGGAGCTGCCCCATCGACCCCGGATCCCCCCCCCCCCCACACACACACGGAGCCGCCTCCATCCTGCCCCGCGTCGTTCCCATGCAAATCCTACAGGTTCCAGTGGTGCAGTCAGAACTGCCAATCCCATGTGCAACTTGGGTTGTGTCCCCAAGGCCTGGCCCACCCCATGCTCCGACCCCTCTAGGCCGGAGCTGGGCGTCCCCCACAAACAGCACAGCCCCTTCCACATCCCAAAAAGCTGCTGGAGGAGAGGAAGGAGGGAGGACCCAGCGCCCAGAAGACCCCATGGAACATATGGGGGCTACCTGTGGCAAAGAGCTGGGCTGGTGCCATGCTGGGCTGGTTCCTTCTCTCCTGCAGGGTGGGAGCATCCCTTGATCCAAGCAAGGCAGCAGGTTGCAAACTCCCAGACTCCAACCCCAAACCCCGCTGGGAGGTTCTCCCCACCACCCTCCAGCCCACCCTGCCCCAGCCAGGAAGGGATCAAGGTATCACCTACCTCCATCCGAGTAGGTCTCTGTCCCGTAGCCATCCTGTAATCCATTGCTCCAGGTGCCTTCGTACTTGGCCCCGTTTCCAGTGCATTCCCGGACCCCGTACCGTCCCTTAAATCCATGGGTCCACTCTCCTTTGTACACCCACTTCCCTTTGCTCTCCATGCCAATGCCATGGCGCTTGCCCTGCGCCCAGGTGCCCTGGTAAGTGTTGCCACTGGGCCAAGTGTAGACCCCCAGCACCTCAAAGCCGTGACTCCAGGAGCCCGAATATTCACCTTGACCCTTCGGGCCGGTACAGATTCCATGGCCATGAGCCTTTCCGTCCTCCCAGCCTCCACAGTACGACCCTCCATCGTCAAAATTAAACCTTCCCCCACTGGACATGCATGTAATTCGGTTTGCAAATCTCCCAAAAGGTGAAAAAAAAAAAAAAAAAAAAAAAAAAAAGAAGAGAGAATAGGAAGAAATGCAGGAAATAAAATGCGAACGATGACTTGGGGAAAAAAAGAAATAAATAAAAATAAAAATAATTAAATCAAATCGAACTCAATTGAAATCATGCACCAGATCCAGGGAGCTGCTTAAGCCAGTTTCTTGTGATTATTCATTCTCTGGGAGTATGTTGAGGATCAGTTCTCTCTTCCCCTGCTGTGGAAACAGGATCATTAAAAAAAAAAAAAAAAAAAAAAATAGCAGCAAGAACAGCAGCAGCTATTGGGTTTTGGTGCAAACGACTCCACCTAAAAACCATCCAAGGCAGGGAACGGGGGTGGGGGAAAAGGAGGAAAAAAAAAAAAAAAAAAAAAAAAAAAAAAAAAAAAAAAAAAGAGGCCAAATGCCAAGAGAAGGGAATTAAAAAAAAAAAAAAAAAAAAAAAGGGGGAAAAAGCGAGCGCTGGGCAGCCCCGGGGGGGGAGGATGCTCAGAGCCCCCGCGGAGCCCCCCGCCGCCGGCCGGGCTGGCTGGGGCGCAGGGCCGGGGGCAGCGGCGGGCGCGGCGGCATCGCGGGGCTCGGCAGCAGCAGAGCGGCAGCAGCAGCAATGCGGTGCCTCCTCCGCCGCCCTCCCGCACGGCTCCCGGCCGCTCCCGCACCGCGCACGCCCCGCGCCCCGCGCCCCCTCCCGCCGCCTCCCCCGCTCCTCTCCCCGCCGCCGCAAACCTCAGTGCCGGGGGAACGCGCTGGCCGCGCCCGGCCGAGCCCGCATCCCGGCCCGAGGATGCTCCCGGGCGAGCCCGCCTGCCGGCCCCAGGGGCTGCGGGGCTCTCAGACAGGGGGGCCTGGGCTCGCCCCGCCGCTTCCCCCCCCAACCCTCCCTTCCTCGCCGGCTCCCTGCGGGGATAAATCCCGCTTGTTAAGGAGCAGGATCCTGGGCTTTCTGCTCTGCCTCAGCTGCCGGCGCTGCCGGGCTCAGGGTGGATTTAAAGAGACAGGAACTGCGTCGCCTTCTCCTCGCAGCCCAGCAGGGCCGCAGCCCCCCGCAGCCTCCCGGGATGCTCCCGCATTTTTATTTATCCCTCCGGCTTTCCCCCCCCCACCCCGCCACCAGCCCCGCCGCTGCCGCTCGCCCACGGCTCCCGCGGGGCCGAGAGGGGCCGGCATCCCCCGCCGGAGCCGGGGGTCCCCGTGGGCAGGTGGGTGGGTGCGAGGGTGGGAGGACACCGGGAATGGGCCGAACGCCTTCGTTCCGCGCCGCCAGCGCCGAGTCTCCGGGCAGACTCCGCTCCGCGCCGGGGCCGGCACACCGCAACTGCAACACAGAAGATTTTTATTTATTTATTCATGAAAAGGCCGCGCTGTCGCTTCGCTCCGGGGGCTGGATGGCAGCGCTCGGGATTTACGGCAGCGCTCCGGGCTGGGTCCCGAGCCAGCTGGGCTGCGGCGCGCCTGGCTCCCCCTCCCTCCAGCGCAGCGCATCCCATCGGGGTCCTCCCAATCCAGCGGGAGGCCCTCAGCGCTCCGCAGATTTTGTGTTGTTTTTTTTTTGGTTTTTTTTTTCTTTTTCTCCCCGGGGTTGCTGGAGGTGTTGGAATCCTCCCCAGGCGGCGGCGGCTGCTCGCGTTGCGCCTCCGGAGCGAGCGGGGTCCGGCTCCGCTGGCGCATCCCCCTGGATGGGAAGGTGCCGGGTGTTTGCGGCACCGCGGGTCCGTGTGCCCGCAAATATCGATCTGCTTCGTGCCAATACACCCGGGGGTTCACGCACCGGTGTTAAAAGGGGAGAGAGAGCTCTGCTGGAGGATGGTTTAAAAAGGTGCTCACAAGTGCTGGTAAAAGCAAAAGCTGGGCGATGGAGGAAAAACTCAGCTCTTCCCCAAAATCTCCGGCTCGGATTCGCATCCTGCCATCGCCACCAGCGTTATTGGAGCGGTGGTTTTGGGCCCGACCCAGCCTGGCCAGGACTCCGAGGGGAAAAAAAAAAAAAAAAAAAAAAAGTCAAGTGTTAACTGCTGGTGATGGAAACCCGCGGGACTGAGGCTGTGCATCCCCTCTGGAAAGGCTGCTTGTGCTCGGTACCTGCCCACCCACCCACCGGGAACTTTCAGGCTGTGTCTTCCCACTCAGTTGTTTTTTCTTTTTGTCTTTTTTTTTTTTCTTTCCTCCTCTCTCGATGCATTTTCTTGTCCATCCATGGAAACACATCACCACCCTCCTCTGGAAGAAAACCTTCCTCTCTCTCTCTCTCTCTGGGAGCTGGAGGGAAGAGATGCAACTGGAGTGGGTGGAAATTTTCCCACTGAAGCATTTCTTTCCAGTAGAAAATGTCTTTTCAAACTACGCCGAGTCCTTTGTGAATGCAAGAACTGTGCTCATTATACATTGGGGGGGGGGACTTTATTGTTTCCTTCCCTGAAAATCCCACACTCCAGGTGCTGCATTTTTTGGCATCTGCAAACTCCCAGCTTTTTTTTTTCGCAGAGGGAAAATTTGGGTGGAAACCCCCAAACTTTCCAAGAAAAACACCAGAATTGAAGTCTCTTAAACACATATAAAAAAATTTTGGCAGGGAACAAAAGAAACTCCAGTCCCCTTCTGTTGCTTTCTCAGTAGTTTTAGACAGTTATAGTCGTTTTACACGTTAATTATCCAATTAATTATTGGCCAGATATTCCTTTGGGGGGGATTTGGTGGGATGATCTGAGACAGGCACCAAGGTGTGACACCCTCCTGACCAAGGTGGGATGCTGCTCCTCACAAAGCAGGTGCTGAAAACCACAGCAAGTTTCATGGCACCCTGCTGGAAAAGAAATTCCCAACAATTTCTGCTGAAGGAAGAGAGGAGAATGGGATTAACTGTTAGGATGGTGTGTGGCTCTAAAATGAGGGTTGTTTTGGGAGCAGCACCTTTGTTACCTGAGGAATGGGCAGGTTCCACTCTAAAAATGCAGCCACGAGCAAATCTTCTGGTCATGAGCTGATTTCGGTTTCCTGGGGTGACCTGTCCTGGTGCCCTGTGAGGGTTTGGTCAGAAAGGGATGTTCTGGTCATTAAAGGGTTTAAGGTGGGCTCCATGAGGCTCCAAAAACTTCCAAAAGCCACGCTGGAAGGCAAATAAATCAGATTGGATGTGTCCAAGGCCAGGTTGGACGAGGCTTGGAGCAACCTGGGATAGTGGAAGGTGCCCCTGAGGGGTGGGATGAGCTGAGGTGTAAGATCCCTTCCCACCCAAAGCATTCCATGATCCCATGATTCCAGGTGAAGGGGCTGCATGAACCCTTACAGGGACCAGGATAAACCATGGTGTGCTGGCCAACCCTGACCCTGCTGGCCCTGAGCTTACCCCCAAACAAACCCACCTTCCCCAGACATTCTCCAAAGGGCAGGATTTCGTTTAAAATAAAAAACTCCTGCCCCAGTGAGCTGCCTTGGGTATCCTCCCCAGCCCAGTTCCTGTTTCCTCGGTGCTGCTGATGTGCGGGAGGATGAGGGAGAGGAAATTCCAGATTGGATTTCACACCAGCCTTGAATGCCAGCGGGCTTCTCCCTCTGGAAGGTGCTCCTGCCATGCCAGGTCTGGAAAGCTGGGCTGCAGGATTTCTCCAGGAGATTTGACTAACTCCAGGGACTTTCCCACCACAGGACACAGATGGTGTTAGATAGGGCTGACAGGATCTTTCTCTAAATACCTGATGCCTGCGTGGATGAGTGGGATGAAGGTTGGGATAAAAAAAAATAATGATGGAAAAAAATACAATAAAAGGCAAATCAGCTTTTAATAAATCACTGAGCGTGGATGGGGGAAGAAAAAGGAGGATTGGGCAGTGGGAGCAATGGGTGTTTTCCATCCATGGCAAAAATTCAGAGCTCCAAAGGGAGCAAAGGGAAAAGCTCCTGGGGGAATCCTTGGCAGCCTAGCTGGGGGCACTTCAGGCTGGTGATGGAAAGGAGGAGGAATGATGCAACCAAAAAAAGAAAAAAAGAAAAAAAAAAACCATTTGGGAAACGACAGGATGCAAAGAAAAACAACTGCAGCAAAACAGTGGAACAGAGTGGAATTGCTGAACAGAATCCTGGAATCCCAGGATCCCAGATTGGTTTGGGTTGGAAAGGACCTTGAAGCTCATCCAGTTCCACCCTCTGCCATGGGCAGGGACACCTTCCACTGTCCCAGGTTGCTCCAAGCCCTGTCCAACCTGGCCTTCCAGGGATCCAGGGGCAGCCACAGCTGCTCTGGGCACCCTGTGCCAGGGCCTCACCTTCTTAATATCCCATCCTAATCAATAATTCCTCCCCAACATCCCATCTACACCTCCCCTCTTTCAGTCTGAAGCTGCTCCTCCCCTGTCCTGTCACTCCATGCTCTCGTACAAACTCCCTCTCCATCACCTCTGAGATCACCCAGCCCAGCCATCAGCCCCACACCTTAACCCAGCTCCCAGTGCCTCAGGGTGACAGGGGGGGCTTTTCCTGCCTGGAATGCTGCAGCCCTGTGTTATAACCACCCTCTCCATTTGATTGCCATTTGATTTTTTGGAGGTCTTGACCTGCCTGTCCTGATTGGATCCCACTGGGATTGGCTGGGAGCAGATGATCTCCCTCTCCCAAGCACCGTCTGGTTCTGAGTCATTGCCAACAAGGAAATAAATGATCCAGAGTGTTTCTGGATCAATATCCTGGGAAATAAAGCACGAAGCAAGAAGGGTCTGCAGCAGGGACTCGACACATTCTGCTTCTTTAAGCAGCCACATCCATAACATCTCATAAAAACCTTGGGATCCCCAGGGAGTTCTGGCTGAGAGATGGATGCTGGAGGTCCTGAGCTGCCAATATTAAAAATATTCTTAGAATTTTGGGGGGCAGGGGGAAAGATAATATCCTAATGGAAGAAAAAGATTGCCTCCAGCATGAGGGAATTCCACATTTATCCTCACTCCAGCAGGTGAGGGTGGATTTCTCACTGTACCAGGCACGGGCCTCCATGGCTTGATTATATCTGTTATGTGCAAATGAAGGAAAGCTTAAAGCAGTAATAGATATAAATCTAGATATTTACTTGCCACTTTTAAGGGTCCTGTTTCCCAAATCAGAAAATAATTACAAGTCAGATTGATTCAGAGAAGGACTTTAAACGAAGAATATGTTGAAAAGGGGGAAATCTTTGAGAATATTTTGCTCAAAAAGCAGCAACACAGGCAGGAATCTTTGTTAAAATAACTAACAGCACCTGGAAAGGAAGGGGAAGAGCTGCCAAGACTGACACACAAAATATAAACACACAAAAGGAAGAAAAGGGAAACTGGTTGTAATTAATAGACCTCAGAAGCCGGGGAAATTAAAGGCAGGAGGATATTTTCCATGAGTTTTGAGCAGTGGAGTGATCCCACACGGAAATGGGAGGTTAATCAATGACACAGACAAGGCAGGAATGCTCAGTGAGGGCTTTATCCTGGTATTTGGTGGGAAAAAAGACAACATGCTAAGGAAATAGGAAACACTTTCCAGGAGTGCCCTGGAGCACCCAGCTGATGGAGCTCAGTGGTTTTAAACCAGTTTTAAACCCGAATAACTTGAGAGGGTTGGAAAGGAGGTGGCCAAGGAGCTGTCTGGACAGTTCATGGTGGTTTCCAGTAGGTCTTGGAAGAGCCACTGGAAGTGCCAGAGGAGTGGGGCAGAGCCAGCTCCACGCCCACGCTCCAAGGGGAGAACAGGACACCGAGGGCTTGAAGCGTTTGTGGCTGGGAGGTTTCTTGGACAGTTACTGGAACCACAAAGGCTGAACTGGGTAATTAACAGAGGGCAGTCTAATGGCAGAAATTGGCAATTAGAGAGAGGGGTGTAATGAGTGGCAGAGAGGAGTCTGAGGGAAAGAGGCAGGGGAGAACTCTGGCGTTCACCTGTGGGGTGAGGTGGAGATAACCACAGCACTGGAATTCCTCAGCTTTCCACACAGCCCTGGCCTTGGGCCCTGCCATGGATTCATTGGGAAAAATACCAAATCAACAGGGCCTGCATTAAATAAATTAAACTGCAAAAGTGAGAGGGCTCAAGGCTCAGCTGTGAACAGGGAGAGGGAGGCACCGAGCAGAGCAGCTCTGGGATGCAGTGACAGGACGAGTGGGAGTGGTTGTAAACTCAAAGAGGAGAGGTTTAGATCAGGTATCAGGAGGAAATTCTTTCCTGTGAGGGTGGGGAGGCCCTAGCACAGTGTGCCCAGAGAAGCTGTGGATCCCTGGGAGTGTCCAAGGCCAGGCTGGAGCAGCCTGGGGTGGTGGAAGGTGTCCCTGCCTGTGGCAAGGGGTGGGACTGGGTTATCTTATTATCCCTTCTAACCCAAACAATTCCATGATTCTGGGACTGAACATCCTGCCTGTGCCACCTGCACGGAGGCAAAAGAAGGGTTTATTCCCTACTTCCAGCTCGGAGCCCTGCACAGTGGGACTCCCCAAAAAACATTTCTCTGGCAGCACAGGAGGAGTCAGGGGTGGCTGTGGAATCCTGCAGCAGCTGGAGGGATGAGAAGCCCTCTGAGGTGGGATCAAACTTGATCCAGGTACAGATGTTTTTGAATAAACAGGGCACTTCCCTGCCTGGCTTTCTGAGGATTGCTCACCTTCCACTCCTCTCCTGGGATTAAACACGTGGTGCAGCCACTACCAAGCACAAGAGCCAAAATATTCCCAAGGTCTCCCAACATTAGATTGAAACGTGCAGCTTTGGGAAGCGCAATGATTTTCATTTTTGCTTCCCGCTCCATCCCTCCCCCAGTGAAGTGAATTCCAGGAGTGGAGCATCACCTGATGTCGCCCCAAAGTTTTTCTTTCCTCTGCTTGGTTCTCTGGCTAAATTACCCCCCCAAAACCAATTAAAGCTCAGAGTGATACTGCAGCCAGCAGAGCCGCTCCTAATCTTCCGGAAGATTGGAACTTATGGAAGTGATTGAAACGGTGGGAAATTACATTACTTGGACCAGGTCAGCCTTGGAGTTGTAAGTAGCATTTTTTTTCTTTTTTTTTAATATGTGGCTGCTTCGATGCTAATAATCTCACAGGTCAGGAAAAGCTGAGACCTGGGTTAACCAAAAAGGAAAACTCCTGCGTGTCCTTGGGTTCTTGTGCAGGGCTGCGAAGAGCTGAGGAGAAAAGGATGAAACACTTGGCATTGTGCAGCAAACCCTGCCAGGGGAAATGGGTTTGCAGGGAGAGGAAGGACGGGGCTGGATAAGTGGGCATGTTCCAGGCATGTGGGCAATAAATTACCTCGGCTGTCTTCGCCGTGCTGGGCATGGGGTGAGTGCATCCCCTGGTCACTGCCGGTATCGCATTAACCTGCTGCACGCAGGACGTGTCTGTTGATCCTGCCAATTACTGCCAATCTAATCAGCTTGAGCCGGGTAAAAATAGAGCCAGCTTCCGTGTGGAAATCAAGAGGCACGAAAACAGCAGCAAAGAAGCTGAGCCTGATCAGCCAAGCACATGGGAAGGGAAAGGTTCGCAGTGCCGGCAGCAGGAAAGGGGTTTGGGAGGGTTGTTCCTTGCGGGAAGGTGGATCTTTTCCCTCCCCCCTGCCCCCGGGGCTGGATTTTCCCCAGCATCCATCAGGCAGCCTGGAGGAAGGAGCTGGGGAGTGTGGGAATCACAGGCAGGCTGAGAGCTCCTCAGAGCATGGATGTTCCACGTGCTTTCAGGGGAGAAGGGATAGGGCTGGAATCAGCTGGCAGGGATGCACCAGGGGAGGCTGATGCACGGAATGGAATCCTGGAATGGTTTGGGTGGGAAGGGACCTTAAAACTCATCCCATGCCACCCCCTGCCACAGGCAGGGACACCTCCCACTAGCCCAGGTTGCTCCAAGCCCCATCCAACGTGGATCCCCATCCAAGGATCCCTTGGACACTTCCAGGGATCTAGGGGCAGCCACAGCTTCTCTGGTCCCACCACCCTCACAGAATTCTTTCCTAAAATCTGATCTAAACCTGCTCTCTGTCAGCTAAAAGCCATTCCATGATGATGGATGGATGGACGAATGGATGGATGGAGGGATGGATGGATGGATGGATGGATGAAGGGATGGATGGATGGATGGATGGATGGATGGATGGATGGGTGGACGGATGGATGGATGGATGGATGGAGGGATGGATGGATGGATGGATGGATGGATAGACAGATGGATGGATGGATGGATGGATGGATGGATGACCGGATGACCGGATTTGAGTTCCTGTGTGCTGTGGAACACACCCAGCAGCTGTGTTCAATAAAATCAAGCTGCTATCCCATGTAAGGGCCTGTGAAGGAGGTATCAACCAGGAGAAGAGGAGCAGGACATGGCTCTGCAGGTGGTGGGATCCCACCTTCCTTCCCTCCATCCTTCTCTCATGTTTGCTGAGGGACAGAGGTAGACTTTTTGTGATCTTGGAAGGTGAAAAATAAAACCAAGGGAAAACATTGGGATTTCCCCCTAACAGGCTTCATTTGCCCTCTTACTTTACTGGATCACCCTACAAAAAAGGAGTGTCGAGCTCTTTGCCCATGATAAACCCCAGCTCCATCTCCAGGAGGACACAGCCTGCCACAGGGAGTGGCCCTTCTTTGCCCTTCCCATCCCAGCTGGAAAATCCCCTTTCTTGCACGGACATTGCTTCCCCAGCTGCCCCCATCTCCCTGGATTTTCCACCCTCCTCACCTGCCTGGAGCTCTGGGATACCCCTCGGCAGGGCAGAAACCCCAAAGGTGACCAATTTCCCACAGCTGAAAGACGCCTGTGGATAAACCCGAGGCAGCCAGGCTGAACCAAACCAAGCAGGGCCTTCATTTCAAGGCTCAGAATTTTCTGTCTGAGCCCGAGGAGCGGGCCCGCTGCCGATAATTAAGGGACATCTGTCACCCGCGCGCTCCCGCTGGGATTGTCAGGAAATGCTGACATAATGTGAGGAGAAGAAACCTGCTTTGGAGCAGGGCTTGGCATGCTGGCTTCCAGCTCCAGCCCTGCCACGGGCAAAGGCTGCTCCTGGCCGATGTTGGGAAGGGCTGGAGGAGCTGGTGTGGGGCTCATCCTGCTCTCCCAGGATGGGACACAGCCCAAAGCTCGGCCAAATCTGGAGGAAAAGGCCATTTCTGCTCCCTCTGTCCCTCCTCAGCCTTGAGACAGGGTTCAAGCTGCATGAGGTTAAAAAATAAATGACTTGGAGGGTGTTTTTTTGGCTTTGAGGGCATTTGGGGTATTTCCTGCCAAGAGCTTGGGTTTTTTCTGGCTTGATAGATATAGGAATTTGGGTTTTTTTAAATTCTGAGATTTTTTATGATCCAAAGAAGTTGAGGTTGTGGCTGCCTCATCCCTGGAAGTGTCCAAGGCCAGCTTGGACAGGGCTTGGAGCTACCTGGGCTAATGGAAGATGTCCTTGCCCATGGCAGGGGGTGGAATGAGATCTTTAAGGTCCCTTCCAATACAAACCATTCCGGGATTCTGTGATCCCTAAGAACTCTGTGACTGTGGGAGCTGGGATTTACAAGTATTGGCCAAATGGATTTGATTTTATTTTATTTTATTTTATTTTATTTTATTTTATTTTATTTTATTTTATTTTATTTTATTTATTTCCTCAAGTTCCCAATGGGTTGAATCCTCAAATGTGACAACACCAATGGGGAAACTGAGGCAGGGACCAAGGACACACTCACTCCTCTGTTCTAACCCTTTGCAAAAGGTGCTGCTCTGACCCTTGGGATCAGAATCTGCTCTCAGAGGAAGAAATAAACCCCAACCAAGTCTTTTGGCACCTGATGAGAAAGCAGGGCTCCCACTCTCAGTTTAATGGAGCTGCTGATGGACGAATCCCCGTGTGAATAATGAATGTTTGGAAATGCTTTGAGCACTGCAAATGCGAAGGACACTGCGATTTCCCTGGGCTCTGAAAGCCAGTGGCAGAAGTTCCCAGAATTGTCTGGACCGTAGCAATAGGGATTTATAATTCATAACAAAGAAGGAAATGTCTCTCAGTGAACCAAGAAGACACAGCGATGTAAAAAAGTTGACGCTACTCATATTCTTTTCTCATGAAATGCTGTCACACAAGGGTGGTCAAGGATCTTTTTTTGTGGGCAGATAAATACCTATGGAAGGATTTATTCCACGTTTGATGCAGGTTTTCAAACAAGGTTTCCTTCTTGCAGCCCCTTTTGTTGGGATTTAAACAGGTGCACGCTTCAGTCAGGAATATCATATCTGGGCTACCCAAATATGAGAAATTCCTTTGCTGCCCAAAAGCCAGAGCAGAAAATTTTCCTACATATTTCTTGCATTGGGTTTAATGGAGGGGGGAAAATAAAAATAAAAATAAAGAAAAAATGAAAAAAAAAATTAAAAATTTTAAAAAAGGAAAAAAAAAAAAGAGGAAAAAAAAAGGCACAAAACAAACCCTCAGAAAATTCCAAGGCAGATGCAGATTCATGGGGTTTCGAGATCTGCTTAAGGAATCAGCCAGGAGGATTCAGGAGCAGTTAATAACAGGCTGTATTACATGGCACTATTAACATGGGATAATCCAGGAGGGAAAGAAAGGGCGAGGGATAAAGGAACGTCGCCCTACAACAGTGAGACCTTCAGAAATCAAGCCATGAGAATTCTAAACCAGATTAACTCATCTGTCACTGTCAGGCACCGGCACAAAGCAGGAGCAGCAGGGATGGGGAAGAGGAAGGTATCTGGAGTTTCCCTGGGATGAGATGCACACACCTTGGTCCTGCTGAAATGAAGGAGCCCAGGTGCTGCTGAATCCCAGAGGAAACTGTTCTGAAGTGAGGGAACTTTTGGGTTTGGACTGAAACTCATCCCAGACATGATGGGATGAACAAAGCTCCCCAAAAGGAGCAGAGCTGGAGGCTGCACTCCCTGTCCTCATTCCCTTCACACCAAGCTTCACTTCCAGCCAGGAATACAATCTTTCCTGGGCTTCCACCTCCTAGAGAACCTCTCCTCACAACCACCCCAAGCTCCTCTTTTACCCTCTGCTCATATTTCCCAGGTTGAGCCTTCCCTTCAAACTTCCCTCACAATTGACAGCGTTTTCATGACCCTGTGAATTTTGGATGGTTAATTCTGGAGATCTCAGGGTAAAAGCTGATGCCAGATGAAAACCTGCTCCAATTTGTCATTTACCTTGAATGCCCCATCTTCATCAGGAGCCAGGAGCACACAGGGGGCTGAAAATCTAAAGTCAGGGGCCCGAGTCAAACTGTGGAGTGAAAAGCCTCCAGGTTATTTGTTGGGAGAGAAAATTTGGAAGGAACAGGCTCTCAATCTGCATGCAGGCACCCAACTGATTAGCAGAGCTGCTGAGCACTCAGATTTGGCCTTCAGCTCTGGATTTATCGATCCTGAGTGCTCACACAAAGCTCTGGAGTGCTGCAGAGCAGCCTCTGCTCCTGCTGACGTGCTGGCAGCGCCCAGCCCCGACACCATCCATCCCTCAATCTCTGTACAAAGCCTCCAAAATTCCTGTGGGGCAGTGGGTGGCAGAGGGAAATGCATCCCAAAATGTGGAAATCACATCCTGGGGCAAACCAGAACCATCTGAAATGAGAGCCTGGCCCAGCTGAAGTCAACGAAAGTCTGAACAGGGCTGAGGTCTTGCTCTGTCTGCAACAGGCGCCTGCTCCAGTGTCCCAAAAAAACTTCCTTGAGCAAGAGCAGGCTGCCCGTGGTTCTCATCAGTCTCAAACACTTCCCATGTTTATTTTCTTGGCCCAGCCCCAGCTTTGCCAGTTGCTGCTCTGTGCACTCTGCTGGCCTGTGCTCCCTCCCGTGTCCTCACACGTCCCGGCGTCCCTTCCCATCCCGAACTGCTCAGCTGGGCCATTCCATGCCCTGCATCCCACCCCACCCTCCTCCCCAGACACCTCTGGTTTATATTTACTCCCCAGAATGCTCTGGGATCATTTTTGGGAAGAAGGACTCTCCAGCAGTGCAAGATGAGACTGTAGGTGGGTGGCTTCTCCCATGAGGATGCGGCTGCAGCCCCGGATCCTGCAGTTCCCATCCCGGGAAATCAGAGTGCTCCCAGGGATCAGGGACCACAGACTCGGGGATGGGGTTTCCTCTCATCCCTCGGCCACAGCAGCAAGGAAACAGCCGGGGATGGGCAGCCCGTGGTCTGTCCAAGCTCCACATGTGATCCAGTAAATCCATCCTTGTGACACCACGGAAGCCACCAGCACCAAAAGGGTGGCCACAGCCAGCACCAGCACGTGGCCCAGCGTGGTTTTATTGGAAAACTGCTGTCTCAGATGAGTCTCTTGCTCCTTTCCCATCCCTGGTTTTCTGTCTGTCAGCCAGAAATAGTTGCCAACACATGATCCTGGCTTTTGGGTTCAGAAGCACCAGATTCCTCCAAAACCCAGGGAAAGAGGAGGCTGCAGACACAGCCCTCACCCAGCTGGTCAGGACACTGCTGCTCCTGCTTTGTCCTGAATTCCCAGGCAGGAGAAAGTCCTGCTGGTGTGGCTCAGGGTCAGCCCTTCATCCCATCTGCTCTGGATCACCCACTGTGACCTGGGACGGGAGCAGACGGCTCCAAACCTGAGCCACGTTGGCTGAAATCCACAGGAAAAGCTGTCAGGATGTGCTGCAGGGCTGGGCTCTGGGATCCAGGCACCTTCCCTTCCCCTCCCTCACTGCTAGCACCTGTGGCTTTCCAGACTCTCATCCCAGGAAGTTCTCTAAACGAGACACTAATTTTGAAGACTTTAAAAAACTAAAGTTATATTGCTGATTTAGATCGAAATAAGCTAAACAGGAAAAAATAAGCTTTGCTGAAATCAGTTAAAATTCAGAGGATGGTTAAGAGAGACCGGATTCTAGATAAGCTCTCCCGGATCTAATAACTCATTGCTTGTCAACTTTACGTTTGTGTAAGCTGGGCTTGTAAGGAAAAACAGGGAAATGGATCAATAGACCCCAGAAACACAAGATGATTGCTGTTGGAGAGGAGGAAGCAGGAGGATTTTGCAGAGATAGTTTATTAGTGAAAGATTCTAAGAGTGTGAAACTTAAAAAAGAGACAGAATTGAAAGCGAAATTTGAACTGTAAGGTGTTGGACAGGAAGAGAGTGATTAAGCCAGCTGAAAAGACTGGGCTGGGTGAGTCAGTGACACTTTTGCTAAGACAAAAGGATGAATAAGGGGTTGGACTTTCTCAGGTATCAAGGAAAAGGTGGTTTTTCAGGTTTTTAGTATGTAGATTAGTATGGTAATATAGTAGTCTCTACAGGCTGTATGTAGATTCTGTAGGTTTTGTATCTTGAGGTGATTGGTTGATGCTCATTAGAATATTCATGATAGAAAGGGTTAAAATAGAATGTAACAGGTAACTCACCCTCTTGCTCTCTTGCTCTCTTAGATCCCTGTCCCTTTAGACTTTTAAACTTTTCCCCAGTCAGGCTGCCTTCCCACTACCAATAAACCACGTGTCCCAAAGAGTATCCTGGTCTTCAAATCATCTCTCATCAAACACTAACAGCGCGTTTCTTATAGATTGCAAACCCTCTATCTCCAGAAACTGTCGATCCCCTCATTAACCAGAAACCCACATGCTCCAAGAGATCCCCTGCTGGACAGGCAGGTGGGGAAAGCGATGCACAGGGATGGGTGTGCCCAGGATCTGCAGAGGCAGGGCAGGGACAAAGAGATCTCCTGATCCAAGGATTCATCTTCTTTTTTCCATGTCTCAGCAGCAGTGTCCCCCTGCAGCTGCACCACAGAGGAACCCACACTGCTGGCAGTGCCAGGACACAGGGAGTGGCTCCCACTGCCAGAGGGTGGATTTAGATGGGATATTGGGAAGGAATTCCTCCCTGGGAGGGTGGGCAGGCCCTGGCTCAGGGTGCCCAGAGCAGCTGTGGCTGCCCCTGGATCCCTGGAAGCGTCCCAGGCCAGGTTGGATGGGCTTGGAGCAGCCTGGGATGGTGGGAGGTGTCCCTGCCCATGGCAGGGGTGGCACTGGATGAGCTTTCAGGTCCCTTCCAACCCAAACCAATCTGTGATTCTATGACTGATCCCAACAGCTTCACCAACCCTTCCACAGAATTCCACAACTTGGTTCTTCCGAAGCTTCAAAACCAAGCAAGACACTTCTCAATCTGCTGTGCCTGCCTGAGCTGCCCAGACCTGAGGATATCCTGCTCCTCCAAAGGGGCTTCTCTGGCACGGAGAAGAAAATCCACTCGATAACTGGGCTGTTAGCTGACGTTGGGTGATTTTTGGCAGACCTGGAATAGAAGATGGGGCTCATCCTTTACTCTCTGTCCTCACCACTGCACCTCGAGCACAACCAGTGACAGCTACACAAACTGTTGTTTTCCACAAGAACTAGCAGTAGTTTGGTGGATAATACTTGGGATTTTTTGTTGTTGTTGGGTTTTTTTGGGATTTTTTTGGGTTTTTTTGGGGGGGGGGTGTTTTGTTTTTGGGTTTTTTTGTGTGTTTTTTGTTTTGGTTTGGTTTTGGTGGGTTTTTGTTTGTTTGTTCGTTTTTTGTTTTTGTTTTTGGTTTTGGTTTTGTTTTTGTTTTTGTTTTTTATTTTGTTTTGTTTCATTTTGCTCTGTTTTTCATTTTTAACGAGGATTTCCTATTCACTATCCAAACAGTGCCCAGAACTCCCCGGGAATGTCGAGATCTCCTGCTCTCCACATCCACTTCTTGAAAACACAGCTCTGCCTGCAAAATACCCCCAAGTACAGTTAGGACAACGCCTTCAGGCACACGGTGGGATCCTTGGAAATGCCCTGTGCAAAAAATCCAAGGCTTGGCCTCGAAGATCCTTTTGCATCCCTCCCAACTCAGAGGGATCCCGCTGTGAAAAAGGCATATCATGTGTATAGCTCTGCACTGATATTTACTATATATATATATATATGTGATAGACTAGTTAGAAAATTTATGCAATATTAACATTTGAGTAATATAATAAATGTAGTTTTTAACAGTAAGTTTTAGTAAAATGTGTGTGTAAGGGATTTTCTTTAGCTCAAGGAAAGAAAAGAATGTTTCACAGAGACAAGATTTACAATAGAAAAGAAAGAGCCCCATGTCTCTTCAGACAAGAAAGGTGCATGTCTCCTGGAACCCACGATTTGAATCCACAAAAACAAAATTCCCTGAGGAACCTATGAAACTAGAATCCACAAAGACAGGGTTCCCTGTCTCCAGGGAGCTTAGCAGTAACCTTGGGGGAAAAAACAAGTTTGTCTTAGATAAAGCATGCATAATGAAGTTTTAGTCCTCAAAAAGGGAAAGATTTCTACGGGAGGTGCTTTTTTTTCTAACCAGCAGGTCTGGGAGGGAAGGAAGGACGGTGGTCTAAGCTGCCTACTTCGCCTTTTATTGTCCTCTTTATTTGTCCTGTCTCTGAAAACTTTTTTAAACTTTTATTTGTATTCATTTCTTTGTAACCAATTTTTATGCTTTATTACATTTTCATAAATCTCTAAAAGTGAGCGAGTGGCATTTTTCTCACCGCGGTTCCGCTTTGGATGGGCAGGGCAAGAATTGGGTCCCAAAAATGGGGATGGATTCGCCCAAAGTTTGTGTTTTCCACGCTTTTCCCGGCCTCTGTGGCAACAGCGGCTTCCTGGCACCCTCTAATGGAAAAGCTCCGTCACTGAACCGCCGCCTGCAGCCCCTCGGCTCCTGCCTGGCTATTTTTAACCCGAGCTCACAGGAATAAATCCGAGGCAAGGCACGATACGTGCCAGGGAGGACCTGGAGAATGCGCTGAACAAATGTCAGGGCTGCTCTGGGGGATGGAGAGCCTGTCCTGGGCTCGCCCCCCAACGCCGGGAATCCAGCACGCCCGGGGATGGCTGCTTTGCTGATGGAAATGAGAGGGAAGAGCTCATCAGCGCTGATTTTGGGCCTTGTTTGTGAATTTAAGGCTCCTGGGCTAATTTGTTTTTCATTTTTAATGAGGATTTCCCTGTCCGTTGCCCATCCTTTCCCTTTCCCCCTCGGCTGCATTGGTAGGGTGGAATTTTCTAGGATATTTTTTTTTGTCGCTGTCGGACACAATGATGGAGGCAGGGAGTGATTCAGAAGGACTGCGTGGTCCCCTTGCAGGAAAGGGACCACGGGTTTATTTTCTCCAGCTACTTTTATGCTTTTTCAGATGTGCCCACCTTAGAGGAACCATTGGTCAGTTCCAGAGACCACCACACCAAGTCCCTCCTCTGGGAACAGATGTGGGAAAACAAGGTAGTTTACATTCTGTGACCTTGTGTACCAAAAAGTGCCTGGGAAGAGAATTTCCCAAAACCAAAACATGATAGGCACAAAGCATGGCAACATTTTTTTTCCCAAGTCTGGCGTCCTGGCTCAAATCTCAGGTCAGACTTGGCTCTGGAGCTGTTTGTAAACAGAATTCCTGGTTAAATTAGAAGGTACTTTTAAAGCTAGAAAGTGACACCCACAGCCAGGGAAGCTTTCCAAGGATTTGTCCCCAGCTGGGGCAGGGACACCTGGCATGCAGAGGCCCAGGAAAAGCCAGGGTGGTGGCAGGCACAGGGATCCTGGCAGCCTCAAGCATCCCACAGCCTGGCAAAGGGGACAGGACACTTCTGGCTTCTAATCAGGAGCTGGGATCCAGGCTGGGGGTCCCTGGGTGGATCAGGGGAAAGAATTTGCTTTTCCATAGGTGGCTCAGTGAGATCCCTGCTCAGGTAAAAAACATGGAAATTCTGCCAAGGGAGAGCCTGCCCCTTGCTGAGCTGCCAGAGGAGGAGCGGGGTAGGAAGCAGGACCCATTGATCTCAGCCTCGTTTTTTACACTCTATACCTGGAGACAAATAAAATCATTGAAGTGACAGTTTAATGCAGGAAAATCCAATTTCCAGCCAGTGCTGCTCCATGCCAGACTCAAAGCTGCGGAGAGAAGCTCGGAGTCCTCAGAGAGGGGCTCTTCTTCAGGAACTGAGTGACAGGACAAAGGGGGAATGGCATCAAAAGGAGAGAGAGCAGGGTTAGATGGGATGTTGGGGAGAAATTCCTCCCTGGGAGGGTGGGCAGGCCCTGGCACAGGGTGCCCAGAGCAGCTGTGGCTGCCCCTGGACCCCTGGAATGTCCAAGGCCAGGCTGGACAGGGCTTGGAGCAGCCTGGGACAGTGGAAGGTGTCCCTGCTCATGGCAGGGGTGGGACAGAGATGAGCTTTAAGATCCTTTCCAACCCAAACCATTCCAGGATTCGATGATTAAATTCAATTCCATGACTCCTGCAGTGTGCAGGAGGTCCCAGCACATCAGGTGGCATTTCCCTTGGGGGAAAAAAAAAAAAAAAAAAAAAAAAAAAAGCTGCCCCAAACCAACGAAAGCTAAAGAAAAAAAGCAAACTGCCCAGAGCCTGACAAATGTGCCATTGGTGACACCCAGAGGTTGACACTCCCATGGCTACCTGTGCATCTTTTGTCTCACAACAGAGAGCAAAAAACAGGCTGTGACGTGCCACACCACAAAAACCAGAGGATCAGTATTCCCCAGCATCCCCCAAGGGTTACCTGAGCCCCTCAGCTGAATTCTACCTGTGAGTTTAAGGCATGGCTGAACACAGAGCTCTGGAAGTGAGAGCCAATCCCGAAATTCAGCAGGTCTCCTCTCAAATCCCTTCCAAACCCTTTTACTTTTAGAATCCCAGTTTCCACAGCAACAAGACACACAGCTCTCTGCGGAGTTTAGGGCTATAAATAACCCCAAGATCTATAGTTGTGATATTAGCTATGAGGGCTTTAAAAAAAAAAAAAAAAAAAGAAAAAAAAGAAAAAAAAAATTGCATGTGGTAATGAAGGGAAAGGCTCAGCGCTGAAAGGAAACAAATTTAATGAGGAAAAGATGGTTCCTAACTGGGTTTAGAGCACGGCTTTGAACAAAGGAAAGCTGCTCCTGGTAAGATCCTGCCTTTTCTGAGAGTCAGATTTGATTGCAGTCGGATTTTTGGGAGTGGTGCTTTACAACTGCCCTTCTACCTGTGCTGAAACACTGAGCTGTCTTTAAAAAAAAAAAAAAAAAAAGATTAAAAAAAAAGGCAATTAGGCGTTGTTTTCCCAGCCTTGCTCGTTTAGAAGGTAACACCGAGCCAGGTTTCAGCACAGCCCAGCCCTTGCCTGCCACAGCAGCCACTCCATCCCTCTTTGGGGAAAGGATGCCTCCCTGTGCTAACTTTAAACACATCTTTGAATCCTGATCGCTCCTCCGAGCCGGGAGGGAAGCTGCTATTCCTTGGGATGCAGTCAGAGGGCAGGAATTCGGTCTGCTGGCCTTCCCCCCTTGACATCAGCGTGTAAACAAAGGCGCCATCCCACCAGGGAAGATAAATTGGAAGCAGAAGAGGAAATTAAATAACCATCACATGGCGTAAAAAAAAAACAACCCCAGCTCGTCAGGGGACGGGGGGGTGTGGGGGGACTTGGTGGCTTGGAGCTGGCAGAACAGATTTGTCTACAGTAGTGAGGAGGAGGAGATGAGGAAGGAGAGGGAAGGAAACCACAAATCAGAGAGTTTATTTGGAGTTTCCTCTCTTCCTCACAAGCAGAAGGTCCGCGTTATTCCAGGCAGATGCACTGCGTGTCACCAGCTCGCTGGTGTTTGTTATTTTAAGGATGGTCTCAGGAAGAAAATAAATTCCACGCCGAGGCTCCTTTATTCCCATTTTAGGCAGTCTGTGGAGAGGAGCCCAAAGAGTGGGGTTGTGGAGATTCCTCCAGGCTGAGCTGCTGGTACATCCTCTGCTCTCTCTCTCTCTCTCTCTCTCCAGGAGGGAATTTTAGTGAATTGCTGGGATGGAATCCCACAGCAGCTCCAGCTCAGGGCAGGCTGGGGCAGGAACCCACCAGCAGCACCGTGGGGCTGCACTGCTGCTGCTGCTCCTTCCCAGGGGACCCCAAGAAACTGGGAGAAAAAAGGTGGCTGGTACAACATGGATGGGCAAAATCCAGGAAAAAATGGGAATGGGAAGCTGTTCTCTGGCCACACATTCTCTACAGAGTTCTGAGTGGAGATATCTCTGCCTTGGGCTGGGGGGACAGAGGAGCAAGGGGGGAATAATGCATTTAAATGTGATCCCTTCAAGTCCAGCTGGGATCTGAGCATCCATCAGGGTCCTCTCTGGCCTCACCACCAGCTGGAAAAATCCTGTGGATGATGATCTGCAGCAGTGCCTCTGCAAAGGAATTGGTTTTGCCACCCAGGGAGCAGAATGACGTTGGAGTCTCCCGTGAGCCACACCAAAATCAGGGTTTGTTTCTCCTGAAGGTGTCGGTTTGTCCGTGGGGAGAAAAGTGAGATACAAACCACCCAACAAGTGGTCTGGTGGAGATCTGCTGTTGATGTGACACAGGCACCAGTTTGGTGTCTTTTTCTAACGTTGCCACACTCAAGAGCTGTAGGAATTTTTGGTGGGGAAGAGCCAGCACAAACATTATCCATATACAGGGAAAAAAATAAAATTAAATGTCCAACTGCAATTTCTAGGCTCAGAGTGCAAACATTTAATTCAGCACCTCCTGCCCCAGTGACATTTCTGGATGGATTGTGTTCTCTGAAAGGTTTTCAAGCTTCTCTCCTCCTCTGGATAAAAGCAGAGCGAGAGGAGACATGAAAAACCTTTCCCTTCAGAGAACACATCAGGCACAGGACACGCCGTGGGACTGATGGAACATCTCTGTCCCTGTGATTAACTGATCACCACGCAGGACACTTCAGAAGCTTTTTTAATAGAAGACACATAAGATTGGAATCAGGGAGAAATAGTAAAAGGGAAAGGAAACATGAGGCATTGCAGGGGGAGCAGGCACCAGGCCCATTCTCTGAGGGCTCTGTCCTGCTCCCACTGAAATCAAAAGGAGTTTTAGAGTTGGCTGCAGTGGGAACAGGAACAGTCCTTAAGGCACTAATTAGTACAGCTGGCTGAATAATGCATAATGAGCAGTTCATTCAGCTAATTTCATCTCTTTTTCTATTCATGACTTGCCCGTGAACCAATCCCAATTTTCTCATTTTGGTCGTCGTTCAGAAGCTATTTGTGGGTTTCTTCAGGAAATCGTCCCCAGTGTGTGATCCCAGCGTGCATCCCAACATGTAAATATTGGGAATTTGCACAGAACTGTTTCAGTGTGGGGCCTGCAGGTGGGATAGGTGGCATCAGCTCTCTAAAGGTGGGCTGGGAGAGCTGGGGCTGCTCAGCCTGGAGAGGAGAAGGATCCAGGGAGAGCTCAGAGCCCCTTCTGGTGCCAAAAGGGGCTCCAGGAGGAGCAGAAAGTCCAGGAGGGACTTTGGACAGGGACATGGGATGGGGGAATGGCTGAGGCCAGGCCAGAGAGAGGGATATTGGGAAGGGATTCTTCCCACTGGGAAGGAATTCTTCCCAGTGAGGGTGGGCAGGCCCTGGCACAGGGTGCCCAGAGCAGCTGTGGCTGCCCCTGGATCCCTGGCAGTGCCCAAGGCCAGGTTGGATCACCCTGGGCTAATGGAAGGTTTCCCTGCCCATGGCAGGGGGTGGAATGGAATGAATTTTAAGGTGCTTTCCAACCCAAACCACAGTTTCAATTTTGCCCTAGCTGATTTCCTATAACCAGCTGCAGCAAGACTTTCAAACGTTGCAAAGAAACAACATTTCTTTGAACTGTTGTTTTACAGCCACACTCAGCACAAACTTGGGCACTTTCCTTTTCTCCCTCGTCCTTCCTCCTCCAGCACTTTAAACAGATCTAACTGGTTATTGGAATACTGACCCAAGGCAGAGAGAGAAGGGATATGATGTGAAAACACCCCAGGGAATGTCACTGGGATAATCAAGTAAATACTTCCAGATTCTCCTTTCCAGCTCTGAAGTGTTTTGGCTTTAGCAAGGACTGAATGAGCATTGTGTAATGGATGGGGGCTGGAATCCGCCTGTGGATCCCAGAGGACAGCTCCAGCCTGGGCTGCTGCTCGTCCCTAGTTTGGTAAAGCCGCCCAAAATGCGACTTTGGTGGGGAAAGACTGAAGTAAGGGAATATTCCAAGCAGGAATGCAAAGGAAATCGCTGGCGGTGATGGGGCAGGGGGGCCAGGCTGAGGCATCCCTGTCCCTCCAGTCAGGAGAGGCAGGGTGTCCTAGGTTCCAATGTAAAATTGTGCCCAAGGGATGTATTCTATCCCCATGAGCCCTTGGAGCCAAGGTGGGGCAGTGTTTTCCTCATCTTCTGTTAATGAGCCCAACAATGCCTTGCCACATGACTCATAGATCACTTCCTCCGGGAGTTATCTCTGGTTAATGGGCCATCAAGGACCTACTGCATGACTGATAGGATGAAATCATCCCATTGTGAGATGCTCTGCCCAGGGGGAGGAGCCAAGCATTCCCACCTGGACATAATCCAGGGTTTGAGACCTCACAAGCAGCTTTTTATCCACTGGACTCCCAGAGGAGACAAGAGCTACCAGACGGAATCACTGCTTTGACAAGAACATCTCATCTGGTTCCACCGGATTCCTGGAGGAAGACTGGACCCTTCTCACCATCACTGGACCGTTCTCTCTCAGGATCATCTCTACTCCAGCAGAACCACATCTGCCACTCCAGGAGGACTCACTTTTGGACTGCTCCAAGCACCCTGACCAACAGGGTGTCAGGTTGCATTGTTCCATTTATTTCATTTTACCTTTTTCTTCCTCTCTTCTCCTATTAAATTGTATCTCTGACTGGGAGTCTCACTGGTTTTGCTTTCAAACCAGCACACAGGGACAGACCCTTCCCAGAAGAGGAAAACCCAAGAGTGTTTCTTTCACAGCAGCTCCCCAGACAGATGCAAGGAGCAGGGGAAGGGAGCTGGGCAGTGTTTTTGGCAGCCAGGCACTGTGGATTTTCACTCTGAAGGAACTCCCACAGGGAACCAGGCAAAGCCAGAAGGGCACGTAGCCCTTCCAGGGACGTGCCAGCACTGCTGGAAGGGACACAGGGGACACACATAGGGCAAGGGATATGCAGGGCTGCCTAAGGCTTTGAAGTTTGAAAGGTGATCGGTGAAGCAGAGCGTGATTGAGGGGGGATCTTCACTGAGGGGGAGGAAAGCCTCTCTCTTATGCCTCCAGCTGGAAAAAACAAAACAAAACAAAACAAAACCAAACAAAACAAAACCACCAAAAACAAACAACAACAACAACAAAAACCCCAAACAAACAAAAAAACCACAAAAAACAAAACAAAACAAAAGAAAACAAAAACCAGAAAAACCACACAAAAAAACCCACAGAAAAACCCACAAAAAAGCCAATAAAAAACCCCCCAAAAAACCCCAAACAACAAAAAACCAAACCAAACAAAAAAAACCCCACAAAAAACAAAAAACAAAACAAAACAAACCCAAAAAAACCACCAGAAAAACCAAAACAAAAAACCCACCACAACCAAAAAAACCAACCAAAACAAACAAACAAACAAACAAACAAACAAACCAAAAAACCCAAAACCAAACAAACCAAAAAAAAAAAACCCCCAAACCCACAAACCTCCTGGAAAATCGGTATTTCCAGACACTTGGGTGCGTGCCGGAGTCTATCGGCAGAGGGCAGCGACACTCGCAGGCACAGGCTCATCCCCGGCAGCCTTCAATCCATCCCGCGGCTGCTGCTGTCACAGCAAGGACACCATCCCCACCCTACCCGACCCAAACCCGGTCCAATCCTTGAAAATCACGCTCCGAGGGATGCTGCAGAGCCGACATCCGGCCGTTTTTTGGTTTGGGTTTGGTTTTATTGGTTTGGGGTTTTTTCCAGTCTCTTCCCAAAGCCCACGTGATATTTTTTCTCTGCGCTTCAAAGCCGGCGTTTGTTTGTTTTTTCAAGCCCCAGAGTTCCAATTCCAGCATCTGGGCGAAAGGCGGCAGGAAATAACCCCGTGTGCTCAGAAGCAGCCGAGAGAACATGCAAAGGCAATATTTGTCTTCCCCTTCCGCGGGTGGGAGCCGAGACACGCCGGGCTCCCGCTCCTGCCACTCACCGCATCCCGGGGTGGATCGGGAGAGCTGGGCAAGCAGGAGGATGATTTATTAAAAATATCAATATTGTCATCAATGCGTATTTTGGAGTTGGCTTTTCGCATATAACAAGCGGATTGCTTTATGTATAATATGGGAAAGTTATATTGTATGGGGTGTTTTTTTTATGAATAGAATTTAAAAAAAATTGTGATAGATAAATATTCTTAGGTTGTAACAAAGTAGAGATGGGATTGTTGTTTTTTTTTAATTCCTCAAAGAGATAGAAGACAGGAGGGCCAGCTGGAATTCCTGAAGATAAGGAACGACTGAGCCTTGTTGAAGAAGAAAGATTTACTACCTCTATCTAGACTTAGCAAGGCCACATAGAAAAACTGTATAATTAAGGGAAGTCTTGACACCAAAAATGAATATTTGAATTATGTATTAGCTCATTTAAATATGTAACACAGAAGTCCTTAAAAACAAAGGATCTGAAAAAAGACGGGGTGCTGATGTTGTTGGAATCAGCACGTCGGCCGAAAAGAGCTTTGGGGTTTTTTTTCTCCTTTATTGTCTATTTTTATTCTATTTTATTTTATTTTTATTAAACTTATAAATTAATATAAAAAGGTGAAACGTCGTTTTTCACAATATCGATCTAATACCGATATCCAACTGAGACGGACAAAAAACTCTCTAACAGTTCAAAGTTAGAAAGTGTGTGTTTATTGCAGCACTGGCAGCACTTGGGATAGCTCCCAAAAACATACCGTGCCTTCCAGAAAATCACAAAGCCATTTTATTTACAAAACTGTTGAATATCCAAAGTACAAATGCATATTCATAACCTTGGTACATCCCATTCCCCGCTTTGTATGGTAATTAGCAAAAAACCCCAATTAAGCATGCGTAGTTTGTCCTTTGAAATGGGTCGGTGGTCTCATTCAAGAGGAGTGGGTTTAAAATGAGGAAGTAAAATGACTCTTCATCACCTTGAACTTTCTACCTTTTCAATGCAAATGGTGACAAATGGGTGTTGGTAGAATTCTTATTTCCTTAGGTACAGTGACTTTCAATGAGTTTCAGGATTGGGGAGTCTCTGTAATTGTCCTGTGTCCCTAAACCTATTTATCAGGTTCTCTATTTATTGTTTCAAGCACAGCTAAGCAAACATAAAGTTGACAAGCAATCAATTATTTGGAAAAAGTTAACTCGAGCCCAGTCTTCCTTAGCTAACTACAAAGCTCTTAATTAACTTCACCAACCATAAGGCTTATTTCTAACTAAAATCTTAATTTCTTTAAAATCTTTATATTCTTTAAAGTCTATGTCTCAAGGAAGGTTTGGAAAGGAGGCAGCCAGGAAGGGAATGAGGGGAGAGGCAGGGGATGGATGGTCGGCATCGGGAGATCTGGGAGCGGGGAGTGTCTGTGGAGGAGCCGGCAGCTCCGGGGGGGAAAGGCAGAGAGATCCTGCTTTAAACACCCGGTTGGTCTGTCAGGTTTTATGCTCATCCATGGCCAGAGTGGGCTTTCAGATCAGATCATCCTGGGTGTTGCGTTGCTTATCTCTTTCTGGCTCAGCCTGGTGTTCAGCTTGGGTTCTCAGCTGCTTTGCTACGCTTCAACAGGACTTGTTGGTGGGATCTTGGCTCTGCAGGCAGATTGACTCACACTGTCATGGCTTGGTAGAAAGAGGGGACCCTCCAAGGCTTCCAGAAAACAGAGGTTTTATTCAGGGGGTCAGGGGATCTCCCAGCCTCAGTCTGGTGCCTTTAGAGAGACTGCGAACCTGGGTGTTGGGGAGGATGAAGTAGCTAGGCCCTGCAGAGATGATTTATTAGTAAAAGATTCTAAAAGTATGAAACCCACAAGAGGAATAGAATTAAAAGCAAAGTTTGAACTGTAAGTTGCTGGACAGGAAGAAGGTGATTAGACAGCTGAAAAGGACTTGGCTGAGTGAATCAGTAACACCCCTGCCAAGACAAAAGGATGAATAAAAGGTTGGACCTTCTCAGGTATCAGGGATAAGGTGGTTTTTCAGGATTTTGGTATGTAGAGTAGTATTGTAATGTTGTAGTTCCCATAGGCTGTATGTAGATTCTGTAGGTTTTGTATCTTAAGGTGATTGGTTAATGCTCATTAGAATATTCACGATAGAAAGGGTTAAAATGGAATGTAACAAGGAGCTCGGCCTCTTGGCACGCCTTCCCTTGGATCCTCTTAGACTTTGCACTGAATCCCTGGACCCTTCCCCAGTTAGGCTGCCTCCCCACGACCAATAAACCACGTGTTCCAAAGAGTATCCTGATCTTCAGATCATCTCTCTCACCGGACAACCAGTGTGCTTTCTTATACCTGGGGCTGCAGGGCGTTTTTGTACAGGACAGTTCGAGGGGTGGGTATAAAATTTTCAAAGTTCACCCCCTCAGACATAAAAATTGCCCCTGAAATTGTAACAACTGACCCAGAGCGGTTTGTTGTGTGGCTGGGCAGTGAAAATTTCCCACACCTGGGAAAGCATTCAATCCCAAAAAGAGAGAAAGCTGTTTTGGCACGGAACCCAGCCGAGGGGAGGCTGCCCCTCCCAGCTGACTCACACCCACAGTGGGTTCACCTCTGGCTTTGAGAGTCATTTTGGTAGAAGGTTTTGGGATCTCCAGGCTGAATTTCTGGTAGAAGTGCTAAGATTTCAGCCACATTTAGGAGGTTTAAAAATGTCAAACCTGCCATTAAACAGAATGATTTTGCAAGCGTTGGTCAGCCTCCTCAAGGCTCCTGAATGTGATGGGGAAAAGCTCTGAGAAGGTCCCTGTTGGAGGAGTTCTGGCTGGCAGCTCTGATCACCTGATGGATCTGGGTAACTCAACTGATCCTTTATCCAGCAGCCTCCCAAATAAATCTCCTCCTTTTCCCTGGTAGAGATTCTCATTTGCATTGTCCCTGTGGACGGACACAGAAGTGAACAATCTCCTTTCACACTGGACTCAGTCACCCACCTCACACCGAGCTATTTCAGTTAATTTTTATAGGCTTTTGGCCATTCCGTGCTGCGTGGAGTCAAACTCACAGGAAGGAATTATCTGTGATAATTAGGATATGATAAATCAATCCTGTGATAAAGGCTTTGGCTACAATGGCTCTGAGGTGCTGCTTGAAGGGAAGGAAGCACTTCAGCCAAGCTTCTTGGTTTAACAGGATTGAGGAAATCCAAGCAGGAGATTTCAGACCCTGACAACAGCAGGTAAAACTGAGGTGTTGAAGGACTGGACCCTCTCTGACTGCAACATCCAAGAACAACCTCTGCATGCTCTGAAAATGCAACAATAGGGAAATTAGCTACTGCTTACTGATTATTCCAGCAAGGAATCTTCCATGCACAAAGTCATGCACGCACAAAGAGAATTTTCAGGGAGAACAGGCAGGAAATGGGATGATCTGGGCATGAAATGAGGAGCCAGTTTGGTGTCCTGTGCTCGTAGGAGGAGCAGGGCTGCACAGGCACCCCAGAACGACCTTCACTCCCAACCCACTGCCTGGACAAGTGGTAACATGAGCTCTTACACTGTTGATTTATCTCCCTGAAAGCAGTTCCTGGCTCTGTCCCTGGACAGCCAGGAATTCTTGGTGATAGAATGATATGTCACGGCCCCTTTGGTTTCCTCAGGCTTCACCCAAAGCCACTTTTAATCAGAGAAAAGGCTCCCAGTTCATCTATTACACTTCGGATTAGGGCTTGTTTTGCTGTCTGGCATCAAAGACAAAAAAAATTTCTGGCTGTAAACCAGAGAATCACTCTTTTGCAACAAAACTCTCATTCAAACGTTTATTTAGACTCAGTCTTAGACCTGGTTCCCAAGCAGAAAGTTTCAACCTTCTTCACCTTGCTACAGAAGCCTGACTTTGAGCACAGCGTTGGTGCTTTCGGGGTGGATTAGTGGATAAAGGACGTGCTTTCAGCATGGATAAAGACATCAATACGAGCAGAAAGGCCACCAAAGAACTCATCGTGCCCATGCCAACAGCTTGGCCCAGGCTAGAACTCAATGCAGCTCTTTTCCTAAGGGGCTGAGAGCACTTCCTCTGTTTTCCACACATCCCTTCCTCCCAGGGACAATGCCGGGCACGGCAGGAAAGGGAAGCACATATGGTTTGCACTCCACGACGGGATCTCTGAAAGGCAAGGACACAGAGAGGCTGTGGGCTTGTCAAGGACCCTCTCACAGCAGGAGCCTGCAACAGAAGCAGGGTTGTGTCTCTTTACAATATATGACATTATGCAGCCCCAGTCGGTGTCCTCTGCCTGCTGACTCCTGCATTTCAGTGGGGCTCCAATAAACGCAGCCGATAGCCCACGGTATTCCACAGGGAAATAAAAAAAAAAAAAGGATAAACCACCGGCGTTTGGAATGTTTTGTGGTGCAGCAGTTCGTCTTAGCAAGGTGTGTAATGAGATTTCCAATAAACCGTCGCCCAGAGGAATGGGACTTTTTCTCTTCTGTGACACCAGCACAAGCGGTCACACAACTCATGCGAGAGCCCACATTTGGGCGTCTGCACATCCCATAAAGATCAGCTGGAGACAAAATGCCGTTTTTTGCCGTTAAAAACACCAACATTGGGTCTTTTGTTTATCTGCAGGGCAGCGAGGTAGCACTTGTGAAAATAAAACACACGGTCCATCTTCCAAGATGACCATCAAATAAAAACCGAGCCTGCATTCATTCGCTGCCTGCCCCGGGGCTGCATTGAAAAAATGTTATTCCCTGGCTTGTCCCAGTTAAAGATCTTCACCCGTGTCATTTATCCAGCTGATGCGCAGTCTGGCTACTGGGCTACCACAGCCAAAGAGCCATGGAAAAACACCAGGAAAAAAACCAGGGATTGTGTCCGCCCCTTGGCCGCCCGTGCGGATCTGCAGCCGACAGCCCTGCTGGAAAATGTGCATTGCTACGTCGCTGTCAGCCAGAATCACGGTTTAGAAGGGAGAGCGGGAATGTGGGGGCCGAAAAAAAAAAAGATCATTTTTAGGCGAGGTCTTCTTTGGTGTCTCTTTTGTTTCCACGCTGTATTTAAAGACAATCTGGAGTCAGGTGCCAAACTGGCTGCGGGTTGGGTTGGTGGCGGCTCAGGCAAGCGCCGCTGCCAAAAGCTTTATCGGGGTTTTGGCATCACCACCCAGCAGCAGCTCAGGCTGCATCCCCGGGGCTCTTTGTCATCCTAAGGAGAGCATCGCAGCCATTCCCTCCTCTACTCCATAGGCTCCCCGCGGCTGGAATGAGGCGTTTTGACTGAAAAGGCAGGGAAAAGGCACCTACTGCCCACAATGGAAGCAGCAAAGAGCACGGCGCAGCACTCGGAGCCGGGGGATAGACTTAAAATGCACTGGCCGTGAAGGACAGAAGGAAGGAAAGTGCTCACACACGATTTGGGATGTAAGGATGCTCCCTGAGGCTCCTCTCCAGCCTGCAGGCATAACCCTGCGGGGAGGACAGGAGCTGCAGAGGCAAAGCCATCAGCTCTGCGGGGTCAGCGGGAGCAGGGCAAGGCACAGCTGTGCCCTGAGCGAGGTCATCGCCCCTCAGAGACCCCCGGGCCAGCGGCGGCCGCGGCCGCAGCCCCTCCGCACCCGCGGGCGGCCACACACAAAAGGCGCCTGTTCCCGCCCCTCTCCTATTTAAGGATTCGTCGACCAATCAGCGACAGGGGCGGGGCTAAACCGGGAGGATTGACAAGCCCCCGAGACCCCGCTCCCGAGAGCGCGGGAGGGGGCGGGGAGAAGCGCGGCCGCAGCCAATCGTCATGGGCGAGCGGGCGGCTCGGCGAATCAGCGGCCCGGGGGGCGTGTCCCGCCGCGGGGTCAGGCCGGGAGCGAAGGCGCCCGTCGCTCCCTGTTCCTCCCGCTCCGCTCGCGGCCGAGCCTCCTCACCGCGGGATCCCTCCGCCTGCGCGCAGCGGCCGGCGGGGTGTGCGCGCCGCTCCGTGCCCCTCCGCCCGGGAGGGATTACTTCCCGCGGTCGCGGCGGCGGGGCGGCCCCGGCGGGGCCGGGGGATGGAGGCACCGGGCGCCCGCCGGAGGGACGGAGGAGCCGCCCCGTGAGGGAGGAACGGGAGCGCAGCGGCCTCCTCGGGGCCGCCGGCGGGCGGGGACCCCGCGGCCAGGCCGCGCCTCAGCGCTCGGGCCTGCGCCGCCCTCAGCGGGGCCCGGCCCGGCCCTGCCCGCCCGGGGCTGCCCCAGGCCGGGTGTGCGAGCGCCGGCCGGGGCGTGCTCGGCGCGGGGCACCATGGTGGAGAAGCGGTGCCCGCGGCTGCAGCGGGACGGCGTGTACCGCTGGTTCTCCGAGCTGCCCTCCCCGCAGCGCGTGGAGTTCCTCTGCGGCCTCCTGGACCTGTGCATCCCGCTGGAGCTGCGCTTCCTGGGCGCCTGCCTGGAGGACCTGGCCCGCAAGGATTATCACTCCCTGCGAGACTCCGAGATCAAGGCCAACAACCCCGCCGACCTGGGCAGCCTCACCAACCTGACGGACGAGGTGGTGCGCAGCAAACTCCTGGTGTCCCTCGCCCTGCTCGGCTCTGCCCACCGGGAGGCCGCCGGGGTCCTGTTCCGCACCCTCACCCACATCGACTCGGTCATTAACAACTACGGGCTGCAGCTCAACGAGGGCCGCACGGGGGATGAGTTCCTGTTGCTCTTCACCATGGCATCCAACCACCCGGCGTTCAGCTTCCACCAGAAGCAGGTGCTGAGGCAGGAGCTCACCCAGATCCAGAGTCTCATGGCCAGCACCAGCAAGAATCCCAGCACCTCTACCCTCAACACCATGGCAACCTACCCTGGCTGCCATAAGGTGGGTATCCTGCTTGTTGGTTTTTTGGTTTTTTTTTTGCACGCTGGAATGGCCCCGGGCTGTGTCTTCGGCTCTCATTTTAAACCGTGCTTTAGCACAGTGGTAAATGGCAGCTTCAGAGGCGGGCAGCTGGTTGATGATGGGGGTGGTCAGCTGAGGGCACAGGGGGAGGATGGATGGAGTTTTTACGAGCTTGTGACATTTAAATGAGAAGCGGTTCACCAGCAGATCAACACCAGCAATATACGCCTTCCCTGATTGCTTCTCAAAGCATCTGTTGGGAGAACAGTCCTGCCAGCTGCATGGAAAACCAGTGATTTAGGAAGGGAAAGTCAATGCATCTCCAGATAAAAGCATCTGTTTGAAAGTTCCCCTTGGAAAAAGTTGGAAAGGAGGAGTAGCTGTCCAGTGGCAAAGCATCTTGGTGAGACTGGGTTTTGTTTAGACGGATGTGATGGCAAACATTCGGAGTTGCTGGTGTTAAGCTAAAAGAAATGTTGTCGTTTTCTGTCACTCTGCATCCCTCGGGTGTTGATCCTGGTGGTTGGGTTCACCGTCATTAACTTGCTGTTCTTTCATTCAGTTGCCAGCAGTTAGTTAGGCCAGGCAGGAGCGTTTTAAGATGTGCTGTAACTCATTGGATATGTAACTGCTTAATTGCTCTCCGCCCGCTACAAATTAGGGAGTCAAAGCGTCCTTCTGCCTGATTTTAACCCGCTTGAAAGTTCAATCTCAGCACCAGCTTAGAGGGTGCTTGTGAGAAGTTAACAGGCTGCAGCCTTTGAGGATGAGTGGATGATGTGTTACCCTGCTCTTGGGAAAGGTGGGGAATACCTAAAAGCTGTGAAAAGCCCTGCATTGGAGTAATAGCCGAAATAAAGCTGTTCCTGAGGGCTCAGCAGAGGTTTCACTAAGTTGAGTGTTGAATTCCAGACTGAGACAGAAATCTGGGCACAGTCTTCCCCTGAATACAAATTCCCTTCCAATTTCATGTTTCTTTAAACACCTCTGCTTTGTTAAATTGAAATGTGTCCAACCTCATATTTTTCTTATTCTTCCCGTCCTTTCTTGTGCCTGTTCCTAACCTCTTGTAGTAAGGGCAAAGAGCAAGGTATGGGAGAGCTTCTTCATTCAGCTGAAACCCCCGTGTGGATAAAATATAGCTGGAAAGAATATTTCACACAGGATGTGAAAGGGTATAATTAAAATCAGAAAAAAAGCTTCTTTTCAGATACTTAACTACTTGCAGCTTCCCTTACTCAAATGATGCAGCGACCCTGGGTTGGAAAGGAAACGCTGTAAATTGTGTCCAAGATCCCCCCAAAATAAGACAAGCTAAAAAAAAAAAAAAAAAAAATAAAATCAGGTAGGCAGGAAGGTTTTTGAGAGTCTTCTTTCTGAGCTGCAGGATTTATGGAGCTGAAAAACTCCGGCACTATTTATGTCAATCTAAGATGGACGGAGAATCCATCCTGCCATTTTTCCTGCCAGGAATAAAGCAACCAGGATCGTTTGATTTTTCTTCTCTTCTGTGCTCACTGAAGGGTTGTCTCTTTAAAAAGCACATTTTTATAGAAATCTGCCTTGAAGAATCTTGGTTGCTAAGTACAGAGTAGTGAGAGGGAACACAAAGGTGACTTTGCCTTCACAGTCTCTGAATGTGCATTTTGTTTGAAGTGATGCAAATTTCCTTAAGATTTTTGTTTTTGTTGTTGTTCTTAACTGGGTGATTCTGCTACTTTTAGAGTAAGCAGTTGGCTTAAACCAGGAGTTGGATGAAGCAAGTGGAAAAAACAATGTCTTTCTCCATTCAGCCCCGTTTAAATCTGCACAAATAAATTCCAACACTGAGTCCTTGTGGGGTTACCAAGTGATGTTGTGACAATCCTTGTGCTGTAACATCACCCAGAGAAAAACAGTGTGGATGTGGAGGGAAAGTGAGTGCCCTGGGCTGCTGCTCTTCCTCCTTGGAACTGGAGGAGAATCCCTCCCTGGTGCCAGCACTTTCTCGTGGCTCCTGTTGCTTTACTCCAGCGTGAGCCACGCTATGCTGGTGCTGGAAGCTGAGTGTTAAATGGGGGAATTCTGCTCCTCTCTGACCTGGGGAAATGCTCAGCATTTGAGGTCCTGAAAAACTTTGGGAAGCTGGGATGGCGTGGATGTGAGATGGGTTGCAAACAGGGAGCTGTTTGTGAACTGGCTGAGTTATCCTCCAGCTTTCCCCTTGGGAGAGTGGGAATGGGGTGTAACTCCTGTGTAACTGTACCTGCCCTACTGTTACAATTTCTGATTTATGGTTAACTTGTTTAGTCAGGAGATGCAGCAGAAATCTGAACAGTGCTCTTTGTTCTCCTTGCAGAACCAGATGGGGATGTGCTGCTTCTGTTTAGCCAGCCCTGTTAAAATATGTCCCAACCTGATATTAGCTATAAGTTTTTCCAGAGGGTTGGACCTTGCAATCCTTTTTCCATCTCCTCTTTCGCATTTACCAGTGAAATATCTCAAATTCAAATTGTGTTTAACAGTGAAGAGACTGAGCAGTTGATTGAAATTGACTGTAAATATTTTATGATTCCTGGAGTTGCTTTGGGGTAGGTGAACACAGCTGAAGGTGGTCAGTGATGCAAACTGCATTTTGCTGTTTCCTTTAGCTGCCTGCAGTTGCTGACTATGAGGAGGCTTAAAACTGCCCATGTATTTTTTTGTGCTTTTTCAGATGCTTCTTGTCTTACCTGAATCTTAACTTTGCAGGAAAAGGTAGCTGGTAGCTGGCTTTAAGTAGGTCAGTAATTATTAGATTGATGGTTTCTACCTGATGGTATAAAATGAACATTTTATGAACAGGAAGGAAAATGCTGCCCTCTCTACATTGCCTTGGACTCTGCGAGGATTGAATTGTGGAATATCCTGAGTTGGAAGGGACCCACAAAGATCATTGAGTCCAGCTCCTGGTTCTGCCCAGGACATCCCAGCAATGTCCTCCTGGAGCTCCTGGCTCTGCACAGTTCCCTGCCAGGAGGGGACAGCCTGGGGGGAGGTCGGGCTCTGCTCGCAGGGCACAGGGACAGGAGGAGAGGGAACGGCCTCAGGCTGGGCCAGGGGAGGCTCAGGGTGGGGAGCAGCAGGAATTTCCCCATGGAAAGGGTGCTCAGGCCTTGGGTCTGCCCAGGGAGGGTTGGAGTGCCCATCCCTGGAGGTGTCCCAGGAATTGCTGGAGGTGGCACACAGTGCTCTGGGCTGGTGATAAGGTGGAGATTGGTCACAGGTTGGACTTAATGACCTTGGAGGTCTTTTCCAACCTCAGTGATTCTGTGATTCCCTGCTGGAGTGATGGCAGATGGAAACATAAATCTGAACTTGGATTCTGTGACCTACATGGATGCTGGATGTTATAATATGAATCTCTGCATGGACTTTCCCTCTCAAGAACTCTACTGTCAGTAGCTCTAAGGACAGAACTTCAGAGCTGGGGAAGTTATTAATGAATCTGTCACTCCATTTCCAGGAGTTGTTTCATCTCCTCATTGAGATCGTGCTGTAAAACCAGGGAAATAAGAGAATGCTTTGGGAGTCAGCACCTGCTCTGCTATGACAAGAGCTCTTCAGTGCAGTCAGGGTGATGAGCTGTAGGTTTAGATCAGGTATTAGGAAGGAATTCTTGGCTGTGAGGGTGCTGAGGCTCTGGCACAGGTTCCCAGAGAAGCTGTGGCTGCCCCTGGATCCCTGGAAGTGTCCAAGGCCGGGTTGGACAGGACTTGAAGCAGCTGTGGCAGGGGCTGGAATGAGATGAGCTTTAAGGTCCCTTCCCACCCAAACCATTCCATGGTTCTGTGATGATGATTTTGGTCTGGTTGAGGGCTCAGCTGCAGAGCCAGGGTCAGAAATAGTCACCCTGAGTGCAGTTTGTTTGCATCTGAAGGGAAATAAGGGCAGTGACACCGTGGTTATGTGGCTGTTTTGGGCTGGTATCTTGTGAATGGGAAGGAGGGTTCTTGCCCAGTCAGCTTCCAAATCCTGCACCAATGGCTATTTCAAGTTTATAGCATAAGGAACTATTTTTCACTCATGCTAATTCTATAGGCTCCTCTAAAACTTCCAAAGAACTCAAGGCAATATATTGGGAGCTGTGGAGTTGCTCTGAGGGATCCATTTCAAACACCTTCACCTGTCTGCCCTGTTTGCCTCAGGAGCATGAATGGACATAACTCCATTGAGAAATATCCTGATATTTTTATTTCACCAATGAAATGATGAGTTATAAAAAACCATCGCTTACTTGCTGGGTTGAAACTGAGTCGTCAAGCCCTCACAGAGACAGCAATGGCAGCTATTAAGTGATCTATGTCAGCTGCCTTTATGGCTTTTTTTTTGAGCTTTGTAGGGATAGAGTAACTTATGACAAACTTAATTTTTGGCCTCTTTGAGGGTATTTGATGGATTCAGCAGATGACCAAATTGAGAGCAGTTGCTGGTTGGGATTAGAGGTGTTTACTCACTGGTGTCAGGAGTTGCTATGTCAGAATGATCTCACTTTCCAAACCACATGAATTCAACCTCAGGAGCTTGGGAGACAAGTCTTGTAACTTCCAGCTAGTGACTGCCAAGCCCTGCATGTCTTTTGCACATCCTTTGAGAATTTTTGGGTACTCCAGGCAACATGGATTGCACACACCTCTTGATATTCCACTTAAAAAATGTGAGGCTTCCCCTTCTGGCTCTTTTCTTACTCATGGTTTCATTTGAGATGTGATAAAATGGTTCGTTCTCAAACCTGCTATATTTTCAGAAATGAGCTTTACATATAAAAGAATCCTTGGAAGACAATGGTCTTGGGTAGGAACAATATTAATTAGCACCAAATTCACTTTGCCTAATCGTATGTTACATTATGAACTTGAATTTAGGAGTCTAAACGTGTTTGCTTGGGAAATTCACCGTGCACCCAAACATCAGGGACAGAGCAGCCAGAAAAATGTGTGTTGAGCTAATAATGATGATGTTTTTTTCCGTGAACTGTTTTCCCATTTATTTTTGCACGGGCTGAATGAAGTTTTTGTTTTAAGAGTGCATTCCACTTCGCTTTTTTAATTTACTCTTTTTTCTGCTAATTACCTCGTAACTGTTGTCAGTGAAGCAACACTGAAGTGAGCCTCGTTCTTGTGGGGTAAAGATTCCTGTTGGAATGTGTTGGATGTTTTGGACTGTACCAAGCCAAAACTGTTTTAATGGAATCAGTGCATGATCTGGAAGAAATCCTGCAGCAGATCCTGCGTGGAGAAGCAGAGCCAGCAGCAGTTAACCACACCTCACAGGCATTCCACAGGCTGACTTCAAAGGTGCTGAACAGCAGCCTTGTGTGGAAGTGTTTAACCATTTGGTTTAGTGGGTTGAGAAATGTTTGAGTTGCTAAAACTGAGGTCCTGTCACCTTCAGTGACAGTAGGTGCAGCCCTGCCTCTTCCTGGCAGGGCAGAGCTTGGCTTCTTCTGTCATCTCTGATATTCAAATACTCTCCATTTACTTGCTCTGGAGTCCTTTTTATCCCTAAAAAAAAAATACAGTCCCACGAACATAGATAAGATTTCTCAGAGCCCACAGAATTTTATTATAGAAATGCTGGATCTATTTTTTTCTGTGGGAACAAGAACCATTGTCACACTTCCACTCAAATTTGACTTCAGTCTTGGAGCCAGTTGAATTGAAGCTGTTCCTTCCTGAGGTTTGAAATGGGTATTAACTCAAGCAAAAGGATGTTGATATGGTTCAGATCTGTGTTTCTTTGCATGGGGTTTGTAATGAGCAAATTTCTAAATTCCTTGCTCTTGTCTCGTGCTGGACCAGAATTTTTCCATTGATTCCGTTGGGATAATTATCCAATAATCAGCATTGGGAGGGATAAACATTTTAACAGGTGTTCAGGCTAATGCAGAGTTTCAGGGATTTGGTGAATAGCTGAAGTGATCCAGAAATAATCAGATCAGTTACTTAAGAGCAAGATCCTAATTTTAATTACAGACCTGCCAAGTCCTGATGATAAATAGTGAAAGTGAACACTTTTCAGATATAGTATGAATCCTTCTCCAATGTCTTCTTTTCTCACCATAAGTGGAAGAAAGAAGGACATTGAGAGGCTGGAGGGTGTCCAGGGAAGGGAATGGAGCTGGGAAGGGGCTGGAGAATCCTGAGGGAGCTGGGGAAGGGGCTCAGCTGGAGAAAAGGAGGCTCAGGAGGGACCTCCTGGCTCTGCACAGCTCCCTGCCAGGAGGGGACAGCCAGGGGGGTCACGCTCTGCTCCCAGGGCACAGGGACAGGAGGAGAGGGAACGGCCTCAGGCTGGCCCAAGGGAGGTTTAGGCTGGATATTAGGAAAAAAATTCTTCATTGAAGGGGCATTCAGGCATTGGAATGGGCTGGCCAGGGAAGTGGTGGAATCACCATCCAATGAAGTGCTCAGAAAACACGTGAATGTGGCACTTGGGGATATGGTTTAGTGGTGATCATGGTTGGACTTGGTGTCTCAGAGGCCCTTTCCAACCTTAATGGCTCTGTGCTTCCATGATTCTGAGTAGTTTTATTACACTCCAGCCATTACTTCAGTGACTATTGAGAAGGGGAAGGAGGGAGAAATAGAATTCAGTGGATTTGTGGCCTGTCAGGTAATTTCTTTGTGAGTTGTTGCAGAAGAGAAAGGAGTAGTAAGCTTTTGGTGGCATCAGGTGAAGAAACAGGTTTGTACATCAGTGCTGGGGTGTAGACCAGCAGTGTCTGTTCCAAGGTCTGCTTACAAGCAGGGATTTGTTTTGATTTCAAGGTGGTTTGAATGATTGGTTTGTCTAATTCAGATTTGATGAGTCCAGCACCTCTGTGGTAGATTTGTGTTCCTATTATTAACAGTGTTCACCATTCTTTAAGCAAAGGGGTTTTAGTGGAAATTAGTCTATAAAATCCAGCCCCTCATTTTGGTCCATCTGTTCTCCTGAATTCATGAGGAGCCCCGGAGCAGGTGCGTGATTGTCCCGCAGTGTTTAAGTACCACATGCCTCATTTCATTCCAGAGAGTCTCCCAGGACAGAACCATCTGATCTATTATCCATTATCCCATTTCCCTGTGAATTGCCTCTTCACCCTTTGTGTTCCTCCTCTAGGAGAAAAGGTGTATTTTGTAGCTGCTGAAACATGGAGGCACCTGGCCCTTACAGTTTATTTTGACTGTTGGAACCCACTGAATTTTAACCCAAGCCAAACACTTCCAGCTGCATCCACATCCCAGTCCAACAAAGCAACTAAAAATGTGTAAATTCAAGTGGTGAGCACTTTACTGGGTATGTGGGAAGTGGGGGGTGTTTGTGAGCACTTCTGAAACATCCCTGTGGAAGAGCCTGAATCTTCCAAAGGAGAAGGCTGGAATTTTCTGCTTCTGGTGGGAGAACAGTCAGATGTTTGGATATGTGAGTAAATGCAGGGCTGGTGCCTGAGGCAGTGGTTTCACAAGGCTGCCTTGTTTCTACCAAGAGGAAGGTGTTTGCTTGGTCCTGCCCCTTCTGGGCTTGTCTCAGTGGATTTGGAATAATCCCTGCATTAGTTGCTCTTGTCTCTGACTTGGATTTAGCCTGATGTACAATCCCTTGGTGTCAGACTGACAGCTGAGTGTTAGCAATGCATTTTTTATTCAAATTATTTAAAAACCTGAGTTTGCCCCTTTGGTGGAATCAGCCTGAGCTTGCAGGGGCCGTGTCCTTGCCATCAAACTTCTCCTGGAGCATTGTTGTCAACAGGATTGCACCATGTTAAAGACCCTGGTGTTAACCTCAAAGAAGCTGCTGTTAATACTCAGTAATATGAACCTGGCAGGACAGGAGTTGAGTGATTTTTTACCCCCTGGAGTCACTGTTCCAATTCCTGAGCTCACTCATACATGTTACCTGCTCCTGGAGGGCAGTTTATGGCTAAAACCCCCTTTATTGTAGGAGAATTCAAAAGCCAGTATGGACAGAAGCATTTCTCTGTGGGATTCTCAATTTATCACTGGCCATTGTTGAAAACATGGAAAAGTTTTCCTGTGTGATCAATGGGAGAATGTGTTTGTGTGGCTTGGAGCTCCAGGACCTCACTTAACTCACTCATTGCTCTTATATATTGTTTGCTTTTCCTGTGTAATACATGACCTAAATTTCTTACCTAACCAGGTACAGAAATCCATATTTTGCTCCCTCACATCCTGTACCATTGTTCCATGTGTCCATGGTGCTTTGGGTAGTGGCTGTGTTGATTTTTTTTTTTTTTTTAGTATTTTTGGCTCCACTTCAAACTCGGTCAGCAAATACTTTGCTATTAAACCATGTATTTTCTATGCTCTGTTTATTTTTCAAAGGAACAGATAATTGCTGTTTTGGTAAAACTCTGACCACATGAAGTTTGACTCCTATCAGTCCTGTTACTTGTATGAAAGACTTTGCTGTATTCAGTGTTAGCAAAGCTAACAGTTACCCAGCTTCCCAGATTTCCCATTTTCCATAGTGACTCCTACTGGTTGGGACAGAGCCACATTAGGCAGCAGTGGCTGAGAGAGCAGCACCACCTGTGGGAAGTGCCTGTGTTGATTTTCCTGGGTGCTTTTTAATGGATTGAGAGCTTAGCAGAGCTTTCTAGAGCTGCTTTTGCTGTCCCAAGAAGATCTGAGCCTGTTAGGATCCTCTCTGGTGCTGGGAAGGAAATCACAGAATTAACTAGAATTAATCATCAGTGCCAACCTCTCACTGCACTCTGGGGGGAAGAAAAGGTTGGGTTTGGATGATGACAGGTGAAAATGGGAAAAATATGATAATGGCAAAATTCTAGCAATGAATTCTGCTCCTTGGCACCATTGTCATCAACCCCTGGGTCAAAGCAATTGTTTCTCTTCCTGGTAACTCCTGGGGGTGGAGAACTCAAGGACAGCATTTAGTGATCCTTCTGAATAATCTGTGTTGGGAAGGATCCACTTTTCAGTAGCTGATACCAGTTTTGATCCTGTCATCAGTACAATGGAGAATGAGGCAGAGAGGAATTCACTCTGAGCCTCAGTCACTAAGCGGTGATCAATTTTCTTTGTTATTTTCAATTCTGGCTTTAACTTGAAATGCAAGAGACGGCAGGGTTTGCATCTGGAAAATCAGAAGTCCATCTGTGAGCCAGATGCTTTGCTGTGGAGGGAGCAGATCAAAGGATCCCAGGATCATCAAGGTTGGGAGAGACCTTAAAGCTCCTGTCATTCCAACCCCCTGCCCTGGGCAGGAACACCTTCCTCTAGACCAGCTTGCTCCAGTCAAAGATGCAACAATAAAGTGGAGTAAAAATAATTTTAAGGATTTTTTCTCCACCTACTTGCAGCTTTTAGAGGCATTGAAGGAGCCTTTGGGCCACTGTGGTGTGGAAGGAATTCCTGAACAATGCAGTGAAACTGTAGAGAGGTGCATCAGAGGGTTTTCCTTCTCCCTGGCCCTCCAGGAAATGCTGTGCTGGGGGTAAAATCAGGCAGAATGTTTAACTCTGGGCTTGCTGCTAGTTTTGATTGCTCTTTATGGACTGTTTCTGCTGATGTTCTCAGGTAATTTCTGTAGAAAAATCCAGTCTTTTATTCAAAGGTCTGTACTGGTTTTTCTTAGACCTTGAATGATTCATGGTTTTTTTCCCTGCATTTATAAAATGTCACTCCTGTGGTTTGTTATGATGTATGGCCTGAACATTCCTAGTTCCTGTGATGCCAACTTATCCATCTTCACTGTGGCCTGTTATTGCCTCAGAAAACAAGCCTTGCACAGTCCTGGAGCTGCAGATGTTTATTCCTTAATGGCACCTTGGCTTTCTCAGAGATGTTGCAGCTCCTAAAAGGTCCAAAGCAATTTGCTCTCTGCTTATCTCCCTGGAATGCCTTGTTCTTTATTCCAAATCCACTTTCTCCTGAGTAGCTGTCTGTGTTGAGCCCACCCAAACCAGGGATTTCAGGAGTATTCAGATACGGAGAACTCTCCTTCCTGAATTTACTTGATGCTGAATTTCTGCAGCTGAATTTGGACAGGTCCTTCCTGTAAAGCTTTTCCCAGTGTTTCTCCCAACCCTCCCAGGATAAGATCTCCTGCAGTTCTGAGCTGATGCGTTATTGTTCCTCTGTTTGGCTTTGCGTCAAGTTTAAAAAGAAAAAAAAAAAAAAAAAAAAAAAAAAGGATTAAAAAAATGCTGTTACTATTTTGGAACTAAAACTTTTGATTTGCAAACCGCTTTTCCTTATTTCACTTTCCCTAAACAAACCCAAGCCGTTGCTGTATGGTGATGTTTAAGTCAGTGGAAAAAATTATTTCAAAATTTGGAATGGAAGCTTTAAGCAGTGGGATTCAGTGGTTCTAACACCATTCAGCTCTCTAACAAAGTGCTCCATTTGGAACTAATCAGAGCTTTGTGATTTTTCTAGGCCAATTTGGAACCGCTTTGATGTGCGACGGGATCAGATAGTATGAGCTCAGGCAGACAAGACATATGGGCTAAATTAATCCTTAGCAAGTCTAGGAAAATTAAATCTTTATGGAAAAAAAATGGAGGTTATGTATAAACAAAATGCAAATTATAAGCTGCACGCGATGCTTGTTGTAAGGAGAGTGGAGAGGAGGGAATACAAGATAAGAGGCAATAAATTGTAACAAACTGCTTGTTCAGAGATTTTTCTGGAGCTGTGTGGCTGCTCTTACTCAGCTTCAATCATTCTGAGTGTTTATAGTTCAGATGATTGTGAATATTTGCAACCTGGTGTCCAGGATAAGGCAGCCCTGCCGGAGCTCCTTTCCCAGCTTGCTCCTCTGCGCTGTCCCTTTGCCAGGAGGATGGTGCTCAGCCCTCTGGAACTTCCTCCCAGCAGCCCTGGGCTGCAGGGAGAGTTTAATGAGCTCCAGGAGAGAGGCTGTGTGAGATAAGCTCAGCTGAAAAAGACTGACTTTGGCAAAGGAAGTTTAAACTCTTCCTCACCAAGCTGGGAGTTTAATGGTTGGTCTAAGGGAAAGCTTGGTGTGTTAAGTTTTGTTATTGGTGGGAAGCTGTGCTGAAGGAATAGCGTATAATTAGATAAATATAATACTTTTGCATTTATATATAAAAAATAAACTTTGGGGTTTTTGTGTCAAGAAGTAGTGCTGAAAAGGAAAGCAGCTACCTGTAATCCTCTTTTTTCCTGACACCCATCTGCCATCCTGGGTTGATTTCTTTACACATTGAAGCTTTTTTATGGATGTCAAGTATACAGAGCCTTTCACTTGTTCTACTGCCTTAAAGTGTGTATAAATCTATAAATGTCAGTCTTAAAATGGAGCTTACAATAGGTAATTGTATGGAGTGGGGCTGTGCTATTTCTGACTTGCATTGTGTGTGCTGACTGACGGCAGCATGGAATGGGAGGGTGTGCAAAGTATTGTTTTCAGCAGAAATTGTCCCAGCTCAGGGCACTGTGTCAAGTTAGCAGGGTCTGAGGGAGCCTTTTCCCTTACAGGGACCTGGAGCTGCTGGTTTTGAGTTACCCTGAGTGAAGGAGAACTAATTTTGTTATGGCAAGATGCACGTTTTCTCCTGTGATTTGTGCCAGGCTAAAATCCATGTGGAATTCTAATTACAGCTCTCCTTACCAGCAGTTCAGGTGGATTCCAGATGTAACAATTGAATTTCAAGACACACGGTTACTCTGAGTAGTTTCTGGGAGTGTTTTTGTTGATCTGAACTCCCTCTTTAAAGCATCTTTTCCTCTTCCAGGTTCTTAAACCTTTTTTTTGTTTTGATGCTTCAACCTTCCTGCTTGGGCATTGTTAGTACAGAAATTTCCATGAAGAAATATGGAATATGAAATCATGAAATATGAAATTATATCATACGAATATGAAAAACATGAAATTATGAAATTTCCATGAAATATGATCATGACAGGTTATTAAGTGTCAAAGACAAGAAAATCAGGGGTTTGCTAAGAACTTTTCATTGCAATGTGTTGTGGAAATGCTTGGGAATGCCTTGAGTCTCATCCCTGGAGAGGTGCTGAAGTCACTCCCTGCTCCCCTGGCATCGGGATGGGGAGAGAGTGGGAAGAGTGAAACAGAGGGAGCTGCTGGCTTAAGACCAAGACAGTTTAACAGGGGAAAACAAAAGCCACACATGCAAGCAAAGCAAAGGAATCAATTCCCTATTTCCCATGGATGGGCAGGGTTTGGCCATCCCAGGGAACCTCACGGGTTACGGTGGCTGGGGAAGAGTGTTGGGGTCACTGAATGTCCTCTGCTTCCTTCTTCCCCCAGCTTCCCATACTGAGCACGATGCCACAGGCCTGGAATATCCCTTGGATCAGCTGTGCCCAGCTGGCTGCCTGTGTCCCATCCCAAATCTTTGTGTCCCATCCCAAATCCTCGTGTCCCCCCAGCCTCTCTGCTGGTGGAGTGGAGTGAGGACCCAAAAAGGTGCCAGCCCTGCTCAGCAGTGACCGAAACATCCCTGAGTTACCCACAGCTTCCAGCACAAATCCAAACCAGCCTCACACCAGCTACTATGATGAAAATTAACTCTACCCCACCCAAACCCAGCACAGTGACATAACCTAAAAATGTCATTTTTCCAAGAGCCCTTTTCCCTAGTTTTCTTGTGGAAAAGTTAAAATCTGTGGTGTGCAGAGGTTAAAGGTCTTGCAATCTCTCTCCAATTGACTGCTGGGTGACTATTGTTTAAAAAAGAATTATGCTGTAAGTAGCTTTTTAGATTAGCCAAGATAATCTCAGTTTGTGAATAGCTGCTGACTGAAACCACTTCCCTGAACTGTTACTTGGGGAATATCAGGAGTAACACCTTCAGTTTTCAGAGAAACCAATTTCTCCTGAGTGCCTTCCCAGGGGATCCCTCACTCCAGAGGAGGTGTGATGTTGGTGTGTTCCCTCTGTTCATTTTAATGGATTTTTGTACTTTTCGTTGCAGGTCACTCCAAGGTCGGAGACCCCCATCAATAGTGTCAGTAACAGTTTGGAAAATGTGCTCCACACATCCACACATTCCATGGAGGAGTCATTACCCAAGAGGCCTTCGGGGAAACACTCCAAAGGTGTGTCCTTTTCCTCATGCCTGCTTCCAGTGGGGAGCCAACTCGCATCCTTGGTGCTGCTCAGCTCTGTTTTCATTGGGATTGGAGGCTGGGATTTTGCTGCTTTACTTCTGGGTTGGCTTGGGTAAAGAGGGATTTGTAGGAAGTGTGAGTGTGTCAGGGAGAAATGGCCAGCAAGAGAGGAGTATCCTGATTTTTCCATTGGCAAATAGGCAAGAAGGTGCTTGGAGTACCTTCTTTGGAAATACCAGCTTTGCTCTCAAGAAATGTTCTCCAAGAGTGGGCATCTTGGACATTCCACCTCTCAGCAGGTTATTTCTTGGATAAAGCATATGGTGTTGAGTGATTCTCAAAGGGAGAAGGCATTTAAACACTTTGACTGCCACTTCCACCTTTCTCTTGCTTTCCCAAGTGGGAAACTGAGTGAAGAGAAGTGGAAGATAGGAGAGAGACCTTGCACTTTTCTCAGTTACAAAAGAAATCTGGTTTTTGTAATGCTATATTGCATGCTGACCTGGCTAAAAACTGGGCTTAGCAAATCAGGGTTAATTATTCCATTTCCACACTCCAGGCTGTCAATGCAAATATGAAAATGTCCAGGCTAAAATGTGGCTAACAGTGTTTTTATTTAATGCACTAAAAAAAAAATCACTGGTAAATGAGGAAAGTCTTTGAACTGGGAACTGCTCTTTGTGCAGAACAGTTTTTGTGAGCCCCGTAGGGCAAAAATAATCAAGGGAAATATCTGCCCTCATATGCTGCCTTCAAATATCATTAAAAATATCGTCAGGCACCATCTAAATTTTTTAATTTGGAATTTATTCTGTTTCCTTCCCTGCCACTGGCTTCCTACAGAACTTTGCAAATACGGTTTGATACCACAGAAATTCAAGAATTTCAAAGCACGTCCTCACTCAGAGGATCTGATACAGCTCAGAAAGGGTTAAATGTCCCAAGAAATGTTGACTTTCCTCCACCAGCTCTCCTTTGCAGTGACACACTCCACTGTAATCCCAGAAGTGTAAGGAGCAGTCATTTTTTACAGCACAGTAATGCTGGAAGTAGCCATTTCTCCAGCTGTAAAAACCATCAGGGTAGAAGAAAACGCAGCACTAAGCAGAAGCATGGCTGGGTTTGTGGCTTTCATCTGATTAAAAATAGGACAGGGTTCAACACTGTTTTCATTTGTACTCAGTGATTGCTATTCCAGTACCATATATGCTAAGATTAGTCATGGTACGCTGTGAAAATTAATTAGGTTTTGCTCTGATCTGTTTTTCTCTTATAGAATACCTGCCTCGTGTTCAGTTTAATTTACAGACTGCCTCAGTGATGGTTGGGAAAAGGGGGTGTGGAGCAAATACTGATATTCTGCTTTCTGCTTCACCAGCGCTGTTGAATTCTCCTTGATATTTGATGATCTGTCTTGGGGTTCTGTTTCTTCAGCTTGGAGTGCAATTTAGGATTATTTGCCACCCGAATCCACTGTTCTTGACTTACATTCCTCGTTTTCATAGCAAACACAGCTCTTAGTTTAACAGGACCCACCAACTTCTTAACCTGGAGCACATAAAATTGTCATGAAAGCATGGGATGCTTGATTTTTCATGTTATTATTTTTTAGCGAGCCTGGTTTCAGACAGCCTGACAGGACAGGATTTCTCCCCAGAAGTAACGAGCTGCCCAAGGTCATCATTCCTCTCCTGGCAAAGCCCTGGAGCTGGAAGTGTCTCAGTTAAAGAGGCTGGAGCTGAAACATGAGAAAGCAAAGAAAAATGAGAAAGGTGCTGTGTTTGTTGTGCTTAGCTGGATTAGACACAGTCTGTATTAACTCAGGGAATGTTTTAATCCTGATTTGGAGAAATGTCAGTAATTTAATTTACTCTCCACAGCTGAACAGTGACTGGGGTTGTAGTAGCTTGGACTTGTAAGCTCTCAGTGATTGTGTTTTCTGTAATCCGCCACTTTTGGCATCAAATATTTGAGTTTCTCCATGAGAAGGAGACGGGAAGAGAGGAGCATTTTGCTGGATGCTCTCAGTGGCAGCGTGTGTGCTCTTGGAAGTGGTAGCTGGGAATGTTCCTACAGCTTCGTGCAGAGACTTGTCAGATACCTGGGAATAATTTCAGCAGAATTGTGCTGCCTCAGGAAATGAATTTATAACAGGAGTGTCAGCCTGAGAAGTGCACAAACCTTGGCTTTTCCCTCAGAGGGCCAGCTCGCTGTGGGAGCACTGTCAGGCATTAAATCAAAAATTATGGAATGATTTGGATTGGAAAGGACCTTAAGGTTGTCTAATTCCATGGGCAGGGACACCTTCCACTAGCCCAGGTGCTGGATCCATGCTGCAATACCCAAGTGACCAGCAAACTCTTGGTTTTTTATCAAAATTCCTACATTTTTTCCTGCTCTTTCTCCAGGCTAAACCCCTTTGTCCCTGTGTACGTGTCAGTGCTAAAATGGGATAAACCAGGAGGACATTGCTTTAGAATGAAAGTTGTGGCACTGAGAAGTTCTGTACCTACTGACATAAATATTTTGGGGATCTGTGCTCTACCTGGGCTTTTCTTTTATAAAATAAAGTTTAAAAATCTGCCCTGTGCAAGTCGAGAAAAAAAAACACAGATGGGTTCTGACAGAAGGATGTGCAGCTGTTGTGAAATCCAGCAACTGTAACCTGCTCTGTGAATTGTGCTCTTTATTCCTATTTTGACCAGTGATTTAGAGCTGGTTCAAAGCTGTTTCCACACATGTGGAGTTGTTTTAACTGGAGGTAACTTTGGGAAGTGGAGGCTTTCCCTGTTCTCAGGATCTGGCTGTTGTTGTGCTGGAAGCTGCAGTCAGGCTTGTTCACAGGTACTGAGGCACTGACAGATCTCACTGGTCAAGCAGAACAGAGATAAACACAGAGATTCTTGGGCTACATACAATTAAAATTCCAAGAGGGATGTGTTGCTTTCTGTCCCTCTTCCCACTGTTCCTAGAATGTAGTCAGGTTTTAATAATGGTTTGAACACCATTTGAACAAAACAAATTCAAATAAAGGTTGGGCATTTTTTGTCTCCTGAGCCTTTCCCTGTAGCAAGGTGGTTAAAAAAAAAGTCACGAGTTAAAATTGCTTTTCACTATTTTGTTTTGCAGGCAATCCTCTGCTGGTAGCAAAGGGAAATTCAGGAAATTCCATTTTTATTCCAAAGTTCAGGAGGAGCTATGTGACCCATGGGAAGCCTCGTGCACAGAGCTAATTTTTAACAAGCCTGTGGATGCAGAGTTGGGGTAATTCCCAAAAGAGAGTAGTTACTGGTTATCACAGCTGACTGAAAAAATCAGCTTGTTTTTATTTGTTCAAAAAAAGCAATAGGAATTTTCCATGCTCCAGAGATGTTGTTAATTACTCTTTCACTGTAAGGTTCCAAGGATTTGGCCATGAGGTGGATAGCAGTGGAGGCAAGCCCTGCTCTCTGCATGTGACATATTTTAGCAATGTATTAAAAATGCTCAGTGACCACAGCATATTTTCCAAAAGCACAGAGGAATGAAGTGCATTAGACCAGATGTTGAGGTGCAGAACAAAAGCATCTTTATAATAAAGACAACATAAGTTACAAACACCACAGGACAGGGACACTGCAGGCTTCATCCTGTCACTGCTCTCAGTGCTGAGTAAAATCCTGATTTGTCACAGCTTCTGGGTGAAGTTTCCTGCCTGGAGGTTTAGAAGTTGCACCTCCCTCCTCTGACCTTTTTCAGGTGGCACTTCCCATGTCCTCCCCCAGAGCAGCCTGGACAATGATTTCCTCAACTGAACAAGTCTCATTTGCTGCAAAGTGACAGAAACTCTCCTATTCTTGTGTTTCCTGTGTATTTATCTTGCCTTTCTTCTGTTGCCACACAAAACCCTCCAAATTGTCTCCACGCCAGCCTGATTTCAAATGAGGCAACTGTTGAAATCTGATCCTTCTAGAGTGAAGCTGAATCATAATTCTTGCGACACAGGATCTAAGGATAGGCACAAAACTGCTTCTGGAGAGCAAGGAGTAAAGCTTTGAGATGGAAAATGGGGGCAGGAGGCTTTATTCTACAATCTCCTCTCCATTTAGCTCTGCTGAGCACAGGAAAACCATTTGCTTAATTGAGGGGATGCTCTGAGTCCACACACAGGGTCCTGCAAAGCCTTGATGTGTCCCAGACTTGGATAAATACGTGGAATAGCACATGGACATCTATGGACATGAGGGAGAACGAGCTCTAAATGCATCTCAGGAATATATTGATGTAGTTTTCAAATCAATATTAGGGTGTAAATCTATCCCTGTGTGCAGTATTCCTGCTGAGCCCAGGTGGGATGGCTTGGAGGTGGGTTGTGGTGGTTGTCATGTGCAGCAAACGTTGGTATCTGAATTATTTCATGACAATAGTTAGCAGAAATGTGTGATGTCAGCCTCCCAGAACTTCTCGCCACTATTTTTGCCGCTCTGTTTTCCTTGGCAAAATGTGTTTGTACGGTCTTGCACCTTTTTTTTTTTTTTTTTTTTTTTTCCCTCTCCCACTTCCTTGACTTCTTCTTTTTCCAGAAAAAACCAGGCTGCAGGAGCTCTCCCAGTTTTTAATGGCCGTTGACAGCCTTTTCCTCTTGAAATGTTTGACACCAGTCTGCTGAAGGCAGACAGAAAATACAGGGGGAGGAAAAAAAAAATACCTATTTTGTTCAGGTCCAGACTTGAGACTGCCTTGTTCTGCATCAGTTGTGCAGCTGGATTATTCTATTTTTAAGTGACTGCATCATCTCCAACAATATTGGGTCAGCTACTGGTAGGGTAGGGCTTAAAGAAATATTTAGGCTATGATAATCCTTCAGGAAAAATCTCCCTCTCCCAACTGTATATAATTTTTCAGCTGTTTGTGTATGTCCTTGTTCATTTTCCCTCTGAAGGGAGAGCTCTGCTTCTAAACTTGAGCAGTGTAGGTTGAGATCACACACCAGGCACCGCGTTCCTGACCTTCTGTCTCTGCCACACGAGTTGTTTGAGGAGTATCAAGTATTTAGAGTGAATTCTAGAAGTCAAACCCAAGGATTAGCATGCTCCAAAAAAAACCCAAAACCCAACGTGTTTTGATGTTGCATATTTCCCCCCGTGCTGGATGATTGTTGTATGTTAAGGAGTTTTTTGATGATGCATAAATCACGTTGCTCAATCTGGAGTTGGGAGTTCAGTTCAGGCTGGAGGTTTGATTTTGCAATAAAGACAAAACTCAAGTTTAGGGTTTAAAAAAAAACATCAGAAATGTTGCATTTCACCTCAAGTTTTTGTTGATAATTCAGTTGTCCTCTGCTTACAGAAGCCCATTTTATGTCCCCAAAGCCAGGGTAGGTGGGTTGTTTGGAGCTGGGAGTGGAGCTCCTCACTGCTGGTGCAAATTGTTGTTGTCAGCTGTTAATAAGTTAACTCTTATCCTCTCTCCAGGTGGGAATCAGTATTTCTTTGTCACCCTCATTGCCTCCTTTTCCCTGTAATGAGCCTTGTCAAGAGAAATCTCACAGGATAGAAAGGGAGAGGAGGGAGCACAGACACTCCTCTGACTGGATGGGAAGGTGGTTCCTGGCTGCCTGCTCCTGCAAGAACTGTCACAACCTTTTGTGCAAATCTGAAAATGCTCCTGGCTGAGGTTTGGAACCCATGGCCCCTGTTCCTTCCCTTGGTGCTCCACAGGGAGGAATCCCAGGTCCTCCCAAGAGCTGCAGTGGAAAGTGATGCTCTGTGTGTTTACCAGTGGCTATTTCTGAGTTCATACCACAGAGCAGTCTTTAATTTCCTCTGAGCAGTTTTAGTTGTGTCTACACCATCTGCCTTGATCCCATATTCCCCTGAAATGATGGATATCAAGCATTTAACCTGAGGGCCTTATCCTGAAGCTGCTGAGTGATTCTCTACCTTTGGTCTTGTTTGGACTTCCCTCCTGTTTTTCCTCAGTAAGGAGGTGGAATCACTCTGCTTAGGCAGCTGCTGGTCCCTACCCAATTAACTGCTGAGCCTGTTGATTAACTTCATTCAAATTTGACAAAGCTATTTAGAGATTTTATTTACAGTGGTGTCTGCGTGGAAGAGACTCATTCATGCTCCCCCCAGGAGAAGTGAGAACAGCTGAGGTACAGCCTGGATCTCTGGGAAATAAGGCTTTGTTTTGCTCCTTGGTAATCCATAAAATCCCAGAAATCTGTGTTGGAGGAGACCTTAAAGCTCATCTCATTCTACCCCTGCCACCTTCAAGTAGCCCAGATCACTCAGAGCCCCATCATTCATCTTGCTTTTATTTATCCTTGTGTTAAATAAAGTTTTGTGTGCTGGGCAATACAATTTCCTTATTAAACATTAGGAAAAGAGCAGTTTTCTCCTACAATAGGATTTGACAAAGAAGACTTAATTTGGAGTAGTCCATTCAGTTTGGCTTCAGTGGGAGTTGGATGACACTTTTGTTTATAATTAATTTATTCAAGCTACTCAGAATATTTTAAATTCTAAGAATAGGATGCTGATAAATCCAGCTGTGCCAAGGATTTTACCTCTCTGTAATGCAATCCTCAGGCACATTTCTGATCTCAGATAAAGGCAGTGTAATCATCAATATCTACTGTCAGATTATAAGCTCATATTTATTATTATTTACCTTTTTACATGGCTCTCTCAGGAGGCCACACATTCGATGTGCATTCCTAGAAGGATTCTCCCATTTCCATGTCTTTGGAGTCCTAGAAGTGCCTTCAGTGGTACAGGAGTTGTTAATGAAGGTGAAATTAATGGTCATTACCTCAACAGCTCTGGAAGCAGCAGCATGACCTTCTCCCTGTAATGGAAGCAACAAAGCAACTTCAGCTTTTAATTAAAATCGCATTAAATGGTGAAAAACAGTTTTTCTCAGATCTTAATGGTAATGGCTTCATACAGCCCATCTTCTGAGGCAGAAAAAAGGTGTTGGGAGAGCTTTTCCTGTGGTGGAACTAATGCTTAAACCTGCATTTTTACTGAAAATCCTTAATTAAAGGCAGGACATGGAATTTGAAATTTAAGAAATTACCGAAGGATAACAAGCATGTAATTCAAGGCCAAAGAAACCCACAAAAACTCCAAGAAGGTGCATTTTAACTGCTGATTTTTGCCTCCTGGCCAATTTCCTTCTGCAACCTGAAGGGAGATGGCTGAGTGGGGCTGGACATTCCTGTATCTGCTGCCTGCAGATTGAGGGAGGGATGTGAGAAATGTTCAGAAATGCTCAGCTGTTCCTTGTGCCTTCAGAATGCAGCACCCTGCAACATCTGGGAATTTCTGAAATAGCCCATTTTGCTGCCATCTCTAAACAGGGGCATGCAAGAATTTAGGAAAGATTTTAAAATAAATGGCATGCTTATCCTATCTAGGCCCACATAGCCCTTAAACGAAATTGGATAAAAATTGGCACTTTAGAGAAGAAAATAGGAGTGATTCACATGTATTCCTGGAAATCCAGCACATCCCTGCCCATTTACATACTGTCACCACTGTACTAATGACTAAATGGCAATTTTCTGGTGCATGTCATGCTCAGGAAGCTTTTACAGCTGGTTAGTTGTTAGCTGGTATATGTTCCTTCCCTTAACAGTTTATTCCTAAATCCCCCCCATTTTCCAAAGCACGTTTTTCATTTCCATCTACCTTTCCATTTAGATGAATTCTTGCCTCCAAAAGCTGAGGATAATAGGCTTGAAGTACAATAATCTTCTCAATAGGTAGCTGGAGTTTTTAGAGGTGTCTGAATATACAAGTGAAAAATAGTGTCATCTCTCACAGATTTTTGGGTCCAGACCTGCAAATGTCTGGGTATTTAAAATAAATCTGAGGTTTCTTGCTTGCCTTTGATGTCAGCACTAGAATTCTCACTGGGGGCTTTTCTCTATAGACATGGGAGGCTGTGATTTTGGAAAGAATCAGACAGCAGCAGGGGAAAGATACCAAATACTGTAGGACTGGGTGATCTTGGGAAGTGGAAATAATAAATAAATGAATTTGGGGCTGCCCAGAGCAGCTGTGGCTGTCCCTGGACCCCTGGAATGTCCAAGGCCAGGCTGGACAGGGCTTGGAGCAGCCTGGGACAGTGGAAGATGTCCCTGCCCATGGCAGGGGTGACACTGGATGAGCTTTAAGGTCCTTTCCCCCCCAAACCATTCCAGGATTCCATGATATGAAAGAACCAATCTGAGAAGAGTCAAAGCAGTGGAATTCTGTCCATTAATTCAGTTATTTTGGGGTCGTTTAAAGGAAGTTGTGTTCCCGTGTTTAATGACAGCTTAATGTAGTTTTGATCAACGGCGTGTGTTGGAAAATGCCAGAGCAGAGCCTGATCCTGGGATCTGGATGAAGAGACTGGAAAGCTGTTGGGGAAGGGAAGCATCTGGAGCTGTCCTTGGATTGATTTTAGGGAGTAAATTGAGACTGAAATCTCCTTTGTGGATTGCAGACAGTGGGAACTGGGAGAAGTTTGAGGGGTGATACTGCCCCAAACCCTATGAACGTGGTCCCTTGTACTTCCCTACAGCATTCCATGGAATTATGGATCTGATCCATATGGTTGATCTGTTCCTTTGTGCCACACAAGTAGAGGAGACAAATAGTCAACTTTGGCATTGTTTAGGTGCTTTGAATTTTCATTTCTAATTTCATTTTCTCTTGTTCTTTTAAGCTGGGGAGTCACAGGCTGTAATTATGCAAGACAATGCTTTTGATTAAAGTAAATTTTCTTTCTTGGGTGCACAGAAATGCTAAGCTAAAAGGTTAATGTTTCATTTGCTTTCTGGCTTGTTCTTTTATCTCTCCCTGGAAAAAAGGAGAGAACTTGCTGTGCTGCACGACTTCCCTGCCTGGAGTGGATGCATTTCATCAGTGGAGGGTGTGGGTGCTATTTTTAACCATCACTCAGAGGGGCAGCCCTGCTAAAATTACATCATTAATATCCCCAGCTGAAAGGAAATGGCAGAAAACACAACAGGGCCTTTGGAGTTTCTCCCTGTTGTGTTTTCCACTCCTGGAGGTGAATTATTCCAGGTGTGTCATTCCAGCAGAGTTGTTTACAGTCAGCCCCTTGTGAACAGGCCCGAAGAAAAGTGTAATAAGTGAAATTTGTCTGCAAAAACAGCAGGCATGAAATAGCTCTTAGTGGCTTGGAGAGCTCCTAGTTTGTATTCCTTCCTGTCCCTGTTATTAAAGAGTTCAGGGATTTGCTGCATATCCAACTATTGCAAAAGAAGGTGGGGGACCCAGAGCTTCAAACATTGATTTTTGCTAGAAGAGGAGTTTGTTTCATTCTGTAGGCTCTGCTAAAGGATCTGCTGGTGAGTCTGGAGGTTCAGTGCTTCAGGGCTTGGAGATTTTTAGTGGCTGGGGTCTGGTGTTTTTTCCATTCTTTTTAGCTCAGTTTCTGGGCATTCTCATTGCCCTGGCAAATATTCATAAAATCTTCTTTGGGCTTTCCCCTCCTGTGTTTGCTTCATAGATGTGTTACAGTTGTCCAGTGGTTGTGTAGCGTCTCCAGATCAGTTTAACTGCTGAATTAGAACTTTCCTTCTGTCTCTTTGAATCACTGGTCAAACCTTGTCTGGGATCCAGAAAGAAGGAACAATGAGTTGTACAGAAGTAGAAAAGGGAACACGAATATTAAAGCCTGAGAGCAGAGACACGAAAATTGCCACAAAAGGGGAACCTCAGAGAAGTGGCTGTGCAGGGATATTTGTTCCTCACTGAACTGAGCTCTTGAATGCATTTGTGGCTCTTGGCAAGACTGTCTGTACTCAAGGATTTTTCTATTCCACATGAGTCCCTTAGTCTGGTGTTTTTACATAGCGTGCTAAGAGAATATTTTTTTGTTGTTGTTGTTAACAAGGCTATAATTCCTTAGAAAATAAAAATCGAAGCTGCTATAAAATGACTTTGTCCTTGCTGCTCCTGCTTGTTATTGCAGCTTTAGTCATGAGTTTCCAGCGCTGAGCCTGATCTCAAAAATGCAGCAAACAGCACGTGCTTATTTACAGGAGCATTAAACCCTGCTGGCCTGGAGCAGCCCTTCCAAACCAGGCAAGCTGCTCGCTTCATCTGCCTTGGAGACTGAAATGCTGCATTTTCTCTGCAGTTGGAATCTCTTCACTCCTTTGGGTAGGGGCAGGAATCCTTGGAGCCATCTGATCCCGGGGCTGTGGTGTTTTAGCACCAGATGCCCTTCGAGCCAGGGCACGTTGGCTGAGCAGCTGCGGCCTCGTCCCCTCCCTCTGGGCTGCAGCCATGCCGATATATGGTTACAAAACTGCACCCTCAGGCTGCAAAACAAACACCCCCTGGGCTGGGAGAAATGTATATTTATATATGGAGCCCTCAGCTCCTGCTCCAGACTCTAAAAGTTGAAATCGTGCCGGGCAAATCCTTGTCGGCTGCGGTTGGGATTGGGTTGATGCAGTGAGGGCTGGGGTGTTTTAATAGAGCAACAGTGGATTAGGATTAGCTAAGTGGCCTTAAATCAGCTTTATTCAGTCATTAAGTGAATAAAATCTTGGGTGATGAAGGAAAGCTAATGGATAGTAACACCCTTAGCTCAGTTCCCATTTTCCTCACCTCCAGCAAAGGTGGTTTGTAGTTAGTTGAAGCTGCACCCAAAGGTGCTTTGGTGCATTATTTCACTGGGTGTTGCTGTGAGACTCAATTTGTCCATTGGTATTTAGGACACTGCTCCAGACTTCAAAGCAAACCCCAGCTCAGGTGCCCAGCTGTGGTGACCACCTGAATGTGTCATTCTTTCCCTGTTCTGGTTTCCTTTCTGAGGTTTGAATCCTCTCTCTGAGCTCAGGGCAAGCGGCTGCTTTGTGCAGACCTCGAACTTCAAAGCCTTCAGCTGAACTGGGTTGGTTCCTCAGTGATATCTGGGATTTAGGGAAGTCTGGGTTGCTGGGCTTTGCTGCACTTCAGCAAGAAGACTAAAGTTTTCCATGGAAAACTGACTTTGCATGTGTAATTTTGTAGTGAATACAACTTTCAGATCAGAATTAATCATGAGGCTCACCTTGGGTTTGAGGGGGCTCAGGGAATTTTGTGTGCCAGAGAAAATCCTTTCTGGGGAAAAGCAGGAGATTTCTCTATCATGAGCAAAGCTCCTCTTAAGAATGAGAAACAAAGCCAACATTTTGTTTAAAAGTGCTCTAAGAATAGTAAATAAAATAAGCACTCCATCAGATAAAACCAGACTAAATATACAATCGCATCTTGCTTACCCAGAAAGTAAAATTATTTATATCCAAAGTTGAACATTTCTCTTGATTTCAGAGATGTTTTTGTTAGATAAATTCAACACAGGCAGCCTGCTTATTTAAATTGCCTGTACAAGGCTGGATGTTAATGGTTACTGGAGCTGCCCTTCACCCCAGAGTTTGGGGGTTTGGTCACTTTTGCAGGAATTCTTTTCCATGTTTCTGAGCTAACTGAGGGGAGGAAAATGAGTCACTGAGCAAATGAGGTCCAGAGCTGCATTCAAAACTTAACACTTCTCACTTGTATGCAAAGAGTTGATTAGCTGCAGTTCTAAGTGGAATCAGGCAGTGAATACAGTGTGCAAACGAAATTCCTGGTGTTCTTTAAAAATGCAGCCCCACAAGGCACAAAATCTGGGCATATGTTGAACCTCACTGTGGCTGATACCTCTGAATTTGTTGTAGGATACCTTTAAACCTTCAGTGTTGCACATATTTACCTAAAATCATACTGGAAAATGCCATGGTATCAAACCCCATCCTTCAGGATTCCTTTTTCCCTGCATCTGTGCTTGGTTAGGGCTGTTGGAATTAAGGAATATATTGCTGGATTGTCCCTGATGTCAAACTCCTGCAGCCTTTTCTGGCTCTATAGCACAGAATTTTCCACCCAGAGCATCATTCCACGTTTTCAGCAGCAGATCCTGGTGGATGTTCCCAGGCCCAGCACCTGCCCAGTGCCATGTGTTGGTGCTCGAATTTAGGAGCTGTTTCACAAATCCAGCCAACCCAGCAGCCCTTTCTGGGTACTTCATTCTGCAAAAGCTTTTTCTGGCCTCAGAAAAGAAAACAAAAAAGGCAGCTCATCGAGCAGCTGTGTGCTCAGTGGCCATGGCAGGAGGGAGCAGGGATGCAAAGCACTCCTGGCCTCAAGGATTTGGGAAGAAAACCCTTCAAAACAGTGTTTGAAGCCATGTCTCTTTTTTTTTATTTTATTTTTCAGAGCAGCTGAGTGGTTCTTCAGGGTTTTCCATTTTCCTGTCCAGATGGGAGTTTTCTCCAGCCTCCAGCACAGGCACTTTGGGGTTTAAGGGAAGCTTTTGAATCCAGGGAAGTTGCACAACCCATCTTTAGGTTGATTGACTTTTGTGGTTGGCTGAAGTGCTGACAGGATCATTCAGGATTACTCCAAAAATGCATGAATTCAGTTAAAAGCTGAGATACACAGGCATTTTTAATTTTTTTTTTTAAATATCTGTTTTGGAGAAACGTAAGAAGGTCACTTAGTTGGCAGCTTAAATCAGCCAAAGTGAGGAAAATAGCAGGGACATGAAAACTCCTGGTTTGATTGGGGTGAGTGATACAATCCCAGTGTGTTATTGCTGCCTCTGGGCTGCCAAAACTCAGCTCATGGCCTTGGTTTTTTAAAAAAGCTGTGTAATTATTTCCTGTGGAATATTGCACTTCATAGGCTCCAGCCTTGCTCTTCAATTAAAGCAGGATTGATTTGTCACCTGAACTCGTGGTGGAGGGATGTGTTGGTTTGGATCTTAAATATTCTGTATGTTGGAAGAACCCATATTTTTCACACAGGAAAATGCCAGATCTGAGAGCTTTTCCTCTGCTGACAGAAATTTTTCATTATGTCCATGAAACTTTAATTTCCAGGGTTTTCCTGTTGAGAAGCAGCCAGCCAGAAGACTTTTCTTGCTAACTAGTAAAACTGTTCTGTTTGCTTACAAGTTTTTTCCCAGCTGCACTTTCCTTGTCCATGGAAAAACTGTTGTCTGCTCATCCACTTTTAGTTTTAAGGGATACCAGCAGAAAACTGGATCTAAACATTCAATTTAAGTTTTTTCTTAGCAAGCAGCAGCTTTATATTTGCAGAAAGTATTTGGGATCACTTTGGTGTCCCAACTAGGCTTCTTCACACGGTGTTTTCTCCATCCATAACCCCTGCAGGATGTGAAGACAGGTTAATATCTTTATAAATTATCCTTCTGGAGAGGTCTGAGATGTCACTTCTCACTAATACAATAACGAAAGGTCATTTTCACATGACAACTCAATGCATTGAACTGCAGAGAAAACTGCTCCATCTATTCCTACGTTTGACTTTTCTAGATGCAGCAAAAGAAGATGATTTTCAAAAAGAGAGAATTGCTCCATCTATTCCTACATTTGACTTTTCTAGAAGCAGCAAAAGAAGATGATTTTCAAAAAGAAGCATTTGTTTCTTCTCCTGTTTCCCCTCTCTTTTAAGGGAATATTTGAAACACTTCTGGATGCTGTTGAGTGGGAGCATTTTCCCCTCTGGTATCTCTGTAGACAAGCTCATGGCTTGTCAGTTAATTATGCCTTTTAATTGTTTGCTGCAGTTACATTGAAGGGTGTATTTGATGTTTTTTGCCTCCCCAGCAGCAGTTTCTGTACATGCAGCCCTCCCACAGCAGAGAGCACCTCCTGTTCTCCTGCAGTTGGACTCTGGCCCATCAGCTGATGCAGATTAGATATCTCTGGGGAGGAATGGTTTGTGCAGGAGTTAATGTGTCATGGAACACACCAAGGTGTGTTTTTGCTGGCTGTGGAATAGAGCAGAGTTCAAGTTGAATGGTTCCAGTGCCATCTTCTCCAGATTCTGAGGGTTCAGAGCCTGCTGGGTGCAAGGTTGGAAGTTTGAAGTGAGGCTTTGGGATGCTTTTCCAGGGAAATCTTCCTCTGAAATGATCTCAGGGACAGCTCAGCAGTGCCAGCTCTTCCTTGGCTTTAGTGACAGGGCAGTTAGAAGGTAAAATTGTCAGTCTGTGGTTTGTTAAAGGAGCTGTAGTAAACAAACATGAGTCTGACCTGATCTGAGCTCCTGGGACACGGTCCCCATCCCTGGAGGTGTCCAGGGAATAACTGGATGTGGCACTCTGGGCTGGTGACAAGGTAAGGATCCATCACAGGTGGGATTTGATGACCTTGGAGATCTTTTCCAACCCAAATGATCCTGGGATGGCACCAACACCAAGTTCTTGGCACCCTAAAGATGCTGATCCTATTTAGATCTCAGTTCTCATCCTACAGACTCAGACCCTAGACTTAATCCTGCAGGTTTTCCTCAGGCCTCCATTATTCCAGTAAAAGAATAATTTAAGTTTTGAGAAGCAGGAGACAGGGAAATCAGATGTAGTGATGAGAAAATGTAGCCCTTGTTTGTTCAGGAGAGGATCAGTGTGTGTGCTGGGAACAAGAGGGTATCCTGAATTTTTTCTTTCCCTATCATAGCCAGGATAAAAATCTTAATTAGATTTAAAAAGTGAAAGCAGGAAGTTTTCTGCAAAACAGCCAAAACCCCCTCTGTTTTAAGCAGATACTTAAAAGCAGTCAAAAAACCCAAACGAAAACCCCACAAACCCCTTTAGTTTCTGGTGTTTTGTTGCCATGAATGTGCTCTCCATGTGGCAAATAAACTCCTTTTCTCTGTTTGCCTTCCCTCCTGCCTGTATGTATGGGAATATAAATCCTGGTGGGGTTGTGGGGAGCCTCTGTGGGATTTTGTTCCCAGATTTTGGCATCTAACGGGCAGCAGGAATTGGGTAATGCTGCTTTGGAAGCATTTCTTCAGCACAAAGAGGAGATGCCATGTGAAAGTGGTGGTGCTGCATTTCTTCCCCCTTCTGTGTAAACAGGGATGTGGAAAGGATTTTATGAGATCCCTTTTGTTCCACTTTTTCAGCACAAACCCAGTTTTGTTTGATGCCTCTTCCCATGAATGAAAATTTAATAAATCTTTTAGTCCAGAGGCATGATTTATGATTATTGCCTCCTATAGAAAGGATTTTACTTAGGGTTTGTTTTTTTCTTCCAGCTTAAAAATAACTTGCAGCCTTTCTGCTGTTTTTGGTCAAGTACCACGAACCAAGATGTTCAACCCAGTTTTAGGAGGCTCAGATTTTGCCACCTGGAGAGTGGCATTTCCATGCTGCATCCCACACAAACTGATCCTGCACGCAGGGATTTAATCAAAGGAAATCCACTAGGTAGGGAGTGGTGAAATACTGGATTTTATGGAAAAGGGCTGGGCCACAATCAACACTCCTGACTTATCTTGAATTACTTTATTTTTTTCAGTAAAAGGAGCACAAAATTCTCAGTTTGGATTGAGTCAGTGATCTATCTAATCCTTTATTAGGATGGATCCAGAAGTTGTAAAGAGGGAATTATGAAAAGATCGATATCTGATGAGATATTGAGGTGGCTTCCCAAAATCTCTTCTGCCCTTGCCTGCATCCAGTGAAGGTTTTACCCTGACCTTGGCCAGCCAGGAATGGCAAATCCTGAGGGGTTGGAATTGGCTTTTTGCTTTGTGTAGCTGCTGACATTTTAGGAAGAGGAGTTGATCCAAGCTCCTGCTTTTTTGGAGGGGGAGGCCAGAAATCCAGAGGGTTCAACACCTGGTCATGAGCAGAGGGAGGGAATTGTGTGTCCCTTCACAGAAGCACTGAACCCAGCAGATGAGAAATGCTCTGGGTGAAAATCCCCAGCTGGAATAGGAAACCAGACCTGAATAAAATGTCTTCAAGCTCCCTGGATGTGTTTTCCCTGGATGTTGGGGCAGGGGGTGGGAGGCAGTGTTGGAAAAGGAGACGAGATGACGTCGCTCCCGTCCTGGCTCTGATTCCTGGCTGTGCCTCAGTGCTGGAGTATTCCACACTCAGCCTTCCATGCTGGATACCATGAAATAGACTTCAAAACTACATGGAAAATGCTTTTCTTGTGGTTAAAGAAAGCAGCAAATAATAATAATAATTTTTTTTTTCTTAAAAAAGACCCTTAAGGGGTGATGCCAGAAGATATTGGGAGCACTGAGGGTGCCAAAGCCTTGCTGGAGCTTCTCCTACAGCCCTGAGCTTCTCCAACCCCCTTTGTTTTCCTCTCCCCCTTTCCTGGGGATCTCATCCAGCTGTTCCACTTACCTGCTGGAATTTCCCAGCTATTTATGGATAAATCTCCATGGCAAAAAGCCTTGTGTGCCCCTTTGCCAGTGCAAATATACTCTGGGAATCTCCTGAATTAGAAACTTTTAACTTTTTTGTATCCCCTGGGTTGGGAAGTTGGAGTTTTGCTGAATTCAGCATCCTGAAAAGCCATCAGTATCATGTGTCCTTAATTCTGTACAAAGGTTTTTCTGCTCCTGGACTCATTTATTGGGATACTGACTAAAGTCAGCTCTTTGAGCTTTTGAGAGTAAAAGCTGTAAATAAAAATCCTTTTTTTTTCCTCCTTTGTACTTGGTGGATGTCACCTTTTCTTCTGGAGTTCTGTATCACTGATGGAATAAAGTTAAGCTTCAGGGTAGGTTTAGGAAGGTTCTTTTAATAAAACCAACCAGAAGTTAAACAACACACAGAGTAGGTGAGAGGCCACAGAGCACAAACATACAACTTGATAAATTAAACAAGATTTCTTTAGGCAGGTGATATTTTTCATGGTGTTTTAGCTAGCTGGGAGAAAATTCCTGGAGCTCTTGGCGTAATATTAGGAATTACCCAGTTGGTTGTCCCTAAAGCCTGTCCTGCAGGACACTGAGATGCATTTCCTCTAACCTTACAAGGCAAAAATCTTTACCTAAAGGTCCCTTTTTCTAATTGCAATCCTTTTCCATGGATAATTTCGCTGCAGTGGATTTTATTCACTGGGCAGGTTCAGCTCAGATGTTGAGCAAGAAGAGGTTGTGGCACTGTCAGCACCACAAAATCCAGGGGTGATTTAAGGTTTGTTATTAACGCACAGAGTAAAACAGGAATAGCTTGATTTTATGTCTCTGAGTAATCCAATTCTGCTGGAATTGCTGGAGATGAAAAATGAATGACTGGAAGAGATGAGATTTGAATCCTTTAGAAATGCCAAACGATAAGAACAGTGGCAGAAAAGCAATGCTGGGTTTGCTATAAACAACAAATGTTGCGTAACACTGGCTGTGTTTTTCAAAACCAGATGTTGCAGCAGTTGACACCAGGATTTCTGCAAGTTATTTGCTCATCCTTCAGCTGCTTCACCACATTCTCTCCCTCAGTGCCCATTTTACACATTCTTTCTCATTACAGTCCTGTAGTACTCACAATTTCAATCAATATTCAGTTTATTTTAGCTGTGATCACAACTCAGGGCACCATGAATTCTCTTAAATAGATGTACTGAGGTAGATTTTTTTTTTTTTTTTAATTAACCTTCTGCGTGTTCAGATCTTCATGTTCAAACCTTCATGCCACTAAATATTCTCTGGATGGCTCAGCCGTGTCTGGTGAGCAGATTTATCCCTGTGGTGCTCAGCATGTGGCACAAAATCATTTCAGAAGCGTGAGAGAAACCCAGTGAAATCTTTTGAAAGGAACAAACCTCTCCAAAAAGCAAAATGTGCAGGAGAAAGCAGTAAGTAATGAATTGACATTATTCATAAGCCCAGGGATTGATGTAATTGTAATTGGGAATTACATGGAGGAGGAACAGTTGTGAGGATCAGAACAGGAATGTTCATTTTCTCCATGTGAAGACAGGCACAAACATCTGTAGAGCTGAATTCGAGGGCTCTCAAAATTTTCGCTGCAAATATGACTCAAAGAAAAGGTTTTTAAGCAGCCAAGACCCAGGTGGCAACGTCTGTAAATGAACAGGACCTGCTGAGCTCCCCTGAGACCCCACCTGCAGAGCTGCATCCAGCTCTGGGATTCCCAATGTGAGAAGCTGCTGGAATGGGTCCAGAGAAGGCCATGGAGCTGCTCCAAGGGCTGGAGCCAGGCTGGGAGAGCTGGGGGTGCTCACCTGGAGAAGGGAAAGCTCCAGGGAGAGCTCAGAGCCCCTTCCAGGGCCTAAAGGGGCTCCAAGAGAGCTGGAAAGGAACTGGGGACACGGGATGGAGGGACAGGACACAGGGGATGGCTCCCACTGCCAGAGGGTGGATTGGATGGGAGATTGGGAAGGAATTCTTGACTGTGAGGGTGCTGAGACCCTGGCACAGAGAAGCTTTGGGTTCTCTTGGATCCCTGGCAGTGCTCAAGGCCAAGCTGGATGGGGCTTGGAGCAGCCTGGGACAGTGGAAGGTGTTGGGGTTGGAACCGGATGAGCTTTACACTCCTTTCCCACCCAAACCATTCTGGGATTCTTTGAGGACACAACAAAACATGGAAAAGGTCACAAGGAAACCTTCAGGCCACAACTGTTGGGAATCAGAGGCAACTCAAGCTCCAGATGGGCAGGAGGGTGGCCTTGGGTGGAGCCTCCCTGGGGATAGGGACAAGGGAGGTGACACAAGCCAGGTCTGTGTTGCAATGGTGCTCTGTAACTTCACTGCAGTGTTTTGTTGGGCACTTAGGAGGAAGTTCCATGTGATAAGCATTGGTTTGAGTCTTACTGATAACAAAAAGTTAATAATAAATAGTCCTGGAAACAGGTAAACAGCTCGTAAATGGTGATTCTCTATGGAAATAAAGTGACAGAATTTTGGGCTCTGCTTGTTAGGGCTGCTCAGTGGAAACACACCATGTGTCCCTTCAGGCACCTGTCACTCAGGTAAAATCTTAGTGACTCTGGATTGGGATAATTCTGCTTTTGTGGTTTTAAACCAGTGTAAATTGGCTTTTTGTAAGAAAAAATCCATTTGTGTATCCCCGTGAGGCTGGAGGAATTTATAAGAGAATAGAAAGTTGAAGAAATATAGGTCTTTCATGGTGAGTTCCTGATGTGGGTGTCTTGGGAGTCTCCAAGAAATCAGCACATCAAATATCTGATAGGTAAGATTGTGTTTGTAGAGGCAGTGACCTGTCCTGGCATTCCACCCTTTCCACACTCAAATCCTGGTTTTACTTACACCTTATTCTGATGGAGGCTGAAATTTTCTGTGAAACTGCAGGAAGGGAGGAGTCAGGATGTCAACAGAGCCATGAAACCACACAGAACTTGTAAAACCAGGCCCTGAAAACATGGAGACTTCTTCCTCAGCCCAGTTTCCCTGGGAGGGATGGTGTTTATTCCTTGATGTTAAGAGGATAATTCCATGTGTGTGTGGTGTGTTTGTTGTTACAGTGACGAGTGGGGTGATGAGAGCTTTGCCTGGAGTGGATTATTTGGGTTGAAAGTGCTTGGAATGAAGCTTTCCCAAGGCTGAGAGTGAAAATAGAATGAAGTGGGGGTACCAGGATTCCTGAGGGAGGAAGTTGGAGCTGGGCACCTGGAACACCTCCACAGGTCATGGGATGTTCTCAGAGCAAAGCCTGGCACTTCCCAAAAGTCACCACTTCTGCCTGTATTTAGGAATATCCTCCTCATTCTTCTTCTCTCTTTGTTTTTTCCATAGTGAGTGTTGAAAAAGTGGAATTAAAGGGGCTGGCACACAAGAAGAATGAAAGAAATGTTGAGTATTCCTTTGAGGTAAGTTTGGGTTTCCTTTCCTGTGAAAGAGGGGAGGATAATACTTAAGGAGGAGTTATGGAAATTCTCAAACTTTGTTGTTGGACCCCAAAAATCCTTTGGGAAAGCAGAGTTCCTTTGAGACTGATAGTTTTTAATCAATGATTTGAAAGTCAGAAATGGCTGTGAATGATGCAAAGGTTGGTATGTGAGGATTGGCAAAAAATCCAGGAAATTTTAATGCAGGAAATTTTGGCAGTGTTTATTTAGGGGGAAATACGATCCCACACTTACAGGATGGTTATCCATCTCTATATCCAATGTCCATTCTTCTGCTGGAATGCAGAAACCAGAGAGAATTTAAGTCTTAATCTGAACAAAGAACAATGTGGGCTCTGAGGGCACAGCTGCTGGAAAGAGGCAGGGAGGGAGCCTGTGGGATATGGTTCCAAAAGGTTGGTACAGAAAAGCTTTGGAAATTCTTCAGGGCTTGAGGAAAACTCTGGGGAGCAAGAGTTGGGGGGAGTTGACTAGAAGGGGACTTTCACAATGGTCTAAAAACCTTTCCAAAGGGAATAGCAATCCTTCCCAGCAAAGTGGGGGGGTGTTAATCCAGCAGGAAGGGCAGAGCAGGAACTGCTGTCTGTGAACTGGAGGCAGCCTGACTGCCAGTGGAAGTGAGAGCAGTGCTGTGGAATGAGTGTGGTTCACCACACACCACAGCAGCAGCAGCTTCCCCCCGGGCTGACGCAGCCTCCGGAGCTTGGGTTCTGCTCCCAGTTCCGCTGCAGGGATGAGTTCATCCCATGAAACCTGGGGTGAATGGCAGGGATGGAGCTGGGTGCTGCTGGCTGCTTTTCTCCCAGCTGGAACAAAGTATTCCAAAATTTGGGGTGCAGAACCCAGAAAACACCTTTGGTTTGTTTAATGAGCCAAAGCCAGGGGTGAGAAATGGAGAACCCAATAGGAACCAGGCGAGAGAATCCCAATTATCCACAGTTGCACCAGGTTATTCCTTAAAACTCCCAGCCAGGGCCGAGCATCAGCTCAACATCTGTTGGGATTGTTGGCAGCATTAACCTCGGCAGGATTGGATTCATGGAGAATGTCCCAAATTTCCTGAATCCCCAATTGTTCCAAATGTCATCAATCACAGACAGGATTTTTCCAAGGGCTTTTCAAACCCTGTATGAAGCCTGCAGTTGTCTCCACTCCAATTAAGATCTCGTGAAACTTCTTTTCCTATTACAAATTTTTCTATAAATAACAGAAATTACTGTACCCAGTGTTTGCCTCAACAGCTTGAACTGAAGGAAGAGCAGAGACTTCAGCTGAGCTGATAAATTGCTGTTTGCTGGGTTAAAAACCCAATTATGGAATGGTTTTCTTCTGTTCAGGAGCTTGGGAATAGCAGGTCAATGGAAGGAACAATTTAGTGTTTGCAGTGCTATTGTTCCCCTCATTTACAGTTCACATTATTGTTTTATAAGTATTGAAAATTCAAGTCAAAACAATTGCTGGATTATTACAGAACTAAAAAAAAAAAAGATTTTCCTGTACTTTCTGAAATTTTCTTGTGAATTTAAAAAAATATTTATTTACCACAAACTTAAAAAAACCCACAAACTTAAAAAAAAACAACCAAAACAACCCACAAAAAGTGGTAAAACCACTCAAGTTTTTCTGTCTTCGTTTCTTCCCCCCTCCTCTTTCTTTTTTTTTTTTTTTTTTTTTTTTTTTTTTTTTTTTTTTTTTTTTTTGTGTAACAGCTCTGCTGAGAGGAAATTCCTCCCTTATGTAATACATTTTGAAATCCTCTCCCCGCTCTTTTTGGCAGCTTTTGGATGGCTGGAAAAACTTTGTGTATGTTTGGAGTTGTCATTGAAACTAATGTCATGTGAGAGGCTGCTCTGTGATCCCGAAACACCCACCCAGCTCCTTCCCCTATGGATCCAGATGCCTCCCAGACTCCTCCAATGAATATTTTGGATCCACAGGGATTCATCCCTGGTCTGTCTCGTGGTGATTTTCCTCAAGCCAAGAAATGCTGATTTTTGGCTCAGTTAAACTTCATCTCCCAAGCAATAAACGCTTCAAGATCCAAGGATGTCGTGACTTGTTTGTGTGGGAGGAGATACTGAATATTCCCTTTTTTTTTAGGGCATGGCCAAGATGGAGTCTGGAGCAGGAGCTGCAGGTTTCATTGGGGAGGTTTTGCCTGGTTTTTTTTTTTTTTGCTGCCATTCCCAATTTCTCGTGGCATATGGAGTTGATTAATTAGCAATAGGCAGCCTTGTGTGAGGGGAGCCGTTCTTGTTGGAAAGCAGATCCTACAAACCAGCTGTTTTCTTTAACAATAATGAGGGGAAAAAAATTCCATTACTCCGTGGTTGCTTGCTTAACTCTGGATGTCTGCAGTGTGTAAGGGCTGTGTAAACTCTGAGGGGCTTTTCCAGGCATCCAGAGGAGTTGTTAAATGTAAAACCAGCAAGAATTGGGCACCGGTTCTGTCCTTGTGCACAAAAAAAAAAAAAAATAAAAGTGTTTCCTTATTGATGCCACTCATCACAACATCTGTGAGGGACAGTTGATACCAATTACTGGATTTTGAGGAATCAAATTGAATTAATTACTAAAGCAAATCCTTCTTGCTCCTCCCCAAGGTCCTGTGGTCTGATTCTTCGGTGACGTTGGTAACCAAATCTTCTGCTGAAGTGACTGAATTTATTTCAAAGGTAAAGGCGATAAGAAAAACCACTTTGAAAATGAAAAAAAAAAAAATTTTGTCCCTCTCTCTAATTTTGTTCAATGATACTTTTCAAAATGTGCCAAGATAATTCAGATTGAATTTCAATAAAATATTTGTTTTATAACTGGTAGTGGCTTGAATCTCATAGAAATAACAAGATTTCTTTTCACTTTTAATTTGTCATATCCTCCCCCTTTAGCTGTCTCAGCTGTATCCAGAGGAAAACTTGGAGAAATTCATTCCCTGCTTAGCTGGTCCAGATTCCTTTTACCTGGAACGGAACCACATGGACCTGGAATCAGACCTGAGGTATGCTGGGATTTTGTGGGGGTTTTATTTTGACATTTGGCTTCTTTCACCAAGAAAAAGAAAAAAACCAGGAAATAGAAATATTATCTCCATAATCTAAATTACTTCAAAGAAATTAGAGCCTAATCCTAAGCTTTTTTTTTCCTTGATGTTTTGTTAATTCCGGTGCATAACAATTTTTCAGGAATTCTTTCTTCAGAAATACAGATGGTAATAATATTCTGTATTAAGCTTTCTGGAGAATTGATATTTCCTCATTCCTTGTGAAGAACAAATACAGGATCACTGGCTTTGCAAAAGTTTGTTTTGGACTCAAAAATAACCAGAATTGCTTAAAACAACTGCTCAAAACTCAGGAAAAAAATAGAAGCCTGAATATTCACCCATCTGTATTGAGGAATGGGTTGTGGGGATTTTTTTTTTACCCTTTCACAGAGTTTTTATTTTCTCAGTTGTTTTAGGTCATTGCGGTGTTTATTTTGCTTTAATTTTAAAAAGTTAGATATGTATTTAGATAAATTATTACGTTTTTGGAAGCCTTTAACAGCTAAGAAATTTTCGAAGCCTTAGCTTATACCTCCTCAAATTCTCCCAAATCATCTGGCCATTATTTAATATAAACCAGTATTTTAAATACCATAATCTGTGGCAGATCACATCAGGTTCCTCTTTCTAAATCTGATTTTCCAATAAAATTGGGAGTGACTTAAATTCTTTTCAGCTGCTGCTGTCTTTATCTACACAAAATGAGATTATCGTAATATTAACATTATTCTGGTCCTAATGTGATATTATTATAAAATGAAATGACACTTTAAAATATTAATTAACTTTATTAGAGCTTCTCCTTTACACTTCTTTTATTGGTTTTCCATAGGCAGCAGCCAGCAGGTGCATGCCTGGATTATTTTTCATGGCAAAGCAGCATTCCCATTCCCTTGCTGTGCTGCAAGGAGAATTTGGGAGGCTGCAGGGAATGTGTGTGGCTGCTGTTTGGGAACAACAGCCTCTCCAAATCTGGGTTAATGGAGCAGAAACTGCACTGCCAGAGCTCGGGGAAGGAGCTGCTCCGAGGTGCTGCTCAGCTGTGAAATTCAGCAGTGAACTCTGGGGTTTCCAGCTGGGAAGCACCTCTGGGTGTGTGGAGGTGCCAAGTTTTGGGAGATGGGTGTTTTTTCGTGGAATCCCAGCGTGGTTTGGGTTGGAAGGGATCTCAAAGCTCATCCTGTTCCACCCTTGCCACGGGCAGGGACACCTTCCACTGTCCCAGGCTGCTCCAAGCCCTGTCCAGCCTGGCCTTGGGCACTGCCAGGGATCCAGGGGCAGCCACAGCTGCTCTGGGCACCCTGTGCCAGGGCCTGCCCACCCTCACAGAGAAGGATTTCTCCCCAATATCCCCTCTTAATCCACCTCTTCCAGCTCAAAACTGTTCCTCCTTGTCCTGTCCCTCCATCCTGTGTCCCAAGTCCCTCTCCAGCCTCCCACAGGCCCCTCAAGCCCTGGAATGCTGCTGGAAGGGCTCTTTTCCCTTCAGAGACACACAAGGAGAATGTGACAGAAGTTTTTCCCTAAACTGCCAGACTCTGCATCTGCTGTTTATCTCCAAGAGGAGGAAATTCAATAACAGATCCATCTCTTATTTTATATTCCTCAGGTTCCTGCATTTGAAAGGCGATTTTCAAGTTTACATTTGAACATTTTCTGCCCTAGAAGTGTTCAGGGTTCCTAAATGAGGCAGCTTTGCCGAAACACTCACCAGAGTGAAAACAACCCAGGAGTAACAGGGTCTGGTATTAAGAATAAGAATATCCATAAATTTCCAGAATTGCGTGGTGTGTTTCAGCTTTTAAATTTCAAATCTAATTTCCAAGTCTGTTGTCCAGAGTGCAGTCCTGATGGATTTGGGAGGCTCTAACAGAGCAGGGCCTTTGTTTGCTGCAGGTACCTGGCCCCGTTCCCTTCCCATGTGGTGAAAAACGACCACGTCAGGAAGTTCTTCAGCACTTCATCTCCCTCACAGCAACTTCAGAGCTCAAGTGAGTTGAAATAAAGTTTTAAAAATATTTTTTTTTGTGCTACATTTCATAAACTGATGCCGTTTGTGACTCTGTTCCTTGTTTCCAGATCCTGGCAACCCCTCCCTGTATAAAGTAGGAACTACGCTGGGAACATCTGGAAGGTGAAATATTTCTCTTGTTTACAGCTCACTCTCTTAAGAGGCAATCTTCATGTCCTCCAACAAAACCCAGGCCCGCTTCAAGGAGCCAATATTGTGGCTTCCTTTGCCACTTCCATATGGAAAGATGAAAAATTTCCATAGGATTATATTTGGGCATCTTCACTTCTTTTTAGTAATGCAAAGGCCGTTCCGTCAAAAGCTTTTTTAAATCGCAGAGAGGCAGCAGAATATTTAATATCTGTGATTACTGAAGGAAAACTCTGTGAGGTGAAGATCAATTCCACCCTTTGCCAGAACTGCCCTGTTTCACTGAGCCGTGGAACAGGGCAGGTACAAATCCATACCTTGGCTCCAACGGGAGCGATTTCTCCCAATCCTGTGTCTCTGTGGACAGAAGAATCCCAATTTCTGTGTCCACAGCAGCTGAACTCTGGGTGACACAGCTGATCCAAGGTGCTAAACCTCAACCCTGTTGCTGTTTTCCAGACCTATATGTGGGGTGGCTGGAATTCAGGCTTCCCAGAACCACGTCCAGCACTCGGCTGCTGCTCCCGTGTCTCTGCCCCACTGCTCCCACTCCGGAGGCGCCGGCTCCTCGCTGGGCTATCGCTCCCAGCTGGAAACCTCCTCCCCAGCCATGCTGATGTCTTCCAGCCCTCAGACCCCTCAGACACAGGAGCAAAACGGGATCCTGGACTGGCTCAGGAAGCTGCGCTTGCACAAGTATTACCCCGTCTTCAAACAGCTCACCATGGAAAAGGTAGGGCAGGAAATGAGGAGAAGCAAGCCAGCTTTTGAATTATCCCCACCTTCTCCAGGCTGGGAACATCTGCAGTGAGGATCACACAAGTTTCTGACACGTGCTGGGGAGGTTTGCACTTTGTGGAAGCAATAATGAATTGATGAAAACCTTCTTGCTGCTTTCACTCTGTGTCCGGGGCTGTCCAACAGCTGCTGCTTCTCCCAGGCTTCCTCATGGAATGCTCAGAGATCCAGCTTGGATGCTGCCTTAGGAGCTCTGCTTGGCTCCCTGGACATCCCTTTGTGTGCAGGAGATACCTAAATATGTTGATTTCTCTCGATTTCTGCATCTTGGTTGATTTTTCTCCTCAAAATATTTGGTTATCCTCGTTTTAAGAAATAGATTTTCAGAGACTCGTGGCATGAATATGAACATGAGCGAGTGAGATTTGTGACCGTGAGTGAGTGAGGTTTGTTTGCTGCAGAAATTCCTGTGGAGAAATCATCTCTTATGTCTTTGCATTGTAAGAGTCCCGAATAACACCTGTGTGTGCTGGGTTTTATCTAAACAAGGTTTTTGAGAGTTTTCCAAGCTCCAGTGGGAGATTCCTTGTTCTCTGTCTTTTGGCCTGGAACGCCCTCCAGTGGAGGGAGGGCTTGGCCTGAGCTTTGTGCTGGCTAGGGAATATTTTATGGATTTAATTTCAATCTCTTACCAGAGAGATCAGAGTCTTCTGATTTCATTTTCTTCATTATAAGAAGCAAAATACACTGTTTTGTTTTGGTTTTTTTTTAATACAGTAATAAAACTCTGTATTCCAGTCTATTTTAAAAAAGCAAATATTATTATGCATACTTCACTTTAATTACATTATAATATAAATGTCTGTATCTCTATACTTTATTGTTAAATTTACTATTGGCATATATTTTCCACTGCACTTCTGTGGTAAATGACACATTGGGGAAACTGGAGTGATTTTCCAAAGTCCTTAAATTCACTGATAGCACCAAGTTCTATTTTAATTTAATTCTATTTTAATATGTACACTAGTTATTTTATCTTTATTGTGACTGGTTAATGCAAGCACGCTCCTAATTAAATTAAATCTGCAGGTGTTCTTTCTTTCATGCTAGTCCCCCACACTTCCCTTTTACACTATAATTGAAAACTGGAGTAGAGAGTGTCTTTGAATTTAAAAATGGTTTTAAAGTTGACTCTTCACTGAAAATGGGAATAAGAATATTCCAGGTTATAAAGCTAAACTTTTTTCTTTCCAAGTTTCTGAGTCTTACTGAGGAAGATCTGAATAAGTTTGAGTCCCTCACCATGGGAGCAAAGAAGAAGCTCAAGACCCAACTAGAGCTGGAGAAGTAAGTAAGGGCTGGGGGAAACTTCATTTAAGGTCAAAAAAAAATGCAAATTTTACAGTGGTTTTTGCTTCCCAGACCACAAACCCACCTAGAGATATGGATGATTATTATCTCCATTACTAAACAGTATTTAGCACTTTCTGGTTTACTGCCACCCATTCGGGGTTGTGATAACGACACCGAATTTTTAAATCTACAAAATATACATGTTGAGTTTAGGCTTTTTTAAACTCATGTCACAGTTACTGCAAAATTTTTGGGCTTCCCACCCACTTGACATTGATGGGAGCTGTTGGGTTTGCAGGCCCAGGGGATGCACTCCCAAAGTCAGGCCATTTTTTTTCCTAGGAAGTGCCAGTTTTTTGGCTCCAGTCCATGTGGATGGAGCACAGCTACTTCGGGAGCTGCCTCAGTGTCCCATGAGGGGACACCCTCAGTGTCCTCAGCTGACCTCAGGCAGCTGTGACAGCCCTTTGGGGACACTGATGCAACAGATTGTCCTGGTTTTTGCATCTCCACTTACAGGGGAGTGTTTATTTCTGCAGCTACTGCTGTTCCTTAAAAAGCAATTAGAAATCCAAATCTCTGCCCGTTTGTCAGAGCTCCTTGGCAGCGTTTTTAGTTTTCCAATCTTAGTTTTTCCAGAGTTTGTTTGGAAAAGGAAAACTTGGGACTGTGTTTGTTTTCTCTTTGGGTTTGGTGTGCAGGGCTGGGTTTGGGATGTGCTGACATAATACGTGATAGAATTTTAGAGTTCAGTCAGGGTTTGGTGATGTTTTACCCTGCACAAATAAGAGCCTAGTGGTGTAGTCAGATGGCAAATAGTCCAGCCCTAACTGCTGGCAGTTATGGTCAGCACGGATGTGATTTCCAAGTGTTTCCATTTGAAATGAGCCCAGCATCAGTGGATTGTTCAATGGGCTCTGTCTGCTTTGGGTTCGTTCAGAAACTGATTTCTTTGTGCTTGTGTTGTAGCCAGTTTCTGTCTCCTCATGCTCCTCTCTCTCACCCTGTAGGGAGAAATCAGAGAAACGGTGCCTAAACCCCTCCACACCTTCCTCAGTGACCAGCAGTGGGGTGGCCAGGGTTCCCCCCACCTCCCACGTGGGGCCTATCCAGGGTATCCGGGGCAACCACGCCGCAGGTAAGGGGAGCAGGGGACACTGCAGTGCTCAGCTGTGCCTGCACAAGGCTCTGCTCACTCCTGTGCTGCTTCTTCCCCAAAAAGCTTTATCTTCCAAAAGCCATCAGCTTAACAGGGGGCAAGCAAAAAGTCTGATTTCGTTGATTGTTGGGGGCAATAAAAAGTGATTTTTTTCCCATGGCTCTGCTGGGGATGGGCAGCTGCTCTGGTTGGGCTGTCCCACCTCTGATGTGTCCCTGTAAACCCTGAGCGTGGCTGCGTTCTCCTGAGGTGCTGGCAGCGTCACCTCCGTGTCCCCTGTCCCTGCAGAGCTGCGAGTGGACGTGGATCAGCCGGCCCACCCCCTGCCCCGGGAGGGCAGCTCCTCCGAGTACTCCAGCTCCAGCTCCAGCCCCATGGGGATCCAGGCACGGGAGGAGAGCTCGGACAGCGCCGAGGAGAACGAGAGACGTAAGCAGAGCCCCCCAGCCGTGCCCCGTGCCGTGCCCAGGGCCGCCCTCACAGCTCCTCTCTCCCCAGGCCTGGAGCTCCACCTGGACGCCTCGGACAAGGAGAAGCCGGTGATGCTGCTGAACCATTTCCCCTCGAGCTCGGCCAGGCCCACGGCCCAGGTGCTGCCCGTGCAGAACGACGCCGGCTCGGGCCCCGCCGGCCACCACGCGCTGCCCATGCAGATGCTGTCCCCAAGCCCTTCCCACATCACCCCCATCCGCATGCTGGGCTCCGTGCACAAACCGGAGCGCGGCTCCGCAGACATGAAGCTGCTCTCGTCCTCCGTGCACTCCCTCTTGTCTTTGGAAGAAAGGAATAAAGTGTCTCCCGGCTCGAGGGGCAGCATCAAGATGGAAAAGGGCTTTGGGAACGCCGTGGTGGACGTCATGTCCGCGTCCTCTCCGCACCAGCCCTTGCAGGTGCTGTCGGGAGGCGCCGAGAACAGCTCCCCCACGTCCACCATGAACTTTGGGCCTCGGACCAAAGTCGTCCACGCTTCCACTCTGGACAGAGTGATCAAACCAGCCCAGCAGCCAGGACTCATAGTGGAGACGAGCACTGCTGCCACGGTGACGTCCAGCACAGTCTTCCACGTGGCTCGTCCGCCCATCAAACTCCTGGTGTCGTCCTCTCTTCCCACCGACTCCGCCATGGCCGGACAGACTTCCTGCTCCAGTAATATGCAAATAACGGTGTCCCCTGCAATAATCAATCCCCGGACTGCTCTGTACACAGCCAACACCAAAGTTGCCTTTTCTGCCATGAGCAGCGTGCCCGTGGCGCCCATGCAGGGCAGCTTCTGCGCCAACAGCAACGCGGCCTCCTCCAGCAGCCACCCGTCCCCGTCCTTCACCACCATGGCCAACCTGCCCAGCTGCCCCGCGCCCAGCTCCAGCCCCACGCTCTCCTCCGGCGCCGACAACAACTTCTACAGCAGCAGCAGCAGCAGCAGTAGCAGCAGCAGCAGCAGCGGCGGCTCGGCCGGGAGCGTCCCCGTCCCCAACCAGAACCACCACCACCACCACCACCAGCAGCCACCACCGCAGCCCCCCGGCTGCATGGTCTGCAGCTCCTGCGGCTGCAGCGGCAACTGCGGCTCCAGCGGCATGACCGTCAGCTACGCCAACTATTTCCAGCACCCCTTTTCAGGACCTTCCATGTTTACTTTCCCTTTCCTGCCCTTCAACCCCTTGTGTAGCAACGGCTACATCAACACGCAGCAGTACAACAGCAGCACCACCTTCCCCGTGGTGCACACGGCCTACAACAGCGGCCTGGCCCCCGACTCGGTGATGGCCGGACAGTCCACCTTCGCCGTGCCCCCCATGCAGAACTTCATGGCGGGCACGGCCGGGGTGTACCAGGCCCAGGGGATGATGGGCAACGGCAACGGGTCGAGTCACAAAAAGAACGGGAACCTCTCGTGTTACAACTGCGGGGCCAGCGGGCACAGAGCTCAGGACTGCAAACAGCCGCCCATGGATTTCAATCGGCAAGGTAAACTCCGGGGGGATGCACAGGGTGTGGCCTTGAGCTCTGCCCCCGGGGTCTGATGGCGTCTTGGAGTCGCTGGCTCGTAAAACAATATTTTGTGATTAAAAGTTGGTGGTCTGAGCTGTGGGTAAATTGTAGGCAGCCCCATCAGGAGGACCCAGGTGAGGCCTCAGGTGGGCTCTGTGGGGTTGGCAGTGTTTTTTAGGGAGAGAAGAAATACCAAGGAAGGGAAGGAGGTGCTGGGGACAGGTTGCAGCAGAATTGCTGTTGCTGCTTCTGCCTTATCAGCCAGGTCAGCTTCGGTCATTATTGCAAGTTCTCCTGAAGTTTTGGAAACTGAAATCTCTGTTCCTCTTCCCTTCCTGCCCAACACAATAACCTAAATGAAGAATTGCTGTTCAAACCCTCCTGAAGGTCCTGTTTGCTGCTGTAATTATTTTATAGGACATGTTGCTTACATACTTACAGCACAGGCTTCTGCAGGAGAGAGCTGAATCCTTAATTCCAGGTGGGAAACAGCTACAAGAGAAATGCTACTTTACCAGGAGTAGCTTTTAGTCCCATTTTTTGGTTTATTTTGATTATCTTAATGTTGAGATAATCTGAGAGTGGTGTGGGTTAAAAAATGAAATACAAGCTCTGACTGAAGAGCACTGAGGTTCCATTTGACATCGTGCCTTGTCTGTAGCCTTTACCTGGATTCATTTTTGTGTGGTCTCAACAATTTGAACACCATAAATTAACGAGTGTCAGGTGTTGGGCTTCAATTTACAGCAGGAAAAAGGTAAATACTGAGTGGAATTCCTGTGGCAAATGTTTTGGTAGTGGCCGGGGGAAGCAGAGCTGCTGCCTCGTCAGTCCTGAGTGGGAGAACTTCAGAAATGCAGCAGACTGATTTTTTCTAAGTTGAATTTCATTAATTAAATTCCCATCTAAAGTCTGCCAAATTTTTTACAAGGGCACAGACTGACAGGACAAGAAGGAATGGCTTTAAGCTGAAGGAGGCCGGGGTTAGATGGGATATTGGGAGGAAACTCTTCCTGTGAGGGTGGAGAGACCCTGGCACAGGGTGCCCAGAGCAGCTGTGGGTGCCCCTGGGTCCCTGGCAGTGCCCAAGGCCAGGCTGGACAGGGCTTGGAGCAACCCTGGGATAGTAGAAAGTGTTGGGCTTGGAACTGGTTGATGTTTAAGGTCCTTTCCCACCCAAACCATTGTGGGATTCAGCGATTCCATGAAACAAAGCCGTGCCAGCCCTAAATCTCCACCCGAGGGAGATGCACTCCACGTGTGAGAAGCAGCAGGTGGCTTTGGGGAGCTGTGGGAGGTGAGTGGTGTGTAACCCTGTGTCCCTGTCCCTGTCCCAGGTACGTTCAGGCTGAAGTACGCCCCTCCCTCGGAAAGCCTGGACTCCACAGACTGAGGGTTCCCCAGCTGGCACCGCCGTGCTGCAAAGCCATGGAGAGCGACGGAGATCGAACCACAAAACTGAGACGTCCACTTGCTGTTAAGCTTAATGTATTTTTTAATCCAAAGGTGCTTTACTTTATTAGACTAGGTAGAAAATCTAGCTACGGGGTGCAGCCAACCCAGTTTTGATTGCCAAATTCAAGCTTTGTTGTTGGAACTCCTGACTCCGTGTCCTCGGACCGATGGATGGATGGATGGATGGTGGTTCCTGCTGGAAGTACAACACCCCCTGTACTTTTTTTGGCTGGAGAACGTTGCCACAATGGGACTTTTCCAAGGTGAAAGGCCTAACTCCAGGGCAGCTCTGTTCTGAGGTGGAAGGTAGGAGTGGCCGGAAGGACTTTGGCACCCCTGGGCTAGGTAAAATGTCTACTTTTTTTCAAAAGTGATCAGGCACTAATCTCTGGGATTTTTAAGGATTGCACTACAGAAGAATGTAAAACTCTTCAAGCTTTCTGCACTTTTAGCAGACAGTGTCACTCTGAGACCAGTGCAAGAGGCAAAGAAGTTCCAACCTTTCCAAATTGGCACCAGCAGGCTTACGGGACTTAATTCCACAATAAAAATCCTAAAAAGTCTCTCTTTTCCCTTCCAAAAGAACACACGCGGCAGTTTCGGTTCCTTCTGGAAACAAACTCGTGCTTCATTGTCTCACCTGTTCCTAGCTAGTGCTGGCTTCCCAGCACTGGAATAAACTTAGTTTCCAAGGGTCCAAGTCCCAGAGACTTCAGAGTCATAAAGGCTTCAAGGATATTTTCCTGTAATACACAAAACCTTTACGTCCTGTTACTGTATATAGGTCTCTTTCACAGAAACCTTATTATTCTGCTTTTGTAAATGAATTTTAAACCATCCTAAAAAAAAAAAAAAAAAAAAAAAACCAACAAAAAAAATCAAACTAAGAACTCTGGCAGCAGAGTTGATAAGCTTTTGCTTTACTTTATATAAAATACCCTTTGGCTCCTACCCCAGGATTCAAGAGTGGTGGGAGTCAAACATGTAAAAGGTAGTAAAAAACTTCATTATTATCAAGACTTGGAAGGATTTCTTGTCGGCCTCCTTCGTTGCAGTAGGTTGTAGATGAGTAGCTTTGGTGTTAACTACTTAGTCCATCATTTGTGGGTGACAAATCTAAATTAGGACTCGAGAGGAAGCCAAACCCATCTCGAACTGCTAATTTGAAACACTTTGGTCCTGTCTGGTTGAAAGAAGATCCTAATCCTCATGGCTCCCCCCCCTGGGAATTTGACGGCATTAAATGGGTGAGGCCTCCTCTGTAAAAGTGTCTGACAGAGACATATTTGCATCCTGTAATTTGAGAGACACCTTTAAAGTCTGAAGCCTTGTTTACACTTGGAGGTATTCCTTACAGCAGGATGAATCCATAGGATTTGTAGTGGAGCAGTGGCTTGGGAAGTCCTCGGGGAGCAGCAGGGTTTGGAGCTGTGCAGAGCTGCCCCCAGGAGATGGGGCCGTGTCAGGGGGGAGCTCAGCCCTTCCTGGGCCATGCTTAAGAGAAAAGCAACATTTTGGGCCATCCCTGTGTCCCTGTCTCTTCCAAGGGCAGGCTCAGCCTGGACGGGATCATGAGCATCGGGAATGTGGGTGGGCAGAACCAAACCCGGCCCAGGGAGGGATCCAAAATCTGAATTTGCAGAACAGTTGGTTTAAACGAACAAGCAAAGATATTTTTATTGCTATGCAATAAGAACCCCCTGATCTGTGTATCCCCAGCCCAGCTCCCTCTCCCTGTTGGCTCTGCCTGCGTTTGAGGACGTTCCCTGTGTTCCCATGAACAACCTTCAGACCTACAACACTAAAGGGATGAAAACTGACAATGCAATTTACTTTGCCTTAATGAGCTCGAGACAATGGTAGGAACAGTCTGTCCCACTGCATCATGCCCAAGGAAAACGTGCAGTTCCATGTTTACTATTTGCAGCTTTGAGGGTCTCTCCAGTGGCCTGGAACATGTGCTGAAAGCCAAACTTAGTGTTATTGTTATTATTATTATTATTGTTGTTATTATTATTTTTTTCACTTTTTTTAAACAGTATTTTAAAATTGTATTTAAAGAAACTGTATTTCAACACACATGTGAGTGTTCAAAACCCTCTCGAAACAGCAAAAAAACAGCAGCAGCAGCAGCAAAAAAAAAGTCATTTCTTGTACCAGTTGTGTTTTGTTTTACTGCCCAAGGCTGGACACAGTTGTGTCTGATCTTCATCACAGAAAAATAATCATATCAAAAGGACTGTAAAACTGAACTTCTGTCCAGCAAATTGTTTCATTCCTTTCTCCAGAGCTTTCTTTAGGATCCTTTCCTGTGTGTAGAGTTAAGGCTGATGTTTCCAGCAAGCTGTTTCATTCCTTTCTTTGGGATTGTTTCCTCTGTGTCAAGTCAAGGCTGATGTTTCTTCAAGTGGCTCATGGCTGCGTTTGGGTGACGCTTTGGAACGGTTGGGTCTGGGTTTGGAGTAAGATCCAGTCCAGAAGGACCTGGAGGCAACACGAGTATCCGAGAGGAAAACCTGGTGAGCCAGCAGCAACCTCAGAGCCTTCCCCAAACCCCAGTGAGTTGGGGCTTCAGACCTGCCAGTGAACACCCTCCACTCTGTACCCAGAGCAACCAAAGTTGGTAAGTCCGAACAGAGCACCTTAATTCCATAAAATTATCCTTAATCTGTTCTTAAAAGGCACAAAAATCCATCTTTTTACCCCTTAAAAGCAAGGCAGCTTGGGTTGGAATAGTGGAGTTCCAGCTGCCCTGCCTGAAGGAACCGGTTCTTAAACCTTATTTTTGTACATTGAAAGATGGAGATTTCCAAGAATGTTATTTAGCCCTATCTTTTTGTCCTGCAAGTATAAAAAGAATTAGTTCTCTAGATGGATTTCAGTGTGGAATGAGAATGATTTTTCAGTGTGAAAGGGAAGGGAATCCCCAGTCATCTCCCTGCAGGGGCACGGAGAATCAGTGAGGAGCCTTTCCCAGGGGAGGAGCAGCGGGTGGTGCAGATCCAGCTGCATTTTCCATTTGATGATGGAAAGACTGGAAATAGGATGGAATTGCCAGCAAAACTCCTCCTCACCCTGCAAATTAAGCATTAATAAATATTCTGGGCTCGACCCTAATGGGGAGAGCAGAGAGGGAGGAGATGGAACCGAGATATTGATCAGAGGGTTCTACCCAACTTTGATTCAAACTACATTTGAACCATTATTAAACTTGATCAAAACTGGTTTTTATTCAAACCAGCTCTGTCACACTCAGCTTTTTGTGAAACCTTTTCATACCACGCTCGTTAAATCTTGGCAAATTAAGCACCAGGCTTCCCAGAGTAACAGTCCAGCAGCAGGCCTTGGCCATCCCCCCCCCAAATCCCATTTCCTCACTGGGCAGAGTTATCCTGGGATGAGCCAGGCAGGGGCACCAGGCAGAGCAAGGCTCCTCCCGGGGCAGCAGAGCTGTGCCACAGGGACCCTCGGAGCGCTGGACTCGGGCTGGTCTGGAACACCTGTCAATGGGATGAATGTGAGCAAATCTGGGCAAAAATCCACATAATGGAGAGTTTGTGAGAGTAGGAATCACTTTGGCGGGTTGAGGCCCCACAGCTCTTGTAATAAACCCCTTGGAATTACCCATTGTTTCCCTGAAATTTTCCTGATGTACACAAGAACTGTGTTGGTACTGAAGCAGAAAGCAAATCCTGTGTGTTTTCAAGTGCAGATTAACAGCTTCTCTTGGACATAACTTTCCATTAGGAATGAAGGAAATTCCTGCTCCATTTGAGCCATTTCTTTTACTTCGATCACTTCTAGTATTACAAATTCTGCATGTAACTTTATAAATATTTTAAATAGTTTTGTAAATATTTAATATTCAGCTAATTTGATTTTGAATTGTAAATGTCAAGTATTCTGGTATTGGGATTTTTATGTTTTATTATACTTTGTTAAAAGTTAAATTGTACATTTTTAGAATGTTTTTATCTGAGTAAATTTAATGTATGGAAAATAAAGAGTTAAAACAGAATCCCTTGGCATTGGCTTTCATTTTAAAGGGATTCAGCTGTGTGGGGGTTTCTGCAGCTTGGCAGTAGCAGGGAAGTATTTTTAACTCCTTTATGATTATTTTGCTGCGAAAACGCCTAGGAATAACCACGCGAGCCGGAATTAAGTTGGGATGTAATCCATCCATATCAGCACTGTATTAATTTTAAAAAAGCAACATTTGTACAGGAATATCAGTCGATCACGTCGTAATTACAAGTACGGTTGTCAGTTATGAGTTAAACGAGTTCTTACACGAACAAGAACTAAACGAGAGAAACGAGCTGCATCGAAAAGTTTCCACGTCGGAGTAAAAACACAAAAAAAGGACAATAAAAAAAACGGGCAAGGGGCAGGGGAGCCCGGGGAAGGAAGATGCATGCAAAGAGTGGAGGAGGTACAAGGTGGAGGAGGCACACCCCGCGTGCACCCCGCAGTGCCAGGCGCTGTAGTATTGCTTCTGTCCCCCCGTCAGACACCGGTGACACCGCGGGGATCCCGCCACGCCTCGCTGGACAGCACTAGAGAAACACAGGTTTGTCCCACGGGAGAGCTCCCCCCACCCTCTGCACAGCCTGCTGCTCCCTGCCCGGCACACGGGAGCCTCCGGCCGAGCCACGGATCCTTTGTTCATTAACTCTCCCGGCCCTGAGCTGCTTCTCCCCGTTCCCAGGCAGGGCCGACCTCCGGGGCTAGGGGCATGATGCTATGGATGGCTGGAAGCCAGCTCAGATGAACACACAGGGATTTGGGGGATTTGTAACAGACTGGAGTTTTATTTCAGTGTTACCTGTTTGGGGTGTGTATTTGATACAGTTAGACACTTTCTATAAACTACGATAAAGCTGTGGTGTTTGGTATGAGGATTCCAGAAAGCGGCACCGCCCCTGAGCGTGCGGTGCCCAAAAACCGGAGACACCAAGAGTTGTCCTTCCCCAGCTCACCCCAAGCACTTGCCTGAACTCCCTGCAGCGCTGACACGAGTCTGACGGAGCTGCAGAAGAAAAAAAGCTCCCCTTTGGAACGTTAAAATGCGTTTGCTCTCATGAGAAACCTTCCCGTTTAAAACCAAAAAAAATTACAGGGATCGTAGGGAGATTTTTCCCGCAAACTCACAGGAAACAACTTGAGTTCCTCCCCGGTGCCTGTTTGCTCCTTCAAAGCAAATCGAGCGTCCCTTTCTCTGCAAGTGTCACATGCACAACTGGGCTCCTTTCGTCAGGTCCAGACCTGTGAATGTGCCTGTGTGGAATATTATTTAGGGCAGGTTTCAAAGCTGGAGGTGCTCGTCTGTACTGTTTTAATAGTCACAAACAAGGCAAGGTGAGATGAGACACCTGCTATAAAGCGAGACTATGCTAAGGACTGAGAGCCTAGGTGACATCCGGTTCTTTCCCTGGGGGGGTGTGTGGGGAAGAGTGGGGGTGATGGCCAAGGGTCAACCCAAATCCTAGGCTAGGGCTTGCTGGCGTGTCCTAGGCGGAAGCCGGCGCTCCGAAGGTCTCCTGGGAGGCGTAGACCATGTAGAGGAAGCCATCCTCGTCCTTCTCGCTCTCGTACACCTCGGAGATGGGCGTGGAGACGCTCACCATGCTGTGCCCGTTCACCAGCAGGAAGAAGGCCTGGTTGGAGTTCAGCTGCAGGCGTCGCCTGGGGAGGGGGTGAGGGGAGAGGGGGATAAAGGACAGATGGCAACGGACGGTCCTCAGTGACAGCAGCAAGGGCAGAGCAGAGCAATCAGGGAGTGCTTTGGGGTGGAAGGATTTAAATGAAGCTCATCTCGTTCCAACCTCTGTCACGGGCACCTTTGCCTGCATGTCCCCACCCAGCCCTGTCCCTCAAAATTGGAGTGAATTCCTGCACTAAATCCAGGCAGGTGCATCCACTGGCAGAACCCTCACTCAGGGGAAAAGCTGCACTCCAGAAGGGCAGCAAGGGCAGAGCAGAGCAATCAGGGAGTGCTTTGGGGTGGAAGGATTTCAATAAAGCTCATCTCGTTCCAACCTCTGTCATGGGCACCTTTTCTTGCATGTCTCCACCCAGTCCCTCAAAATGAGTGAATTCCTGCACTAAATCCAGGCAGGTGTATCCAGTGGCAGAGCCCTCACTCAGGGGAAAAGCTGCACTCCAGAAGGGCATTAAACAAGAGACTGGGAAGAAGCAGCCCTGGCATAACCAAGGACCTTTGGCTTGCAGCTCACTGCAGTGAAAAGCCAGAGATCTTGGGAAGACTGAGAAAGACGAGCAGAGCATCCTTGCAAAACCTGGGCAACTTTTAAACTCACTTTGTCACCAGCTCTGTAAGGGCCTGGGTTTAACCTCAGAGCATCTCACTCCCTCCCCTCCTCCCTCCCTCCCAGGAGAAGCAGGGTGGGAAAGGCAGGGAGCCACAGGCTGCACAAAGTGCCTGGCACAGGAAACAGCTGATTTCTGGATTTCCCTTGATCATTCCAGCTCAGGGGAAATGGGTGTTTCTGCTAAACTGCCTCCTGCAGAGCAGGTCTGCAGAGAGCAGCCCTCTGCCCACTTGATAAACCAAGTGAGCAACAGCAACTCTTGAGTGTGGAGCTGCCACCAAAGCAAGGAAAGAATAGATCAGAAGAGCTTCCTGCTGCTTCCCCTCGCTGCTGAGGGGCAGCAGCAGCTGGAAACAAGGATTTATTTAGCTCCCAAGCACAGCCCTGGACAGGGACCCTTCCAAAGCCAGACTCTATCCAGAGACAGCAGGCTGAGGGAAGGCAGCAGCTCTCCAAGGTTTGGGAAGGCTGGGCTTTGCTGTGCATCACTGGAGCTGGCTGAGGCCCAAGTCTGGTTGGTACCAAGTTATTTATTAACAGTAAAGCCAGAGAAAAAAAAGGTGGGAAAATCCTTCAGCCTGCAGTTAACCTCTTTGCCCAGGGCCTTGCACGTTCCTGAGAAACTCTGGAAGGCTTAAGCAACCTGGTTCCTGTCTCCAAAACCCTCTCTGCCTCTCCTCCTCCTGTAGGAGGTGGGATTTGCCTGTGAGTGTTTTTGTCTGGGCACCCTGGACAAGTCCCACTGCCCGTGGCCTCCATGGCTCCTGCTGCAGTGACCATCACAGAACAAGCTCTGGTTTTGCTGCTGACATCCCAGTTAGCACTGGAGAACCCTTCCCAATCAAACACTGCTGCTGAGCCAGCAGAGATGCACTTCCACCAGAATTTCTGACCACAGTTTTTGACCACACAACTTCCACTCCAGGCTGTTTCCCTCTGCCTTCTCCTGCAAGCTGAGCAAGCAGCCAGGGCAGAAACGCTCTGGCCTGAGCTGGTGTTTCCCAAGTCTCAGTGCTGTCACTGAGGGAAACTTCAATTCCCAAAGGATGCCAAGAGCATCCCCAAGCAGCAGCACAGAGCTCTGGCTCCCAGCCCAAACTCCCCTTCCCAGTGGGTGGGAAGAGGCAGCCACTCCCAAGGGAGACTCCGTGGCAGGAGAGAGGAGGCATCCCAAAATAGCCAAGCAGGAAATGCTGGAGCCCTGGGCAGAAGGACCCATGTCAGACAGGCATTCACAGCCCCAGAGTCCCTCCTACAGCTCTGGGAGTGTTCTCTTGGAAGCAGACTACCAGCCCAGCTCTCCTCAGAGTGGGGTTTTTCCAGCAAAGCAAAAGGAGAAGCACCTCCTCCTGGATTTGTCCTAGTGCTCATGAGATGAATTTTCCATTCAGATCTCCCAAGTGCAACGGGGGGGAATTAACAGAGCATCACAGTCCGAGGTTGATGGGTTCACACTGGAATCCCAGCAATACTACCTGATAATTTTGATTAGCTCGCTCATGTTGACGTGATCTGGCACCAGGAACTTGGTCTTATCCAAAACTGGAAGCTGCTTCTCCCCCTTGTACCTTTCAATGATCACCTGAGAAGAAACACCAAAAGCAGAAGATGTGAAAGGCAGGAACAGTGCCTGGTGCCCTCATCTCCCCCCTCCCAGCTCCATTTCCCTTCATCTGTGAATGCAGCATCTCCAATCTGAAAAGCAATAATTCATGATTGGCCTCAATTACCTTAAAGGTCTTTTCCAACCCAAACAATTCTGTGTTTCCATGAGAATCAATTATCTCCACGTGCTGCCCTGTTCTGTTTGCAAGAGCCACTGCACAGAGGGATAACACACAGGGATTTCACAGCACACACCCGCAACTTCAGTGCAATTTTAAAAGAGTTCCTTTGCTGCAATCATTTAGCCCAGCACTGAATTACCCAGCAACAAGGAAATCCAAGGAAAGATCAAGCCTACTTCCCTCCCTATTAAAAAATAAAATCTGTTTAAACATTCACAGTTAATGCTGTTATTTCCTTATTTCTCCACCGTTGAAGAGGAGGACCACAGTGCAGTGGCTGACCAGGGGTTTGTGCTGCTATAGAAGTTTGCCAGAATAAGCAGTTTTCACTGGAATTTCTCCAGTTTCAGGCCATCCCTTTAAGAACCACCACTCCAGATGACTCTGCTGTTCCATTCACCTCCCATGGTTCCTCTAATACATGAGAAGAAGCTACTTTGCAAGGGGTATAAACCCTCCAGTTCCCAAACCAAGGAGACAATTTCCTCAAGCGTGCTCAGGAAGCAGTAGCTCTGCCAGGACTGCTGTGTAATAACCCCTTAATTCACAGAGAAACTGCAGATTTCCCAATGCAAGGAACACCCTGCCCAGCAACTGAGGGTAGTTCCTGCTTTTAAGAGGTGACCTCAGAGCTGGTGTGCTCCCGTCTCCACGGCCATGTGGGGTTTGTTGATTCTCAGTCAACAGGAGCTACGTGACACCAGGCCCTTGGATCCTCTCCATGCTCACGGGGTCTGGCTGTGTTGCTCTTAAAAAAAGCTGCACAGGTGAAGAGAAGTTGATTTGAATTCTACCAGAGAAAGAGCCTTACATCAGCTGAAATAAATGCTGGCTCATTGTGGGTAACAAAGCCCCACTATTTTTAAGCAGTTAGGCCAGAAGCAGTAGATATTTCTAACAGCAGAAGGGAGGATGTTGACAGCACAGGAGGCATTTATCATCTAGTGTGACACTGCCACCTTATCTCATCCAGAACTGCTAATGACAATAACGAGGCAGTGACTGGCCCAGCAAGACTCCAGGGATCCCAGCAGGGATAGCTGGGAGTTTGCATCACCACATCTCCAGCAAGTTCCTGAGGTACCTCTGAATATTTGGTTGGAACCTGTCCATGGCTGACTTAAAGTGAGAGGTTTGCCATAAATCCCTGGCTTTCAGTCTGTGGTCACAGAGCTCGGGGGCTATGGCTAAGTGGTCTCTGAAAGGTGAGTAAAAAAAGCAATATTTGTCAGGAAACAGATTTGCAAGGAAAGCGCCTTTTGGGAAAATGAAACATTCCCAAAAAGTCAGAAAATCCCTGCTGTGAAGTATTCCTTGCTCCTTTGCCCAACTGCACAGGGATGCAGCAGTGGCAGCTCCAAGGTGAAGGAGTTTAAAGCCCAAGGAAAGCTGAAAACCTTTTGGTTTCTGTTTCTACAGCAGCTTCTGTCAGTGAACTCGCTCAGTTTGCAGCAGTTGGTTCAGAGCAGAATTTCCACACACTGGGGTCACCAAATCTCATCACAGAGCCAAAGGCTGAGGGTGCCATTCTGTTCCCTCTGCTGAAGAACTCATCAGGGACAGAACACAATCCATGCTTGTAGGATATGCTCTAAGTAAAATATGCCATAAGTAAAATAAAATAAAATAAAATACAAACTTAGGCAGCCTTTGGAGCTGAGCAGCTGCAGAATGACAGGGTAAGGGGTGATAATCCAGTGTGAGCTGGACAGCCCAGCAGGTTCCTGCAGACCTGAGCACAGGCCCATTCCCAGGAGAAAAGCATTTCTGTCCCTCTCAGCACAGGCTGACGAGCAAATCCCTATCTGCCTCTACACTCCTGTCTACGCTTCTTGCTGAGCCCCTGAAAACTCTTTAACTTGGAGAAGAAAACCACAGAGAGAAGAGCTGAGCGCTCAGGAGGATCTCAGAGCTCAGCTGGGGTGTGGTTTTCTTCTAAGTTACAACACACAACTGCAAAAACCCCAGAAACACCACATCCTCCAGCCCCTGTGAGCACCACCACACCAGCTGTGAGAATTACTGCTGGAGAACGCTCCTGAAATCCAGCCTTAGCCACCCTGAACAGCCACAGTTTCACTTGGTCTGCTCAGGACAGCTCTCCCACAGGTTTCTAACTGCTAAAAAGAACACCAGACTGGAAACTGAAGTAAAAAAATTGAAAGAACTGGACTTACTGGTATTTTAGTGGGATGCTGATCTCGAATCAGTCGTACATCTTCCACTCTTTGTTCTGCAAGGGATTAAAAAAAAAAAAAAATAAAATCTGTTTAAACATTCACAGTTAATGCTGTTATTTCCTTATTTCTCCACCGTTGAAGAGGAGGACCACGTGTCAGGAAAAGCCAGAAGAGGAAATTCAGGCAAAGCAATTTCCAAACGGGCCAGCACTATCAGGAGTACAGCCTCTCCTGTGACAGCTGATCCCCTGCTCCTTAGCCCAAGGTGACAAGCGCTGCCTGCACCTGCCTGGCACTCCTCGAAAGTGTTAAAGGAGATCCTTTCCTCCCCACAGCCCCTCACCTTCTGCCCACTGAAGCACACATTTTATTTAACCTCGCACGCTTAAGGCCTCAAATTACACACCACCCAAGTTAACAACTAAATACCCTGTGCTATTTCTGTCAGGTCCCAGAAGAGGAAATGGTCAACAATTATTTGAGCCCCGGGACTGGCCCGAGCCTGGCAGCATCAGCTTTCCTTGAGCGCTCTCGCGTTACCGAATTCCAGCTTTTATTTTGACTCGGGCCGCACCCATTGTTGCACAGGAGCTGCTGGAGGGCTCTGCCCGGACCTACACATTTTGCCAGTTCTCGGGATAAAGTTCACCTCTCCTCAGACAAAAAAAATATTAATAGAGCAGATATCATGAAGCGGGCTAAAGTACACGAGGGCAGAGTAAACACAGCCCGGCTGCTTTCAGGGGGCTGCCTCATCTGCAGTGTGCCCTGCCTACTTTCAGATTCGGTGAACTCAATTTTAACCCCAATGTTTTTCAGCAGGACGGGGGATTTCCAGGCTGTTTTCAGCTTCGGGACAGCTCCGAGAGAGAGAGAGAGAGAGAGAGAGGGAGATGCTTTAGTGTTGCATCACTGCTTGAACACACACCTGCCTAGGGAGAGAAGCACTCAGGCCAGCTCCCCGTTGGAATGCTAATGGCAGGACACCGGGCAATAACATCCCTCAGCCTCCTCGGCCCGTGTTTGTGCCCACGGAAGAGCACATCCTCCTCACCAGCCCGGCCAGGAATGCAGCTCCCCTGAATCACCCTTTGAAGCTGCAGGTGAATCAAGCAGAACTCAGGCCAGGAGCACGCCAAGCCTTCACCTGGAAAGCCACCCCACCACAGCCCAGCGGGAGCGCTTCAAGGGCAGAGAGCTCCCACCTCGTTAAAATACTTTTTTAAGATTAACCAGAAGCACAAAAGATACGTGGAGAGAAGCGAGACCAAGCATCCACCTGGCAAGCGCTGACTTTTCAGCCGGAACAGGTTTGTTCACAGCAAATGCTATTCAGCAGAAGTGCCCGGAGCAGAAGGAACATAAACCGGGCAAAGCGTGGAGATTATTGTGTGTGGCATGGTTCAAAACCAGGCTCCAGTCAGCCACAGATAAACACTGTTCTCTGACGACAGTAGTTGCAGTGGCAACTGCTTGGCTGCCATCCTAGCTGAACTTAATACCTGCAACAGAGGCTGCTGACAGGCGATGGGGTCAACAACAGTTTTGGAAGGCTCCGGGCAGAGGGGTGGCACAAACACAGACTTCTGTCAGCTCAACATCCTCCCCGCTTCACTGCGGGGGGGAACAGCTTACATTTACCACAGCAGCACAGGCAAGGGTGGGCACATCACAAAGCTCCCTTAAGCAGCTTGACTTTAACCCAAAGGCAGGAAGAAAGGAAAATCTGGATCAATTACTTCCACCAATTCCATCTCACGTAGGGGATTTCATAGTTCATGCAGAAATAGGTTACGCTGCCAGTTCGTGTTACCCTCGCAGCGCTTCAGCCTCCCTCACTGACACACACGGGCAGAGCCCGAGCCCTTGGATTGCTCCGGTCCCATCCTGAGCACACACACACACACACACACACACACACACACACACACAGAGAGGAGCGTGGCACGGCTCTATCGAGGCTGTTCCTTCTCGAAAGGGACTAATCTCATTTTCCCAGCCGTCATTACACAGCTCTTTTCGATGCCCTGCTAGTTTCCAACAGCCAAACAGAGACAGGAGCCACAACGCCCCGGCCCGGTGGCGGCTGCCCGGGTGGAGAATTCCTCTCCCCGCGCCAGGCACCGGCTGCCAGCGGAGCTTTAATTTCGCTGCCGCTGGCGCAGAGGCCGCCGGACACTGAGCAGACACCGGAGGGAAGGGCAGGCCCAGCTCCTGGCACACACGCCGAGGATGTTTCCAGGCTCCTGGGAGTTTTTGCAGCCGATAATGGATGATGCCACCAAAGAGATCTCCCCACCCCAAGCCCCTCTCGCAGCGCAGAGCTCACCCGGACACAGCACGGCCGCCACCCCCACACAGCTCGCCACACCACAAACCCCCCCCTGTCCCGAAACCGCCGGGATAAACAACCCCGGAGGACGGGCCGCGCTTCCACTCCGTCACAGCCCCGAGCAGGCCGGGACACCGGGGCAGCCCCGGGCCCGCTCCGCCCGAGCAGCCCCGCTGTCAGCAGGAGCCGCCCCAGGGGATCTTCGCAGCTCCCACCGCGATCGGCCCCCTCCCCTCCCCGGCGATCCCCCCCACCGCAGCCCGGCCGGGCCCGGCAGCACCGGCGGGCCGCACCCCGCCGCGTCCTTCCCCGGGGCGCTCACCGAAGGTGCGGCGCTGCTTGAAGCTCTTCTCCGAGGGCATGGCGGCGGCGGCGGCTCGGCCCGGGCCCGGCGGCGGCTCTGCTCGGCGGCGGCGGCAGCGGACACCTCCGAGTGCCGGCGCCCGCCCCCCGCGCCGCCACGGCCGCTCGGCCGTCAGCTGACCCGCGCGTCACCGCCCCGCCTCGCCCCGCCGGCATCTTGAGTGTGGCAGCGCCGGCAGGGCCGCGGGGCTCCTGCTCGGTGACACACGGGCACGGTGCTGCGGGAATGGCACGGTGTGCTGGCAGTGCTCCCGCTCGGCGGTGCGCAGCCATGGCCGCATTGGTGACGGGCTGTGTTCTTCTTAGTGACACAGCCATGGCCAGCTCGGTGCCAGGGTGTGTCCCTCAGTGACACAGCCATGGCCAGCTCGGTGCCAGGGTGTGTCCCTCAGTGACACAGCCATGGCCGCATTGGTGTCAGGCTGTGTCCCTCAGTGACACAGCCATGGCCACATCGGTGCCAGGGTGTGTTCTCCTCAGTGACACAGCCATGGCCACCACAGTGCCAGGGTGTATTCTCCTCAGTGACACAGCCATGGCCAGCTTGGTGCCAGGGTGTGTTCTCCTCAGTGACACAGCCATGGGCAGCTCGGTGCCAGGCTGTGTCCCTCAGTGACACAGCCATGGCCACATCGGTGCCAGGCTGTGTTCTCCTCAGTGACACAGCCATGGCCACATTGGTGCCAGGCTGTGTTCTCCTCAGTGACACAGCCATGGCCAGCTCGGTGCCAGGGTGTGTTCTCCTCAGTGACACACAGCCATGCCCACATTGGTGTCAGGCTACGTTCTCAGTGACACAGCCATGGCCAGCTCGGTGCCAGGGTGTATTCTCCTCAGTGACACACCATGGCCACATCAGTGCCAGGCTGTGTTTTTCTCAGTGACACAGCCATGGCCACCACAGTGCCAGGGTGTATTCTCCTCAGTGACACAGCCGTGACCATCTTGATGCCAGGCCGTGTTGTCCTCAGTGACACAGCCACGGCTGCCTTGGTGTCAGGACGTGTTCTCCTAGGTGACACAGCCATGGCCACCACAGTGCCAGGCTGTGTCCCTCAGTGACACACTGCCGTGGCCAGCTCGGTGCTAGGCAGTGTTCTCCTCAGTGACACACAGCCATGGCCAGCTCTGAGCCAGGTTGTGTTCCTCATTCGGTGACACAGTGGTGGCCACCTCAATGCCAGGCTGTGTCCCTCAGTGACACACAGCCATGGCTACCACGATGCCAGGCCTTGCTCTTCTCAGTGACACAGCCATGGCTGCCTCAGCGCACTGCTGTGTTCCCCTTCAGCAACGAAAAAGAACAATCTCCCTAGGAAAGTAGTGGAATCCCCAATTTTGGGCACTTTTAAGATTGAGCTGTCTTGTCTAGATACTGCTTTTGACAAGTAAGGTCAGGCCAGATGATCCTTGAGGTCCCCTCCAGCCTGGTGTTCTGTTATTCCGTGATTCCATGAACACGCAGCCCTGGCCAGCTTGGAGTGGCCCACAACACTCCCTTCAACATCAGCACTTAAGCACTTTTCTCCATGCAGAAGTGCAAGTTCAATGGTCTGTCACCAGTTCGCCTTCACATTGACATGGCCATGTGGTCGAGTTTACATTTGAAGAACAACATTTTAGGAGCAGGTGCTCCAGTTCTCTTGGAAGGCACCCCCCGGTCTCATGCGGTTTGTGAGGAATTGATTAAATCACAACTTCAGGCACAGATACCACATTGTGAGTAAAACTGCCCAACTGTTTCCTGCTTAGCAGCTTTCTGACACAAGCTGTTGGCTGGAGCCTTTCAGCTGCATCTCTCTTTCTCTCTCTTTCTCTCACATACGTTCCCGGCACCGTGCTCTGAAATTTAAGGACAATTTTGCAGCAATACGATCTCACTGTACAATCCAAGGGATAGGGAGCTGTGGCTGGGATTGTCCTTCGGAGTACAGGGAGAAGGACAGTTTTCTAACCATCTTAGAGATTATCAGTGTTTTTTGCATTTTTGGGGTGGAGCGATGCATTGAAGTTGGAGTGAATCTGCACAATTCCCACAAAGGAATGAGGGTTCATTACTTAATTTTGTGATTCAGGGTCACGCAGCTCCGGTGACCTGTCATTATGAGGCCATTAAAGATGTGACTAACGAGGAAATGCAGCCCTAAGGTGTGTGATTGCTCTGCCCATCACATCACTGTCCAGGGATAGCAGGTGAGGCATGGATGACCAGCAGAACACGGATACATCTGCAACTTAAACCAGCAATCCCAAATTTCTGCGTCAACAGAACTTTTCTTTATTTAAAAAAAAAAAAACATTTAAAAAATAAACATTTTCCAGGCTGAGGAAATTCCACCATGCTCTCAGAATTGTGTCTGAGGGCTGAAGGCAGGAGGATGAGCCCCAGTGGAAGCACATAATGTTATTTTTGGGGGTTACAGGCGTGTCCTGGTGTCAGGGCTGACAGTTCGGGGCTCTGTGTGCCGTGTGGTTTGCATCCACGAGCCGACTGTTAGCAGGGCTGCAGCTCCGGCTGAAAGCATCCATATGGTGCTTGGGGAGAGCCACAATCAGAGTATCTGCTGACAGGCTGGGCTATCACATGCTCCTCTCATAAATAATCTGCAGAGAACTGTGAGAAGGAAACTTAGATCCGCACCGAGACTCGCCTGACCTTTCCCTCCCCGGCTCAGCCTTCGCCCGTGTCTGCGTGTCGACAGCACAGACAGTTGGCGAGTCTGGATTTGAGGAAGGTGTTAGGAGCAGTTGGAATGACAGCATGGACATAGCCTTTGGGATCAGCACAGCTCCCCATCCCTGGTGAGAAAGTGCTGCTTCGGAAAATGCTTTGGCTGCAGGCTCGGCGGCGGCGCTGGAACAGAGCCCTTCGAAAATGGAGCCGCAGAGCCTTTTTATCCCGGCCTTAGAGCACTTCACAAAGCATTTCGGCTGAGGAGCAGGGGACTTAACCCAAAAGGGACATTACATCGTCTTCAAATATGCAAAAGGTTTCTGCAGAGCAGGAGGGAATTAGCTCTCGCCTGCGTGCTGTGAGACCAGGATGAGAAATAATGAGCTTACAGCTTGGAAAAGGCCATGGAAATTAGGGACCGGGCTAAGGGCAAGGATTGTTGAACACCAGAAGAAATTCCCTGGGAAAGAAACGGAATAATCACCTCTGGACGTCTTTATTTAACAAGAAATTAGTAAAACATCTGCTCTGAAGAGTTCAGGGAGAATCTTTCTGATCTCAGGGATATGGATGGGGTAAATAATCCCCTACAATCCCCGTCAGCCCTAGTTTTGTGTGAGGCAAAGGAAATGTGATTTCCCAAATTTACAAAGCAGGTTAGAGCACAGGCTGCGTTTGGATTCCAGCTCAGATCCTCCTGTCTGCACCTAATACACCAGACTAAATACTAAGAAAAAAAAAAAAAAAAAAAAAAAAAAAAAGCAAAACAGGTTTTCCCAACTGTTCTATCTTCCACAAGGTTGGGTTGATTTTTTTTTTTTTGTTAAAAATCCAGTATGCAAAGTGACTCCAAACCGTGGCTGATATTCACGGCATTTCCCTTGGGAAAAGCTCCCACTTTTCCTATTTTTTTCCCACATGAGCTGCCTCACAATGAAACGAGTGTATTTCACATTGAGAATAATAAATTATCCCCTCATTTTTCTGGTACAACGGGACTGAAAAGGCTTTTTTTTTTTTTTTTTTTTTTTTTTTTTTTTTTTTTTTTTTTTCCCAAGGAACAGATGAAGCTGTTCCTCTGCACTGCTGCACCCTTCCTGGAAGACAGCACTCAGTGTGTGGGGCTGGGAGCTCAGCAGCTGTCAACAGCATTAAATTCACCAGGAACATGGAGAGAAAGAAAAGCCCCATAAAATAAAAGGAAGGACATTGTGCTGATGATAACTTGCATTTCAACCTGAATTAAAATACCTCCCCCCGGTTCTTTTCTCACAAATTGTTCTTATCGATCCAGCTCAGCTCAAAGATTAATGTGGGTTTGGTTTTCTTATAAGTGTGCAGCCATTACCCAGCTGCTATTGGAGATTTTCAGGCAGAATCTGACTGTAGAGAATTGTTTGCCGTGCCTTAAAATAGCTCTTCTGGGAAATTTTCCTCTTAAATTTGCCTCAATGCGGTGGCTACCCTTAAAGAACAAATTCCCACACTTCAAATTTCACCTTCTGAGTTAGGAGAACTTTAGGAAGTAGTGGTGAGAATGGCAAAATACCTGTTTTGGGAGTAGAAAAGTGTAATTTGAGAGAAGTGAAAGTAGACAGAAACCCCACATTTTGCCTGGGTGGGTTTTCTCTGAGGTCTGACAACAGCTGAGCCCATCCCTCAGTGGGAACACCACGCTGTCTTTTGGAATATCACACTGGTCCTTGGCTGTTAGACATGTTTTTGTTTGGATGGTGAATCCAAGCTAACGCAGAGATGCGTGCAATGTCGTCACAAAACCATCATTTTTACAGAATGTTTGGCTAAAAACTCACTGCACTCCCCCTGCACGAAGGATTGCCCAAGACACCATTGGCAGGTACCACAACTGACATCAGCTCCTGCTGTTCCTGCTGTTCCAGCAAACAGCTCTTGGCTCCAGGAGCAAGGCTGAAATGGGAGATGTGGCTCTCACGACGGAGCACGGTGAGTCAGTTGGTGTAAGCAGCAGTGAGTTGTGTTTGTGTGCTGCTCCTCACTCAGGAAATCCATAACATCTTGGCAAGCAGAGCCAAGGGGAAATCGTGGGATGGCACAGCTTGTAACGAGGCCTTCCCCTGATTTTTGATGCCCCTAGGACTGAAGCAATCCCCCACGTGTGCAAATATTAACTGAGTGCTGCGTTGCCTGTGGTGCAGTAAACATTGAGGGGCTCTGTGAGCTGCCTGGTGTTGCACAACCATGGACCAGCACCCAGGAGCAGCACCCCCAACACCTGAGCAGGAGAATCCTTCTGCCAACTGAGCTGCTTCAGGTGTTGAACAGAAGTAAATTGTTCAGGCTGGGTTGGGGCCAAAGCTGGAGGGACAAGAACTGCTTGTGGCAGGAGTGCTGTGATGTCTTGGGTGACTCCAGGCACTCGTGGCCTTTCGATCGACTGATTCTTCATGGCAAGGACAGCACATTGAAGAAAGATCCTACCCTCCTCCATAAATCATAGAATCATGGAATGTTTGGGATTGGAAGGTTGGAAGTGATCTTAAAGGTTTGGGTTGGAAGGGACCTTAAAGCCCATCCAGTGCCACCCCCTGCCATGGGCAGGGACACCTTCCACTGTCCCGGGTGCTCCAAGCCCTGTCCAGGGGACACTTCCAGGCATGAGGCAGCCACAGCTTCTCTGGGAACCTGTTCCAGGGCTTCACCAGCCTCACAGGGAACAATTCCTTCCCGATATCCCATCTTTCCCTGCCCTCTGGCAGTGGGGAGCCAAGTTTAGAGAGGGCTCTGAGCCCTGCTCCAAAGCAGAAGGATGTAACCACTTCTTGAGCCATCAGCAGCTTTTCTGTGATGCTCTGGATTTTGCCTGAAGAGCCCAGCCTGTCCAGTGGTGTTTATCCTGCAAAATCTGGTGAGATCAATGTCCACACAGAGAAAGCAAGGAAGTGGAAAATCATAGACTCAGGACAAGAGGAGCTGTTTTCCAGCTTAAAATATACACATTGCAAAAACCAAAGCAAAACTCTCTGGCCTTTCTGTTGGGACATTCTCTCTTTGATGTGTCCTCCTTCCAAGGAAGGGAGCAGTTCTTTAGGAGGCAGGAGGACTCTTTGTTTTTTATTACAAAGCAGAAATCTCAGTGCAGGCCCATGCCAAAAAAACACGCTGCAAATACTCTCTGTGGCAAACAGGGCCTGCAGAGAGGGTTTGTTCATCTGTCTTTGGCCTGCCTTGCCATACTTTTCTGTCCCTCCTGCCAAATGGAAAATAAATCATCCTCTCCTCGCTGTTCTGGTTATAATTGGCTGGATGTGCCATCAGCTGGCTCATCCCCCTGCTCAGAGCCTGGGAAGGCGTAAACACTTCCAGGATTACAGAAAATGAGGACACTAACTTTGGGACCCATCCAAAGCCCTTTAGTGAGCGTGAAGACTAATTGACTACAGCGAGAGCTGCATCAGCTCCTTAATTGCTGAGGGGAAATGAAACAATAACATCTCCCCTTTCGCTACCTCCTTTTTCAAGAGCCCTGTGGTAAGGGCTGCCTGAGACAGCAGCACTGGAAAGCTCTGGGCCATTACTCTGGGAATGTTCTCCAAGGAAGGTGCTCAGACACTGCCACAGAAGATGGAACATGATGGTAATCATCTGATGATAACGCGCTTTTCCTGTTTTCCTCACTGTCACAAACAAAGCTGCTCGATTCGGATAATGGATTTGGTAAGATGGGGGAGAAAGCAGCAATTTTTAGCCTTTGATGGCTGAAGTTGAAGGTGATATTCAGTTATAACCACCCTGTTGTGCACCAGGTCTCCACCTTCTGGGCCTCAAGGACCTTGGACATGCCCAGGCTCCAGAGCTGTTGTGTGTTCTGGAGAAGAACAGCACTGGAAATTGGAGGCAGCAGTTGTTTCTGCTCTCTGATGTGGTGAAGGGCTGGGATTCCCTCCCTCTGTCCCATTAGAAGGGGAAACATGGTCACTTGGAGCACTTGGAGCTTTGCCTCAGGCTTTGCTGGGCTCTGGGTGCCAGCAGTGTGGGATGGAGGTGGGCACTGCCAGACAGACTCTTCCTTTTGCCCTTCTTCATCAGGAGGAAATCAGCACGGGGCAATGGAGCTCCGTGGGAATTGGCAGGGATTTGGGATGGGCTGTCCATCACAGCCCTCTCCAGTCCTGCCTTCTGCTGGGTTGGACTGGAAAGGGGGTCAGTGGGCCAAGGAGAAGTCTGATGGATGAGAAATGTGGCTCAGCACCTGCAGAGCCAAGACTGTGGGGTAAAGTTATAGGGGTCAGGTGGGTGAGGGAAAGGAGAGAAGGTTGTAGGGTGTTTAAGCAGCAGGAGCGTTCAGTGGGAAAGGAGAAAGAATAAGGTTCAAATAAAAATATAAAGGCAAAAGAGGGGAAAGCATGTGTGTGCTGTAGACTGCCCTGGTTCTGCTCCAGGCAATGTCACCCAGGACATCTTTTGTTTCATTCACATGAAAATCCTTGCCATCCCTACTTTGCCCTGTCCCCTCCATGAATCCATCAGTTCCTAAACAAACAGACGTGACAAGGCCTTCAAAAGCTGTGTCAGAACCTTTAATTACCACCTGAGCATAATGTGACATGTGGGAAAAGCCACGTGGCTCCCTACAGGTGGAAAACAGCTCCGGCCCTATTTCCAAAGATTTGATGTTTGGTTTACATGACTCACTGCCCACGTGCCTTGGGTTTAGATGCTTGGAGCAGCTTTTTGTAATGTAATCAGAACTGTGGGCACTAAATCTGCCCATCACTGAGGCTAAAGGATTAGCACAGCACTAAAAATGACACCTCGTCCTGCACGTGGGCAGAGTTGGAGGGTGGAATGCAGCGGTTCAGCCTGGGAGGAGCCGAGCATTTGCTCACCCCAGGGCTGGAGAAATGTGGTTTGTACCATGAGCCAGGCAGCCTGGACTTGTCATGTCAGCCCATATCCACGGCCAGCCAGATCCTTGGTGTTATAAATGCATATTTATATTTATTTTATATATTTATTTTATATATTTACTTTATATATTTATATTTATTTTTATTTTATATATTTATATTTATAGTTATTTATAGTTATTTTATATATTTATATCTATTATATATGTTTATTTTATATAATTATATTTTTTATTTATATTTTTATTATATATATTTTTATAGATTTTTATTTTTATTTTTATTATAGATTTATATTTATATTTTATTCTTTATATTTTATATTTGCATTTTGCAAATATTGAAATGAATGTTATACATATATAGCGTAAGAAGGTTGTACTGCGTTTTCTTTTGCTTGTGAAATTTAAAAATGTAACGGAGGTGTATTTTCAGATTGTAACAAAGTAGAGATGGGAGGTTGTTTGGTTTTTGTTGTTTTTTTTTTAACTCCTCAACTAGATAGAAGACAGAAGGGACGTCTGGAATTCCTGAACTAAAGATTTCTGATAAGGAACAATTAAGCCTTTGAGAGTTCTGAATCTTTGGCAGACAGATTTACAACATACCTCTAGACTTCGTGGAGTCTCACAGACAACCTGTATGCTTAGGGAGGGTCTTGAAACCAAAATGAATATTTGAATCATGCATTAGCTTATTTAAATATGTAGACTTTTAAATACCAAAGAATTTAGAATGGGCGGTGTGTGTTGCTTTGCACCCTCAGCTGAGAAGCTATCTTCTTCTGTCTCCTTATTGTCTGTTTTTATTCTATTTCATTTTCTTTTTTATTAAACTTACCAATTAATATAAAAAGGCGAAACGTCGTTTTTCACATTGGGAATCAGGGTTTCCTGGCCCTGACAACCACAGCTGCCCATCAGACCCTTGGCAAAAATCTGTGGGCAACTCAAGCATCTCCTCTGGTGTGATGAGACTCAAAAGGACTGTGGGAGTAGGACAAGGAGGGTGATGCTTGCCCTCTCCTCTGCTCTCAGGAAACCTCACTGGAGCTCTGTGTCCAGCCCTGGAGCCCCCAGCACAAGAAGGATGTGCAGCTGCTGGAGAGAGTCCAGAGGAGCCAGGGAAATGCTGCAAAAGCTGGAAAAACTCTGCTCTGGAGCCAGGCTGGGAGAGCTGGGGCTGCTCACCTGGAGAAGGAAAAGCTCCAGGGAGAGCTCAGAGCCACTTCCAGGGCCTAAAGGGGCTCCAGGAGAGCTGGAAAGGGACTGGGGACACGGGATGGAGGGACAGGATACAGGGAATGGCTCCCACTGCCAGAGGGTGGATTTAGATGGGATATTGGGAAGGAATTCCTCCCTGTGAGGGTGGGAGGCCCTGGCACAGGGTGCCCAGAGCAGCTGTGGCTGCCCCTGGATCCCTGGCAGTGCCCAAGGCCAGGCTGGATGGGGCTTGGAGCAGCCTGGGACAGTGGAAGGTGTCCCTGCTCATGGCAGGGGTGAAATGGGATGATTTTGAGGTCCCTTCCAACCCGAACCGCTGTGGGATTCTACGGTGTCCAAAGGGTCTGTTCCTCCTCCATCCCCTGCCAGCTCCTTGCTCTGCAGAGCAACCTCCCTGCAGCGATTCTCTTCTCGTGGGCGATGCTCTCAGACTTTCTGCATCAATTAAATCTCTGTTTCCCTGTCTTCTGCCGGCTGGGGGATTTGTTGCTCGATTGTCATGGTGACTGCAGCCCTGGGACCCCGGCTGAGGGTGAGGCCGCTCCATTAGGATTCAGGGCAGCGCTTCAGCCTGCATCACTGGGGACCCTCTTGTGCTGAGCACTCTCCGAGAGCAGGGAGCTCATTCCGCTGCAGAAATCCCAGCTGAACAGCATCTCTCCGCAGCAAATGAGGCTGGCTCTAATTTCTGTTAATTATGTGGAAGCAACTTGATTTCCTCGCGAGCCTGTTGTCAGCGCAGCCCTCGCCGTCGATTCCTGGCCAGCAGGATGAGGATGCTTTAGGAACCCCAAGGGGCTCTGCAGTTCTGTTTTGCAGAACAACATGGAATAAAAAGGAGCCATTTCCAAATTTAAAAAAAAAAAAAAATACAATAAAAAGGACAAAATCCAAGATGTACCTTGTGGAACGCTGTGGGAAAGAGGAGGCATTTGCAGAAAATGTGAGGTCTGGCTGGCAGAGAAGCAGGGAAAAGAACGAATGGGGGGAAAACAAGGAAACAATCAAAACAGGTGCAGAAAAGTGGATTGTTGTAAGGAAAGAGATTTCTCAGGCAGCAGCCTGGGAATGGCGGGGAAGACATGAACAAAGGAGGTGGAGGCAGAGGAAGAAGAGCCGTGCGCGGAGCGGTTGATCTCGAGGAGCCTCGTTAGCGCAGTAGGTAGCGCGTCAGTCTCATAATCTGAAGGTCGTGAGTTCGATCCTCACACGGGGCAAAGATGGTTTCCTCCTTTTTTTTTCTCTTCCCTTCTTCCGCAGCCAGACTTTCCCAAGGCAAGGGGTTATTATTTTGTTTTATAGAACTGGAGCAGGAAGCGGGCGGGCGAACGCGCCCCCAGCCCTGCACCGGCCCGCAGCGCGCCCCGTTACCGGGCACCGGGCCCGCCATAGTGCGGTCCGCCCGCCCGCTAAGGGGCGCGCACGCTTGTTGCGTCGGTTAGGGAACGGCATCCGCGCAGCGTTCGCTACCGGCGGGGGCGGGGCGCGGCGCAGCTAGATCAGGCGGCGCTGATTGGAGGAACAGCGCGAAAGGTGCGGACCAGCGAAGGGATGGGCGATGCTGATTGGCGGGGCTTTGTGGTGGGTGGGGCCAGAGGCGGGCACGGTGGCGCGCCCCGGAGCGGCGGTCAGAGCGGCGTCGGCCATGGCGGTGTGTGCACGGCTGTGCGGCGTGGGGCCGGCCCGTGGCTGCCGCCGGCGCAGCGCGGCGAGGGAGCAGCGCCGCGGTGCTGCCGACAGCGAGCCCGACACCGATACGGACCCCGAAGAAGCGGGAGGTGGCGGCGTCACGGAGGACGAGGAGGCCGCGGAACGCATTGAGGGCGGGCGGCCCCTTCCACCTTCTATCGAGGCCGGCCCGGCCGGGCGGGCCCCGCTGTCTCTGTTGGAGCTGCCTCCGGAGCTGCTGGTGCAGATCTTCGGCTCCCTGCCCGGTACCGATCTGCCTAACCTGGCCCGAGTCTGCACCACCTTCCGCCGCATCCTCCGCACCGACACGATCTGGCGGCGGCGCTGCCGCGAAGGTACCGCCCGCCCGAGGGGCTGCACGGGCCGGGGTGCGGGAGAGGCGGCCTCGGGGGGGGGGGCGAGGGCAGCGGCTTCGAGGGTGCACGGAGAGTGCGAGAGGGGATGGGCTGCGGGTCCTGAGGAGCTGGGGCCTGGGGTGCAGGACAGAAATAAGATTGGGGGGTGCAGGGCTCCGCGTGTGTAAGGTGCAGAGGTGGGCACATCTCGGGTCCCTTGGGGACACGGTGCCGTGGTGGTGGCACTTGTGGCAAAGGCCATCGAGCTGGGGTTGTCCCCCGGAAGAATGGGATGGGAGGCGATGCTTCCATGTAGCGTTGTCCTTGGGGGAATGCTGAGGACGGGGAATGCTCAGCCCCTGCACCAGGGAAGAAAGGGGGGACCTGGGGGTTCCTGGAGCCGTGGAGACACCGGGGGTACACCGGGAGCAGAGAGCCCACTGGGTCCGGAGGAGACCGGGTACGGGCATCCTCTGGGGAAAAGTGCAGAGCCAGCGTGGAGAGGTTCCAGGTTCGTGTGTGCGTTTTCCAGGAATCCTCCGGTGTAAGGATGCTGTGCTGCAGAATCGTGAAGGCCTGGGAAGTGTGGTTTTTTTTTTTCCTCAGCTCTGCTCTGTGAGCCTGCAGTTCTCCCTTGTTACTTCTCATCCTCTTCCTCCCAGCGCTGTGGCTCTCTGTCCTCTGTTTGTTATTTCAGTCCTGTCCCACCTCCCAAGGTCTGCCTTGCTGTGCTCATCCTCTCTCCAAAGGCTGCCGTCCTGCCAGGTGCTCCTGCTGCCAGCACATGAAGTCATGTGTATTTTCCTGTTTGCTTTCTCTTTTTAATGCCAGGGAGGGCTCGGGGATGAAGGGTTTGGGAATGTCAGTGGCTGCCTGCAGTGGGATCTGGTGGAATGCCTGAAACCTTGCAGGAGTGAATTCCTGCCTTATCAGCACTATCCAAGAACCTTTGGACAACACGAAGGCTGCACCTGGAAAGTGTAAAGCAAAGCATTATTTCGTAATTCAGCATTGTCCCAATAATTTAACATTGATTTTAGGAGACAAGCTAATGAAATGCTGTTAATTTTTTCCTTACACTTCTCTAGTGACATGGAGCCCTCATGGATGTTTGTGTGTTTGAGAAATGGTTTGCAAAACTTCACTGATTAATTATTTTAATAGGTTATGATCCTGGCAAAATGCGTATATAGAAATCTATGTCACTTTTAACTCTAAGCTTGTACAAGTGGGCTTGTACAAGACCCACTGAATTAGGCCTGATGGGGATTTACATTTATTTATCAAATTCATGTCTGCTCCTTGGATTTTCTTTCCAATGGATAAAGCAACGTTCAAAAGCTCAGCTGAAATTTAAGGAAATGAAGGAAACAGTGGAATTTGTATGGCCCAAAACTAACCTGGACAGGAAGGGAAGGTATCAAGGGACACTTTTGTCTATGGCCCTGAGCTAACTACCAGGTGAGAGGTGTATAAACCAAATTTTGATTCTTTTTGCATGTAATTTCTCCAGTTTCCCAGCACATCCATTCCAAGCAGTGTCAGACAGAGCTTTGGTGGCTGCTGGTGTGGCTGAGGAGGATCCTGTACCAAAAGCAGGTGCCCAAGCTATGCTGAACAGATTTGGCAGCTCGTGGCTAAAATCTTCCTACCATGGTGTAACTGATCCTGAATCTTTTATCCAGCTCTGGTTTTCCAAGCAGTTCCTCAGCTGGGCTTCTCAGGCTGTTTGTGGTGCTTTGCATTGCTCTGCTGAGGTAGGACTGTGACTTTGAGCAGCTGTATACATGAGTATAAAATCGTGCATTCTTTTATAGGTAAACACCAGGTGTTGGTAAAAAAAATACACATTTAAAAGTTAAAATGTTCTGTGCTGTGTTTCTGCACAGCCTTACACTGGTGACTGTGTGGTAGTCAAACATAAAATGTCATCACTTTTTTGTAATTTTCTCCAAAACCAGACCATTTCCCATCTGAGGTCAGTGTTTGTGTCTGCCTGAGTGTTGTTGTGAGGCTGCAGGTCCTAAAAACAGAACAAGAGCACGTGTGCCTTGCTGCTTTATTCACTCTGAAGCCTTCTGATCATCATGGAATCACAGAATATCCTGAGCTGGAAGGGATCCACGAGGATCATCCGAGCCCAGCGTGGCGTTCCAGAAGGAACTGGGGAAACTTCAGCATGTGCAAAACCACTTCTGTGTTTTTAGGAATGCACAGAGGCAGGAAAGAATCAGGAAACAATCAGAACAGAGAGAAGCTTCTCTGGGAGAAGCTCTTGTTGCAGTGCTTTGCTTTGGCCATTTTTTCCCCTTCTCCTTGGACAGCAGCAGCAGTGCTGGGTGTGAGGAGCAGCCTGGCTGTGGTCCCAGTTGGATGGGGCCCTTCAGTCCATGCAGTGTGGATGTCTTGCTCTGCCCTGCTCTGGGCCAGCCCAGCTGCAGATTGAGCTGAAAACATGCTGTGATTATTCCAAGTGTCCAGAGGAGCTGCCTGCCTTTAAAGTGGAGTGGCTTTTGCTGCTGGGAATTGTGTAACACTGACACGACTGTCAGAGCTGTTGTCCTTTTATCATTGCAACTGTTGGGGGTAAACAATGTCTCTGGATTGCTTCCTTGGCAAGGAGAGGGTTGCAGTCACTTCCATGTTTTCTATAAATAGGAGATTGCTGATCCCTGCAGCAGGAGCAGAATTAAAGCTGGTGTCATCCTGGCTGGTGGCCTGACCTACCTTGACTAACACCTTATAGTCCATTTTTTAATCTTTAATTTCTTTCATCTTTAACCAGAACAGGGCAAGTGCAGCAGAACACCAGGGAACAGATCAGTAATGCAGAATAACCAGTTCTAGAGCTTGGAAGAGAAGGGTTTTGTTTGTGAAAACAGCCTCCAGCAGTTTTTGGGCCTGCTGGAAAATGTCAGCCAAGGTGCTGAAGTTTGTGACCTTCAGACTGTGTGGAAAGAGGAGGGAAAGAAGGGTGGGAAATGTGGTTTGTACACTCAGTGAGGAGACTTTTGGGTGGGGTTCAGCTCTTCAAAAGACACCAAGGAATCCATGCAGGGGTTTAGTGCACAAATGCTGCCACAACAAGGAAGCACTTCTTGCAGTGCTGTGCCCTAGTGAAGGTGGCTCTCATAAGTCACAAGGCTCCAACCTCCCTTCCTGTGAGGTGAAAACATTGTGTAGTGTGTTACTCTGTGGCTTTTCTTCATCTCTGGTGACCTTTCCTGGCTTTTAAACTCCAGCTTGGCAGTGGTTGGCTGTTCCTCACTGCTCAGGCAGGTGCTCAGCACTCTCAGCCACCCTTCAGAGAGTCTCAGACTTGTCTGCAAGCTGCCCATCTTCTGCTTTAGGGTTTCCATAAATGTTTGCATTTATTACAGATCAAATCTCCTTTTCCTCAATGATAACACCAAGCCTTCTCCTGGAAGAAATATTTGGGAGAGGACTGAGTGTGTTTTAATCTTGATTGCTCAGCCTTTGGAAACAAGAAGCCAATTCCAAATTTGTCCACCTGCTATTCCAGAGCTGCCAACCTGAGAATCTCCCATTTTTGTGGTATCTGGAATAATCCAGTGAGGTTTTTTTTTTTTTTTTCCTTTCTGCTCTGTGTCCAGCCTTGTGAACGTGCATTTATCCAAGGATAAGTGGGAGATTTGATTAGCCAGGACACAGTGGAAGTTCAGTAATGGTGAAGGGGATCAAGCTCTGCCAGACATCCTCATTTCCTCAAAATGATGATGTGCACACACAGCTCCCAGCAGCTCCCTGCTGTGAAAGGCAGCAGAAAAGCAGGAATTTTTGAGCTTTGATGTGAGCACAGGGGTTCTTCCCAACCTGGGATGGAAAAGCCTTGCTTGTTTCTAAACTCCAGAATAGTCCATGCAGGGTGAAGGTGACACAGCTTGGTTTGGGGGGGAACAGGGAATGTGAGGCTTGGAAGTGCTGGGAGCAGGGCAGGGAATAAATGCCACTCGCAGAGGTATCAGTGCAGCTCCTACTAAATGAAGACTGCTTTTCCAAATCCTTTAAATTCCTTTAACTTCCCGTGCATGTGGCCATGGAAACAGCAGCGTGTCCCTGTGTTTGGGAAATCAGCTCTCCTTATAAACCAGCAGCCTTTCCAGCTGGTCAGTGGGAACTTGAAAACCAATTTCCAGCCTTGCTTTGGAAGCAGGATTAAGTAGCCGTTTTCCAAAGGTGTGAATTTCAGTGGCTATTAACTTCTTAAAATAAAAATACTTTACTCAGTGAGCTATTGCACTGAGATCCATTTCCTTAAAATAGATTTAATTGCAGTGAAGTGGAATTTTCCAGGAAGCTTGAGGCCTTCAGATCTTTCTTGGAAAGGGATTTCTGTTCTCTGTAAAGGAAACCTTACCAGTTTTATTTTTCTCTCATTATCTTGAAGCTCTGCTTGCTGTTAATTTATGTCCCTCTTGCCTTCTGGGTTAAAAAGAGATGGCCTTTCTTGCTGGTGGTATTTAGAGGGGGTCTTTTTTTTAGGCACTGTGAGCCAAAGGATTGATTTTTCCCATAAAATGGCCATGCTGGTGTGAGCAGCTGGGTCAGAAGAGCTGCAATAATGCACTTATGGAGCTCAGCCATCACTGTGGCATTTTCACTCTCTGTAGCTGTTTGCTGACCAAAACAAGATAAGAATTAGTTACAGAATGAATGTTAAAGCACATTAGGATGAGATTATTTTTTTTTTCTTGATAATACTTGCTAGGATATCTAATGACAAATGACGTGTAGCAATGTAGAAACCCTAAATTTCTGTATTATTTAAAGGAATTTGTTATTTGAGTCTTCCCAGGTAAGAACTGGAATTACAACCACTTCAATAACGATTTGGCTTCCATAAAATTTCACTGCAGGTTATCAGAGGCCCTTGCATGAAGCTTTGACATCAAATCCCTTCCCACCCTCTTACATGGAGGTAACTGCTGGTGCTGGAGCTCCCATGGCACTCACTTGATTTATGCATCAGGGAGAAGGCTTTGGGAAAAACCAGCAGCTCTGTGGGAAGAGGGAATCTCTTGGGTGCTTGGAGATGCCATTTGGGAAGGATCCTCCAGGTGTCTCCTGGAGGATCAAATCCCTTCCCTGCCTCCTTTCATTCTGCCTGCAGTGGACAGGGCTCCTCTCACCTCTGCTGGGGCCAGCTGGGTTTTGTTTACCTGCACAAGAGTTGCCTGTTCCCAAGCCATGCTGTTCCTGCCCTTTTCCAAGGACTTTGCAGTCAGCTGGGGCCATTCCACGCTGTCCCTGCATCCCTTGGATGTGTCTCCTCTCACGTGCAGAGCTGGGAAGCCTGGGGGGGCTCTGGCAAGGCTGCCTCTGCATCTCCAGGCTCCCGTGGAGCTGTGGTTTCACGGATCCGCAGGAGTCAGCTGGCAGAGCCCCAGCACTAAATGGTTTGTTTGTGCTGGGCTGTTCTTCCTGCGAGCTGAGCTCGTCTGGGCTCTGCTAATTGTGCTTCCTCAGCCCACCTCGGGCTTGGGAACCCTCAGAGCTTCCTCTGGCTGTGCCCACGGAAGTCAGCAGGAATTCTGCCAGTGCCCTTGGCATTTTCTGATGAAGGGCAGCGTGTTTGTTGTGCCCTGTGCCCCCCTCACCTTTGCTGCTTTCCCCAGAGCGTGCAGGTCATGTATTCCCTGGAGACAGGCTGCCAGTAAACCCTGGGTGTGCTCTCTCATCCTGTGCTTGATTTATAGGCAGGAGGAGGCTGAATTAATTCAGGGAAGCTCCTGCTTTTCTCATATTTGAGACCTGAATTCTCTCCTGCAGCAGGGTTTCCAGCATTAGGTGGTGCTTCACAGCCACAGTTGTTAATTCAAGGATGCTCAGCTGAGGATAAATTTCGTATTTAATGGCTTGATGAGGGTCTGCAGAGATACAGTTTTGTGTCAAATATCTGGCAGGTGTTTGTGCTGCTGAGGAAAGCTGCTGTTTGATCTGTGCTGTTGCTGTCTTTGATGTCAAGGAGGGCGCTTCTCTGTACTGAGATCTGTCAGGGTCACTGCTGCAGGGTGGCATTGTCACTGCTGGTTTTTTGGGATCTCCCTCCTCTCATTTCCTCCCTCTGCTCTTCTGAGAATTTCTGGCGTCGAGACATTAGTAATTGCCTTTATTATTTTTTTTTTTTGAAGTTTCTTAGAAGTTCGACATCGACTTCCTGAAAATGAAAGGAGAGAATCTCATTTTCTGCTTCAAAGCTGCTCCGAGATCTCTGACTCCCTTTGTTTTCGGGGGGTTCTGGAAGCAATCAAAGGCATCTGACTGCACAGCAGCCCTGCCTCAATCTGATCTGCTTTAAGTGTAACCATATTTGTACATGCTGAGGCCTGTTTTATGTCTCTATTTCGTTCTCTTTCGAGTCTCTGACCTTTCCTTTAGGATCCTAATGAGCAGTTTTCCCTGTCGGGTCCCTCAGCGAGAGGAGATAATTATTGCTGCGCACGGCGGTGATTCGCTGGAAGCAGGCAGGCAGTCCCAGCTGGAATGGGGATGTCTCCCACATTTCACACTCTTCCTGGCAGAGGTGTGAGCAGCTGTGACTTTGCTGAGTGTGGTGGTGCCTTATGGTGTGTTTGTTGCAGGCATTGCTTGCGAAATGCCTTGGAATCCGCAGCGAAGTCGCATCCAGTTTTGAAAGCGAAAATCACATCCTTGGTCTGCTTTGGCAGCTGCAAGAAGGCACAAATCAGATCTCAGTAGCTGCTGTTGAGGCTCTGGGTCCAAACCTTTCTGTGCTGACCCTTTTCTCCTGATTTGTTGCAGAATATGGAGTGTGTGAAAACCTGAGGAAGTTGGAGATCACAGGAGTGTCCTGTCGAGATGTTTACGCCAAACGTAAGTGATAAAGCCACTCCAGATCTTGCTTAATGCCAATTTTGGGAGCACAGAAATGTTGAATATTTATTAAACTTTGATGGCAGAAGTTGTCCAGACTGACTTGCAGGGGTTTCACTGGGAAGTTGACATGTTGGGAGATTTATTGAATACCGAGAGTCGGGATTTCTGTGCCTCCCAGTCCTTTGGTGGGAAAAGAGCATGGAATTAAATTTTTTAATGAAGTGTATGGAAGGTTTTTCATCCTGTTTTGCCATTTTCAGATCTTGCCAAGGAATTAAAAGGTATTTTTTCTAAGCCTTCATCTCAGTGAAAGGAAATGGCTGTAGGAGAGTGGGAAAGGGATGAGCATTCCCTGAAGGAAGAGAGCCTGGCAGGAGATGTCAGTGTGTTTTGGGAATGTCTGTGGGTGTAGGACCCTCTAGAACCTTAAAGTAGCAATGACCTCAAGTATTGATCTTAAAGCTGGGAAGAAGAACAGGTAGAAGGGGTTTAATCCCATCTTTAATAGACTTGCTGAGCATCCACAGGAAAATGATTTCATCACTTAGTATGTCTCTTTTCCTATTATACACTACACTAGGGATGGAACTGGCTCATTTTCCTGGCTGGGAGGGCTGAGTGATGCTGAGCCAGCACACAGAAATCCCATTAACCCTCGAGTCCTCCCTTAATTCCCATTTAATCCCATATCTTTGTGTGGCACTGGTGTGGTGACAGGCACACAGCACATACCAGGTCAGATCTCAGCTCTTCATTGCCATTTTTAAGTGGGACAACATCTCTTCATGACCTGTAGTAGTTTTCACTGCATAGCTTCCATGGTTCAGAGCTACTGAAGTGATATTTAGTGCTTTTTATGCACAAAAATATTCTATTTGTGGGTAAAAATGGCCTTGCTGGCTGGTGACTCTCCAGCCCAGTATCTCCTAGCCATGGCTGTGGGCAGGGAGGCTGAGGAGATGGCAAGCCTGTGGGATGTTTTCCTACACATTTCCTGTTGTTCCCATGTTTCCAGAGTGCCATCAGTTTATTTATTCAATAACCTGCAATAAATCTGTCTCACACATAAGTTTCCATGAGTAGTTTTCCAATCCATGGCATCCATTAGCAAAGGGTCACACTTGATGTGTGAGAACCACCCCTGTGATGGTCCTGCCTGCACTTTTGTGTGAGGTCTGTGTTTGTATCCACCCAGCAATTCCCAAGCAATAATGGTTACTCCAAAGTGAGAATGCTTGAGACCTGAATTCTCTCCTGCAGCAGGTTTCCAGCATTAGGTGGTGCTTCACAGCCACAGTTGTTAATTCAAGGATGCTCAGCAGCCCTTCCTGGCTTTCAGGATGCATCATCTCAGCTCCTCTGCTCAGATTCTGCACTTTGCCCTGTGCCAGGAGCGCTTTCCTGGTGCTGTCACCCCATTTTCTCTGCTGTCCCATAAACCTCTTTAATTGCAGAGGAGTTAATTTGGGATTAGTGCACAGGCTTTTCCACTCACTGAGTGTGCTTCTGTGAGGGAAAATGGGAACTGAGCTCCAGTGCCTGAAAGCAGAACTAATCCAAGGCCTGGGCTGCTGTCCATGGAGTGACTTGGTCTTCTTGAGGCAGCAGTGCAGAGTTTGAGGAAGGACTTTGATTCCACTGGATGCCATTTGTAAATAATGTCTGTGGGAATCTGGGACAAGCTCTGTGTGAGAAACCCTGCTCCCGTGAGACCGAGGGTGACGGAAACGACCGGAGGCAAAACCCAAGAGAGAGAGCTGGGCTCCCCTGCCTGGCTGGTCCAGCTCCACGGAGGTGTTTGCTGGTGCTGCCAGTGGAGCAGAGCTTGTTGGCACTCACCCTGCTCTGTCTGTTCAGGTATAAACCCACGGGTGAAGTCAGGGCGTTTTATGAAAATCCTGCCCGACTACGAGCACATGGAGTACAGAGATGTTTACACCTGCCGTACGTACACCCCGCTGCTGCTGCTGCTTCCTGCACCCAGCACGCCCGGGATGCTGCATGGAGTGTGCCCTGGCTTGGAGCAAAGCACTGGGGGTGACTTTGGGGGCAGCAGGGAGGTGCCCACCAGTCGTGGTTGGTGTGTGTTTTAGACCCTGCGGGGATGGCATCGTGAGCAGGGCAGGCACCGAGGTGTGGTGGTCTTTTTTTTGTGAGGTGCTTTTTTGAGGATCTCGTTGCACAGAACAGGAGCACTCACTCTGCTGGTTGGGAATTACTCCATTCTTCGAGGGAAGAGTTCAGATACTCTGCTGAGGCCTCCCAAAAGCAACTCTGGACTGGCAAAGAGCTTTGTCGTGATTCAAGTGAGCCACAGTGAAATCCGCAGCCCTCTCCAGTGAAAAATGCTGAGTGTTCCCATAGTAATTCCCTCCCTGCACACTGAATCCTTTTAAGCACCATCTCTGTCTCTAGGAAACGTTCTGCTAATGTTTTAAAGATGGGATTTGCCTTCCTCACTTTGGATAACCTTTTTTTTCTTTGTGTTGAGGGAGGAGTAGTTAAACCCTTGGAGGTTAGCGTTCAGCAGGAATTGAGGGGGAAGGACTGATTAGTTTACATCAATTAAGGAAGCCAGGACTGCTTGGTGTTTGTTTGGAGGGGATGTTGAGCTGTCTCTGATGCCTCTTTTGGGTCTGCAGAGTTTGGCAGACTCCAGTGACTAACTCACTGCTGCTTGGGAATGGAGTTTCTCACACACATTAATGAGTGAGTGGATGCTGCAGAACTCCCTGTGCTGAGGGAAGCAGCTGAACTGGGGCCGTGCAGGGGAGGTGGCGACTTAAATGTGAGCCAGGACAGACCAGCAGCAGGGCTACAGCAGCAATTGGGACAAAAGTTTGGGTTTGGCAGCCTGGGGTGCCTGTCAGCACCAGCTGTGTTCTGGGGCTGGATGGGAAGGAGAGGAAAATCCAAGCAGCAAGATTGGATTTGGAGATTTGGGTGTTTGCTCCAAACGTAAATGGCATTTAGTGCTGTTCCCTGAGTTCTTATTTCTTTAGCTGCAGCCCCAAACTTCTGATGTGCCCCTTTTCTCTTGAGCTGTGTTGTTTTCCTTGGAGAAAAGCTTGGATGGTTGGATTTGATGCTCTTAAAGGTCTTTTCCAACCTGAATGATTCTGTGGTTCTGAGCCCATGTGGTTTAAGATGCAATGGCCCTTTTCCCCTCCTGTGTTGTCAGGATTTTCCATGGAAGTCTTCCCTAATTCCTGTGCATGCAGGGTCAGCCAGGTGAGCTCAGATCACTTTCCCCAGGAGCTTGAGTTCACCTGGATTACTCTGAGCTCTTCCCACGAGCAGGTCAGGCACCACCAGCCTGGGCACTGCTTACATTGTTCCAGCTCATTTTGCTTCAAGAATCCTTCCTGTGTCCCAGGAATCCAGGAGAATTGCACTGGATTGGGTCTTTCCTGGTCAGGACATTCCCCAGGCAGCCTTCTGTCAGGGAGCTTGGCATTCCCTGCTTTTCCAAGCCCATTCCCAGCTGGATTCAAGCCCCCTTCCCATCTGAAGGGTGTGCAGAGCTACTTATGGAACGTGGGGAATATCCAGGCTGGGTGAAGGTTGTCCTGGAGCATTCAGTGGATGTGGTTTTGCTCCATTTGGCAGGCTGAGGGCTCAGAAATTTGGATAGGCAAGAGGCTTCTGCAGGACTGAGCACAGGCAGTGGAAAACCTTGGAGAAAGACCTGAGTGCTGTTTTCTTCTGAGGAGCAGGAAGGGAAACAACTGCCAGATCCATCCTGTCTCCTACCAGGAGGAGCCAGAGCTGGAATTCATCAGGTTTTCCCTGCAATTAATATTAGCTGTTGTTTTGCTGGAGCTCAGAGATAGTCCAGGCTTGAAAATTGAGCTGTGTTTTGAGACTTGTTTGGGCCTTTGGCCAAGCACCAGCATTTTCCCCAGTAAGTTCTGGAAGTGAATTGGATTTTTTTTGGCCTCCTGTGCCCAGAACTCAGCTGTGTTTGCTCAAATTGCTCCTAACAGGAGCTGGCCTAGGAGGGACATCCTCATCCCCCTTGGATAGCTTAGTTTTCTGTCCTAAAAAATAATAATACATTAAAGAAAGGCTGGGTTTTATCAGCCCTGTGGCAGACAGGGTAGAAGGCAGAGTGTGGTGGGTGGAGCAGCTCATCCCATTAATTAATGAGTAATTACTGAGCTGGGCATGAGGTTTGCCTGCTTGCCTTTGTGTTGTTTGTGCTGCACTTGGTTCCCTGGCTGAAACAGGCCATCAGTCTGGAATTGTTGACTGCCCAGGGACAAGGCTCCCCCAGGCCAGCTGGCAGCAGCTCTGAACATCCCTCCCTGCTGCCCTAAACTTCTGTGGAAGTTCTTGCTTTGCTGGGATAAAACCTCTCCTGTAGTTAGTTCTTGCTGTCTGAATTAATTAATGAAACAAAGCTGCTGCAGCAGCTGCACTGAAACACAATTCTCCTTTTAAATTGATGCAAACCCAAGCCTGTTATTCAAGCCAGTCCTGGTGGTTAAAATGAGTTGTTGTGGCCTTCTGAAGCTGGCCATGGACACGTGAAATATCAGTGAAATAACCTTCTTGCCATCTTCATGGAAATAATGTGCGTGCTGCTGTTCCTGCCCAAAGTGCCAGACTGGGCAGTGCCTTCTTGTGAAGGTTCCTGGTGGTGTGAGGAAACCAGATGGGCAAAAGGAAATTAGATGGACAGGAGGAATGGCTGTGGAAGGGCAGGAGGCAGGTCCCATTTCCTCACCACAGGAGGTTTCAGTTCATTCTGTAAAAGCCCTTTTGTCCTGCTTGCTGAAAATATTGCTCTGTTTAGGTGAGATTGGAGGGACAGCTGGCTCTGAGACAAGAAAGAGGGAAGCCTCAACTGCTAGAGTAGATTTTGAGTGGGTTTTGGAAGCAGCTTTTGGGCACTGCTGAGGTGTAGCTGCTTCTGTAGAAGTTTTAAGGCCGTGACTGATGTGGCCACACCAGCAGATTCCCTGGAGTGATCCATGTGCTTTGCCCATGCTCCCAGTGGCTGTTTCTAAGGGTGCTTAACTCTGGAGCCAAGTTTGTCTACACAAGGCAGTGAAATGCTTTCAAAATACTCAATTTTTCCCTGTTCCTTCCTGCCCTTCCCAATTTTCTGTTGCTTTGCAGTGTGAAGCATCGAGTGCGTTTTTGGTATCTGGAGGTGGCAGATGCTTTTATTTGTTTTCAGCTCTGGTCATATCCTGTGATTTGCATTAATGGGACTGTGTTGCAAAAAGTTTTTTTGGGAATTCCAGCTGAGGTAGGTGGTTCTGCCCTTCCACAGGGCCAGGAATAAAGACCATAAAAATGTGTGTGAGCTTGGGGGGAGGCCTCAGCTTGGACACAATCACTTTTCCTGAGTCAATGCAGTTGTGGGTGCTATTGGCTGTGTGCAGCCTGGTAGCAGGATTTTCATTCCCAAAAATCCCATTTTCTGGGCTGGATTTCTGTGTTCACTTGAGTGTCTCCCTGTTCCCCAGTGCTGCACCGGTACCGGCACATCCTGGGCTTGTGGCAGCCGGACATCGGGCCCTACGGGGGACTGCTGAACGTGGTGGTGAGTCAGGGCCTCAGCCTGGGCCTTTTGGGGACTGAGAGCTGGGTTTTTAACACTTCTCCACCATTCCCAGATCACTGGAAAGTCTGAACAGTCAGCCCTCAAGAGAGTGGTTTGGACCCAGAGGGTGCTCTGTGGTTTTTTGTTGGTGTCTCTTAGGTTGGATGTCAGGAGTTTCTTCACAGGAAAGGTTGTTAAACCACAGGGGAGGTGGTGGAATCCCCATCCCTGCAGTGGATGGGGCACTCACTGCTGTGGGTGGGGATTGCCCACAGGTTGGACTCCATGGCCTTGGAGCTCTTTTCCAGCCTGAATGGTTCTGGGGTTCTTTCATCATCGCCACCTTTCTCTGGACAATTCTTTTATGTTTCAGCTCCTTGCCAGACAACCCCAGGAGCAGGCAGAAAACATGATCAGTGTTTGAGGGAAAGGCTTGAGTTAGAGTTTCACTGATATTCCAGTGGCTGGCACAGGAATCTGTTGATTTACTTTATTTTCTTTGCCTGCAGCTGAACCTTTTGCAAAGGGTTTTGCAGTTATGTGGTTGGCAAACCTTTACACCAGCCCTACACTCCACAGATGTAGAGAGACACTGCTGCAAGATCTGTGGAGCCTGGCAGCTCTGCTGCTGCTGGGAGAGCAGTTAATGAACAACATTTGACTCTGAACTGATGAGGGCTGAGCCAGGAGTTTGCCTGGAGCCCTTGTTCTCTGCACCAAAGTTCAACAACTGCCAGGTTGAAGCGGAACAAATCACGAGGCCTTTGGGTTTTTGCAAGACTCTGTTGCATGAGCTGGTGTAAGAGGGCATCCAGCTGCATCAATGCCTCCCCTGTGACCTTATGAAGCCTTTGTGCACTGCCCTGCTTTGGTCTCAGGTCTCTCTGTTTGGGGAATCTCCTGCCTCTGGAATTGCAGGGGAAGGATTCTGGGTGTGCAGGAAAGGGGCTGGAGCTTGTGCCTCTCAGTATAGTGTTGCTGCCTGTCTTCTCTGAATAATAAAGCCAAATCATTCCTCATCTAAAAAGCAGGGATGGTCATGGGAAGCAGAATTCATTGCTGGAGCATCTGCCAGCAGGAGCTCTCAAACCAATTAGAGTCTGACGTGCTGTGTGGTCTTTCCCTCTGGATCCTGCACTCTGGGCAAGTCATTTACAGCAATAAAGGCCTGAGCTTTTTCCAGTGGTGCAGGAAGCCTTGTAAAGAAACCCTCTTCACCCAGGGAGTGCTGGGAGTGCATATGGTCTGGGTTAATGGCTGGAAATGTTGGGGGAATGCAGCAAACTGTTCTGCAGCTCCTGCCCTGGGCCACGAGAAGGCCTCAGAGTTTGCTGCAGCCTCCTAAGGAATCGTGCAAAGCTGATCCCCTGGGCTTTGTGCCCTGTCCCTCTGCAGGTGGATGGGTTGTTCATCATTGGCTGGATGTACCTGCCCCCTCATGACCCTCACGTGGATGATCCCATGAGGTTCAAACCCCTCTTCAGGATCCACCTGATGGAGAGGAAATGTGCCACGGTGGAGTGCATGTATGGCCACAAGGGACCTCACAATGGCCACATCCAGGTGAGCTGCTCTGCCCCTCTCAGCACTGTGTATGCACTTTGGCTCTGGAGATGGATTCATCAGAAAGCTGGGAGGCTTTTATATCAGAGATAGGGCTTTCACCACCCTGCTGTGTGTGTGGGCACCAGCTTTACACTCATTATGTGTCTGACAAGTTGTGTGGGCTGTTCCCCTGCTCTGAATTTCTTCCCTGGCAATGGCACAGCCTGGCTGTTGTGCTGTTTTCTGTTGGGCTGGGGAAAGGATGTGTCAGCTGGCCTTGGGCAGCTGGTGAGAGTGCCCAGGCAGACACAGACCTGTTCTGCAGCTCTCCATGGTGAGACCTTGAGAAGGTGATGCAGCATCCCTTGGATGCTTTGAACCTGTCAGCTTCCTGACAGGTTGTTTGTTTTTCTTTAAAGGAGGAAGCTGAAATAGGGAAGCAGCTTAAAACTGTTATTTTCATTAGAGTGCATTGAGGTTTTATTGCTCTCATTTCTCTGCTCTGTAGCTGTTGCACTCCTGACTTATTTCTCTGTTGTAGCAAATCCAGTAATGTTTGTTGTGTAAAGCATTTACTGTGAGCAGTCTTAGCTACAGCATGCAAAGCACCTCTAATCAGGTGTGTAACCTGCTCAATTCTCCTCCCTGGTAACTACAGATTGTAAAGAAGGACGAGTTCTCCACCAAGTGCAACCAGACGGATCACCACCGGATGTCGGGGGGCAGGCAGGAGGTGAGTGCTGTGCCAGGGCTCTGCACTCAGCCTCTTTCTGTGTCCCCTTCCTGAGATCAGCTCTCAGCTGGGCTGGGGGAGCTGTCTGAACCCCCAGGCTGGGAGCTTTTGGCCGATTCCCTGTGTTAGGCACTGTTCTGTGTCAAGGTGCTCTTTGAGCCCCCAGCACCTTCCTCCTGTTTAGGTGGCAGACGTGTCCAGAGAGGGTCTGCAGCACATCCTGGACATCAACAGCACTCCAGGCACTGATCTCAGTGGCATTGCTGTCTCTATAATTAAGATCTTTTGAACACAGTGAGCACCAGCTGCATTTGGATACCTTCCCACTGCTTGCCTTGCTCGAGGGATTAAAAGCCTCATTTGGTTGTTTCTCCTGTGTCTGTCAGCTCTACCCAGCAAGGCAGATTCCTGACTGAAATACCTGTGTTTAAATGCAGGTATAAATGTCAGGATGAGTACCTGTGCCAGGTACTGCTGTTTGCTTCCAGCTGGTTCCACGTGACCAATCTGCTATTTCAGCTGCTTCTGAGGAACGCTGCAAAATGTCTGTCTGCTAATGGGAAACAGCTGGGTGAAAGGTTTAGTTAAGTGTTTTCTGGTGCTGCAGCAGATGAGAAATGCTTTAATACTTTCAAAGCACCACGTTAAGTGTGCGTGGCATTATGGAAATTGGAGGATCTGGCTTGGGAAGATAAAGGAGGCAGGTTTGGAATATCACTTGGCAGGCTGTTATCTCAGTGTAAGCTGTTATCACACCAACTCATGGCAGGGTATTAACTTGTCAGAGCTGCAGTTGGGGTACTTCAGGAGATGCTTTCAAAGCACCCTTTGGATTTAGATGCATCAGTATTAAATCAGCAGGATTTAACCTCCTAAACCCTCGGTGCTTTTCAAAAGCTTTTTTCTTTTATGTTGAGCGTGTCAGGACAGGGCACAGGAGTCAGCTTGTGGGCACACAAATGAGTTACTGTGAGAGAAAGAGCAGGTGAACTGCTCTGCAGTAACAGGCCATGCTCATGCCTTTGTTCTGAGGAGGTTATGCTTCTACCTGGGATTTATTTGAAGGGGAGCCTGTTTGTTGTGTGATCACTGCCAGGTACCATAATCACCATTTGTTAAGCATATTTCCAAGCCAACACGTTCTTGTTCCCCGATCCAGCCACATCTCCCTGCCTGTGGCAGAGGATGTGCCCTGTCTGTGGCTCTGCCAGTGGAATGGGCTGTCACAGAGTCACACAGTGAAGCCACCTTGGGGCACACCACTGAAATGACCCCGTCCCTCCCCCTTTTCTCCTCCTGCTGCAGGAATTCCGGACGTGGCTGAGGGAGGAGTGGGGTCGGACTCTGGAAGACATTTTCCATGAACACATGCAGGAGCTCATCCTGATGAAGTTCATCTACACCAGCCAATATGAGTAAGGGCTGCTGCATCTTCACAAGCACACTTGGAGCATTTTTCCCCAAGATGGGGTTTTCCATGGGCTCTCACAGCCAGAGGAATGTTGTGTCTCTGCAGTGCTTCCCAGCTGTACAGGGAGATGAGGTGGAGTGACAGCAGTAGGAATAGGATTCCAAGTTCTACACAATAACTATGCACAGTGAGGTGCTTTTGAGTCATTTAACTCGGTTTAATTTGAAGGCAGAGCAAATGCCTGTGATCCCAAGGAGTGTCTGGTTATTATCCATATTAGTCAGCGTGCTCTGTAGTGCAGGCATTAGAGAGTCCCTGAGAAACTGGGGGTTTTAACCATCTCTCCAAGCTTCTATTAGCAGCCACCTCACTGTAGCAGATGTTTAAATATGCTGCACTCTCAGGTTCTCTGGGAATCTCAAGGGCTGGGGCAGTTTCCTTGCTGCAGGAATCTCCTGGTGTGCTCACGAGGACGGTGGGGAGGGCGGAAGCGCCTGCAGAGCTCTAAAGCCAATCCTGAGCTCGCTGAAAACACAGATCCTGCCTGTCTCAACAACATCCCCGAGCTGCTGGAGGAGCAGAATGCAAACACATGGCTGCTGGGGAGGGTTGTTTTTTTTTTTCCTTGACTTCCCTGACGTTTTTCTCTTGCACAGCAACTGCCTGACGTACCGGCGCATCTACCTCCCCCCCAGCAGTCCCGAGGACCTGATCCAGCCAGGCCTCTTCAAAGGCACCTACGGCAGCCACGGGCTGGAGATCGTCATGTTCAGCTTCCATGGCAAGAAAGCCAAGGGCACTAAGATCACTGTGAGTGCCTTTTCCTTTTCTCTCAGGTGCTCGTGGGAGTGGTCTCAGCGCCGTGGATGCACGGGAGAGGTTTCTGTCCGGGAGCTGGCAGCCCAGAGCCTGTTCCCTGTGAGGGTTGGTGGCACTGGGTGAATCGGAGCACACACAGAGTCTGCTCTGCAAGGTTTCTCCTGGTTCCCCCTTCCTTTCCTCTCCCTTCCAGCTGCTTTCTGTGAGCAGCTGGTAGCAGGTCACTGGAGATCCCCTGTGTGTGTGTGAGGAGCAGGTACCAAGTGTTGGCAGCTCTTCACTGAAGTCAGGCAGGGGAGCTCCTTCCTCCCTGCAGGGAGAGATTCTGGTGAAATGCAGCTGCAGCTTTGACTTTCTTTCACCCTTGCAAGTACAGCTTTTGATTGAAAGTTCTGGTTCTGGGAAGGGGAAAGCAGAGATGTCAAAGATCAGCAGTCAAGGCCCAAGCAGGGTTTTTTTGTTGCCAGCTTGGTGATTGTGGAGTAGAATGAACTGTGAACAAGTTCAGGTGACGGCTCCGTAGCACCTGGTATCTGCAGCCGTGCTGTTCCTTCCTGTCCCCAGGGAGATCCCAACATCCCAGCTGGACAGCAGACCGTGGAGATAGACCTGGCACATCCTCTGCAGCTGCCTGACATCGAGAACCTGCATGACTTCAGCGAGCTCTCCCGCATCGTGCTGGAGGTGCAGGAGCAGGTCCGGCGGGAGGAGCAGGAGCGCGAGCAGCAGCAGCAGCAGCAGGAAGAGGAGCATTCCCAGCAGGCTGCCTCCCAGCCTGCCAGTCCCCTGGAAGGAGAAGGTGCTGAGGGGGAAGAGACTGCAGCTGGGGCAGAGGGGACGACCCAGGATAAGGCTCCAGCTTCCCAGCCCTTCGTGCTGCCCATGGGGGTGATCTCGAGGAATGAGGATTATCCCCGCACCTGCCGGATCTGGTAACTGCTGCTTTTATGGCTGATGTGTTTCTGAAAGCAAAAGGGGAGTCTTTGAGGTGTGTCCTGTTATTTGTGTGCCCTTTACCTGCCTGTGGATCTCCCAGCCCCTTGGGATCAGATTTCACAGAATCCCAGAACGGTTTGGGTTGAAAGGGACCTAAAAATCCCATCTTGTTCCACCCCTGCCGTGGGCAGGGCCACCTTCCACTAGACCAGGTTGCTCTTCCAAGCCCTGTCCAACCTGGCCTTGAACATTTCCAGGGATGTGGAATCCTCAGTCTCTGATTCCTGCCTCTGCTTTCCAGTTTCCCATGCTTTGGTTTGTCCCTTCTCTCACCACGCTGTCATCTGCCATCCCACTTCCTTGCTAGATTTACTTCAGAAGCTGGCACCTCTCCTGATTTCCACACCCCCACTTTTTTTTTTTTGTGTGTGTGTTTTATGTCTCAGAGCTGCCCAGCTCATATATTTAGAACTGTTCAAGCTGCTTCCCATTCCCATGTGTGTCATTCATGTTCCTTGGCTGTGGGAGCACAGTGCTCTCTCCCACCTTTCCCTGGCCTCTGGTGCCTTGAAGCAGCCCTGGCAGGTGCTGAGCACCCCAAGCAGGAGGTGCAGGCATGCAGGGAGCTGTGCTGAATGGGAGCTGGAGTTGGTGAAGCAGCACACTAAATGAAGTGTGGAAAAAGAGCCCAAAAGCTCAGGCTTAGGCAGGTGACCTTCAGCCAAACATCTGTGCTCATGGAAAAACCTACCCAGAGCTGGTTAATCCCAGAAGGCTCCTGCTGTCACAGCTCAGTTGTGCTTGGATAAAACCCTGCTCCACCTGCTGCTTGCTCAGAGCTTTCACTGACCTTTATTCCTCCTCGGGTCCTGGCAGATTTTTCTGCTCTTTAGATTTTTCTCTCCCTTCCCATCGGTTTTGCCTTTCTGGTCACGCTCTCAACGTGCCTTTGCTTTCCTGGGAGCATTGAGCCCGTGCTGATCCTCGAGTTGCACAAGTCAATCTCAGATGGGTTTGGGGGCTGAGCTACTGAAAAGCCCCAGCTTTGGTGTGCAGGTGCTAATTAGGAAAACCCAAAGCAGGAACCTGCAAACAGCAACGGGGAGTTCACAGAATCACAGAATTTTTAGGTTGGAAGAGACCTTCAAGATCATCAAGTCCAAGCCATGCTCTCACACCTCAACTAGACCACAGCACCCAGTGCCACATCCAGGCTTTTCTTAAACACATCCAGGGATGGTGACTCCACCACTTCCCCGGGCAGACCATTCCAATACTTTAACCCTCTTTCTGTGAAAAACTTTTTCCTGATATCCAACCTGTATTTCCCTTGGGGCAGCTTAAGACTGTGTCCTCTCCTTCTGTCTGTTGTTGCCTGGAGAAAGAGACCAACCCCCAACTGACTGCAACCACCCTTCAGGAAGTTGTAGAGCTTTATAAGATCACCTCTAAGTCTCCTTTTTCTCCAGGCTAAACAACCCCAGCTCCCTCAGCCGTTCCTCACAGGGTTTGTGTTCCAAGCCCCTCACCAGCCTCCTCTGGACACGCTCAAGCAAGTTCCTCCTCTCGATATAAAAACCCGAGTGCAAAACTCGCTGTGGTGTCACACCCCGCAGAGTGGCTTCACCAGAGTCTCATGCTGAATTTTTTTTTCTTTTCTAAACCTGAGTGTGATCCTGGCTGTTCTCACAGCTGCTTTCTCCTTCTCCCCTGGCAGCTTTTACGGGACGGGGCTCATCGCCGGCCACGGCTTCACCAGCCCCGAGAGGACGCCGGGCGTGTTCGTCGTGTTCGACGACGACCGCTTCGGCTTCATCTGGCTGGAGCTGAAATCCTTCAGCCTCTACAGCCGCATCAAGGTCTCCTTCCAGAACGCCCAGGCTCCTTCCAGGGAGGCTTTCGATGAGATGCTCAAGAACATTCAGTCCCTGGCGACTTGATGAGCGGTTGGTGACGGACGGGGCTCGGGGGTGGCAAAGGCTGCTACGCTCCCCGGCCGGGGCTGGCCTCGGGGAGTCCTGGCTCTGGGTATCTCTGGATTAGAAGCATGCACTTTGAATAAAGCCTTTCTCACCCCAAATGTACACACATCCCAGTTCAGACGTGCCCTTTTTCCTCCGTGCCCGCTCCGCGCTGCTTCCCGGCGGTCCTTGTTTCACCCGTCTGTGCTTCGGAGAGCTGAAGGGGTCCTGCAGAGGAAGGGACAGAACTTCCTTAGTGCAAAAAAATAATAATAATAAAAAAAAAAGAATGTATTGGGACAAAACCAGCTTCTGGGCAGAGGAACAGGCAGTGAGAAAGCACATCCTCCCCTGCAGAAACCTTTCTGTGGGTGCAGCATTGGCAGGAGAGGCTGGTGTGCTGCCTGCATCCTTGGCTTGCTAATTGGAGTGTGTGGTTTCCTCTGGAGAATCCCCTCAGCAAGGGCAGGATCCCCACTGCAGATGAGTGTCCTGGCTTCTGGAGCTTGATGGATGTGCTGTCCCTGGAGCTCCAGGCCTGGGTATCTCCCTGAGACCACAGATGATTTTTTTTTCTCCTGGCAGGAGCTGGCTGTGGCACTGGAGATATGTGTAAACTGCAAAAGCTCTGATGTGTTCAGACTGGTTTGTACCTGAAAGGTTTTCTCAGATCTTGTAAAGGGGGTCTGAAAAGGCACAGGAAGGAGCCAAAAGAAACCCAGCTGTGAGATGAGCCCAGGAGGCTCCAGATGGACAGCAGAAGGTGCCACATGTCACACATGTATGTCACTGTGTGACCCCAGGGGTGCCAATCCTGTTCAGGTTGCCCTTCAGAGTGACAAGGGATTGTCCTTGTGTTGTGTGGCTCCTGGAATTCCCTTCCTTCCCTTTCTAGTTGCACTTGTTTCATCCCAGATGATTTTTGTGGCAGATCTGAGCTCCAGTGGGAACTGTGTGCTGCAGGCAAGGGAGCAGATTCCCTTCAGGCTGTGCTGTGCAGGGGAATCCTGGCCAGTGCTCATCTCCAGGCTGTGCTAGAAACCATCAGCAGCACTAACACAACCCTTTGCTGCAGCTGCCCTCTGGCTGTGATGACAAACTCTTGTGTCCCTTCTCCTCTCCCCAGATCAGTGTCTAACAAAGCCCTGCCTTTACATCTCTGCAGTTTTAGGTCTGTAAATGTGTCTCTACCTGTGTTGGGAGGTTTCAGGCCCCTTCTGTGGAGAAGTTTCAGTCCCTGCCTGGTCCCAGTGCCTGTGAGCAGCTTTTGTTCTCACTCTCACAAGGGCTTTTTGCCATTTCTGCCTCTCACGTGTTCCCTCAGCTGTGTGAGAACCCAGGCTCCAGCAGAGACAAGGAGCAGCAGCTCGTGTCACTCCCAGGATTAATTCCTGTCTCTCTGGATGGAGTTCTCCAAACCTCTGGGAATTTCAAGGTGATTTAGGGCTTTTTTTTGCTTTGTTTCCTGCAGCTTTGTGAGCAGCCTGCCTCAGTGTTGGGGCTGAGGAACTGCTACAGGCCTGGTGAATGAGCTGGGAGAAGCAGGGTGGTTGTGAGCAGCCTGTGGGGGTTTTCCTGCAGAGGGAAGAGCCAGTTGGGATCACCCAGGGCTGGGAGAGAGGGAGTGGCTGCTCTCTGTGCCTTGGTGAGTGGGCAGAGAGGTGACCTGGAGCTGAAATTGGACATCTCAGCCTTGTGCTGCTGCAGCTGCTGAGCTCTGTGCAGAACTCCTGCCTGATGTGCAGAGGTTTCCAGTTTGGTTCAGCTCTGGGACAGCTGGAGGTGTTCAGTGCTGGGTTAGTGGTTGGGCTCAGTATCAGAGACCTTTCCCAGCCTGAGTGATTCTCTGATTAGGATTTTATTTGGTATCTCAGTGGCCTGTTTATCTTGGAATTTGCTGTTATGCTGCTGCAGTTCTGCCTTGTGTTCTCCCTAACAGCCCACAGGGGTGGGAGATGTCCCCTTGGGCAGCTGTTCCCATTGCCTGGCCCTAAAACCAGCTCTTCTTCAGCTGGATCCATGGCTCTGATTGCAGATTCCTCCCCACTTCGATATCCCCACCAAAAAACCTAAAGCTTTACACAACTGACTTGATAATTTTTGCTTTTAGCTTTTAAATTACAATTAATTCTTTTTTTAAATGGAGATTAAAATCCAGATTGCATCGATTGCCCTGCAAGTAGCTGAGGCTTGAGTCACTCTCCCAAGTACTGAGCTGTCTGTAGCCTCTGTCCTTTGTCACCTGGGCAAGGTGTCACCTGTTTGCTGTTGGCACAGGTTGAGCATCTTCTCCAGGCTTCTTGTCCCTTCTGAACCTTTCCAGTGGCAGTGCCAAGGCTCTCCTGAAGGCCAGACCTGCTTGGCTGGCTGGAGAGAAGGGTTTTGGGGGGAGGCTGATGCCTTGTGGGATTTTCCCAGCTCTGCCTTGCCCCTGTAATGGCATCTTTTTATTTATAACTCACCTGGCTGGCCTCAAAATGTCAGGATAATTCCTGATTAAAGGCAGAACTGCTGGTACCCCCTGGCTTCGTTCTGTCTGGAGCAGAAGAAATAGCAACTGTTGTATTAATGTTCCTCCTCTGATGGCTTTTCTCACCTGCTGCTGCTCCGAGCCTGGCAGGCTTTTGTGGCATTTCAGAAGAAAATTCCCTCTGCTTTGGCTGAGGAAAGCTGTGAAGCTGGATTTGGGAATGCTGGGGATGCTCCTGTTCCTTTGTGCGTGGCTCTGTCGGTGCCTCCAGAGTAAAGCAGGCTAGCATGGAGTTAAAACTCCCAGCTCTGCAATCTTTGGGAAAGGGGAGACAGATTCAGGAGCAGGGCTTGGATCTGCTCCCCCCTGGCTGAGGGGGATGCTCCTGCTTTCCCACTCTCCCAATCCTGCCTTTCCTCGTGGGAGGCTGTGCTGACACAGGACAGGGCTTTGCTGTGCTCACTCACTTTGGTACAGGCTGTTCCACCCCCTGCACAGCTCTGCATTCCCCACTTCTTTCCCAAATCCCACTTCTCCAGCCCGTTGGGATCTTTGTGAGAGCTGTTGACAGGGATAATGTGTGCTGGGGCCCTGCAGATGGTGATCAGTCCCTGCTGCCGACGTCTCCTCGTCCTTTTGGCTCCGCAGGAAATCTTGGGGACAATTGGCTGGATTTCTTCATCCCAGATGGATGGAGAGTGCTGGCAAGGACGGGAAAACAACTTGTCAGGGGTAGGAATACTCTTGGCAGGAGCCTTTTGGATCAGACAAAGCCTTTGCAGGGAGGTTGCAGAGCCCCAATGGCCACTGCAGGACCTGGGAGCTGAGTTCTGGCTCGGGCACAAGTGTCTGGTTCGTGTGCTGGGGATGGGTTCTGCTCCTCCATCCTGCCCCCTGTGTTGTCAAAACACGTGGGTTTGGCCAGCTGGAGAGCAGGAACATCAAAGCTCCAGTTTGTTTGCCTTGGGGCTGATCTGAGAGCTGTGAATGTGCTGTGCTCAGGCGTGGTGGTTGTCAGGCTGGGTTTGACTGAGGAGGAGGAGAAAAGGATGGAATTGTTTGTAAACTGGGGTGTCAGCTCCACTCTGGAGTGTCTGCCCTGGAATGGGACAGCAGCAGTGGGAGGGCAGTTCCTTAGGGAAATAATGTGTGCTGGGGAGAAAGGGAATTCTGTGCAAACGTGCCTGGAGGTGCCAGCTCCCAGGAAAAGCCCAACCCGCAGCTGGCTCAGCCTTCACTTTTCAACAAGAGTGACTTTTTTCTTGCTTTTTATTCATTTAAACCTAGTTGGGACTTGATGGGAGTGTCGGGTGTTGTGTGGAAATGGGTTGTTTAGGCTCGGCTTGCTAGTTTAGGGAATGATAATGTGTTAACTCTGTCTTGTAGAGCTGGCTGCTGACGTGGCCAATAATCCTCTGTGGTGTTCAGCTGCCAAAGGCTGGTGCTGCCCTTAACCAGTGGGACAGTGAATTATTTGGTATGTGGGAGAGAGAGAGGTACCAAACTGTGAGTGCCACTGACCTTTGGGTGCTTTGTGTGCTGAATTAAAAAAAAAAAAAAAAAAAAGAAGAAAAAAAAAGTGTGGTTCTGTTTTTTGTTTGGATTGAAATCTTTGGAACTTTTGAGGCAAAGAGCACTTGGCTCGACTGTGTTCATTAGCTTAATTAAAGCAATCTGCACTTTTGTTTTGTCATTGATTACTCCCCCTTCCCTGTTCCCATGTGTATTTTGCACTCACCACTTTAACGTGACACTGATGGATTAATCTGGGCATTTCCTGTAGGTTTTGACTGTGAGTAAGTCTGTAAAAGTATTAAAAATGAAGGCAAAACATAAATCCCTGCTTTGTACAGAGGGCAGTGGGAGGAAACCACTGGGCATCCCTGTGGAACATGAGAGGTTGTACTTTATTTAACCACCTCACCTGTCCAAGGGCTGGGGGTTTCCCTGTCCTTTTCTTGGTGGCTTTGGGAGGAATGGGATGTATAAAAATCAACACCTGGCCGCCTTCACCCCAGGTTTTGGAAAGCTGAGCAAGCCCTGTGTGTTACTTTTACACCTGATCATTGTTACCCAAGGAGCCTTTTCCAATTTCAAATAATAAAAAGCAAAGTTTTGTGAACTGAGTTCTGTTTGCTTCTTTTTTTTTCCTCCCTTATCCCAAAGGAAAGCGTTGGGGCAGTTCCACCCTCCTGACGTGCAGCTGCCTGTCTTCCAGTGTGGGGTAGGAAATCATTTTCCCTTCCTTTGGGTACTTGGTGAGCAGTTCTGATTTCCTGAAGATGTGAGACACATCCCACACCTCATGCTGTGAAATCCCAGTTCTTGCCTCATCCCTGTGTTCTGTTCTCCTGCCTCTCCCCTGGGTGGTGCCTGGCTCCTTCCCCCAGCAGGTTTGGGGTGGCAGAACTGACCCCCCCTGAGCCTCCCTGCCCTCCCAGCCCCAGCTTTGTCTGAAAAGAAGCCTGAGGTCATCCTGGATATTCTGTTTCTCCTATCCTTTCTTCCACTTGGTCTGGAAGGGATCAGCTGGCACCAAACCAGCCTGAGGGCTGAGCAGGGGGGGCAGCGTGGTGGTGTCAGCCCCTTTCTCTGTGGGATCAGAGTTGTCTCTGCTGCACTTCAAATTCACACCCACTCCAGCTCTGCACTGCTTTTCCAAGTGGGAATGGGAGAACTTGTGCCATGAGCTCAGCTGCCACCAAGGAGCTTCTCCTCCTCCTGCTGCTGCAGGTCCTGTGCCAGCCCCGTGTTCCCTGTCCTGCCTTTCCTGGAGGGAATGTCGGGCTTTGGAGTTCTGCAGCCCAGTTTTGCTGTTAAGTTCCTTGGCAGCTGAGGCTTTTTGAGAACAAACCCTGGCCATGGAGTGCTGAACTCCCCAAGTTCAGGCATGAACTCCTAACCTGGAAATGGCTCTGCTTCAGTGCTGGTGGTTAATCCAGGCTGGAGTGCTCTGTTACAGCTCCCCAGTGCTGTCCTCTGAATGTCTGGCATCTTCCATTTCCCCTTCTTTATATATTTTTATGGTTTTTTTTTTTAATACAGCAATGCCTTCCCCTCATCCCATGCTGCGATTTTGTGGTGCTGCAGGCCCCTCTTGAGTGTTCAACCCTCAGCAAGGCAAGAGTAAAAACACAATTTCAGCAACTCCTGCCAGATGTTTGGCCCTGGAGGGGCACAAATGTGGTTTCTCAAGTGGCAGCACTGCTGAACCTCAGCCACAGCCACCTCCCAGGTGCTGCACTGGGAGCCTCCCTCTCCTTCCAAGGAAGCTGGAGCTGTGAAGGATCCGTGCAGGGCTGAGCTCCTTTGCTACAACCAAGGAGTGAGGAGCTCCCTGAGACCTGGCAGAGATGTTCCTGGTTGGGTATGTTCCTCCTCCCAGCCCAGTGATGGAGAAACTGATTTTTTCCATCTGCTGGGGCTCAAGTCCTGACTGCCACAGCTGTTGTGGGCTGCTCACTGTGGAGCAGGGTGGTCCCCAGAGCTGTTGGCTGAGAAGCTGAGGCAGTGCAGGGGTGAATTATTCCCTCTCTGACAGTACTGCCATGTCCCACACAGGTTTGGGGGCATCATCTGCTCTCAGGGATGTCTCTGCTCCACCAAAACGGCCCCAGAATTCCTGCACAGCATCCCTGCCTCTTCCTACCTGTTCCTAAAACCCTCAAGGTTTTCACTTCCAGACAGGAAGGAAGGTGAGTCTCCATTCTTACAGCCACAAATGAGCCTGAAAACTCTTCCCAGTGTGAGGCCAGGCCCTGGCAGCAGCTGGAGCCTTTCCCCGGGGTCAGGATGGGCTGGGACAGCCTCAGGCTCTGCCTTTCCCTCTGCCTTTCCCCTCACCCGGCTCTGTGATCCAGGAGCCGGCAGTGCCCAGGCTTTGGGAAGCACCTGGACAGGGGGAATGTCGGGCTGGCCCTGCTGGGCTCTGCCCTCCCCTCCCTGCATCACCCCGGCCTGGAGCAGAGCATAACTGCTGCGTGCTCCACTCAGCCCAGTGCCCAGCAGGAATTCCCTGCAGAAGGTTAATTAATGGCTAATTAAAGCCTCCTGAGCTCCTTCTGGAGTTCCTCGGGGCTGTCACTCCTTCCCTTGCCCACTGCCACCATCCAGCCCACGGGGATCCAGTCCTTAACCTCGGTGGGTGATGGGCTCTGCTGCTGGCTCCTGGTTTGATGTCACCTGGTCCCTTCAGAGCCCCCGTGGGTTCGGTCCCGTGGGTTCGGTCCCGTGGGTTCTGTCCCGTGGGTTCTGTCCTGTGGGGTTCTGTCCCGTGGTTCGATCCCGTGGGGTCAATCCCGTGGGTTCAGTCCCGTGGGTTCGGTCCCGTGGGTTCGGTCCCGTGGGGTCAATCCCGTGGGTTCAGTCCCGTGGGTTCGGTCCCGTGGGGTTCGGTCCCGTGGGTTCGGTCCCGTGGGTTCGGTCCCGTGGGTTCGGTCCCGTGGGTTCGGTTCCGTGGGTTCGGTCCCGTGGGTTCTGTCCCGTGGGTTCGGTCCCGTGGGTTCGGTCCCGTGGGTTCGGCCCCGTGGGTTCGGTCCCGTGGGTTCGGTTCCGTGGGTTCTCCCCGAGCAGCCGCTGCCGGACGAGGCTGGGCCGCTCCGTGTCCGCCAGGGGGCGCCTGGAGACCGGACACGGACACTCGTGGGGTTGGGAACCGCATGGACACGGAGATGGACACGGAGATGGACACCCGTGGGATTTGAATGGACACAGACACGGACACTGACGTGGACACCCGTGGAACTGTGATCCACAGGGACACGGACACAGAGAGGGACACTTGTGGGACTGGGATCCACATGGACACAGACACTGACATTCGTGGGACCTGGATCTGCATGGACACAAACACGGACACTCGTGGGACTGGGATCCACATGGGGTGTCCAAGGGCTGGGGGTTTGGGATGTATAAAATCAACACCTGGCCGCCTTCACCCCAGGTTTTGGAAAGCTGAGCAAGGCCTGTGTGTTACTTTTACACCTGATCGTTGTTACCCAGGGAGCCTTTTCCAATTTCAAATAATAAAAAGCAACGTTTTGTGAACTGAGTTCTGTTTGCTTTTTTTTTTTTTTTTTTTCCTCCTTGTCCCAAAGGAAAACGTTGGGGCAGTTCCACCCTCCTGACACAAACGTGGACACTCGACACTCGTGGGACTGGATCAGCACAGACACAGACACAGACACAGACACTCATGGGGTCAGGATCCACATGGATACTCGTGGGTCTGGGATCCACAGGGACACTGGTGGGACTGGGATCCACATGGACACTGGTGGGATTGGGATCCACAGGGACACTGGTGGGACTGGGATCCACAGGGACACTGGTGGGATTGGGATCCACAGGGACACTGGTGGGACTGGGATCCACAGGGACACTGGTGGGACTGGGATCCACATGGACACTGGTGGGATTGGGATCCACAGGGACACTGGTGGGACTGGGATCCACAGGGACACTGGTGGGATTGGGATCCACATGGACACTGGTGGGATTGGGATCCACAGGGACACTGGTGGGACTGGGATCCACCTGGACACTGGTGGGATTGGGATCCACAGGGACACTGGTGGGACTGGGATCCACAGGGACACTGGTGGGATTGGGATCCACATGGACACTGGTGGGACTGGGATCCACAGGGACACTCGTGGATCTGTGATCCACATGGACACTGGTGGGATTGGGATCCACAGGGACACTCATGGATCTGTGATCCACAGGGACACTGGTGGGACTGGGATCCACAGGGACACTCGTGGATCTGTGATCCACATGGACACTGTTGGGATTGGGATCCACAGGGACACTGGTGGGACTGGGATCCACATGGACACTGGTGGGATTGGGATCCACAGGGACACTCGTGGATCTGTGATCCACATGGACACTGGTGGGACTGGGATCCACATGGACACTGGTGGGACTGGGATCCACAGGGACACTGGTGGGACTGGGATCCACAGGGACACTCGTGGATCTGTGATCCACATGGACACTGGTGGGATTGGGATCCACATGGACACTGGTGGGACTGGATCCCCACGGCTCTGACCGTGTGTCAGTCAGCGATTCACACGGACACTCCTGAGATCAGGATCAAACGGACACTGACATTTATGGGACCAGGATCCCTACGGACATGGACACTGGTGGGATCAGGACCCACACGGACACTCGTGGGACTGGGAGCTGCACACACACATGTGAAATGTGGCCCCCTGGGGCTCCCGGCTCAGCTGAAATCGGGAGCCCTGGAGGAACCTGCGGGCCTTGGGACCCCCGGGGCGTCCCCCAGGTGGGACATGAGGGCACGGGTGGGACTCGGCCCCTCCTTCCCTGCGCCCCCAGCACTCCCCTGTGCCTCCTCCCAGCCCTTTCCAGCTGATCCCGAGCGAACCAGTTTCCATCATCCCACCTCCGGCACCTGGGGAACAACCCCAAATCCCCGCCCCTCCCTCTCTCCATATCCTTCCTCTCTTGGAAGCGTTTTCCTCCAGGGGCGGCTTCTCCCTGGGGTTTTCTGTCACCCTCTCCTCGCCTCCGGGAACCCAAATTATTCCTGCCCTGGGACACGCTGCCCACCCAGAGCTGCAGTCCCAGCTCCTCCTTCCTATGGCTCATGTCCCTGAATCCTGGTTTCCATCACCCCTGAGCCCTCGGAGCGAGTGTGCCCTTGTTCCCTATCCCAAGTTTTCCTGATCTCCCGTGACCCCGAGCTCCGTTACCCGCCTGGCCCCTGCGTGTTCCTGCCAATTAAAACCAAACCAGGAGATGCTGCTGAGTGATGAGCTGGATGGACCCGCTCCGTTTGGGAGTTCTTGGATAAACAACGTGAAAATTTAATTTTCTGCCGCTCTGGAAAGGAGAGGCTTTGGATATTACTGGCGCACCTTTCCAAGCGTTTTTGCTGCGGAGGGGAAACTTGGCTTTGCTTGGGACCATTCCCAAAAATTCCCGCTTGTTTCATCCACGACCGCATCTTGGCCGGTGCTGGTTTTTATTTTTTTTATTTTTTTTTTTTTTAGGGAGAAGGTGTCAGATTGTCCCTGGGCTGGGCGGTGCCTGACACGGGGGCGGCTCAGGGGAAACCTCCTCTCCAAAACAAGCGGATACGGCAGCGATGGGAAGAGCCACGGCCGGGAGCCAGGAAGCGGGAGGGCGCACAATTCCCTTCTCCCTCTTTGTTTTCTCTTAATTGCACAGCCAGGCCTCCGGGCACAGCCTGTTTCTTCCTCCGAGCCGGGACAAAAGCCCTGCGGAACGGGGCTGGGACGTGCTGACCCGGGAACGGGGAATTGCCACCCCGGGACAGGGATCCAAGCGCTCTGGGCTTCCCCGGGCAGCGCTGCTGGGCAGCTCAGCCCCGGTGGTGACTCTGCCCTCCCGGGGGAGCAGAGCAGGATGAGCCCCCCCACCCTGCTCCACACCCCGGTTCCTCCAGCTGGAGCATCCCCTGGGAGGGATGGAGGGATGGAGGGATGGATGGAGGGATGGAAGGAGGGATGGATGGATGGATGGATGGAAGGAGGGATGGATGGATGATGGATGGAGGGATAGATGGTGGGAGGCATGGATGGATGGATGGATGGATGGATGATGGATGGAGGGATGAATGGATGGATGAATGGATGGATGGACGGAGGGATGGATGGACGGAGGGATGATGGATGGAGGGATGGACGGAGGGATGGATGGATGAATGGATGGATGGAGGAAGGGATGGATGGATGAGGGATGGATGGAGGAAGGGATGGATGGATGATGGATGGAGGGATGGATGGATGGATGGAGGAAGGGATGGACGGAGGGATGGATGGATGGATGGATGGATGGATGGATGGATGGATGGATGGATGCGCTGGGGCAGCACCACAAACATCCGGAGCAGGGTCCCCGCTGCGCTGGCAGCAGATTTAACACTTCCCTCCAAGCCTTTGGGGCGGGATAGCAGCTCCTCCCGCTGGGCACCACTTCCCTCCTTTCCCCAGCGCTTCCCTGCCCTCCGCGGGCTTGTTCCCCATTGGAGAGGGCTCAGGGAGGCGAGGTGGAATTACAGCATTACAGACAAAGCCCTGATCTAATCCTCCCTGCATGAGCAGCCTGGCAGGGGGAGCGCTCTGCCGGGCGGGCTGCAAATGAGGCGCGGGGTGTTCCAGGGATTGCTCCATCACCGCTCCTAATGGCTTAACCAACAAAATCCATATTCATAAATCAAGGCAGGAGCGGGAGCCGACCTCTGTTCAGTGGCGCAGCCAGGAATAAAGGCAGATTAGGAATTGCAGGGAGCTGCTGCAGCTGCCACGGCCCCGGCCTCGGCATTAAAGGGAGCCCAAGGAGAGAAGATACAATCAAAGCTGTCTGGCGGCAGCTGAAGGATTAGCTGAGTCAACCAGCAAAGGGCTGAGCTCATTTATCGGGTTATTTTCAGGACCCTGGGTGGAATTTTCCCCTCAATTACCGATCTCACACTTGGGCAGAAGGGAATGATCAGAGATGGGCTTTTTTTCCGTGTGTTGGCTTGTTGGGTTTGGGCATTGCAGGGGGAGGTGGTGGAGCTCACCCAGGGGAGCTGAGGAAGGCTGGGAGGTGGAGCCGGGGAGAGAGGGAGAAGTGGATGGATCTGCTCTCTTTGGCCAAGGGGGTTGTGGTGCAGGGAGCGTCACAAATGTGGTGGCAGAAGGACCCGGTGGTCTCTGTCACCAGCACTGGGTCAGGCCAGCTGAGGCTTCTTCTGTTCCCCCCCCCCAGGGACACAGGATTCATCATTTTCCAGCCTAAAAATGACCAGTGACCCCTAAAATGTCGTTGGAAAATCCAGCACCAAGTCTGGCTCTGCCCCTTTGCAGCTGAGCTTTGGGTTATCACAGAATCCTGGAGTGGTTTGGGACCTCAAAACTCATCCCATCCCACCCCCTGCCATGGCCAGGGACACCTTCCACTGCCCCAGGGTGCTCCAAGCCCTGCCCAGGGGACACTTCCAGGGATCCAGGGGCAGCCACAGCCGGGACCTGCCCACCCTCAGAGGGAACAATCCCTTCCCAACCTCCCACCCATCCCTGCCCTCTGGCAGTGAGAAACCATTCCCTGCATCCTGTCCCTCCATCCCAACTCCCTCTCCAGCTCTCCTGGAGCCCCTTCAGGCCCTGAAAGAGGCTCTGACCTCTCCCTGCCAGCCAGGTGAGGGTGGACTCTGCAGCTTGACCCAAAGCTGCCTCTGTTTCCTCCCCCCAAGCCCCTCGGTTCCCCCGAGGCTTTGGCCGTGGCAGGGCAGGGGCTCTGCAGGGCTGGCTGCTCTCCCAGCCCCCAGCGGGTGCAGGCAGCAGCTCCCTGTGACGGAGGGGCCAAAAATAGAACCTTTCCCGAGAGAGGAGAGAGGAATAATACTTTTCCTGACACCCTGCAATAGCCTCGAGGCTGCCAGCGTGCTGATAAGCCCTTGTTTGCCCGTGCTCTGGAGCAAACGTGGTTTATCTCTTCCTTGTTCCAGCCCTGCAGGAAAAAAAAAAACAACAACCCAGAGGTTTTGCTGCCGTGGGACTCCCCCAGGTCTGTATTCGATTGTTTCTCTCTTCCAGCAGCACCTGGAGATTTGAACTGGAATTCCCAGCCCTGGCAGGGCTCTGGGGTTAAAAGCCACAAGCAGGAGGTGCACGGGAGCTCTGCAGGTTTTAGGGGGGTGGTGGGGTGAGCTGAGAGGATGTGATTCCTGAGTTGGGGGTGTTTTGGAGGCTGGGCAGGTCAGGGATGTGAGTGCTGCTCCTCCCGGGGTTTTTCCGGGAGCAGGAAGCGTTGGCAGCCGCCTGCACAAACAAGAGCTCCCGAGGAGGAAACGCAGCGGGCTGGGGAAAACCCTGAGCTCAGGGCTCCAAGAGAGGATTAAACCCCAGAGGAACCCGAGGTTCCCCCCCTCCCTCTGCTGTCCTGCCCTCCAAACTCGCGATTCCGGGTGAGGCAGATCCCGTGCAGGGCTGCTGGTGGTGATGCTGCTCTGGGCCTGCGGGGTGCGGTGGGGCAGGAGAAAACCTTGCTGGGACCCCTGCTCAGGGTGAGGGAAGCTGATCCGAGGTGGTTTTCAGCCAGCAGCTGCCGGGGGTGATGCCTCACCTCAGCGGTCACAGCAGAGCAGGGCTCAGCTGAGCTTTTCCCTCCCTAAAAACCCCTCAAACCCCCGTCCTCTGCTTCCACCTTCCCCGGGGCGCTCTCGGTGCCAGCAGAGGCTTCTCCCATCTCCAGCCCAGCTCCGGGATGGGAAAGCAGGGTGACATTAAATCCAAAACAAATTACGTTGTGCATCCGAGCGAGGCTGCTCGGATGCGTTTTCCTCTCCCTAACGATGGGGGCAGTGGGAATTGCGGCTCCATTAATTCCTCCTTTCTGCCTCCCGCGAGTTGTCAGCGCCTCTGGTAAAGTGCCTCATCCGCCGGCTGGGATGCTCTGCTGTGTCCCTGGAACCTTTTGTACGACCCCCGGAGCTGAAAGATCTCCCCCGGCAGCCTGGGGATGCCGAGGGGAGGATCCCGGAGCTGTGGGATTCCAGGGAGCCCCGGAAGGGTCACCCCGAGCCCTCGGAACCCTTGGGGGGGTTTCTGGTGCAGGGCCAGGGGGGGTATGGGGCAGCTGCCAAAAGCCTTCCCAGCCTGCCGGGAAATCGGCTCCTGGAATGGGAAACTGCCGCTCAGAGGACAATAAAGGTTATGAAATGTCAGGGAGAGAGAAAGCTGCCTTTCCCCAGGTGTTGTTTTTGTTTGTTGTTTTTTTTTTGTTTGTTTTTTTTGTGATTTGTTTTTTTTTTTGTTTGGTTTTTTTTTGTTGGTTTTTTTTTGTTGTTGTTGTTTTGGGGTTTTTTTTGTGTTTTTTTTAATTATTATTTTGTTTTGCTGTTTTGGGTTTTTTTGTTGTTGTTTGTTTTTGGTTTTTTGTGGTTTTTTTTTTGTTTTTGGGGTTTTTTTTGTTTGTTTTTTGTTTTTGGGGGGGTTTTTGTGTGTGTTTTTTGTTTGTTTGTTTTTTGTTTTGGGTTTTTGGTTTTTTGTTTGTTTGTTTTTTTTTGTTTTTTGGGGTTTTTTTGGTTTTTTTTTGTTTGTTTTGTTTTTTTGTTGTTGTTTTTTTTTTTTGTTTTGTTTTTTTTTTTTGTTGTTGTTGTTGGTTTGGGGTTTTTTTTCTCCTGTTTTCTCCCCCTGGCCGCGCTGCTGGCAGGAGCCCCGCGCTGCGGGGGGAGGGGGGGTGTCGCTGTGGGACACAAAAAAAGAGAACGCGGACTCATCCGAAGGCTGTGTGGACGCCTACAAGGTATTTTATACCTTTCACAAATGTGCCCACCTCAGAGGTGGGGACCCCTGGCACCACTGCTCACCTGCAGAGTCCCTCCCGTGGGAAAGCGTGTGGAAAAAACATCTCAACTTTACAAAACAGCGTCACCTCCTTCAGCAATTCTCTTTTGGGAGCAGGACTCCCAAAAACCAAACCGTGACAGGCACGAACCGTGGCTACGGGTGGGGGATCGCCAGCAGCCGCCTCGGGGCATCCTGGATTTGGGATCCGGGATTCCTGGGGCTGCTCCTCCAGCGTTTGAAGCTCCCAGCCAGCAGGTCGGGGGCCTCCAGACCCAATCTGGCTGCAGGACAGAATAAATGAGTTCATTCCCCGGGCAGGCACAGCCTCACCGGGGGTGAAACAGCTTTTGTGTTCAGCTTTGGGTTCCCTCTTCGGGATGTGCGATGCATCCAAGGCGTCCCCAAGGCTTTGCCCGGCGCGGGGTGGCGGTGACAGCCGCGGAGGAGGTGACAGCAGCCCCGCTGGCCTCTGCCACACCTCTCCCGGCAGCGCCGTGCCCTGCTGGCTCCGCCAGGAGCTCCGACAGGTCTTTCCAGTCTTGCCGAGGGCGGGCGGCACCCGGGGACAGGGAAAAGCAGCGGGCGCATCCCTCCCCGCCTCACCTTGTTTCACTTTTGTCACCCGGAGCTGGAATTCATGGCTGGAGAGCTCTGAATGCCTGGCAGGCCCGGGGAGGGAGCAGCCGAGGCCGGGGGCAGCAGGTAAAGGGCGTTTGGGGTTTTTGGGGTTTTTTTTTGGGGGGGGTTCCCCTGGGGCAGGCTGGGGTTGGAGGGTGCCTGGGTGCTGATGCCACCGGGCAGAGCTGCCGGGAGGGGATCTCGGCTGCTGGCCTGTGGAAGGGCAAAAGCTGGAACATTTGCTGTGGGTTTTTTGGAAACTTTTTGGCTTTTTTTAAATTTTATTTTATTTTATTTTATTTTATTTTATTTTATTTTATTTTATTTTATTTTATTTTATTTTATTTTATTTTATTTTATTTTATTTTATTTTATTTTATTTTTGGGGGGGATGTGGGGAGCAGGGCGAGCCCGGGGCTCAGCGAGCAAAGCGCAGCTCCCGTGAGATCCCGAATTGTGGTATCTCTGCTGCTCCCCCCCCGGAGCACTGTGTGACACTGCTGTGACACAGCCACCCCTGAGCTGTCCCTGCCTGGCTCCGGGTTTGGCAGGGGGCTGGAGGGGCGATCGCTGCCTCCGAAGGGGGGATTTGTGAACCCCTCGCTGGGCATGTGGTGCGGCTTTACACAAACACAGATCCAGGAGTCGCCGCTGCGGCTGGCACGGAAATAACAACAGCCGAGGCGCTTCCAGAGAGCCCGGGGGCCGGGGAAGCAGCTTGGGAGGGTAAAAATCAGAGAGTCGTGGGATGGTTTGGGTTAGGAGGGACCTTAAAGAGCGTCTTGTTCTGCCCCACGGCTCAAAATGAGCTCGGCTTGGGTAGATTTGGGGTGTGTTAAAAAAAACCCCAATCACTTAGGGGTGACTGAGATCTCATCCCATCCCATCCCAGCCTGCCCCATCCCATCCCATCTGATCCCACTGCAAGGAGCACACCCCATGCGGGGCCCTGGCTTGGAGTTCCTTCCCTGCCTGGAGTTAAATTTGGTCGCTCTCTGGTTATTCTGGGTAATTCGCTCATGAATTTGGAAGATCTCTGTGCAAAGCAATTACATTTGGGATTCCCTGGGGAGGGAGTGATTCCCTGCCTGGAAGTGCAGTGGCTCTTTTGTCCTCCCTGTCTCTGTCTCTGTCCCTATCCTGTCTCTGTCCTTGTCTCTGTCCTGTCCCTGTCCCTGTCCCTGTGCTGTCTCTGTCCTGTCCCCTGTCCCTGTCTCTGTCTCTGTCTCTGTCCCCTGTCCTGTCTCTGTCCTTGTCCCTGTCTCTGTCCTGTCCCTGTGCTGTCTCTGTCCTGTCCCTGTCTCTGTCCCCTGTCCCTGTCTCTGTCCCTGTCCCCTGTCCCTGTCTCTGTCTCTGTCCCCTGTCCTGTCTCTGTCCTTGTCCCTGTCCCTGTCTCTGTCCCTGTCCCTTGCTGCTGCCCAGGGTGGTCGATGCTGAATCCCCTCAGCAGGACGCTCAGGAGAGGATGGGTGAGGTGGCCCTCTCAGGGATCCAACCCTTGTCAGGATTTGGGAATAAAAGCAGGAAAAGCCTCTGCCCACATCCCTGGGCTCTATTCCCACGTCCCTGGGCTCTATTCCCACCAGGCTGGTGACCTTCCCTTTGGTGCTGTGGCCACCAGGGTGTCCTGAGCCTCCTTTGCCCTCGGCCTGGGGGCTGCAGGGCCCCACCAGCTCCTCTCCTACCCATGAGGACCACGCTCTTCCCAGGAAAGTTGGTGCACTTGGAGGTGATGCTCGTCCCTGGCTTGTGAGCTGAGCTGGGGCAGGAGAGGGGACAGCAGAGCTGTGCTGGAGGTGTCACCAGCACCACAGGTGCCACCAGCAGCTCTTTGGGGGAGGCTGGTGGGGAGCTGTGGGGTGCTCAGAGGTGGAGCTGTGTTGCCACTCCCTGTGAATCCCATTGCTCTGCCCGGGCTGAGGTGGCTCCTGCTGTCCCAAGGCTCCTGCTGCTGCTCTGAGTGGCTCCTGCCACCACCCCAGCCCCGTGACGCTGTGCCAACAGAACGTGGAGCTGCCACCTTTGCCCTCCCAGCAGCCCCACGGCCCCTCCTTGCCCTTCCCACTGCCTGGAATGGGTGGGAGGGAGGAAAGCCAACCTCCTTCCTGCCTGCTGGGGCTCCACGGGTGGTTTTCCACGCTCCAAGGGCTGCTTTGCCCTTGGAGAGATTGGATCCCTCTGGAGCTCTTCCCCAGGTCCACGTGGACTTGCAGGCAGCATCAGGGGGCCCAGATCCCTGTGGGTGTTCCTGCACTGAGTTTGATGGATGCAAACAAGATCCAGGCTTATCTGCAGGGGAAGCAGAGGGAAAGGAGCCTCCTTCCCGCTGCTCCAGCCTGGCCACCTGTGTCTCCCTCTACAAACAGGCTTGGCTTTCCTTTCAGGCGAGATAAAACAGGTTTCCTCCTCCGTGGCACGACTCCCCTGCAGATCCCAGGGAGGCTGAGGGTAATTATGACACTTCCATCCTGCTGGCTGAGCTGCTCTGGCACACGGCTGGTGGCAGATGTTCGCTCACCGAGAGGACCCCGGGGACGCACGGGCAGGGTTTCCCTCCTCCCTGAAGGGATGGGCACCACTGAGGGGTGTGGCTGTGACAGCCTGTGCCAAACCCACGGGTCTGTGTCCTCCTAAGGGTGGGATCCATCTGTGGGACGGCCTCAGGGAGGGCAGAGCATTCCCAGCCCCGAGCCGTGGTGGGGAATGCGGCTGTGGCTTCTTCTGTGGGAATAATGCACCAAACCAACGGGGTTTGGGGTTTGTTTGCTAACCTGCATCCCAGCTGGGGCAAGCTGGAGGTCAGAGCAGGGTTTATGCCCTCCAGCTCTTCCCTGGTGTCTGGATAAGTGGGGAAAACTCTGTTTAAAGCAGAGGAATGGCAGCAGAGGGGAGCTGCTGGCTGTGTCCCCCTGGCACACAGGGAGGCTGTCCATGCCCAGATGGGTGCTGTGCCCCACAGGGGCTGTGCAGGGGGATGTGGAGCTGGGAGTGCAGGCGTGGCCCCCTCCCCAAACACCTCCACACACGAGGAGAAGGAAGTTCTGGTCCCTTTCACATCAGAGCTTCACAACCAAGGACCCAGAAAAGACCAGGATCCTCCCAAGTGTCGAGCAAACAGGGGCGTTCAGCAGGGGAGGGTCCAACTTAATGCCACAAACGAGATTGGATTAGGAGGGATTTGCAGAGGGTCAGTCTGGAAGAGCGGCTTATTTGGGTTTTTAGCAGCTGTGTCACAACCGCCTGGGGTGTGGCAACGCTGCCTTGCCTTGTGCTGCTCTCGGCTGCTGCGTTTGAGAGCCCGGGGAGCAGCCAGGAGCTCCTGGGCTGGGAGAAGCCTCTGGAGCACAGATCAGCACCAGGAACCCGGCACTTTCCTTGTCTTGGAGGGGCTAAACTGAATCTTTTAACCCCTGAGGTGGTGGATGGTGAGTGTCCTTCGGGGCTTGGGTGGTTTCCTGTCGGGCTTTCTTTTAATGCAAATTAATTCATCCTTGTGCAAGTGATGTTGGAGCCTCTTGTTGGCTCCTGTCCCTCTCCAGGTGCTTTGGCTCTGGGGGAGCCCTGCCCAGAGGAGCTGCCCCTCTTTGGGCCTGGGGTCAGCCTGGCCCCGTGCTGTTACAGGAGCTGGGCTTTGGGGTTTTTCTTGTTTCTTTTGCCTCGTTTCTCCCCCAGCCTGGCCCTGCTGTCGTTCCTTACAGCAGGGTTTGACATCCCAGTGGGAATGGCAGCACTGGCACCTCTGTGGTGGGCAGGGACAGGGAAGGGCTGGAGCTGTGCCAGGGGAGCTTTAGGGTGGATCTCAGGGAAAGGTCCTTCCCCCAGAGGGTGCTGGGCACTGCCCAAGCTCCCCAGGGAATGGGCACGACCCCAAGGCTGCCAGGAAGGTTTGGACACTCCCAGGCACAGGGTGGCATTGTTGGGGTGTCTGGGCAGGGCACTGGATGATCCCCCTGGATGATTTCCAGCTCAGGACATTGTGTGGTTCTGGGGATCCTTCTGCCACCAAACCCCTGGCTCCTTCCTGCATCTCCCAGCTCCTCCCTGGGCCCCTCTGCCCCATCCTGCTGCTCAGGGCTGCGAAGCAAAAAAAAAAAAAAAAAAAAAAAAGTTACCCAATACTTCAGCAACTTCCACAAAACCTGCTTCCCCTGAGTGGATGGGGGAGCTGTGTTTGCCAAATTTTGTGTTTGCCAAATTTTGTGTTTGCCAATGTGTTTCTTGAATTGGTTTCTGCTTACCCTCATCCTAAAAACTCAGAAGTGCCTGAAACTGCGTGGGTTTTCATCTGAATAAAAGGAGGGGGTAAGTGAGAAGAACTTCCTCAGTTGCCTGATGGGGACATCACCCTGGGCTCAGCACTCGCCCTGCCCATCCATTCTTTTTATTTTATTTTTTTTTCTAGAAAGGAATGTAAACCAATCGTTATTTATGTGAAAATGAGAAACATTTCTCACCTTCGTGAGAAACTTTATCTTAAAAGGTAAAGGCAGAAGGCTGAAATGAGCTTTAGAAAAAAAAAAAAAAAACAGAGAAGAACAGGGTGACAGGTGAGTCTCCCAGGTGGGTGTTTCTGGGGGCACCACCACGGAGAGGTTTCTGCTCAGGAGCTTTTGGAGGTCTCGTGTGGGTGAGGAGGGTGAATAACCCAACCTGAGCCTGGCTCCTGTTCCTGGGCTGCCCCCAGCCCTGGGATGGATGCTCTCCCAGTCCCTGGGGCCTCTCCTCTCCTTGTTCAGGTGAAGAATCCCCAGGCAGGACTCTGAGCTGAGGTGGAGGAGGCACAGAAGTTCATAGAACCATGAAATTTTAGCTTTAGGTCAGAAAGGACCTTAAATCTCACCCAGTTCCACCCCTGCCCTGGGCAGGAACACCTTGCACTACCCCGGGCTGCTCCAAGCCCTGTCCAGCCTGGCCTGGAAACACCTCCAGGTGCCAGGAACCTGTGCACTCCCAGGATTTCCTCCTCCCACGCTGCAAACCCAGGGTCAGCAGCAGAATAAACAGAATAAAAACGAACAAACAACCACCAGGCAGCCACGTGGAAACCCAACCTACAAGAACTGGCCAGGGGCGGGGGGGAGGCACCAAGACCCCTCCCCACCGTGTCATGTCAAAACCGGGGAGCTGCCAGGTGCCTTTTTCCCTGTCACTCGCAATTCCTGAAGTCTGCCTTAATTATAATAATCACCCTGGGCAGACAGACAATTAGGGATGCTCCTGGGCTCCTGCTGAGCTCGATGGTTGTGTCACAGGCGTGGGGGGACCGAGGGGACAATGAGCAGTTTCGCACTAATTGGCATCGTTTGAGCTCTGCTGACGATGCTCGGTGGCAGCAGTGACTCACCCATCACCCTCACTCCTGCCCGGCTCCAGAGCACTGAAAAACCTCGCAGCTGAGGCTCTGGGTTCTTTTCCAATGGTGGCCCTGAGCAGCAGGGCTGGGGTTTGGCTGGGATGCTGCGTTTCCCAGCCCAGCAGCGTTTCCCTGGGATCAATCCCGCTGGGATTCGCTGCTCGTCTCCAGAGGGGGAGGAGGATGTGCTTCTTGCCGCTTTTTGCTCTTCCTGGGGATCAGAGTAGGAGTGCAGGTGCTCCGGGGCCTGCTGGGCCAGCAATTCCTGCCTCCCTGTCCGTGGGGGATGCTCTGAGGCACAGAGCAGGGCTCTGCTCGGGGCTTGGGGTGATGCTGGGGCAGGGAGGACGAGCAGGACCAGGGATCCTGTGCTCAAACGGGGATTTCCTGCCTCCTCTCTCCATCAGGGGCTGCTGCTCCCCCAGATCCTCAGAGAGACCCCTCTGGGTTAATGCAGGCACTGCCTGGGCCCTTTTGGGAGGGCTGAGCTGCCCCTGTAAGCTATTTTATCTCAAGGTTATGAGTACATGATAGTTTCAAAAGGTGTCCTCTCAAATCCCTCAGATGATTAGTGCTGATAGATTGATTGCATGATGTGAATTTGCTCATTTTCTGTATATTTGTTGCTGACTCCTTACACGCTTTAACATCTTTTTCTGATTTTCCAAAAGACACGTGTCATTTCAAGATCTTTTATTTTCTGGCTACTTAAGCATCTCTTAACTGCTATTGTTTAGAGCCTTGTTTTAAAAATGTATTAAAAGTGGACATCAGTTTAGAGCCAGGGCCCTGGCCCTGCTGTCCAGGGCAGAGCTGGAGGGCTTGGTGTCCTCATCTCCAAGCTCCTTTGCTTCTCTTGGAATCAGAGACTCCCTGTTGTTGGGAGCACCCCAAAATTGCCCCCCAGGCTTGTAACACTCCCCCCTGGGGTATCCAGGGCTCTCAGCCTTGCCCTGTTTCCCACCCCTCACCACAAAACCCCTGGAGTTTTTCCCTGGGGGGTCAGGGGAGAAGCCAGATCCCAGCCCTGCCCTCCGAGTGGGCAGCAATTCCCCCCAGCCCTGCCCTTGTCCTGGCGCTGCTCCCACCCAGTTCCCCCTCCCCACTGGGGCTTTCCCCCCACTCTGATCTCACCTGACACCTTTTTCCCCTGGAGTGGCTCACCTGGGGAGGGGCAGAGCAGATAATTCACAATCCTCAGGGGGCTGAGTGGTGGGGAGTCCTAAAAACCAGCTAAAGGTGAGGGAAAAGGGGTGAGGAATCCCCCTTGGATGGGCACCCTGCCCAGTTTTGGTTAATATTCCAGATGTCAGGGTGCAGAGGGAGAAGGACAAGGGGTTTTGGGTTGGAGAATCCCCCTTTTATGGGAACCCCAGCTAATTTTAGTTAATGTTTGGGATTTCTGCCTGTGCCAGGGCTTAGGATGGTTTGGGCTGCAGAATTCCTCAATGATGGGGGCCCCACCTAATTTTAGTTAATGTTTGGGAAATCTGCATGTGCCAGGGCTTAGGATGGTATGGGCTGGAGAATCCCCCTTCAATGGGGACTCGACCTTATTTTAGTTAATATTTGGGATATCAGCACGTGCCAGGGCTGCTTTGGGCTGGAGGATTTGTCTTTGATGTGAATCGTGCCTGATCGTGCTTAATGTCCCAGAAGTGGGGGTGCACAGGGGCTGGGACAGGCTGCTCTGAGCTGGAGAATTCCCCTTCAATGGGAACCCCAGCTCGTTCTGGTTGATGTTTGGGATATCTGCACGTGCCAGCGCCTGGGCTGGTTCGGGGGGGTCCCTCTCTGATGTGAACCCTGCCTTGTTTTGTATAACATCCCAGATGTCAGCGTGCACGGGGGCTGTTTCAGGCTGGAGCATCCCTCTCTGATGGTGACCCCGCCTCATTCTGCTTCTCTTTGGGATTACCTGCATGTGCAGGGACTGAAGACAAGATTTGGTTCCCCTTTTGCTGGGGAGACCCCGCGTCGTTTCTCTTGATATTTTGGCTATTAACCCCAGCAGCTTAGACTGGAGAACTCCCCTTTGACGGAGATCCAATTTTTCTTAACATCCCCGCTGTCAGGACGTTCCGGGGTTGTTTTTGGGGTGGAGATGCCCGGCGTGGGGAATCCCTCCCTGGGCCCTTTTCCCGGGAGCCGGCGCCGTGCGCGCAGCCGCGCGTGGGCACCGCGGTGCGCCGGAGCTCCGCAGGGAGGGACGGAGGGAGGGAGGGAGGGAAGGAGGGAGGGAAGGACGGAGGGACGGAGGCAGCGCAGCGTCCCCGCGTCGCCTCCATCGCCCGTTCCCCGGCGTGCCGGCCACCCCCGGGCCGGATGCTGCTGAGCCAAGGGCCAGCCCAGGCGCTGCCGGGCTCCCGGCTGCCAGGTAAAAGCCGAGGGGAGGCAGCGGAGGAGGGAGGAGGAGGAGGAGGAAGATGGGGGATGGCGCGGTGACCCCGCTTGGGGACAGGCCTGGGCTTTAATCCGCCCTCTGTCCCCATCTCCGGCCGGGGAGGTGAGGCTCCGCTGGATTTTTCCAGCTGTCTTTAAGCTCAGCGCTCCCCGGGAAGGATCCCCGGGTGCTCCCGGGTGTCCCCGATGCCGGCTGCATCCCCGGCCCCTCCGCGGGGGCTGCGAGCGGCATTTCCCCTGGGAATGGGGGGGCTGAGGCTGATCGGGGCAGGGGAACCCCCCGCCCCGCGTGTGCTTTTTTTTTTTTTTGGGGGGGGTGGGGGGCTCACTTCCAAAACACGGCCCGGGAGGGATTTTTGCCGGGTAAAAAGGGGAATTGCAGAATAAGCAGCGGCGTTCCGGGGCTCCCGGGGCCGAGCGGGCTGTGCGGGAGCCGGGAAGTGCGAAAGGAGAAACCGCTGCTCGGCACAAAAGCCCGGCTTGCGCAGCTCGGCTCCGTTCAAGAGAGGTTTAATTCTCCTCGGAGAGCGGGGGAGCTGCCATCTGGTGTCTGATGGCAGCGCGGGGAAAGGAAAAGGCTCTCCGGGAAGCGGGGCGAGCTGGGAGCTCGCCGGGCATCGCGTTCCTTGGAAATGGCTCCGCTTTGAAGGGGCTGAGCGATGGGTTTGGCAGCGCCGGGCTCGGGAAGGGGAAGGATCCGCCTGGAAGGCAGCAGCGGGGCCGGGAGAGGAGGTGATGCTGAGGGAAAGGATCCTCCAGCCCTACACACACCACAGCCCTGATCAGGGACGGGGATCCCGGTGCGGGTGAGCCGGGAGCTGCCTCTGGCACGCACCCACCTGTGCCAGCCCAGCTCAGCGCCGCTCTCGGGCATCCCCCCGGCACCCAGGGAATTGTTTCACCGAGCCGTGGGCAGTGCTGCAGGCTTGGCCGGGGCACAGCTTGAGCCTCCCCCGAGAAAGCCGGGAGCGTGTCCCAGGGCTGCGGCGGGGACAGGGCCAACCCAGCCAGGAGGAGTTCCGGCTGTCCCCAAAGCGCCAAGATGTTTTTGAACAACGAGGTTTGTGCGTTTGCATTCGGTGGGGTGCCTGGGAGAGGGGTAAGCGCGGTGTCTCTGGGTTTGGGGAATCTGGCACTCAAGGGGTCTGCAGCCCGGAGCCGTGACCCTGCTGCCGGCTCCTTCTCTCCGGGGGAGGGACACGAGGGAACAAGACTGACCAGTTCCCCGGCAGGGCAGGAAAACAGGCTGTTCCCTCACGGCACAGGGAGTTTTCCTTGGCAGGCGCTCAGCCGTGCCCAGGGTGCCCTTGCGGAGCCCGGCCGGGCTGGCTCGGTGCCGCGGAGCTCGGCACGGACCCGCGGCTGCAGCGCGGATGGGTGGGTGGGTGGCTGTCCCCGGGCAGGTGGCATTCCCGTGTCAGACCCGCCGATGGGACAAGGGGGGGATCTCCGTGGAGGGGCCGCAGCGTGGGGATGTGCCAGCGCTGAGCGGCGGGTGGCACTTTGACAGCCCCTCTGCAGCGGGGACTCCCTCCCGCACCGGGGCTGCCTCCTCTGCCCGGCGTCAGCACACGGCTCCGAGCCCTTCCCCGCAGGCTGGGGAGGATTTTTCCCCGGGCACAGCCGGGAGAGAGGCCTGGGATGTGTTGAAACGCCAGCACAGGGCACAAACCCTTGCCCTGGCCAGGGCCAGGTGCTGCCCAGCGAGTGGGGGGCACCCCCAGCCCTTGGAACCCCCAGCCCTGGGCACCCTGAGCCCTGGGCACCCTCAGCCCTGGGCACCCCCAGCTCTTGGCACCCCCAGCCCTGGGCACCCCGAGCCCTGGGCACCCTCAGCCCTGGGCACCCCCAGCCCTTGGAACCCTCAGCCCTGGGCACCCCCAGTCCTGGGCACCCCCAGCCCTTGGCACCCCCAGCCCTGGGCACCCCCAGCCCTTGGCACCCCCAGCCCTTGGAACCCCCAGCCCAGGGCACCCCCAGCCCAGGGCACCCCCAGCCCTTGGCACCCCCAGCCCTTGGAACCCCCAGCCCTGGGCACCCCCAGCCCTTGGCACCCCCAGCCCTTGGCACCCTCAGCCCTGGGCACCCCCAGCCCTTGGAACCCTGAGCCCTTGGCACCCTCAGCCCTGGGCACCCCCAGCCCTTGGCCTGGCTGCAGTGCCCTCTGCAGAGCTCCTGGCTGTGTCCAAAGCAGCAGAGTTGTCCCCTCAGGGCTGCCTTCAGTCCTGCAAGAACATCAGTTGTGGCTTTTCCCCTTTCCCAGGCAGCTGAATGTTCCCAGGGGCTCTGGGAGCTCCTGTCAGGGTGCCAGGCTGCAGGGATGAGGCTACGAGGAGGCAGCCAGAGGTTTCTTTGCTTTAATTACGGTTTTCAGTCATCCCTGACAGCTCCAGACTGGAGCAGTGTCTGTGCAGGACGTGGTGAGTGTGGGTTCCAGCTCTGTCATGGTGTGGGATGTCACCCACAGCCCGAGCTGATAACAGGGATTATCTCAGTTTGTCACCCAGCTCTGGGAGCAGCACACTGGGACTCTGTGCTTGGAGACAGAGGACAGCTGGGACACGGGTTGGCCAAGTCCTGCTCCCCACTGGGATTTCCATTGCAGCAAACTGGGATTGGATCCCACTTCCCAGGTGTGAATTGCTGAGGCCCCGCAGCAAACCTGACCTCAGCACCCAACACTCCTGGAAAACGCCCCTCTGGCAGTGGGAAGCCATTCCCTGTGTGCTGTCACTCCATGCCTTTGTCCTAAATCCCTCTCCAGCTCTCCTGGAGCCCCTTTGGGCCCTGCAAGGGGCTCTGAGGTCTCCCTGGAACCTTCTCTCCATCAGTGCCAAAAGGGAATTTGCAGCTGCGGTGGGAGTGGGAAGGGCTGGGGGCAGAGGGAGGGATGGATGGATGGATGGATGGATGGATGGATGGATGGATGGATGGATGGATGGATGGATGTCCCTGCAGCTGCAGGGGTGGTTTGAGATGGGTCACACTGCCAGGGACACGGAGCCAGGCTGCAGCTGGCTGCCTCCCCATGGGAACACTGCCAGTCCCTGCTGTGCCGCAGCCTTGGGCTGCTCCTCTCCCAGGATCCAAGCTCCCCACAGCTCCTGGAGTGCAGCAGCGTCCCTGCAGCTCCTGGGAGCCAGCCAGGGGTTGTGCCAGGGGGCTCAGTGTGAGGGGGGCTGGGACAGCAGCCTGCCAGCAGAGGTGGCTGCATGAGTTCTGCCACCCGAGGTGACTTTCCTTTCTGTCCCTGCTGTCTCTGGGGGACAGGGGCTTTTCCCAGCCACTCAAGGAGTTGTATTTCTCTCGCTGTCTGGTGCCCCAAAGGGTCCCTGGAGGAGAGGAGGAGGAGGTGAGGGATGTTGCTGGAAGAGAGGCTGCTCCTGCAGCCCAGGGGTTGTTTTCTCACCGTGCTGTGCTTGGTGAAACATGTCAGATTTGGTTCCAGTTTGAACTCCTGTCTGTCTGATGACCTGGGCATGGGTGCTTTGGGGGATTTTTGCTCTGGGGGTGGTTGCCTGTGTCCTGGGGTCAGTTCCCTGGAAGGCAGTGGGGCTGTGTCCATGTGGCTGTTGTGCTGCCCTGGGTTTGTCACTGTTACCTGTCACCTGTGCTGCTGTCCCTGCTCCTGTCCCCACTGTGCCTGGATGCTGCAGTGTGTGCTGGGTCTCAGACACTGTCATTTGCCCCCTCCTGGGGCTGAAATGCCCACACTGAGTTCATCACTGACTCTCTGACACGGGGACAGCTTCAGGGTGACCCTTTCCTTGCCTCTTTTGCTGCAGTGCTCTCCAGGACAGGCCTGTGCTGGAGCATCCCAGTCCATCCCTGTGGTCTCTGTACCTCCTTTGCAGGACCTTTGCAATCTGGGGTGCCAAACCCCTGTAACTGCAGTCCAGAGCTCTGTGCTCTCACCCCAATCCAGTTCCTGTTGTGTCCAGCATCCCCTTTGCCTTCCCAGCTGGGAATGTTAAACCCCAGGATGCTCCACCCTGGAGATGATCCCGTTTCCAAACGGGGTCAGACAGGCCCCTGAGCAGAGGGAGGGCAGGGGCAGAAGGATGTCAGGGCTGCCCTGGAGAACCACCAGTGTCCTGCCAGCTGCTGGCTCCTGCCAGCCCAGTTTTGCCCGTCAGGCCACGAGATGTCACATCCCAAATGTGACATCTGGAGCCCAGGCTCCACTTGTCCCTTTTCTGGGCTAAGGGATGGAAAACCCTCTCGAGCGGTGCCGAGAGCGTTCCATGGGATTGCTGATTCACGTGGCTGGTGGAGAAGAGCCAGCCCTGTCTGTCCCCTCTGCATCCTGGGGACATCCTGGCCTTGCCCAAGGTCTAGGGCAGTGCTTCCCCACAGAATTGTCCTCACTTTTGTCCTCCTTGTGTCTTTCAGATGTCCTGTGGTAGCCCGTGCCCCCCCAGGAGCTCCTGCCTGCCTTAGCCAGCGCCCTGCCAGCGATGACCTCACCGCCCCAGTGAGGGCTGACAGGACGAGGAGCCAGCGTCCCCAACACTGCCACCACCTCCCCGGGGAGAGCCATGGAGGCCCCTCTGGACGTGCCCGTGGGGAACCTCATTGACTTTGACACGGAAACGCCCACCCGCGACCCCTCGGAGCCCGCAGCTCCCGGTGACAGCGCCCACCCAGGGGATGACAGCAGCGGCCACCCGGGGGAGGTGGCCGCCGAGGAGAGCGATGCCACCGAGTCGGCAGACAGCGAGAATGACATGGGGGGCTCCCCCCAGCACTGGCGTGGCTACCGCCGCTCCTCCTCCAACGAGTCCTTCTCCTCCGGCCAGAGCACGGAGTCGGCGCAGGACGAGGCCACGGCCGAGCGCCGCGAGTTCATCCGGAGCTACGTGGAGAAGATCTTCACCGGGGGGTGAGCCAGACCCCAGGGGGCTGGGTGTTGGAGAGGATGAAGTAGCTAGGCCCTGCAGAGATGATTTATTAGTAAAAGATTCTAAGAGTATGAAACCCACAAGAGGAATAGAATTGAAAGCAAAATTTGAACTTTGTAAGATGCTGGGCAGGAAGAAGGTGATTGGATAGCTGAAAAGACTTGGCTGGGTGAGTCAGTGACACCCCTGCCAAGAGAAAAGGATGAATAAAGGGTTGGACCTTCTCAGGTATCAGGGATAAGGTGGTTTTTCAGGATTTTGGTATGTAGAGTAGTATTGTAATGTTGTAGTTCCCATAGGCTGTATGTAGATTCTGTAGGTTTTGTATCTTGAGGTGATTGGTTGATGCTCATTAGCGTATTCACGATAGAAAGGGTTAAAATGGAACGTAACAGGTAACTCGCCCCTTCTCTTGCCCCTTCTCTTGGACCCTCTTGCTCCTGCCTCTTGCCCTCATGGACTCTTTGCGCTCCTGCTCCTGAATCCCTGGACTCTTCCCCAGTCAGGCTGCCTTCCCACGACCAATAAACCACGTGTCCCAAAGAGTATCCTGGTCTGCAGATCATCTCTCTCGTCGGACGCAACCAGCGTGCTTTCTAATAGCTGGGGATGTGTTGGAGAGGAAGAAGCAGGAAGACTTGGTAGAGATAGTTTATTAGTGAAAGATTTTAAGAGTATGAAACCTACAAAAGAGATAGAATTAAAAGCGAGATTTGAACTGTAGAAGTGCTAAGCGAGAAGAGAGCAATTAAGCCAGACGAAAGAGAGAGCTAAGTGATTGAGCACACCCCTGCCAAAACAACAACAAAAAAATAAATAAAGACTTAGACCTCCTCAAGTATCAAAAAAAAAGGTGGTTTTTCAAGTTTTTAGCATGTAGATTAGTATAGCAATATAGTAGTCCCTATAGACTGTATGTAAATTCTGTAAGTTTTGTGTCTTGAAATAATTAGTTGATGCTCATTAGAATATTCATGATAGGAGGAGTTAAAATAAAACGTAACAAGTAACTCAGCCCCTTTTTTTGCTCTCTTGCTCCCTAAAATTCCTGCCCCATTAAATCTCTAGACTCTCCTAATTAAGCTGCCTTCCCACTAGCAATAAATCAAGTGTCCCAGAGAGTATCCTAGTCTTCAGATCATCTCTCTCTTCAGACACCAACAACGAGCTCTAATAGGGATGGACCTGGCTGCTCCCCCCGAGCAGCAGCCTGTGCCCTGCCCCTCGGTGGCTTTTGCCTTGCACCCCTCTCCTGGCCCCCTCTCCACCCCCGGTGCTTCTCTCCTCTCCCTCTCCCTCTCCCTCTCCCTCTCCCTCTCCCTCTCCCTCTCCCTCTCCCTCTCCCTCTCCCTCTCCCTCTCCCTCTCCCTCTCCCTCTCCTCTCCCTTCTTCCCTCTCCTTGTTCCCATTCCCGGGGCTCGGTGTCCCCATCTCCTGTCCCCGCTGATGCTCACGGAGGTGCCAGTGGCTCACACGTGCCCAGGGCCCCGTGGCTGTGCCCCCCCAGCCCTGCCTGGTCTCCGGGACTCGGCGGCTCCGTGTCAGGCTGGATGGAGCAAATGGAGCGTGAGCAGCAGCAACAGGGCTTGTTTTGGCTCTGGGGCTCCGTGCCTGTCTCTGGAGCTCAGTTTCTGCTGGAGCTTCCTTGGCTCTTCCCCTTCTCCCTCTGCCTTTGGTTGCCCTCCTGCCAGGGAGCAAGGAAAGAGCAGCACAAGGCAGGGATGACAAAATGGATGCTTCCCTCTCCCTCTCCCTCTCCCTCTCCCTCTCCCTCTCCCTCTCCCTCTCCCTCTCCCTCTCCCTCTCCCTCTCCCTCTCCCTCTCCCTCTCCCTCTCCCTCTCCCTCTCCCTTCTCCTCTCCTCTCCTCTCCTCTCCTCTCCTCTCCTCTCCTCTCCTCTCCTCTCCTCTCCTCTCCTCTCCTCTCCTCTCCTCTCCTCTCCTCTCCTCATGCAGGTCACATCCTTGTCTTTAATAAATTATTTTTAATTTTTTTTTCCCCTGTTTCAGAGAGGATTTGGACCAAGAGGAGAAGGCCAGGTTTGGGGAGCTCTGCAGCAGCGAGAACGGGAAGGGCAGGGAGTGGTTTGCCAGATACGTGAGCGCCCAGGTAAGGGGAGCCCTGGGGAGGCAGCAGGGAGCCTGCCTGGGCTTTTGCAACAGCCTCAGGCCAGGGGGGTTTATTTTTATATCCCAGAGAACTATTTTTGGCAGGCAGGAACGCAAAGAAAGTGAGGAACCACAGCAGAGAGCGAATAAATCCATTTGGAGCAGTTAAATATGCACTCAGTGCAACGTGGGAGAGAAGTCACTCGTTTTACTTAAAATTAAATCCTGCCAGCACTCAGACACATCCTATTCCCTAAAAAAAAACCCCAAAAAAACCCCAAAACCAAACCAAAACAAAAAAAAAAAAAACAAAAAAAAAACCAATCAAAAAACCAAAACCAACCAAACAAAAAACCAAACCAACCAAACAAAAACAACAAAAAAACACCCCAAAACCAATTAAAAACCCCAAACCAGACAGGCACAATGCCGTCTCTGAGGGGGAGACCCAGCCATGAGTGCTCTTTTTCCCCCCTGCCCGTGGTGGGGAGGGTCCCAGGGGGCTGAGGAGGTTCCTGCTGCTGTGCTGAACCCTTGGGCTCTGTCCCTGCAGCGCTGCAACTCCAAGTGCGTGTCGGAGCAGACCTTCTACCGCCTGATGCAGTCCTTCGCCCTCGTGCTCTTTGAGTAAGTCCTGGGGGCACTCTGGGGCTCTGTGGGAACCCCCAAAGGGCCCTCTGTGGGGATCCCCACAAGGCAGAGCTGTGGTGGGGTTCCCATCACGGGCTGAGCCCTCCCTCTGTGTCAGGTGTCACCAGATGGACGATTTCAGCCCAGCCAAGAACCTCATGACCATGTGCTTCACCTACTACTACATAGGTAAGGGGAGCTGCACCCACCCCTGTGTGGAGGCTCTGCTGGTTTGAAAGGTGTCCTGTGCATGGGGAAAGGTGTTGGAGGGGGTGTCCTAGGTGGGAAGGAGCCCAGAATCCATGCAAACCTCGGGTTGTGGTGCTGCTTTGTCTGGGAATATTTGCATGTGACAACCCCCAGATGATCCCAGCCCCTGGGGGTGGGATGTGAACACCCCAGCCCAGAAGCACCTTGGTTTATTGTTTGGTGTGTGGTGGTCGCTCCTCCATGGGGATTTTCTATCTAAAATGGGAACGGGGAGGATGAAAACAAAAACCTGCAGGAACTGGGATGGGATCTTGGGTGTTTCCATCTCCTGGTGGTGCGTGGTGGAGCTGGATGCAGGTCCTCAGGAGCTGGCAGCACTCAGGGTCGTGGGCCCACTGAGCTCCTGGCACATTTTCCCCAGGGAAACCTCAGGCCCTGCCCTTGGAGGCCAAGGAGAAGCCCACGGGCAGCATCGACTCCTACCTGAAGTCAGCCAACACCTGGCTGGCCGAGAAGAAGGACATCGCAGAGAGGCTGCTGAAGAACACCTCGGCCAAGACAGAGAATGTCAAGGGCTTCTTTGGGGGCCTGGAGACCAAACTGAAGGGTCCTGCCACCAAAAGGAGCGAGTGGGTACCCTCGGGTGGGCAGGGGGCAGGGCAGGCACCCTTATCGTGAGCAAGCCAGGGGTGTAGGGTCACCGTGGGGCTGCCATGGCCATGAGAGGTCATCTCTAGCCTGGCCCCATGCTTTAGTCACTGTCACCTCATGGTCTGGGAGTCCTGTTTCCCTTGGCCATTGTCCTGATTCTTCCTAATTTGTCTCCAAACCGAGACAGCCGTGGAGTTGTGGGGTTCCAAACCCGTGATTTTCTGCATCATCTCCGTACTGGGTCTGAGGGGAGGGACATCGCTGTCCCTTTGTCACCTTTCTGCCCCTGGGCATGGTGGCATGGGATCAGGGGGTCTTTCAGATGAGGTTCCCTTTGCCAGGGGGGCCATGGGCTGTTGGGGAACAGGATTTTTGGAGCTGACATTGATTTCTTGTGCCACAGCGAAGGTGAAGAGAAACCAAAGGAGAAGCTGAAGAAGACGGGTGAGTGCAGCCAGCATCGCTGGAGTAGGCATGGCCAAGGCATCCCTGGGGAAGGAGAGAGGGTTGCAAATGCTGGAATTCCTCAGGGCTGGGTTTGAAATTCCAGTCACAACTCCTGTCCTGCGAGGATCTTGTCCTCAGTGTCACAGGCTGCAGAGGTTTGGGCAGCCACTGCCTCTGAGCTCTGGTGGTGCACCAGGCCCCCCCCAGTGCCTCTGTGTGTGCTCACAGAGGTCCAGCCCCTCCAGGATCCTCCTGGAACATCCCTGCCTTCATCAGGGCTGATCCCTGCCCTCTTCCCTGACCCCTGTCAGCTCCTCTTCCCCTTGCTGTGGATGTCCAGAGGATGTGTTTGGTTCTCAAACCTTCCCAGCTGCTCAGCCACCCAACTGGGAGCGGGCACAAAATCCACACGTGGGTGGGAGGGTGGGATTGTCCCCCAGGTGCTGGCATCTGACTGTGTCCCCACAGTGTCCCTGCAGAGCCCTGAGGAGGAGAAGAAAGGGGAGAAGATCTACCTGTACATGCACCTCAAGCAGCAGCCCATCTGGTAAAGCCCCGGGGCCAGCTGGCTCCTGCCTGGGGAGGGGTTTGTCCTGCTGGCCACGTGTCCCCAGATGTCCACAGGTGCCCCCACCAGAGCTGGTCTTGGCTTTGGCACGTTCCTTGTGCTAATGAGAGCGTGTTTGCAGCCCCCAAAGGGCTGCTCCAGAAACCTGCCAGGTTTGTTTGGCCCATCCTGACCCTTGGGAGGACTCAGGGATGGGCTGGGGCCAGATTGTGGAATCCTGGAATGGTTTGGGTTGGAAAGGCCCATAAAGCTCATGGCAGGGACACCTTCTCCTGTCCCAGGCTGCTCCAAGCCCCATCCAACCTGGCCTTGGGCACTTCCAGGGATCCAGGGGCAGCCACAGCTTCTCTGGGCATCCTGTGGGTGTTCCTAATTATAAAATCCCAACTGGCCATCCCCAACAGCTCCCTCCCTCCCCTCCCTCCCTGCAGGCACAACCTGCGGTTCTGGAACGCCGCCTTCTTCGACGCCGTGCACTGCGAGCGCAGGAAGAGGTCCCCCACCACCAGGTAGGACATGTCCCTGTGGGATCAGGAGACTCCCTGTCCCCTCCAGCCCCACCAGGGCACTGCTCCCAGCAGCCCTGAGCCTGTCCCACCCTGGGGGAATGCTCTGCTTTCCATCCCCGACTGGAAACCTGCTGGGAGCGGTGGGATCTGCAGCCTGGCAGGGGTGTGGGAGCAGGAAGCTTTTCTTGCTTGTTGGTGCAGCGTTTTTTGGAGGAACCAAGCCCTAGAGAAGTGGCCAGAAATCCCAGCCAGGGCTCAGGTTGGTGGTGCTGAGTTTGCCAGCAGCTCTGGGAGGTGCTGGGTGCAGCCACTGGGGAGGTGCAGTGGATGGAGGGGATGTCCCCAGCTGTCCCCAGGTGAAGTACTGCCCCCCTTTCCTGCCCCCCTAGCAGATTCTGGGGAGCTTTGGGTGGGCTAGGCTTCAAGGATAGGGAAAAGAGACCCAAAAGAGGCTCCTTACCTCAAGGGAATATTCCAAGGCTTTATTCTCAAAGGAGTCCCAGGCAAAGAGGGAGAACATGGAGGAGCAGGGTTTTTATCCAGTCCCTGTCTGGGATAGGATACCCGGCACAGAGCCATGGGTCAGAGATAAGGGGAAGGTAGGGTTAAACTACATGGTTACAGGCTCTGAAAGACCACTTCCCCGGGAAATACAACACCCAGGAGGGACAACCTGCAGCCAGCAAGGAGAGAACCTGGGGGTGGTGGCACTGCCAGCCCCCAAAGTTGTGCTCAGCCTGCCAGGAGAGGGGCAGCTCGTGTCGGGGGGCTGCAGAAGTGGGTGAGACACTCGCCAGGCTTGTGCCCATCTCTTGCTCCACCCCGGAGCTGTGTCAGGGCTCCGGGGCCGCAGTTTCCCCCTCCTGGCCGGTGCCTCCCGCTGTCTCTCAGGCTCTGAGCTCCCGGGGTGGAATCTCTGTCTCTGCAGCACCCCGGGGCTCTGAGCTCTCGGGTGGAGCATCCCAGCCGCCCCTTTTGGCAGCGCTGAGAGCCTTTGGAGCAGCGAGCCCCCCTCCCTGTGCCCTCCCCAAAGCCCCAGCTCAGCCGCAGCAGCCCTGGCTCGCACCCTGGGATGCTGTGCCAGGATCAATCCCTGCTCTCCCCTTTATTGCTTTCCTTTTTTTTCCCCTCTCCCGAGCAAGCACGGGAAGAGCCTATCGAGCAGCGGCAATGTGACCATAACTGCATTTGCTTTGATTAAGCCCCAAATTAGCAGCAGCAAATGCCTCACAAGGACAGACGCCACCGGCAGCTGCTCCCTGCTCCCAGTGCCTTTCCCAATTAATCTGATGGCTGAGTCTGCCCGGGCTGCAGGAAGGAGCCTGGCTAACAAAGGAGCTTTGGGAACTGCAGCCTGGAGTACCCTGAGCATCTCGGGGGGGTTGGGAGGTGGCAGTGACACCCCCGAGTCCTCTGGAGAAGATGCAGAATCCTGGCAGTGAGCTCCGTGCTGGGCTGAGGGTTGAAATCCCTGCAGGGATGGTCGGGTTTGGAATTCCAGGTCGGTCCTTGGCCGTGGCAGATGTCCAGGAGGTCCGTGGGGATGGGGTTGAAGCCATCTCTGTGCTGGGGTGACCAGGACATCCCTGGGGTGGCCGGGCTTTGTCCTCCCGGGGCTGCAGTGAGGCCTGGGGGAGGTTTTACCTCCTCTGGGTGGGGAGGGCAAGGGGAGGGGGGGGCAGGACTCAGAACTAAACTCCTCTTTTTCTCTCTCTTTCCTCTTCTCTGTGCCTCTAACAACCTTCTCCCGTCTCTTCTTCTCTCCGTTCCCCTCCATCCCTCTGTCTTGCATGATCCTTTCACGCGCCACTTTTGTCGGCCCCGTTTCTGCCGCCGCTCCAGAGGGAACGCTGGGGAGGAAGAGGAGAAGAGGTGTGTCTGTCCCTGTCCTTCCTTAGTCTCCACAGGCTGATGCTCACTTCGGGCCCAGATCCTGCCCTGGGGAAGGGGGGGGGATGTGTTTTGGGGGGCTCTGCAAGGCCCTTTCTCCATGGAGGAGGAGCAGCTGCTAGAGGTTGGAGCTCGAGCATCGCCCTCCCCAAGGGGTTTGGATTGGCTCCTCTTTCATGTGGTTTTTAAAAAGGAGCCTGAATGGTTTCAAGCTGTGATATTTTTTTGCTGGGAACATCCCTCTGGGCAGGTTTTGGACTCCAACTGAGCCTCTTTGTGTAGAAAGCATCCCCCCTCTCCTGTCCTTCCTGCTTGCTCCTGGCTTCTGCTGCCACTCAGAGGTGCTGGGGATCCTTTGCCAGCTGGAAAAGCTGGTCCTTCTGCATCTTAAATGCTCTTTTCTGCTGCCATCCCTTAACAAAATTAAAACTGCAGATGTGAGGGGGGGGGGCTGCATGTCACAGCTGGGAGCGTGTCCTTGGGGCCAGGAGCTGTCAGCAGGGCAGGGGAGCAGTCACTGCTCCCTTGGAGTGTGGGATCCGGGGGCAAATCCCTGATGGTCTTAGCAAGAGGATGAGGATTTTTTGGGAGCCTGGCAGTGAATTTTCTGTGTGGCTGAGGAATGTCCTGGCGAAGGGATGGTGTAAATATCACTGCTGGGGTTTGCTGTGCAGGGGGGGAAACGCTGCTGCTGCTGCTGCTGCTCCTGCTGGAAGAGGAAAGGGTTGATGGAGAGTTCTCAGCACTTCCAGGCACAGCAAGGATACCCCAAAACACAACCCCACAGCCCAGGGGGGTTCCTCACCCCTGTGCCTGTCCTGCTGGGCCAGTGTGGAGATCAAAGGCTTTGAGTGGAGCCACATGTGGGTTTTCTCCCCTCCCAGGCATGTTACTCTCCAGTAATAAGCCAGAAACACGGCCAAATTTTTTGAGGGGGATCATTTTGATAATGTTTTTTCTCCCTTCTTCCTCCCTCCAAAACATAAAAAGGCAGGAAAGAAAAGAGCTACAAACATGCTTCTTCTGTAAGTGAGCCAGTGGGGTCTGTGAAGTTTTGCATCCAGATTTCAAAGCCCCTTAATTTGATTCTTCCCCTCTCCTTTCAGCCCCTACATTTGGCTGTGGGTTTTATTTGCTCTCCTAAGCTTTATCAGAGAGAAATTACACCTTCTTTTCTTTAAAAAAAAATATTTAATAAATCCCCTGAAGCATATTGTGCACATTTCCAGAGCCCTGCAAACAGCGAGCTGGTGGCTGGTGGCTGGAGGCTCGGCTCAGCAGCTTTGCACGTTGGGGTTGGGGTGATTTAGTGGGGACTGGCTCCCTTTGTGGGGTCAGCCTGGCTGAGCACCCATCCTCTTCCACTTCCAGCCACCCTGGGGCTGAGCCAACCTCACTGAATTTCGGGTGAGACCCCCTCTATCCCACCCAGCACCGCTCCCCCTCCCTCCTGCTTGGTATTACGGCGAGCTACAAGTGTCTGTTCCTCTCCTGCTGTTCTCCTCTTCCTTCTCCTCCATTTTTCTTCTGCCTCTCCCTGTTTCTCCTGGCTTTTCCTCCTCTTATCCTTGGCTGTAAGCTCACCTGGTTCTCGGGAAGGGGCTGGCTTCACCGTGGAGCTGGAGTTTCCCTGGCATGCGTGCACCCAGCCCTGCTGCCACCACGCTGAGTGACACCCCTGTGGCACAGGCTTTATCCCCGGGGTGGGGACTCTGCCACTGCCTCCAGCTGGTTGCAAACACCCAGAGCTTAAACCCTTCAATCCCTTAAGGCCTTGCTGCAGTTGCAGGGAGCCGGAGTGGAGCCGGGGCAGCCTCAGGGCACCGCTGGGATTTTGGCCCCTGGGGAGGGGTGTGGGAGCTCCCGCCCTGCCCGAGGGGGAGGTACGTCTGGGGAGCGCCTTGGTGGGGATCCAGGGAGCTGGAGCCTTGCTGCAGATGAGGGACAGGTGCCTGGTGTCCCCCTGTCACCCTCCCAGGCTGGGGGGCTTCAGCAGAGCCCTGCTGGGATGGCCATCCCCTGCTTCCTCCTCCACGGTGGCACTGAAGGTGAGCTCCGCGCTGGAGGGATCGATGCTATTTTTAGCTCTTAATCTTAGGGCCTTTCCAGGCAAAGCCAAGGCTGAATGAGTTTTTTTTTTTTCCTGGGGGGCATCTCTTGCTTTGCTCCAGGGCAAGAGCTCTGCAGGTGGATCCATGTTGCGAGCTCATCCAACAGCCAGCACCACACCCGGGGGCTCTCGGTGCCTTCCTGTTCTCTGAGGGGCTCTCGGTGCCTTCCTGTCCTCCAGCAACCTGGCCCAGGGTGGGAGGAAGCAGCCAGGGGGCCCTGAGGTGACAGTGGTGACAGAGTGGTGCCAGACTGGCCTGTTCCTTGCAGGGAGAAGTGGTGCCACATGACTCAGGAGGAGCGAGATGACAGCCTGCGCTTCAACGAGAACATCACCTTCGGGCAGCTGGGGTGAGCAGGGCACGGGCACCACCCCCCTGGGGAGCAGCTGCTGAGGGGGGGACACCTCCCAGGTGTCTGACTCGTGATCAGAAGGCTGAAAATGACTCCAACCTGTCTTTGTTGCCCGAGCATTTCTTCCCTTTATGCTGTTTTACAAAGAACCCACCCAAGGGGTGGGAGAAAGACAAACTCCTTGGACCACGTTGGTCAAGTCAGAGGGACATCAAGAGAAGTCCCTCCTAGGGAAAGGAATGCAAAAAACAGGATACTGTTAGAAAAACATAGCCCTTGTTGACAGAACAGTGCCTGGGAAAGGTTTCAGGGAAATCAAAACATGACAGGCACGAACCATGACTGACTACATGACTACATGATGACTACATCCCCCACTGGGGACATCCCTTATGGTGCAGAGGATCTTTGATGCTCCTCCCTGGGCCCTGCTCCTGCCCCTTCTGTTGAGTATCTGAAGGGACCGAGCGGAGCATCATCGCAGTGCCTGCTACAGGGGGCTGCGGAGAGGGAGAGGGAGGTGGGGGGAAGACGGAGCAGCCTGGCCATTCTCTCACCCAGAGCATCTCTGTCCTCCCTCAGCACCTTCATCCACAACATGCTGGCCTTCGGCCTCAACAAGAAGCTCTGCAGTGACTTCCTGAAGAAGCAGGCGACCATCGGCAACTTGGATGAAGGTGGGGGAGAGCCTGGGGGCTGTGCAGCCGCTCCCCGGGGTTCTGGAGGGCTGGAGCGTGGATGGGATGGCTCGGCAGCTTCCCTGAGCCCTTTTCTCTCTCCTCCCCAGAGCAATACAAGCTGCTCAGTGACCACATCGAGCAGATGGCCACGGAGTAGCCGCCCGGCCGGCGCGCAGCGGCGCAGAGACGGCGGCCGGGCAGGTGGGGAGGGGAGAGGAACCCACCTCCGGGGCTACCTGAGACTGAAGCTGGGCTACCTACGAACCAAACCACACACACGAGCTGCAATAAAACCTGCATGACCGTCCACCAAACTCTAGAGCTGCCCCAGGGCAGCCTGTAGACATAGGAGCCGAACAGCCCCCGCCCTCGCCAGACCCTCCCGCCTCTACTTTCGGAGTAGACAGTCCCCAAAGTGGGTCTGGTGGGTTAAAAAGCAAAACAAAACACAAGGGAAAAGCAGGAAGAGCGTGGCTGTGCAGCCCCCAGGTGCTGTGTCTGCAGCCCCCACCCCCTGAAATGCTGGTGAGGTCCCTGGTGGTGAATCCAGGGGTATCCAAGGCTGCCTTTCCCTGCAGCTGGCCTCCCTTCGCTGATGCTGGAGATGGTGGCAGGGACACAGCCAGGAGCTCAGGTTGTGTGGTGTCTCCAGGGATGTCACACTGGCTGGGGACCTGGGCAGGGTGGGGCCTTGCTGGGGGCAGAGGTGGGGCTGCTGCCACCCTCGGTGTGCAGCTCCTGGGGAGCTGGAGGGAAATCCCTCCCTGGGGGAGCCTTCACTGTGCTGCCTGTGTGGGTTTGTACCTCTGGGCAAAGGGACAGCGCTTTGCTCCACGTCATTAGCCTGCATCAGTAGGAAAAAAAGCCATGGCCTCGGGCAGGATTGTGGGCAGAGGAGGCAGAGCAGCTCTGCTCGGCAGGGGAGATGAAAAAGCTCCTCATCCCTCTCCCTGCTGCTCTGTCAGTGTCGGGATGCTGCTGGATTGTGACATCTCCCAAAGCCTCCTGGCGTCCTGTGGCAGTAGATTAATTGTCCTCCCTCCCTGGGCTGCTCCTCTCTGCCCTCTCCTTCGCCAGCTCCTCGCTCCAGCTGCTCATCCATCAAACCTGAAATAGCCCTGTCCAAAGGACACCTCCTGCTCTGCTCCAGGGGTGGCAGCAGATCTGTTTTAACCCTTGGACCTTGGTGTTTGCAGAGAGGCTGGGGACAGGGGGACATTGCTGGGCACAGGGGGACATTGCTGGGGACACGGGGACATCACTGCTCCCCTCTGCAAGGAGCAGCCCCAGAGGGGCAGAAGCCCCCCCAGCCCTGCACAGCCAAGGGTCCAAGAGAGTCTCACCCCAAAAGCATCATCCTGAAGCACAAGTGCAGGTTTCAATCAATCCATTCTCCCTGTGCTGGATCCCATAGGAAATAGCATAAAAGGATTTTTTATTTTTTTTTTTCCATATAGCTCTTGGCTTCTGGTGTCATTCCCAAGCATCAGGGTGATGCTGTTGTCTAAGCTGGGGATGGGATCCATGCTGGGTCTTGTAGGAAGGGCAAATCCAGCACCAATTTTTCCTTGGCAGAGAAGGAAAAGGGTTCTCCCTGCTAGAGAAGGGTTTTTTGTCAGGGTTAGGGAGTGGTGTTTCTGCCTCATCCCAATAAACCCCTCCCTGCTGGACAAAATGTGCTGGGCCATGAGCAGCTCAGCATCCTGGAGCATCCCATCCCCATGGCCTTCCCTGTTTCTGTCTCCACTCAGGTCTTTCCCAAATCCTCCTTCATTTCTTTATTGTTAATGTTATTATTATTATTATTATTTTTTTTTTTTCCAACATGAAAAGGAAAGTTCAGCGCTGAAGGATATATATTATTTGCATGTGTATTTTTCTATGAAAACAATTAAAATCCAATAAAAAAACAGCCATAAACCCTCCTCGACCAGGACTGTGTGAAGGATGGAGTGTGAAAGAAAGAGAGAGATTGGAATAAATTATCTTAGAAATGAAAAATTTTTTTTTTTTGCTCAATTGTTGTGTTTTAAGCAGATGGATTTTCTCCACGCTGCCTGTTTGACCTCCTCAGTGGTCCCTGGTGCCTCCACCAGCTTCTCCCTTTTGATAATCTATTTTTTAATAGAGAGAAATCGTTGCACCTTTTACAGAGATGTTCGCATTTGCCCCGGAGCCAGAGAGGCACATGAAGGAGATTTCATTTTTATTTCCTTTTCCCTTGTGCTTTCCATCTCTGCCAGTGGCCTCTGAGCTGACAGCAGAGCTGGGATCCTGCTCTGGCCTGGGGACATTTGATTTCAGTGTATTTAAAAATCAATTACTCGGTATTATCTTATTAAAAAAAAAAAAAAGAAAAAGATTGTTCCCTTAGGTTAACAGGCTGGGAATGTCACATTCCAGCCAGGATTCAGAGCCCACGTCCCCTCAGGTCTCTGTGTGGCCAAGCTGAGCCTCTTCCTCGTCCTGCAGGGCTGGTTTCTCTCTTGGTAGCCCAAACACCTCTCTTGGTAGCCACATTTCTCTTAGGAAGGAGCTTTCCCTGCTCCTTGTTTTTATTTAATTACCCCCCACTGCAGGAGGGAAACCCCCCAGCCCCAAAGCTTGGCTGTTTTCCCTGCTGTTTTCCCTGGCTGTGGACTGCTCAGCCATGGAAAACAAGGAGCCTGGGGTCAGTTTTGTTCCCTCCACCCGCTGAATTCCTTATCACCTGGCTGTGCCTGATAAGTGTGTGTGGATAAGGAAGGAGGGGTTTATTCCTGAGGCATTTGCCCAGCTCCGGGTGCCCTTTGCTGTGGGTGCCCCCTGACACCTCCCTGGTCCTGGTTCTGCTGGCTGGGTGCTTGGAATGGTTTTGAGAGGCTGCAGGGGCAGTTTAGGAAGTGGGAATGAAACCTGGGGCTGCTTAATCCCGACCTGGGAGGGAGTGAGATCCATCACCAGTTACCCTGGAGCTGGGAGATCCCCTGAGCTCCGGGAAGTGCCCAGGAACAGCGACCCTGTCCTGCTTGGGAAGTGCCAAGGGACTGTCCCCATCCTGCTTGGGAAGTGCCAAGGGACAATCCCTGTCCTGCTTGGGAAGTGCCCAGGAACAGTGACCCTGCCCTGCTTGGGAAGTGTCAAGGGACAGTCCCCATCCTGCTCCTGGGGTTGTTGAGCCAATTGATTCACTACCGGGTTAAAAGTCACCACCACACCCAGGAAGGTCACTGGTGCAGCTGAAAGCAGCTTTGGTTTAAATCCCTGCAGGTGGGGTAGGCCAGGTGTGACTGGGAGCTGCAGGAGGAGCCCCTGGAGGAGGCACAGCCTGTCCCCTGTCCCCGCTCCCTGCTGGCTGTGAATTGCACCGTGCCGCAGCTTTGGGAAAGCTGATCCCGCTCTTGGAAAGGTGATCCAGCTCTGGGATGACTCCACACCCATCCATTCAACCCGGGGTCAGCCCAGCTCTGCTCCTTCACGCCCGAGCACAGCCAGCAGCTCCCAGCCCCTCTCCCTCCCCCGGGAGGGATCAAAGGACGGCTGCTCGCCCGGCTCTGGGGGTTTTACTGCGTCTCTATTAAAGCTGTTAAAAATCTTCCCTTTGTAGCAGTGTCTGGGAGTGATAAGTATTCATAACAGAGGGGATTCAAGATGGGTTTGGTTGTAAAAACACCTCTAAGCTGGCTGGATTTATGGCTGTTAAATCATCCCTGCTCTCATCTGTCACAGCCTTCTCAGATGTTCATCACTGAGCGACGGCGAAGTTGGGGCCGTAATTTGTGCCGCAGTGTGTGGAGCAGGAGGAGGGGAGTCCTCTCCTCCAGTAACTGCCTCAGGATTTATGGACACTTCTCCCAATCTTTTTTTTTTTTTTCCCCCGAGTAGGAGAGGCTTTGCCTGGCTTTCTGCTGTTGCCAGCTTGCTCAGCCAGCTGGAGCCAAGGAGGTCCGGGTGGATTTAGAGCCCTGCCGGGAGGGCTGGCAGCAGCTTTCAGGGAATCTGGGGCTGGCCCTTGCCCGCAGCAGGATCTGCAATGCGGGGCTGCGCCTCTGGCTGGGCTCAGGGCTCTGCTTTGGGGCTGGATCTTCCCATCCTCCCCCAGCCTGGGGATGAAATGAGGGAAAATCACACTGATGCAGCTGGCAAAGGATTCTAGAGCGGTGTGGGTTGGAAGGGAACTTAAGGATTTGCTGGCTCGCTGATATCGAGGTGAAAGTCTGGGCTTGGGGGGCTGATGGTTCATCAGGCTCTGTGCAGCCCCAGCCTGCAAACCAGGAGCTCCCTGCCTGCCTGAGGGGAAATCTCTGGAGATCTGGGATGGTATTTAGAGAGACCTTCTCACTCTCTGCACTCACCTGAAAGGAGGCCGGAGCCAGCTGGGGATGGTCTCTGCTCTCAAGGAGCAAGGGACATGATGAGTGTACTGGTTTTGAGAGCAAAACCAGTGAGATTCCCAGTCAGAAATACAATTTAATAGGAGAAGAGAGAGAAACAAAGAGGTAAAACAAAATAAATGGCATAATACAACCTGACACCCTGTTGGTTAAGGTGGTGGTGGCAGTCCAAAAGTAAGCCCTCCTGGAGGGGCAGATGTGGTGCTGTTGGAGCAGAAATGATCCTGAGAGAAAAGGGTCCAGTGATGGTGAGAAGGGTCCTGTCTTCCTCTGGGAATTCAGTGGAACCAGATCCTTGGTGTTCCTAAGTGGAGCATCTCCCAATGGGATGATGGAATGTGTCCTGTCCTTGGTGAGCCTTAATGACCCATTCGCAGAAGATAACCCTTCATGGCCCATTAGCAGAAGATAACCCTTAATGACCAATTAGCAGAAGATAACCCTTCATGGCCCATTAGCAGAAGATAACCCTTAATGACCCATTAGCAGAAGATAACCCTTAATGACCAATTAGCAGAAGATAACCCTTCATGGCCCATTAGCAGAAGATAACCCTTAATGACCCATTAGCAGAAGATAACCCTTAATGACCCATTAGCAGAAGATAACCCTTCATGGCCCATTAGCAGAAGATAACCCTTCATGGCCCATTAGCAGAAGATAACCCTTAATGACCCATTAGCAGAAGATAACCCTTCATGGCCCATCAGCAGCAGATATCCCCTGGAGGGAGGAGGAGTGGTGAAAGAGATAAGGAACACTGCCCCACCTGGTTTGAACAGCTGGCCCCTTATCAGAAGGCATCTGCACCCCGTCCCCCCAGAGTTACAAGAGACAAAGAAAAAACACCTCCCCAGCTGCTTTCAACAGATGAAATAGAATCCACATTTTTGGTTCCACAACCCAAGACTTAGGAAGTGAGTTTTTGTCAGAATTGCTATTGCACCTCCCTCAGCCTGCACTGGAATGAGATTTTACACACTGAACGCTCCATGAGGCTTTCCTGGGCTCATTGGGGCTACTTGAAGTCATTGGAGTCTTTTTAAATTGATCCAGGGGTTACCTGAGGTAATTTGAGCCCCTGTTTGGGGTTAGTTGAGGTCACAGGGGTCACTTGAGGTCATTAGAGTATTTTTAAATTGCTCCAGGGCTTACTTGAGGTCATTTGAATCCCTCATAGGGGTCACTTGAGGTCATTTGAGGCCCACATTTGGGTTACTTGAGGTCACAGGGGTTACTTGAGGTCATTTGAGTCTCCATTAATTGACTGTGGGGTCAAATGGGGACCCAGGGGTTAATTCCTGTGAGCTGTGGCCAAATGGGAATGGGCACTTTGGTGTAACGGGTCAAACACTGCCAGTCCAGCCCAGGGGAGCCCAAGGCCTCAGGGTCACCCCGTGGCCTGTGCTGTCACCCATCCTTTGCCCCCTGTCCTCTCAGAGGAGTGAAAGGAGGCTGGCTTTTAGCTTTATTATTATTCATTATTAATTAGCAGCATTCGTTTACTTTATTAGTGTTTATTATCATCTCCTGTGAGCGCTGGCACCTCTAGTACTGGTGTGAGCTGTTAAAACAACCACCGATGGCAAAGAGGGGACGAGGGACGCTGTGCCCTCACCAGCTGTGTCCCCAGGACACCATTGGGAGGCAGCACGTCCCTGACAGGGACAGCACGGCACAGCCAGGCCTCCCAGGACACCGGGCAAGCTCTGACCCTGCTGGCCCAGCAGAAACCCAGCAGCCAAAGCATCCATCCCTGCAGCATTCCCAAGGTTTCCCCTCGCTGCTGCTCTGCTCCCTGCCCAGCTCTGCCCATCCCTGCACCCCTACCCTCCCAGGACACCGGACAAACTCTGACCCTACTGGCCCAGCAGGATCCCAGCAGCCAAAGCATCCATCCCTGCAGCATCTCTGCTCTGCTCCCTGCCCAGCTCTGCCCATCCCTGCCCCCCTGTGAGCAGAGCCTGCCCATCCCTGCACCCCACCTGCCCTCCCAGCCCAGGAATGGAGCTGCTGGCCCTGCTCCAGAGAGGAGGGGAAGGGTCATTAATGTCCCCAGGAGAGGGATCAAGGAGCAGCTTCCCCAGGGATTGGGAGCGGAGCAGCCCCAGCCAAGGGTGGCATCCCAGCAAGGTTGGCAGTGTCACTGTCACCGTCCCTGCCACAGCAAAGGGGGCTCTGCACGCCCTGGGCTGCCACAGGGCCTTGCAGAGGGGACAAGGCTGTCCCCAAGCAACAGAGCCAGCCCACTCTGGGGACGAGGGAGGCTTGGAGGAAGCGATTGCGTCAGCATCTCCCTCGGTAGCACCTGCTTGGTAACAGCCAGCCCTGAGGCTTCAAAGGGCAGCGCCGAGCCCACAAAAGGCTCTTTGTTTGGAATGGGGATGGGGTGGCACAAAGCCAAAAGGCAGCCAGGAGCTCTTCTGCCACAGCAAAGGCCCTGACACGCAGGAGCAGCCACCTCAGAACTCCCCAACACGCGGGGTTTGGCCCTCACCCATCCCCTCAGCACATTACAGCCGGCACTGAGCAAAGAGGGATGAGCAAAGAAGGTGCTGGAAAAACAGGTGAAAGTCCCAGAGATAAGCACAGACCATCCAGCCTGGCCTCAGACACTTGCAGGGATCCAGGGGCAGCCACAGCTTCTCTGTGGGGCCACCCCAGCCTCACAGGGAAGAGTTTGTCCCCGATGTCCCATCTCGCTCTGCCCTCTGACCATGTGAAGCTGTTCCCTCTTGTCCTGCCGTTCTGCCCTTGCCCGAAGTCCCTCAGAGAGCTGGGATTTAGGCAGGAGGGAGCTGAGGAACTCTCCTCATCTTGCAACTGCAGCAGAACCCTTCATCAGCGCTTTGCAAGGCAGCAGCTCCCGCTCTCCCATCCCATCACCGCGCTCAGAACGTGGAAAAGCTTTTGGAGGTGAAGCCTCCAGCTTTCTCCAGGTGCTGCCAGACACTCACTCAGTACCCGGGAGAGCTTTGGGTTGATGCCACCTGGAGCCAGACCCAGCACCAGGGTGCTGGCAGCTGCGGCCCGGCCAACCCGGCAGCGGCAAAGAGGGACCCCAAAACATCTGGCAGAGGCCGTTCTGCCCCCGGGCCGTGCCAGCTGTGCCGGTAACCGGTTTCGTAGCCCCATCCAGTGTCTGCCAGGCGAACTGCACCGCTGGCTCCCGGGGCGGGCAGAGCTTGGCCCCGGGGGGCTCCCGGGGCTGTGGCTCCCGGTGCCGGCAAGGCCGGGATGCGGCTGGAAAAGCCGCCCGGCTGATGTGCTCCACCTGCTCTCCGGCTGGGAGAAGCACGGGTGTGAAGGGGGGGTCCGGGCAGGGCCGCCCCTCCCTCTGTGTCCCTCTGTTCCTGGTGGCAGCGGTGAGGAAATGGCGAAGGCGGCTGTGCCAAGGGCTCCTTGGGGGCTGATGGGGGAAGGGAAGCCCTTCCCGAGGTGTGAGAGCTGTGTCGGGGTCCCATAGGGAGGTCTAAAGTATTGGAATGCCCTGCCCGGGGAAGTGGTGGAGTCACCATCCCTGGATGTGTTTAAGAAAAGCCTGGATGTGGCACTTGGTGCCGTGGTCTAGTTGAGGTGTTAGAGCATGGACTTGATGATTTTGAAGGTCTCTTCCAGTCTAGAAAATTCTGTGTGATTCTGTGTGATTCTGTGTCCAGAACTGATGAGCTGTACCCAGCTGCCTGCAGAGCTCCCCTCTCCTCAGATTGTCTGATGTCTAACACATCCTGGCTCTGCCTGGTCTCTGTGCTTTTCCACTAAGTGCTGCTGAGTTTCCTTGGGATTGCGGGAAGGAGACCTGCTGAAATCCCCTTAGTCCTCCCTCCAGACATGGAACATCTCCAGATGTTTCCTCTTGCCCTGTGGGATGTGTCCAAGCAAACCCAGGGGACTCCTCACAGTCCTTCCCACTGGGATTGGGGCATGCTTGGCTTTGAAGTCTCTAAACGCAGAGAGAATGAGCCCTGCCGCTAAAACATTTGATTTCCTCCTTCTCTGAATGATTTACAATTGAAATTGGAAGATTCCCTTGGAGAAACATCACTCTGATTTGTTTTAATTTATTTTTTTTCCCCTTCACAGGAGCCTGAACATCCCAAATCTGTTTTACTGCAGCAGAGGGAAAGCTGCTGGGAAGGGCTGCGCCGTGGCTCCTTCAGGAAGAACCCGAAGGCAAGGCTGAGTCACTGAGACAGAGCTGCAGAGAGGGGCTGGACAGTAATAAAACACATCTGTCTTCTGTGGCCACATCCCAGATGTGAGTCACATCCTCTCCTTCCTCGCTTCCAACTCCAGGCCATGTTTGGACAAGGTCACTGCAGCTCCTTGTCCAGCCGGGGGACACAGGGGATGTCTTGGCTGAGTTGCTTTTTTTCCCCTGCTGGTTTCCCCAAGGGACTTGGAGCTCATCTGCCAGCAGTCCTTGCCGTGGGCTCAGCCAAACCTGCCCCTCCACAAGCAGAGAGGGCTGGGCAGCTCTGCAAAGGCTGGATAAGCTGGAAAATCCCAGAAAATCAGCAGGCTTTCTCTCCCTCTGGAGCTGGTTGGGTATGGAGCTCGGGGATGGAGCAGGATGCAGGACTGAGGGGGCCAAACCCACCAGGCAGTTCTCTTCTCTCCTGGTGCTATTTCTGACTGTGCTGCAGAAGCTTTTTGTAGTTTTATTCCAGCCCTGAGGCTTTCCCATGCGTTGTGGCTTCCCAAGGAAGAGGAGGAATGCTGAGCTGGCTGGCTGGGGGCCAGCAGGCTCTGGAGCCCCCACCAGCAAGAAATGCCAGCCCTGATCCTGGGCAGCTCTTGCAAGAGGTGAAAGCCTCCTGTGTGTCCTTGCAGGGAATGGAGGCTGAAGGGAGGTTTTCCTCCTCCTTTTCCAGCCAGGATGGAGGCAGGTGTGTTTTCCCCCACAGCACGCTGTCTTTATCTGGCAGCTGATCTACTCAGCTGCATCCCCAAGCTTGTGCTTTATGAGCCATCTCTGCACTTCCTCCATGAGATGGGGCATTTTTTTGGCTGCAACCCTGGGATAAAAATCCCATGGGGCCAGGTGGGACACGAATTCTCCTGTGTCACCTCTGTTCAAGGTCACCTTGCCCAGCCTTTAGCTTTTAATCAAGGATAAACACCTTTCCTTCTCCCTAAGAATTGGGAATTCAGGGTGTGAGCAGCCCTTTCAGCAAGAAACCCAGGGATGTGGCTCAAAAAAAAAAAGGGAAAAGGCTGAGGTCCTCAGGGGATTGCTGTGGGGCTGGCAGCCAGCAAAGCTACTTCCTCGCCGAAGGGAGGCAAAATTGAGCAGTTTTCCTTGGCTGGCCTCTCCTGCCACTGCGTGTGCCGCTTCCAGGCAGGATGCTCGGGGACATGAGGGGACAGCAGGGCCACTGCTTGCTTCCCGCAGGCTCCCAGCTCTGCTGTCACTCAGGCCGTGCTGGAAGTGGCTCTGAAGTGACCTTTCCCCGCTGCAGCCCCCTGGGTTGTTGCTTTAGCCTGTGGGTTTTGGCATCCAGCCCCTCCCAGAGGGGATGGCTGCTGGAAGAGGAGCCGGTCCCTGGAGCAGGAGAGGAAAAGGAACTGCTTAGCTGGGAGGTCAGGTTTCCCAAGGTGGCACTGTGGTGGCTTTTTTGAAGCTGTCAGTGACAGCAGAAGAGGGGGAAAAAAAAAAAACCAAAAAAAAACCCACCAAAAAAACCTTCCTGGATAATGTGGGTCTGCGCAGGGCAAATATTTGACGTGCTGAATAAATGAGCAGGAGGGAGACGTCAGGGAGAGCAGGGAGCTCTGACTCATGCTCCCACAGCGCTCCAGACACCTTCCCGGCAGGCAGCTGCCAAATGTCCCTGTCCCTGCAGCACGGCAGGCAGGGGAGAGTGTTCCCACAGCCCTGCTGGCAGCCAGGGATCTTTGCAGATCTCTCCATGGGTACCCCCAAGCGGGCTGGGACAGCCCCAAGAGTGATGGAGAGGCAGCAGCAAGGGGGTGTCTGGGGATGGGATTTTGGGTTGGACCTGCTGGTTCTGCTCCCCTTCCCCTCCCTTTTTTTTTGGGAGTGCAATCCAGCCTTATTCCCAGTGAGGATGTTGCTGTCGAGCAAACAGCCTGGGCATGCTGCAGCCATCTCGCTGTCAGCGTGACGGGCTTCACCTCCTGCCTCCCACGCAGGTTCGGGGTGAAAATAGCGGCCAATTTCCTCCCTCCCAACATGCAATTTCAGCGTGCGGTGAAGCAGCAGCCTTTTCTCTGGCTGGAAAGGCGCTCGGCGTGAGCGTTGGAGCCGAGCTCTGTGGTTTTCCTGCCCGCCCGCCTGCAGCTGCAGGGGAAAAGCGGAAGATCTCGGCTGAACTCTCGGTTTCCCATCAGGGCAGCGCTTGTGCACAGCGGGGAGGGCCAACCTGCAATTCAATCTCCAGCTTCAGGGGACAATACCGCCTGTGTCCCTGCTGCCGACAGCCATCCTGTGCAGGGACAGGCTGTCCCAGCCTCGTGCTCACGCTGGTGGCACCGGTGCCTGCAGGGACAGCTTGTGCCTCCGAGGACACGGAGTGTTTTGTGATGTGCTTTGCTGCCTGTGTGTGTGTGTGTGTGTGTGACTTGGGAAACGCTCTCTTCTCCCCCCACCGGCGGCGTCCTGAGGTTTGTGGATATGAAAGTCCGCACGCCTCTTTCTTCTTTTTAATTGCTGTAATTTGTCTGGCTCTTAGCCGTGGTCAGGAGCAAGGCTTGGCTCTGAGTTCCCTCCGTGGATTTGTTTTGGTTTCGATGCTGGTGCAAAAAAAACCAAAAAACAAAAAACAAAAAACAAAACCAAAAACAAACCCCAAACCACCCCAGCCCCTCGTGCGGTGCCCTGGGTGTGCATCCCGTGCCCGGGTAATTTTCCTCGCTGGAGTAATTTCCTTACCCCCAGTGGGACTTCTCTTGTGAATAAAGCAATATGGGATAAGAGGCTGAAAACCACAGCCTGGGAAATTTATGCAGAGCAGGGGAGGAGGGAAGGAGGGAGATTGTTCCTAGCAGGCGAGCGGCGGCGCTGATTGCTGTTCTCATGGCAGGAGGACGGGGATGGGGCTCATTAGCAGGCGGCGGGAGGCAGGGCAGGGTTCTCGAGCTCACAAATTGCCTCGGAGTAGAGGTTGGTGCCTCCTCTGCCCTGGATGCCGTGGGGATGGATGCCCAGGGGGATGGGGATGGGCTGGGAGCTCTTCCCTGTGCCAGGTGTGGGGTGCTCGGTCCTGCCCCCACCTTCCAGCAGCCTGGAATCTGGGATCCTGATTCCTCTCTTGAGCAGGAAGGGAGCCTTGGGTGTGCTGCTCTTCTGGGGCTCACTGGGAGCGAGTGTCTCCGTTTGTGGTGTCCAGGGTGGGGTGAAGACAAGGGCTTGAACGATCAGGAATGGGAGCAGTTGAGAAAAACAGAGGGTCCCAAGTAGAGAGAGGTGAAATCTGAAGTATCATGGGCAGGAAAAGGTAAAGGCTGATGGTTTTTCACGGGGAGAGTGCCAAGAACAGCCTGGACTGAGCAGAGGGCACCGAGCAAGGGAAGGGCTGAGCTGTTATGGGACACATCTCCTGGGACACATCTCGTGGCCCTTCTCCTGCAGACACAAGCAATGTCCCCATCCCTGCGGCACTTCCCAGGAGCGGCTCCCACACCCAGGCTCCCCCTGCACCCATCCCCGTGGAGCAGACACCCCCAGCCCCTCGGCAGAGGGGGTCAGCGCGATCCCCCCCAGACCTCTCGGGCCGAGCCCCGGCAGAGCCAGCGAGCTGCGTGTCCCCAAGCCGGCACTGCCACCCACCCCAGGTGGCCTTGTTTTCCTCGGCAAAGGCGGATGGGAGCCACCATCTTCTGAGCAAAGAGCATTTTTAATCTCCTGCTCCCGCTCCGTGCAATTAACTTGATTCCCTCCCCTCGTTTCCTGCAGAGGTTTAATTAAAATGCATTGTTCGCCTCGCCAATTATTTGCTCTGTCCCCCGGATAACCTCTGTGCAGCGGCTGCTTCTTGGGGCTTTTTTTTTTTTTTTTTTCCCTTTTCTTTCTTCCTCTTATTTCCCCCCCCCCCCCCCCCCCCTTGTTGTTATTGAGGTCTCTCTCTCTCTCTCTCCGCTCCCCCCTCGGCAGCTCCAGCAGCGTTTACCTGCCCGGGAGAGCGGGATGGGGGAATTATGGAAGCGCTGCCAGCCCTGCACGCACAGGGCCGGGCGGGGGCCGCCGCATCCCTGCGGAGCCGGGCGGGGAGAGGGGGGCAGCGCACGGAGCTCCGTGCCCCCGAGCAGCTGAAACAACAAGACCTTGTTGACTCGCTTTGAGTTCCCGGCACTCGGCAGCTGCTGCTCCAGCAGGTGATAATTGAAACCGGGAGCGAACCTGGATGGCGGCAGGGGTTGAGATGTAGTTCAGCAGCCTTCGGTCCCCCCCTCCCCTCCTGGCCCTGCAGCCGCGCTGCCGCCGCCGGGATTTGCACAGGGTGGGGACCCTGGGGACGCTGGGTGACGGTCCCGAAGGAACAAAGGGTGGTGGAGCAGGGTGTGAGCGGCTGCAGCACCGCAAGGTCATCCCTGGAGGAGCCGTTTAGGGAGAAGGGGTGTTCAGCGCTTTCTAAAAATAACCCCGTAGCAGGACCGAAATAACAAGCTGCTCTCCAGCAGCGCTGGGCTTGAAGCCGGGCCAAGGCAGCTGCTGCCGGGCCGGCGGCGGCCCCTCGGGTGTTGCCGTGCAGCTGGACCTGGCGGGGGGGCCGCGGGAGTTCCCCGCACCGGCCAGGGGGCGAACGTCGGGATGGCTCGGAGAGATGCTGATGCTCAGCCTGGAAGTGCGGGAGGAAGGGCAGGGTCTGGTCCCTTAGGAAGTGGGGTTGTTCCCCTCGGAGGAGCTGGGTGTTGGGAGGGGGGGATGCGGCCATGTGGTTTCCTCCTTTTTCCACGGGGTCCAGCTGAGAGAGCAGGGCTCGTGTCTGGATCTGTTGGAAAACGCCGGGTGTCTGCAGAGTGTCAGCATCGTCTCCTCCTGCAAAGTCTCCTTAACGTGTCCCCAAAGGCTTCCCTGCTCCTGCTTTTTGCAGATCCTGCCCCAGTTCTTGGCTCTCCTTGCAGGGGCTCTGGCAAATGTCACGGTCCTGGTGGTCCCACAGGCTGGATTTGTTGGCTGGCTGATATCGAGGTGCAGGCTTGGGGGGCTGATGGTTCATCAGCCTGCAAACCAAGAGCTCCCTGCCTGCCTGAAGGGAAACCTCTGGAGATCTGGGATGATATTTAGAGAGACCTTCTCACTCTCTGCACCCACCTGAAAGGAGGCTGGAGTCAGGTGGGGACGGTCTCTCCTCTCAAGGAACAGGATGAGGAATTGTGAGATGCTGGAGCTGGGAAGGCCAGGCTGTGTTTTCACGTTCCCTGGGGTGATTTTGGGAGCCAACACGGCTCTTCCCCCAGATGATGGGGTTCATTGGAATGTACAAGGGGTGGCTGGGGATGGGATTCAGCCCTTCAGGGACCTCTGCTCCTTGAAGTTCCAACCCATCAGCCTGGCTGGATCTCAGAGCACCATCCCTGAGAGATGCAGGTGGAAATTACTGCTGCAGGATTGGGATGAGCTGCTTTTGGGGCTCCAGGGTGAGCAGACATCCCTCAGGGGGTGTTGGCTGGGCACTGCATCAAACCCAGCAGTGCCAAGCTCCCTTCTTCTCCCACCCTCCTTTCCAAATCCACTGATGAGACTTGGAGCAGTTTCCAGTCTAATTGCAGATTCCGAGTGGGAATCCCCAGCCCTGCAGGGAGCATAAATCCTCTTTTATCCCTCTGGAAGAGGGTGCAGCAATAGCCTGGGGAAGGGAGCCCCACTCACACATCCTTGGAGGGCAAGGTCCAAACCTGCCTCACGTTCCTGCTTAAAACCTGGCTCGAGTTCAGCCCTGGCACCTCCCAGCCAGACCTGCAGGGCTGATTTTTTGGGAGAGAAGGGCCCAACTCCATATCACAAGCTGAGTTGGCACTGAGGCTGGGACAAGCACATCCATGGGCTGACAGTGGTGTCCCTGCTCCACCCAGCCAAGGTTCCTCCCGGGGCAGCGTGTCCTTCCCAGTGCCTCTCATTTTGTTTGTATTTTGTTGTTTTTTTAGGCTTCAAATCCATACTCCTGGCTGCTCCTGCCCTTATATGCAAGTGCTCTATAATTGAAAGCTCTCAGTTGTGCACTTCTTCCATGCAAAGCGAAGGCTCCGAAGCAGCAGGTGGAAATTGAGCCGATATCTTGGCTGCCAAAGTGAAAATTTGAATGAAAATTTAATTTTTCCTTCACAAAGCAGGGAATTGGGTTCCTGGGGCCCTGGCCAAGAGCCTGACGTGACCCTGACTCGCAGGGGCAGCGAGGGGAGCAAACCTCAGCTCTGTCCCAGGGATATGGGAGATGCAGTGAAGGAGATTTTTCTGGGAATTCTCTTGGCCAGATGGAGTTTCAGCTGCTGTGCAACAACAATGTGATCTCCTGATGGTTTTATGGGTTTAGTGAGTCGAGGAGAAGGGACTGAGCATCTCCTGGGTTTTGAGCATCACCTGTGAGGCTCAGTCCTTTCCCACAAGGACACTCAGCAGCCCCGGAGCCTGTTGGTGGCTCCCAGACTCCAGGTGTGCTTCCTCCAGGTGCTTTTCTGCAACACCAAGCTGGCCTCGATCCTCTTTGTCACCCTGCTTTCCATCCCCACCCACCTGGTGGCCCAGCACCCTGTGCTTTCTGCCCTTGTCACCTGCAGAAGGCAGCGATGACGCTGGCATCGTGCAGGGGGCAAAACATCACCACGAGCATCTCCTCCTGGGCTGGGGGCACCCAAAGGCTCCTGGGGGGTGCCAGGGGCTGGATCCACTGCAGAGGGTGCAGGGCAGGAGCTTCCCATCCCCGTGCCCACATTTGGGGACCAGAGGGACGGCAGGGAGGGAGGGAAGGAAGGGAGGAGGGGGAATGCGGCTGTGGAGTCACTGCCTGAGCTGGAGCTGTGCCACTGCCGGATCTGTGAGGGAGGAGTGTTCCCCTCGAGGGGCCGGGGGCTTCTGGGGGGTGGGGGGCGTGTGGCCCCTTAGGAGTGTTCTCTCGCATCCCACTTGGATTCGATTTCCCAGCCCGCGGATTCCTTTGGGCTGAGGAAAGCCGGCGGAGCCGCCTGTGCGAAGGAGCCGCTCGGCCGCAGCGGGCGGGTCTCTCCCGGCTCTTATTTTGTGTTTGTTTTTAATTGAAAGACAAAAGGCCGCGCGCTGGAGGCAGCCTGCCTTCCCCTTTGTCCTACGTCTTCATGGGATGAGGAGAGGGATGCGAAGGGAACACGGCAATCCCGATTTTACCCATCCCTGGGGCCAGCATCCCCTGTTCCCATGAGACCCCCAGACCGCACCGAGCAGCAGCTGCCCCTTTCCTGGGGGTGAAGGAGGAGCAGCTGCGGGGTGATGCCACAGGCAGGTGTGTCCACCATCGCTCCTGCTCTCCTGAGCTTTGGTCCTTTCTTCTTTTTTTTTTTTTTTTTTTTTTCCTTTTAATCCCTGCAAACAAAGCCAGAGAGCAGCTGCGCCCGGCAGCGCATCCCGCTGCAGGCAGGGCCGGGGCTCTGCTCACACGCGGGATCTCGGCTTTGCAGGTGATTCCCGGAAAATCCCTTTGCCAAAGCGAACCCCTCTGGCTGCCTGGGGGGTTGCCGGGCAGGTCAGGGTGTTGGCCGGAGCAGGGATGTTTTGGGAGGAGTCCAGGAGAGGAGCCCACCTTGCGGCGCCCGGGGCTGCCTGGCAAAGGGGTGGCTTTTTCTGGGCTGCAAAAGGAAAATTGTCCAACTGCTGAAATTGGCAGTGAACCCCAGGACGATAATAAACAACTTCCTGGCCAAGGTCCCTGGCTATTTTCTCTCTGTTTTGGCTTGGAGAGGAAGATTTATTTTGTTTGCTGCTTGGAATTTTTTTCCCCTTGTCTTTTTTTTTTTTTTTTCCCCTCTTCCTTTGGAGGTATTTAAAGCCAACAACCCCCCCGAGGCCAGGCTGGGGTTGCTGCTCTCCTGGATGTCTCTGGGTCCACGGAGGTGTCAGTGCCACCAGGTCCCGTGGTGGCACTCCAAGCAGAACCCTTTGGGATGTGTTCAAAGCCCAGCCCTTACAGACCTGCAGGGCATTTGTAGCCTCCAGATGAGCCTTGACAGTAAAAAAAAAAAAAAAAAAGAAATCATAAAAACCAAAGAAACAAGCAGGAAAAAAATTCCACCGGCTTGCAGAAAGGGTTTTCCTGGCTGTGGGACTGACCAGTCAGGCAGGAAGGAGGATTCTCTGCACAACCTTTTCCATCCTCATTCTCCCTGGGGAGGTGTGGGCGGCCAAAGCCTGGTTTGGGAGCTCCCACGTTGCTGTGCTGTCCCTGAGTGCCCCTTTCCCCATCCTGCAGAGAGCTCCCAGGTGCCACAACTCATTCCTGTGGGATACAAAGGGCATCAAGCTGGATAAATCATGCACGAGTGACGGGGATGTGCAGCATCTCTGCGAGGTGACAGCTTCAGTGGTGCTGCAGCTTCCCCATCCCTGTGCCTGCAGCAGGCTGGAGCACTGCAGGTGGGATGTTAGGAGCTGAGATCCGTGTTTTGGGACAGCCCTTGCTTTGCACAGGTGATGGAGCAGCAAAGTGAGGGACCAGCACCCAAACCCTTTGGGAAGAGCTCTTGGCACAGGGCTTTCCTTGCAGGTGGGTTGGGAGGATGCAATTGGGAGTTTCTTGTGGAGGGGGTTTGGTAAAGGCTGCTCCCCTCTGTTTATTGATGTAAACTCTCTTGGAATGATATTTTCCCCCTCAGTTTCCTGAGGCAAGACTCACTTTGCTCTCCAGCCAGGAGCAGAGGAAGTCCAGGTGTGTTTTCCCTGTCCTCAAGGTGCTGCCAAGGCTGTGAGGATTTCGGCAGAGTGTGATGCTTCAGCCACCTCTGGTCCCACAAAGCCACCAGCTGTGGCAGAGGGGACTCCCAAGAGGGATCCTTTAGGATTTTGCATGGAATTTCTCCCTTCGCCCACAGAGCCAAGCTGGCTGGTTGTTGTCAAGCTGAGTGTGGGCATATCCAAGGTCTCTTCACCAGGGAGGAGCGATGCTTGGCCACCAGTTCCAGTACTCTGTGATGTCTGGGCAGGTGCACCCTGGATTTACTGGGGGTCATTCCCCACTGGAGGGGAAGGGCAGGGCAGGATGGGGCAGCTGAGGTTGGCAGCACTCCCACAGGTACAGCACCTCCCTGCAGAGAGCCCCGTGGAATACGAGGTGCCATCCACAGCAGGATCTCTTGGCATGACCCACATCTGGCTGGAATTTCTGGGATGCTGGGAGATACAGAATGGGGCCAGGATGAAACTGCGCAGAGCACACGGAATGAGGTCTCAGCAGAACCATGGGAAAGGCTCCCTGGGGCTGGAGCTTTCTGGGTGAGCTCAGAGCTCTGTTTCCACCTCTATTCCAAGTGGATTTGGTGTGTTTACATGGGCAGCTCATCCCTCAGCACCCCAAAAGCGTATCTTCCATCCCTCTAGCTGCAATTGGGAAACGGATGGGATCCTGGAGGGATTTCCACCAGGGAGGGACTCCCCTCATGGAAGCAGGATGAGAGCTGGGACTTGGCTCTGCCCTTGCTGCTTTCTCCCGACGAAAACGAGGTGCTGCCCTCTCCTGAACCCACATCCCTGGATCCTCTGCAGCCCCTGCTGGGTGAGCTGCAGCCCCGGGGGAGCTGCCGCTGACACGAGCCAGATTTGGGAGCCGGGCGCAGGAGGCTGGCGAGGCCTCTCCTTGGCAGAGCAGCCAGGGGAACAGCTTGTGACAGCCTCTCTCCTTCTCCGAGAGCCTGCTGGGGTGCGTTCCCTAACCTTTCCTGCCTCCGTTCCACTCCTGTGTTTCTCTCTCTCTCCTCTTTTTTTTTTTTTTTTTTTTTTCCTCCCTTCGCTTTCCCCTAACTGTAAATGCGCCATAAAAATGGATCAAATTGCTTAAATCACTGTCATTAAATCAGTGTGAGTCCCCCCTCCGCCCCTGTGCTCGAAGCCTGGCAGAGAACATTTGTTCCAAAGGCTGAACAGCCGTCTTATTGCTCTGAAAGCATATTTGCTGCTTGATGGAAGGAGGAGAGGAGGAGAAAAACAGCCTGCAAGGGAAGGAGGGGAGGGGGGGGGGGTGAAACCACCGGGGGCTGGTTCTCCTTGGACACAGAGCGGGGAGTGGGGGCTGTATCCTGCGGGCTGCATCCATGGGAGGTGATGGGGTGACAGGGGTGAGGGGACTGGGGACACCCCCGGGGTCGGCTTTGATGGTGAAATTGGGGTTTCGTGGTACAAGGGGTGCTGGAGAAAGGTGGTGGGGATCCCAGCACAGACCACACAGCCCCATCCTGCAGTCCTCCAGAATGCTCTCCACTGAAGCCCAGCAGTGATGCTGTGGAACAGCTCAGCCTGGTGCAGCACAGGAGAGCAAAGGAGTCCCAGTAAGCAGGGCAGGCTGAGCTGGTGAAGCTTCCTGAGGCTCCGGGTTGATTAAGCCCTGCCAGTGCTGGCTTAAAGAGTGGCTTTAGACCCGCTGGTGTTTGCACATCCCAATAAAACCTCACCGCGGGCCCCGGCGGCTCGGGGGGAGCTGGGGAAAAACGACTGCTCTGGAAATTCAGAGTATTTTGGGAGCCTGGGTTTTGGCATGGCAGAGCAAAGCAGCGATGGAGGCAGAGAGGGGCGGGGGCTGGCTCCAGGAGCTGCCGCGTGTTCCCAGCCACAGGGGGAATGCAGGAATGCTGCTACCCAGGTGGTCTGGAAAATCCCTAGAGAGAGCAAGGCGAGCGCCCGCCGAGGAGAGCCGGGAGCTGGAGGCGGATCAAAGGGCCGGGGAAGGGGCTGCCACAGGTGGCAGGTGCTGGCAGGGAGAGCACATCCCAAAGGCACCGCTGTGCCCAGCCCTCCTGGTTTTCCAGAGCTCCGGTCTCTTGCAAAGCTGTTGCGCTCACCGGCGGCTTTCCGGCGCTTTGTCCCCAGGAAGGTTTCTCAGAGGATGCCGATTCCCTCCCCATCCATCACCCTCCACCCCGCTGAGCCGGGACGATTCCTCCTGCCCTGGAGCTGCCTCCTGGGCTCTGCCTCAGAGCAGAGGACTGGAATGAAGTTGTCTCCAGGACCAAAATGTGACCCCGAGGGTGCTGCGGATCGTGGCAGGGCTGGTTGTAGCCTCCTGCCGCACTGATCCCAACTCCAAAGCCCTGAGGAGAGCAGGGGGATGTTGCTGCTGCAGACGCCCGTGTGTGGGACACAGCCCTGCTGCTGCCTCTGCCCCGGGTGCAGGAGCTAAAAGCCAAAACGCAGAACAGCTCCGAGGGAGCTGGAGAACTGCCCGAATTTCCACAGCTCCAGATTAAAAACGCGGCAGCTCGGAAAAGCTGCCCCGAGGCTGGGGAAAGGCTCAGCTTGCTCCGGATACCTCCGGGTGCTGCTTTGGGGAGCCAAGGTGGCTCTGCCCGGCCCTTTGGACGCCCTGTTCCAGCTGTTCCAGAGCAGCAGGGACTCCCGTGCCCTTGAAGACCCCGTAGTTGGTGAGCAGAGACCCCCTACCAGGAGATAGGATCTGACTGGAGCATTTCCAGGGACCCCCTTGGAAATGGGAGCACGGAGAGGGCAACGCAGCCCTTCCCTCCTCGTGGGCTCCGCGGATTAATTACTCCCAGGGCAAGGAGCTGCTTAATGGCTCTCCCCCTCCACCCCTCCTTCCCATGGGAAACTGCAGGGACAACTTCTCCTTGTCCCTCAGGGACCATGCACGTCAGGCTTAATCCCTGAGCATCCTGCTGCTTGTTGGGGACACTCAGAGCTGATCCTTGGCCCTGGTCTGCATCAGGAATAACTCCCTTCGAGTGAGTTAGCATCTCCCAATGCTGTGACTTGGGAATGCTCCATGGAGGAAAGCAGGATTGATAGGAATAATCAGGTTTTGTTTAACCAGGTTGAACTTTAGGGTGAGGGGCAACTTCCCCGTTCCCAGCTTTTGGTCTTTACTTTGGTTTCTGAGTGCCTGAGGGCAGCGAGTCTGTCTTGACAGAAGTGCTAATGGAGAAAAAAAAAATGGATATTAATTCGGGAGAAGTGTTTCCAGACAGGAATTCATCTCTATAAGCACCACTGAAGTACATGAGCTGCTCAGCTCCAAGTGGGAGCAACGATTTTTTTTTTTCCAGCTGCATCCTGGTCCACAAGAATGCTGAGGGACAAAGCTCATTTTGGGCTCATTTGGACCAGATACAGACCTGGGGGTCTCCCAGCTGGTGGTGGCAGAACATTCAAAAATCCCCTTTACCTCCAGGTTCCACGCACCATGAGGCAGTGCAGAGGAGAGGGGGTGACTTCCCTTCCTTCCACCCCAAAAACCCTCAGAGAAGCAGAGATGTGTCATCATCTCAGGCACGGTCCAACCCTTGGTTTGATTTCCCTCAGCCAGGCATCCCAGGAACAGGAATTTCTGCCCAGGGATGATGAGGGGAGGAGGGAGCAGATCCCTCCTGGCAAAGGCGGTGGCTGCCACAGAGCCCTTGCAGCTCCCTTCACTGCAGGTCTGTGTTTACTGCTTCCTGCCACAGCTGGGATCTGTTTTGGGGTCCATCATTTGCTCAGGACCTTGTTAGGGGCTTGTGGTCTCTGCCTCGGCTGGAATCCTACAGCAGGGATGAATCCTGGCAAACCTGTCCTGGCACAGGGCTCCAGTGCTGGCACAGCCTGTGAGCTGCTTCACCAGGAGATCCACCTTGTTTTGGGGGCTGCTCACTTTCTGAGGTTAGGAAGCCATCAAGGACCTCTCTGCCTTGGCCAAGCTCTCCATGAATTCCATCCAGATGTGCCTGGGAGTGACTGGAATTGCCAACAATGGTCTGAAAAACTGAGCCATGGTGTTCCTCAACATAAGGAACCCTCTTCCCCACCTCCTCAATGGCTGGACTGTCCTTGTCCTTGAGCACTTGCTTTCCGTTGGGGGTTAGGATTTTTCCATCTCTCATGGAATTTTTGTCCCATCCGTTGCTAAGAGAAAATAATGACTGGTATTTAAGAGACAAAAGAAATGGCCAAGGTGGGCAAAGGGTCCAGCCAGCTACTCTCTTACCTGTGGGGTTTTCTCTTGGGAAGGGCAAAGACACCTCGAGGTTTTTCAGGGGCTGTGCTTGGCTCCTCTCGCTCTCGGCGTCTGAGGGGAGACAGGCTGTGGTTGCTGTGAGGAGAATTCGCCACCACTGCGGGGTTCTGTCCCCTGCTGTCTTCTCCTGCCGCGAGTGAAGCTCTGCTTATGGGAGTGGCCATTCCACTGGGACTTTATTAACACCCAACCTCACTAGAAAGACCCTCACCATCCACTCCGGTGCCTCAGGGGAGAACCCAGGACCCTGAGCTCTTGTCCCTTCCAGGGGAGCCTCTCCTGGCCATGCTCAGAAGCCACCCAGCCCTGCTGTTCCTCTGCCACTGCTCCGGGTTTTTTGCTACGCTGGCTGCTGGGACACCCTGCAGCTCCTGCTACAGCTGCAGAGTTTCTGATAGCTCTCGTTTACTCCTGCGGGATCGGCTCATCCTCGCCCTCCCAGCCGCTGCTCCGAGTTTCCCGCCTCAGGCCGCCATCACCGCCTGAGGGAGAGACGCGCCACAGCGCCCCCTGCAGGCTCGGAGGAATCATCACACCCACCTTGCCCGGCCGGGAGCCACCAGCGCCCCCTGTGGCTGTGAGGGGAACTGCACCGAAGGGGCAGCACCTGCAGCCCAGGGAAGACTGGGTTGGGTTTCTGCTTCTGTTCGTTATTTGTTTGCCTCGTTATCCACATTAGCAAAGAACGGTTGCTCCTTTTCCCCCTTCTCTTCACCTGAAAGTGTGGCAACCGAGCTAGCTGAGACGGATAATACCTTAGCCCAGGTAGCTTATGCAGAAACCGTAAACCAGCTGAGACCATGGGAGGCGGGACATGGAAATTAGGATGCTGATAGCATCATTCCAAAATAGGTAGTGTCTCCAGTTCTAGTTCTCTGTGGTTCAGGACCTTTGACATATAAAGTCATGCCCTTATCCCACATTTGGGATTGGACCCCTGCCCCCAGATAATCTTATGTATTGTTAAGTTAGCCACACCCCCACATCTTTGGATGTTGCTCTCTGGACCATGCGGTCTCTGCATTTGCTTCTTTACCACCACTAAAATTCTATTTTCAGGCAACTCCATCATTCTCATTCCTCTATTTTCACCATGCTCTGCCCAGCCAGACCAGACTCAGTATCACAGTGCCCACTGTGATATGAAAGCATTTTAAGTTCAAAGTTGTAATCATTCAGAGGGAAGGGTGTCACATTTTTTTTTTCTGTTCCAAGGGAGGTTTCCACCTTCCTTGGCAGACACCTGTGTTTCAAACCAAGATGCTCTCCCAGTCCAGCTGTCAGAGGGACTCTGAGGCCAAGAATCCAGCAGAACACACCTGGACAAGGCTGGCAGGATCTGTGCTTGCTCCTCCAGCCTCTCCATGGTTCCTGCCCTTCCCAGTGCTGATAGTGCTGGTGGACTCTGGGCTGATGACTGGCAGGACCTTGACTTTCTCTGTTCCAGTGAACTTCTGCTCCCCACTCCTCTGCCAAAACCAAAGCATTTCCAAGCTGCTCTGGTGCTCCTAAGCCTTGTGGGGTCACATCTATTCACCCTGATGAGCTGGGGACCAGTGAGAGAAGGGGACTGGGACTGGTAAGGAAAAGGTGGGAAGAGCAGACACAAAAGTGAAGAGTGAGGGAAAGCTGTGGGGGCTGAGGGCACGTCTGGGGATGCTTTCCTCCAGAGACAAGGGATGTTTTGGAGGATGCTGTGTGGATTGGTACGCACAATTTGAATCCATGGACTCTTGGGAGCCAGAGCCAGAACCAGAGCTGCCTGGGAGGTGGGAGAGTGGTGGGAATGAAAGGGGCGTCTCTGCTGGGAGGAACACCTGGGGCAGGAAGGAAGATGCAGCCTGGTTGTAGCTGCCTGGGAACCTCTGGGGCTCTGGAGCTCCTTCCTGACGAGGCCCCACAAATCCCACGGTGGGATCTTGGCTCCGATTGCAGGGAATAACGTATGGATCCAATAGAGCACAAGCCCTGCTTGTCAGAGCAGCCGCCGAGCTCCAGCAGATGCAAAGTTTCGAGGAAATTGTGGTTTCTCCATGTGTCTCTGAACGCCGGATCCAAACAGGGTCCTTCTCCTTCTGCTCTCGCTGGGAGGTAGCAGGACAGCAGGATGCTTCTGCCCCTGCTTTCTTCCCTTGGAAGGGATGCAGGAGAGGCTGTGATTCCCTGCACACGGCTCTCCTTGGGGAGCTGTGCTGGTGGGAGAATAAACCCTTGTGTATTTGGAGAGCAAAGCTGTTGGTGGCAGCCGGCCCCAGCATCCCCACGCAGGTAACTGTGCCCAGGCGTCATTGCTGGGCTCCTTTTCAATTAAAAACTGATTTGCTACAGCCCTTTGCTGACCTTCAGCCTGGCAGGCTGCTGCTCTGCAGGGGAAATCAGCCCTGCTCCCCACCTCCCTCCCTCCCTCCCTCCCTCCCTCCCTGCTCTTGTTTCCTTCCCCCATGCCCGAGATAACTCCCTGCCTTGCTCTGTCATCATGTCTTTATCTTAACCCTACAGATTTTTCCCTTCCCCAGCGAGCTGGATGATTTCTTAATGCTTATTGACAGGGGTTTGTGAGCACGATATAGGACCCGGGAGCAGGACACAGAGGAACCTGGGGGAGCTCTGTGCTCCTGATGGCAGGAGGGGCCATGCACAGACAGACCCACGGCTGTGCCCACACCCAGCACCTGCAGCTGATGCTGCTGCCTAACCAGGATCCCAAGGGATTCTCCTTCCCCAGAGCGCTGAGACATCTCCCACTCCCATAGCCTGATGCTGCTGCATAACCAAGATCCCAAGGCGTTCTCCTTCCCCAGAGTCCTGAGATATTTCCCATTCCAAATTTGTCCCAGCACTGCTGCCGCATAACCGGATCCCATGAGAATCCCCTTTCCTGGGCCTCCTGAGGCATCTTCCCTTCCCACAGCTCATGGAGCATCCCTCCTCCCCATGTGCCTTGGAGCTTCCAAGGCCCTGGCGTGGGCAGGAATTGCCGGGCAGGCTCTGGCTCAGCAGCTCCGGTGCCAAGCCCGGGGACCCGCAGGCAGGGCAGCTTTGGCCGGGCCCTCTGCCAGTGCTGGGACTGCAACGACAGCTTTGGATTCAGCAATCTGCAGACTTTGCCTTCCGGATGCCAGCCTCCCAGTACCTCCTGTGGATTTGCTTATGAGAGGGAAAATTTTGGAACTTTGGAGAGAGGGAGGGAGGGAGGAGGAGGGAGTTACCTGTTGGGATGGGCACTGTCTGCCTGGGGATGGAGATGGGGGTGGCAGGCAGCGTGACTCCAGGGTAGGTTGCAATTCCCTGGGGATGGAGATTGGATCTCTGCCCTGGAGATTTGATTTATTTCCCGGGGATTTGATTTATTTCCTGCATGGAAGGCATTGCCCAGCTGGGCTGAGTGTCTCTGCAGGCTCGGCTAGCAGCAGTGTCTGTAAGGAAAGGCCTTAAGTGAGAGATAACAGGGACCTGGGACCCGAAGGACTCTTTGCAGGCCGCGGGGGATGAAACAGCCACACACGGGTTTGCCGAGGCGGTGGCAGCCCGGCTGAGCACGGGCACACTCAACACACACGTGGCAGCAAGGGACAGCGGTGTCCCTGCCAGCCCGGGTGCAGCCCCCGGGGTGGGAGCCGGGCTGTCCCCGCTCTCCCTGTCCCTGGACCAGCAGAGGGCAACAGTGACCTTTGCAACCGCCTTGTCCCCAAAAAAATCACCCTCCCTGCACCTGGGAGGTGCATCCCGGCCGCGGGGGACGCGGGGGCCCCGGGCGGTGCCGTGGTCCTTTCCCAGGAACACGGCGTGTTCTCAGCATCGGCTGTGCAAGGTGCTGGCACCTGCAGGGGTGGCCCCATCGATGGAGTGACAGTTCCCACCCTGGAGCCCGTCCATGGGAAGGAATGGTCACTCCAAAGTGGGAATGATCGTCTCAGGGATGGCTCCGAGGTAGGACTCGTCACCTCGTCAATGAGCTTCGAGGTGGGGATGGTCATCCCATTCATGAGCTCCAATGTGGGCTATAAACCAGAGAGAGCTGCTCTGGGCCCTAATTTTGGGCTTGAGCGGGGCTTGGAATTGCCTCCAAGGGTGATGGGGTTACCAGCAGCAGAGCTGCTGTGTTTCCTAGCCTGTGAATTCTCCCCGTGGACACAACTGCAGGTACTGACCGCTCTAACACCGACAAAAAGTGCTCCGATGCTGCCTCGAAGCCCAAATAGCAACCTCGATGCTTTGGGAGCGAATGACTTCTGGGAAATGTGCCGGGACGGCCTGTGGGATGTGGATCTGCAGGAAGAGCCCTGGCAGGGGTGCTGGCGAAGGGCTGGAACGTGCGAGATGGGCACAGCCAGAGCCGGCTCGGCTGCAGCTTGGAGCGGGATGCGCGCTGAGGGACCTGAAAGCCAGACAAGACGTGAACCATCACCCCCCAATCCTCAGCGGCCGGCCCCGCTGCAATTAGCCTCCTGAACCAGCCAGCGGGCTGGAGCCGCAATTTTCCTTCTGCAATAGCTCTCTTTCTCTTCCCTCGACCCGCTCGGAGGTCACACCCGGAGCGGTCGTTAGCGCCGCATCGACCTCCCATTAACGCCCCGAGCTGCGGGGAGGGGCGGCCGGGCAGCCTCGGGGTGGGCGAGGAGGAGGAGAGGGGGGGGCCCTTCGATCTTCCCGCAGCCGTGGGAGTCGATCCATTTGCTGAAATGAATGGGAAATGCTTGAAAGGCTAAACCTCAAATGAGGTATTGACTATCTGCCGAGCCGGGCAAGCGCTACCTGCCGCAAGCTGAGCCCGGCGGGCAGCGCTCGGTGGGTGCGTGGGGCTGCTGGAGCTGCCGGCTGTGCCCAGGGGCTGCTGGCAATCCCAGCTCAGGGATGCTGGAGCAGGGATGACCTCGGGATGGGGTTTTCCAGTGCCCACTGGCTCGCCAGGGAGCCGGAGCATTCGGTGGGGCTGAGCTCCAAGGCGAGACAGTAGGGCTGAAATCCTGCCTGTCACGCTTGGGTTAATATTAAACCATTAAATGTGCTCAGCTCTTAATAGAGGGGCTGGTTGGAGTCTTAACCCTGTGTTCGCTGGCAGCTGCTGAGTGCCCGCCTCTCTTCTGCCAGGGATGGCAGTCCTGGCCCTGCTTTGCACGAGGTGTTTGCTCTGCAGGCTATTCTATTCTATTCTATTCTATTCTATTCTATTCTATTCTATTCTATTCTATTTTTGTTTTATTTTAATATTTAATTATTTTATTGTTTTATTGTTTTATTGTTTTATTTTATATTTTATTTTATTATATTATTATATTATTATATTATTATATTATTATATTATTTTATTATTATTTTATTATTATATTATATTATTTTATTTTATTATTTTATTTTAATTTTTATATTTTATTTCATTTCATTTCATTTCCCCCCCCTCCCTTCCAGACATTCTCCTGCCTCCTTCCCCGGTCCCAAACCCAAGGCCACCCCGCCAAATATGTTTTCAAAAGTCTATTCATTCAAAATCCCATGGTACTCCGCAAAAAAATGGTGTTTGAACAAACTCGAAATCATACTTTAAAGAAAACACAGCTGTTTAATTACAGCCTGCATGCAAAGCAGCCTCCGTCATGTGAGTGGAGGAGCTGGGTGCTGACTGTGTGTTTGGCCTCTGATCCCCTTTAATCTCTGCAGTCAAAGGATTTCGGTTTGATTTCCTTTTATTTCCCCACCCGCCTTGGAATCTGCAACCAATTTGTTGTTGTTGTTTGGGAAACAAACCCCAGGGAAAAGGTCTGGATCCGGCACAGCCGGGCTCGCACCGGCTCTTGCCGTGCCGCCTCCTGGTTACCCCAGCGCCAAGAAAAAAAAAAAAAATAATCTGTTTTCCCTTTGCCCATCCTGCTCTGCTTTTTTTGGCCTGTCTCTCTCCCGCCCCGAAGGAGCCGATGACTTTCGCATCTGCTGCTGCATCTGTTTTCCCCATCAGGTCCGAGTGTGCCGATAACTTCAGCTGGGAATGGGAAGCCAGCGCTGAGCCAGGGCTTGGGGTTAGGGGGGGAAAAAAAAACCTTTCTGCAAGAGTACCACGCTCCGGGAGGGATTGAGTGTGAAAAACAGGGGGGGCGTGTGGATGGTTGAGTGTTCCACTGGGGCTTGGAGTCCTCCAGAGGTGATAAATCCAACCTCGAATTTTAGGCAGTGAGAAGAAGATGGGGATGCCGGTTGCACTGCCTCCTTCCACATCGTATTTTTTTGGGATGGAGAGCTCGTTTTTTGTGGGTTTTTTTTTGGGGGGGGGTGGTTGGTGAGGGTAGCAGGCTGCTTGGCTGGTGAGGACACACAGATGTTGCTGCAGGCTGCAGCCCCGGGTTCATCCTGGTACAAATCCAGCGCTTCCAGGCTCTGCCTGAGGGGGATCCGACAGCAGCAGAGCAACAAGGCAAATAACCCCTGGCCCTGGATTAAAGCACAGAGCTCCAGGCAAGCCCTGCTTTGCATCACTGAGGGGTGCCTGGGGGGCTGTCCCCAAGCTGCAGTGGCAGGGGCTGTTGTCCCAGGGCCCCGCTGGCTGCGGACCAGGACCACCAAGGCGGCAGGATGAGCTCCCTCGGCTCCAGCAGTCAGTTGCTCATCCAGACAAGATGTGGGCAAGGTGGGAGAGTGAGTGTCCTCCTCGTGGTGCCTGGGGTCACCAGCTGTTGGGGACAGTGAGTTATGTCTCCTTGTGCTGTTTTGTTTCCCTGAGGTGACCCTGGGATAACTTTAGCCAAGCTTCACACAATCCCAGCCTTTCCCTGTGCCTCTCCTTGCCCCGCTGAGCTTTAATCCCGTGCCTCCAGGCCGGTCAGCCCCTGCCTGGACCCTGCACCCTCCAAGGGCTTCAAGCTGTGCTCAGCTCCAGTCTCCAGCTTTGATTCCCCCTTGGAGGCTGCACCAGCCTTTCATTCCTCTCTCCTCAGCCCGGTGCCTGTGCCATGAGCCTTTCCAGGCGAACATTAAAGCCTTTGTCTGGTTGGGAGTGCGGAGCAGACCATTTAGGAGGAATTAGTGGTTACATTGAAAGGGGAAAATAAGGGCTCCTGGGTTAAATGCGCTTTAAATGTCTTAATAATTGCAATTGGCCAACTCGTTCCTCCCCGGAGCCAAAAGCCTGTAATATGGGAAGCTTTTCTCTAATCAAGAGCAGCACCGATACCTTATGTAGGAAGCCACATAGGATGGAGGGAATTATTTCTCAGCGCTGCCTGTCCGTCATCCCCCAGCTCCCGGCCGGCCCCTCCGAGCCCGCCGGTCACCGGCACAGCCGGGATGCCTTTGGGATGCTTTTGGGATGCCTTTGGGGTGGTTTTGGGGTGCCTTTGGGGTGGCTGCGGGCCACCCCCGTCCCAGGTGCTCTGTCTGTGGGATTGCAGCCGCGCTCTCTGCTCCGAGCGAGGGTGGCCTTGCTTGTCCCAGTGCCACCTCCCACCCCCTCCCGGGTTGTCCCCCTGGCCGGGGAGCCCCGCGGAGCTGGCGGGCAGCCTGTCAGTGCCATCCAGGTGGCTGGCTGAGCCCCCGTGCAGACACAGCCCGGCTCCCTGGCTCCAGCCGCCGCACAACCACGTCATCCATCAGCGATGACAAGCTCCTTTTGCAAGGAGCCTTTGTTGGCACCCGGTGCCGAGCCAAGCAAAGGAGGGGGGGGGTGTGGGTTGGAAATCGGGCTCGCCGGCTTGCGGCAGACCTCCGAGGCGAGAGCATCGGCCCCGGCAAGGAGCAGCCCCCCTCCCTGCCAGCAGCCGGGGGGAGGGAGGTTAAAAGGTGCAGCTTGGAGGAGGTTAAAAGCAAAGCAGCTTTTAATTTATAACGTGGCCGAAAGAGAAATGGTAGCCAAAAAAGATAAAGATGCTGGAATAGCTGGAATTCTCCAGCCGCCGCGACTCCGAAGGGTAAAGCCACTGGAATGTGTGTGTGTGGCGGGTGGGGGTTCTGCTCTGTCCCCCTCGGGGTGTCCCCCGCGTCTCCTCTCCGAGAGGCAGGAGGGGTGGAGGCGGTGATGCCCGAGGGTGCCCTGGCACCCAGGCAGCTCTGTCAGGATTGGGACTGTGGGTGCAAGTCTGCCCCTGCTCCCAACCCCCGCCTCCCCCCGGCTGCTTTTGGAGCCGAATCGGACCTGCTGCCACCCCGCCCGAGGGAGGGCAGGCTCGGAGGTGCTCCCAGGGCAGGGCTGGGGGCCAAAGCGCCTCCGTGTTTGGGCTCAGGGCTTGGCTCGGGCTTTCTGAAGAAGCACAGCCGAAATTGAACGGCTGCCCGAGGAGGAGGCTGCTCCTGCCCTGAAAAGCAGAGTGAGCAGGGGCTGCCCACCCCCTCCCCCCCAGCCGGCACCCCTGGGTGCACCCCCGCTGGCAAGGTGGGTGGCAAAGAAGGGGTGCAAGCCGGAGGGGAGGTCTGCTCTTCCAGACGGGCCATAAGGCTGGGGCTGCGCTTTTGCGAGGTCTTTTGCAGCTCGGGTTTCTCAGATCTGGGTAACCTTCAAGCAAGACTGGCCTTTAGCACCTGGCTGCATCGCTCAGGGCTCGGGCCACCGGCCCGTGACGGGGACAAGCCCGCTCCCCATCTGCTCCCTTCCCTCTCCCCATCCACTCACAATAGCCCATTCACAAATCCATCCCGGCTCTCGGAAGAGAGGAGGAGGAGGAAGGAAAGAGCCATCAAGCCTTGCCTAGATGGGGAAACACCCCCCCAAAAAAACCAGCGGCAGTGCTCCATCCCCTCACTGCCACACTTGCAGGGATGGGGCAAAACTCATCCCAGCTCCAGGGGTGGAGCGCCTCTGTCGGGGAGGCTTGAGCTGGAGCTGGTGATGCCTGTGCCGCCTTCCCGTGCCGTGCCATCTGCTCCGTGCCGGGAAAGCCGGCTGGAGCTTTTGCTTTGGAGCCCAGGAGAGGACAGGCGCCCCCAGCACATCGGTGTGCCCGAGCAGCGCTGCCCCGAGCCGGGCGTGTCCTGGCTCCCTGCTGCAGAATCCATCGGTCTCCCCGGACCTGGCAGCGCCTCCAGCCCTGGCCCAGGGGGTGAAGGGGCTGCTGGAGCGCTGCAAAGTGCAGGGCCTGGCTGTGCATGGGCCCGGCAGCCCGCGGCAGAACAAGGTGTCCCTGTGTGGCTGGGGCAGACACCGCTCCGTGCCTGTGAGCGGCTCCAGCCGCCGGGAGCTGGGCTGGGTGTCCACACCCTGCGCCCTGGGCTGAGCCTCCTGCCCCGCTGCCTGCACGGATGGATGGATGCCCTGACCCAGTTATTGGCTCTTTGCTACTGCAAACTCCAGCCAGGCATGAAAACCAAGGCTGGGGCTGCCTGGATGGAGATGGGGGAACTTTTGGGGTTTGTTTTCCATACAGGGCTGGAGGCAGAGCCTTCCTAACCCCCTTTCCCAAACAGCACAAAACCAGCCAGGGCATCCCTGGGTGCTGTCAGCAGAGCCAGGCTGAGTTGCTGACACTTGTTTCAGCTCCCTGGTTTCTCTTTTCCATGGTTCATTTTCCTTCCCTTCATCTGGGAGATGGGACAAGAGGCTTCCTTGGTTTTTTTCCATGGTGTTTGTAACAGCAAATCTCGAGCCTGTGGTCGCTTAATGGGAACAGTGTTAAAGGAATGGAGTTTATTTGCTGCTGCATCCCTTCCCAATGGGATTGGAAGCAAAATCCAGGATAGGCAGCCAAATGATCCATGTTTTGTTTGTGTGGCAAGGGGCAGCAGCTCTTGGGATGGCACAATCCTGCTGTTGGGATGGAAAAGCCTGGGATGCTTCCCCTCTAGGGTGAGAAAATCCCATTTTCCAGTGTCTGCTGGGAAATCTGAGGAGACGATGTGTATTTCTCCTCCTTCTCTTCCACACTTGCACAGACACAGCTTCCAGCATCCCCGTGGCCAGAGAGGAGCCCCATCCCATCTCCCACCAAGAACCCAGCTGAGGTCTGCCTGGCTGCTTTTATCTCAGGCTTTCATACAAATAATATCATTACCAGGAGCTAATGGAACAAGAGTGCCCTGACTTCCCTGCTCCTTGCTGCACCTTCCTTATTTACTTTTAGAGTTATTCAGAGGGAAAACGAAGTAAAACCAGGGCTGAGCCTTCCCCCACCCCGCCCCTGCTGCATAATTAGTGCTACAGCAAACCCCTTAATGCCATCCCTGGAACAGGAACTGCTCCAGCCGCTGGCCTGGGAAACAAAAGGGATTTTTTTTTTTTTTTCCCCCCATGGCTTTATTGTTATGGGAATACCCAGTGCCCCGGCTCAAAGCCATGTCAGGCAGATGTTGTCAGCCTGAAAATCCCACCTCCCGAAATCCCATTCCTCTTGCTCCCACTCCTTCCTCTCACCACCATGGAGGGTTAGCCCTGGTGAGCGGGAGGAGGATGGAGCTCCTTCCTCCTGCATCATCCTCCACCGGAGCAGTCACCAGAGGGAATCTCTGTGGATAAGCCAGGGAAGTGGTGATGGGGAGGGTTGTTTTCCCTGCTAGAAGCTGCTTTGCTGCTGAAAAAGCTGCTCTGTTTTACCCAAGGTAAGTCCCACCCGAAGAGCTTCCCCGCAGCAAAGGCTCCAGCTGCTCCAAACCCAGCAGGTTCACCCAGGAGGGTTCCCCGTGGCCCAGCACGGGGAGTTATTTCATCATAAAATTAAAGCAGCTCCTCTCCCTGCTCTGCTTTCACCTCCAGACTCAGCAGACGCCGCTGAGCTTTTCCCAGCTTGTTAAGCTCAAGCCTAAGCTTTGAAATGGCAGCGCTGTCCCCGCGCTGGGACGCCGGGTAAAAACAGCGCCCGGGGGGGATGAAAGAGGATTTGCCATTTTTAGTTGAACCGCTTGGAAGTTCTGCTTTTTTGGCAAGTCATCAGGGCACTGCAAGGAGGGGCTGCTGCCGTGGTTCCCACCCCGTGTGGGCTCTTGGCTTCTTCGGTGTGGTGGAGACCTCATGAGCGTGGAGCTGCTTTAGCTAAAGAGAGCGGCTTTGCCAGGTGGGAGATGTGTTGTTTTGCAGCCTCTGTTAAATAATTTTTAACCTAGAAGCCATTAACAAGTAAAAAACTCTGCGGTACAGAGTGAGGCGATGCTGCTGCTGCTGCTGCTTTTCCATCACAGTGTGCCCAAGGGCTGCAGAAACCAGCTCAGAGGCTCCTCTCTCCTTATCAAACTCTGGTTTTCCAGTGGCTGGGTGTCAGGATGGCAGCAGGGAAAAATCTGCCTTCAGATCCCACTGGATTAGGACTCTGCAGCCTGAGATTCCCTCTTGTGCCCATGGTTTTTATCACCATCAGTGTCCCCACAGATGGTCTCGCTGTCCATATAACGGCCCAGGAGATATTTATTTGCTGGGAAAGGAATTAATCCACGGCTTTAATCCTGCTGAGCTTCCAGCTTTGCTGCTGCGGAGCTGTGAGGAGTTCCTCAGGTTAGCCCTGAGCTGTGTTCTGGGGGAAAAAAAAGGGAAGTAATTTTCTTCCCATGGGCTGGTTCTCCCTGCTTAATGCTTCCTCTGCAGCTCTCCCAGTCCCTCTCCATCCCATTGCCCAAGGCCTTATCCTTCTGCTCCTGCATTTCTGCACTTGGCTTCCCTGCAGGGAGGCAGCATTGGGCAGCAGGGCTGCTCCAGTCCCTCCTCCTCCTCCTCCTCCTCCTCCTCCTCCTCCTCCTCCTCCTCCTCCTCCTCCTCCTCCTCCTCCTCCTCCTCCTCCTTCTCCTCCATCACTTCTCTTCCTCTCTGGTGGTGCCTCCCCAGGCTGGGGTGCAGCAAGAAGAGTGGTTTGCACTGATCCATCTGCTGCCACGCTTGGATCTCCTTCCTGAGGGATTTGGGCTCCCTTTGAGCCTGGCAGTGTTCAGGAATCACTCTCTCCGTCTTTCATGCTGCCGAAGCTCACTCAGCTCCTGCTGGATGGCCCCAGGCCCTTCCCCAAAACCACCGAACGTGTTCAGCACCGGCCCCACAGCCCTCTCTGCTGTCCTCCAGCTGGATCAAGCCTTTATTCCCTCCCTCTGGAGCTGTTTCCAGCCTTCCCAACCCCGCTGACCTCTGCAGAGGCTGCGGCAGCCTCCGGCGCAGAGCTCTGCACCCTCCACCTCCCAGCCCGTGTCCCCTGCCACGCACCAGCCGGGGCATCTCCCTCTGAGCACGAATCCTGCTCAGCCCTTGGCAGATCCCCGTGCCAGGAGCCGTTAGTGGGAATGTCTTGGCTTGGCCAAGCTCCCTAATTCCAAGGTTTGCCTCCAACACGCCCGTGCTGGCGCCCAGCGCCGCGTCTGTGCTGCCGCGTGGGTGGTGGGGAGCAGGTTCAGATGGTTTCCCTTTATGGAGCTTTGGGAGGGGAGGGTGGGGGGGGGAAAGGTTTTCCTGGGGTTTTTTTCAGCCATAGAGATGCTGTTTCTTTTCCCTGGATGGAGCCTGGGATGTCCTGCTCTGGTGCAGGAGCAGGGGAGATCGGGGCAGAGAATTCCCTTTTTGCCAGGTCCCAGCTGGTGACAGCGGCCTGAGGTCACTGGAGTGGGGAGTGGGGGGAGCCTGGATCACATTTATCCAGGGAATTCTAAAACGTGGAGAGTTTTCCTACGCATCCCAGCCTCTCTCCATCGTGCTGCTGCCTTCCCCTCCCTCTCTCTGGGAACCCTGGCCCCAGGGGAATGTTGGGGGTTCCTCAAGCTGAACCCCTTTGTCCTGGCTGGGGTGAGGGGGCCTGGGCTGATATTTATAGGCACCATCCTAAAAAACCCCGTGGAGCGCCGGGGCTGGACCCGCGTGCTCCGGGACTTTCCCTCCCGCATTTGTCAGTGTCAGCAGGGCTAATTTCATAAATATGCTGGGAGCAGGGGTGGGGACTTCACCCAGACTTTACGTCAATGTAAACAGCCCTAATTGGTGCTGGAGCCTCATAATTCCAGGATTTCCCCCCCTCCTCGCCCGCGTGCATCGAGGAAACCGGCGGTGCCAAGGCGAAACGTGTTTTCATTCATAAATCCTGGGAGGGGGGAGCAGGGGCTCGCTGGCATTTTCATGCCTGGGGGGTGCTTTTTTTTTTTTTTTTTACATCCCCCTCTTCACCCTCCTCCATCTGACTTATCACTGGCTTAAAGCAGTGGCAGAAGCACGGAGTGTTTAATGGGGGAGTGCTGGGAAGAGAATAAAGCCATTTACTGCTCAAACGCTGCGCTGGAGGCTGCTGAGGGCCCCTGGGAGCCTTCATCCCTCTCACAGCCACTCACTTGATGGCCTCTGTGTGACTGGAACCACGTGAGCTCTGTCAGGGGGGGGCACAGCCACCTGCCTGCACCCCACCTGGGGGTTTCAGGGCTGGGACAGCTCCCGGGGGCTGTGGGATGGGGGTAGTGCAGGTCCTTGGGGTGGGCTGTGATCCCTGTTTTCTTGCTGGCCTGCAGCACCCGGAGGCTGTTTGTGTTTTAAAAGCCATCCTGTGCTGGGAAGCAGCTGGGAAGGGAGGGAGATGGGTGAGGGTGTCTAGCAGGGAGGCACAGAGGCCTCCAGCTCCTCCTGGGCAGCCCCCAGCCCAACATCCCCAGGAGGCAGCTGCCAATCACTCACTTGCACTACAGCTCTTTTCTTCCTATTAAATTAGGCTCCTAACAGAAGGAAAAAAAACCCAAAACCTTTGTAGCCCCTGGGGCAGGGTCCTGCCTCACTGCAGGCATCCCTGACCCACAGCTGGGTTGGCAGCCATGGGATGTGGCTTTTCTGGCTGCCCTGCTCAGCGGGGATGGGTGCGGGTGTGGATTTGGGGTCCCAGGAAGGGCAGCATCTCCCCTTCTTCTCCTTTCCAAACAGTGACTCAGTGGGTGCAGCACGGTGTGTGGGAGGCTTGTGGTCCCTTTTCTAGGCTGGGAAAAAGGAAACGACTGCTGGTGTCCAGACTTCAATCCTTCCCACCCACTCTTCCCCAAATCCAGGGGAAACCAGCCCTGGTGGCTGCGTTTGCTTCAGTCTGAGAGGGATGGCAAAGCCGTGCCACAGAGGTGGGGCCCAGGGGTCTGACCCCTCTGCCTGGGGACAGCACCAGGAGGGTGTGGGGACAGCTTCCAACCCCGGGAAGGCTGCTGTGGGTGCTGGATGTGCCTCGGTGGAGCCAGGGACTGCTGGTTACACTCTCACTGCACAGAGCTGGGCTCCATCCTCCCCAGGCAGCTCTGCTGTGAAAGGCAAGCCCGTTGATTTAAGCCACGTTTTAGCACCTCTGGGCTCCAATGCTGAAGGGAGAAGCTCAGGCAGGGCAGCGGGCAGGATCTGGGTGTCCCCCAGCAGGACAAGCTGCTCTGTTTGCCCCGGTGCCGGGCTCTGGGACGTGCTGGCCCCGGTGTCACCCTGCCCCCGGGCACACACACACACACACACACACACACACACACACAGAGCTCATCTCCGCCCTCAGCCCCCGGGGCTGACTTTGACAGATCGCAGATGTTTTCTTTGCGGCCCGGTCGGTGCGAGAGGAGCGGCTCCGTGTCCATCGGAAGCGCTGTAAATCACCGCCATGGGTTCCTCAGAAGGGCTTCCAGCCAGGCCCATAAACATCTTGCCTCAGGCCAACGTGACATCCACGGAGCTCCCCGGCCGTTCCCCCCCGGCCGGGCCGGCGTGCGGCTCGGCGGCTCTGTCCCATCCAGCTAGCACTCAGCAGCTGATAACTTTTTCCCCCCACTGCCTTTTCTTCCAAGAGTTGGGCTGTTCTTCAAGCTCTAAAAGCTCGGAAGGGCCTCCAGCCAAGAGTTTAAAGCCCAAGAAGAAGGTTTTGTGAGCTGGGCGGTTTAAGCAGTTCCAGAGCACGTGCTCCAGGACCCCCAGCATGGGTCAGGTCCCCCCAGGCAGGAGCTCAGTCCCTCCCCAGTCCTCTGGTGACTCTGGAAAAGGAAATTTATTTCTACTGGCCACAGCAACTCCTACTTCTTTGGGGAAGCGGTTAAAAAAAAAAAAAAAAACAACAACCCAAGAAACCTTTGAGCACAATTAAATTTTTTAAACCCTAGTCATCCCCTCTGTTCTCCAGTGATTTCCCACCGGCAGGGTTAGGAAATCATGTTTTACATCATTTTGGCTGCTGACCCCTGTGAGAGTTGCTGGATTTCAGAGAGGAGCTGGAAAGGATCTTCTGAGCTCACCTCAGGCCGGGCAGAAGGAGCTGTTTCATAAAGAGGTATAGTCAGCAGTTTGATCTAAAGAAGATAGCATGGAAAAAAAAAAAAATCCTGAGTGATGGATACTCTGGTTGCATGGTGGAATATCAAGTCTTCTGTGAGGGAAGAGGTTTCCTGTGAGCACTGCTCCTCTGTGTTGCTGGGTCCTTTGGGACCTGCAGGGAAGGGTTGGCCTCCCAAAAAAGTTTATAGTGGATGTGGTCTGACGTGGAAAAGTACAAACAAGGGATTCCAATTTAAAGCTGTCAGTATTTAATCACTGCACACGGTCAGTGTTTCATGTGGGGGTCGCAGCACCCTCGGCAGGGTGGCCAGGGTCACAGGGGACGTGGTGGGACCATCATGAGAGCGGGAGAGTTTTCCAGTCCCTTCTTCTGCTGCTCTCAGCAAGGTCTGGCTGGGATGTTATCCTGGCTCCCCGTGGGTATTTCCATATGGGTGGCTGCCTGGCATGAGCCTCTGGCACAGCAGAGCTGCCTGTCCTGGGAATGCTCCCGAGAGCCACAGCTTGGCCTGGGGACAGGTCCCTGCTGCCGTTTGCAGGCAGGATCCTGGCTTTGATGCCCTGTCCCTGTCACCTCCAGCTTTTCCCTGGAGCCTGGAGGATCTGAGGGCAGCTCCGTGCCGGCAGCAGCATCCTCACTGTGCCATCCCACTGCAGCCCACCGCGGCGGTGCAGGTGAGCTGCTGGCGCCGGCACAAGCCGGGAGCTGCTCCCCCACCTCCTGCCCTCCCCTCCCTCCCTTCCCCCGCGGAGCGTTTGGACAAATAAAGTTCGGAAAAAAAAAAAAAAAAAAAAAATCCGAGCTGGAGCTGCTGACTCCTTGTGCAAGCGGTTTAAAATAGGCCACGCTGTTCCAGGCTGGCGGCAGCCAGCTGGCCCCGCGGCCTCCCCGCTGGAAAACAACCGGGAACAATAACACGGGAGCCCCCGCGCCCAGCCTGCCACCGCGGCGCGGGGACGTGACCCGCTGCCACCCCGGCCTGCCTGGCCCCCACATCGGCCTGAGGGACCCCGGGGACATCCCGGGGCTGGCAGGAGCAGGAGGGCAACTTGGGGGACGTTTCCCTTTGCCGCGCAGGTGGGATGGCAGAGGAGGGATCAGCTCCGGGAGGCTGGGATGCGCCAAGGAGCATCGCCGGTGACATCTGCCCGGGCTGCTCCGGCTGCGCCCGTGTCTCTGTGCCCCAGCGGGGTCCTGGGCAATCCCCCCGCTGCTCCCATTGTGTTTCTGGATTTTGAAGACAAAAGCGGCGGGGCTGGCCGGGAGCCCGGCGGGAAGTGGCCCCAGGTGGGCTGGACAAGGTGCCGGGGGGCAGGCCCACGTCCCCCCGGGGGCTGGCTGGTGCCTGAGCCCGCGGTGCCTTTTCCGTGCTCGGCGGTCCTTCGGGGACAGGAAGGGCTGCATTGTAAGATGGCCTTCCAGGATTTCCTCCAGCAGCCCTTGGGGCAGGATGCGGCCGTGCACCAGCTTCCAGGGGAACCTGCAGGGATGCTGGGGTGTCCTGGGGACTCTCCACAGCTCCTCTCCAAGCCAGCCCCTGGGCAAGCCCAGGTGGTGTGGTCCCGGTAATCCCAGGATTGGGTAATGGCCCAGGGGAGGAGCTGAGAACCCAACAAGGACATGAGAGCCCCATCAGCTGTGAAGAGATCTGGCTCACCCAACAGGCCCCTTCACCACCCTGGCCCCCCCCAAAAAGCGTGTGAGGAAAGCACTGGGATCCCAGTGCAGGTGGGTTAGCTCAAAGATGATCCCTGGCAGTCTCGTGGAATGATGTGGCAGTGAGCTGAACACAGAGCAGGAGGAGCAGAGTCCCCTGAGGGAGATCCTGAGCCACAGGTGTGGTGATGCAGCTTGTGAGGGTGTGAGCAGTGTCCCTGGGCTCCCAGGGGTCCAGGGATGTCACCCCATCCCAAACCTGCCTGCACCCCCGGTGAGACTGCCCCTGCTTTGCTCTCCTGTCCCTGAACCGCCCTGCTGGCATCTGCTTTGCTTCCCTTGGTCACAGTGCTTGGATCATTTTGGATCTTCCTTCCAATGTGGTCTGGGAAAGCGGGAGAGCAAAGGATCCATCCACAGGGGCAGAGTAGTTGCTGTCTGCTCCAGCAGCACATCAACCCTGCCTTGGGGCATCAACCCAAGGGGTGCAGCTGCCTCCCTGTCACTGTCACTGCCACGAGGGACATCAGCACTGCCCCTCGCCCCGCTGATGGCCATTCCTTGTTGCAAGGTTGCGTGCAGCTTGCCTCAGAGAGCTCTGCACCTTGGCTGGGGGGGAGGAGGAGGAGGAGGATTTGGCAGCTGGGAGCAGGAGGATTAGCAGAGATTTGTTGGATCTCAAGGAGAGATGTGCCAAGTTTTATCTGTCAGAGCAGGAGTCCTGCAGGCAGGGGACCCCCGAGGACGCTGCGTGTGCTGGATGCAGCACCCAGGGCTGGCTGAGGGGATTTGGGGCTTTCTGGGTGGGGAATCCCACGGGCCAGTGCTGGAGGGAGATGCCAGGGAGACAGATTTTGGTTTGGAATAACCACAGGCTCCAGGGTGTCCTGGAGGATGGGGCAGCGTGAGGTGGAGCAAACACTCCTTGAGGTGTGTGCAGGTTAAAACCAGCTTGGGTTTAAACCAAGCCCATGCAGTGCTGGTCCCAAAATGCCCTCGGGATGCAGATCCCTGCTGCTGGGAAGCAAGGAAGGGGGTGAGCTGGTGCCCGGGGCACGGGGAGCCTGCAACATCTTGTGTAACAAGGAGCGAGCATCAAAGGGAAATGCCTGAGCCAAGCAATAACCCATGCTAACAACAGAAAAAAAAAAAAAAAACCAACAAAAAAAACCAACAAAAAACCCAACCCTCTCCCCTTTCATTTCCCTCCCTCCCCTCTTGACCTTGAAGAATGCTGGAAGGTGTCATGTCATCAGCATTTCCCAGCCGCTGGGAGCTTGGGGTGGGGTGGGGGGGGTGGTGAGGGGGGTGGGATTTTTTTCTTCCTTCGGGGCACCCTGCCAAGAATAACAGCCGACTCCAGCAGGTCGGCACAGGAAGGGAACGGCTGGAACCTGATTTGCAGTCAGACGCTCGGAGAGCCAGAATGCGTTTTATTGAAGAGGTCTCCGAGGAGGCATAAACCCTTCCCCCCCCACCGAAAAAAAAAAAAAAAAAAAAAAGGGAAAAGAAAAGAAAAAAAAAAGCCTTTCCGATGAAGCTGTGGTTTTTATATGCGTTTTTAAAAGTCTTTAAGATAAATTTGCTTTTTTGGGGTCGTGCTGCTGGTGTTGATTTAGGGCAGCAGCAGGAACGGGGAGGAATGGGGTGCACCCTGATGCGAGGCTGCGTGGAATCACTTGGATGAAGGGATTTATTTTCCTGGTGGGGTCAGGCTTCATCTCTGCTGCCTCCAGCGGGGCCAGCGCATCCCTTGGGATGGATGTGCTTAGCAGAGGTCAGAGAGAGACACAGGCACGATTCCTCCCAGGAATGGGGGTGTTGTTTGCCCGGGAGACAACCTGGGCACAGGTCAAGAGGTCCAGTGTCCCCATCGTGACCAGTGCTCCTGTGTCCCACAGTGTGGGAGGTGTGGGGGGAACTGCTGGGCACTGAGAGAGTCTGGGAGGGGAAAATCCCAGCTGGAAACCCGGGTTTGGTCAGGGAAGGGATTGGCAGGACACAGGGATGCACCTCAACTGGACAGACCGGACAGGAGCTGGCAAAGGAGGAGATGCTTGGCCCACATGGAGTCTCTGGGGCTCTGGGGGCTGGTGGTGCCTCTCAACAGGCACGTGGGGAGCAGGGCTTGGAGCAGGGAGGCTGGAGGGGATGGGAATTTGGGAGGTCTGGGCTCACATTCCTGCAGATTCCTTGCCTCAGTTTCCCCAGCTGCAGTCAGTGCCCACAGGGATGTGTCCATCACGGCTGATGGGTTCCAGTGCCACGTGGGGAGGGTGACAGAGGTGAGTGCCTGTTTCACCTGGATGGTGGCACCTTTCCTGGGCATCTCTGCTTGCCGTGGTGGGGCTGGACCCTGCACGAGCTGCTCTGCCTTCTGCATGGCCACGGATTTCTGTCCCGTTATTGCCAACAAAAATCTTCCCAGCACAGGAGCTTCTCTTCTCACCCTTTGGCTACACAAGGGGACACTGATTCCTGATCTGTCCCACTGATCCCTGATCCGTCCCATTGATTCCTGATCTGTCCCATTGATCCCTGATCCATCCCATTGATTCCTGATCTATCCCATTGATCCCTGATCCATCCCATTGATTCCTGATCTGTCCCATTGATCTCTGATCCATCCCATTGATTCCTGATCTATCCCATTGATTCCTGATCCATCCCATTGATCCCTGATCCATCCCAACCTGCCTGTACCAGCCTGCCTTCACAAAAGAACAAAACCAAACCCCGTCCATTGCTTGGGCCACCCCAAGGCACAGGAGGACCTCCCAAACAAGCTCTTCCACCAGTTCTTAGAGGGCAGACACTGGAGGCAGCCCTTGATCTCCAGCTCTGAACCTGCTGAGCTGCCAGCCCTCGTTCCTCTGATCTCATCCCCCAGCTCGCTAAATCCAGCAGGACACTCCCCCCGAGGAGCACAGACTGGGCTGGGGTTGTTTGCAGAGCTCCATCCTTGGGAACATCTGGTACCTCTGGCTCGTCCCAGCTCCAGTTGGCTTTGTGGGAGCAGCATCCGTGGGTGGTCACACCCTGCTGAGCCACCCCGGGGTGCCACAGGCTTGGTGACAACCATCCCTGGGCTCTGAGGGTGTGGCTGTGCTGGCAGCTCGGCTCCTCCTGGCACCTCCCCGTGCCGGCAGCAGGGAGCAGTGGGGAGGAGAGAGACCCAAGGATGCTGTGCAGCCCTGCAGCTCCCCAGCTCCCTCCTAATTCCTTTCCCAGCTGCTTTGCCTCATCGCCATGACCAGGCTGTAACCGGAGCAGGTCAGCCTTTTGCTGATGGAATGTTTTTTCCATCGGGGAAATACCGATTTCTGTGGGAACATCTCAATTTTGACCAAAGCTCTTCTGTCATTTTTGGGGGGGTTGGGGGAGGGAGAATGCTCGAAAACCAGGTTTTTCCAGAGGTTTGCCTCCTGCCATTGCTTTTGGGATGGGCGCAGAGGGTGGTTGTGGCACAGGAAAGGTGGGAGTGGAAGGTGATGTGGGAATAAAACCATGGCTAAGGACAGACCACGGTGCCCTTCAAAAACAGTAATTTTAGTAAAATAGTGAATAGTAAAAATAGAATATTTTTGAAAAAGTCAAAACGAGGTGAACTGGTAGATTATCCTCAGAAATACTTTCCCTCTGGATTTTGGAGTGAGATTTGGGCTCTGTCCATCTCTTCCTCTGCTTGATTCGTCTTTTCCCGATTGGTGTTACTTGAGCATCCCCTACACCCACTGGGGTTTGACATCCCGGCAGGAAGGAGAGGCAATGCCAAGGGGGATTTTCAGCTGGGCAGGAGCTGTAAGCTCCACCTGCCTCCCAGGGGGATGAGGGTGCTTGGGTCCAGCCCCGGCTCCAGCCCCGGCTCCAGCCCCGGCTCCCGCGGCTGCCCTGCGGGGCAGATCCATCCCTGACTGCTGAATAACGGGGCTGGGAATAGAAAGCTGAAACCAGAGACCGCGTCTTCCCGTTGCATCTTTGGAGTCATGTGAGAGGTTCCTTCCCTCCCATCCCACTCGGCAGCGGCCAGGGCTTGCCTAGAAATAGCTCCTGGCACTGACACGGGGCAGGAGCCGGACCCCGCCCCGCCCCGGGGAGCCGATGCCATGCACGGCCCCGCTGCTGCGGCTCCCTGCAGCAGGGCCTGGAGGCCAAGCAGGAACACGGCAGGCTTGGAAAACCCTCGGAGCTTGAAAAACACTTTGTGCTGCCCACGGGGGGATGCCAAGTTGCTGGGAAGGGTTTGTGCTCTGGAAAGACGCAGCGTGCTGAGTCCCTGCTCGGTGCCAGCACCCAAGGGCACTGCAGGGGTCCGGCTGCTGCCCCCGGATTTTTACTGCTCTGCAAACTGTTATTACTTGCAGTGACAAACCTTTTCTTCTCTTTTCCACCCCCCCCTCTCCCCTCTCCTCTCTCCTCTCCACCCTTTTTTAATAGCAGCCTCTAACAGCCACACTCATTCTTCTTTGTTGACACGGCCCTTTGGCATCAGCACTTGGCATTTGCGGAGCTGCTCGCCCTGGAAAAGGAAAAGAAGAAGAAGAAAAAAAAAAAACCTCTTAAAAAAAATAATAAAACCTTATGAAAAATCCCCACAAGCAGCAACTGGGCCCTTGTGCCTCGCAGGGGATGTGGCTCCCTGCTGCCTCACAGGGAGGGAGTGGGGGCCTGGTCCCAGTGGGGTGAGCGGGAGGAGCAGCACAAGGTCAACACTGGGTGCCCACGGAGGGATTTGGGGCATGGACTGAGAGTGCTGGGTCATCCCCTGATATCCATGGACTCACAGGGTGCTCCTGGTTGGACTCAGCCACTGTGACCACCCTGACAGGCACCCAATGTGTGTCCCCAGGTGGCTTTGCCCTCCGGCTGTCGCAGGAGCAGCGGTTTCTCTGCCGCAGCCCGTCCGGAAGCACCCAGCAGGGCAGAGAGGCTCAGAGTGTCCCCACAGAGCTGTGGTGACAGTCAGTGGTCCCCTCCTTTCCCCAGAGTCACCTTCCTCCATCCTGCCTGGTGGGGCCCATCCCAGCAGCATCCTTCCCTCCTTGCCTGCAGCCTCGCTCAGGCCGCGGCTGTGACTGCAGCAGGGGATGGCCGTGTCCCCTTCCCCTCCAGCCGTGTCACAGCTCCCCTCTCACCTGTGCACAGCTTTCCTCGGGTCATTGTTTTTTGATTCCAGGCTCCCCGCTGTGCAGAGGCAGATGTTCCTGCTCGCACCAGCTGGGATCTTGGCCGGGAGCATCCTCGACTCACCTGCAGGAAGGGCTGGGGGAAAAACAGTTTGCGAGCAGGAGAAAAACTGCCCGGGCTTTTCCAGCGAAAGGAATGGCGAGAAAATCGATGGAGGCAGTCCAGAAGTTCAAAAAAAAAAGGTTGAAGCAGAAGATAAGGGACATATCCTGACTATCTCCATGAACCAGCCCTATCTCTCCCATCTGAAAAATCAGCACCGAGTGCAGAGATCAGTATTTAAAAAAAAAAAAAGGAAATAAAAGCCTGCCGGGGCAAATGCAGCTGTTGAGTGCAGAGTTCAAGGTCGCTGAACCCCAGGCCAGTGTCCCAGCGTCCCGTGGCAGCCACTCTTCACTCCGGGCAGGTGACACTGTGGAGCTCAGACTGGCCTCCCCGTGCCTCAGTTTCCCCAGATGGCGCAGCAAGAAGATCGTCACCCACGTGGTGGTGGCATTTAGATGTCCCTGCTGGATTTTGAGCAGGGATGATGACAGGGCTGGGCTGCCCTTCCCAGTGCCCTTCCCAGCCTGGCTTTGCTCTCCAGCAGGATGCCAGCAGCCCACGGGCCGAGGTGGGAGCCCGGACAGGCGCCGTGGAGGCAGCGGCTGTTCTGCCTCCCCGGCAGAATTGGGAATTGCCTCCTTGGAGAAATATTCCCTTTTCAAACACCAGACCCTGCCGAGGATTATCCAGAGGGGGCGGCCGGGGCAGCAGTCACGCTGTCTGGAAGGCACTGTGTTGTTTGAAATGCTCTTTAAGGCACTTGATGACTCACAGCAACAGCTGGAAGGAATAAGCGGTTGGTAATTTCCATATTAACCTCCCGCTCCCAGGGATGTGGGATCTGCAGCACGTGCCTGCTCCCAGGGGTGCCAGGGAATGGGTGCTGCTGGGCCCCACCCCCGTCCTGCAGGGCCCCAAGGGCAAAAGGGACTGGGATAGAAACTGGGATAGGGATAGGGATAGGGACAGAGATGGGGATGAGGATAAGGATAGGGATGGGGAAGGAGATAGGGATAGAATGGAAATGGGGATCCAGATGAGGATGAGGATAAGGATGAGATGGGACAGAAATGGAAGAAGAAAGGGGTATAAGGATAAGGATGGCAATAGGGACGGGCACAGGAATGGAAACAGGAATGGGGATGGTGATAAGAATGAGAGTAAGAATGAGAATAATGAAAAGGTTGGGGCTGGCAGTGGGGATGGGTGGAGGAATTGAGGCAGGAACGGGGATGGAAATGAGGATGGGGTCAGGAATGGGAATGGGGATAAGGATGGGGATAGGGATGGACCCAGCACCCTGCAGGCTGCTCATGCATCCATCCTAAATCCCTGCCCTACACAAACCAGGGGAGCCCCTGCTGCCCCACCAGGCCGATCACAGCACACCTTGCACAACCGCTGCTGAGTCCCGATGCAAGACAGGGCCCGTCCCCTGCCTTGTAAGGGACATCTGTCCCCGGGGCTTGTCTTTGAGCGAGGGGACAGCTCTGCAAGGTACAGCGGGACATCGGCCATCCAGAGCCAGCCAGGAGCCGCCCTCCCCTGCCCGTCCCGCTGTGCTGACAGCGCCGGGCTCGGAGGAGCTCGGAGACCTGGCTGTCACCACCCCCAGCCCCGGGGTGGCTGTGGAAGGCCAGCTCTGGCAAGGAGGGCTGAGCGCCGGCGGGAGCCGCGCTGGAAAATCCTGCGCTAGGCTCGCCTTGATCCCTGCGCGCCCCGGGGGACGCGTTTGCCGCCAGGGCATATGTTTTCAGTTCTTACCGAGGCCGACTTGAGAAATTTTCTCTCCCTCCCAGCTTCTCTCTGTTGCAAACAGCAACCGCAGGGCCGGGGCGGCACAGGATGATAAATGAGCTGCTCTGTCCCGGGTGCAGCCAAGGCCCGGGAAGCCGCTCCGAGGCCGCGTCCCAGCGGGGCGCGGGGGGGAACGGGGGAGCCGGGGGCGCCTCCGGAGAGGGGCTCGGAGGGTTGGTGTTTCAGGGCAGGCTGGGGAAGGGGGTTTGGCCCCCGCGGACTTTGAATACAGCGCGTTGTTTTTCTCGCCCATCTGCGGAGCAGGCGGGCGAGAGAGCATCTGTCGGCTGCGCTCGAAGGGTGGGCTGAGCTGGTGGCCGCAGCTCCCGGGGGAACTCCAGCTGGGCAGCTGGGGTGAGGCATTCCCAGATCCGGTGCTGCCGCCCCGGGGGTCAGGGATCCCATCCGGCCCGGTGGCCCCTTTCCATCCGGGAAAAGGGGTGACACCGAGAGGCCGTGTGGGTCTTTAAAGAGCGGCTGAGTCACGTCCAGCCCGACCCGCGGCGTTCCCAATGCCCTCGGCGCATGGAGCAGCCACCGCATCAGCCCTATAAATAAATAAAATATAACGAGGCCCTGCTGTCTTCTGGAAACCCCTGAAAAAGCCCCGTGGAGCCAGTTCTCTCCAAGGTATCGTGTTCCCGCTTTGTGCGTTGCCTCCCACCCCCTGCTCCTTTACTACCGGAGCCATCTGCGTGGAAACTGGATCCGGGTCCCTGAAGAGCCCTCCTGGCCCTGCCCGCGCTCCAGCTGATGTCACACAATCTGCTTGATCCCAGGGACAGTTGCTTGGGGAGCACCGGACGCTGTCACCCTGCAATCCGGGTGGGAGGTGACACGAAGGGTTGGTCAGCCCGAGGGGGACCCAGGCGGGAGGGACAATGTGGCTGCTGTGCCTCACCTGGGTGTGCCGGCACGTGGTTCATCCTCCTATCCCTCTGTCCCTGTGTCCTATCCAGCCACTGACCTTGCCCTCTTTGGGTGTCATTCTGCACCCTCCAAGCTCAGGGAGATTTGCAAGGACAGCACCTGGGATATTGCAGAGACTTGCCATGAACTCGAACTCCACAGCGCTGCCGGGAGCAGCCTTCCTCCTAAAAATGACTGTTTGAAAAAAAAATAAAAAAATCCCCCTTTCAGCTCCTAATATATTTATTTAATCGGGAGAGCCGTGCCGAGCCGGTGGGCACGCTGAGGAGAGCCGCTTGGGTGGTTAATCAGTCAGGTTTAATTGAGGCTGGCCCTGGGTGCAGTTTGCGCTTCCGCGGTGCCTATTGTCCAAGGACAGCAAAGTGCTTTCCAAGCACTAAATCTTATCGCGGGCTGCGAGGCAGGTAAGGATACACCGGGATTATTGCATGCGCCGCTGAAACGCCGCCAGCTCCGGCTGGGAACACATCAGCTATTTACCCGTGAGTGGCAAAGCCATGCAGCATTTTAGGACCCGAGCGGGAAATAGAATCTGGTATTGAACTGGAACAGCGGCAGTAGTTTTAAAACGGGAAATAAATTACCGGGGGGTGCTCGGGACACCGAGTTAATGGCTGGAAAGGGCAGGAAAGGGCCGCTGCTTTCGGTGGGATCCGTCCTGCCGCCGCGACGCGGGGCACGGTGCCTTTGGGGAGTGGGAGCCGCACAAAGCGCCGGGGGGGGGTCAGGGGGGCGGCGGGCGGGACAGCGGTGACGGGGGCGGAGGGGACAGCGCCCTGCGTGGGGGCTGGCGCGGGGATCCCCGCGTGGGGCCGCTCACCGATCCCCTCGGGGGGGGGGGGCGAGGAGGTGGCTTTGAAAATCCCCGCGTCCCTCCCCCGTGGGGTCCGGCCGCTGCGCTCCGCGCCGGGCTGGCGGCGGGCGGGGGGTGGCAGCGGCTCGTTCCTCCCTCCGGGCCCCCCCGGGGCGGGCAGGTCGTGGCGGGGGGGGGGGGGGGGGGGCCGGGGAGGAGCCGGGCCGGGGGCGCCGGGGCCGGGAGGCGGCCGGCAGCCGCCCTTCCTCCGCGCCGCCGGCGGGACCCAAACTTTCGCACCGAACTTTTTTATCCCGGGTTTATTTTTGTTGCTGTTCGTTGGATATTTTCTTGCCGTTGGGAGCCTTTTTTTTTTTTTTTTTTTTTTTTGGTTGTTGCCGTTGCTTTATTATAATTATTTTTTTTTTTTTTTCTTTCCCTTCTCGCTGCCTTCCCCCGGCGGGAGGAGGCGGGCGGAGGGGTGGCGGGGGGGGGGGGGGAGCGCTCCGCAAACCCGCCCCCCGAGCCTGCGTGTCCGGCGGAGCCGCGGGATGAGCCGGGGGCGGCGATGAGCTCTGCGGGGCCGGGGGCGGCGGCGGGGCCGGGGGCAGCGGCGGCGCCGCTCTCCCGCAAGCAGCGGCTGATGGCCGCGCTGGCGGCCGGCGAGGCGGCGGCGGCGGCGGCGGCGGCGGCGACGGGAGGTGGGGGCGGCCCCGGGGCAGCGCAACCCCCGGCGCCTCCGCTCTGCTGCTTCATCTGCGGCGGCGGCATCAGCCGCGGCAAAGAGCTCAAGCTTCAAGTACGACCCCCCCGCGACCACCGGCCCTTCTTCCCCTTCCTGCAGCACCAGGAGCCGGCGCCCGGCGCCCGCGCCGTCTCGGCGGAGGGCTGCGCCCTGGTCTGCGCTGTCTGCCGCTGCTTCCTGGGCGAGCAGTGGGACTCCTTCGAGCGCAGCCGCACGCCGGTGGAGAAGCGCATGTACTGGCTCAAGCGGCCCCATCAGTGCGAGGCGGCGGCGGCGGCGGCGGCGGCGGCGGCGGGGGGAGCCGGGCTGCGCCGGGGGGCCGCGGGCTGGGACCCCGCCGCGCCGCCGCGCCGCGCCGCCGGCCACCCGGAGGAGGAGGAGGAGGAAGAGGAGGAGGAGGAGGAAGGGCCGGCAGCCGGTTCCGAGCTCTCCGAGCTCTCCGACGCCGAACCCCTCTCGGAGCCCGAGGGGGCGGGCGGTGCGGCGAGGGCCCCCCCGGCGGCGGGGAGCGAGCGGGGGCCCCCCTGCTGCTCCTCGGACAGCGAGATCAACATCACCAGCGAGGAAGAGGAGGAGGAGGAGGAAGGCAGCCAGCGGCCCGCTTGGGCACCGGGCACCGCCTGCTACATCTGCGGCAGCCCCTTGGCAGCCGGCGCCCAGCACCGCGTCCACGTGCAGAAGCAGGAGAAGACCTCGCCGGGACCTTTCTTCCCCTTCCTGTGGCTGCACAGCCCCCCGCCGGGCGCCCAGCCGCTGTCCCCCACCGGCAGCACCCTGGTGTGTCCCTGCTGCTTCGCCTCCCTCATGCAGCAGTGGCAAAGCTTCGAGCTGGCCAACGTGCCCGTGCTGCAGCGGCTCTACGTGGTGCCCCTCAGCGCCGGGGCCATGCCCGCCAAGGGCCGCCGAGGGATGAAGGAAGACGGGACGGGCATCCCGCCGGTGCCCGAGGCTTGCTACCTCTGCGGGGAGGAGTGCGGCAAGGAGGCGAGGCCGGTGGCGGCCAAAATCACCAACGGCAACGCGAAGAGCACGATGCATTTCCCCTTCCTCAGCCTCCTGCCCTGCCCGCCCGGCGCCAAGGGGCTGAACAAGCACTGGGAGGTCAGCAGCTGCCGCAAGTGCTTCGGGGTGCTGCAGGACCTGTGGGCCATGTACAGGGCCTGTCACAACGAGGAGCTCATCTCCTCCGTGCAGAGTTTCCTGGGGAGGTACCACCAGGTCTTCTCCGCCGGTGACCTCTCCGGCCACCCCGCCGTCATCAAGCCCGGTCCCACCTCCGTCTGCTACATCTGCGGGGCCGAGCTGGGAGCTGGCAAAGAGTTCCAGCTCAACGTCAACCCTCCGGGGCGATTCGGGGAGAAGGAGCCCTTTTTCCCCTTCTTGACGGTCTACCCGCCCGCCCCGCGGGCCAGACCGGCCGACTCCACCGGGCTGGTGGCCACCTGCATCCTGTGCTACCACGACCTGCTGGGCCAGTGGCTGCAGCACGAGGGCAGGAACTCCCACCACCCCAGCAGCGCCTGGTCCCGGCAGTACAAGGTGGAGACCTTCGTCTGCTTCTTCTGCCGGCAGGAGAAGAAGCGGTGCCTTGGATTAAAAGCCGTTCAGGTGGCCAGGCTGCCCGTCTTCCTCTACACCCTGCGCGTGGCCAACAGCCTGCTGGTGGACGACGGCAAGCAGCTGACCATCGGCGCCTGTGCCGAGTGCGGGGCCGTGGTCCTGGCTGGCAAGAGCATGACCCCGCCAGAGCTGCTGGCAGTGGCACCCTCGTCTCTCCTCCCCAAGGTAAGGCAGCTTGGCCCGGACCCCCCGTCCCTCCTTCCCCAGAGCTTCCCACCTCTGGAATCCGGGAGGAGTTGGAGCAGTGACATAGATGGATGCTCTTCTTTTGGGTCTGGTTCTTTTGGGGGCGTGTGCTAATGGATGGGGTGCCTTTGGCAATGAACTTTTTGGAGCTGTCAAGCTGCGAAGGAGCAGATAAAAACCCTTCCAGGAGGTGGGAAGAGCCAAGACCTGCCCCGTTCCAGAAGTGTCCGTGTTGTTGGCAGCTTCTCATGTGGGAGGTGGGAGCCAGGACAGGGGAAATCCCAGTCCTGTCCTGCTTGCCATCGAGAGTGCTCAGAGGTGCCAGAAGGGTGGGAGGGCTGCCTGGCCTGCCCTCTGTGGCGGGAGCATCCTTGGGAAGCTGGAAGGAGCTCATGGGCTCTGTAGGAAACTTCCCAACTTACCCTCAGTTTTACAAGGTGCCTTGATGAAGGGATTTCCCTTGGAGAAGCTCCAGTTCTTCCCTCAGCTTATGGGTGAACACAGGGCTGGGTACCCCCCACCCATGTGCTGCTCTGGTTTTCCTGCAGTGGGGGCTCCCCAAAAACCCTGCAACCCTGAAGGTTGTCACGGGTGTCATTGCCCAGGTGCTGCCAGATTCCCCAGTTGCACCTTTCTGTGGCTCCCCCTGGGGTTGCACAGGATGCTTTAGGGGCATCACCTCAAAAGCACATGGCAGAGCAAAAAGTTCATTCCTCCCAAGCTTGTCTCTCTCACGGGATGGGCAGATAACAGCTTTTTACCCCCAAATTTCCAGCTTGTGGGAGCCCTCCGGAGCCAGCGCTCTGTATCACCAAACCAGGCCCCAGGCTGGGCTCTGTCAAATGCCAACATCCCGAATCCCTGAGGTCACTTTCAAAGCCTTTCGGCTCCATCCACAGCCAGAACCCTGCAGCTCTCTGAGGCACTGGCATTTTCTTTAGAAATGTAAACCAGTCCTTCCAAGACAGCGCTCCTTTTCTCTCCCGTCGCTCTCCCTTGGCTGCTTACAAATGTAATTTCCCCTTCAGCTGTGCTGGCTCCTGAACTGGGAGGGGGGGGACACTGCTTGGAAAGCCACCAGGCAGGAGCTGCATTCACCTGGAGGGTGCCAGGATGGCATGGGAGATTGGGTTGGCACCGGTGCTGGGAATCCTCTGGGAGCTGTTGCTTTTTGGGGGGGTTCCCCCCAGGGTCTGTCAGCCTGAGCTGGGTGGTCCTGACGTAGTTCTGGGTCATTTGTGGATGCAGGTGGTTTATGTTCATGGTTGCTGGGTGGGTCGTGGTGCCCACGTGGCCACGGGTCTGGTGGCCTTTGCAAGGTGCTTGGTGGCCGTGGAGGACTCGGGACTCAGGTGAGGAACCTGTGGTGCTGATCCAGGGGTGATGCTGAAAAGCCCCAGCAGAGCCCAGGGGGGTGCAGCTGATGACAGGGGCATCCCCTGCATGTCCCCAGCTGGTTTTTCAGGCCTCTGCCCCCTTGGTGTCCCCAGGCCACCCCATGGGGACATTATGAGCAGCACTTCTGTTCCAGCAAGGATGGGTGCTCTGGGTGCTTCCGTGGGGTTCCTTAGTGACCCCCCCCCACCCAGATCCCAGCCTTTTTCAGGCACGCCAGTCCTCATCCCTGCTGACCCCAATTCCCACCAGGACTCAGACTGTGCCCCAGGGAAGGGACACTATTGAGCTCCTCCTCTTGTTCCTGGCTCTGCTAATGAGCAAATTAAGGGGCTGCTGCAAGGGGCTGAGTGGCAGGAGGCACAGCAGAGCTGCCTGGGGACACGGTGGCCAGGCTCTGCCCTGTCCTGGTGAGGACCCTGGCTGGCCAGAAGGTCCTGGCGCATTTTCCCTCCCTGTCTCCACATGCTTTCCAGCAGACTAAGACCTCACAGATGTCAAGGTTATTTAAAACACGGCTTAAAGCTTGGGCAGGGCACTTGGTTAATTTAGCTGTACCCTTGTTCAGCCACGCTTGCTGCTGAAAGTCACCCCAGATGAGCCTTTCACTCTTGTGTGACGCCCAGGCCCCTGTTCTGATGGGACCAGGCTGGAGGGAACGAGCCTGAGGAGTTAAAATCCTCTCTCCCCAGTTCTCCTTTCAGCTCTGCAGCTTCACTTTTGGACTGCACTTGCTTTTTCACACCCCCTGCACGCAGCTGTGGTTTGCTGCTGTCCTGCCTGTGCAGGGTTGACACAAATGGCTCAGAGCTTGAGGTCAATACCCCAAAAGCCACCAGACACCACCACATCTCCCTCTTCTAGCAGGGCAGCAAGAGCAGGATGGGGCTAAGGTCCTCTCTGTGGCAGTGTGGGGGTGCTGATGAAGGACCCCCACATCTGAGGCTGGTCAGGAGGGAGGAGCCACTGATGTTTTGGATGGGTGGTGCCTCTGCTGCTGGTTTGGTGGCGGGGAGCAGCGGAACAAGTGATGCTCTGTGGAGGTGTGGTGGGGCCTGAGGTTCTCCCTGCTGCAGGAGGATCTCCTGGAGGTGAGCTCTGCAGAGCCCTGCTGTGGTTGGGGCAGGTTTGGGTTCTCCCCTCCAAGAAAAAATGGCAGTGCTGGGTGTGGAAAGGGCATCTGGCTTGGGCATCCTTTGGCTCGTCACCCTTGGTCCCCAGGTGAAAAATGGATTTTCTCTCCAGCTGTGCCCCTCACAAGGGAAAGCTGTGTAGGTCAATGCATTTATGGGTGCAGGGCTCTGAATTTGGGGTATCTGGGTGGGATATCTCCTGCTGATCTGGATTAATTGCCTGTGCATCCCACTGGGATATGGATCCATCCTAGGAGGAGCCCGTTCCTGGAGCAGCCACTGTTGGGAACGATGAATCAACCACAAAATGCCCAGATCTGGTTGTTTCCCAGAGGTGACAGTGACCTGTTCCTGGCTGGCTGTGCCTTCCAAGCCACCCTGAGGCTCACCAGCCCTCTCCAGAGGGGTGAAGCGATGCATTCCCAGCTCAGAGCCTGCTTGTCCTCAGCCTGTCTGGCGTTCTCAGTGTCCTGCGTTCACCAGGAAAAGCTTCCCCTGTCTCCACCTCTTCCCATCTTCTCCTTCCACTGCTCTCTCTGCACTTATGTCCCTGTGACTTCTCTTGAGGTTTTTTTTTTTCCCCTTGAATACAACTTCTTGGAAATACTTCCAGGTGTCTGGAAAGCTCTCAAATCCTACCATAACTCCAGCACAGCTGTTCAGGACAACCAAGTGAGCAGGCCCAGCCCACGTGAGTTCATGAATGGCAGGTCCCTGTCACCTGATGTCCTGTGACAAGGTGACCCACACAGTGGGTGAGGGAAGGTTCTGGGTGTTGTCTGTGTGGACTTTAGTGAAGGTTTTGGCAGCGCTTCCCACAGCATTTCCCTGGAGAAACTGGCTGCTCATGGCTTGGATGGGTTGCTGTTCCTTGGGTGAAAAACTGTCTGGGTGCTGGAGAGTGGCAGGGAATGGAGACACCTCCAGCTGGTGGCCCGTCACCAGTGGTGTCCCCAGAGCTCAGCATTGGGGCAGCAGAGCTGAGGATGGCACTGGAGCACCAGGAGGAGCTGAGGGAGCTGGGAAAGGGGCTCAGCTGGAGAAAAGGAGGCTCAGGAGGGACCTCCTGGCTCTGCACAACTCCCTGCCAGGAGGGGACAGCCAGGGGGGTCGGGCTCTGCTCCCAGGGAACAGGGACAGGAGAGAGAATGGCCTCAGGCTGGCCCAGGGAAGGCTTGGGCTGGATTTTAAGGAAAATTTCTCCACTGAAAGGGTCATCAAGCTCTGGCACAGCTGCCCAGGGCAGTGGCAGAGTCACCATTCCTTGATGGATATAAAAGGTGTGGCACTTGGGGACACGCTGGCCTTGGCAGTGCTGGGGGAACGCTCAGATTCGATGATCTGGGAGGGCTTTTCCAACCTAAACAAGCCTGTGGTTCTGTGTTGTTTCCTTGGGTGTGTGTGGTGCATGCTGGCACGGTGCTCCTCGGGAGCAGCTGGATTTCACCGCCTCTCCCAGCCCTGTCCTCAGGCCGGTTTCTGGGAATCACATGGTGTTTTCCATGCCCCAGTCCCACTTCTCAGAGCACACCTGGGGCTGGTTGTGTGTGGGGCTGTGCCTGACAGGGCACAGTCAGGCCCCAGGGGCTGAGTTCACTGTATTTACTAATTGCCAGCAGTGCTGTTGGCTCAGCTGGAGATTTGGCCCCTTCTGCAGGTTCCCAGCTCCAAAGGTCATGGCTGCATTTCCAAATCACTGCGTCGAGCTGACAGCTGTTGGTGGGTACTTTCCTCTTGGCTTTCGAAAAGGGTTTTGGGCAAAAATCAAAGAGTTCTTGTGTTCTCCACTAAACCTTGTCCCACTGATGCTGAGCGGCAGCCAAAGCTCCTGGATGCCAGAAAAGCAAACCCAGAAGGCGGGGAGTGATGCCTGAGCCCTCCTCCTGCATTGCACCAGGCCAAATTATGGGATATTTGGGTGCACTGCAGCACGAGAATTGAGAGACCTGTGCAGGAAGAGCCCCAGGCACTTCTGCCTTCTTTGCATCTTTGATGGATTCTGAAGGAAATCAAAAACCTTCCGGCCACGGGCGGTGTTTTGGGTGGCGGTGCTTTTTCGGCCAAGCTGATGGCACCTCCGTGTCCCCAGCCCAGGCACCACGGGCTCCAGGGGGGTGGCACAGGCTGCATTTGGCTTCTCCTCATCCCTTAAAGGAGGAGCAGAGCTGCTCTTACTCATCTCAGTCTTTCAGCTTCCAGCTTGGGTTGGTTTTGGTGGCTCTACCTGTGCTTGTGGCAGTTTTTGCCATCACCAATCCCAGCAGATTCAGAGCAAAACCAGTCTGATCCAAGCCGGCTTCACTGGGACAGACCTGCTCAGTTTGCAGCACGTGAAGTTGTTTTTGGTGAGGCCTAAGCTGCCTTTCAGCAAAGCAGCCAGCACCGACTTGGGCTGGCATTTTCGGATGAGACCTCGATCCCGGCACGGAGGTGGCAATATAATCACGACATGACTTCATGTCCTGGGGCACGGCCTCCCTGGGGATCGTGTTCCCAGATGGCAAACAAAGAAAGGACAGGGGCAGAGTGTGCCACGGGCTCTCTGCTGCCGCCGAGCTCGGGGCTGCTCTGCTCTGCTCTGCTCTGCTCTGCTCCGTGGGAACTCGCACCTGGCTCTCCCTCCTCATCCTCGCCCGCCGCTTGGCCCATGTCAGAGTCACCCCCCTGGCGTGGTGGCTTGTCCCCATGGGGTTTCCAGCTGGGGGTGTTTGTCCTTCAGCCACACAGGGGTCTTTGCTTTGGCCGGGCTGACCTTGCTGGACCAGCTGTCCGAAATTCCAGGGCTCCCGCGCCGCTGCCAGCGCCGCGTCCTGCAGACCTTGTGCTGACTCCACAGCTCACCAGCTGGCTGCTATATATTTATTTTTCACCCTGCCCTCCCTGCTCTTCGTTTTCTCCCTGCCTTTCCCAAAAGCAGCAGCGCTGCAGGATTGGCAGCTTGAGCAAGCACCTGCCAAAAATGCTGGTCTGACACTGTTCTGCACCCCCTGAAATACCCCCTGTGGGCGCCCTGGGGAGAGGGACCGGCTCCACTCCCACCCCATGCAGTGAAAATGCTTTTGCAACCGCCAGAGCATCCCCTGGAGTCGCAGCCAAGTCGGGAGATGGGGTAAAGGCACGGCTGGACGGCTCTGGCTGCTGCAGCTGGACAGATGTTTTGTCCAGACACTCGGCTTTTCTCAGCCATCCGGGAAGCTCGGTCGCAGAGGGCAGCCTGGGATGCTCTTTGGCTGCTTCCCAGCGAGGAGGGACTTCCCTGCAGAGCAGCGTGGGTGCCTGCTTTTCCAAGGACATCAGGAATGGCAGGAGTTGGCTTGTCACCTCTCAGGATACCAGCTGGGTCCTGTCCTGCCACCCCTGTCACTGTCCTTGAGTGGCAAGGAGCCGCTTCCATCTCCTGAGCAGGTGTTGGGGACCCATGATGTTTTGGGGCACAGAGCACAGCTGGTTTGCCAGGAACTCTGGCTGCAGTAGGTGCCCTGGATCCGTTCCCATGCTGGTTTTTGGGGTGGGGAGGGCTCTGTTTGCTCCCTGATGGCACCTTTGGCTCCTTTTTTGGAGACAGTCCTGTGCTGCTGGGCAGCGTCTGGCCAGATCTTCCTCCCTGCAGCAAAAGGCCTGTGCCACACGATGCCACCCTGAAAGGGACAGCATAGAAATGTCCCTCTGCTGTGTCGGGGGGGACACTGCCCTCTTTGGGAACTGCCAGGGCGGAGACCTGGAGGCGCATCCAGGGAGATGGTGAGGCGGGAGCATCCCTGGGAGCTGGGGCAGGAGCCTGGCTGGCGGTGGCAGCCTCCCAGCCGTGCCAGGCTCTCTTCCTCTGGGAGCAGCTGGCGGCGGGAGCCCTTCCAGCAGCACGACTCCCCCGGGCCCCGTCCCAGGCCCGTGACAGCCCCGGGTCCCCACGGCCAAGGCGGGTGGCAGCGGTGCCTCGGGCGTGCCTTGGCTGCTGGCGGTGCCGCGTGCCGGCCTGCGGGGCTGCCCCCGTGCCAGGGGCACAGCTCCTGGCCAGCCCAGCCATCCCAGCCTGCTTCCCTTCCCCAGGCCCTGTGCAGGCTGCTGGAGCCACAGTGCCAGCCCAGGCCGCTGCGGGCAGGTCGTGGTTTGCTCCCGGTGCTGGGTGAGCAGCTGCTGCGGCCTCTCCCCGGCACATGTGAGCCGAGCTGTGGCTGGATAAACAGCCCCGTGCAGCTGCTCTGCTCTGGCTGCTGTGTGGCTCCTTTTCCGTGCTGGATCTTCAGTAGCAGGGCATTGATGAAGGGGGATGGCTCCAGGGTGGATTTTTTGGTTGGGCTGGGAGCAGGGTGACCTTACCTGGGTGCGCTTTGCAGCCTGGCGTGGGTATGACGCCGCTTCTCCCTCTTTAGTTTCTTTCTTTTCCTTCCCCCTTCCACATCAGCACAAAGTGCTGCCGGGCTTTAGTAGCTCTCAGGAGGCTGAAGTCATCTGTTTACCCACGGAGCTGGCGTGCTCCGAGCAGCAGCTGCCCCGGCTTTCCCTCTCCAACCTGCCGGAGAGGTGCCTGTGCCGAGCGTGCCGTGACCCGCACCGGGGCAGAGCTGCTGCCCCGGGCTGCCTCACATCCCATCCCATCCCACCCCACCCCATCCCATCCCATCCCATCCCATCCCATCCCATCCCATCCCATCCCATTCCATCCCATCCCATCCCATCCCATCCCATCCCATCCCATCCCATCCCATCCCATCCCATCCCATCCCATCCCATCCCATCCCATCCCATCCCACCCCACCTCATCCCATCCCATCCCATCCCATCCCATCCCATCCCATCCCATCCCATCCCAGAATGGTGCTGGTGCAGGTGTAGGAGCTCCCTCCACTTGGAGAACTCCCAGGACGCTGTGTTTTGGTGGCTGTACCCAAGCAGTGGTGCTGCTTGGGCTGTTCCTGGTGGCACCAGGACCTGCTGCAGGATTTCCTGAGGGTTATTCCATAACCCCGGGCACACCAGCTCAGGAAATCACCTTCTGCCCCGGTGCTGCCTCTCTTGACCAGCTTCTGGAACTGCCTGCCCTGGTATCCTGACAGAGCCGGGTCTTAGCAGGGGTGGGCAGCCAGGTTTTGGGGCTGGCTTTAACCAGAAATGCGTGGGGAAGGTTCTGGCACTCCCCATGAGGCTTGTGAAGAGGGCAGGAGGGCTTGCAGGGGCTGGTTTGCTTTCTCCCGGTGAATTTTTGTCTTCTTTAGAGCTGGAACAAGGCTGAGACCCAGCTGGGATGAGAGGGAAGGTCCTGATGGGAGAGGGGTGGTGACCACCCCACAGCCAGGGACATTCCTCCCTTGGTTTGGGATGGACAGCTGCCTTCCTCCCTGGCCAAAGGGCAGGAGCCTGGACTGCTCCCAGGCTTCCATCCTCTCCGTGACCCCCTGGAGGCTGTGTCCTGGCATGCTGTCACCCCGTGTGTCCCCAGCACCTGCTGTTTTGGGGTTGGGGATTCCTACTGTGGGTGCCCATCCCTGAAGGATGTGCCTACCATGGCACAGCCCAGGCTCTGCCACAGCTCCGTGCAGGGGGAGTTTTCCCAGCTGACCCTCCAACATGGTTTTAATTGTCCTCCCCAGGAACTGGAAATGGGGAGTGCATCATCTGATGGATCTGGACAGCCACCTCTGTCCCTGGGGACAGCAGGGAGGGACCTTGGAGCCCGGGGAACGTTTTGGTGACAGCTCTGGGCTCTTGCTCAGTGTTTTGCAGCCTTGGTGGGACAGACAGACCCGGGAGGGAGGGACACACAGACAGCTGAGGGTGTGGGGCACACAGCAGATTGCCACCACCACCTTCCAGCTGCTTCCAGCATGGCTCTGGAAAGGGGCTTTACAAGCTTTACATCCAGTGACGATCAAGTGCTGATGATTCCAGTGACTCTGCTGGCCAGGAATAAGTGTGTATTTATATATATTTACATGGATGGATGTCTCCTGCCCCCCTCCTTGTCCTCACTGCTAAACCAGCCGCATTTTCCCCTCCCTGGCTCTCGGAGCAGAGCAGGCAGCAGGAGCTGCCCCGGAGTGAAAACACTGCAGAGACAAGGCCTTTCAGTTTTCCCTGGAGGCAGCGCTGCCAAGGTCAACCTGGTGTGGGGACAGGGCTGGCTTGTCACTGCTGCTCCCGGTGTGGGGCTCCCAGGGAACGGGGGGAGCCGGCTCTGCTGCCTGCAGACAGAGTCCAGATGCTCCGGCTGCGGCGTCTCTGGAGGGGGAGATGAATTCGCTCCTGCCGTCTTCTGTTTTCAGTCCAGAACATCTGCACAGTAACTGGGAAATCTGGGCTTTCTCCTGCTTCTCAGCCAGGTCCTGTCAGCCCTTTCCTCTTCCAAAAAGGGGCTTGGTGGTGGTTTTTTATTTTTTTTTTCCTCCTCTTCCCGCTCTTGCTTGTGCTGTGTAACCTGCTCCCTGCTGTGCATCCTGTCAGGGCTCTGCTTGCATTTTACTCCATAAGGAGCATTTGGAGGGACCTCCCCATCTCAGCCACCGCCTGGGCTCAGGGATGTGGAGCCCCAGGAGCAGATTTTCCTGAAGGGCTGTTCCCTTGTGGCACTGGGATCACCCAAGCTGCTGTGTCACTCACTCCAGTTTTTTGTTTTTTGTTTTTTTTTTTTTTCCCTTACTGATCTCCCCTTTCCCTCGCTGATCCTGCATCCTGGAGCCTGGGTGCTGCACACTGTGTGCTTGGGGCTGGACCACCCCTCCCAAAAGCTGGCACTGGGAAGCATTTGAGGCTGCAGCAGGGTGGGGGCCACCCTGCTCCCTGTTCTTTCCAGCAGTGAGTGGCTTGGCCAGGCTGGCCCCGGGCTGGCCAGGACAGCTCTTGGCTTGGCAATATCCCACACGGGTGAGGTTTGTTCCGCAACCGCTGGCTCGGGCTCCTGGCAGGGCTCTGGTGGGTGCTGGGCACCTCCTTCTCCTTGCTGCTGCTTCCACCATGCCGTGGGGACCCTCAGGAAGCGTCACCCCAAAAACTGAAGCCCTGGAGGAGGGATGAATCTTGCTCTTGTGTCCTTCCTCCCTTTCCCATGCACAGACAGTCTGTGCTCCCACCCTGACCTTCCCCAGCAGAGCTGCTGGGGTCCAGCGAGCCTGAATCGGGCTCCATCCTTTATCCACCCCTGCTCCTTGGCCTTCATTCACCACCATTTCCTGCTCCTTTGCTCATCTTTTAGTCCTTTTGCTGTGTTTTTCCCCACCCCTTGCTGCCCTAGTTCTGGCTGTGCTGGCCCCGTGCCCGGTGCCCTCTGCTCGGAGCGGAAGGAAGGACAGCAAAGTCGGGGTGATGCCAGCAGGGGTTTGTCCTTGCCTTGGACAAAAGGGACTGACCCCTCAGAGGGGCTCTGGGGCCGTGGTTATCACAGGTGCCTTTCCCCCAGTCGAGCAGGGGTCTTGCAGGTGGCAAAGAAGCAGTGGAGGAGGGAGATGCCACCTCTCTTTTCGTACTTTGGGGACCTTGGGACAAAGCACAAGCGGCGCTGTCCCCCCTTGGGTTCCCTGCTCCCAGAGGAGAGGGGGAAACCCTCAGGATGAGGTGATTTGGGGTGGATTTGAGGCTGCCTGGGCAGGGGGGGGTGGCTGGGCAGGGTGGCTGCGAACTTGGCACCCTCAGGCACCTGGAGGTGACAGAGTGCCCGGTGTCCCTCTCCTGGGGACAGCCACACGGCACTGGCCTCACAGCTGCTATTTCTGGCCGGCCCGTGGCCTCTGCACCGCCGGGGCCAGCAGCTGCTGCCCTTTCCCTTCCCATTCCCTCAGAGCCGTGGGATGGATGGAGACAGGATGAGGAATCCCCCCCAGCGTGGGCAGCAGCTCAGCCCCTCTGGGGATCTTCCCTCCAGCCCCGGGACGTGTCTGTGTTTGGTGGGCGGCTGCAAAAATAGCACTTTGGTTTGAGTTAGGAGGGTGGCGGGGAAGGGCCGGGAGGGGGCCGGGGTGCAGGGGGAGGTCCGGTTTCTCCCTTTCCTGGAGGAATTAGGGAGGCCACATGCTGCCAGGAGTGTTTGGCTGGTAGAGGCAAGCGGAGGCTCCGAGGAGGCGAGCAGGCGTCCGCACAGATGGAAATTTGATCACCCACGGCTCAACAGATTGTTTGATTTATTTTAAAATCAAGCAGATGGCTGCAACAGGAGTTTGTTTAAGTTCAGCTCCGAGCTGGGCCAACGGCCAGGATACTCGGGGGTAGGCGTGCCAAAAAATGTTCAATGACTTTGGTCATCACCCACCTCTCCTCCTCCTCCTCCCCTTCCCTCGCTCCAGCGCGCACACCCCGCTCCCCCTCTTATCGCATCCTCGCCTTCATCTCTTGGCTCCTGCATCTCGCTTTGTCTCTCCCGGCGGGCGCAGCCTTGCCCTCCGCTTTTCCCTCCCCTTCCATGCGCTCCAGAGGGTTTAACTCTTCCCCGGCCATCCCCTGGCCCCGGTTCCCTTGTGCTGGAGGGGTGCAGTGGGGGTTGTCCCCAGCGGAGAGGGGGAGAACCCCCATCCCTGGCCTCTCACCTCGTGTCTGTCTTCTCTGGGACCAATCTGGGGGGAGTGGCGAGCTCTGGGACCTGGCTGGATGCCCTGACCCATACCCTGACCCCCATGGCTGTCCCTCCATGCTGGGGAAGGGGTGGATGGATCCTGGTGTTCCCTTTACCCTGCCCCGAATTGGTGGCAGCCTGGATGAGCTGGGGTCCCAGCAGTGTGGGACCCCCATCTTGGGGTGTGAGGGGTGACCTGGGCATGGAGCAGAGCCCCTGCTGTGCCCACCTGTGGTGGCTCTGGATGTGTCCCTGGCCATATGGCCGGCAGGGAAGGGGCTGGAGCAGCCGGTGGGAAGCAGCCTGGGATGTGCTAAACTGCTGTCAATGGGATGGGCCCTGCTGTGCTCAGGGCTTTAAATCACCCCGTGCCACCAGGCTGGCACTGCCCGGGGGGTCTGACCACCCCGGGGTGGCACTGGGCCCCCAGCACATGTGGCCATGTCCCCTCCTCCTGCCAAGGAGCATCTGGGATGCAGGGACAAGGAGCTCTCTGCACCTCCTGGGACGAGTGGGTGGGATGCTCCAGGACCACCGGCCATCCTTGGTGGCCTTGGGATGCTATCCCTGTGCCCTACGCCAGCTCCCAGGGCAGGTTCAGTGTGCACTCTCTCCCTGCAGGCTGTCCTGCCAGAGAATTGCCCATTCTCCCATTTCTGGGAGCAGGACAGCCGGGCTGTGCCATCAGCCCTCTCCCCAGCTGCCCTCTCCTCTCCAGGGCAGGGCTGGGGGCTCTGGCTCCTGCTGGGAGCGGTGCACGGGGCTGGAAGGGGTTAAGGCAGGCAAAGGAAAACAAGAGTGCTGCAGGGCCTGGGTGGCTGACAAGCCAAACAACTGTTTTTGACTCACTGTTGCTGCCTTGCCAAGTGCAATTGCTTCCACATTCCCATCCCCTGGCTGGAGGGGCGCGGGGAGATGTTGGCTTTTTGCGGTCAGGAGGGGAAGGGGGATGCCGGGGGGGAGCAGCAGTGGGAAGGGCTGGCTCTGCGCTGCTTTTTCTCAGCTCTTCTCTCTTCAATTCCCCTCCCTGGCGAGGGGCAGGAAGGGGCAGGGGGTGATGCTGCCGGGGTGGGGGGGTGATGGTCACTTGGGCCAGCTTCTGGTGGAGCATCCCTTCTGCCAGGCTTAAAGGTGGGAGAGGGGATGGGGGACAGGTAAAGTGCACCCCCAGGGTGTCTGTCCTGCCTCTTCCTGCTGTTTGTCTGCAGGGAGGAACAGAAAAGTGGCTCCTTCCCTGTCAGGGAGGTGCTGGTGGGTGTTGGGGGCCAGCAGCACCCATTTTTCCCCCCCACTCCATCCCCTCAGGAGTGGAGCCCCACATCCTCAGTGTCCCCATTCCAGCTCTCCACAGGGATGGGGAGTGATCCCATTGCAGCCCTGCTCAGGGATATGGGGTCTCACATGGGGCTGGCCCCCCCACCTTGCCTGGCTGGGGGGAAAATCAGTCTGCAGGGTTTGGGGGGGCACACACAACCCCAGTAAAACCCCCAGGCCTCCGAGTGCTGGTGCCGTTATGTTGGAGACAGGAAGAAATAATTCCTTGGAGAAGAGGCTGGGGAGTTACAGCGAAGATTTGAGCTGCTCAGGGTCGCTGCTTTGTGGAGTTAATTATCTTCTGAGTCTGGGTTTTTTGGGTGTTTTTTTGAGTTGGTGATTTGTTGTTTTTTTGTTGTTTTTTTTTTTTTTCTCCTTGGGATTATTCCTTGGCAATTGAGGCGTCGTTCTAAAGCACTGAGCTCTGCTCCCTCGGAACTCCTGGCTGCTAAGTGCTATGGAGGAGATCCTGGTCTTAATAATAAAAAAAAAGCACACCAAAATAAAAAAAACAACAAACCCCAAAAAAACCCTCAAAAAGAAGCCCTGCTGCTTTTGCAGTGTGAATTTGGGCCCTGGGATAGCTCAGGAAGGTTCTGTGTTCCTGGAGCTGTTTCTTTGGAGCAGGAGCCTCCTGTGGGCACATGTGGAGATCCCTGGAGGGGTACCTGGTCCCTGCAGGGTTGTGAGCTGTTTGGGGTCCTCCACAAAGTCCAGCCTGGATTGGGGGGGCCTGGAGAGAACCCCTTGCATTTGGGAAGCTGTGAGGATGTGCTGTGAGCTGAGCCTTGGGTGAGGAGGGGGTTTATGTGGCGTCCTGTGTGGCAGCTGTTTCCCCATTTTAGGATGTTGTGGGGTTGGGACGTTGCTCCAGCATCACATTCCCGTCACCCTCCGGCTCCTGGGGCTCTGCTGCTGCCTGCCCCCACTTTGCAGAGACCACTTCCCCCTGCTGACTGTGGAAGGGCTCTGGCTGCTCTGGCACAGCCGGGACTGGGATGCAGAGGAGCTGGCCTGGATGCTGTCGGACAAATGGGATGCACACCTGGAGCTGCTCCTGCGGGATCTGACCCCTCTCACTGCTGCTGCTGCTGCTGCTGCTCCCTGCTCAATCTCAGCCTCGTTTGCTGAATCCCAAGGGAGGAAGGAGGCAGCAGCAGAGCAGGAGGTCGGGATGCAGGAAAGGTCCTGCAGCACTCCTGTTCGTGCTGCAGGAAGGACCCCCAGAGCTTTGCCCAAAATATCCCAAAGTCCACCAGGGGTGTGGGAGAGCCCGGCTCTGGGACAGACGCTCTGGCCCAGCAGCTGGGATGGACACACCATCCATCATCCCATCTTCAGGAGAGCTGCAGCCCGACCTCTGCCCCGACCCCGAGCACCCACCGCCCTGCAGGACCCACTCCCGACCCCCAGCACCGTGTCAAACCCCCCAGACCCTGCGGAGCAAACCCAAGGGCCCTCCAACCACAAGTGGCAGGGGATGCTGGTGTCCCCGCGGTCGGACACCTTGTCAGCTCCTAATCCCGACATGAGAAGGCAATTAGGGGCCGGGATCCCCTTCCCGAGGAGGCGGCAGATGGGGCGCAGTGCCGCCGTGGGGCTGGGGCTGGGGCCGGGGCTCGGCTCTGCCTCCTAATGTGTTCGCAAATCCTCCCCAGCTGAGGGGATTAAAGCCGGCATCTGGCTCGCTTTAGAATATTAAAACAAAGGGAGTTGTAGGCGCCATCATCGGGGGCAGGCGAGGGAGGGAGGGAGGGAGCGAGGCCGGGCTGGGGATGGGGGGAAAACTGCTGGGAAAGTCTGCAGGAATCCCCCCCACCCTGCCAGCCTTTCCATCAGGTTTTCCCTAAGGAATAAACGTGCAGACAGCAGGGCACAGGCGGCAGCACCCGGGCACCCGGCGTGGGGGGGATGCTGGAGGCCGGGTGGGCCGCGGGGGTGGTTTTTTTTGGAGGGGGGGTGGGCGAGGGAGGTTTCTCTCTGCTTTTTCCACCCCGTTGAGCTGCTCTGGAAGCGGCAAGAATTCAGGAAGCCGGCGTGAGGCGAGTGCCAAGTCAGGCTGTACCGCAGCCAAGCCCCTGCTTGTTTTCTCGTCTTGCTGGAGCCAGTAAGTGACCTTATTAGCTTAGGGGGCAGCTGCCTTATTAACACACATCTGGCGGCGAGGGGGCCGCATAGGCCCGATATTGTCTCCCTGCCCGTTCCCAGCGTGGCTGGGGGGGCTCCCCCCCTTGGCTTCTCCCACCCCTCCCCGGTAGCAGGGCTGGCATCCAGGCAGGCCCTGTCCCGGGGTTTATGCTGGGGAGGGGCAGGATTAGGCAGATGGGATTTGGATCTGTTGGGGATGAATAATTTAAGATTATAATCCGTGTGAGGTTATAATCCGCAAGGGGAGGGAGGGAGGGGTGTGAGGCCACCCCCCCCATCCCCTGCCAGCGTGGGGCCTGTGCTGCTGCTGCTGCTGGCATTCCCATGGAGGCTGCCCCATCTCCCTTATCCCCCATCTCCCTCTGCTTTTTTGGGGCACGGCATCACCCTGCAGGATGGGACCACTCAGAGGGGCTGGACCACCCATGCAGCATCCTGACATCCCTGCCAGCAGCAGCCGGGGTGGGCACTGGGATTTCCTTCTGGATCAGTGTCTCCTGCAGCAAGCAGAGCCTCCAGCAGGCCTTTGCCAGCAGCACCTTTGGCTCTCCAAGCGGGCGGCTTCCCAGGAGGGTGGGAGCTGGGAGGCTCCTGCTGTGCCAGGACAGGGAGCTGGGGGGCTTTTTTTTGCTGCTGTGGAATCACCCCAGGTTCTGCTGGGGTGCACATCCCATCACACAGCCCCGTGCCAGTGCCCACCCTCAGCACTGCCCATTTCCTCTCCCTGCACACCATCAGAGCCCAGCTGGGAGCAGCCCCGTGCCCCATCCCCTGACCCAGCACATCCCAGGGAGGGGGGGATGGATGCTGGGCGCCCGCCCTCCCCTCCACCGCACAGGGATGCCCTTTGTCCTTCTTGGCCTGTGGGGGAACTCGGCAGCTCTTGGCTTCTCCCTTCTGTTTTGGAAACTGAAAACATTTGCAGGGCGGCCCACTCGCGCCCTGCCGCCACGGAGAGAGGCACTTGGCTGACTCCTCTGCTTTCCTTGGCCGCTGCTCCCTCCCGCTCACGCTCGGGGTGGGAGCTTTTCTCCACCTCCTCACCCCTCTTTTTTCTTTTTCCTTTTTTTTTCTTCCCTTCTTTTTTTCCTTTTTTTTTTTTTCCTTTCTTTTTCCTTTTTTTTCCCCTTTTTTCCTTTCCCCCCCCCTTTTTCTCCTTTTTTTCTCCTTTTTTTCTCCTTTTTTCTCCTTTTTTCTCCTTTTTTCTCCTTTTTTCTCCCTCTTTTTCCCCTTTTTTCTCCTTTTTTTCTCCTTTTTTTTCTTTTTTTCTCCTTTTTTCCCCTTTTTTTCCTTTTTTCCTTTCCTCCCCCTTTTTTCTCCTTTTTTCTCCCTCTTTTCCCCCCCTTTTTTCCCCTTTTTTTCCTTTTTTCCTTCCCCCCCCCTTTTTTCTCCTTTTTTCTCCCTCTTTTTCCCCCCTTTTTTTCCCTTTTTTTCCTTTTTTCCCTTTTTCCCTTTTTTCCTCTTTTTTTCCCCCCCTTTTTTTTTCCTTTTTTTTTTTTCTTTTATTTTCCCCCTGTGCTACAAGCTTGGAAAAAAACACCCCCAAATCCTTCAGGGAAGGCCACCGAGGGGCAGGGGGGTGGGTCAGGAAGCAGAGCCCGGGGCCAGCCCGGTGCAGGCAGTGCCGGTGCCCGCTGGCCCCTGGCACTGACCTTGCTCTCTGCTGGCAAGGGCGGCTGTGCCGGGTGGCCGGAGCAGCCCCGCGCTGCACCAGCACTAATGAGCTCTGCCTGAGCAGAAGGATTAATTAGCTGCTGGGAGGAGAGGCGGGGTAGCGGGACGAGGGGGGAGAGCATCCTTCTGCAGGGACTCCGGTGCCACCGGAGCCTGGCACGGTACAGCGCCCGGGGCTGCGGCACTGGCGGCGTTTTTTGGGATGCAGGAGGGATCCAGGGAGGGGGTGTGGCTCTTGCTGGAGCAAACGGTGGGGACAGGGAATCCCAGTGCTACACAGAGCTGCTGATCAATCACCCTGCTCTCTGTATTCCATTTTTTCCCCTCTCAAAAAAAAGCCTTGTAGGTAGTTTTTGTGGGGTTTTTTGGGTTTTTTTTTGGTTTTTTTTTTTTTTGGGGGGGGGGGTTGGGTTTTTTTGGGGTTTTTTTGTGTTGTTTTTTGTTTTGTTTTGTTTTGTTTTTAATTGCTGTTTCTGTGCTGTTTTCCCTGTGGGAATGGGAACCGAGGGTGTGACACGGATGTGTTAAATACGTCCTGTGGAATCTGAAATGACGCTACAGGGGACAAAGTGGCAGCTGGCTGGGAGCTGTGTGTGTGTGGCTGTGGGTTGGGGCTCAGCCCTCACCCCAAAATCCCAGGGGCTCAGGGATGCTCAGGAGTGTTTTTTTTTGGGGACTGTCACCTTCCTGGAGGGAGGCCCCAAAGCTGGCTTGGGGTTTTTTTGGTGTCACACGTAGCTGGGTGGATTTTTTGGGGGGGTGTGGCCGTGTGCCTCGTCCTCCAGCAGCCCCTCGGTGTCCCTCTGCCCTCTGGAGCAGCAGACACGGGGCAGAGGTGACACCAGGGGGGCCCCGGGGGAGACGAGCAGGGACATCATCGCGTGGAGGCCGGGAAGGTCGCGGGGACGCGGAGCTCGAACTTGAATTAGATGGTAATTGCGACGTGCCTAATTACAGGGAAAGAGCAAATCACTCCGGTGCTTCATAAAGTGTCTGACACGGAATAACGAGGATAATTAGCAATCAGACGGGAAGCTGCTGCCTCCCCGGCCCCCCGAAAGCCCTGGGGAGCCCTGCTCTCCCCCTCCCTTCCTCGGAGCATCTGCCCCTGCCTGGCGTGGTGTGTCCCCCCCCCCCAGGATGGGACATCTGCCCCCCCAGGATGGGACATCTGCCCCCCAGGAGGGGACACTAGCCCAGCAAAGCCACCCGGGCTGGGCTGAGGTGCAGCTGGTGGCAGTGTCCCCTGCCCCAGGGGGGTCTGGTGGCCGTGCCGGTGTCCCCTCCCCATGTGTGTGTGTGTGTCCGAGTGTCCGTCCTCACACCGACCCGTGTCCAGGTGTCCGTCCCCGCCTCGGTGTCCAGCTGTGCGGCCCGTGCCTGCTGCCAGCAATGCATTAATGCTGCCTGACGCTAGAGCGCACCAGCAGCATGTCGTGACATCCTCCCGGGGCCACGGCTCCCTGCAGGGCCACCTGCCCCCGGCCACCTGCCCGCTGCCACCCCGCCGGGGAGCCCGGGCTGGCCCTGGGGGTCGCAGGGGGCTGGGGCTGGTGGTGCCCAATTGCACTGGGAGGGTGGAGAGTTGTGGCACCCCAAGAGACCCCCCCTGCCATCCCAGCCTGGCTGCTGTCACCCCTGGGGGAGCGCGAGGAGGGTGAGGAGTGTCTGGCTCCCAAATAGCTGCAGCTTTTAATGATGCTGTAGTTGGCTGAGGGAATGTGTGTGTCCCCCCCTGCCTCAGGGAGGCTGGGTTGAGCTGGGGAGCTGATCCTAAACTTCCTGTCCTCCCATCCCAGCACCTAAAGGCTGAGGAATATCCTCCCTCTGGACCTGAAGAGACCTCCCAGCCCCAAAATGCCCCTGGTTGAGGGGTGCCAGGCTGCCTCGGTGACTCCAACTCCTGCTTTCCCTGGAGCCACCTCACTCCTGTCCCCGCTGGACCTCCCAGTCCAACACCAGCAGGGCCCATCCCTCCATCCCCTTCCCAGCAGCACCTTCTGGGCATCCCACAGCAGATCCCACCGTGAGTTTGGGGCTGGTTTGCCTCTGGCTCTGCAGAGAGGGCTGAGCACGCCGCTGCCACCCTGGGGATGATGTTCCCGGTGCCCCTGAGTGCTGGGGCAGGGTGGAGGTCACGCTCCCTTGTCCTCCTACGTGCCTGTGTCTCCTTCCCTCCTCTCCTGCTGGCTTCTCCTTTTTTTTTTTTTTTTTTGTTTCCCCCTCTCGGAGCAGCTGTTCTCTAATAAGCTGTTAATGATGATACAGTAAGTAGGAGCGGAGAGTCCTGCGGGAGCTGCCACGATTTGTGTAATTGGCCTCAGAGGAGACAGAAGTATCTAATATTTACATGCTGGTATTAGTCCCCTGGGAGCCTGTCTGGGCTGGCACGGGAGGCAGCTCCCAGCCTCAACCTGTCTGCTCCCAGCTGATGGATCCTCAGATCTCCAAAGGATGGGAACTGCCGGCTGGGAATGGGGGGGATCCTCCCCCCACCCCCTCCCCCTGCCCCCCCAAAAAAAATAAAAAAAAGAGCTGGGGATGGCTGAGCATCCCCACAGCTCGAACACCCAGCTGGTTTGTGGGAGCAGCAGGGTTGGGCTGAGTTTCCAGAGGGAGATGCTGAGGTTTGGGGAGCCCTGTGCTGGGGTGGGGTGGAGGCAGGAGCTGGGCTTGTCCCAGAGTGAGGTTACCAGGGCTGTGACCTGGCTCTTGAGGCACAAACATGCTCCTGAGCTGGCTGCTGCCTGGAGCAAGGAGCGGCAGTAGAGAGGGGCGCTGGCCACGTGGCCACCAAGCACCCTCTGCCCCCTGCCAGGGGCTGGGGTGGGTCCCTGGGAGCTGTGCTGGAGCTCCTGGAAGGGCAGGTTTGGGAGCAGCGCTGTCACCGTGGGCTGGGTGAGCCGTGGGATTGGTGAAACTGCCCCTGGTGATCCTGCCTGCAGCCGGGAGGCTGGGATGCCAGGGGGAAACTGAGGCACAGCTGGGGAAACTGAGGCACGGCTGGGGAAACTGAGGCACGGCTGGGGAAACTGAGGCATGAAGGGCTGGGAGCAGCCTGCCCTCTCTCCTGCCAGCTCTCACCCTGTGGGGTGTTTGCACCCTGTGCTGTAGCGTGGACAGGGTGCCACCAGGGCTGCCCCGTTTCCCTCGGTACTCCCTGGTGTCCCCAGGGCTCTGGGGTTGTCCCCTCCTGCTGGGGGTCAGTCTCTGGCCAGGATTCCCTCAGCTGAGCTGTTTTGGGGTGCTGGGGCTGCGCTCACTGCAGTGCTCACGTTCCTGTACCCCCAAACCTGCAGAGACCCCCCCCAGAGGAGAGGGTAGGGCCTGGCACGGGGACACCGATGCTGAGCAATGGGGCCAGGGAGTGGATACATCCCAATTCCCTGCCTGGGGTGGAAGTTGGGGGGTGCCCTGGTCCCCCAACCCATCTCCCATTGCATACTGGAGGCCCCCCCAGCCCTGTGGGGTTGCATCCCCAACCTTTTCCACCCGGATTCCCACTCTCCCACTGCCTTGGCAACCCCTGGCACGGTGGCTCGGTGCCTTCTGCCAGGGGATGTCACACCCTGTGCCCTCCCCATGCTGGGGCTGCCCTCCAGGGGAGATGAGAGGGATGTGGGGCGCTGCTGTGGGTGGCCAGGGGGGGTTTCTTTTGTAGGGTGCCAGGCTGGGCAGCGCTGTTCACCCCGCAGGATCAAAGGCGCAGTGTTTCCCAAGCCTTTTCCAAAAGGCAAGCGGGCAGCTTTGCTTTGGGGGTGGCCTCATCCTGCCCGCTGGGACTGGGCTGGGAGCCACCAGAACCTGGCAGCCGGGGTTGTGTGGGGTCTCCAGGGGGGCTGCCCGGGGAGGGTGGAGGTCGCTGAGCCCTGGCGAGCTCGTGGCAGGGACGGAGGCGCTTGGCTGGAACCCTGGGGGGTGAGGAGCTGTTGGCTTCGGTTCTTCCCTTCCCGCCTCCTCCTGTCATCCCTCCATCCTTCCCTCCCTCCCTTTTCGGTTGTCCTCCCCGCTCAGGACGTTCCAGCCTCTCTGTCCCTGGCTCCCTGCCAGCCCTTTCCCACACTCCCTCATCCCGGGCTCCAGCCCTGGCTGCCGATGCCTTCCTTGGGAGCAGCAGCTGCTGAAACCTCCCCGAGCCAGGGCAACGGGACCCGGTCCTTGACCTCCCGGAGGATCTGGGGTGGGGGGCGGAGTGGCAGGTTTGGCCTGGGGACAGCAGGGGTGTCCCCGAGTCCCCTGCTGTGTCAGCCAGCCCTTGCTCAGGGCAGAGTGGATGGGTTTGTGACGGCAAGGGGTGCACTGGGGAGCGGGGCAGCACCCCTGGGTGCTCGCAGGCTCTCGTGGGGTGCAGCGGGGGTGTTCACGGCCCCTCACAGCCTCCTTCCGTGGGCGTTTGCGGGGTGGGGGGGGAGAGATCCCCCCACCTCCTTCCCTCCCTCCTGCCTGATCTGTTCAATCTGCTAAGCAGGGGAATAGTGCAGCCACCATCTGTGAGCCTGCCAATAATGGGATTAACTCCTTCCCCTGGCCGGGCCGAGCCTGACGCTCTTTCTGGCACCCCCTGCCCGGGGTACCCCCTCCTCCCCGGGGGCAGCCAGCCCGCCAGGACATGCCGGTGCTGATGTTCCAGGGCTGCCTGGGGACAGCCCCAATTTGTCCCCGCGCAGATCTGAGCCACCAGCAGGGACTCACCCACTCCTGCCTCAGTTTCCCCTCTCTATCCCTCTGCCTCAGTGTCCCCACCTCCTGCCTGTTTTCCCCACTCTGCCTCAGTTTCCCCTCCTGCCTAGCAGGGTGGATTTGGGGCATTCCAAAGGGCTCTGTGCTGCCGGCAGGGCAGGAGCCACCTTCCCTGCGTGGGAGTGGGAACACGGGCACACCAAGCTGTGCCCGAATCCCTGCGTGTTTGTGGGTCCCGCTCTTTGAGGCAGAGGAATGCAGGACGCGAGCCCACCGCACCCCCCGGGATGCAGCCCGGGGAGGGATGCAGGGATGCAGGGATACGAGCCCACCCCCCCGGGATGCAGCCCGGGGAGGGATGCAGGGATGCAGGGATACGAGCCCACCCCCGCGGGATGCTGCCCGGGGAGGGATGCAGGGACGCAGGGATGCGGGATGCGAGCCCAACCCCCTTCCCCCCGCCCCGGGATGCTGCCCGAGGCTGGGGCAGAGGCGACACCGCACGTGGGGGGATTCAAGGGACCTCCACCCCCAACCCTGCCGCTTCAAGCCCTTTTGCCGGGGGCGGGATGCCCCCGCTAATCCTCTTAGGCTGCGCCCCGGAGCAGCTGGCGAGGCTGGCCCGGCCGCTGCCCATCCTCCCTCCCAACAGGTGCCCCCCGGCCCCCTCCCCGCCGGGGGCTGGGCGGGGGGCTCGGGGCTCCCCGCAGCAGGCAGCCCCCCCCCCCCCGCCTTCCCCTTCCCCCGGGGCCGGCCCGGGAGCGCTCATTAATTATCTAATCTTCCCTTTATGTTTAATTTACAGCCCCGCGCGGCTCTGGCCATATGCTGCTTTTGTTGTGTCTGGCTCTTTGTTGTGGCAGGCAGCGGGGGCTGGCGAGACCCCCCCCACCCCCAATCCTTTGATCCCCCCCCCCCCTCCCCTCCCAGCGCCACCCTCCAGCCACCCCCGCGGCACGGTGGCGAGCCCCGCCGAGGGGGTAAGTGCCTTTTTCTCGGTTATTAATTTCCCTGACCCCCCCCAGCTTACCACAGCCCCCACCCCCCAGCAGTGCGTGTGTTGTGTGTGTGTGTGTGTGTGTGTGTGTGTGTGTGTGTGCGTGTGTCCCGCCTCTCGCCGGCGGCTCGGGATGTGATCGCGCGTGTGCGTGTGCGCGGCGCTGCCTCCTCCCGCTGCCGCCGCCGGGGTCACCGCGCCGCCCGCGCCCCGCACGCCCCGCACCGCGCCCCGCAGGTACGTGCAGGGCAGGCAGCTGCCTGTGCCCTCCCCTCGGACTGGCCCCCCCCCCGCCTTACCTGTACCCCCCCCCCACGCCCTCCCCACACACCCTGGCTGTACCCTCCATCCCATCCCATCCCATCCCATCCCATCCCATCCCATCCCATCCCATCCCATCCCATCCCATCCCATCCCATCCCATCCCTGTATTGCCCACCTCTGTACCCCCTGCCCCACATCTGCACCTCCTTCATCTCTGCCTGTACCCCCCACCCCCCCACACCTGCACCCCTCCATCCCCATCCTAAATACCCCCATCCCCTCCTGTACCCTCCCACCCCTCTCTGCCCCCCTTATGCACTGGCTGTACCCCCCACCCGCTGTACCCACCCCGGACCCCCAAGCCCTGCCTGCACCCCCCTCCCTGTGACCCCCCTCCCACCCCCTGTCCAGCCTTGAGGTGGTCACCCCACCAGCATTGTTGGGGGGATAAACCCTGTACCCCCCTGCCTCGTTGTGTGTCCCCCCCCCCCAATTTTGCTGGGTGTGTTTGGGTGTGGGGGCACAGTGGGGGGGGACCCCTGTGCCCCCCAGACCTGCGGTGGGTACTTGTGGGGGGGCTTTGTGGAACTTGCTGCAAACTTCGTGTGCTGCTGCCAGGTGCCTTCTGCATTTCCCGTTTTGTTTTTTTTCTCTGTGGTTTTTTTTTCTTTTTTTTAAGTAGTAAAATGGTTTTTCTGCTCCCCAGCAGGAACATACACAGCTCTAATGGGGTGTGTAGGGGGGACACCCCAAGCTGGGGGCTGCAGCAGATGTGCCCACCCTTGGGGGTTCAGGTCTGGCTCCTGGAGGGGCGGTGGGCAAAGGGTTGGGGGCACTTGGAGCACGAGGCTCCGTCTGGGGGTGATGGGGGGAACCCCTGCTGCTCTGCTGGGGTGCTGAGCTGGGACTTATCCCCCCAGTGAGAAACACTGGTGACCCGTGGGGTGACCCACCCGGGCTTTGCCAGTCCCGATGTGGGCAGGGGATGCCCAAACCCACACCCCAAGAGCTCAGGGCGGTACACAGGGGCTTGTCCCCCCAGTGAGAGACACTGGTGACCCATGGGGTGACCCACCTGGGCTTTGCCAGTCCCGATGTAGGCAGGGGATGCCCAAACCCGCACCCCAGAGCTCGGGGTGGCGCGTGGAGGGGCCGTGCTCGTGCTGTCTGTCCATCTGTCCGCACCTCCTGCAGCTGCTGCTGCCCGCTGCCTGCCAGCCCAGGGTGAGGAGGGTGGCTGCCTGCGCCGTGGGAGGGGTGGGTGCCAAGCTGCCAGCCTGCCTTGGCTGGAGCATCCGTGTGCCGGGCCAGGAGCCGGGCTGGGAGCGCTCGGGCAGCGCTGTAAGGTCACCGCGACCGCCAGCGAGGTGGCCCTGCCGGGCTGTGCTGCCTCCTGCGTGCCAGCAGCCACGAGGTGGTGGCAGGAGCTGGACCTGGGGTCACCGAGCCGCTCGCCAGGTGAACAAATCTCCTTTCACGGGCACAGGAGGCAGCTGGCTCTGCAGGCATCCTGCTGCCGGGTGTTCCGGGGGCTCTGTTGGACAAGGGGCAGTGGCCTGGGGAGCCCACGTCCTAAAGGTGGGATGTGGCAACAGGGGACAGTGCCAGCTGCTGGCATGGGCAGTGACATGGGGGTGGCACTGTCCTGGCAGCAGAGAGGGAGCAGAGTGGACACCCCAGCACTCCTTGTCCTTGCATGTGGGGCTGGCTGTCCCCATGCAGCCCCATGTGCCATCAGGGTGACCACACTGGTCCTTTTTGGTGTTGTTTTCTGCCCACCAGGTGTGGGGAGCTGAGGAGGGGTCATGCCACCATGCCAGATGGCCAGTGCTGCCATCTGGCCGTGCTTGTCCCCACACCAAGTCCCGGCCCCACAGCCTTGTGGAGGGTCCCTTCCCAAGTGAGTCACCACAGCTCTGTCTCACAGCTCTGCGTGTCACCAGGAGCCACAACACGAGGCTGGGGTCCCCCCAGGACAGCTCACCCCCTGCCCATGCCCCACCATCCCTGCCAGCCGGGGAAACTGAGGCAGTGGGGCAGGAGGAGGCTTGCCCAAGGGACCCAGTGCCAGGGCTGAGGAGAGCAAACAGGATTCTTGGCGCGGGCCGGCAGTGCCGCGCTCTGCCCGCCGGCGAGGGTTGCTCTCTGCTGGGTGTGCAGTTTGGCTGCTGCTTTGCACCCCAGCTCTACCTCCCTGGGGGCCGTGCCTCTGTCCCCAGAGGTGACACCCCCTGGCCTTGGCGCTGGTGAAGGGGGCAGTTGTTCCCCCTGGGGGTGGCCGGTGCCCGGCGCTGTGTGTGGCGGGGCTGGCATGGAGAGCGGCTGGGCCTTGGCCCCCTGCCCGCTGCCGTGCCCTTTTCCAGAGGCAGCTGCCTGCCTGTGGGCACGGCTTGGCAGCTGTCCCTGCTGCGGGCTCGGCCGGGGCAGGACCCTGCCCCCCCTCCCTGGGCTGCCGGGTCACCTCCGGGCAGGCTTGCAACACGCGGGGCCACCGCTGTGGTGAGTTTGCAGTTCTCAGCTCAGCCCTGGCTTTTGCTCCCGGGTTTCTGTGCCAGCTCCGTCCCTAAAGCAGAGGAGGGGGGATGAGCAAGGAGCCGGTTCTCCCCGCCGTGCCGAAAAGTCCCTCTGGGGTGGCGTCGCCCCTGGCAGAAGGGATGTGTCAGCTCTGAAAGCCCCTGGGTTTCCACCTCGGGAGCTGTGCGCGGGAGGGGGCGGTGCTGCCCCCGCTTCACGGGAGCCCTCGGGGTGCTGACATTCCCTGGTCCGTGCTGGGTTCCTCGCATCCCTCCCCTCCCAGCTCGCTTGCCAGCTAATGGCGCGGCTTATTCCTATGGCTTTTTAAGTGCTTAATGGCGCGCGGGGCTAATGATGCAGCTCCCTCTGTTCCTGCCGCCTGGATGGATGGATGGGTGGGTGGGTGGGTGGATGGATGGATGGTGTCGGATGGCGCTGCCCGAACCTCCGGGAATGGGGACAGGGACGAGGAGGGGCCCAGCTGGTGCCCCGTGGAGCTGGGGTTGGGAGCGGGCGTCCGCCTGCCTCCCCTCCCTCCCCTGCGCACGGCTGCTCGGAGCAGTAATGTCACCATAAACGATATTTATCACGAGGTGATAAAAATCTATTTCCAGCGACCTCTTGGAAATGGCCCTCGTAAAACCAGGCAGCAGACGGAGGCAGGAGGCAGACAGCGGGGAGGGGGCACGGGCAGGGAAATGGCTGTAATCAGCCACGGAGCAGAGGCTGGATCTGCCGGGGAGCCGGCCCTGCCATTCCCGACCCCGGGAAATTGATGGCAGCCGTCAAGGCCAGAGGGCTGCCCTGGCACAGCTGGGAGGATGCTCGGGCACCCCAGGGCTTCAGCATCCTGGGATGAAGCATCCAGGCTGTGAAGGGAGGGCCAGAGGTATTTTTGTCTTTAGGTGGACAGGATGGGGGGCGGGTTCTGTCCATCCTGGGGCATCCCCAAAGTGAGACCTGAGGGATCCCAGGCTGGAGCTGGTCCTGGAGAGCAGACTGGGATGGGATGCTGGGCTACCAGCTTTCCTCCAATGTTCCCAGCCACAGGAATGGCCCCCTCCACTGTCAGGTACTGCTGGGCCACCCCAGTGCCCCCTATATCCCTCCTGGGGGGCCACCATCATTCCCAGAGCCCCTCCTGCTCCATCCCTTCGGTGCTGATGGCCAGGTGCTGATTCAGCATCCCAACACTAATTACTGAGCCCACGGTGGATCCTGGCTGTAAATTCTCCATCAGGAGTGGGCTGGGTGGTGCGGAACCTCCCTGGCTCCTTGCCCTGCTGACCTGAGCAGGTTCTTGTGGTCCCGTGTAATTCTCTGGGGTGCTGAGTTGGCAGGAGGTGTCTCATCCTCCCCCACCCAGCTTTGGGGTTCACTGGCCCCCCAGGAATCCCTCCTCCTGGCTGTGTGGTGCTCAGCCCAGCCTTGTCCCCACTAGCACTAGGGACAGCCTGGGTGACCCCATGGCCCTGCTGCACCTCGGGTGATGCTGCTGGTTTGGGCATTCCTGGGGCCTTCACCAGGCTGGGGGGACAGAGGACACCTTTTTGGGGTTGGGGAGGTGAGATTTGCTCCTAAAAATGGGGACAGTGGGGGACCCCCCTTGTTGTCCCCTGGGGGAGGAGATTGTGAGGGAGAGCAGCTCCCAGCTGCAGCGTCTAAACTGCTGCCCTGATGAAGAGACATTAATCACTTAAAGTAATTAACCAGGTGGGGCATTGGCTGGACCTCCTCCCCACGTGCCTGGGTGTCCCCTGCCTGGGGTGGCTGCCTTAGGTGGGGGGGACACGGGCTGGTGAGGTGGGGGCTGGCCGGGCATGCAGCTCTCAAGGGGCTGTGCCAGGAGGGGACAGCAAGGACGACGGGGACATCCAGGAGGGTTGGGAACATCATGTGCCGAGAGCCTCGAGATCCCCGCGGAGGGAGGGCCGTGGTGCCGCTCAGGGACTCGCTGCCACCGCGGGGCTCCGCGGCCCCCGGGGCGCTCGGTGACACGGCGGGGTGTGTGTGTGGCAGGTATTATCCTGCATTAAAGTTTCCCCTTGCAGATGGTTCACATTTAATCTGCGGCTTAAAGCAGCGCCGGACCTGGCGGTAAGTCCGTCTTTAGATGGCAGGCGGGAGCCGGGAACGGGCGCTAAGCTGCCCGCGGGATGGAGAAGGGGGACACGGCGGATTGAGGGACACGGATTGAGGCTTTAATGCCACCGTGCCGCCAGCTGATGGCCCAGCCGGAGCCTGGCCCTCGCTGGGATTGCTGTGATGTGTGTCCCCCCCCCGCACCCCACCCCGAGAGGGATGGGGTCCCCCAGGTGTGTCCCCTCACCCAGCAGAGCCTTGCTGCTCCTCCCTGCCTCAGCGTAGCCCTGAGCGCCTGTGGGAATGTCCCGAAAACATGAGCCGCTGTGGGGTGGGTGGGGTTTTCCGGAGTGAAAAAGCCCCTTGTGGCAGCCGCCGGTTCTCACAGCAGGTATTTAGGGTGGTGGGGAGGGGACGCTGGTCACAGACTGCCCGGCAGCTCTGGAGCTGGAGGTGGGTGAGCTGTGCTGGGTTGTGGGGATGGGGAGCAGGGGCTGGGCCTGAGCAGCTGCATGTCCTGTGGGGTCTCAGCAGGATTTGGGTGGCAGAACAGCAAGCTGCATCCCTCCCATCCCAGCTTTGGGCCCCGTGGTCTCAGGGGCACCTAAAGGCAGGGCTGGGGTGTGGTGACAGAGGGAGGTGGGAGCTGCAGGGACATCTGAGGCCAGGGGGTGACTGCCACAGCCAGGGGAGTTTGTCTCAGTGTGGAATGGCAGCATTGCAGCTGTTAACTCTGGAGTCTCACGACGACAGCGAAGGCTCTGTGCTGCACAACCTTGAGGAAATCCTTGCGGATTTGAAAAGGCTGATTGTTCCCTGCAGGGCCGGGACCAGGAGTGGCAGTGCTGCTGCCAGCCCTACTGTCCGTGAATGGGCGGGGTGCTAACATCCTCCTCTGCCTCAGTTTCCCTGCCCTCAAAGGAGGCTGGAGGGAGCATTCCCCAGCCTGGCAGGGGCTGGCAAGCACCAGCTAGAAATGTGTGTCCCCACGGTGGGACAGGGACCGAGCAGCATGCGGGTCCCATCCTGCCCAGCCAGCCTGGTGCTGGGGAGATGAGGATGAGGATGGAAGGATGAGCATGGAGGGAATTTCCTGTGGACATGGAGCATTGTGGAGCACAGCACTGCTCGAGCATGTGGAGATGCCGACAGCCCCACCGGCCACGGCTCTTCCCACAACCTGGAGAAACTGAGGCACGAGAGGTGACACGGCGTGGCCAGGGCTGCCGGAGCAGCGAGCAGCCGCAGATCCCCACGCCCGGAGCCCCAGAGGAGGAGCTCGAGGAAAAGCCGGGAGCGGGCGGCAGCGTGCCCCCCGCCTCCCCCTCCATCACCTCCCTGTTCGCTGGCGAACAAATGTCTGTTCTTGCAAAAAAAAGAAGTGACAGGGGTCGGCGCAGCGCTTTCCACATGACCTGCCCGGGAACAGAGGACGTCTTTGTTAATCCAGCGAGCTGTCAGTTCAGCCTCTTCACAAAAGGCATAAACCACTTATTGCTGCTCTCACCCCTGACCCCGGATCCGCCTGCGCGCCCTCCATTGTGCCGTCTCGAGGAAGCTGGCAAACAATTTCGGCTCCGGCTCTCCCCCTCCCCGCCGGCGGCTGCACGCGGGGGCCGCCGCTTGCCCCGCCGGCGTGGGGAGCCGCTGCGGGGGACCCCCCCTGCACACACACACACACACACACACACACACACACACAGCACCTCCCCCGGCCGCATCTGCGCGCCCGCCGCCTCGCCTGGCAGCTGCTGCGAGGGGATGGGGGCTGCCACAAAGGGAGCACCTCCCTCCCTCCTTCCCTCCTTCCCTCCCTCCTTCCTTCCCTCCAGCCGTGCCTCCCTCCCGGGGCTGCCGGAGCAGCTGGCCGCAGCCCACAGGTTTCGGAGGTGGGGGTGCTGGGTGCTGCGCCCCGTGGCCCCCCCCCTTGGCCGAAACCCCTTTAATGAGAGGGGACAAAAGCTCCTTAGGGTCCTTGGCTGGGACGGGCTGGGACGGCGGCTTTAGCCAAAGCCGCTTACGGCCCGGCACAAAGCCGCTGGGAACGGCCCGGCTCCTCGGGGCTGGCGTGGATGGCGGTGATGCTTGTGCCCCGCCAGCCTCAGGGTGCCCGGGGGGTCACTCGGGGTGACAGCCGGGGCAGGGGGGCTGAGCACGTGCCGCTGGCCCTGTCCCCTTGCTGCCAGCACCCGGACCCCGCGGCGGGGCCGGTGCGCGCTGGAGCAATTAGATGCAGTCACTTTGGGGCTATATATAACCCAAATTGCTGCCTGCAGCTCGTTAGCTGCTGTCAGAGCCGCTGCGGCCGCGGCGCTGAGGTGGTGTCGCCGGAGGGGGGGGGGGGGGTGGAAGGGTTGGGGGGGGGTGGGCTGGAGAGTGACGCAGGGACCCGCTGGTCCCCGGGGATGGGACACGAGGGGGGCTGTGGTCATGCTGGGGTGGCCACAGGGTCGCTGAGGATGGGCTCCTGGGGGGTTGTGCTTCACCCCATGTGTCGCATCAGCGTGGTGCAGGGTGGCTGCAGTGACACCGGGGGGGTCACAGCCAGGCCTGTCCCCCTGCCCGCCGTTCCCAGGGCTCGTGGCACAGCCTGGGTGAGCGTGCTGGGACACTGGTGCATCCCTTGCCCAGGCCAGTAGCGTTTCCAACCTCGTCTGCCCCGGTGGCGTCCAGCCTGACCACAGTCTCCAGCCCCTTCCATCCGGTCCGGTTCCCCGGCCGGGCTGGTGGCGGCTCTGCCGGCACGCACCGGCACCTCGGGCTGTCTGGGGGCAGCTGCGAGATGAGTGCGAACATATTGTGTGGGCTCCTGGAGCAGGCGTCGCGGTGTCGCTGCTGGAGAGCGAGCGGGAACCGCAGCCCCGCCGTGACAAGCGGCTCCGGCACAGCCGCAGCCGTGCCCACGCGGGCGCCGCGGCACCGCCGGCACCGGGGCACCCAGCGGGGACCCGGCGGGACGGGGATGCTCACGGGCAGACTCGCGGTGCACGGTGTCACCTGCCAGCGCTGTCACCCATCCCTCCAGCTGTACGGATTTCCTGGGGGGGGCACATCCCCATCTTGGGAAGGGTTAACGGCACTGTGTCTCAGTCTGGAGCCTTTTGTTTCTTTCCTTTTTTTTTTTTTTTTTTGCTTTTCTTTCCCCCCTTCCCCTCTTTAATGAGGAGTTAGCACAGCTCTAATTGTAGGTTCCAACTTTCTGCCAGCAAACACGGCCGAGAAACTTTAAATACAGTGGAGATGCAGGGACTCAGCCACCACCCCTGCTGTGGGCACCCATCAGGGCCATGCCATGCCACCAGCAGGGACCCCAGCTCCCCAGGGGCACCCCAGCCTGCTCTTGTGGGAAAACCCTCTGTTTTCAGCCTGCTGGGACCAGGATGAGAAGGGCAGAGGCTTCCTGGAGGGAAGAGCAGCTGGAACTGTCTGGGGGAACACACGGCAGGGGCTGTGCTGTGATAAAGCCCCAGCAGGAGCCAGAGGGCTTGAGGGCCTCAGCGACAAAGGGAAGGGGAGCCTGGGGGGAGCCTGCTCCTGCAGCCCTCAACACTCCAAAAACAACTTTTATCCTGAGCACCGCCTCCCAGGGCTGGGGGGAGCTGGGGGACAGCCAGGGTTTGTGTCCCCAGGCTTGGGGGGAGCTGGAGGACAGCCAGGGTTTGTCCCCAGGGCTGAGGGGAGCTGGGGGACAGCGAGGGTTTGTGTCCCCCAGGGCTGAGGGGAGGTGGGGGACAGTGAGAGTTTGTGTCCCCAGGGCTGAGGGGAGCTGGGGGACAGCGAGGGTTTGCGTCCCCCAGGGCTGAGGGGAGCTGGGGGACAGCGAGGGTTTGTGTCCCCCAGGGCTGAGGGGAGCTGGGGGACAGCGAGGGTTTGTGTCCCCAGGGCTGAGGGCAGCTGGGGGACAGCAAGGATTTGTGTCCCCCAGGGCTGAGGGGAGCTGGAGGACAGCCAGGGTTTGTCCCCAGGGCTGAGGGGAGCTGGGGGACAGCGAGGGTTTGTGTCCCCAGGCCTTACAGCCAGCACACTCTGCATCCCCTGGGCAGTGCAGGATGAGGCCCCTCTGTGCTGGGCACCCTCCTCACCTCATCCCTTGCTCGCTCGCAGGAGCTGGCACCGACGCTGTGCCAAACCCCGCTGCCGGTGCAGCTGTGCCGGTGCTTGCCGGGCTCCGTGCCCGCCGCCTGGCCGGGGTGATGCCAGCCAAGAGCCAAAGATTGCATCCACCCCCGGTGCCCTGGCTGCTGGCAGCACAGGGATTTTCCGGGGTGCTGCCGCCCGGGGAGGGTGGAGGTTTGGGGTGGTGCAGGGGGGGCTCTGCCGTGCCCGCCGCCTTCCCGTGGGCGGCGTTGCCGTGGGTGGCATCGGCGCGGCGCGCTGTGGCCCGTCCCGGCGGCAGGCGAGGCGCAGGGGAGGCGGGACGGGGAAGGAAGCCACGTTTTTTGGGTGTCCCGAAGGCACAGGAAGTGTGCTGGTGTGGCCTCTTGCCCTTCGCTTTCCCGCTCCGCCGCTGCCATCCCAAAGCTGGGGGCAGAGCTGGGAGCTGCGGCTGGAACGTGCCCTTGGCAGAGGGAGGGACACGCTGGGGACAGCGGGAACACTGGATATGGGGGACACTGTCCCCTGTCCTTGGTGCCCTTCTGTCTGTGGGCTGACACGCTGCCTGCCCTGGGCACCGTGCTGGTGGTGTGGGGCAGAGGTGGCACGGTCTGGCAGTGCCCCGCTGTGCCTGTCCCTGGAGGCCACCAGCTCTGTTTTGACCCTGCTCAAGCTCTCCACGTTCCTTCCTACCAAGAACCTGCTGGGGTGGATGGGGACAGATGCCACCCAGGAGGTGTTTGAGGAGTGTCGTGGGGCCATTCCTGCCAGCTCTGGCTGGAGCTTTTTCCCCATGGTTTTGTCACATGTGGAGCTGGCCTGCGTGCCAGCTCCATTCTTCCGGTGTTAATAGCATCACATAAGAATGTCACATTGCTGTCACCTCGCTGCACACCTACCCCTGACCTGGATGTGCCTCAGGCTGTGCCCTGTGTCCCTGATCCCTGTTGTGGATGTCCTGGGAGCTGTTTCAGGCTTGTCCATCTGTGTGTCACGAGCGGGCCAGCCTCAGCTCAGTGCCATTCAGCAGGCACAGATCCTGGTCCCCTCTCTCCAGCCCTGGAAAGAGGTGGGATAAGCATCTCCCAGAGCCAGGAGGAGCTGAGCTTCATCACAGCGGGGGCATGGGGGATCTGCCTGCTCTCCCCTCAAATTTCAGCACTTGGTGGCAGAGCAGCCTTCCCTCCCAACCTCTTCCCAAGCACCTCAGGGTGCTGCTTAGCAAATCAGCACCCAAATCAACCTGCTCACCTCTAATTGGGGGTGAGCCTTTGAGGACGTGTCTGGGGAGGAAGGCCCCCACTCGGAGGGTCTGCCGCCACGCTTTATCTGGGTGGACAGATCCCTCCTAATTGAGCAGATATTCCGTGTTCGCAAACAGATGGCTCCTTTGCATCAATTATTCCTTATCTGTGTAACCGGGGATGATTTGCTGACAGATAGCGCAGGGTGAAGTTAAAGCAAGGAGGCGGCCGGGGCTCCCTGCGGTGCCTGGGGGTCCCAGGGGACATGGGTGGGGAGGGGGGTGTGGGATCCTGGCTGCCCTTGGGCAGGTGGGACCCATCTCTGGTGCCTTTGCAGGAAAATAGAGAAGGGTGGGGGCTGCGGGGCTGATGGGTGGGTTGGGGGGTGGGTTGGGGGGTGGGTTGGAGTGTGGGGGGCTCCCTGGGGAGCAGGAGGGTGCCAGCCTTGGCCCAGCTGTCAAAATCCACTTTCTCCACCAAGACCCTGCTCTGGCACTTCCCAGTTGTGCCTTGCCCAATGCTGCTGTGACACATGATGGGGTGTGATTAATGCCAATTAATGATTAGTTGCTCCAGGTATCAAAGTGTGCCCCAGCCTTTTCCCATGCCCACAGGTAGGGTACTGCTCTCTGCTGCTGCTGCTGGCATTGTCCTGGAAGGAATAGTGGTGGCACGGCCTCCCCCCTGAGACATCCCTGCCACCTCCAGGGATCCCACACCGAGCTGTCAGGGGTGGGGGCTGATCCCTGGGCTTGTCCCCTGCCCGCTGTGAAAGTCACCTTCTGTTAATCACTGGGAGAGAGAAGAGCATCCCGCCGTCGCCGGGGCAGCCGGTGGCACCCCGCCAGTTGGAGCTGGGACGTGGTGGCACTCGAGGACTCACGGGATGTGCCAAGCGCTGGCGGTTGCGCGGCGCTGCCATATGGATTCCATAAATTAAACCTTTCCAGGAAGCAAACGGGAAATTTATACCTCCGCTGGTGTGCGTGGCTCGTTGAGTCTAAGGGCTTCCCGCCGACCATCCATCTCCGTGTTTGTAAGGAGTAATCCCCAGAAAATGAATGTCACCCGTGGCAGGGGGAGGTCACCTGCATCCCGCCGTACAGCGTCCTGTGAACCTGGGTTGTCCGTGTGTCTTTCCCCAGGTGGCACGACGGTGCTGGGATGAGCGTGGTGTCACTGGCTGTTGCTTTATTAAAGCTAAACAGGAGCGGTGACAGCCCAAGCTGTGTGCCCGGGCAGGAGAGTGACAGCTACAACAAACCCCGGGCCACTGCAGCGCCCGGGGGGGGGTCGAGGAGAGGGACTGCCCCCAAACAAGGAACAGCGGGAATGCCATCCCCATCCCAGCAGCACGTTTCCCTGGCCTGCCTGGCAGGCAAGGCGATGGGGGGGAGGTTGTTGATCTCGAGTAAACACTGCCCGGTTGAGTAATCGGGAGCTGCCTAACCGGCCAGCTGCCGCCGGCGGGCGAGGGGACGCCGCTTTGATTCATGTCCTCACCCCCCCTGCAGCCTTTCTTGTCTGGCTGTGCTGGGAGCCATCGGCCGGATCCAGCTGTAGCCCCGTGGCTCGGGCTGGCGTGCGGCTCCTGCGCCGGCCACGTGCACCGGCCGGCAGGAAAACAAAAGCATCTTGTGTCTGTGTGCCCCCAACCTCCCTCCACCCCCCGTGCCCCCCACCCGGGCCGGCGCTGCTCTGACCGGGAGAGGCAACGGCGCTGAGTCTCTGTCCTGCTTCTCTTCCAGGCGTCCTCTTCATCCCTGGAGACAGGCGCCGCCAAGGCTGCGGCCGGTGAGTCCCGGCACCGGGTGGTCAGCGCTGGGGAGAGCCCGGGAACGGGCAGCACTGCCCCGGACATCGGCCAGCGGACGCCTTTGGATGCGGAGGGTGCGGACGCCGGAGCCACAAGTAGGTGATGCAGGGGGATACCGGAGAGTACGGGGCTGCCATTCCCCAGGGATGTCCCCTGTCCTGCTGTGGGGTGACCATCGTCCTGATGTGCTGTTTGGGACTCCCGGGGAAGGCTCAGGCCCAGCGGCTTGGGGTTGGGATCCAACACCCGCAGCCCCGCTGGGAAGGTGACCCCGACAGCTCCGCCATCCCCGGGGCCGTGAGTCAGGCCATGGGCGCCAGGGAGAGCCGCGGTGTTGGGCTGGCTGTGCTGGGGAGCCGGGGGGCCCCCCGGGGCTGGGATGGACCGCGGCTCCAGGGACTCGGCCGCCCCGTCCGTCAGGAGCAGCAGCATTTTTAAGAGAGGTATCATGCGTGCTTCCCGCCTGCCGCCTCCCTGGGCCGGCTTGTTTGCCAGCCCTTCCCGGCGGGCGCGCCGGGCCGTGTTGTGCTGGGCCCTGCCAGGCTCCTTTGATCCGGTAACAACCGCCAATGCCGGTTCCTGGCGTTGGGCTGGCCTCAGGAACCGCAAGGTGCAGCGGGCAGGAAGCTGGGGCGGGCAGGGAGAGCCGGGGGGGCAGCCTGCAGGGCCAGGGGGCTGCTTGGTGCTGGGGATTTGTGACCCCTCACGTTCCCTAAGAAGGGGTGTTGCTCAGGAATGCAGCGGCCCGTGTCACCCATCCATCAGCCCCACAGGGATCTGGCTGTGGTTTGGGGACCCCGTAAAGGCGCTGTGTCCCTCGGGGTGTGGGGGGACCGGGTTGCATTTACAGGCTGCTCACAGCCCAGCCAGCAGTGGCGGGGAGGCAAGCTGGGAGCCGTGGCCTGGAACGGGCCTGCTGGAGTCAGCCCGGGATTTATTACCCTGCCAGTGGCTGCCGGGCAAAGGTGACAGTGACTAATGGCTTGTTACACGCCTGCCACATCTCATCTGCGCACCGCGTCCGGCTGCTGCGCTCCCAGCCCTGCTGTGCAGGCAGCCTGCGCTGCGTCCCTTCCTGGGGGGGGGGACACAGGGGTGACCCCCCCTTTGCCCCTGCGGGGACCTCGGCCACAGAGGGTGACAACAGCAGTTGGACAGCTCGGCATGGGGTCTATCCCTGTGCTGAGCATGGAGACCCACGCTGTCAGCGTTCCCTGTGGCCAGGCAGAGCCAGGCTGGCATCTGTGGGAGCACCTCCGAATCTTGGGGGTGGTGACACATCCCGGGGTGTCCTGCTGAGCCTCGTGTGACACACGGGACTTCCCAGTGCACAAAACCCCTTTGTGGGTTGCCAAACCATGAGCCAGTGCTCTGCCAGCACGGTGTCAATCCCATGCCGGGGTGGCTGGGCTGGGATGCCGAGGGGATCCTGCGTGCGTGTCCGGATGGATGCTGACGGAACCACAAATGCATTCACCAGGAAAATTAAAAAATTAACAGGCATTGGCTCGCTCTAGATTAGTAAAGGCAGGAGATAAAAGCGGCTCTTTATACCTTGTGAGAATTGCTGATAAGGGCATTTGTTCCTCTGTATTCTTTAAAAAGAATGCAATAAAAATTTTAAAATAGAACGGGAAAAGGGAGTTGGGGGTGGGGGGAAGCACGAGGAGGATTGGGGGGGAAGCACGAGGAGGACTGGGGGGGGTGGCGGGCGGCAGCGGCACCGCGGCAGCACCGGCGTGGCGGGCCCTGGGGCCTGTTGGAGGAAGAGGAGGAGGATGGAGGGGATGCCGAGGCGAGGGTGAGCTGGGAAGGGGTTTGTGGGGTGGGGTGAGGGGGGGGGGGTGTGGTGGTGTGGCAGTTTGTTTGGGGACGGCTGGGTGTCTCTGTCACGGCCTGTGTCTCCTCCTGCAGAGGTGCCAGCTCATGGCTGGCAGTGCCAGGATGAGATTCCTCACCGAAGCCTCCTTCCTGCCCAAGGGGAGCAGGGGTCCGGCCTGTCCGGGCCAGCTGAGCCTGTCTGGCTCCTGGAGCCGACTGGTGTGGCCGGTGAATGATGGGCAACTTCCTCCTGTGCGAGTGGGCTGAGCCCCACCCCACTCATGTCACTGGTGTCCCCAAGGCCAGGTGATGGTGGGATGGCACAGGAGGGACCACCACCATCTCTCCCTGGGAGGGACAGTGCTGCTCCCTCTCCCATGCCTGGTGCAGAGGATGCCTGGGGCATTGGGGTGCCCCAAGGGGGCTGCCCTGGGAACACCCCTTATTTCTGCAGGGTCTGGGCTCAGGACCACCCTGGGTGCTCACTGTGCTGGGCCACACTGGCACCCCTGAGCCCCAGGGTATCTTGGAGCAGCATTGGGGTGGGGGTCTAAGGCCTGGATCCCACCCTAACCCCTCGCCTCCATCAGTGCCTGGCACAGGCATCCCCCCATCTCTCCATCTGGGGAGGGGTCACCTGCGTGCCGCCATCAGGAGGGACACCCTCCTCACCCCTAATTCCTGTCCTGCTGCGGACGGACGGAGACCCCGCGGGACGCCCCGCACTGGGGGCACCCCCATTCCCGATGAACTGGGGGGGTGGTCCCGTGTGGTGGGGGAGGTCCCGCCCCCTGCCCAGCATCTCTGTTTTGGGAGCTCCCCCGTGCCTCGCTGCCGGTGCCCGCCCCCGCCGCCCTGCCCTGCCCTGCCCTGCCCGGCCCGGCCCCCGGTGAGTCACGCTCCAGCCGTGCGGCTCCCGGGGCGGCGGGCGGGCGCCGAGGGAAGCAGGAAGCGGCGGGGGGAAGGCTCGGCACGGCTCGGCTCAGCTCGGCTCCGCTCCGCTCCGCTCCGCTCCCTCCGGCGCTGCCCATGGAGGAGCGCAGCCCCCGTTGGACGGCGCGGCCCGCGGGTGAGTGACCCCCCCCTCGCCCACCCAACACGGGGAACCCCCCCCCCCACCAGCGCCGTGGGGAGGGGGCAGCGGGGTCCCCCCCGGGTGGGAGTTGTGCTGGAGGGCTGGGATGGGGTTGGTGTGATCCCGCTGCTCGCAATCGCTCCCCCCAAGCCCCTCTGCTGGGGGGTGGGGGATGGGGGGCACACGGGGGACCCTGTGGTGTAGGGGACAGAGGTCACCCTGGGGCTGAGAGAGGCTGTGGTGTGGGGGATGGAGGTCACCCTGGGGGTGGGGGACCCCATGATACGGGGGGTGGGGGTCGCCCTGGGATTTGGGGGCGGTGATGTTCGGTGAATGGAGGTCACCCTGGAGTTGGGGGATCTCATGGTTTAAGGGGCAGAGGTCGCCTTGTGTTTAGGGGAACCCGTGGTATGGGGGATGGAGGTCACCCTGGATTGGGGAACCCCGTCGTAAGGGGAACAAAGGTCACCCTGGGTGTGGAGGAACCCGTGTTTTGGGAGGCCAAGGTCACCCTGGGGTTAAGAGACCCCATGGTTGCCCTGGGCTTGGGGGTCCCTGTGATGTGAGGGATGGAGGTCACCTTGGAGTTGGGGAACCCCATTGTGTGTAGACTGACATCACCCCAGAGTTGGGGGACCCCATGATATAGAGGGTGGTGGTCACCCGAGCTTTGGGGGACACTCTTATTTGGGGGATGGAGGTCACCCTGAGGCAGGGGGACCCTGTGGCCTGGAGGATGGAGGTTGCCTTTGGCTTGGAGGCCCCTATTGTGTGAGGAGTTGGAGGCTGCCTTGGTGGAGGGGTACCCCAGCATGGGGGAGACAGAGGTCACCCCGAGCTTCAGGTGCTCCGTGGTGTTGTGCACAGAGGTCACCCTGGCCTGGGAGGACTCCATGGTGTGGAAAATGGGGGTTGCTTTGGAGTTGGGGATCCAGCTGGGGAATGCTGTGGGGAGATGAGACCCTCTGGGTTCTGCATCCTCGGGGTCTGGGGCCAGCTGAGGTGCTCAGTCCCCATGACCCACATTCCAGAGAGACCCTTGGGGGTCATTTCCCATGGCTGGCAGGGCACACGGCGGCCCTGACCTTGGCCCTTCTCCCTGCCTTGCTGCCTGTCCCTCTCTCAATGCAGGCCCACAGGCTGCAGCCTGGGGCCGTGCCTCAGTTTACCCACCCGCTGCTGCTGTATTTCCACATTTCTGGACACCCCAGACTGCCGGAGCTGGGGAGGGACCGTGTTGCTGATTGAGCCGGACGCGGGGAGCCCGGGCACCGCACCCTGTGCCGGGGTGATGCCGCTGCCCCGGCGTCTCGCCTGCCTCCGCCTTTATTATTGCCCTGCTCCATCCTGGCTCTTCCAGCCCTGCCTGTGCTGCCTGCCGTGCCCTTTGCCCAGAGGCTGCCGGCTCACCGTGCCCTGCTAGCGCCCGTGTCTGCTTTGCATGGTGACACGGGTGCCAGTCCCCAACGGGTGGCATCTGTCAATCCATCGATAGCATCTGTCCCCAAGCCCTGGGCAAGTGCCCGCTGCCAGCCCTCGGAGCAGCAGGGCCGAGCGCCCCCGCTCTCTTCATCCTCACCCCCATCCTCCTCCTCCCGCGGCTGAGGGCACAGGGCTGTGGGGTGGGCGCCGCCTGGGTGCCCGCTGGGCCACGAGCGGGATCCAGATCCAAGGGAGGGAGTTAATGGAGGGAAAAAGGCAGCGGGAAGCCAGCGCCTCTTCCTGCAAGGGCGCGCGTGCGCCGGCGAGCACCGGGGTGAGCCCGTGTGGTTTGTGGGTGTGAGCGAGGCGAGCGTGCGCCCGGCTGCGTGTGCGCCCGGCAGCCTGTTTGTGTAACCTGCCGGGGCGTGTGACAGCCACGGCGGCCTGGCAGGGCTGGCCAGTCCCACAGGGCTGGCAGGGGGGCTGGGTGTGCAGGGGGGGCTGGCTGTGAGCACACGTGTGTCAGTGTGTGTGTGTGAGTGTGTGTGTCAGTGTGTGTGTGTCAGTGTGTGTGTGTCAGTGTGTGTGTGTGAGTGTGTGTGTGAGTGTGTGTGTGAGTGTGTGTCAGTGTGTGTGTGTCAGTGTGTATGTCAGTGTGTGTCAGTGTGTGTGTGTCAGTGTGTGTGTGTCAGTGTGTGTGTCAGTGTGTGTGTCAGTGTGTGTGTGTCAGTGTGTGTGTCAGTGTTTGTGTGTCAGTGTGTGTGTCAGTGTGTGTGTGTCAGTGTGTGTGTGTCAGTGTGTGTGTGTGAGTGTGTGTGTGAGTGTGTGTGTGAGTGTGTGTGTGAGTGTGTGTCAGTGTGTGTGTGTCAGTGTGTATGTCAGTGTGTGTCAGTGTGTGTGTGTCAGTGTGTGTGTGTCAGTGTGTGTGTCAGTGTGTGTGTCAGTGTGTGTGTGTCAGTGTGTGTGTGTCAGTGTGTGTGTGTCAGTGTGTGTGTGTCGGTGTGTGTGTCAGTGTGTGTGTGAGTGTGTGTGTGTGAGTGTGTGTGTCAGTGTGTGTGTGTCAGTGTGTATGTCAGTGTGTGTGTCAGTGTGTGTGTCAGTGTGTGTCAGTGTTTGTGTGTCAGTGTGTGTGTCAGTGTGTGTGTGTCGGTGTGTGTGTCAGTGTGTGTGTGAGTGTGTGTGTGTGAGTGTGTGTGTCAGTGTGTGTGTGTCAGTGTGTGTGTCAGTGTTTGTGTGTCAGTGTGTGTGTCAGTGTGTGTGTGTCAGTGTGTGTGTGTCGGTGTGTGTGTCAGTGTGTGTGTGAGTGTGTGTGTGTGAGTGTGTGTGTCAGTGTGTGTGTGTCAGTGTGTGTGTCAGTGTTTGTGTGTCAGTGTGTGTGTCAGTGTGTGTGTGTCAATGTGTGTGTCAGTGTGTGTGTGTCAGTGTGTGTGTCAGTGTGTGTGTGTCAGTGTGTATGTCAGTGTGTGTGTGTCAGTGTGTGTGTGTCAGTGTTTGTGTGTCAGTGTGTGTGTGTCAGTGTGTGTGTCAGTGTGTGTGTGAGCGTTGCACAACCCCAGGGTGTCAGGCGCTGCGTGCTGAGCGCGGTGACCCCTGGCTGGGGGCAGGCGGGGTGCGTGTGCCTGCACGTCCCGCCGGGGCTGTGCTCCTGTGTGCGCACACGGGGCCTGTTCTGGCCGGTGGAGCGGGGGGTGAGCGTGCTGGCTGCAGGGCAGGGAGCTGCAGCGAGGAGATGGTGGCTTTGGCGGGGGGCCAGGCTGCCGGGGGGTGCAGGGGGAGTGCCGAAGGACGCGGGACAGTTTATTCCTTGCTGGCATGCCAGTGGCTGGCAAGGGGGTGCAGGTTGGGGGGGCAGCTGGAGGAGGGGGGTGTTAGTTTTAATCGCTGCTCCTCTGTTGGTTGCTCTGGCCTCCCAGCCCCCCTCCCTCACCCTGCTTGTCTGGCCCGTGGGAGGTTGAGGCCTGGAGGGGCTGTTCCTGGGGGGGGTTTGTGCCTGTGCCAGCCGGGTGGGAGGTGGTGTTGCTGTCCCCCACATCAGGGCACGGTGCCATGGGTCACACCTCTCTCCCGGAGCCCTGGCACTGCCGCCAGCTCCGGGTGTTAAGTCCTGGCCTTACTGTGAGCAGCAGCAGATGGCCTCTGCCATCACAGCCCCGTGGGGACACCCAACCCAGATCCCTGACAGTGCTGGGGGGCATCACCCCCGGGTGCCCCCGCCGTGGGGCAGCCGCGCCGAGCCCCGAGAAGGAGCAGCCAGCACCGAGCTTGGCCTGCAGCCGCTGCCTGGGCAGGCTGCCAGGGGGATTGCCCTTGAACTGGCCCTTGCCATGCCTCGTGCTTCGTGCCCCACGTCCCCCACCATGTCCCCCCAGCCCGGCACCCCACTGCCCGGCGGTTGCACCGCGGGGCGGGAGGAAGCGCCCCAGAGCTCCCGCGCCCGTAACGGCGGCCGCCTTATCTCGGGCCCTTCTGGGCCCCCCCAGCTCTTATCTGCCACGGCCGTTGGCCCTGGCTGGGCTCGCAGCCCCCCCTCAGCCGCCCCAGCCCCTTCGGGGTCAGCCCTTGGGGGCGGCCGCTTGGCAGCCTGCCCCCTCGATCCTTTTTGAAGTTTCAAATCCATTTAAGTCAAGAGGAGGGAAAGTTATTGCCTCTAAAGCCCCTTGCGTTGAGCAGTAAATCCTCTTTGCTGGGCCAGCGCCGCCTCCGAGCACCCGTGGGACTGGGGCGGGGGGTGACTCCCGGGGTGGGGGGGGGGTACAGCCTGGATGTGTGTGTGTTCCCAGCACCCCTGCAGGCGGGTGCTCTGTGGCTGGGAGGGAGCGGGGACCCCAAAACATGCTCAGCGTGGGTTTGGGCTTCTTTTGAAACCGCCCCCCCCAGCTGAGCAGGCAAGAGCATCGCTGCTGCTTGCCCACCATTTGCTCACCCTGATTTGAAGGGGGTTCCCCCGGTGACATCAGTACCCTGCTGTCCCCAGCAGCGTGGCACAGCACCCCCCCTGCTGCCGCCCTGCACCCTCTGCGAGGCCGATGGAGCAGGAGCTGGATGTGCTGCCGGCACGCTGGCGTGTTTTATTTGATTTCCCTTCTCCCCGAGCTGGCAATATTTAAATATTAATGCCTGCCTCTAATTGCTGGGTCAGAGGAGCGGGGCGGCGCGGGAACGGGTGCAGGGGCGGCTGATTTTTGTTGTCTCGGGGAGTGTTTGCCGAGGAATAATGTTTGTGCACACACACACACACGCACACACACACACATCATTTTACTCCCTTGGGATTTACTCGGCCTTGGGAGTGATGCAGGGCGGGGGAGAGGCTGAGCCGCGATGCCACCGGGCCATCATTTTGCAGCAGGGCACCCGGGGTGGTGGAGGGACCCTTCCTTCTCCCTCACCCGCGGAGCGATTGTTAATGGCACGGGGACGTGGGGGGAAAAGGAGGGGAGGTGTTTTATTTTCTCTCCGGGGCAGCAGCAGCGCGGCGTCAGATGCTTGCGTGCTCGCTTCCTGTAATAAAGCGACCGCCGGCGCGCTTGTCACCTGCTCTCTGTTGTGCTGCCAAAGCGCAGACATGCCGCTTCTCGCTGCGGGCCCTGGCATGCTCCCCGCCGCCGCTGTGCCCGCCCCGGGCGCTCGCCCCGTGCCAGCGCGGGGTAGCAGGTGTTTGGGCAGGGTGCGACGCTGCCTGTTGCCGCACGCCCCGTGCGGGCGGGGGCCGTTTAACTGTTCCTGGCTGTGCCCCCCCACCTTCGATGTGCCCTCCTTGCTTGGCACTGCGGTGGGGTTGGTTGGGTGAGGTGGGGGGGTCCCACTCCCCTGCTGCTGTTGTTGTGGCGGAGCCAGCCCAGCTGCAGGCAGGTGGCTCCTCCGGTTGTCCCCAGCTGTGCCGCGCAGTTGGAGCGGGGAGGTGGTTGTGCAAGCTGCTTGGCACTGCTGGTGCCGTGCCGTGCCGTGCCGTGCTGTGCAGCTGGCTTGGACACCAGGCCACTGCCCCCGCTGTGCTGTGCATCCACCTGGGGCTTTACCTTTGCATGCACGGCCCTGCTGCCAGCGCCTTCCCAGTGGTGCTAGGGGAATTTTCCCCGTTGGGAAATCCCTCCGGTCCCCTTTGGATCCCTCACTGGTTTGCTACCCACCCCCCCCGCCCCGCAGCCGTTGTTCCTTGGCTGTGCAATCTCCTTCCTGCTGCCTGCACAGCACGTGAACCATCCCGGTTAACCGGTGTTGGCCGGGTCCTGCTCCTGTTAACCCCGGCCAAGGGAATTCTGTACCCTTCAACCTGGCAGGGAGGCTCCTTGCAAGGGGCTGACACGGGGTCTGCTCCCCACGGGCAGCCTGCAGCGTGGTAGATGTGGGGCTTAGGGATGAATTACACCCAAATATCCCCCCGTGGAGGAGGCAAGGCTGGGTTTTCCTCCTTCCCACCCGCATCCTGCCCCGCTGCAGCCCCGGCTCCCGGCGCTGCCTTTGTTTCCGCTGTATAACAAGATGATGGGTTAGGGTCAAGCTGCGGGTTCATAACTTGTTGGAAGACTTTGCCGAACAATAAAGGTGTCTGGCTTTATATCTGCTCGTATTTTATCCCGGCCTTTCCCCAGCGCCGGCCGGGATTTACGGGCGGGGGATATTTGAACGTGTCGAGGCGAGCCGGGGGAAGCCGAGGCCGACCCCCTCCCCACGCCTTTGCATTCAGTGCCTGGGCGCTGAAATATTTACCTTCCAGCTCCTCTGACAGTTCAAGCCGTCTCGTGAAGCAAAGGTTATTGAACTGCGAATGTTATGACATTACATTTTTGTGTCTGCACTTTCTAGATGCGTGATGCAGCCTGAATGATAAGTGATCTCAGGGTTAAGGGTGGGGTTCTTTTTTTTTTTTTTCCCCTTTCTGTTCCTTTCCCTCCCTCCCTGCTCTCCTCCCGGAGCTGTCAGCTCTGCTGGCGCTTGATAACGCTCCCTTTTATTGCCCTGCCTTTGCATTCCTGCTGCTGGGCTCCCTGCAGTTGAGGTGGGTGCTGGGAAGGCGGGAGAGGGACATTTCCGGCTCAGAAGCCTGGCTGCCCTGCTGTGTGCCTCAGTTTCTCTCACCCTCCTGCCATGAGTAGGTCACCCATGCCAGCAGCCCCTCTTTGTGGTTGGTACTCCCAGTGTAGGGAAACGCTGCATCCTGTATCCCACCAGGGCCATAGAATCACAGGATACTTTTAAGTTGGAAGTGACCTCAAAGCTCCTCTCAATCCAACCCTTTCCACTACTCCAGCTTGCTCCAAAGTCCCATCCAACCTGGCCTTGCCGTGCCATGGGGCAGGAGGTGCTGCCCGGTGTCACTGGTGCCAGTCTGTGCTGTGGTGCCCATCTTGCAGCCACACTGGTGGGATTTTGGGGTGCTGGGGTGATGCTCTCTGGCACCCTGTCTGTCAGGGCTCTGAGCATCTCATCAGCCGTCCCCACTTGAGACGCAGCATCCTGGGTGGCCAAGTGGCCAGGGGGACACGTGGGGAGGGGGACAAGTGACAGCAGGCCTGGGCTGTCCCACACACACTAGAGGGCAGCAATAAACTGGATCAGTGGGCTGTGCTCTGTCCCTGGGGGCCTTGAGGGGTCTCACCCCCCAAATTTACCCTGGCACAGTGGATTTGCAGCAGGGGTACACTCATTGTTAAACAAAACCATTGCAGCAGGATGAGCACCCTCCAACCACTCGGACCTGCGGTGCCATTTCATCCCAAGAGCAAATTAATTAAGTCATTCCGTAAATTTGGCCGCGTTTTGCTGCCGGTAAATCACATCTGCACTCTCCCCCCCTCCACTTCCCCCCTGGCTTTTCCCTGGGCTCCCCCTCCCTGCTGGGCTCCCTGCAGGAGTCAAGATCTCACCCTGCAGCGCCTGGAGATTTCCAGGGGCTCAGGGCTGGCCGAGCATCCCGGGTCGGGGCAGCTGCCAGCGCTAACAGAATCCAGCTGTGCCGGCGGGCGGGCAGGGGGGGCCACGGGGAAAAAGGAGGGGGGGGAAAAAAAAAAAAAAAAAAAAGAGGTCAGGGCCCGGGAAATTAAATGTTCATAAATGTAGGCCCGAGCGCTTAAAAAGTAGGGCAGTGCCATTAAATCTCATTAAAGTTTAATACCTATCAGTGCCACTTCAGGCAGCCCTTGGACATTGCTTTAATTTGATGGGTGTTAAGGGAGAATTATCAAATAATTGTGCTGGCTGGGGACTTGCTTTTATCATGTTACATGGAAAGCTCTCCCGGCTTTGTGCCGCACATCAAAACAGCGGCGGGTAGGTATTGTTCTGGGGAGGGGATGGGGGCGGCTGCAGGGGGGGTCCCCACTGTCCCCATCGCCCTCAGCGCTGGCAGGAGGGATGAGGGACACTGGATCAGGTTGTTACAGGGATTTGTTGCCCCAGTGATCAGCTTTTTTTTGCCCAAATTTAACCTGTCTGCTCCCAGGAGGGGTTTGCTGCCCCAGGCTGGGATCCTTGAGGGTGGCATGGGGACAGGGAGCATCCTGTTGTTGTCCCCATGGATTCTGCCCTAATCCCTGTGGGCCCTGCCAATGTTCCCGTGGGTGCTGTCACCATCCCCCTGAGTCCTGCCATCAGCCCTGTGGGCTTTGCTGGAGTTCCTGTGGCTCTTGCCACCATCCCTGTGGCTCTTACTGGTGTCCCCAAGGGTCCTACCATCATTCCCATGGGTTCTGTCACCTGCCATTGTCCCCATGGGTCCTGCCAGTCTCTCCATCTGTCCTCCTGGTGTTCCCATGGGTGGTGCCGGTGTCCCCGTGCCCCAGCAGCTTTGTGCCACTCTTCCTGCACTTGCTACCCCAGCATGCCAATGTGGGGCTGTGGGTGCTGCTAATTAATACTAATTTTTAGGGAGGCTGTGGGGTCTGTGGGAAATTGCAGATGGGAGGAGCTGAGGATGGCCGGCTCCGTGCGGAGGCGAGGAGGACATGGGCCCATGCATTTTTTATAGGGTGCACCCGGGGTTATTTTTATTTCTTTCTATTTCCTTTCTCCTCCCCTCGCTGTAAAAGTCCCTGTTGATAAAGAATTAGTGCCAGGTCGTTAGTCCTGGTTTTTATGAGATAAACCCGGGCGCAAGGTGCTGTCGTGTAAACGCCGGGGCCAGGGGAGCGCGGGGACGGGGAGAGCGGAGCTGCTGCCATGAATTATTCAGCAGCGCCTGATTTCACATTATTCTCACTGATACTTTTACAACCTGTCAGTAAATAAAAAGATTCTACATTATTTATAGAAATGGACCCGAATTGGGTAGGAGAATTTACTGTTGCTATTATTAGGGGCTGCTCAGCACCGCGTTAATGAGGGCTGGGTGATGGCAAATGCTGCGTCCTGTGGGTGCGGTGTCCCCCGTGTCCTTCCAGGTGCCACCTTGCTCCTCAAGGATCACCGTGTCTCCTGTCTCTCACTGCTGGGGCTCCATGGGTTTGGGCTGTTTTGAAGAGGGATGGCTCCTTCCTAAGGGATGTCTTCTTCCCTGGGACATCATCTTCCCAGGGACACATCCCTTCAGGTGGTGCCTGCCCTGGGACATCCGTGCTGGGGAGGTCACCTTCCAAGGGATGGCATCTTCCCAGGGATGTCTCCTTCCTGGGGACATCCCCTTCCCAAATATGTCTGCTTCCTGGGAACATCTTCCCCAGGACTGTGTGTTCCTGAAGACATCTTCTCAGACACATCTCCTTCCTGAGTATCACATCTTCCCAGGGACATCCTCTTCCTGACACTTTTCCAGAGACACCTCCCCGTGGATGACACCTTCCCAGGGACATCCTTGCGGGGGATGTCTCCTTCCAGGAGATGATATCTTCCCAGAGACATCATCTTTCCAGGGACAACTCCCTGTGGATGACACCTTCCCAGCAATGTCCCCTTGCTGGGGACATCTCCTTCCGGTGATGTCTTCTTCCTGAGCACATCTCCTTCCCAAAGATATCTGCTTCCTGGTGACATCTCCTTCCCAAGGACCACATTTTCTCAGGGTCATCCTCTGCCTGGGGATGTGTCCTTCCCTAGGACATCATCTTCCCAGGGACACCATACCAGGAACATCCTCGCTGGGGATGTTTCCTTCCAGGGGGTGACATCTTCCCAGAGACATCTCCTTCCCAAAGGCATCTGCTTCTTGGGAACATCTTCTTGAGAATGTCTCCTTCCTGGTGAGCAGATCTTCTCAGGAACTTCTTCCCAGGGATGTCTCCTTGCCAGGTGCCAGCCCTGGGACGCATATCCCTGCCAGTGGAGGATGCTTTCCAGTCACAATGCAGTTACATTGCTGTCCCCATCCAGTGAATTGCACACCATCCCTCCTGGCTCTGCATCCCACCCTGTTGCAGGAGCTGGAGGGGCTCCACTTCCAACCTGTCCCCCCCTTTCCCATCATTTGCCTGTCGCCGGAATGGGAGCCATCCCACCCACGCACCCGCCAGCCCCCCGCATCCCATCTGGGCTTCCCACATCCCTGATGTGACAGCTCCAGGGAGCTGGAAAAGCGTGGCACGGGCTTGGGAAGCCCCGAGGAGGGGCGTGCTGGGCTGTGGGGCAAACCTGGGCACGGCGGCGATGGAAAAAGCAGGAGGAGACCCAAGCTGTAATGGTTTGTCTGCGGTGTCCTAAGGTGGCTGCACCCAGGCTGCCGGTGACAGGTTTATTGGCAGGCAGGCCGGGCTGGAAGGATTGTGGGCTATTTACAGTGCTGGGGCCGTGACTTTGCGAGCAGACAGTTAACATAAATTCACATGATGGATCAGTTATCACTTCATTGAACTGGTGGCGGATCCATTGAAGGCTGTGCAGTAACATGCTGTTTCCTGGCTCTGCGCAGCGCTGGGATACATTAAATACACTTTATTTATAGCTTACCATTGCTGCACTGTGGGCAGGAGAATGCAGCTTTTGCAACTATCATCTAATTTTATGATGAGCATTAAAGCAAGGCCTATAATTTGCACCTTTTTATTCATTAGACACTGGTGCAGCCATAAGTCAAGAATGCCCAGGGATTTAGATGCAGATCCAGAAGATAAACTATTGACAAGCCAGATGTATTTTTACATTAGTGTGCCTTTACAATAGTTTATGTTGAGAGTGGAATATAAATTGCATTATTAAATACGAACCACTCTTGTAACCGCTGCTCTTCCTGCGTCTCTGCAGGCAGGGTGGGATTCGGAGCCACGGAGCACCAAGGCTTTGCCTAATGGCTCCAGGTTGGGGGGAAGATTGTTATTTTGGCTTATTTTATCCCTGGATGTGCTGATGCGTCAGAGCAGGGGTCTGTCTCAGCACTCTCCCTGGGAGGAGGCATCCTGTGGGATGAAGAGATGTGGGATGTCAGAGCAAAGCCATCTCAACCACGTGCCCCCAGCAGGGACCTCGGCTTGGCCGCTGCCACCCGGCCAGCAGTGAGTTAAATCCTTTTGTTTCTGAGGCAATACAGTTTATATTATGAGCATGAATAAAAGATGGTTGTGCTAGGGGTAGCTGTCAGGATCCTCGCCGCCTATAAAGGCTTCTACTGTAGCTTGACAGTAAAAGACTGTGTTTGGGGACTGATGTGGTTTCTCAAAGGAGCTAAATAAATAAGGGACGCTTATTTTTACACCAGTAAAGGCTGCTGGAAATTTAAAGCCCTGTTTATCTCGCCGAAATCACGGTGTTTATTGTTATCTCGTGGAGGGGGAATTTGCATGTTCACTAATAATTAACCCAAGCCAGCCTTCTCCCTCCTGTACGTGCGCCGTTATCTGTGGGGAGGAAACGCTTGCAAATCAAATGCAAATATTGACCCTGCCTGGGCCGGGCGCTGCTGCGGCCGGGTGCTCCTGGTACCCATCCCGCGGCTGCTGCGGGGGCAGGAGGGCAGCATGGAGGGGCTGGGTGCTAGTCTGGGACATGAGGGGGCTGATGGGAGCCATCCTCATGGCCACCCCATACTTATTTCTGCCCTATTCCCATTGACACCCCATCCACGCCTTTCCATATTTCCATCCCATTCCCGTCACCATCCTGTCTCCGTTGCCACCCTGTTGCCATTACCACTCCATCCTTATTTCCATCCTATTGCCGTGGCCACCCCATCCCCATTGTCACACTCTGCTACCCCATTCCCACTGTCACCATGCTGCCACCCCATCCTTCTTTTCATCTCATACTCATGGCCATATGAGGTGAAACTTACTCCCATGCCCACCCCATCTTCTTTGCTCTCCTGTGTCCGTTCCTGTCCCCATGCCACCCTGCCCTCATCCATATTTCCACCCCATCTCCATGGCCACCCCTTCCCCATTGCCCTTTCACCCTTATTTCCACCCTTGTCCTACGGTCACCTCACATCCCCATGACCATGTCATCCCTATTGCCACCCTATCCTTATTGTCACCTTGTCCCCACTGACACCCCCTCTTTATTTCCACCCTGTTCCCTTGGCCACCCCATCCCCATGGCCACCCCGTCCTTACTTCCACCCCATCCCTGTCCCCACCCCGTGGCCACCCCTTTGTGGCGGGCGCTAACAGGCGTCCCGTCCCGCTTGCCAGTCCCCGTGCCACCAGATGCTGCCGCTCCGTGTCACACCATCATGTCGCTAGCGGAGTGTAACGGGGAGAGCAGTCGGTGCCTTTGTTTCTCCTGCTCTCCGCACAGCTGTCACTTCCAGTGATCAGTAGAAAAATCATCACCCCACCGGATCATACATATGGAACGGTGTCTGTGCGGAATATTTATTGTAACATGTGTCGAGGCCGCGCCGGTCACCAGCCCTGGGCTGGGCTCGCGCTGCGCCAGCCCCGCAAGGATGCTCCAATCCCCCTGGCTCTGCCTGCTGGGGAGGTGTGGGTGTCCCAACGGCGATGTCCCCACAGTGGTTGGGGGACTCGGGGCTAATTGCGCTTGGTGGCCTCAGGCTGTGCAGCATCCTCTGCCTCGTGGGGGACCGGGAAAGTGCTCCCTCTCCCTGCTTGTCCCCACCTTGTTCCCAAAGGATGTCTTCAAGCTGGGGGAGCAGCTGAGGTGTGGGGGCGTGCAGAGCTGCAGCTGGTAAAGCTGCAAGGGAACAGAAGCCCGGGGGCTGCCCCTTGCTGGGGTCACCTGTGGGGAGGCCTCTGGCGTCTCCAAGGGCAGGAGGCGAAGGCATGCGGGCGCCTTGGCCCCGTCAGTGTCTCCGGGAGCTCTCTCCCATCTCTGGAGCTGTCAGCTCGGCACCTTTCATGTGTGATGGGTAAACAGCGTGGCGCGCCTGCCGGGGAAGGCTGTTGGATCCCTGCTGGTGCTAAAGCGGCGTCTGGCAGGGACGGGGAACGTGCCGTCGCCTGCGCGAGGCACGGCGGACGTGACGCCCCGCTGGGGCTCCGTGCGGCTTTCCTGATGGAGAGCAGAGCCCCAGCCCGCCCCGGTGTCAGGGTGAAGCCGTGCTGATGGGATCCGTGGTATTCCCTGCAGGTGTGCCCCTCCCATCACCAAAAAACAGTTCCTACGTCTCCCATCCCGTGTGTTAGTGGCTGATGGGGACACAGAGCCCCCCCCCGTGCCCCCTCTCCGTGCGTTTTCCCTCTCCGGGGTGGACAGATGCCGCGCGGGCAGGACGGGGTCACCGGGTCCCCCCAGCACATGGCATGGGGAAGGTGTTGCCAGCGCCTTTTGGCACCCGCTGCCACACGAGCGCGCTCCTCTGACAGCTTTATCAAGCCTCCAGACTTCCCAATTCCATTGTTCCTGACATCTGTTTCGGTAAGTGATTAATTGCAATTAGTGAACGGTTTGAAAGCCTGTGGAAGAATATTCAGCAGAAAACTCGTCAAGATTAATGAGTGGTGGCAGTTGTCAGAAGGGCTGCTGCCTCGCCGGGATGCGGCGGCGGCGGGGAGGTGCGGGAGGCTGGGCGAGTGGGGTGCCCCCCTCCCCGTGCCCGTGCCCCCCCCACCCACAGCGTGTCCCCCCCCCCACTGCCCCTCCCGGAGAATAACACGGGCTGATTTTTCATCCCAACGCATGAATTATCCGCTAATGCGCTATTAATAAAGCGCTGTGGAGTTTCACCGAGATTAGGTCCTAAATCATGCAGAATGAATTTTAATCAGTCCAAAAGACACCGGCGCTAGCCACTCCCGGGGACCTGCGGGAAACCAGCCTGGATCCGGCCCGGGATCAGGAGCAGCAGCGCCTGCACCTTTGCCCCCGTGCTGCTACGTGCGGGTGGTGACAGAGCCAGGCACCTTTGTGCGCTGCTGCCATGGCAGGGGGGCTGCAGGGTAAGAGCTCTGTGGGCACAGCCGCCTCTCCAAATCCTTGCCAGCGGGCACAGGGGGATGGCAGCCTGTGAGGTGGCACCTGACTCTGGTGCCAGCAAGGAGCAGGGATCCTCTGCACTGCTGTGTCCTGCCCAGATTCCCAAAGGCCCCACGTTTTGGGGGGTGTCACTCCTGCAGTGAGGTGTCCAGGTCTCCGTATTTTTGCTCTCTGGTTGTGCCCCCAGCTCGCTGCAGGTCACCCCAAGGTGCCTGGGGTTTGTGGGGGCGCTGGGCCCGGGGCGTGACACACCCACAGCCCTGGCGGGGAAGGGAGGGTGCGACATCTGCTCCTGCAAATTGTTTGCCTTGCCGAGGTCAGGGCGGCTTGACAGCCTCAGGTCCTGCGAGCAGATGGCTCCGGCATGTTCCCGGCCGCGCTCCGCTGTGCCGCACCCATGAAATTCCCCATTAACTGCCTGTGACCGGAGGGTGGAGGGGGAAGGAAGCATCCCTCGCTCCTCTGCGCTCAGCCTGGGAGCACACACAGCCTGTGTGTGTCCCCGAGGGCAGCAGGGACTTGTCCCCTCGACCTGGGAGGAGGGGGATAGCCCCCATGCTTTGCATGGCCTCAGTAATCCAGGAGGGCTGCCATCGCCCAGGTGCTGGGGGTGCACCCGCGTGCTGGTGGGAGGGAGTCCCCATCCCCATCCGCATCCCCATCCCCATCCCCATCCCCATCCCCATCCCCATCCCCATCCCCATCCCCGCCTGCCAGCCTGTCCCCATCCCATCTCTTTGATTTATTGCTCTTTTGGCGGAGGGCAGGGGTGGTGGGGGTCGCCGGGGGCTGGCAGGGGTCGGGAGGTCCCGCCGTCGGCCGCCCTTTGTTGGTGTCCGGCACAATGACCCGGCGCAGGCTGTTTGCTCGGCGCGCTGGGTAATTACCGTGCCGGGGAGGATGAGGAGGTCAGGGCCGATGGAGCCGCCGTGACCCGCCGCCGTCGAGGCCCTGTGTGGCAGCGGCTTGTCCTTCCCCTGTCACCATCTGCTTGGAGGCGGCCGCTCGGAGTGGCGGGGCTGCGGCGCTCAGACGGACGGACAGATGGTGGTGGGTTTGAAGAGGTAGAGTGTGTACTTTGTTCTGGAGAGCTTGGAGGGAAGAAAAAAAAAAAAATTAGAAGGAGAAAAAGACAGGGAGAGGAGAAGGAGGGGACATCCTCCTGTGTCCTCGCCGCCTGCCACCGTGCCACACGTCGTGGTGGAGATTGTCACCGAGCCATAGATGAGGCTGTGAGTGCTGGCACCGTGGCGTGCTGCAGTTGGAATGACAGGGAGATGGGACAGGCAGCCACTGCCCCTCTGAGTGTCCCCTGTGCCACCACCCCAAGGGATGCGAGGGTCCCTGTGGTGTTGCTAGGGCCGCCCTTAGCCCGCTGCATCTCTCCAGGGCCCCAGCGTGCTGCCCGCCGGCACTGCACGTCCCCGCCTGCCAGCGGTGCCAGCCAGGCCGGGGCTGATGCAAGCAGCATTCCCAGGCAAGCCCGGCCACTTCCCAACCGGCTGGGGCAGCCGGACCAGCGGGGAAGCTCGGGCGTGGGGTCCCTGCAGCGGTGCTGCGGACGCCGGGCGCAGGCAGGGCGACACGGCGTCTCCCTGGGGCGTTCCTGACCCGCCGGACCCGCTCGGGGAGCAGCGGCGTGGGTTTGGCGGCTTTGGCTCCGGTGCAAGAGGTGGGGCCGGCCGCCCCTGGCCGCCTCGCCGCCGCCTGTTCCAGCGGCGCCGGCCCTCCGTGTCCCGGCATCGCCCCTGCGCAGCGGGCCGCGCTCGACGCCCATGCAACGGTGCCACGGCGGTGCCTGCCCGGCGCCCGCGGGCAGGGCGGGGGTGCTGGCACCGTGTCCTGGCAGCCGGGTGGCTTTGCTGGAGTGCGCCGGGGTTGTGCCACCGCACAGGGGGGGATTTGGCGCAAGCAGGTGGGGCTCGAGGCCGTGGCACATGGGTCAACATCCCGGAGTGGGGATGACAGTGGGCTCCCCGAGGAGGGATTCCCACGGAAGTCAGAGGCTCTGGGTTTGGGACCCTGCCCGCTGCCTGCCACCGTTGCAATTCTGGCTTTGCTGCCTTTTAATTACCGCCCGCGCCAGGCCTGGCCCCGCGTTCCACTTCATTACGCGATTGCGATCGGGGCCGCTCCTCCCTCCCGGCCGACTCCGGTGGATAATTAGGTGTGTTTTCTCCCGCGTGCAGACAGACACTTAATACAGCTTTAATCACCTGCTCCAGCGGCTCCCACCCACCGCCCTGTGCCCGCTGCTGCCGCTGCTGCTGCTGCCCGCAGCCCGCCCAGCCGGGTAATGACAGGCTGCGGGTGCCTGGTGGAACGCCCGCTAATAACCCCCAGTGCAAATGCCCGGTGCAGGTGCCCGGTGCAAACAAACACCCTCTGCAAGTGCCCGGTGAATGTACCCACTGCAACAGCCCTGTGCCAACACCTCGTGAACGTTCCTAGAGCAAATCACGGAATTGTGGAACGGTTTGGGTTGGAAGGGACCTTAAAGACCTCCTCGTTTCAAACCCCTGCCACGGCCAGCGACACCCTTACAGTGTACAGGTTGAACAGGGCTTGGAGAACAGTTGCTCCAAGCCCTGTTCAGCCTGGCCTTGAACACTTCCAGGGATGAGGAATGCCCAGTGCCAATGCCCGGTGCCCATCCCTGCTGCAAGTGTGCCTTGTGCAGATGATCAGTGCGAACACCCGGTGGACGTCCCCACCGCAAGCGCCCCCTTCCAATGCCCAGTGCCAATGCCTGGTGCAAACACCACCCAGGTGGGGACCTGATGTGTCCTGGGGTGCTGTGGTGCTGGCAGGCGGCACTGCCCGGTTCCCGGCCGGCTTCTCCGGAGCAGGCGGCCGCCGGCTCCTCGCAGGTGTATGCACAGACTCCGCGGCGCCCGAGCTTCTGTGCGGCGGGCGCGTGCCAGCACACTGCTGTGCCTTGCGAAGGTAGCAGCCATCTGCACTGTGATAAAAAGCCCTGAGGATGATAAATAGACAAGTAGCACTTTTATTGGATTGCCGTTCCGAAGCAGCCACTTTGGGTTTGGCACGGCGCTAACGACAGACTCGCCGCACGCTGTGCCCAGCCGCCCCGGCCGGGGGAAAGGGGCTGCCCGGCGGTGATGCCAGCGCCCGCCTGGGCACCGCTGCTCAGCCCAGAGCTCTCCCCCCCTGCCTCTTCATTTTCCCCTTTGGTTGTTGGGAGTGACGTGGATCTGGGTGACCTGGATGGGAGGGCGGCGCGGCTGGCTGTGGGGCAGGAGCGGGGCTGTCCAGCTGGCACGGCGTGGCACGGCGTGGCACGGTGTCCCAGCTGCCGCGCTGGCCTCGGCATCACCTGCAGAAAGCAGCTTGTTTGTCAATAATGGAGCAGGGAAAATTGCACCCGAAATGCCTCTCGGCTCTGCTTTGTGCTGCCTTAATGCGTCCAGCCCGGAGGTGCCGGCTCGGCGGCGGCACAAAGGCTGCTGGAAGGGAGGGGAGGAAGGGATGGGGAGCTCAGAGAGGTTCCAGGGGGGATTTACTTCCCGCTGACCCATACAGACCCCCCAGTGCCAGGGTGAGGGGGCACAGACAGGCTCTGACCCACGAGGTTGGCACTGTCAGGCCCCCACAGCTTGGCCATGCCTGATGCCAGGGATGTCAGCCCAGTGGGATTGATCCCAGAGGGATCAGAGTCTTGGAGACAGTTTTGGTGGGGGGGCCAGTATTGCTGAGTCCTTGCCCAAAACTCCTGCTGCTGGGAGGAGGGAGTGAGGTCCTACCAAACATCCCCATCTCACTGTGCTGGGACGTTGCTCTGGCCTTAGGGATGGGATTTCCAATTAATTCCATGTGAGTCGTGGCTGCAATCACCATCCCACCCTGCCCGTCCCACTAGAGCCCTGACATGGAGGTGACACTGGATTTTGGGGTGGCGTGGGAAAAGCAGCGACCCCCTGGTCGCTGGTTTGGCCTGGGAGACACTGGGGTGGTTGTGTGAGTCTCCTTGTCTGTCTGTGTCCCCCTGCGGTGGCAGCTTCTGCAGTGGGATGGGGCAGCTGGGGACACCAGTTCAGGGATGGGACAGGACACGACACGACAGCTTGGGGACACCATTTCAGGGCACAGTCCCCGTGTTACAGGGATGACAATGAGAGGCTGGGCTGGCAGCACAGGGATTAGGGGTGCTGAGGGGGGTCCCCACACCCCGCCAGCCCCCCACCTGCAGCTCAGGGGCCGCACACAGCTGCCTGCCCGGGCGTGCATGCCAGGAATTTGGGAGCGCGGGGGGGGGGGCCGGCTGCCTCCGTGCCCTCTGACCCCCTGGATGATACAAGCCCTCTTCTGTTTCTCCTCAGCCCGCCGGCGGGGTCAGCCTGACGGCTGGCGCTGGCTGCCTCGCCGCGATAAAACAGCTCGTCTGTCACGACACAATAGATCCGTCAGGCTGCTGGCACGGCCCAGGGGACACGGCCCCGGGGCTGGGTGGGTGCTGGCATGCCCCTTCCAGCTCCCCCAGCCGTGCTGGGGCTCCCCAGGGTGTTCAGGGTCTCAGCAGAGGAGTAGGGACAGGGACAGGAGCCAGGTGTCCCGGCTGATACCTCTGCCAGCCCCTGTTCTGCCGCAGGGAGATACAGCCCCGTGTCCTGGCTCCCTGCCATGCCCGCTGCCCTCACTCCTCACCATCCAAAAATACCTCGGGAGGCCCCAGCACGAGGTGCCCCTCATGCAGGGGACGTTCTCGAGGGAATTGCTCACCTTCATCCACCCCGGTCCCACTTTCCTCCTGACTTCAGGGTCTTTTTATCCAATTTTACATCAGCTTCTCAATAATTTCCGGCATCTCAAGATCCAGGATGCTGGACCAACCAACATCCCCCTGCAGCACCACCCCCTGGCATGGGTGCAGGACCCCCCCCCCCCACCCTCCCAGGACCCCCAGCCCCAACTGGGTGGTTTTTGAGAACTCAAAAGCGTCTCCAATTAGGAGCAGCGGTGCCGCGGCGCACTGGCGAGGCACTGGGGCTGTCACTGCGCCGCCTTAATTAGCAGCACCAGGGCAGGGGTCAGCACAGCTCGGCGGTCTTGACAAGGCTGCTATCAAGTGCAAGGAGGGAGGAGGAGGGAAGGGAGGGAAAAAGCAAAGCTCCCCAGCTCAGGACCAGCCTGGGCGGCGGGGAGGGGGAGGATGAGCGCGCCGGAGCCGCGCAGGCAGAGTTAAAAGGGAATAAAATGGTCGCTGTCACCCGCCGGCGGCTCAGCGCCGGGGCTGTGCGTCCCACTGCCGGGCTGTGGGACCGGCCCTGTGCCCTCCCAGCAGCCTGAACACCAGCCTGGAGAGGGGTGGGGGACACGGGACCCCCGCCATGCTGGAGATGAAGAGCTGGTCGTCTTTGCTGCAGAGCCTCAGTAAGTGACAGGGGCGGCGAGGCTGGGGGCTGTGGGGAGACCCCTTCTGTGGGGACACCCCTCCTGTGGGGACACCCCCGCTGTGGGGACACCCCTCCTGTGGGGACACCCCCGCTGTGGGGACACCCTTGCTGTGGGGACACCCCTGCTATGGGGACACCCCTGCTATGGGGACACCCCCGCTGTGGGGACACCCTTGCTGTGGGGAGACCCCCGCTGTGGGGACACCCCCGCTGTGGGGACACCCCCGCTGTGGGGACACCCCACTGCGAGCTCCCCACAAGCTGCCCCCTCCCTGGCCCCACCGTGCAAGGGGATGTGGGTGGGTGGCATGGCCGGGGCGAGGGTCCCGCAGCCCCTGGCCCCGAGTGCCGCCCCGTCCCCTCTCCGGCGTCCCCGGCTGCGGGGTCAGCGCCCGGCCGCGGCCAGGCTTAACCTCTGCCCTTACCCTCCCGACCTCCGGCCCTGTTAAAAAGGGTTTAAATGCAAAGTTATTTGATAGCTAATCCCAGCTATCCTGGGGGCAGCCCCGGGCTTTGGCGCTGGGAATGGCCCCGAGCCGGGACCCTCGGGCGGCACCGCCGGCACAGCCGGGGTTGCACCGGGGCTGGAGGTCGGGCAAACGCGCCGATTAAAGTCCGGCGGGTGAAAAGAGCTTAAACAAATCCCAAATCCCTCAGATGCCAGATGAGGCTGGTTGAAATTTGCTCGGGAGCCGCTGTGGTGAGGGGGGAGAGAGGCTGAAACTGGAGAGAGCACCAGGAAAGGCCAAAACCACTGGGAGCTGTGGGGGTGCTGGGAGGGCTTGGGGCTGGGCAGGGGGCTCACTTGGTGTTGTGGGGTCCGGGGCGGTGTTGGGGGGCCCTGTGTGCCTTCCTGCCCTACATCCCTTCGCTGCTGCACCAGGAGGGACCAGCAGCAGGGAACCCCCTGCTTGGCCATCATCTCCTCATCTTAGCACATCTCTCCTCCAAAATGCCGTTTGTGGGGTGCCAAGGGGAGACACGGGTGGGTGGCCTGACTGCTGAGCAGTCACCCAGCCAAACTGCGTGCTTGGGAGCAAAAAACCCTGATTTTTTTCCCCCTTCCAGGCATCATGACATGGAGGTGCTCACTCGTCCCCAGGGCTGTGCCACTGAGGAGGCCATGAATCCCTGGCCTGCCATGTCCCATTGCTTTCCCCAGGAAAAAATGTGTCCTGGAGGTGCCAGGCTGCAGCCTCACATCAGCAGGACAGGGACTGAAGTGTTCTTGGATAGCCAGATCCTGCCATCCTGTTGTGATGTCATTAGGGAAACTGAGGCAGGCACAACCAGGAGGTGCTGTTGTGGTGGGGTTGGGATGGGGGCTGTGGGTGGGAGGCAGCCAAAGGAGGAAGAACAGGGGGACAATTCCTGGTGACAGCTGTCCAGCCTGGGGCCGGGGTGGCCGGACAGGCTCTGTCCCCTCAGTCCTTACCTGTTGCCCGTGGCAATGAGTCCCCAAAGAACCGTCAGGGCCAGCTGAACCCCAACCCAGGGACAGAGGTCACAGGTGCTGTGAGGAGGCAGGCAGACCCCCAGGCCTCCCTTAATTGGGGAGGATGGATGGGCTGCAGGAAAGGCTGGGGACCTCTGTTCTCCCTGCCCAGTGGTTATGGGATGCCCTGTGCTCCGGTGCCAGCCTCTCCGCTGTCACCCTGCACCTCCATCACCGTGCCTATCCCACTGTGGTGCACCCTCCTTCACTCCCCCTTGTGAGCACTGGTGACAACCCCAAATCAGGCAGCTGGTGGCAGGGTGGGCTCTGCGCAGGGACCATCGGCCTCCCCAGCTCTGTCACGTCCCACATTCCACATCCCTGCCCACCAAGGGTTAACCCTGCCGAGGCAGGATGCCTGCAAGCCCTCGTGCCAGTTCAGAAATGAATGTTGCCTTTAATATACCATCCTTCAATCCTTATCTCTCCTAATTTATTGGACATAACTGGTTGCGCTGATGGATTCGTGGCTTAGACCTTGGCTTCTAAATTTCAGCATTAATAATCTGCCCCTTCATTCTGCTCTCCAGATGTCTTTCATTTATCTGCTTATTCAGTAGGGGTGCAACCTCGCGTCCTCCGTGCCAGCGCTAATGTGGCCCGGTGACAATAAATTTGGACTTGTAATAACATGGCCAGATGAATGAATTGACCTCTTGGTGACTGTCACTCCCAGCCTCCCCCCTCGTTAGGGACTGCTGGGGACAAGGGGGGGCCCCTAACAATGGATGCTGCTGTCAACCCCCTCCTCCTTGCTTTTTTGTTTTTTTTTCCCCCCCAAATTCAGGAAAATTTGCGGGGAAGCCAATGAGGGGACCGCCCAATCTTTCATCAGCTTTGGAGCGGGGCGAGAGCAGCCATCCTTAGGGAAATCCTAAAACCAGGGAGCCCTAATAGAACCCCCCCAGGGGCTGTGACCCCTGGCCCAGGTGGGGGATGTCTCAGTGCTGCCGAGCTGAACCCGAACCGGGCAGGTTGCGCACCTGAGAGCGTGCGGAGGAATGTGTTTGCTTTAATTAATTGGCGGCGGGAGCGCGCCGGGGGTGTAAATCTAAACGTGGGCCTTGGCAGCCTGCAGTGCCGCGCACGCAAGACTAGACTTTAAATAAGGGTGCAATTATTGTTTGAATAATTGACGAACAACGGGCGCGCATCGGCGCTCAGCCTAATGGGCTTTGATCGCTCGCCAGGGCCGCCCGGCGCGCCGGCATCCCGCCCATGGAGGATCTGAGGGGTCCAGCCGGGGGTGTGGGTGGGTCAGCGGGGGGAAAATCGGGGTGCTGCTCCCCTCTGGGTGGGTTTTGTGGGGTAGATGTGGAAAGTGAAGGGGGGGGGTCTATTCCTCCCCACCCCACCCCGCCGCTCCGGCCGACAGCGCGGCGCCGCGGGGTCGGCCGGGGAGGAGGAAGAGGACCCTGCACGTAGCAATTGATTTAAATCATTTTAGAGAGGACCTATGGAAAATAAAAAGCCTTTAATCACATTTGTATCCATTTCCAGCCTCGGTAAATCAATTTGGATTGAGCTGGGTGCCACGGTTACAGCTGATTAGCGCGCGGCGGATGGGGTCAAATTAATGCTAGCTGGGTTGGCTTAATGGGGTCACTGTTGTGAGCATCCCTCCTCCGGGGCGCTGGGCTGGGGAGGAACATTTCAGTCCTGTCCATGCCACGGAGATGCTTTTCCAGCAAGGATGTGCCAGGATGTGAGCTCCACCCGTGCTGCTCCGTGCCTCAGTTTCCCCTTGCACATCAGCGTTAACCGTCGCAGAGGAGGCAGCGAGCAGCGCTGGGGGATATTTCGGGGGATATTTGGGTTGTTCCCACCTGCCTCCCCTGCTCCCACCCTGCATCACCCACGTGTCAGAGCCACTCACGTGTCCCTCCCCTGCTGCCCCACGGAGGAGCCGTAAACACGGACCCCCGCGCCCCCGGTGCCGGTTAATTTGTTTTCAATAGGTTCCAATCAATTAAGCGTGGTCCTGGCGAAGGGAAAAAGTGCCCTGGTAATTGGTGAAAATAAATCACTCGGCGGGGAAGCCGTGGTGGTGCCTGGGAGCCTGGGCTGCGGCCGCGCGGCACTCTGGGGATGGGGACGCTGGGGATGGAACCCGCTTTTCCCGGGTTCCTGCGGGGCTGGCGTGTCATCCCGCTGGGAATGGCGTGCTCGGGAGCTCCCAGCTCGCTCCCTTCGCCTCTCCCTGCCTGCCCTGCCTGCTCCTTGCACGCGATGCCTGCCTGCACCCCGGGGTGAGGGCGATGCCTCCCTGCCCGTCCCCACGGTGGGGAGCATCCCCCCCATCCCTTCACCCTCCTCCCCCCGGCCCTGCCCCAACCGGGGCTGTAATTACCGCACGCTGTGCTTTGATTGCTCCATTCCAATTAATTAAACCCGGCGGTGACCCAAATTATGATCCCTTGTCTTGTCAAGCGCCGTATTTTTAACCTTAACTGGCTGGGCTGTGTTTAGATTTCCAATCCGGGCAGAAATGTCACCCGGGGAGAGTGACTGGCGTTGAACCCAGCCTTCCCGTGACGAACCCCGTAATTAGAAACCCTCGTGTCCCCGAGACGGGTCTTTAAAGCTGTCAGAAGCCAAGATCCAGCCATTTGATACAAGACTATCATTAGCTGTGCCCAACCTATTAGCTGCAGGTAAATAACAGGCTGTACCGGAGCCGGGGAACAGGCGGGTTGGGGAATTGGATGATTCTTAATTAGGAGAAGCGGTGCGAGGGATGCTTTCCCCTCTAATTGCCTTCGTTAGCAGCCTGGGTGTGCGTCCCTGCGCCCGGATCCTCTTTCCTGGCGCGGTGACGGCTCCTGCGCCCCATCTTCCCGCCGTGGTGCCCATCCCAACCTGCTGGCCCGGCGGTGGGGTGGGCACCGTGGTGGGAAGGCAGGGCCGTGAAGCCATTTCCCAGGCTTGGATAGGGATTGATGGTCTCCGGTCCAAGCAGAGGATAAATCTGGGCTTGCCGCCGCTTTCCGAGGGCTTGTCTGGGTGACATATTCGGTTGGTTTGAATGTCTGGATGGAAAATCAATCACCAGGGCTGTTTCCGTCCCCCCTTTCGCGCTACGTTTTAATTTGCCAGGCTGCGGGGTCCGTACTCCGAGGATCCATCTATATTTGTGTCAAGTGCCGGCGTCTTTGTCTCCCTGGTGCGGAATCGTCCTTCCCAGCTTGGCACGCTCTGCCCTGGGCTCAGTGTTGGGGGTGCACGTGGGCACTGGGGGTGGTCTCCAACCCTCCCGGGCTTTTACCTGATGCAGAGCTGCCCTCCTTCACCAGAGGGGCACAGAGTGTGGGAAACTGAGGCACGCAGTCTGCTCCGGGCTCTGCTTTCCCTGCTGGATGGATGAGGATCCCATCCTGCTCTGCCTCCCCCCCTGACAGCAGGAGGACCCCCCCCCAATAATCCAACGTATGGGGGGGTCAGGAGACACCCGGCAGCGGTGCCGCCCGCCTGGCCCTCGCCGGCCTGCCCCCGCCTGATCCCTCTCCTGCAGACGCTCTCCCTGACACCGGCTGACAAGAGCCATTTCCAAGATGGATTGATTCAATTTAGCACCAATTTTTTGCCGGGGCCGGTGACGTACGGCTCCCCAGCCGGCGCTGGGCGGCACGTGACTCCCCAGCGCCCGCCGTCATTAGAGCAGCTCAGCACCGGCTGCTGCAGCCTAATCAGCCCCGGCCGGCGCGGGAGGGGGCTCCATCCTGTCCTGCCACGGCTCCACCAGGCTCCTGCCCCCGGCATTCCCACCAGGATCCGGCCCTGGGAATGCTGGGGTGGTGAGGTAGCCAGGATTGTGGCAGCTGGTACCCAGGGATGCTGTTGGTGGTAGTCAGGGACTGCCAGCAGCACCCAGGGGTGCTGGTGTTGGTACCCAGGGATGCTGGCAGCAGCACCCAGAGGTGCTTGCAGTAACACCCAAGGGTGCTGGCAGCGCTACCCAGGGATGTTGATGCTGATACCCGGGGATGCTGGCAGCGATATCCAGGGATGCTGGTGGTGGTACCCAGGGATGCTGGCGGTGATACCCAGCGGTGCCAGAGCCACCAGCGAGGCTGCGCGGGGGTGATTTTGTTTGTTCCCTCGTTTTCTGGGTTTTTCTCCAGGCTTGATGAGTATGTCTGGTTCTTTCTCACTGTCTGTCTTCTCCTCTCTCCTTCCTTTGGAGGCAAATGGCTGACTGATTGCTTTTCATCTCCCGCTCTGAGGAGCTGTAAGAGCTACTTTATACAAACATCAATTACAGGCACGTAATAAATTAAGGCTCCCTTACACCGAACCCATTAGAGTCCACTCTCATATCAAAGCGCTCCCATCACACACGGATTGGGGTGGAGTGGGGGGGAGGAGGGAGAGGGAGGAAAATGTCTTATTAGCCGGCAGATTGTTAGCAGAACACTGATTTAATTGTGTCCCCGCGCCCGAGCGCGGGAGGAGGACGGGGCGGGGGGGGGTGTGGAAGGGGGGGGGCACCCGGGGCCTGCCAAAAAAGAAATGCCCAGGGATTGTTCCCTTCCCCGAGGTGCTGGGGGGCCACCTCCCTCCCAGGCTTGTCCCCGTGCCAGCGCCGGCTGCCAGCGATTCTCCTGGTAACGGCCGAGGGGGCCGCGTTTCGGAGGTGCCCCCCGCCCCCCGTGCCAAGGAGCAAAGCCCAGGGGTGGCTGGGTGCCCCCCCGGGTGGGTGCCCGCCCTCTTCCCACCCCCACCACCTTTGGGGTGCCACCTCCAGCGCCTTGGCCTGACTGGGTGATGCTGAGGGCTGCTGGGGCAGGGAGAGCGTGGCAGCTGCCTGGTGACTCTGCGTGCCAGGGCCTTGTGGCGAGTCCTGCCACGGCACAGTGGGCATCAGGGCCGGGAACCCCGGGCTGGGAACTCCCCCAGATGCCTCCCTGCGTTTGGATGGTGCATCGGGGTGTGGAGGTGGAAAACCCGGGGAGATGGGGGGCAGGCAGGAGGCAGGGAGCAAACTTCCCTGTAGGACAAAGGCGGCTGCATCCGCCAGCAGCTCCCGCTGCCTCTGCCTGCGAATAAATAGCCTCCAGGCTGTCAGTCTGGCACTACCCCGGGGCTGGAGGCTCTTGGAGAGGAACGGAGCCCGGGAACAGCAGGCATGGCTGGAGCGCTGCCCGCCGGGGCTGTGCAGGCGCTGGCACGCCGCGCCGGCGCGCTCTGCCCGGCCGGGGCTGCCTCCCAGCCCGGCGTGCCGGTGGCCCATGGCCTCGCCACTCATCCCTCGGGATGGGCACGGCTCCCCGGGGCTGTCGTGGGTGTGTGAGGGTGCTCAGGTGTGGAGCTGTGGGGGTTGTGACACCTGGCAGGTCACCGAGGTTGTCACAGAGGGGACGCACGTGCGCGTCCTGTGCCGCAAAGGGGGTGTCGTGCACGCGTGCGTGAGCGCACACGCAGAAATTCATCCCCCTCTGCTCAGGGATGCTGTGCACGCGTGTTTGTGCACACACACACACGCATCCCTCTCAGCTGGGGCTGTGCACGGTGCACGCACGTGTGCCCCACACACAACTGCACACCAAGCTCCTCTCTTCTCTCTCTGCCCGCTCCATCCCAGCTGTGCCTCCCCCTTCTTGCACACCCGAGGGTGCGGGCTAGGGGTCCTGCTGGCCCCCCTCCCTTCCAGGGCAGGTTTTATCTCCCGGCCTGCTCCCTGCCTGCCGTTCCCTCGCTGCCCTCTGAGCCTGACATTTACATATTAATATTTTCCAGGGAGGCAATGCGTTGCGGTGCAAGTGTCTGCATTGTGGTTGCACATAATGTAAAGTGAGATAAAGCGCCCGGCTCCGCTATGAATAACTGCAAATGAAAACCCATGTGGCCATAAAAGCCTTCACATTTGCCCTGTCAGCATGTGGTACATCGGCTAAACAACTGATTTAGCTTTTCTTTTTTTTTTCCAAGGTTTATCACCACTTACAGAGGACATGCTCTTTGTGTACTGCCTGTCGCTTTCTGCTCAGCTTCCTTGTCACTTCCCCTCGGCGTCCTCCCAGCCGGGCCCCGAAACGATGCTCTGCTCCTCTAAACCGCCCTGACAGCCCCTATTAGCTTCTGGCCGAGTACAGCTTGGCGCTGCTGGGGCTATTTATCTCGCCGGCACAGAGGGCTGTTATCTATCACCCTCGCTCCGTACGGCCCCGCTCCTTCGCTTCTGCTGATGGCAGGGATTTGGGATGGGGTCCTGGTGGGGCCTGGGGGGAGCGAGGGGACCTGGGAGCGCTTTATCCCTCCTCCCAGAGAGGCCTGGATCCAGCCACCAGGCTTTGCTTCTTTGGCCGTGGTATCCTGCTGCTGCCGCTCTGTGCCAAGGAGGATGCAGCCCAAAACCGCTCGGGATAACCTGGAGAGTCATCCCTGCTCCTAGGCGGCGTGGCTGCTGTCATCCCCGCAGCGGTGGCCCCGGGCAGGGGTGATGTCCCTGCGGGACCGCTGCCTCCCCAAGGTGCCTCCTGGGATGCCAGACCTGAAATACCGGGTGGGGAAGGGAGCAGGCGGGGTGGTGACGCCGGGGAGCGGGACGAGCGGCTCCGTGCGCTGCCTGCGGCGCCGGGTGGGGGCCGGGGGTCCCCGCTGGGTGCCCGCGGAGCTGCCTGGCCCTCGGCCAAGGGCGCTGGCAGCCAGCCGGCCCCCGGCACTGCCGGTAACCAGAGCTGCCTCCCCTCGCTGTTATTTCAGCAGGTGGGGGCAGATCGGTTTACAAGGCCAGGGAGATGCCTATCAGTCCCCTCCCGCCACTTCGTCCCCAAGTCCCCGTTAGCAAGGCTGGGCACCACCAGTGATGGCAGCTGCCATCACCTGTGGTCACCTCTCCTGGGCACGCTGCTCTTTGGGGTCCCCTGCACTGGCTGGTGCTGGCAGAGGGACGGCAGTGTCACCAGCATTGGTGGCCTTTGCTGCTGGCTGCCCCGTGCCACCACCTCGGCTCGTCCCCTTGAGTCATGGCAGGCGCCAGCGAGGTGTTGTCCTGCAGGGCCAGCCTGGGCTGGTGCAAGCTCTGCATCACCCCACGCCCTGCCCGGGGTGCCAGCGTCCCTGGGCTCCGGGCAGGGGCTGGGGGTGCCCTGTCCCCCTGGCTGGGCTTGCATCAGGGCGCGATGGGGGTGTTGCACAAGTGTTCTCTGCCTCAACCTGCCCCTGGCCAGCGCTTGGGGAGGGCTGTGGGGGGCCGTGGGTGGGAAGCAGGGGGCTGGGGTGGTTGTTTACAGCCACGCAGAGCTTGTTTCCTTCCACCTGCCTCGGGGGAAGCAGTTAGCGATTTGTTAGTCAAACCAGATGAGCCTTCCTGGAGTGGCTTCCTGCCAGGCTCAGCACGGCCCGGCCACCCCGCTGGCAGGGTCCCCTGTGTCCCCTGGCCCTGCTGTGCCCCCCTTGCCGCAGCCAGTGCCACACGGAGGCTGCGTGGGTGGGATGTGGTTGAGGCTGGGCAGCCTCCAGGCATCACCTGGAGCGCTGTGGGCATCCCTGGAGCAGCCTGCGTGGGAGCGTGCTTGGAAAACCAGGGTGGTGCTTGCTCGGGGCCTCTCCCCAGATACCTGCAGGGAGGGAGGTTGTGCTGGCCCTGGCAGAGCCCATGGTGGCTTGGCAGGGCCGTAAGGTGGGGGGGCTGCTCTCCAGGGAGATCTTGGGGTGCTTGAGAGATGGTTGTCACCGCCGTGACAAGGGCCAGGCGTGTCAAGGTTGCGTGTCAAGCCCCGTGCATCGTCCACGACGAGCCACGCGTGGTGCGTCGTGTCCGCACAAGCAACACGCGCTGAAAATGATGCATTGAATGCCTGCTGAGCACCATGTGCTGACCCCCATGCACCACACGGCCAGCCCCAGGTGTCCCACACACCTGGGTGACGTGCCAGGCCCCCTGCACTCAGCATTCTGTGCATCAGGAGCCCCACGGTCAGGCGCCCTGCCCTGGTGCATCCCAGCGCCGCTGCCCCGACCCCGCGGGACCGGGGCCCACGCAGGCAGCTGGAAGTGCCAGCCCTCGCCCCCTCGCTCACCGAGTGGCGCCGGGGTGATAAATAAGGAAGTTAACACCCAACCCGGGCTGCTAATTAGCTTTTAACCTGTACTAGCAGTTAACTACAAAAGGCAGTCATTTGTTCCGGGGAGCTGGTAGCGTAGAAAGAACGAAACATGGCCAATTTTGTTCAGGATGAATTAAGACTTGCAAATGTAAAATGAGTTCATCTATTTAATTAAGTAGCGGCAATATGGATGTTAAATTAAGTTAATGGCAGGCATGCCAAAACAAGGTTATACAAATCTTGTCCTGGCGGGGTGGGTTCCGGATCCGGCCCTCGGATGCGAGGCGCTGGGAGGGCCCTGGGCTGGGCTGGTGGCCTTGGGGACGCCCTGCTGGCCTCCTCGGGGATAGAGGGAGATGGAGGTGAAGGGAAAGGAAGGGAAAAACAAGGCAGGAGGAGAGGCAAAGCGCCTCTCAGCCAGCGCCGCAATCTTATCAGGGCTGAACTTTACTCTCCCGCTAAAGATATAGGATCCTTCAGGGACATCGGAAAGAAATAATAACCCTCTGATTTGTAGCTCTTGGGCCCTGGCAACCGAGGGGGAAGGAAGACTGTCTTCTGCCATTACCATTTTTTGTATGAACTATTCCCCGAAGAAATCAAACCCTTGTACAAGCCCTCCCGTGCGGCAGCCCCTGCTCCGGCGCTGACCCGAGCCGTGCGGATTATCACCGCGCATCGCAGCCGGAGACAGGAACATTCATTAAAATTTGAAACACAAATGGAAAATTGCTACTTGAAGCCTCCTTGCCGGAGAGCCAGCCGCTTGATCAGAGACCTCATTAATGTATCTAATGTGTAAGGAACAATTAGACTTTTCAAAGACATCCTTTTCCCAGCCAGGGGAGAGAAAAAAAAAAAAACAAAAAGCAACAAAACAACCAAACACCAGAAGCAGCTTGAACCCCTCCCAATCCAAAGCAACCCCCGAAGCTGCCCCGGGGGATCGGGGTGCACAGCTCCAGAGGGAGCCTAGGAGCCGCCCGAGAGTCTCGGCTCCATCCCGGCACCCGAAATGCCCGTTTCTCCTTAAGTTAGATGGGGAGGAAAAGTGGGCTGATTAAAAAGCTGATTTCTTTTCCCAGCGACCGGCAGGGTTTTGCCATCCTCCCGTAATTAGCCGGTTACACGGCCGTATGTTTTATTTATGAGCCGAGGGCGGAGGGAAGGGGAAGCGGAGGAACGACCGTGCCCTATATATCTGCAAATAAAACACTTCATTTCCCTCCTGGGGAATGTCACCTCGAGAAACCATCGCTTTCCTGCTCACTGCCCCGTCCAAATCGCAGGCTGTAAATGGCTTTGTGGGCCTGGCTGGCGCTCAGATGGGTTTAAAATATGGATTTATGTCTTTATTCTGCATAGTCAAAGGTCAACAAGAGCAGGAAATCATCGCTGAGCTGCTTATTTACGATGGGAGGCGACCGCTCGCTCCTCTTGAACCTGTGTCCCCCACTGCTGGATGCTTCCAGGGTGCAGGGAATGCGCTGGAGCCCGTGCCTCAGTTTCCCTAAAGCGAGCATCCCTTGGGTGGGGGGTGAGCATCCCACAGGCTGGATGTGCCCAGCATGACCACATCCCCACTGCGTGGGGGAGACCCGTGGGGAGGCCGAGCATCCTTTTAGGGCCAGCTGTCCCTGTGGCCACCCGGGGCTGTCCGTGGCCACTCGGGGCTGTCCGTGCGGCGTGGCCCGGCCGTGGCGGTGGCGTGGGCAGGGCTGGGCAGGGCAGGGCCGGCCCCGCGAGCTGCGCTCTCATGCTTTGCTAATCCCGCCTGGCACCTGCCCCAGCTCCCGGCGGCTTCGCGCGAGCAAAGGAACCAATTAATCCTCCCGGCGCTCGGGGAAGTGGGTCAGGCTCGTCAGGCTCTCCCGCTAACGAGGGGCGAGGCGCGGCGTGGCCCAGCCCGGCTGCTGGGTGGCCGGGGCGGGTGTCTCGGCCGGTGCCCGGCGGTCCCGGCTCTCCCCTCCCCGCCCGCGGGGTGGTGGTGGTGGTGGTAAGTGGGTAAACTGAGGCAGGGTGGTCCAGCCCGGGGAGGAGGGTTGGCGGATAATTCGGTTGGGACGATGTCGCAAAAAGGGTTTCCTCAACGGGGCTGCTGCCCCACGGCCGCTGTACCTCTGGGGTTTCCCCATGCCCGGCCAAGCAACGGGTGCTCCTGGTTTTTGGGGTGTTGGGGTTTTGGGAGGCAGGGCGGGGAGGGAGCGCAGGCAGGGCGCCCCTTTGAAGTGGAGCCCAACTTCCAGGAGTGAAGCAACTCTCGTTTGCATAATGAATAAAGGCAGCGCAGGGAGGGGGGGGGGGAAAGGGAGGGGGGCGAGGGGGGCGAAACCCCAAAACCGGAGCTGGCAGGCAGGTCTGCCCTCCCTCCCCTCCCTGCCTGCCCGCTCCCCCAGCCGCCTGTAATTACAGGTTTATTGCCTGCACAGCTATTGTGTAATGACATGTTTGCAAATTAATTTTTACGGCTCCTGCCGTGGGTTTGGGGGGGGGGGGGGGGGGAGCAGGGGAGGGGTCCCCCCGGTGCTTGCCTGAACCCAGCAAATCCAACCCCTCTGCCAGCGGGGTGGGAATTGGGTGGGAATTGGGTGACGTGGTGACTCCCAAGGCTTTCCCAGCGTGGGGTGGGGGGATCCCCATTGCACCCACACCATGGGGGGGGGGGGGTGGATTGGGTTTGTGGCACCCCCAGGTGTGTCACCCCATCACAGTGGCACATTACAGAGTGCACCAGTGAGGGGGGGGGGTCGGCCAGGGTGCGGGGACACGGTGGAGCAGCACCCCGAGGGTGGGAGCAGCACCCCAAGGGTGGGAGCAGCACCCCGAGGGTGGGAGCAGCAGCTGCCAGCAGCGCCCCACAGTGCACGGTGACACCGGGGAGCTGCCGGGGAGGGAGCGGGACGCGAGCGGCGATGACTCAGGGGACGGGCCAGAAATACTCCCAGCGCCGATCTTGACAGATGTAGGTTAGGAAGGAAGAGAAGACATAATAATAATCCCCCGACCTGGAATCGGGAAAGCAATATTTAACGGGGGAGGGGGGGGGAGGAGGAGGAGGAGGAGGGTGCAGGTTTGCACGGGCTCTGTCTCTGCCGAGTGGGATTTTGGGGATTTTGGGGAGCGCGGCTGGCAGGGTGGGAGTGCAGGGATACCTGTGTGTGTGCACTCAGGCACAGGTGTGCAGAAGTGTGCACACGTGCAGCCAGAGAACCTCTCACAAACCCACCCCCCTCAACCATCCATGCCCAGCCATGGGGCTGGATAGGTTTGGGGTGACACTGTGACCCCCTCTTCCCCCTTGTACCCACGCTCTGGTGAAGGTAGGGCAGGCAGTGGCCACCTGGGAATGGCTGGATGGGTTTGGGGTGACACTGTGACCCCCATGCCCCTCTGTCCCCACGCTCTGCAGCAGGCAGTGGCTTCCTGAGAATGGCTGGATGGGTTTGGGGTGACACCATGACCTCGGTACCCCCTGTCCCCATGCTCTGCAGCAGGCAGTGGCTTCCTGAGAATGGCTGGATGGGTTTGGGGTGACACCATGACCTCGGTGCCCCCTGTCCCCATGCTCTGCAGCAGGCAGTGGCTTCCTGGGAATGGCTGGATGGGTTTGGGGTGACACTGTGACCCCCATTGCCCCCATCCCCAAACCCAGAGCAGGCAGTGGGCACCTGGGAATGGCTGGATGGGTTTGGGGTGACACTGTGACCCCCATTTCCCCCATCCCCAAACCCAGAGCAGGCAGTGCCCACCTGGGAATGTCTGGATGGATTTGGGGTGACACTGTGACCCCCATTTCCCCCATCCCCACACCCAGAGCAGGCACTGCCCACCTGGGAATGTCTGGATGGATTTGGGGTGACACTGTGACCCCCATACCCCTCTGTCCCCACGCTCTGCAGCAGGCGGGGGCCACCTGGGAAGGGCTGGCTGGCTTTGGGGTGACACGGTGACCTGCGTGCCCCCTGTCCCCGCGCTCTGCAGCAGGCAGCGGGCGCCTGGGCACGGCCTCTGTATCTTTAAGCTGTTGGAAGGGCTGGTCATTATCATACAGGATGTGGCTTCTCTTGCAGGGGCGAGATATCACACGTCGCCCCGGTGAACTTTGGTGTTAAAACCAGTTTGGGAAGAGCAGGACGGAGCTGTGGGCGGGGGCGCGCTGCGAGGGGCGGGGGGGGGAGGTCGGATGTTGGGGAAGGGGAGTGGAGGGGGGGGGGGGTGATGCACGCTCCCGTGAGAAGCGCGCTCCCGCTGGAAGCGCGTGCCCGCGGAAGCGCGCCCGTGCGTGCCTGGAGCCAGCGACGCTCCCCCCCCCCCCCCCACCGCGTCCCCACCTCCACCCCGTCCCCTCCTTTCTCCACCCCGCCTCGGCTGATCGTTTGCTTAAAGCAAATTAAGCCGGGCCCTCGTTACTATGGTGCAGCCAGGATCTCCAGCCTCCCTCGCGCTCCCGTAATAGCATTTATTAGCCCTATTTGCCTGCAAGCATGTCTTCCCGGATCTGCTAATGCATCAGCGGAGAGGGGATGGGGGAGATCCTATCGGGCGGCTCATTACAGCCCCCGACGCCCAGCCAGGCCGGCGTGGGGGGATTTATAGGGTTTTTTTTTTTTGGGGGGGGGGGTGTAGCAGGAGCTCACCCCCAGCCCCCTCCCCGCGCCGGGGTTGGGGCAGGCGGCTTGGCTCGCCTGCCTTTTGTGAAGCAGCAGGCAGCTCCCGGCAGGCAGGAAAGTTGGGTTATTTATTGTTTTATTTCCTAATTTTCCCCTCCTGAAGCGACTGAGATGGGGGGGGGGGGGGGGGGGGGAGCTTGGTTTCCTATTTTTATTTTACATATCTCTCTCTCTCTCTTCCCCCCCCCACCCCGCCGCCGCCCGCCGCATCGGCAGCTGTTTGAAAACAGAAAAAAAAAAAAAAAAAAAAAAAAAAAAAGGCAAGAAAGAAAAATTTAAAATTATTCTGTCTGTAGGCGAGGAGGAGGAGCGGGGGGGGGGGGTGAAGGGGAAAGAGGCTGCTCCCCGGGGCGCCCCGTGGGGGTTCACCCCCTCCCCCCGAAAGCGCCGGGGCCAAAGGCTGGAGCCCGGGGGACGCGGGCGGTGGGCGGAGGGTGCTGGGGGCGAGCAGCTGCCGGCCGCCCTCCTGCCCGCTCCCCGTCATTAGGGGAGACAAATCTGCTGTCAAGGAGCCAGATTTCCAATTTACCGATAATGATTCTTGCATGAAAATTGATCGAGGGGGCAAGTCTGCCGCCTCTCGCCCGCCCGCCTTGGCGCAGCCCCGCGGAGAACGGGGCTCTCCGGCCGCACGGACGGACGGACGGACGGACGGACGGACGGACACCGGCTCGCAACCCGCCGCCCCCCCACCTCGCGTGGGTCACCCGCCCCACGCCCCCAGCACCCTCCCCAGCGTGGGGGGGACCCCGCTGCGCTGCTCAGGGGGGTGCGTTCCCCGCCGCCCAGGGTCCCACCGCCTCTTCATCCTCCTCCTCCTCCTCGTCGTCGCCGGCTTTTTTTTGTGTGCCTGCGGTTGGCAGCTGGGGGCTCGGCGGCAGGAAAACCCCCGGGAAGGCGTCACGCGTGGCAGCCAGGCTCCTGCCCTGGCCCCGCCGGTGACAGCCGCCACCGCCACCCTCCGCCGGCGCCCTGGGCTCGCTGCTATTTCAATTTTTATTTTTCCTCCTCCCCCCCACGCACTTGATTCCCCCCCGCTCCTCCTCCTCCTCCTCCTCCTCCTCCTCCTCCTTCTCCTCCTCCTCCCCGCTCCACCGTATTTTTTCGCCTCTGGTTTATTTTTCCAACCCCCTCCGTGTGGCTTGGTGCTAATTTTTGGGGTTTTTTCTTTTTTTTTTTTTTTCTTTTTTTTTTTTCCTCCCCTATTTTTTTTTTTCTTGCTTCCTGACACATCCTCCTCACGTTGGCTCTTTTATTTTTATTTTTGAATTTTTTTTTTTTTTCTCTCCCTGGCTGCAATGGAACTGTAACATAAATCATGTTTGGGTTGAAACCACCTCTCTATTACTTACCAGGTAAGGCACCGAGCGATGCTGCCGCCAGCCCCTCTGCGCTCCCTCTCCCCCCCCCACCCCGGGGTCTCCCCCCGGGGTCCCCCCCAACCCGGGGACTCCCCTTTGTCCTCCCCAGCCAGCGGCAGCCAAGGGCGATTTGGGGGTGAACTTACTTTATAAAAGGTTTTGGGGTGGAAGGAAAGGGGGGAGAGAGGGGAGCAGAGAGCCCTGGCACGGCACTGCAGTGTTTTGGGGTGCTTGGATCCCCCTCTCTTTCTCTCTGCTGCCACTCCCTCGCCCGGGGGGGTTTCTCCCTCTCCCCGAGGGGGCTGGGGGCGTTCTGGCTGAGGTGGGATGGGGAGGAACGCGGGACGAGCTGTGTTTTGGGGTGCCAGGCCGCGGGGATTTGGGGGCACCAAAGTTTGCTGGGCCACCCCAGCCCGGCAGCTCCGGCCCCCGCGGCAGCCGGCGAGGGAGGGGGATCCCCCCGGGGGGGGGTTTGGGGAGCGTCGGCGGGGCTGTGGGGTGCGTGCAGGGTGTGTGCTCAGGGTCCGTGCTGTGAGGGCGCTTTGGGGCGCTCCAGGGTGGGATCTGGGGGTGCTCTGGGGGTGCAGGCTCGGGGTGCAGACTTGGCACACTGGGGCTGTGAGCTCCGGGCGTGATCTCGGGGTTCACGCTCGGGGTGCAGCCTCGGGCTGGGAGCCCCGGCCGTGAACTCGAGGCGCTTTTGGGGTGCAGACTCAGGGGTGCAGGGTCAGGGGTGCGGGCTCAGGGTGCAGACTCAGGGGTGCAGACTCGGGGGTGCAGGCTCGGGGTGCAGGCTCAGGGGTGCAGACTCAGGGGTGCAGGGTCAGGGGTGCAGACTCGGGGTGCAAGCTCGAGGTGCAGACTCAGGGGTGCAAGCTCAGGGTGCAGACTCAGGGGTGCAGGCTCAGGGGTGCAAGCTCAGGGTGCAGACTCGGGTGCAGGCTCAGGGGTGCAGACTCGGGGGTACAAGCTCGGGGTGCAGACTCAGGGTGCAAGCTCAGCGTGCAGACTCGGGGGTACAAGCTCGGGGTGCAGGCTTGGGGCGCTCTCCCGGAGTTGGGGAGCAGCGGCAGCGCCCTCTCCGGGGCTGGGTGCCCACGCGTGGCCGTTCCCCCGCCGGTGGTTGTTTGTTTCAGGAAATGGCTTTGGCATGTGGCCGTTCTCCGCGGGGCCAGCGGCTCTCCCTGCGCGCCTGCGCCGGGGCGCACCAAGGCCAAGCCGGGAAGGGCGGCCGGGGGGCACCGGGGTCGGATTAAGGGGTCCCCCTGCTCCGGGAGGGGTTGTGCTGTGACATCCGCTGCCAGCGCTGTGCCACGGCGGTGGGGACACGGGTGACCTGCTTTCCTCTGGCACCCTGAGCGCTCCCACCCCGCTCCCACCCTGCGCCCGGCTGCGGGGGTCCCGCTCCCCCGTGTCCCCCCCCAAACCCCATCACCTCCTCGCCCTTCTGCACTGCCTGCAGCAGCCCCGGGTGATTCCTGCCCAGCCTCGGAGCCATCCCTTGTGGTGGGGACCCCTCCGGGGGCTGCAGGTGCAGGGAGACGGGTTTGGGGTTGGCTTTTTTTTTTTTTTAATCCCCCCCCCCCCCACTCCTGAAATTCCATATTTAGCACGCGCCGGTCGAGCCGGGGTTCCCGGCGGCAGCTCCTGTTGCGTGAAACTTCTGGTTTTGCCGTTGTGGCTGGTGCACTAATTCCTGCGCCCTGGAAAACCCTGCTCCGGCCGGCTCCCCGAGCGCCTCGGAGGAGGGGGAATAATAAAACCGGAGGAGAAAAGCGAGCCGGAGAGGAACATGGAAGTGTCAGGCTGCGAGGTTTAGAGCAATTAGGGGGAATGATGCTGGAGGCGCTGGCACGCAGCGGGATCGCTGGCGGCAGCTGCCGGGCGTTGGGAGGAGATGCCGGTGGGCCAGGTCGGGTGGGAGCAGATGGAGCCGGGAACCTTCCCCCCGCCCTGGGCTGGCGGGGCTCTCAGCAGCGCGGGGCTGGTGGCGGTGACTCAGCGGCGCGAGTCCTGCTGGGGACTGTCACCGCCTCAGGGACTGCCTGGCCGTGGCCCGTGTCACACGCTCCTTGGTGGCTTGTTCCCCGAGCATGGCTGGCCCGGGATCCTGCCGGCTCCTCTGTGTCCCCTCAGCCCCTCTGGTCAGCGATGCTGCTGTCCCCTCTTGTCACTGATGCTGCTGTTCCCTTTTATCCCTCTGGTCACCAATCCTCCTGTCCCCCGTATCCCTCTGGTCGCTGTCCCTGTTGTCACCAATGCTGCTGTCCCCTTTAATCCCTCTGGTCACCTCACCAGTGCTCCTGTCACCTCTGTCTCTCTGGTCCCTGATGCTCGTGTCCCCTGTTATCCCTGTGCTCACCGCTGCTCCTGTCCCCTGTGTGCCTCTGCTGATGAGGCTGGGTTCGTGCCGCGGGGCTCAGGCGGCTGCAGGGGGACACGGGGCGCTGTGGGGACCTGCCAGCAGACACCACTGAGAGCCGAGGGACAGGGCAGGGACCCCATTCCCTGCTGCTCCCTGTGGGAACCGTGCTCAGGCTGATCCTCCCTGAGATAACCCGGCTGCAGTTGTCACCCTCTGGCCGGGTGGCAGCGTCCCTCGGGGACACCACCCCTCCTTTGGGGACACAGAGCATCCCCGGAGGGCCTGGCTCTTTGCTCCAGCAGGCAGAGGGGTGGCACCTGGATACACACAGCTTTTTGGGGGGCTCCCCCTCCCTGTGAGCCTCCCCAAATCTGGCACATCCCCCAGGTGCCCCGGGGCTCCCCGGCGGGTGCCTGGCGTGCCGGGGAGGATGGCGATGGGTGCCGGCAGCGGATGCTGCTGACTCAGGACCTTCCCAAATGGTTCCTATTTTTATGCCGGGGCCGGGAATATTTAGCCCCTGGATCAAAGCAGATGGAAGGAGCTGGGTGATGCCGCGTAAACAGCCGCTCGGCGGGTGCCGCTGGCGCGGGGTGTGAGTCACCGGCGGCGCTCGGCAGCGCCGGGCGGGCACAGTCGCCCCCAGGCTGGGTTTGGGGTGCTCGGGGGCTGAGCCCCACTCTTGGCATCCCCCCCAGCCGGGTTTGGGGACACCCTTCCTCATCGTCGCCGGGTGTGGGGGTCGAGGGGTGCGCGAGGAGGTGTTGGTGGGGTGCCGAGGGTGGGGGGGGGGCTGGGTGATGCCGGGGGGGTTCCAAGCTGTGTTGGGGTGCCGGGAAGTCCTCCTGCCTTCCTCCCTTGCCCACCCCACCATCTTCCTCCTCCTCCTCCTCTCGCCAGTCCTAAATTCGGTCGCCATGGCAACCATGTCAACCACTTTCCAGCTTCCCCGTGATGGTTTGAGGAGAGGAGGGGGGGGGGGGGGGAAGAGGGAAGCCAGGGGGAAAGCAGGGGGGTGCTGGGGGCATTGCTCGGAGCTCGGGGGGGGGGGGGGGGACACGCTTCCCAGATGGTTTTTTCCTGCTGGATCCTGTCTGGCAAGTGGGGCCCGTGCCAGCCCAGCACGTGCCAAGGGGCAAGGGGGTCCCGGCCTGGGGAGGGGGCTCCTTCACAGCCCCTCAGCTCTGGGTGGATGGGGGGGCACCCCCAAAATCCGATGCCTTTCTGCAGCCGTCCTGCTCCTGCCATGGCCCTGCAGGCACCTGGGAGATCAGCAGCCACACAGCGGGGAGGGGGGCGAATAATTCCCAGGCACCCCTTTTTCCCTTCCTCCTTCCTTTCTCACCCCCTGCCCCTTCCCCCTGTAATCTCTTTATTCCCAGGCTACACCATTCCCGATGGTTTTACGGGCAGATTTGCCGGTAGCTATACAGGACAGGGTGCAAAGCCAGGTGTCTGGGTGGGTGACACCCCACCCACGGGTGGGTGGGCACCCGGCTGCCCCCCGGGAAGCGCTGTGCCAGCACCAAGCCATGGAGAGCTGCCTGGAGAGAGACGGAATCACCGCAGCAGGAATTTGGGGAATGGCGATTTGGGGCACCCCTGCCACCCTCCCACAACCCCCCAACCTCCCCCCCCCCCCCCCCCCGCTCTCCTCTCCCAATCCCCGCGGGAGCGGCGGCCACCGCTCACCTCCGAACCTCCAAAAGGCACCGCGGGGCTTTGAGGGGGAGCAGGTGCTGCTTTTCTCCGTGGCGTGGTCCCCCCCTTTTTTTTTCCCCTCGCCTTGGCAGCGGCTGTCGGCACCTGCCGGGATGCTCCTTGGCACGGCACCGCGGCACGTGTGCGGGCACCGCCGGCGGCAGCCGCGCTCCAGGCACCGGCGGTGGCAGAGCGGGGGGGAGCGGGGCCAGCCCTGCCCCGAGCGCCTGGCGGCGGGAGCATCCCCTCCCTTTTCGTTTTATCACTGATTTTTAACTTTTATTTCCCCAACGCCGCGCTTAATTAAACCCAGGCGCCTCTCGCCGCCAGCCCGACGTGGGGGATTTATGACTCCAAAATCGTCGACCCCCGCCGAAAATCCGCCCCCACCCCCCCCCCCCCCAAACCCCGACAGATTATTCTGCCGGATCCGGAGTGGGGGTGGCACTCCGAACCCCCGCCCTCGTCCCTTGCAAGATGCTTGGAGGGGGGAAAGACGGCTGTGCTTCAGCATCCCCGAGCTTCCTCCTTCCCCCCTTCTTTTAATAATAATGCTTTAAAGATGTTTGACATCTGTAACAAACAGCTGGCATCCTGTTATGGAAGAATGTCCTTTTATTTCCGAGCAGGTTGAACTGTCATTAATAGTATAATTAGGTGATTATCGGCGTACAGCAGAAAACTGCTTAATTGCACAGCCAGCTTTCCCGAGGATCCCAGCTCCTTTATTGCTGGATTTGTTTTAGCCGCCTGAATTTTTTCGCACTGTTTTGTTGGGTTCGGTTGTTGGCTGTTTCATTTTTTTTTTCTTCTCTCTCTCTCTTTCTCTCTCTCTCTTTGCCACGTTGATGATTATTATTTTTTAATGCGTGTGACAGCTGGGGGAATGTGGCAGCACCGGGAGGGGGGACACACACGCCAGCACTGGCACTGCTCCCCATGTGTGTGTGTCCCCCCCCTTCCCCTTGCAGGTCCCCAGGGGGTTCAGTTTTAACCCCGTGCGTGCTGGAGCTGGGGACAAGGGGTTAGAGGGGAGGGCTTTGCTGGGTGCAGCGCCCACGGTTGGGAGCTGAGAGTCGCTTGAGGGGATGAAGGAGATGCATTTTCTCGTGGAGCACCTGCCTGGAGGGCACCCACCACCCTGGGCAGCCTTCACCCACCCCTCCCTGCTGGGACCTTCCTTGTGGGAGCTCCGTGGCGAACAAACCCGCTTCCCTGCGCTGCCGCCGTGCTGCGGCTCCATCGCCGTCCCCACCCTGGTCCCTGTCCCCGGGATGTGCGGCTTTTTGGGGGCAGAGCAGCTTTTTTTTTTTTTTTTTTGGCGCCCGCCAGACAATAGCGCTTTGTATCTTCCCCCCCCCCCCTCCCCAGTGCCGCCAAACACACTTGTTAGCGCCGCAGCTTTGTGCTGTAAATTTCCATGGAGTAATTACGTCTTAATTTATGATAATCCCGGGCGGGCGGTGGAGGGGGGCAAGCGCCAGTCAAGTTTGGAAGTTGCCCGCCGGGGCCCGGGGTCCCCCCGTGGCTCCTGCCGGCTGTGAACTCCACGCTCACCACCGTGAACTTCTCCATCCCGGTGGGTGGGGAGAGGAACATCCCCGAGCGGGGAACGGGGCGGGGGGAGGCGACAGCGAGTGGGGTTGGGATTTGGTGTCACTTCGGAAGGTTGGAGCATCCCCAGCGCCCTGGTTGCTGTGTCCCATCCCACCGCCCCTCCGGGAGCTCGGGATCAGCCCGGGGTCATCCTGGGATGAGTGTCCCATCATGTGTGCGTGTCCCAGTGCTGGCTGGCCCGGCCAGGAGGGGAATCTCTGCCTTCCCCAAAGCCCTGGCACCGCTCCGCAGCGCGGCCGGACCCTTCCCCCTTTGCCGGCGCTGAATGGCTCATCCCGCCTTTGTCTGGAGGGCTTATTACCGGCAAAAGAGAGGCTCTTTTCCCTCGGCCTTCCCAGCGGGCAAATTAAATGCTTTGGCAATTTGCTAGGAGGAGGATGGGGAAGGGAGGAAGGCTCTCTCATCACCCGGAGGGCGACCACAATGCCAGGCAGGGCGCTGGCATCCTCCGGCACGGGTGTGGGGAAGGGAGAGAGGGGGGCTCTCCCAAGCCACCGCAGCGGGAATCCCGAGGGATTTGAGGAGCATCCCTGCACGGGGAGGTTTGGGGGATGCGTGTGCCCGGTGTCCCTGAGCATTCCTGCATTCCAGCATCCCGCTGCCCTTGCCAGTGTGGGCCCCCTGTGCCCTGCCCTGGGGTGGGATTTATCCCTGGGGAGCGGTGAGAGCCGCGGGCCCTGCCCGCTGCACCTGCAGCCCGGGCCCCGTTGGGAGGCAGCCTGCACCCACTGACATTTGCCAAGCGTAAAAATTCAATTAATTCCAGCAGGCAGATTAAATATAAGTGAATTTTAATAATTTGCTGGAAAGGCTGAGGATTACTGTAGGCGAAAAGGGAAAGAGATGCTGCTCACGGGGGGCACGGGCCGGCCTTCCCAGCACCAGCACGTGGGATCACTGGTGTTTAATCACCCTAAATCCCAGCCTGGGGAGAGAAAAGGGTCTGCTCCCCTTGCTGGGCTTTTGGTGGATCATCCTTGCAATGAGGAACGTGCTGGATTTGTCCCACCAGGGCTGGCAGCGTGTCCCCATCCCCAGCAGAGTCTGGCTCCGGGGACATCTCTGCTCCTTTAAACCTTCCTCATTTTCTTGTGGGGTTCCATGAAGAGGGAAAACACCCCTCAAGGTGGCCCTGGTGACACTGCAGGTGCTCCCAGGCTTGGAGGAGATCCAAGATCTTCCCAAGACCTCCACAGCATCTCGGAGCTCCAAGCTGGGTGCTTGGGGCACCGATGGGGAGCAGATGTTGGGAAAAAATGAAAACCCACACAGCAAAGTCGCTGTTTGCCAGGGAGAATTTCTTACCCCAAGGTGAAACCTGCACCCTGGCCCACCAGAAATTGCTGGGGGATCCCAGGGGGTGACAAGGGGACTCCCATCCTGCCCTGACTCCCCCATCCTGCCCAGACCCCCGGCTCTGCAGCGGGATTGATGGAGCTTGCCTGTGACCTTTGCTAGGACACGAGGAATTACCATTAATGCTCCTGTATTTCCGGACTTCACGCCGTCCATAAATCTCATATCAGGCCGGGCGGGCGGTGTAATCTGCCAGGCGGCGTTATTAATGCTCCTTATTAATAACGCTGGTTATTAATGCCCCTTGGTAGGGCTCGTTATTCCTACCTCTTATTAGTGAACCTGTTGTTAATTGCCCCTGGCATGAGCTGCCCCAGGGGTGGGGGCTGCACTGTGGAGCCCCTCTCTGCTCTTTGGGGTCTCTCTCTGCTCTTTGGGGCCCCTCTCTGCTCTTTGGGGTCTCTCTCTGCTCTTTGGGGCCCCTCTCTGCTCTTTGGGGTCTCTCTCTGCTCTTTGGGGTCTCTCTCTGCTCTTCGGGGTCTCTCTCTGCTCTTCGGGGCCCCTCTCTGCTCTTTGGGGTCTCTCTCTGCTCTTTGGGGCCCCTCTCTGCTCTTTGGGGTCTCTCTCTGCTCTTTGGGGCCCCTCTCTGCTCTTTGGGGTCTCTCTCTGCTCTTTGGGATCTCTCTCTGCCCTTTGGGGTCCCTGTCTGCTCTTTGGGGTCTCTCTCTGCTCTTTGGAGCCCCTCTCTGCTCTTTGGAGCCCCTCGCTGCTCTTTGAGGTCTCTCTCTGCTCTTTGGAGCCCCTTTCTGCTCTTTGGAGCCCCTCTCTGCTCTTTGGGGCCTCTCTCTGCTCTTTGGGGCCCCTCTCTGCTCTTTGAGGCACAGCTGGGGTGGGTGCTGGGGAGTCCCTGGTGCCAGCAGAGTCACCCTCCAGCAGCGGGGGTCCCCTGTGGGCACCCACCCCGTGACAGAGGCAGTTTTTGGCTGTGGCCCCAGTGCTGCAGGGAGGGGTGGCACGAGGCATCTGCTCACCTTGTCCTGGCACTCCCCAGCTGTGTCCTGCAGCCCCTTGGCTTGGCAGAGTCCTGGCTCCCCACCCCTGGCCCTCTCTGCAGCCCCCCTGCCCTGCCCCTGCCCCTGCAGGACCTGCCCCGTGCAAGATCCAGCCTGCGTGAAACTCTAATCTCCAATTTTATTCGCTCGCCTCCAGCCGATTTGCATAATCCACATAATCACCCCGGTTTTAATTGCCTACAACTCTGCAGAAAGATCATGTGGTTAAGTGGTAAATCATAATTAGATAAATAATTGGCTTGGCCGCAGCAAGCTGCTTTGTTATACCTGCCATCTGCTGGGCAAGGGATCCTGCGCCCAAAACAATGCGCCGCCGCTGCAGGCCTGCGCCAGCCTGGGGACACAGGGACACGGGGACACGGGGCTGTGGGCACGGGAGGGCAGCTGGGCAGGGCCTGCCCTCGGGCTGTGCCGTGGCTGGTGGTGCCGTGCAAGGGTTGGCAGCGCCCTGTGGCCCCTGGCTCCCACCCAGGTGTTGCCCTGGGAATGCCCAGTGCCACCCTGCAGTGTCCTGTGGCACCTGGAGATGCCCAGTGCCACCCTGCAGTGTCCTGTGGCACCTGGAGATGCCCAGTGCCACCCTGCAGTGTCCTGTGGCACCTGGAGATGCCCAGTGCTGCCTTCAGCAGCTCTGTGGGATGCCCAGTGCCACCCTGCAGTGTCCTGCAGTGCTTGGGAATGCCCTGCAGTGCCTGGGAATGCCCAGTGCCACCCTGCAGTGTCCTGTGGCACCTGGGGATGCCCAGTGCCACCCTGCAGTGTCCTGTGGCACCTGGGGATGCCCAGTGCCACCCTGCAATGTCCTGTGGCACCTGGGGATGCCCAGTGCCTCCCTGCAGTGCCCTGCAGTGACTGGGAATGCCCTGCAGTGCCTGGGAATGACCAGTGCCACCCTGCAGTGTCCTGTGGCACCTGGGAATGCCCAGTGCTGCCTTCAGCAGCTCTGTGGGATGCCCAGTGCCACCCTGCAGTGCCTGGGAATGCCCAGAGCCGCCTCCATGGGATGCCCAGCAGCTCTGTGGGATGCCCAGTGGTGCTGTTTAATGCCAGCAGCTCCAAACAGTGCCTGGCAGTGCCATCAGTGCAGTGCCCAGCTCTCTCTCAGACCATACCCAGCATCCCAGTGCAATTCCCAAATCTCCCCCAGGCAATTCCCAGTATCCCAGTGCAATGCCCAATCTCTCCCAGCCCAATTCCCAATATCCCAGTGCAATTCCCAAATCTCTCCCAGGCAATTCCCAGTACCCCAGTGCAATTCCCAAATCTCCCTCAGGCAATTCCCAGTATCCCAGGGTGATACCCAGATCTCCCCCAGGCAATTCCCAGTATCCCAGTGTGATACCCAGCCTCTCCCAGGCGATTCCCAGTACCCCAGTGCAGTTCCCAGTATCCCAGTGCAATACCCAGTCTCTCCCAGGCAATTCCCAGCACCCCAGTGCAGTTCCCAGTCTCTCCCAGGCAACTCCCAGCATCCCAGTGCAATTCAAATCTCCCCCAGGCAACTCCCAGCATCCCAGTGCAATTCCCAAATCTCCCCCAGGCAGTTCCCAGTATCCCAGTGCAATGCCCAGTCTCCCCCAGGCGATTCCCAGTATCCCAGTGCAAAGCCCAGTCTCTCCCAGGCGATTATTCCCAGTATCCCAGTGCAAAGCCCAGTCTCTCCCAGGCGATTATTCCCAGTATCCCAGTGCAAAGCCCAGTCTCCCCCAGGCGATTCCCAGTATCCCAGTGCAATGCCCAGTCTCTCCCAGGCGATTATTCCCAGTATCCCAGTGCAAAGCCCAGTCTCTCCCAGGTGATTCCCAGTACTCCAGTGCAGTTCCCAGTATCCCAGTGCAATGCCCAGTCTCCCCCAGGCGGTGTCTGGCAGCCCCATGGAGTGCCCAGCTCCCCACAAAGCCACTGATCCCCAGAATTCACCGGTGTGAAGGGGTGAGGGCTGTACCCCACTCCCCCCCAAGCAGAGGCATCCTCAGCAGACAGCTGCCACTTGGATCTGGGCACCAGGAGCCAAGAGGAGCTGCCAACCCAACCTTGGAGCTGCAGAGAGGAGTTCAGGGCCCAACAGCACCCTTGGGGTGCCAGGGCTTGATTTTCCAAGCTCCCAGCTTCGAAACAGGGCAGAAAACAGGGTAGAAAGTTGCTTTGAAGTAAATCTTCCCCTGGTTTGATTTCCTGAGGGCTGAAAAGGCTCCCGGGGTGGCTTGGCTGGGCACGGGGAGCACAGGAAGGGAGAGAAAGCTCCCGGCATCGCTGCATCCCCAGCGCTGCGCCCTCCAAACGAGCTCTGATTAGTTTGCTTGTTGTCGTTTGCCAGATCAATGGTCCATGGAGGAGCGATCGATGGGGGCCCAGCCGGGGAACAGTGCTGGGTGCTCGGTGCCATGGGCAGCTCCACAGCCCACCCTTCCCCACCGAGGTATCCCAGGGTGATACCCAGATCTCCCCCAGGCGATTCCCAGTATCCCAGTGCGATACCCAATATCTCCCAGGCGATTCCCAGAACCCCAGTGCAATTCCCAGTATCCCAGTGCAATGCCCAATCTCTCCCAGGCAGTTCCCAGTATCCCAGTGTGATACCATCCCAGGGGCCCATCCAGGCCCCTCCGAGGGGAGGGGGGGATGTTCCCGGGATGGGCCCCGGGCTCTGCTGTGAGCACCCTCTAGGTTGGACAGAGGCTGTGCCTGCATCTCTCTGCACCTGGGGACACCTGGGGACACTTGGGGACACGGAGCCCTGCCGCCTCCCTTCGTTTTCAGCTGTGTGCTTGGGAGGGCAGGAGCGCCGGCTCCCGATCGATCAATTAATTAATTAATGGAGCGCGTCGGAGGTGCAGCGGCAGAGCTGCTTTAATGAGGGGTGGAGAACGTGCTTGGCTGCTCGGCAGGGCATCACCGGGGGAGGAGCTGGTCCCCTCTGCCTGCCCCCCCTGCCTACCCGAGGGGGTGGCAGGGGCTGTGACAGCGATGTGCCCGCGCTGGCCCTGGCCCCTTGCCCTCCATCCTGGGGCTCTGCCCGCTGCACTCAGGCAGAGGGAAAGGCGGGGGGTTGGGTGGGCTGACAAACGCGAGGCCATTAGCATTGAAAATCCATGCAGAGCAGCTGTTCCTGCTTGGAGCGTGCAGCTGGATGCGGCTCCGGAGAGGGAGCAGAGGCGCTGAGAGAGAGAGAGAGGTGGGGAAAGGCTGAGGGGGGACCTCATCACCCCAAATCCCTTGGGGAACCGTCAGCATTGAGTGAGCTCGGTGGAGCCTTCCAGAGGGCTCGGCTCCGTCCCAGCTGCGGGGTGGGTGCGGGTCCACCCCGGGGGAGGAGGATGCGGGATGCTCCCTCTCTCTCCCCGCTCCCTCGGCCCTCCCGCCGCACTGGGTTTTTTTCCGCTCCATTTGCCAGGGGCTGGAAGCTGCTGCCTGATCGTATTTGGTAATAAATTATTAGTTCCAGCACTTGGGAGCCCGGCAGCTCAAAATAGCTGCTGTAAGAGCGGGCGGCTGGTGCAGGTCGAGTTCAATGGCAATCTGCTCCCAAGGGCACTCCACGCTCATTAGAGGCCTTTCAAGGTGCTGGGAAGGGGGCAGGCGGGAGCCGAGGTGCTAAACCTGCCCACTTCCCCTTTCCCGACAGCAGAACCCCGCGCCCGGGGATTTCAGGGTGCTGGGGAGCCCATCCCTGCCCCTCGCTGCCCGCAGCGCCTGCCAAAGGGGTTTTATTTGTCTCCAGCCCCACCAGGCAGCCAGACTGGTTCTGCTCTCGCTGCCGGAGGAGGCTCCCGCTGCCAAAAAACCCGCCAGCATCATCAGGAGCAGATGGAGAGAACATGGCACGCTCCCAGCTCCCCGGCTCCCAGCCCTGAGCCGGGGATGCGGGGGTTCGGGGGGGGAGCGGGAGCGCCGCTCCAGGAGTCAGGGCTCTGGGCTCCTGTGCCGCCGGAGATGCTGGCCCCAGGGGAGGGAGCGGCGCGGGGAGCGTGGCAGTGACCCTGCCATCCCCTCTCCTCCTCCTCCTCCTCCTCCCTCCCGTGCCTGCTCCCGCGGGCAGGCAGCCAGCGGGCACCGGGAATGCCAGACACTCCCTGCACTGCTGTGCCCGGGCACATGGCAGTGGGAGGGACGGCGACAGGGTGACACATCGCCTGCTCCCCGCTGCCCAAGCCTCCCTTCTGGCCTCGGCGGGGGAGCCGGGTGTCCTGCGGCCCCCCCTGCCTTGCTGGGTGTGGGTGGGGTGCAGGCATCGGTTCCCCAGGGAGGGGTGCGTGGCAGTGCCAGCCCTGTACCCACGCGGGGCTGGGGACAGCGGAGGGACAGCCCGTCCCGTTTCGGGTTCATCTCCCCGCCCTGGTGAGGCAACCGCTGCCGTGACCCCGGCCTGCTCCCGGCACCAAACTTGACCTGTTTTTCCGCACGGATCTGCCTGCTGGGAGGAGCAGCCGGGGAGGGGCAGAGCTGAGGGGTGGGGGGGTCCCCACCTCACTGCGAGGCGTCACGGCGTCCCCAGCCACCCGCAGGGGTGAGTGGCACCCACGCTGTGCCGGTGATGGGATGCCGGAGGGATGGGGGGGGGATGCACCAGGCAGCCTCACCTCCCATCCCATCCCATCCCATCCCATCCCATCCCATCCCATCCCATCCCATCCCATCCCCGTGTGGATGCTCCCACCCAGCCGTGCCTCAGTTTCCCCCAGCTGGCAGCTGTCCCGCGGAGCAGCCCAGGGACGCCCGGACAGACGGACGCCAGCGCCGGCGGGGGCACGGCGGGTGAGCGGCGCTGCTCGGGCCCCAGCCGGGGTGGAGACGCCGATTTTATCACCGGGAGGGAGCGGCAGAACTGGTTTGGAGCGCGGCTGGGGCAGCGGCTCGGCTCAGCCCGGGGGGCAGGCGAGTTTCCCCGCACGCTGCCCCGCCGCTCACCCGCTGCCGGCTGCCCTGCGCTGGCCTGGCAAATCCCACTGGGATCAGGAGTTGGCCGGGAGGCCTTTGGGGCCGCGGCGATCAGCTGAGCATCACACGGGTGGTGCCCTGCAGCCAGCTCCGTGCCCGTGTGCCAGCCTGCTGATCCCACCCCGAGGCTGGAAAAGCGTCTCCGGACCTGGAGTGGGGCTGGAAGGAGGGGTTATGTGGGGGTTGGTGGGTGGGGAGGAACTGGGGGCGGGGGGGGGCGCTGGGAAGTGTTTGGGGCTGGAGGCTGTGGGGCTGTGCCAAGGGGATGCCAGGCAGTGCCTGGGAGATGTGGGGCAGTGCCTGGGAAATGTGGGGCAGTGCCTGGGGATGCAGGATTGTGCCTGGGGAATGTAGGGCTGTGCCAGGGGTATGCCAGGCAGTGCCTGGGAAATGTGGGGCAGTGCCTGGGGAATGTGGGGCAGTGCCTGGGGGTGCAGGATTGTGCCTGGTGGATGCCAGGCAGTGCCTGGGAGATGTGGGGCAGTGCCAAGGGGATGCCAGGCAGTGCCTGGGGGTGCAGGATTGTGCCTGGGGAATGTGGGGCAGTGCTTGGGGAATGCAGGGCTGTGCCAAGGGGATGCCAGGCAGTGCCTGGTGGATGTGGGGCAGTGCCTGGGGGTGCAGGATTGTGCCTGGGGAATGTGGGGCAGTGCCTGGGGATGCAGGATTGTGCCAAGGGGATGCCAAGGCAGTGCCTGGGGATGCAGGATTGTGCCTGGGAGATGTGGGGCAGTGCCAAGGGGATGCCAGGCAGTGCCTGGTGGATGTGGGGCAGTGCCTGGGTACGCGGGAGCTGCAGGCTGTGCCTGGAGTGCCGTGTCCCCTTTGGATGGTGCGTGGGTTCCTGGTGCTGCAGGAGCTCGGGGGGGGGCACCGAGCCCTCCCCCGGGGCTGGAGCAGAGCCCGGGGGGGGGGTGCCAGCGCAGAGCCCGGGGGTGCCGGGGCCAGGCTGGCGTGGCGGGTTGGCTTCCCAGCTGTTCTGGTAATGAATTTACATGAGCCGAGCGTGTCGACAAGGCGGCAGTCAATGGCTGAGAGCACCGGAGTTAATAAATGCTTGTATAATGAGGGCAGAGGGGAGCGCGCCGCCGCGCCGGCCGCCTCTCCTGGGGCCGGGGGGCAAAGATTAATCAACGCTGAGTGCCCCCCGTGCCCCCCCCCCCGGCTCCCGCGGCACTGCCTGGCCATCCGCTGCCGTGGGATGCTCCGGGGATGCTCCATCCACCCTCTGCGGTGGATGATGCTCCAGGTGTTCAGTGCCTCGAGCTGCCTCCAGGCCTGCTGGGAGTTGGGGGCTGCCCCACGACCCGCCCCCCTCCCCCGACCTCCTGCCCACCTGGGAGCCGGGCTAATTTTAGGCTGGTGTTAATGAAGCTGCTCGGTGAAGTCTATTTTAAGGGCCCTGACATCAGCAGTTGCTGTTTTGGGAGGTGGAGAGCCCTGGAGCAATTGGTGTGACAGCTGGGGGGGGGGGGACTCGGGGAGGGCTGCACCCTCCTGCTCGGCACCTGAACCTCACTTTTGGGGTCACTGTGCCCTGTAGCACCTCGGTGCTTTGGGGTGCAGTGCTGGGGATTTGGGGTGTGAAGATCTGCAGGTGAAATGTGGTGAGCTGGGGCTGCTGTGCTGGGGATTTGGGGGTGCAGCGCTGGGGGTCCAGGGATGCAATTTTGGGGTTTTGGGGGTGCAATGCTGAAGACCCAGGGATGAAATATTGTTAATCCAGGGGATGCAGCAGTGGGAATTTGGGGGTGCAGTGCTGGGAATCCGGGGATGCAGTATTGGGGATTTGGGGGTGCAGTGGTAGGGATTTGAGTGTGCAGTGGTTGGGATTTGGGGGTGCAGTGCTGCGAATCTGGGGATGGAGTATTGGGGATTTAGGGGTACAATGGTGGGGATTTAGGGGTGCAGTGGCTGGGATTTGGGGGTGCAGGGGTGGGAATCCAGGGATGCAGTATTGGGGATTTGGGGGTGCAGTGTCTGGGATTTGGGGGTGCAGGGATGGGATTTGGGGGTGCAGGGGTGGCAATTCGGGATGCAGCAGTGCTGCTTTGGGTTTTGGCAGCACCGTGCCACTCAGGGTCCTGCACCTCTCCCCATCACCTGCATCAGGGTGCTGAAGTCCCCGTGTCCCCCAAAACACCCCGTCCATTCCTGCAGAGCTCCTGCTCCGTTCCCCAGGCCTTCAGCGGGACTGTGCCATGCTGGGACACACTTCCCCCGCCACTGCCTGACCTCGGGGTGCCTTTTGGGGCGGGCTGGTGACCTCGAGGAGAAGCATCAGCCCTCCCACCTCCCCGGGGGAGGGAATCGAGGCTCCTGCCTGCGCCTGTCTAACCCGGCCTCTCTCCTTGGCAGGCATGAGCCATGAGCCGAAGTCGCCGTCCCTAGGAATGCTCTCCACGGCCACCCGCACCACTGCCACCGTCAGCCCCCTGACCCCGTCCCCCCTGAACGGCTCCATCGTCCCCAATGGCAGCCCCGCCGCCAGCAGCACTTTGTCCGTCCAGGCAGCACCTTCCTCCAGCTTTGCCGCCGCCCTGCGCAAGCTCGCCAAGCAAGCCGAGGAGCCCAGAGGTGGGGACAGGGGACAGGGGACAGGGGAAAGGGACAGGTTGGGACAAACGCTGCTGCCTTTTCCCAGGAGCTGGAGCCACGGTGTTTTCCTGCTGATTTCCCAACTAATGCCTTCTCCTGGCGTCGCCACCGTCTCCAGGGGGCAGTTTGGGAATTGAGTTCATCCGGAGTAATCCGAGTGCTGGATCACTGGCTGTGCCCTGGGAGAGAGCACAGCGTGGCAGGGACCAGCCCTGCTCCCTCCTACCACGCTGCTTTTTCCAGTTTTTTCCCCAAATTTGCTGCTTCCCCGGCCAAATTTCCTGACTAAACATCTCAGCTCTTGTCACCCACATCCTCCATCACAGCCCCTTCTCTCTGTTTGGATGTGGGGTGCTGGCTGTGAGCTGCTTCTGGAGCTCCCCCTTGCCACATGGAGCATATCCCGTGGGAATCACACACAAATGGGGAGGCAGCCAGTCCCCAGGCTGGGAGGTGTTTCAGGGGACTGCTGGTATCATCCCTTTGGGATGAAATAGTCTTTATCCCTGCTGTTTGCATCGGTGGGTGCTCCCTTTGGATCATTGCCCGCTGCCCGAGCACTCTGATCCCTGGAAAAGGCGCCCAAGCCCTTTGCAAGATGTTTTTGGCAGAGTCTTTTTGGAGTACCCTGTTTAAAAGGCCCTTTTGGCACAATCCTTTTCCCAAGACCCCATTTGCAAGGCTCTTTTTGGAAAATCCCTTTTGGAAGCAACATCTCCAAGACCCTCCTTGCAGCCCTAAAATCTCTGGCACAGCCGTGACCTGAAGCATTGGCTGCTCCCAAGGAAACATGTGGGGATACCAGGTCCCTTGTAACTCTGAGGGAACCAGGTCTTGGTGATGCTTCATCCTCACTGGAACCTCCTGGTTTTTCCCAGCTGCTTCCTCTGGAACCCATATGCTTCCTTTTGGAGCGATTGATTGAGTTGGAGGAATTATTTCGCCTCTTTCTTTCCTCTCACCCCGCAGCTTGTGCCCTCCCCGTGCTGCTCAGCCCATCCCAAGGGTCATCAGCAGGTTTGGGCATGGGGTTTGTGGCCCTGGAGAGAAGCAGCTACATTCCCTTGGGATTTCCCCTTAACACCTGTGCAGTTTGTTTGCAAAAAACTCTCCCTTGCCCATTTGGGTGCCTCAAGTGGCCCATCCCAGAGGTTTTTGATCCATGTGGGTTTGGGTGTGTGTTGGGAAGGGTTTTTTTTTTTCCTCCTTGCTGTGTTTTTTAGCACCAGGGAACGAATTGCTTTTCCCTCAAATCCTCACCCACTTCCCACAATGGGAGAAGCTCACTCCACTCCCCTTCCCACCCCGAGAGATGCTCCGCTGTGGCAGATGCCAGATCCATGCAGCATCACTGTATTTTTCCTGCTTTATGGGCTCACAGGTGTGCTGGCACATCCCTTAGGGACACCCTGCTGCTCCACAGCATCCCAGACTGTCAAGGCTCATCCTGACTGACCCCTTCCCAGCAGAGCCCCACAAAGCCACTGCCTGCCCCGGGGGCTGCTGCCTCTTGTCCTGCCCGGGGCTGTCCGCAGGGTGGGTTTTATTCCACCCCTCCTTCCCTTCTTTTTTTTTTTTTTTTTTCCCAGTTCTCCGTCAGGGTCTCAGCTGTTAATTACATTTGCCTGTCAGCCCGGGCTGCTAATCTGCTATCGCCGAGTGGGAAGCGGGAGGTCAGAAAACAAAGGTGACACCATCACACTGTGCCTCTTGTCATCTCCAATCCAGATTAGTTTCATTGACTAACTCCTGGCTGAATACCACCAGTTAATTATAACGATCACAAACCCTCCCGTTTAAAGCCACACAGCGAGAATTAAGGTTCTGAAGTAAGACTTTAGCTTCATTAATTGCCGGGCTCATTGTGATGGTATTGATTGTTAACGCTATCGCGTGGTGAGTAATGGCTTCCCAGCTCAGAGGGGATTAGGCTGCTAATTGTTGTTGGCCTTGCGCTGACAAGATAGACTTCAGTGGGTGTCAAATCGGCCTCCTTTGTCGGGGACAGCCTTTCTCCTTCCCCCAGCCTTGCTGCTCTTCAAATGAAAGCGATTCGGAGCGACTCGGGAATAATTAATCAGGGAGGGCGGCCGGCGGCGGGATGCTCCGCTCGGCCTCTGCTCCTCCGAGCATCCTTCCCACCGAGCTTCCTTCTGGAGGCATCCTTCCCTCCCAGCGTCCCCCCTGCTGCCCGGGGATGCTCCTGCTCCCCCTGGCATTCCCAGCCTCCTGGCTCCCTCCTGGTGTTGTGTGGCGAGGGGATGGATGGATGCTGGCACGCTCTGGGGGCTGGCTGTGCCCACAGGACAGGAGCTGGCTGGCACACTCAGGGGAGTGGCCTTGCACACTTAGGAAGGTGAGGAGACTCACCTGCACCTGCCCTGCACGCTCAGGGGAGCCAAGGCCTCTCTCGGTGCCCTGCTCACTGCCTGGGAGCATCGCTGTCACCTCATCCCGTGCCCACTGCTCGCTCCCCAACAGCTGATCCTGCTGGCGTGTTGGAATCCCCCTCTGACCCAGACTCTGGGATGGAGGGAGCACAGTTTGGGGGTTTGGGGCACCCCCAGGTTGCCCAGCTGGGTTTGAGGAATGGGAATTGTTCTGTGGAGCAGACAGCAGGCTCCCTGTGCCCCGCTTAATGTGGAATTTGTATTTCTCTGCTTTTCCTGTTCTCCGCTTTTCACTCCGTTTTTATTCTTCCTTTGGAAATATGGCCAGCATCCCTGGGGTGGGGATAAGTTAAAGTACAGATGTATTATGTAAATGAAACCAAAGCCTTGCCCAAGGGTTTCAGGGAGTCACTCCTTCATCCCAGTGTCTCCAGAGGCCCTGGCTTGTCCGTGACAGCTTCTGCAGCTGGATTAAGGAGTCTCTGGGTTTGCCTTGGGAAGATGTGGCCATCTGGGGCCCGGCATCACATCGGTGTCACATCGGTGTGCCTGGGGGCATTGGCAGTCCCTGTTAGGTGGGAGCAAGAGGCTGCCCCATCCCACCGTGGTGGAGCCTTTAGCACCACTTGGAACTTCCTGGATGGGAGGATGGGGCTGCAGTTTTGGGAGCCTGGCAGGGATGCTGGACACCTCTGAGGCCATCCCAGCGCTGGGATCCCAGGCATCCTGTCAGGAGCGCCCCCAGCTCCTTCAGAGAGGCTGCTTTCATCCAGGTCACTGCTGTTCCCCTAACTCATTTCCATCTCTGATTGATCAGGCTCCTCACTGAGCAGCGAGTCGTCCCCGGTGTCCTCGCCGGCCACCAACCACAGCTCCCCCGCCAGCACGCCCAAGCGCGGCCCCATGGGCCCCATCATCGTGCCCCCGGGGGGGCACAGTGTGCCCAGCACGCCGCCCGTCGTCACCATCGCCCCCACCAAGACGGTCAACGGGGTCTGGAGGAGCGAGGGCAGACAGGTACGGCCGTGCCCGGGGGTTTACCCGGCCTCCCTTTGGAGGGTGGAGGCTGTGGGATACCGCGCACGGCTCCCGAGGGGTCGTTTGGGTCCCTTGCCCTCCCCGCTGTGTCCCCGAGCTGGCGTTGTTGTCACCGGGGCTGCCAGCATCCCCGGGCTGCCATCCGGAGGGGAGCGCTCCGAGGGAGGAGGAGGAGTTGGGGGGGGGGGGGCGCCGAGGGGGGGGAGAGCAGCTAATTAAGAAGCATCGTTAGTGGTTCTCCTCTCCTCCGCATGCTACAAGCAGATTCCCGGGGGGATTATGCCACTTGGAAAGACTAATTAAACCACAAAGCGGGGAGAGAGAGAGAGAGAGGCGAGGGTAGGGGATGAGAAACGCCGGGGGCGGGGTGGGGAAAAGAAACGGAGCCGTGATTCCCCGGGAGCTGGGAGGGGTGCGTGGGGTGTCACCCAGCCCGGTGTCACCCCCGTGTCCCCCCCTCCGTCCCCCCGGTGTGGGGGTTTAACCGAGCGTGGTGATTGTCTGGCGGGGCCGCGCTCGCAGCGTGGCGCCGGAGGAGAGGGGAGGTAATTAGAGCAGAGCCTGGCACGCACAATGAGCTCCCCGCAGGCCCGGGATGGGGGGGACACCGCACCCTTTGTGGTGACCTTGGGGGGCTGGCCCTGCCCTGGGAGGGCTGGGGAGCAGGGTGGGATGGGGTGGGGAGGTGGGGTGCTGTGGGTGCCGCCGTCCTCCTCCTCCTCGGCTGCTAAATGGAGAAGGCGCAGTGAAAAATAATTTTTAAACCAAACCTTACCTTGCTGCGGGGGGGGTCACCCCACTGATTGTCAGATCCTGTGGGGTCTCTTGTCACCCCAAGTTGTTCCCTTTTGCCAGGGGTCCCTCCCCAGCTGGGGGGAGTGACCTTCATGGTGACACCAGGGGTGGAAGCTGATGGAAAGCGGCTGAGGCCCTGTGGGAGGGTGCTGCTGCCGGGGGGGCTGTGGGCTGACCCCTGGGTTATGGCCCTTATCAAAGGCCGGCTGGGTTTCCCCCCGGCCGTGTCACTCCTCCCCGGGTGATTAATAGCTCAGGAGAACAAAGCAGCCATAAATCTGCAGGCAGGTAATGGGTGTCTTGCCCTCAGCTCTGCCCCGGCTTCAGCACCTCCTTTCCCACTGGGCCCCCCCCCGGTGTAGCCTCCCAGACCCTCCCACCCCTCCAGCTGCCCTTCCAAAGCCCGGATGCAGGAGATGCCGTGGTGCATGAATCCTTCTCTGGGTGCTGGTGCCAGCTAGGGCATCTTGGGAACCTCCTGAGGGTCTTGATGCGGGGACACGGCAGGGATTCCCCATGCCCTGCTGTCCCCTGATTCCTGCCCCTTTGCCTTCCAGCAGGAAGCAGGGTCGCGAGGCAGCAGCAGCAGCGCCGGCCGCGAGCGCCTCATCTCGGAGCCCCCCCTGACGCAGGAGAAGGCAGGGGGTCCCACTGTCCCCTCCCACCTCCTGGGAGCACCCTACTCCTTCGGGCTGCCCCCCAGCTCCGTGGTGCAGGACTCCCGCTTCCCGCCTCTCAAGTGAGTCTGCTGGGAGTGGGTGCGGGATGCGGGCGTCCCCTGCGAGCTCCGCTCCCACCTGGGGGTGGTGACATCTCCCCAGGGGGACAGGGAGGGATGGTGACCATCTCCTTGCCCCCCCAGCCTGCAGCGGCCGGTGCACCACGTGGTGCCTCCCAGCGCGGTGACCGAGGATTACCTGCGGAGCTTCCGTCCCTACCACACGGCCGAGGACCTCCGCATGTCCTCCCTGCCGCCCCTCGGCCTCGACCCGGCCACTGCCGCCGCCTACTACCACCCCAGCTACCTGACACACCACCCCTTCCCTCATCCTGCCTTCAGGTGGGCACCTCCCAGCCTTGGGATCCCTGGGATACACCGCTTTGGGGTGTTGGGAGGTGGGAGTGTGATCCGCTGAGGGCGTTTTGGGGCTCCCCATCCCTTTCTCCCAGTGGAAGGCAGCCCCCAGCTGGCTCCTGGGAGGGGAATTGGGGGGTTCTTTGCCCGTCTGAGCGTCGCTGTCTGTCTCCCCAGGATGGATGAGTCGTACTGCCTGTCGGCGCTGAGGTCCCCCTTCTACCCGCTGCCAGCGCCGGGCTCGCTGCCCCCCCTGCACCCCTCGGCCATGCACCTGCACCTCTCGGGGGTCCGGTACCCCCCCGAGCTCTCCCACTCCTCCCTGTCCGCCCTGCAGTCCGAGCGCATCTCCAGCCTCGCCGCCGAGAGGTACGGGCCGGGGTGGGGGAGATGGATGGGGCTCTCCAGAGGGTGCTGACAGAGGACCAGGGGTGATTTTGGGATGCTCTAGGAATGCTGAGGCTGACTGGGGATTTGGGAGTGCTGCAGAGGATGCTGGCCCGTGCCCAGGAATTGTTTGGGGGTGCTCTGGGGGAGGTTCGAGGGTGTTCCAGGGGGTGCTGGCAGGCACTCAGGGTTGATTTTTGGGGGCGCTCCAAGGGGGATGTTTGGGGTTGGTGCTTTTCTTTCTGGTTTTTCTCTTGCAGGCTGCAAATGGACGAGGAGCTGCGGCAGAGGGAGCGGGAGCGGGAGAAGGAGCGGGAGCGAGAAGCCGACCGGGAGCGGGAGAAGGAGCGCGAGCGGGAGCGGGAGCGCGAGAAGGAGCTGGAGCGCGAGCGGGAGAAGGAGCGGGAGCGGGAGCTGGAGAGGCAGCGGGAGCGAGCCCGGGAGAAGGAGCTGAGCATGGTGAAAGCCATGGAGGGGCCCTTCCTCCCCGTGGCGGAGCTGCACGGGCTGCGGGGGCACCCGGCCGAGGAGCGGGGCAAGCCGGTGGAGCCGCTGGCACCCAGCAGAGCAGGTAAGGCCCGCCTGCCAGAGCTTGCCCTGGTGCCCTCTCCCCTCCAGATGGCAAAGCCGAGGGGGTGGGTGGCCCCGGGAGGTGGCTGGGGACGGGGATGGGCTGTCCTGGCTGCCAGGTTGCTTTGCCAGGAGCCCAGCTGCGGCAGCTCGGAGCAGCGGCGCGGTGCCCGTGCCATCTGACTGGGGCCGGGCTGGCGCTGTGCCCAGTGCATGCCAGGCAGCTGGGCTGGCACAGCGGGCAGCTCCCTGTGCTGAGCTCTGACCAGTGGCTGCCCCAAAGCTCCGGGTCCCTCCCGCCCACAGGGGATGCTCACCCCAAAATACGCCCCCCTCTTCCACACCCTGACCCTCCATCACCCCTTTTCCACCGCAGACAAGCTCAAGGACTCGGTGCTGCCCACGCCGAAGCCCATCCAGCACCCCCTGCACCCACCGCCGGGCTCCCACCACCCCGTGCCCAGCCTCATCCCCAACCACAGCGTGTTCCCGCTGCCCGGGAGCAGCGCGGCCACGGCGCTGCTCATCCACCGCACCAACGAGGAGGAGAAGTGGCTGGCCCGGCAGCGCCGGCTGCGCCAGGAGAAGGAGGATCGGCAGTCCCAGGTCTCGGAGTTCCGGCAGCAAGTGCTGGAGCAGCACCTGGACATAGGGCGTGCCCCGAGCCAAGCTGAGCCCGAGCACCGGCCCGAGCACCCCAGGTAGGGATGGAGCTTTCCCCCCAAGCTGAGCTGAGTTTTCCCGTGTCGCAGCTGTCCTTGCTGGGATATCTTAAGCTGGAGAAGGACTTTGGACAAGGGAAAGGAGTGATAGGGCAGGGGGAATGTCTTTATATAGAAAAAGGGCAGGGTTATATGGGATATTGGGAAGGCATTCTTCCTGTGAGGATGCTGAGGCCCTGGCACAGGCTGCCCAGAGAAGCTGTGGCTGCCCCTGGATCCCTGGAAGTGTCCGAGGCCAGGTTGGATGGTGCTTTGAGCAATCTGGTCTAGTGGAAGGTGTCCCTGCCCGTGTCAGGGAGTGGAATGGGATGATCTTTAAGGTCCCTTCACCCCACACCATTCCATGATGCCATGATAAGATGATTTATAGGATTTATCCCCCAACCTCTGGCCGAGCCCACCTCGTTACCCAGCTCTGCCCCTCCATCAGGCATCCACCACCCCACAGCCCTGCCCCTCACACATCCCATGAGCCGAATCCACCGTGCCTGGCCGGTGCCAGAGGGTTCCTGCCAGACGGTGCCAGCCAGGCCGGCTGTGCTGGCAGTGCCAGGCGCTCCCGGTGCCCGACATCTGCGCGGCGGCAGGCGCCGAGCCCGGGAGGTGGCCGGGGGCCAGCGGCGAGCGGCCAGGTGCTGCCCAGCCACCAGCACTGCTAATTGCAGCTCCCTCCTCCCGGGCAGCGGAGCCGGGTGCCTCGTTTGGGGGGCACCTGCGCCGAGCCTGGGCGGGTTCGGGGGGCAGCAGAGCGTGCCCGCACCCCCGGAGTGATTGACAGGGCCTTGCTCACCCCCGTGGCTGAGCGCTTAAGCGGCGCGGGCTCATCCAGCCGGCTCTGCCGCCTGCTCCCTTTGTTATTTTTGGGTATCCAGGGGATTAGCGCGGCTCATCGAGGATAATAAGGAGCGGATCACGGGGCGGCACAAAGGCGAGCGCCCGCCCGCAGGCTGCCTTCCCCATCCGCTCCTCCCACCCCAAAGCGGAGAGGAGACAGCAAGGTCACCCCCAAACACCTGCAGCCGGGGATATTCCATCCCTTTCCTTTTCCTGCCTCCAGCAGGGCAGGAGAGGGATGGATCCGGGGCGGGGGGGGCAGGCGGCGCTCCCCGCCGGCGGTGGCTGGATGGCGGCGCCGAGCTGAACCCGCTGCTCCGTGCGCGGAGCTCCGGGGCGCTGGAGCGGAAAAGTGTTAAATGCACAGCTTGGGCACATGAAATATTTATCCTGCAAACGGGCTGGCTCCGGCTGTCAGAGGAGGGCTGCACTGAGGTGCTGCCCTCGCCACTGGGCTCTGCCAGGGCTGGTGGTGGCTGGCTTGTCCCCACGCAGGGGTCAGGGCTGGGGTCTCCAGCGCAGTGCTCCTGGGATGCAGCCACATCCGTGCTCAATGTGCCCACTCACAGCCTTAACTCTGCCCCCATCCCTCAGGTTTGTGGCGTGGAGGGGACGAGTGTGGCAGCCCCACGTGCACAAACCCCTCTGGGTGTTCCTAAAGGACGCGTTTCTCCCCAAAATGCCCTGGGGCTGGAGCTCTGCCAGCTCTCCGGTGGCAGTGCCAGCTCCTCACCTCTCCGGTGCTCTCCTCTCCCCGCAGGTTGGGATCGAGCCGCCACGAGCCGAGCAGCCGGGAGCCAGGGCAGCACTTTGGTGGACCCCCACCCCTCATCTCCCCCAAACCCCAGCACCACCCTGTCACCACGTCCCTCTGGAACCCCGTCTCGCTGATGGAGAGCGCCCCCGACCCTCCCCGGCGCCTCCCCGAGCCCCACGCCCTCCACAGCCACCCAGCGCCCTTCGAGCCCGGCCGCCAGGGCATCCCTCTGGTGAAGGTGGAGAGAGTCTTCTGCCCGGAGAAGCTGGAGGAAGGGCCAAGGAAGAGGGATGCTCTGGAGAAATACCCCCCGGGACGGGAGCCCGGCGCCCCGGAGCACGGAGCCTTCACCCACACCCCTTACCTAGCTGAGCTGGAGAAATCCACTCAGAGCATCTTGAGCCAGCAGAGAGCCCCGGCCACCCCCTTCCCCGAGGCCGCCAAGCCCAGCTCGCCCTACCGGCCCCCGCAGCCCCGCGCCCAGGACCCCATGTACATCTACGACGAGTTCGTGCAGCAGCACCGCAGGCTGGTCAGCAAGCTGGACCTGGAGGAGCGCCGGCGGCGGGAGGCCCGCGAGAAGGGTGAGGAGGCACCGGGGGTTTCCCCACCCCTGGCACCGGGACCTGGCCGGGGGGGGGTCTCCCGGGGATGCCGACGTTCCCGCATCCCGGCGGTTCGGTAAACCCTGCGCTCCAGACGCGCCCGATGAATAAATGATGAGCTGGAGCTAATAAGAGGGTTTTAAATATTGATGGGGCTGCTGGAGTGGGGATGAGAGCAGCGGTGAGGAGAGATGGAGAGCTGGGAGGGGCTGGAATTGCTGTCCCCGCTCCGGTGGGGTGGGTCCATAACCCAGCCTGTGCCCCGTTGACCCCCTGCCACCCATCCCACAGCGATGCCAAGAGGATACACAGGGATGGGTGATGCCCTCCAAGGTCCCACAGCTGTTGGAGGGGGGACAGGGCTCCCCCAACCCTGCTGGGCCCCACATCTCTCCCTTCTGACGTCCTGCCCTGCTGCACCCCCATCCCCAGGGTGTCCCAGAAGGTTCCCTGGGGTCCCAGCAGGTCCGTGAGGTGTCCCCAGCCTCATGCCAGCCTCTCCCCATCCCCAGGGTACTACTACGACCTGGATGATTCCTGTGACGACAGCGACGAGGAGGAGGTGCGGGCCCATCTCCGCTGCGTGGCTGAGCAGCCCCCACTGAAGCTGGACACGTCCTCTGAGGTACTGGTGGCACCCCCTGTCCCTTCCCTGTCCCCTGGGGGAGCGGCCCCTCCTTTACACCAGTTCTCAGTGCCCGAAAGAGCCACCATCCCCACGTGTCTGCAGAGGCACCAGGGGGTTAGAGATGGGGGGTGATGAGGACGGGGATGGAAATGGAAATGGAAATGGGGATGGAAATGGGAATGGTGGTAAGGGTGGGCATTGGAACAGGAATGGAGGTGGGATGGGGATGGGGATGAGGATGGGGATGGGGATGGGGATGGGGATGGGAACAGGAATGAAAATGAGGATGAGAAGAATGGGGACGAGAATGGGGATGGATGGGGGGATTGCCACAGGGATGATGGTGGGCATGAGGATGGGAGTAGGAATGAAGATGACAATGGGCGTGCGGATGAGAATGGGGGTGAAGACGAGGATGGGGGATGACCCTGCTCTGCTCTCCCCCTGGCTGCCCCAGAAGCTGGAGTTCCTGCAGCTCTTCGGCCTCACCACGCAGCAGCAGAAGGAGGAACTGCTGAGCCAGAAGCGGCGCAAGCGCCGGCGGATGCTGCGGGAGCGGAGCCCCTCTCCGCCCACGGTGCAGAACAAGCGCCGCACGCCCTCCCCGCGCCTCCCGCTCTCCACCCGCTACAGCCCCGACGAGATGAACAACAGCCCCAACTTCGAGGAGAAGAAGCGCTTCCTCACCATCTTCAACCTCACGCACATCAGCGCCGAGAAGAGGAAAGGTAACAGCCATGGCCCGCGCACGCTCGGGTCTGGGGGTGCCAAGGCTGGGGGGGGGACCTGCCTGGGGCCCGGAGCTCGCTCTGCTGAGCTGAGGCTACACTAAACCTCAGCTTCCCATGCCGCAGACAAGGAGAAGCTGGTGGAGATGCTCCAGGCCATGAAGCAGAAGACCACGCCGGCCGCCGTGGTGGTGAAGAGCTCCCCGCGGGACAGCCCCGGTGCCCCCAGCACTGGTAAGCGCCCCCCTCCCCCCGAGGCCTTCCCTGGGTGTTGGGTTTGGGCAGGGGCACAGCTTTGCCTTGAGGGGAGCACACAGTCCCGGCTGCGGCCGACTGCTCCTCCTCTTCCCAAAGAGCCTCCAGTGCCGCCGCTCCTGCTGGACCTGGATAAGCCCGTGGGCATCGCTGTCTCCGTGCCGGAGGTGCCCAAGGCGGCAGCAGAAGCCTCCAGGTTAGACCAGCTGAGACCCCAGGAGCCACCGAGGCCCAAGGAGTCGGGCACGGCGCCGGAGAAGCCCCGGCTGAGCGACGGGCACCCCGGGAAGAAGGCTCTGAGCATCCTCAGCTACGTCAGGGGCCCCCTCGCCAAGGACATCCCGGTGCCGCTGTCCCACAGCATGAACGGCAAGAGCAAGCCCTGGGAGCCCTTCATTGCCGAGGAGTTTGCCCACCAGTTCCATGAGTCGGTGCTGCAGTCCACGCAGAAGGCGCTGCAGAAGCACAAAGGTAACGGGAGCTTGTTGGGAATGGCTGTTTGAAAGTCACCTCAAGAATCGCCCCAGCAGCAAAACCAGGTTCAGTGTAGAACCAGTGTCACAGCGAGGTTCGTTGGCAGGGCTCACTCTTCTGTTTATGGGATGGTTGGAACACTCTGAGGAGGAGCAAACAAAAGTCCAAAGTCAATAAATAAACCCCAAATAATCTGTGTGGAGGCTGGAAGAGGGGGAAACAGAAGGGTAGGAAAGGGTAAGGACAGAAAGGCATATGGGAGACCCTCGTGTTGAGCCACAAGTTCAGAGTTAGACCCCTGTGCTAAACTGAGCCCGGGCTTGATCAACAGGTTGTGTTTAAAGGCCCAACAGCACTTAACTCAAACTTAACAGCACTTAAACTCAGCAGCATTTAAACTTAATTGATAACTTAAAAGATTTAGCAAGGGATTCATACAGAATTTACTATATCACACAACAGTAACTTCCTTCCAGGCCTGACTTACAAATCTAAAGTACTTAAGAATCCAGGAGAGTAAGATTCTGCACTCAGTGCCACACTGAGCCTTTCTTGAACCCCCTCCAGGGACTCCACCACCTCTCAGGGCAGCTCCTTCCAGTGTTAAACAACCCTGCCAATCAAGAAATTCTCCCTGATGTCCATAAAAATGAGCAGGCGTGCAGGAAGCTGGTTGGGTACTGGGATATCACCCCCTTGCTCCCCACCAGGGTTTGGCACTGGCAACCTCATTGCTTGGAGCATCCCCTGAGCTCATTGCTGAAGCTCAAAATCGGGGATGATGCAGCTCCAAAGCCTCCAAACTCACTCAGCCGAGTGACTGAAATAAATAAAACCGCTCCGGCACATAAGGAGTGAGAAGAACCCCCAGAAGGCGCTGCAAGCCCCCCGAAAAGTCAGGGCAGGGTGGAATCGAGAGGGGAGCCTTGAGTGGGGAGTGAGCAGGGGCTGACTGTGGCTGCCCACAGGGGGGACGGCGGAGCAGAACCACAAGCTGGACACCTCCATCCACTACAACATCCCGGAGCTGCAGGCCTCCTCCCGCCTGGCCGGGCCCCCGCACAACGGCACGGCCGAGGGGCCGCTGCGGCCACTGCCCGCCCTGCCCCGGGACTCTGCCTCCGAGGAGGATGAGGAGGAGGAGGAGGAGGAAGAGGAGGAAGAGGAGGAGGATTACCCCAGGCCCAAGTGGCAAGGGATCGAGGCAATTTTTGAAGCTTACCAGGAACATATAGAAGGTGAGGGGGTTGCTGAGGGGTGTTGGGCAGGGAGGGTAAGATGCCGGTTTGTGCTTTGGTTTCCCGTGGGAGGTGTTAGTGGTTCCTGCTGGGATGGGCTGGGGAAGAAGCACTGGGGGACCTGCAGCAGTGCAGGGGCAGCAGGAAAGCGACAGGCACTGTTGCTTTTGCTAAATTGGATGTGTGCATGAAAAATTGAGCTGTTCACAGCTGCCCGGCGTGGAGACCTGAAGGTTCTCCACAGGCAGTGCCAGGGTTGGGAACGCCCTGGGATGCTGGGGGCAGTCACTGCTGTTTGGGCAGAGCCTAGAGCAGGGCTGGCACCCTGCTTGGGTGGTGCACAGGGGCAGAGGAGCTCAGCCCTTGTCCCTTTGGATGTTGCAGAACAAAACCTGGAGCGCCAGGTGCTGCAGACGCAGTGCCGGCGGCTGGAGGCCCAGCACTACACCCTGAGCCTGACAGCAGAGCAGCTGTCACACAGCATGGCGGTGAGTGGGGACAGCACCCATCCCCTGGGCACCCATTTCCCTGGGCACCCATCCCCTGGGCACATCATCCCCTGGGCATCCAGCCCTCCTGGGTACCTGTCCCTCCTTGGATCTGACCTCGAGGCACCCAATCCTCCCACACCTGTTTCCATACATTGCACCCATTCCCTGCTATATCCCAAACCCTGCACTGCCCCATTCCCTACAGCCCCCATTCCCTGCACTGCCCCATTCCCTACAGCCCCCATTCCCAACAGCCCCCATTCCTGCACTGCCCTGTCCCTGCACTGCCCCATTCCCTGCATTGCCCCATTCCCTGCACTGCCCCATTCCCTGCTATATCCCAAACCCTGCACTGCCCCATTCCCTGCAGCACCCATTCCCTGCAGCACCCATTCCCTGCACTGCCCCATTCCCTGCACTGTCCATTCCCTGCATTGCCCCATTCCCTGCTGTATCCCAAACCCTGCACTGTCCATTCCCTGCATTGCCCCATTCCCTGCTGTATCCCAAACCCTGCACTGTCCATTCCCTGCATTGCCCCATTCCCTACAGCCCCCATTCCCTGCTGTATCCCATTCCCTGCACTGCCCCATTCCCTGCACTGCCCCATTCCCTACAGCCCCCATTCCCTGCACTGCCCCATTCCCTGCACTGCCTGTTCCCTGCACTTCCCCATCCTTGCCCATCCCCATTCCTCGCCCAGCCCCCATCCCTACAGCCCCCATCTCCCACCCCCACCCCACTCCCCTCCCCAGGAGCTGTGGGGTGCCTGCTGACCTTCCCCATTCCCCGCTGCTGCCCGCAGGAGCTGAGGAGCCAGAAGCAGAAGATGGTGTCGGAGCGGGAGCGCCTGCAAGCCGAGCTGGATCACCTGCGGAAGTGCCTTGCCTTGCCTGCAATGCAGTGGTCTAGGGGTTATTTCAAGGGGTATCCCAGGTGACGCTCCTTGGGCCAGGCCGAACATATAGTCTAGAAATAATAATCTATTTTATTACCTTGAATATTTAATATTTTTCACTGGGAGGTTTGAAGCTAAAAAAAAAAAAAAAAAAAAAAAAATTCCCCAAAAAAATAAAAAAAGAAAACGAAACGAAAAAAAAAATAAAATCAACCCCACCAAACCACAGGATCGTTAATAATAAAAGGAAGAAAACGACGACGACAACAACAACAACAAAATAATAAAAAAGAGAAATAAATAAACGGAGAATGTGCCATGCATGAAGCAAATGGGAGCTGGGAGGAGCCGGGAGCCCATCCCAGGGCCAGCAGCGCCCGGCATGTCCCCTCCTGTCCCCTCCTCGGGGGGCCACCGCTCTGAAGCTCCCCCCTTCCTCCACCCACCCACACTTTATAACGCTCATTTTTTTTTTTTTTTTTTTTTTTTTTTTTGGTTGGTTCTTTGGTTCTTTTTCTAAAAAAAAAAAAAAAAAAGAATTTAAAAAAAAAAAAAAAAGAAAAGAAAAGAAAAGACAAAGAAAGACTCCACCGACAACACTAAACCCGGCGGGGCCCCGCGGGGCCGGGTGCTGCCGGATCCCGCTCCCAGCACGGCACCCCCCAACCCCAGCCCGGGGTTTCCCCCTGGAAATGCACTTGGCTATCAAAAAAAAAAAAAAAAATAAAGTCAATAAACTGGTTGAAGGTCCCTTTTTGTTCCTGGTTGGCGGGGAAGGGGCAGGGACACGTGCAGCAGCAGGGTCACTTTGTCACCTCCCCGCCCCCGGCTTCGGGATTGAACGGGCGGGGGGGAAAAAAAAGGAAAAAAAAAAAAAAAAAGAAGAAGAAAGAAAAGAAAAAAAAAAAAAAAGGTGCTTCAGCCTTGTACTGTGTATATATATTAAAAAACAACAAAGTTTTGTATGTTTTTATTGCTTTAATTATTGTTATAAAAAGCTTGCCTTTTTTTTTAAGATGTTTCTGCTTTGTTTTTCCTTTTTCCCCCATCTTCTCCCTCGCTGTTTTTATTTTCTTTCCAGTTTGTTTTGTTGTTGGTTTTTTTTGGTTTTTTGGTTTTTGTTGGTGTTTTTATTTTTCTTTTCTTTTGGCAAAAGGATTAACTCGCTTTTAGTGTTTGTACCGCTGCTGGTCGGGCCAGAAAAGATATTGAAACGTTTTAAAAACGCATTGAAACCCAAGAAAAAAAAAAAATCCCCTTTTCCACTGGGGGCAGCTCCTGTCCCACCACCACTCCCTTGGGAAGCTGAGCCCTTCCACCTTCCTGTGTTTTTGTTTTTGTTTTTGTTTTTTTAATTTTTTACCCTTTTCCTTTGCTTTCTGGGGCTTTTTCTGCTCCAGCTGGGTCGTCGTGGGTGTCACGGTGCCGGGTGGTGTCTGAGCCTTGCCCCAGCCTCCAAAGTCTGCCAAAGGGAAAAAAATCCCAAGGAATTACGCTGAGAGGGTGGAGGGTTGGAGGGTGGGTGGCACTGGGGTGTCCTTGTCCCACCCCCCAAAAAAATACCAAGACAATCAGAGCGGCTCTAAGGCAGGGAGAGGGGGTCCTGGGGGGGTCTCTTGGTGGCACTTTGGGGACAATCCGTGCGGGCAGGGATGTCCCGGTGCCACTTGGTGCCATTTTTAGGCCACTTTGCTAAAAACCAGCCTGTGCCCTGCCTCCCCTCCCCTCCCCTTCCCCCGGGGGAGCCTTTTTATTTGATTGTTATTTTTAAATTATTTATTAGAAATTCGTTTTTAATTCGCCGCCAGACCAGCTCACATCTCCGGGAAAAAAAAAGGTGACCTCTGCTTCCTGCTTTAAATTCCCTGGTTGCACTGGCAAAGAAAAGCATTAAACCCCCCCTCCTCTAGATGCCCCTCCCTGCTCCCTGATCTCTCATTGGCTTCACCAAATAAAAAAAAAAAAAATTAAAAAAAAAAAAAAAAGCTGGGCGAGATTAAAAAGCAAAATGCCCTTGTGACAGAAATTAGTTTAATCTTTTTTAAATCCCCAATTGCCTCGCCAGCCTCTGGCCTCGCCGCTGCCAGCTCCGGGCTTGGAAGGGAATTTTAACACGGCAAAATTCACTCCCTGCTCCGCTCCTTTCCCTTTCCCTTCCCTTCCCTGTGTGCCGTGGCAGAGGGAGGGGGGGAAGGAGCCAGGGATGCAAAATCGTTGGCAATTTCTCCCTCGCCGTGCTGAGGAGGCTGGCTGGGATGCAGCCTCGCTTTGTAGCAGCTCCTGTGCTGATTTTTCCCTCCTCACCAGCCTGGATTTTGGGGTTTTTTTTTTTTTGGACCAATTTCCCCACCCCCTGACCCGGGGTTGTGGTGAGCGTTTTGTGTCCGTGCAGAATTCCTGGAGCAGCTCTGCCAGAGCCGGGAAGGGCTGGGAGGAAGGAGAGGGAGGCAGAGCCTGCTGGGGGCAGCTTGGATGCTGTGAGAGAAAACAAACAAAAAAAAAACCAACAAAACAACCCCCAAAAAGGAGAAAAACCCAACCCCAAACATGTTCCAAGTGTACTTTGTTGGAATTATTTGTAATGTAATATATTATTTGTTGAATGTAGTAATTAGGTATTTATGAATATATCGCTGTAATTCCTGAAAACATCCTCCCCCTCCCCAAAAAAAAAACCCCCCCAAAATAAACTCTTCCACAACGACGGCAAGGAATCCTTTCTCCGTGGGGAACGCAGCCCTGCTCCGAGCATCCCCAGCCCTGCTCCGAGCATTCCCGGCAGCTCCTGCCGTCATTCCTGCTGTCCCTCCCGCTGTGCCAGCCCTTCGGGGCACAGCCCAGGCAGGCAGGGCACAGATGGCAGCGGGAGCCCGGCCCAGATGCTCGGGGAACGGGCAGCGCTGGCAGCCTCGGGCGCCAGGAATAATGACAGCAGCCATGGGCACTGCCCTGCTCCGGCCACAGCCCGCTGGATCCTGCCTGGATCCTGCTTGAATCTTGCTTGGATGCTGCCTGGATCCTGCCAGAGCCCGCCTGGATCCTGCCCTGGATCCTGCCCTGGATCCTGCCTGGATCGTGCCCAGATCCTGCCTTGGATCCTGCCTGGATCCTGCCTGGATCGTGCCCAGATCCTGCCTTGGATCCTGCCTGGATCCTGCCTGGATCCTGCTTGGATCCTGCCCTGGATCCTGCTTGGATCCTGCCCTGAATACTGCCCAGATCCTGCCTGTATCCTGCTTGGATCCTGCCCTGGATCCTGCTTGGATCCTGCCCTGGATCCTGCCTGTATCCTGCTTGGATCCTGCCCAGATCCTGCCTGGATCCTGCCCTTTATCCTGCCTGGATCCTGCCCAGATCCTGCCCGGATCCTGCCCTGAATCCCACCTTGATCCTGCCCTGGATCCCACCTCGATCCTGCCCTGGATCCCACCTTGATCCTGCCCTGGATCCCACCTTGATGCTGCCCTGGATCCTGCCCTTTCCTGTTCTCTGCCGCAGGGAAACGGGGCCAGAGCCAAGGGAGAGCTGCAGGCTTTCCCCAGCATTGTCTGTGACACAGCCCAGGAATAATTCCACGCCGTTCTTCAGCTGCGATTATTTTTTTATTATTATTATTAATAATTATTATCGTTATTTTTTTCACAGACAGTTTCAGATGAAACCCCCAAATATTACAAAAATAAAGACGGACAATATCCTGGTATTTCCCCCTGGTATCTGAGAGGGAAAACCATTTTCTTTTGTCCTTCTCCAAAGAGCAGATGGATCTGCTTCCCAGCTGATCTCCCCAGCAGACACCTCATTGCCAGCACATCTTCCTCTTTTTTTTTTTCTTCTTTTTCTTTCTTTTTTTTTTTTTTTTTTTTCCCAAGGCTCTAAGAAAATCCGTGGAAGCACCGCCTCGAAATTTACGGCTTTCAAGGCAGCGTGTGGCCTGTGCTGCCCTCAGAAGTTCCCTCGCTGAAGTACAACCCGAGAGATCCGCCCAGCCACTCACCGCCTGCACCGCGGCTCCGGGGATGCTCCCGCAGCTCCGCAGCAATTCCCACCCGGCCCCGAGGGGAGATTTGAGGGCTTTGGGAGGTCCCTGCAGGGAGGTGGCCAAGATGAAGCAGCTCCTTCCCAGCTCCCTGTCAGAAATCCTGGGAGTGGGAGCTCTCGCCAGGCTGGAGGTTGGTGCGGAGCTTGTACATGTGATCCAAGGCTTGGGTGAGGAAAGTCCCGGTGGTGTTGATCTCCATCAGGGTTAAGTTATCCAGCTAAAAAGGGGAAATAACAGGATCTGGGAAGACAAGGTACTGGGGAAGAAGTTCACAGCCCACAGCTCCCTTTGGTGACAGCCCAAGGGACTGACCCAGCTGCCAGCCCTGGTCAGGAGAAGCACCCCAAGCACCATTCCCAGAGCATTCCCCATTCCTCTAGCTCAAGGACAAGCTAGATGGGGCTTGGAGCTGCCTGCTCTAGTGGAACACATGCAAGGGGATGGAACAAAATCTTTAAGAGCCAACCCAAACCATCCCACAACTCCTCTGCTCCCCACAGGGCACCGGGAGCCTGTTGGAGGGTCCAACTCACAACCCCAGCTCCCACAAGCCAGGAGAGGCCATGCCCCAAGCCAGTCTTTTCCCAGCAGCTCATCCCTGAACCCCCAGCCCCCTGGGGCAGCTGGATCCCTGGCAGGGTGAGGCCCTGGCCCACCTTGGCGTGCACCTCCTGCTGCCGCACGAAGCTGTCGGCGGAGAGGCGCAGCTTGGCCATGCGCGTGTCCCACGTGTCCTTCACCAGCGTCCGGATCTCGTCTGCCCGGGGGATGTTGTCAGAGGCACTGGCACAGGGGGAGGAAGGGCAGGGTCAGGGCAGGCTCTGGGGGGGTGTGGGGTGATGTCACCGAGGTGCTGTTGTCACCGAGTGGCGGTGTCACCATCTGAAATACTCCCCTGTGCCAGTTCAGTTTCCTTGAGGGGCTTTGGAGGAATATCTCAGGGAAACGGGGCAAGAGATTCCCAAAGAGGCTCTCACCCCCTGGGATCAGTTCAAGGCTTTATTCTCCAAGGGTTCCAGAGCAGAGAGAGAGAGAGAACAAGGAGGAACAGGACTTTATCTGGTCTCTGCTCAGGAGAGAGAGCTGGGCCTGAGCCAATAAGGTCAAGATAGGAAGGAAGAGTCAAACTCCATGGTCACAGCTTCAGGGGGTTCTGGGAGGAAAAACCATTCCCCAGAGGAATACAACGACCATCTCACCCACCCACCCTGAGGTGCTCGCAGGATGGTTTGCTAAAAACCTGCGACTCCACATTATAAAACCCTCTCTGCTCTCCTTGTCCTGCTGGGATTTCTGGGATGGTTTCTCTCCCCAGGAATGCTCAGCTCCAATGCAGCAGCTGGTTGTCACTAGAATCCTTCTGCTCTTTAATTGCCCAGCTGCTACGAGGCGCACGGAGGGCCCCAAACCTGGCCAAAGCCACGGCCAGCTGGGGGATCCAAGGGCTCAGGCACAATAAAATCCCCATCCCGGGGCTCCCAGGGCTCCATCAGGGAGAGCTGAGCTGGAGGGGCTGGATGGGATGTGCCACATCACCCCACTGAGGTGTCACAGGGGTGCCACATCACCCCACTGAGGCCATCAGGAGCTGGGGAGAGGCGATGGAGGCGCAGGGACAGAGCTGCCAGGGCTGCTGGAGCGTGCTGGGAAGGAGCAGCAACGCCAGGAGCCTCCTCTCCAGAGGAAAAGCCAGAGCTGGAAGGCCCACCCTGCCTAATCGAGGGCTTAAAAAAAGTCAGCAGAGCCCTCGCTGAGACAAATACCAGCCAGCACATTTTACAAGTGAAATGCCTCAGCAGGCAGGAGCTCAAGGCTGGGAATATCCCCGGCCTCCCGCTTCCCAGGCTGAGGGAAGAGGAGCTCTCCTCCTGAAGGAGAGCCAAGGAAGGAGCCTGGAGGCTGGAGGCTGCTGAACAGATTGCAGCCGCGGATCCTCGGGGCCTCCACGCCGAGCTGCTGCTCAGTAAAGCGGCACAGCCCCAATTCCAGGGCCACGGAAGGAGCCATCCCCGAGCTCCTGAGAGGCAGAGTCACCACCAGGGAAGCGCTGCCGTGAAATCTTGGCAGGCTGAGGGATGAAATCCTCCCTCGACTCTCCCTTCTCCCCACCGCCCTCCGGGGCTGCTGCCAAGCAAAGCTTGAAAAATCGTCGGCGCTCACACCAAGCGGGGTGGAAAATGGGCCCAGCTCAGCTCCCACTCACTAGTTCAGCAGCAGCTTGGTGAGTTCCATGTAGTAGGGGCTGGGCATCGGAGTGAAGGTCTCCTCTTTCCTCTCCTGATCCCGGATTTCCTCCAGTTTCCCTAAAACACAAGCCAGGGATGCTCAGGTTTTGCCTTCGATGCTCCAGGTGTGGGTTTTTTTTCCCCCCGCCCCATCCCCAGGAGAAGCCAGGTGGTTCCTGTAGGGTCAGCTCAGTGTCCTGCCATGTGAGGGCAGGAAAAGGCTCCTGTGAGGGGACAGGGAGGCATCCAAGGTCTCCCTGCTCAGAGATTTTTCCCAGGGAATTAGGGACAGGATGAGAGGAAGCAGCCTCAAGTTTTGCCAGGGGAGGTTCAGGTTGGACAGCAGAAGGAATTCCTGGACTGAAAGGGTGGCTGAACACTGGAAGGGGCTGCCCAGGGAGGTTTGGAGTCCTCATCCCTGCAGGTGTCCAAGCAGTGGCTGGATGTGGCACTCAGGGCTCTGGGCTGGTGACAAGGTAGGCACAAGTTGGACTTGATAAGGTTAGAGGTCTTTTCCACCCTAAAACATTCTGGGATTCTGTGACCCAAAGTCCCTAAAGCTTCCTCTGAACAAGCCTCACCACCCTCAGAGTAAATAAAGAATTCCAGTGGTGGAACATGAGACCCTTCTCCTTCAGTTACTTCGTGTTTGTGAATTAAGCTCCCCACTAACGGTGAAAAACGGATTATTTTTAATTTCATGTTTCCACTGCACCCACTGCAGGCCAGAGGCTCCCTCCTCACCGACATCCATCCATTCTGGGGGAATGAGCCGACACTTCTGCCTCTGCTTCAGGTTAATGGCCAACCACACAGGCACCTCCACTGGCAAACCAGGATTGAAGGGACCCAGATCCCCCTGGAAAACAAATTAAGGATCAGAGGCAGGCAACAACCAGGAGCTTGTCTGCTAATGTGGTGAGAGTTTCCAGAGGATTTGGAAAAGCCTGAGTCAAACATTTGATCCTGCATTTCCTCCTCTCGCTTCCCAGAATTCCCGCCCTCAGATTTTTCCTCATCTCCCTCGAGAAGGAATAACCAACATTTCCAGTGCATTTTCTAGTTCAAGGTGTTTCACAGGAGTTTCAGCCACAAATTCCACCTCCCTGGGCTCCCAGGGGCTCCCCAGGTTCTGGGCATCACCCAGGACAGCCGGACACCCCCAGCCAGGCCTCAGGGGCTGCACAGACCCCCAAAGAGTGGGGAACACCACAGCCCCCTCCCAAATCTCCTGGGGGGCTGCACTGCCTTTTCTCCCAACCCAGTCCCCCTCTGCCTGACATTCCCCAATCCCTTAACCCCTCCATCCCTGCCACCACCCCAAATCCATCCCGATCCTCCCCCATGACCCGCATCTCCTCTCCCTGTTCCCAAACATCCCAGAACCACCCTAATCACCCCAACTCCTGCACCCAAAACCCAATCCCTTAAACCCAATTCCCCAGACTTCATCCCCCGTCCTTGTCCCCAACACCCACCCAGACGCTGCCCTGCCCCACAAGCCCCTCAGAGTTGTTCTCGGTCACCCCAAGGTGTCCCCAAGGTGTCCCCAAGGCCCCTCCCGGCCCCTCCGGAGCCCCCTCAGCCCAGGCCCGGCCCCGCCGACCCCGATGAGGTGAATCCGGTCCAGGCTGAAGTTGGGCACGATCGTCACCAGCTCCTTCTCGGCCAGGAACTCCACCTCGGCCGGCTCCATGGACCTGGGGAGCCGAACCGGGACCGGGCCGGGATCGCTCGGGGATCGAACCGGGACCGGGCCGGGACCGGGCCCGCCGCGCGCCCTCGCTCCCTATTGGCCGCGCAGGCCCCAGGCCCCGCCCACCGCTCCTTGCTCCCGCCGCCCGGCTCGTTTTCGCGGTCTCCGGGAGGAGGCGGGGCCTGGGGCGGTGCGGCGCACGTTGATTGGCTGTCCCCGACTATTACCGTGGCGCACGCCTCTCTGATTGGCTGTCCTGCGCTCGGAGCGCTCCGGCTGCGGCCCCGCGGGGGGAGGCCCGGATGGGGGCACGGGGACCAATCGCGGCGTTCCCCGCGGGCGTTCGGCCAATCAGCGCTCGGCACTTGTTGCCGGGGCGCCGCGGGAGAGGCGGTGCCCGCCGCTGCCGCCCCCTGGCGGCCGGGAGCGGCAGAACCCCACGGGAACGCGCGCGGGTCCCCGCGACCCCCGGGGCGGCGATGGGTGACACGGGCTGGGGCGGGTGACCCTGGCTGTGCGAGGCTGTCCCTGGGCTGTGCCCACGCCCCAGCAGCCGCCCTCCTGTGCACGGATCAGCAGCAGCGTCCATCTGTCTGTTCAGTGGCCCCTGTGCAGGCTTAGGAACCTGCCATCGCTCACCTGTCCCTTTCCTCTGTTGCCCATCCCATCCATCCATCCATCCATCCACCCACCCATCCATCCATCCAACCAGCCATCCCTTCACCCATCCCTGTCTCCATCCACCTTTCCACCCCTCCATCTGTCCAGCCACACCTTCATCAATCCATCCATCCATCCATCCATCCATCCATCCATCCATCCATCCATTCATCCATCCATCCACCATCCATCCATCCATCCCTCCATCTATCCATCCTCCTCCCCACACCCAGCTCAGCCAAGTGGCCTCGGGACGATTTTGGAGGGGCTTCATCCCATTTGCCAGTCCCCATGGAAACCCTTCCCATCAGACAAACCCACCTCTCCCCAATCCCTCTCCCAAACCACTTGGGGCTCAGTCCCAGGACCACCCACAGAGCAACCACGACCCTTGGGATGAGCGTTACCCCCAGCCTGGGGTGGGAGCCAAGCCTTGGGGACCCCCAACCCAGCCCTGCCACGGGTGGCACGAGCAGGGTCCCTGAGCCCCCGTTCCCGGAGCAGCCCCCAGTGCCGCCGGCACGTGCTGGGCGCTCCGGGAACGTCTCCCCCACGCTGCGCCTCCCCTCGCGTGTCTTTTGCCATCTGCTGCTGTCATTAAAAAATTAAATTTCCATCTGCTTTCACACTCCCGCCTCTCCCGCCGGCTCCGGGTGCCGCCGCTCCCCGGGAAGCATCGCCCCCGGCTCCCTCCCGGGATGCGGCCGATCCGATCCGGCGGGGATGCGGGTGACGACGCCGAGTTCATCCTCCCGCTGCCGTTTGCTGAAATGGATTCTTCAATCGCCGGTGGAGAGGCGCGGGCCCCACTTTCGGCCACCCACGGGCACCAGGGCGGCTCCACGGGGGTGCTGCTGGGCTGTTTTGGGGGGGGCACAACCCAACCCCCCCATCCCATGCTGATACAGCCAAAGCGGGGATGCGGAGCCTCAGGGGTTTTATTCACCCTGGGGGCGGATCTGTCAGGAAAAGGCACAAACCCCAACCCCTGGCGTCCAAACCCACCCCGGGTGGGTGCCTCGCGTGTCCCTGGGAGCTGCATCCGGCCCAGCCTGGCCCTGGAGGCTGTGGCTCCATCCCAGACGGAGCGGGGACGGCTCCGGGTGTCCCCGCCCGTGTCCCCGCTCAGCACTGGCTGCAGGGTGAGGGGCCCTCCCCGCGCCGCCCCTCGCGGGACAGCGTGGTCCCCGTGGGCGTGGGAGGTGTGACGATGATGGAGGGCACGTGCAGGCGCTTCTGGCCCGAGGATGCCGTCGAGGTCCCGTCGCTGCCGCTGCTCACACACATCTTCAAGCCTGGGGGAATTTGGGGGCGGGGGGGGGAGGGATCAAAGGGGGGATAAAAGCAGATCAGACACCGAGCTGCAGCATCCCCCAGCTCCCCGCCCTCCTCGGTGTCAACCCTTTAATCGTTTTTCTCTGCGCTGGAGAATCCACAGCATCCTCACCTCTCCTCCCCTGGATCCACCTTGGATTTTGGGGGGTTTCACAGGTGGATCCCCCCCACCCCCTCACCCCGACCACCTGCCCAGCCCACCACCCTGAGGGGAGCAGATCGCTTTAATCTGCTTTTTTTTTTTTTAATCAGGAGAAAAGCCCCGTGTGGCACAGGCGGCATCCAGGGAGGTTTCAGCTCTTCCCAAGCAGGAAAATGCCCGGAGGGGACAGACACTGATATTTTTAATCTCTTTTTAATTAAGGATAAAGCCCTGCCTTATGTAAGGGAGCTGGAAAAGGGGGAGGGTCTTTTCTTTTATTCCAGACTCCAAGCTCATCAGAGGGGTCTGGAGACATGGGGGGATACTGTGGGGCTATGTCCTGGATTTGGGGCAGGATTGGGATTCCCTGGCTGCTTGTTTCCTCTCTTCAGTTATCCCTTGTTGCACAGGGGGGTTTTGAGACCCCAAACCCCCCCTGACCGCTCCCTCCCAACCTCCCTGATACAGAGAGGGGGCAGAGCTCATTTTTGGGTGATGCATCCAACTCTGTGCCCATCCCAACCAGAATCCCACAGAATTTGGGCTTGGGAAAAGCCAGGGAAGAGGCAGCCCTGCATCTTAGAGAAGGATCCTCATTAAGTCCCATCCCTAACGACCCCAAGGACGATTACCAGGAGTCAGAGGGATGCAGAGCTAATGGGAGATGCCATATCCAGCCTTGGCCCTGTGAGGCCAGCAGCATTAAAAGCTCCTGCTTTGCCCCTGTGCAGACATCCCTGATGCCATTCCCAGCCTAAATCCATTAAGAAAATTCAAGTTGGGAAAGAAGCTCCTGGTTGGAGTATCCCTGGGGAGAGTGGAGCAGTGAGGGATGCTTGGGATCAGCCTGGAGGCCGGGAGCTGGCATCCTGGCTCTGGGCTGACCCCTGCATGCCATCCACGTGTCCCTGAGCAGCCCTTTTCCTGCCTCCAAAAAAAGCCACCTGAGTTCCTGAGAGCTTAACCCATGGATTCTCCAGAGCAAAGGGTGTAGGACAAGCACAGGACTGGGGAAACACAGCTGGGAAAATCCTCTTTGGGGGTGATCCAGGTGCAACAAGTCACCCGTGGGACTTCAGCAATTCCACCACATTCCCGAACTCACACCAGCTCCGCCCACACCTAAATCCCCTCTGGGTACAACCACCCCTCAAGTGCCTTCAAAGAGCAGCAGCAGCAGCCCCCCAAACCCCCAGCCCAAACTCACCTTTCAGGCAGGATAACTTGAGCCCCATGTTTTCATCCTCTCAGCGGGATCCAGCTCTCCAGCTCCGCCGCCGGCCCTCGCCGCTGGCGCTGGGAGAGAGAGGTGAGGGCTGAGGGGAGCGATGCTGGGGAGGGAGGAAGGAGCCAAAAGCTCACATCTCCCCCCACCCCGTGTGTGTCTGGATCTACAGGAGCCCTGCAGGAAACGCGGCTGCTCGCTCGCAAAACCACCGGTGATGTCACGGCACTTCGGTGACTCAACCCGGCCCGACGAGGGTCAGGAAGAACTTTTTGGGAGGGTGGTGACGGAGCCTGTCGTTGGGTGAAGGGTCCTATCCCAGCTTCTCCGCTCCTGGGGTTCTGGGTTGAAAATATTTTGGGATGAGGAGGTTGTGAGTAGGAGGAACTGGGCGGGTTTGAATTGGGTTCTTGCAGAGAAAAGCCCGAGTGCCCACACGGAGGGATGCTCCCAGGGCTGCCTCCCTCGGGCTGAGCCGGAGCAGCTGCCGGGATGCACTGCTGGAATTCACATCATCCTGCTCCTCTTGGGCATCCCTGATGTCCCAAGAGCTTTTTAGATGGATTATTCCCACTCTGGGACATCATTTTTTTCAAGACGCTGAAAATTTTTCTGCGAAAAAAAAAAAATCCCTTTACTGGGAAATCTTCACCCCTCCTCCCACAGCTGCTGGGAAAACTTATTGGGATGAGGGTCAGTGACTCATTTGGGCTCTTGAAGCTCTGGGCCACACAGAGAGCCAAGGAAAGCCTCTGCTCCCCCTGCCTGACCTCTGCATTTCCAATAAGCCCTGAGGTGAGTCGGCAGCAGCCAGCAAGGGGAAGTGAAAATTTGCTCTCTCTGCCTTTAATTCTGTGTTTTTATCAGTTCCCCAGGTGCAGCCTGAGCTGTGACTCCCCCCAGGGCTGGGGAGTGGAGCTGTAGAGCTGGACCTCACTTTGCAGCGCTCTTTGAGGCTGCCCAAATATCAAGAAATCTGTTTTGAGGCAAATCCTGAGGGGTTTGGCACCTGCTGGTGGCTCACACCGCTCAGGGACAGAGGAGGGTGATGCTGGGGACACCCAGCTCTGTGCACAGGGAGTTTCCTCTGGGATCTGATCCTCTGCGATCACCCCCTGTGGCCAAACCCCTGCAGGACACAGCAGCCCCCTCCCCATCCATGGCTGAGGGCCAGCTTCCAGCTCCAGAATTCGGGAGGAGAATTCATCCCAGCGGCATTCCTGGTGCTCGATGCTGGGGATCCAACTTGGCCCCCGTGTGCCAGCACCAGGCCAAAGAAACATTTGCATCCCGACGAGTTCACGCTCCAAAAAGCCCCAGACACTCATCACAGGCGTCAGGGGAGCGGGGACCGAGCTGCCCGGGCAGGGGGGACACTCACAGGGTGCACTGGGAAGGGGGAAAAGGGACAAAGCCGGGGCTCCGAGGGGGCGGCACTTACCCGGTGGCCGGAGGGGCGATGCCCGCGGTCGCATCCCACCTCCCACCGGCTCCTGGGTGCCGGGGCTGGTTGGGGGGGTTCCCCGCAGGAGGAGGAGGAGGAGGAGGGCAGGAGGTGGCAGCCGGCCGGCTTTGGGTTCGGCCAGGCTGGTTGGGAACCTGGTTAATCAGGTTAGCCGAGCCCCGGCTCCTCCCATCCAGCCCCCTCTCCAAGCCCATCCGTGCCCAGCAAAGCCCTTGGGTGATGAGGAAACGCTGCTTTACTCTCACCCCGCTGCACAAGCCACTCCAGAGCCGAGAGACAGAGAGGGGAAGGAGAGCCCTGGGCTGCAGGCAAAGCCCCCGGGCATCCAGCATCCCTACAAGCAGCCCGAGGGCTACCGAGTGCCCGGGAAGGGCCAGTGAGTGTCCACACCCAGCTCTGGCAAGACCCATCGGGCATCCCTGAGGTCCTGATGTCAACAGACATCAACCTTTGGGAAGACCTCCACCTTCACCAGCTTCCAGGAAGGATCTTTTCCCCTTCCCAGCCCCAAACCCAGCCTGGCAGCGGCGAGAGCAGCAGGCGGCGGCGGCGGCATCCTCACCATTCCCAGGATGAGCGCTCCGGGTCGGGTCCCACCCCGCTGGGAGGATGCCCTGGAGAAGGCTGTGCCTCCGGAGCAGCCTCCTTCTCCTGCATTAGCAGCAGCCAGAGGCTTTTCCATGTTCCCCCTCCTCCGCAATTAAGAGGCGAGGCCCCGCGCCGGCTCCTTTTCAGCCGGAGCTGAAAAGCAGCGGTTCAAATCCAGGGCGCCGGCCTGCAGGGAACGCCGGCCGCACATTAAACACCCCCCCGGCCGCGGGAGGGAGGGAGGGAAAGGGAAGGGAAAGGAAGGAAAGCTTGGAACTTCACCCAGGGGTCGGGAGAGAACTGATGCCAGGAGTTTGGGAGGTCTCCGATGGGATCAGGGCCCCAGCGAGCCCGGCTGGGATGGGCACGAAGGGTGGCGAGGAGAGGAAAAGGGTGGTTTTGTTCCACTTTCTGCTGGTTTGGTCCTGCCATGTCTGATGAAAATCAGAAACCTGGGAAGAGCTGATTTCCTTCCCGATCTGACTCCTCCGATTTGTCAAACAACTGAGTTATTGCAGAGCTCCAGGAGCGGGGAGGGTGGCACAGGGGCAAGGCTGCAGCTCCAGGCACAGTCCTGGGCAGAGACGTTTGCAACCCACAGCTCTTTTTTTTTTTCCCCCAGAAAACAGACAAATTAATTGGCTTGTGTGGATTTTTTTCCCTGTTCAGCTGCAGTCTTAGAGTTGGAGACAAGTCCTGAACCAGAGCTTGGCAAACCTGATCTTTCAAGATCCCATCCCAAACTCAGAGCACGCAGCATCCCTGGCAGCACAAATCCAGTCAGAGCAGCACAAATCCCGCCTCCACCCTGAGCTATTTTACTGCCTGTCTCTAAAACTACCTGTTTGCTGCTGCTGGGTGAGAACAAACAGCCCCAAACCCACGAGGGCTGGAATTAGCCTGGCCTGGAGCAGCAGTTGTTGCTACAACAGTGACACAAAGTGATTGTCTTGCTGCAGCAGGGGTGGGAACCATAAACACCAGGCTGCTAAAATACCTGTGGTTAGTTCTGCGGGTGCAGCACAGCTCCAGCTGCTCTGCTGACACCTGATAGGCACAAGCACAGCGTCAAACACCCCTTCCTGTCCTCCTCAGGATGAGCAAAGCAAAAACCTTGGTGAAGGATTAAGAAGTGGGGGTTGTCCACCTTGAGGGGACTGGGAATGGCCTGGAGCCCCTGTGGGGTGGGGCCCTGGTCACTGCTGGGTGAGCAGGGTTAGGGAGAGCTGAGTGCCAGGAGCAGGAGCAGCCCAGGGCTCAACACCCCCTGTCCAGGGTCACATCCCTTCCAGGAGTTCCTGATTCCTGTCACAAGGCTCTGAGCTGTGACTTGCTGAGCATCACATCAGGGCAAGTGGCCAAAGCCCACCAAGAGCCAGCTGGCCAGGGGAGGAAGAGGTCGGGCTCAGGGGGTGGGAGGGTATGGAGCCACCTTCACTCCCTGGTGGGGGGAAGATTGTCCTTCCAGAGCTGGCCAGCACCTGGCTGTCCCCTGAGGTGGTCACTGGCTGCTTTCCAGTCCTGGCTGTGTCCCTTGGGGTGCCGGGCTGCTCCTCTCCCAGTTCTTCCCGACCCTCCTGCTCCCTCCTGCCCCGGGGCTGAAGCCCTGGTTCGGGGGGTGAGGATGGAGGACAGCCTCCCAAATTCCCTGCGGGGGAAGGGCAGGGAGAGCTGATGCTTCCCAGGCGCCAGAGGAACCGCAGGGACAAGGGACGTGTTGTGCAAACACCGGCCACAAGAAAAGCTTTGGCTGGAGAGCCCGGGGCGGCTCTGCTGGCTCCCTTCAGGAGCTGCTCCTGCAAACACCAGCTGGGCTCCCCTTTCAGCAGGGAGGGGGAGGAAGCAGCTTTCTGGGTCACAGAGTGCCGGGGTCTGCTAACGCAGGTGACACGTCACCCTGGCTCCGTGCTAACCGAGCAACCAGGCCACCTGTCCCCTCCTGCCCCCGTCCCTTCTGGCCCGAAAGGGCTGCTCCCAGCCTGGCTCTGGAGCTGCCCCAGAAAAGGGGCTGCAGGGCCCTGCCCTCAGCTTGCTGGAGCTGGAAGTGGCAACCGGTGCTGGGAGTGGAGAAGAAACTCCCTCCCGGAGATCCAGAGTCATCCAGGGCTGGCGAGCAGCACCCGGAGGGGATGCCAGGCCTGGGGAGGGAGGAGGATGTCACGAGGAGGCAGCTGAAGATGCGGGCTCCGGGGAAACTGGAGCAGCTCCAGCGTTCCCCAAGCACGGGCTCTTGGCAGGATGGGCAGAGTGAGCAACCGGGCAGGAACCGCGTGGGCTGGGAGCGCCCCCGGAGCAAATCCACCGGGATGAGGCGGGAGCTGCTGCCGAGGGGGGTCGGGAGCGAGCACGTACCTGAGGCACAGACCTCCTGCATCCAGAACAAAGCACCTCTCTCCCGGCATGGATTCAGCCGGGAGGCCACGGCCGGGAATTGGCTTAGGGACCTGGCCGCGGCTGCCGCGCTTCCCGGCTCGCTGAGCTCCAGGTTAATCTGGGCCCGGCTTTCCCTTTTATCCCCTGCCGCTAAAACCTCGATAGAGGTTTTTGTTGCTTTTTTTTCTTTTTTTTTTTTTTTTTTTTTCTTTTTCAATTAGGTCCATCTCTTAAGCTCCAGGGTGCATTTCTAGGAAGGGCTGCGTCGTTTCCTTCGGGCTGGCCGTGCGCAGAGCGGGGCCGCGCCTGGCACGGCTCCTGCCCGCATCCCGCTCAAGCGCTGCAGCCCCGAGCGGCGCTGCCTGGAAGCACTCAAGGAGTGACCCCTTCTCAAGGAGTGACCCCTCACCCCCAGCCCACCTACCGGGTACGTTTAAGAGCAGAGTTCCCTGCTTCCCTCATCCCAGCTCCGGCAAGGCTGGAAGTGCCACACGCAGGAGCGGCTGTCACAGCCCTGCCAGCCCCCCGTGGCTGTCCTCTCGGAATCTGCCTCTGCCGCCTTCCACGGGAAACCGAGAGGAAGGGATGCAGCTGGGGTGGACTTTCGGAGGAGAGGGCTGGGTGAAAATGTGGTCTAAAAGCGACAGTGAAAAAAAAAAAAAAAAAAAAAAAAAAAAAAAAAAAAAAAAGCAATCGATAAAGTCCTCGGCGGATCCTTGGGCGCACGGAAAGCGCTGCCGGCTGCGGGAGGGCTGGGTCAGGGCGCTGGGGGAAGCCAGGAGGGGGTCGTGGTGCATGACTGGGATGTGTGGAGGTGTTTTAGTCCAGCTGGGATTAGGAGAGCCTGGGCAGGATGGGAGGGGAGCAGCCCAATAGGGATCAGCTCGTGCGGGTGCTGCGGGAGCTGAATTCCACCCAAACGAGAAGCAGAGCTCACCAATCGAGCACGTTTCCCCTCGAGGCCATTTTCCAGGCTGCACTCAGCCGCAAGCCCACCCCACTAACAGCCTCCTCCATTAGCATTATCCCGGCTCTCCCTGGCAGTGCCCTCCCTCCTCCACCGGCATCTCCAGACGCTTCCCAGAGCGCGGAGTGCAGCGATTAGGCCGGGAGCCAGGGAGCAGAGAGACCCGGCAGCGCCTCCTGCATCTGTCACTGTCACCTTTGCTCGCCTGCCACTCGTGTAAGGGATTCTTTGGGGGCAGGAGGCTGCCCCTCACACCTGGGGTGGGGGCTCTGCACATCTGTCTGCTCCTGGCTCCAGCTGTGCCAGGTGATCTCTGACCCTCTCACCTGCTCCCGCATCCACATCAGCTCCGAGAGCTGGAGCTCTTACTGTCTGTGCTCGCTTTCCTCGGGGAGGGAACATCCCAGGAGCAGATGGGAAGAGGGGAAAATGCCAGCAGCAGGCTGCTTGGCTTGCTGGATGGGGAAAAAAAAAAGGCTTCCCCAAATCCTCATATGCTCAGACAGAGTGAGGAGCTCAGGGAGAATGTGGGACCTGGCATTCCCTGGGAACAGGGACCTCGCCTGTGCGTGCCCCAGGAACAGCTGATCAGGGATTCCGTGGCTCCTGTCGCCCATCTGCTCGTGGGGATGTTTGTCACTGTGCTGAAAAATCGGGCTGAGTGGGGAAAGGAGAATCCCACAGGCTGGGAGAGTTCACCTGGGGAAGAGAAGGATCCAGGGAGAGCTCAGAGCCCCTTCCAGCCCCTAAAAGAGCTCCAGGAGAGCGGGAGAGGGACTGGGGACAAGGGGTGGAGGGACAGGACACAGGGAATGGTTTCCCACTGCCAGAGGGTGGATTTAGATGGGATATTGGGAAGGAATTCCTCTCTGGGAGGGTGGGAGGCCCTGGCACAGGGTGCACAGAGCAGCTGTGGCTGCCCCTGGATCCCTGGCAGTGCCCAAGGCCGGGCTGGATGGGGCTTGGAGCAGCCTGGGACAGTGGGAGGTGTCCCTGCCCATGGCAGAGGGTGGAATGGGATGATTTTAAGATCCCACCCAAACCATTCAGGGATTCTTTTTTCCAAGTGCTTCAGGTCATGTGGATGAGGTGAAAAGTTGGGAGTTAAAACATCTGGGCAGGCAAATGCCACATCTCCAAATTTTGGTGGATAGGGAGAAAAAAAGTCAATCCTCAAAGTCACTAATTGCTAACAAACCAAAAAAAAAAAGAGTAGGACACACATCCCCAGTGCTGCCTTCCCAGCTCTCACAAGGGTTCCAGCAACAGATGCTTTCCCCAAGATTTCCTCCCCCTGAAGTTTTAAAAGGAATTACCTTGAATTCCTGTGCTGAATCCAGCAGATCAACCAGCCAGGAGAGCAGCATTTGCTCCGGGCACATCAGCAGGAAAGGGGAACACAGCCTTCCCTGAGCCCTGCAGCTTCCTCATTCTTTCAGGAGAGCCACGGTGGCTGCCTGGATTTATGGAATTGCTGCTTTTGTCCAGCCTTCAATGCAAATAGGCCAGGGGAGATAAGATCTGCAGGTTTGTCCTCTTTGCTTAAAGCCAGCCTGGGCTTCTGCTGGTGGCAAAAAAAAAAAAAAAAAAAAAAAAAAAAAAAAAAAAATCTTCATTGGAAAGCAAAGGGAAGATTAAAAAAAGGGGGAGACAAAGCAGCACTGAAAGCTGCTCCCCTGCCAGCACCGTGCCCCAGGTTAGTCACAGGGAATATTCCAGCAGGTTACACACTGAGGAGACACTCTGCCTGACAGGGGGAGCAGGATTAGCCTGAATTTGCATATTTATGATCAAAGCTTGATTAGGAGATGCTGTTACAAAGAAGGAGGAACACATTTCCGTGGCTCAGGAGATGCAGCAGCTCCTTTTGACAACCCCACAGGAGGAATCTGGCTAAGATAACGATCTGCCTCTGGAACAATGCCTTGGATTTCGCTGGGTGTTTGTACCAAGTCCTCTTCCTGCAGCCTGGGTGCTTTGCATTCTGCTCCCAGGATATCTTTTCCTACAGATGTGGAGTGGAGCAGCCACTGGAATGTGTTATCTCGTCGGGTTTTGGGAGCTAAATACATGTTTTCAGTCAACAAGTGAAAACATTTCCTTCTCCTGCAAGCCTGACTCAGCCTAGGGAAGGTTCTTGACTGGGTGCCAACCTCGTTGGTAATCACACCTCACCCATGCACAGCAGGGAGATAAAAACCAAAGTGTCCAAAGCTTCCTCTCCTCCCTCTGACCTCACCTCACCCGTGAGATCTCACCTGGAGGGAACTCCACAGCCTGGGGCCATCCAGGGTCTATTCCCTGCTGCAAATGGGATTTCAACCTTACCCCACCCCTCTCCAAGACCAGGAGTAAAATTTGGGCTTCTTGACTCAAAATCAAGAGGTTCTGACACTTCCAGTTTGAAATAAACCCAGGCTGGATGGGCCTTGGAGCAACCTGGCCACGGGGAAGGTGTCCCTGCACACAAGAAGAGCTGATTTTTAAGTCTCTTCCAACCCAAACTCTGCTGTGATTTTAACACTAAGATTGGAGACAGGCAGATATTTTGTGGGTATTTGGATCTTCCTTGTAACAACATTTCTGGGCAGGAAGAGAAGGCAATCTGGAGGAATTGTTGCAGGCTGAGGCTGTGTTTAACTCCAGTTGGGCAAACAACCACGAGGAGAGAGGCAACAAGGGCTTACAAAGAGCTCTTCTAGGCTGGTACAAAAAGCTGCATTGTCCAGGAAACTTCTCCTTGGAAATAAATATTAATGGGAAACACAGGGCAAAGCTGAACCAGGCTGTATCCAGGCTCCCTGATTCCATGTACTTGGACCATGTGGAAAATGCTGATTAACCCCCTCCCCCCCTGAAATGCACAAAATTAATACAAGTATTTGACTACTGTAGACTCCAACTGCAGATTCAAACTCAGCAGTGTGCTTCCAGTCCTTTTTATAAATCATTTACTTTGGGTTTAACACATTCAAGCAGTAACTGTGCTTGCCAAGGCCAGGAAAGCAGGAATCACCAGACTGTTTGGGAATACTGCTTTAAAACTCTCTGTCATGCTAAAGCACTGCAAAACAGGTGACACATGAGCATGGAACATCCTCAGCAGTTTGCATTTTACTGTGCCAAGAGAGTTACAATTCCAATCCAGGCCAGAAGAAACCATTCACCTCCCATCTGATCTATTTGCCCTTAAAATCTCTCTCTGGGGATCTCAATTTGGGGATCCCAATCTCTCTCAATCTGAGGACAGGATTGATTTTTTTTTTTTTTTGGAAAGGTATTTCCAGAAATCGTTAAAAAGTAACCTCTCTAAAGATTAGAAAAGCTGAAGTCAAAACTTTGGAATAGGAACAGTGGGGGCCAAGCAGAAGCAGTTCTGGTTTCCAAGGAATAGCAACATTCACTACAAGTGGGATGGTTGTCCACGAGGACAGCTGGAAGTGACAGCTGGCAGCTCTTCCAGGGAACGTCATTCCCACCAACATTCCGTGGCTTTAGGGACACAGCACAGTCCCCTGGCCACGGCACAGGCCACTCCTCTTTAATCACTCCTCTTTAACCGGCCGGCTTTCCACACAAGGTACTGAATATTCATTCTATTGACATTCAAAAAGAGCTGAGTTTTTCTCTCCTCAGTACAGAGCGCGGAACGCCCCTGGGTGGATCAGTCAGGAGGATCCCTCCTAGCAGAGGTGCAGCACGGCTTTGTTGATCTCGGGGTTTGTCCAGTCGTTGCGGATGTCATCCAGGTGATTGTCAAAATCCACCAGGGTCTCGTAGGACTTGCTGTCCAGGAGGGAGGCGGCGATCCGCTGGGCTTCGGTCCAATCCTCACAGAAGTCACTGGGATGGGAAAGAACCAGGCATTGTTGTCTTAAGTTTTTGCTGTTCTCCTCTGTCTCTTTAAGGAGTTTTTCTAAAGTTCTGTTTCAGCCTTCTGCGTTTACCTTTTTGCAATGGAGTCAGACACGATTTTACAGCAACAACCTTCTTGTTGTTGTAAGGGTCTAACCATGTTTGCATTCTTCTCATAAAGAAAAGACTGCTCATAGACTGTTGTTGTCTGGGTTGCTGCCCTTCTCTGTCCCTTTAAGGAGTTTTGTAAAGTCTTATTTTTAACCTTCTGTGTTTACATTTTCTAATGAAGTCAGATACAATTTTATATAAATAACCTTTTTTATTATTGTAAAACCTAGCTATGTTTACGTTCTTTTCATAAGGAGGAGACTGTTGACGGACTGTTGAGCAGTCCAGTGTGGTTGGGGAGGAAGATTTTCTTCCTCCAATCCATGGTCACTGCTGGAATTCAATAAATGTTGAATCAGTAAACAAAACTGCCTCTTTTCTGCCTTGGACATCCCAGTGTGTGAGTGCCAGTTCTTTGTGCTGTGTGCAACAGAACTATTAGGTGACCCAGTGTAGTTGAAGAGGAAGATTTTCTTCCTCCAATCACTGCTAAAATTCTATCCATGTTAAAAGTTTGTAAATAAACTGCCTCTTTTCTGCCTTAAAACATCTCAGTGTCACTTCTTTGTGTCGTGTGTGACAAGGCATCAACTGGAAATCACCACAAAGAGCTCTGGCAAGTGCAGTGCCCTCACACAGACCAGCTGCTTTTGCCCAAAGCCCAGGGAATTCCCAGCTCACTCACACGTGTGGGTCCTTGCACCTCCACTTGTTCTCGTGCAGCTCGTACACGTGGATGGCAGGCTCCACACACTCCATGGTGAACTTGGTGTTGTCAACCTGGGGTGGGACACAGAAACATCACCTCAGTCTCCTCCTCAGCGTCCCAGGAGATGAAATAAACCCCGGATCAGTTTGTTAAAAAAAAAAAAAAAGGACATTTTACACCAATCCACTGCTTTACCCTCAAACTACCAAATTGAAGTTGCCAATGTCCTTTGTCACAGCAGTGAGGAGGCAAAGCCCTGTTTGTGACATTAAATGTAAGAACTGAAGTTGCACGAGGAGGGCTGGAGCCAGAAATTGCTGCCTGAACACGCAGAGAAGGCCTCCAGTTCCTCTGAGGTGACGGAGAGCTCACCACAGCCTCCCTGTGGATTTACTTTGCACTTCCCTACCCGTGGCATCTCCACCCCAAAGCATTTTGGAGGGGGAAGAGAAACTGAATTCCTCACGAGAGGAGCCAGAGAAGAGCGTTCCCCTGGCCCAGCAGCAGGGTCAGGACACACAGGGGGGTGAGGGGAAGGAAGTTCTTTACCATGATGAGCGCAGTGTCCGTGAAACCCTCGGCGATCCGCGACGCCACCTTCTCCGCAACCTGGTTTGGGCTGGAGCAGAAGGGAAAAGGAACTGAGTGATGGGAGCCACGAGTTTCAGCTGAAAGCAGCAGGAAATGAGCTCAGGGAGATGTGAGAGTGACTCTGGGTGCTTGCAAACAGGAACAAGATAAAGGAGCTGATGCCACAGCTGATAGAAGGCTCTGCAGCACCCGGGCTGGAGCTCAGCTGGGTTTAGGAATGGCTTTGGAATGACAGGGAATCAGCATTTTGTGGCCTCTTATCTTTTTCTCCCAGACCAAAGACTCTGCCCTGGCAGGCATTTAAAAATGAAACTGAGTTTTCTCCCCAGCCTGCACTGAAAACTTGTCCAAGATCAGATAACCTTTGAAAACCTTTAGCACGTTTCAAAGGTGACAATCTCCATGTGCTGCCACTTAATGTGGTGCCAATGACAATCTCTGTGTGGTGCCAGCTATCTCCAGAAATCAAACTGAAGTTTGGAAAAACCATCAAGCCTGTGCTATTCTTTCAAACCTCAGAGAGAACAAACTGTAACTTCTCCTTAAAAATGTGCCAGATTTGTATGGAAAGGACAAACAATGCTTTTATCCCTGTTAAATACTTTAGAAGCCACAAGTGTTAAAAAAACCCATAACTGAGTCTGAATACACATTAACAAATAACTGGAATCAGATCATCAGGGAATGGTTTGGGTTGGGAGAGACCTTAAAGATCCTCTCATTCCACCCCCTGCCACAGGTGGGACACCTTCCACTGTCCCAGGCTGGGACACTTGGACACTTCCAGAGATGGGGCATAACAATTTAAACAAGTTGCTCTTAGTCTAATTAGCCCCAATCCTGAATTTGTCCAATAGACAGAGGGGAAAACATGATCTAAAATTAAACTGTGGCTCCACAGCAAGGTCCCTTATTGTTTAGTGAGTAATCTGAGTCAGCCAGCAGGGACAAGATGACTAATCCTGAGGAAAAGAAGTGATAAAAAAGAGAGATCACTGCCTGACTGACATCATCTTCCACTTCTTCACCACGTAAAAAGCTGCCTTGGAAAAAAAACTCAGCGCTGATTAAGAAATGCAGAAAACAATCAGGTCGCTCCTGACTTTCCATAAGATCCTGGGAGTCGTCAGACTTTCCAAGATCCATACTGCACGAGGCAAACACTCTGCAGATTTTGGCTTTTTCCCTGACAACTGCAACTGAAGAAGCTGGCACTGGTTCAAAGAGTGGCCTTTTATAGCAGCCACGGGAGGAGAGGAGGGACTCTGCAGAGCCCCAGGCCTCGCTGCACCTGACCAAAGGCTACATCCCGCAGCCCCACGGAGACAATGTGCAAGCAGCTGACAGTTGTCAGGGTGAATCACACACGCCTGATTTATGGGGATGATTGCTGCTGGCAGAGTCCAAGGTACGAGCTAAAAGAGCAAAAAACAGAAGGAAATATTGGCCCCAACACACACCTGGCATCTTTCACGCGTTCGTTCGCCTGGTAGTATCCAGCTATCACGTAGCTGTTCTCCTTGCACCAGGAATCAATCTGGAAAAGCAATGGCAACAATAAATCCTGGGGGTGGGGGAAAAAAAAACAAACACAAAAAACCCAACCCAGGATGAAGGAAATCTCCTGGCTGTCCTGTAAATTGCTCCATCTCTGCCACGGGGCTCTTGAAATAAATCCATCTCTCTGTCTGGTGCTGGGATGGAGAAACCCAGCAGAGAGTTTGGAGAACGATGGGAGGCATTAACCAAATGGAGCAAAAGAGCAAGGAGGTGTCTTAGTCAAAGCCTGGCCTAAATCTGAGTGACAGGACAATTAAACCCAGCCTGGAGAGGGTTTTGGGTCTCCTCCAGCAATTTCCTGTCTGTGCTCACCTGCCAAGGCACTTGGAGAACGCTGCCCTGCTGGATGTGTGGCTGCCCTGCCCTTGCAGAAGGGTTTTGTTTCTAATGTCACATTTCTAAGGGAAAATGCAACCATTTTGGGGGCCTTGGTTAGGAAATAAAAGCTCGAGGTGAAAGGTGAATGTGAGGCAGAAGTCTGTCCCATTTAGCAGTTCTTCAGCTGAGATAAAATTGTCTCCCTTTGAAAGTTCTTCCTTACTTAACTTCTCTATGTAAATGCTTAAACGTGTATTTTTGGCATGTAATGGACACAGGTTTTGATTTACTCCAGTACAGAACCCAGGCCGTTTCGTTGGTTGGTGCTTTTTAATTAAATGAGTTGAAACACTGCTGCTCTGGCTGCTTTCAACTGGAGCTGAATTCCTCCTGCTGAGTCTGCCTTTGAAAATATCTATCTATATACATGGTATCTATAGATATGACATCTATATATATGATATCTATATATATGATATCTATATATATATATATGATGTTTTTTCCCTAGAATTGAGGGTATCCAGTCAGCAAAACACAAAGACAGAAGGGGAGGAAGCAGCTCGAATTTTCCCTTGCAGTCCCTAGAGAGCACGGCCTCAAAAAGCCTTCCCCAGCTCTATTAAAAAGGACTCCAAAAATACATCTGGTGCTGACCTGTCGCATCCTGGGAGTCAAATCAATCTCATTTTCAGCAATAATTATTGTATTAGGCTGCAGAACCAACCAAACAAAACAGCCATGTGAATAATCCAAGGAATGACACGGATTTAAGTGATTAAAAAAAAAAAAAAAAAAGCTGTGCAGCTCTCTGCAAGAGCTGCTGTTTCAATTCCAAACCCATTTTGAGGGTTTAGGATTCTGGTTTTAATTGTTAGTGGTTTGAAAGCTTGGCATTAGTGCCAGCAGCCCAGACAATAAAATTAAAAATAATAATTATTAAAAAAAAAAAACCCAACCCAAACCTCCATCCATTTAAAAATTAAAAATCGCAGTCCTAAATCCATTTTTGTTCCGTACCAAAAACTGTCTTGAAAAGAAGGAAGAGAAATGATTTTAAGTTCTCACTTTCCCAACTGGTAATTAAAAATTGCTTCTGCATAAAACAAAGGGAGAAAAAAAAAAAATCTCATTTTGGAATGAAAGTTGTTTCCAGCTGGAATTTCCAAGCCCAGCACTGTCCCCACAGGTATCCTACAGCAATTAGCTCCCAGTACAAATGTCAGAAATGTTTTTAATATTAGAAATATTTTTAATTATGTCCAGCCCTGCCAAGGAAAAATCCAATGTGGCTTTGCTTTGCTGCAGCCACCAGGGCTGGAAAAACCTGGAAGGAGGAGGAGGAGGAAAAGGAGGAGGAAAAGGAGGAGGAGGAGGAAAAGCAGGAAAATGAAAAAAAGGAGGAGGAGGAGGAAGACGAGGAGGAGGAGGAAGAAGAGGAGGAGGAAGAGGAAAAGGAGGAGGAGGAGGAAAAGGAGGGGGAAAAGAAGGAGGAAGAAGAGGAAGAGGAAGAGGAAAAGTAGAAGGAGGAAAAATGAGGAGAAGGAGGAGGAGAAGGAGGAGGAGGAAAAGCAGTAAAATGAAAAAAAGGAGGAGGAGGAGGAAGAGGAGGAGGAGGAGGAAAAGGAGGAAAATGAAAAAAAGGAGGAGGAGGAGGAAGAGGAGGAGGAGGAGGAAGAGGAGGAAGAGGAGGAGGAAGAGGAGGAAGAGGAGGAGGAAAAGGAGGAGCAGGAGGAGCTGAGCGCTGTTCCGGGAGAGGGAAGTGCTCCTTGGTTTCTCCTTTTTGGAGCTGTGGTTGTAAAACCACACCAATTAGCTGAGAAATCCAAAGGCTGGAGTGCAACTTAATTCACTTTTTCTTAATGACTCTGGCTCGGAAAAGGGTTTCCAAGTGCAAATTAAACACGGGAGCTTCTGCTCTGCCCTCCGGAGCGACCAGTCTCGGGGAATCAGAGAATCCTGGAATATCCTGAGCTGGGAGGGACCCTCAAGGATCATCAGTCCAACTCCTGGCCCTACACAGAGACCCCAAAAATCCTTCCCTGTGCCTGGGAGTGCTGTCCAAATGCTCCTGGAGCTCTTGGAAGCTTGGGAATGTGAGCATTCCCTGGGGAATTCAGTGCCTGACCACCCTCTGGAGGTGTTTGTTTGGGTTTTTGTTTTTTTTTTTTGATTCCTTGTACCCCCTGAAAGTTTTAGGAGGCAAAGCCTTAAAAGTTTGCAAGTCCCTCCTCTATTTCCATTAAATCTGGAGATTTTTGCTCCCATCCCAGCCTGGGGTGGCTCAGGGCAGGGAAGAGGAGGTGAAACTTGTGGGGTTGGTTCTAAAAACCTTCCCAGAGAGGCACTCTCAGCCAAGAAGCAGCAATGATTGAACCTGGAGAGAACCAGATCCCACGAAATCCTGCCACAGCTGTGAAATCCTTCAGAAATTTCATTTAGAAATGAAGCTGCTTTGCCACAAAAAAAATTGAGTTTAAGCAGCCTGATCTCCCTGGTTTAGTCTGGATCCACACATCAGGTTGTACAGAAGACGTGGCATCACCTCCTTTCAACATTTTCCATGAGAAAATCCAATTTTCACAGCTGCCCTGACAGGATTTATTGACACCTTTGCCTTTGTTTAAACCCAGAACAGAAAGGCCTGGGGCTCCTGTAAAATTCTGTGTTTTAAAGAATCACAGCAGTGGCTGTGAACCACACAGAGGTGCAGCAAATCCTAATTATTGTGGGGAGCACCAAGAGTTTCCAATTTTTTACCTTTTTTTATACCAAAAAATTGAGAGGAAATAATTCAAACCCTGCCATTGCTTTGGCTCCAGGATCATTTTCTTCCTGCAGATGTTGCAAGAAACAGGATTTATTTCCCAATAATCTGATGCTGCTGCAAGATTGTCCTGGTTTAGGGCAAATTTGGGAGGAAATCTCCCAAGGGGTTCCTCTGGAAAGCACATCCAAAGAGCTTCTCCCTCCTAAAAAAATTAATAAAAAAATTATCTTTAAATAGGAAAAATTTCATTTTACTTGTAATTTAAAATTTTACTTGTAATTTAAAATTACAAATTTTGTCTTTCTGTGTTGTGTAAAAAAAATAAAAACTTGTAGGAAAAAAATGTTTTAAAAGTTTCATTTCTTTTTTTCTTTCCTTTTTTTTTTCCTATTTTTATCCTTTCCATATGTGTCAATGAACTATTTTTGTAATTTAAAAATAAGCCTGTTTTTGCTCTTCATGTCCTCCCAATCACGTAAAAAATAATCAGTAATAAAACCACCACCAAGATCCAGACTAAAAAGCTGCACTGGAGGCCCAAAGTTTAGCAAAATTCACTGTGGGGAGACATTTAATCCTGATTTAATGAGAACACACAGCACTGTGTGCTGCTCCTATATTTAAATATATATATTTAAATATATATATATTTAAATACATATATAAAAATTTATATATATACATATAAATTTATATATATATATACTTAAATGTATTTACTGCTGTAAAAGTATTTTAAATGATAAATTTTGTGTGTTTTATGGCCAAATGAACAGGTCAGGGCTCAGGCTCAGCTCCTGTGCCTCTCTCTGGCTCCATTTCATCAATTCCAGGCTTCACAAAGATCTGGAAAGAACCAGATCCCATGAAATCCTGCCACAGCTGTGAAATACTTTAGAAATTTCATCTAGAAATGAAGCTGCTTTGCTACAAAAATTTGAGTTTTTGTATCCAACATCCCCGTGGCATCACCTCAGCTGAAGGAAACTGGGATTTATTCACGAGCAACTGGGATTTGCTTCCAAATAAAATCTTTATTGGGATGGAAAAGACTGAGGGAAGCATTAAAGGCTGCTCTGGAGGAACCAGAAATTTGTTATTCGTAAATGCTGTCAAAAAAGGATGGATTCTCTGCTGCTGACAATCACATCACCGTGGAATTGTGGAGTGGTTTAGGTTGGAGGGGAACTTAAAACTCATCCCATTCCACTTTCCACCATCCCAGGCTGCTCCAAGCCCTGTCCAGCCTGGCCTTGGGCACTGCCAGGGATCCAGGGGCAGCCACAGCTTCTATATTTAAATATATATAAAAACTTCAGGGGGAGGAAATCTTGGGGAAAGCATCTCCTGCTGGAGCCCTCGTGAGAGCTGGGAAGGCAGCACTGGGGATGTGTGTCCTACTCTTTTTTTTTTTTGGTTTGTTAGCAATTAGTGACTTTGAGGATTGACTTTTTTTCCTCCCTATCCACCAAAATTTGGAGATGTGGCATTTGCCTGCCCAGATGTTTTAAGTCCCAACTTTTCGCCTCATCCACATGACCTGAAGCACTTGGGGAAAAAAAGAATCCCTGAATGGTTTGGGTGGGATCTTAAAATCATCCCATTCCACCCCTGCCATGGGCAGGGACACCTCCCACTGTCCCAGGCTGCTCCAAGCCCCATCCAGCCCGGCCTTGGGCACTGCCAGGGATCCAGGGGCAGCCACAGCTGCTCTGGGCACCCTGTGCCAGGGCCTGCCACCCTCCCAGGGAGGAATTCCTTCCCAATATCCCATCTAAATCCACCCTCTGGCAGTGGGAGCCATTCCCTGTGTCCTGTCCCTCCATCCCGTGTCCCCAGTCCCTCTCCAGCTCTCCTGGAGCCCCTTCAAGCCCTGGAAGGGGCTCTGAGCTCTCCCTGGATCCTTCTCTTCCCCAGGTGAACTCTCCCAGCCTGTGGGATTCTCTTTTCCCCACTCAGCCCGATTTTTCAGCACAGTGACAAACATCCCCACGAGCAGATGGGCGACAGGAGCCACGGAATCCCTGATCAGCTGTTCCTGGGGCACGCACAGGCGAGGTCCCTGTTCCTAAATCCGCCCTCTGGCAGTGGGAGCCATTCCCTGTATCCTGTCCCTCCCTCCCGTGTCCCCAGTCCCTCTCCCGCTCTCTTGGAGCCCCTTTAGGCTCCTGGAAGTGGCTCTGAGCTCTCCCTGGACCCTTCTCTTCCCCACCTCCAGCTCCAGAGCGGAGTTTTCCCTTCAGAGCATCTCCAGGGCCCTGCAGCACCTCCACGCCGTGCCAACACCTCCCTCCAAGCTCTGCCACGACCCCTCCGCCCCTCCCGGCTCCCTGCGGGAACACCTCACCAGGGTCAGGGCCACCTCCAGCATGGGAGCCAGCGCCAGCGTCCCGTGGAAGAGCGGGATGCAATCCACGAACAGCGCGGGCTGCGCCGGCCGCGGCGCCGGAGGCCGCTCGGCCACCAGCAGCCCGTTGACGGCGCAGTGCGGGTACTTGGCGCCGTGCAGAACCATCTTGCAGTAAGCTTGGGTGGTCAGCTTCATGGTGCCGCGGCCCGGTCCCCGGTCCGGCTCCGGTCCCGGCCCGGTCCGGCCCCGCTGCTCGCCTCACGCCGCTCCCCGCCCGCCGCCAAGCGCAGCCGGCTGTCGGGAAACGCCGCCAAGCGCGGTCGGCTTTGCGACAGCGAGTTTGAGGGGGGATTTGGGGTGATTTTGGGGTGGGTTTGGGGTGGATTTTGGGAGGATTTGGGGTGGGTTTTGGGGTGATTTTGGGGTGGGTTTGGGGTGGGTTTTGGGAGGATTTGGGGTGGGTTTTGGGGTGGGTTTGGGGTGGATTTTGGGGTGGATTTTGGGGGGGATTTTGGGGTGGTTTTGGGGTGGGTTTTGGGGTGGGTTTTGGAAGGATTTGGGGTGGGTTTTGGGGTGATTTTGGGGTGGGTTTGGGGTGGATTTTGGGGGGGATTTTGGGGTGGGTTTTGGAAGGATTTGGGGTGGGTTTTGGGGTGATTTTGGGGTGGGTTTGGGGTGGATTTTGGGGGGGATTTTGGGGTGGTTTTGGGGTGGGTTTTGGGGTGGGTTTTGGAAGGATTTGGGGTGGGTTTTGGGGTGATTTTGGGGTGGGTTTTGGGGGGGATTTTGGGGTGGGTTTTGGAAGGATTTGGGGTGGGTTTTGGGGTGATTTTGGGGTGGGTTTGGGGAGGATTTTGGAAGGATTTTGGGGTGGGTTTTGGGGTGATTTTGGGGTGGGTTTGGGGTGGGTTTTGGGAGGATTTTGGAAGGATTTGGGGTGGGTTTTGGGGTGGGTTTGGGGAGGATTTTGGAAGGATTTGGGGTGGGTTTTGGGGTGGGTTTTGTGGTGGATTTGGGGGAAGATTTTGGGGAGGATTTGCGGAGGATTTGGGGGTGGATATGGGGGAGGATTTTGGGGTGGATTTTAGGGTAGGTCTTGGGGTGCATTTTGGAGCGGATTTTGGGGAGGATTTTAGGGCGACTTTTAGGGTGCATTTTGTGGTGCATTTTGGGGCGCTGTTGCTTGGTTCTTATTTCTTTTCCTCAAGCTTTTTTTTTTTTTTTTAAAGTTTCTTTTGCCTCCTGCGCTTGCTGTTTGCAGTGGAGTTTCTCAGGCACTTTCCATGTAAACGATGATTGTTCTCCATTCCTTCCTGTGAGAGGAGAGAATCGCTGGGCTGCTGGGCTGCCCAGGGTGGTGGGAGAGGGAGATTTCCTTCCTCCAATCCATGGATTTGCCACAGTGCTGGAATTCTATAAATGTCGAGGTGTGTAAATAAACTGCCCCCTTTTTTTTGTCCTGGACATCCCAGTGTGTGAGATGTTCATTTGTGTTGTATTGCAACGGGGAGGAGTCTGTTGTATTTTTTGTTATATTTTGCAAATAAAACAAACAGCAAATTTAAACAATTTAGCAACGGTTTTAATAAAAATTTAATATCCAAAAAAATGAGCAATAGTGATTGAAATCTGATTAAGGTGCTGATAAGGCGTAACAATTCAAATGACACTTCCACAATGTCTGCTAATACAGATTGATCAATGTTTCCCCTAAGTTTCCTCCTATTTTCCAACTTTAAAAATCCACTTTACTTCTTGGTGCATCACTTGTTGCCAGGGGGTCTTCTGTCTTCTTTGGGATGAAGGCTCACAGTCTTCCTCGTTGTCCCCTGAGAAACCTCTCTTATTACACCTGCTTGCATTGTGTAAGCAAATACCAAGCTTGAACTTTAAGGCAATAAATCTCACATCATTAACAATTCTCCTGGAGTTTCCCCAACTTTCCCTGTTTTATGGATAAATTTAGCTTTGGTCTCATCTCACTTTCCTGTATTCTATTCTCATGAACGTCTGCAGGAGAACGGGGTGGGGGGTGGGGGGGTGGGGGGAGAGCCCCTCCCTCTTCTCATGGGCACTGTACTTTTAATTACTATTTCATATAAATATATATATATACTATTTATATATATATATTATGTAATATATATTATATTATATATAATATATAAAAATATATATTCTATAAATATATAATATATATATTATATATTATATATTTATTATATATAAATAGTATATATATACAATTTATATACTATATATACTATTTACATACTATATATACTATATGGTATATATAGTATATAAATATATATGCTATTTATATATATTATATTATATTATATTATATTATATTATATTATATTATAATAATAATAATATATACAATATATAAAATACAATATAATAAATATATAATATATAATATATAATTATTTATAAAATATATTTATATATTTTTATATATACTATATATATTTATATATATAGTATAATATATATATTATACTATTTATATAGTATATACTTATATACTATACTTATATATTTTTTATATATTTATAGTATATATTTATATACTATATTATACTATTTATATAATATATATAATAATATAATATATAAAAAATACAATATAATATATATAATGTAGAAATATATGTAATATATATTTATATATTTATATATAATATATATATTTATTATATATAAATAGTGTATGTATATACTATTTATATACTATATATACTATTCTTTTAGTTTCAGTTTTTATCAGCACGAATCATACCTATTTATGAATCATACCTATTTATCACACTTTCGTGTCCTATGACGACGGGGAGGATCCCAAAATCCCGTGGGATGGGGAGTGCAGGGTCAGGGGGGTGAGGGGCAGCGCGGAGCGGGGCGAGCTTCGTGCTTTGGGAATGGCAGGCTGGATCAGACTGGGAAAAAAACCTCTGGGATCATCGGGCTGGGAAAGATCTTTGGGATCTCATCCAGACCGGTCACCTCCACGTCATGGTTTGGGGTGGAAGTGCCTGAAAGATCATCTCCTTCCAACCCTGACACCTTCCTCTGTCCCAGGTTGCTCCAAATCCCATCTCGGCCTTGGGCACTGCCAGGGACGCAGTGTCCCAAACAGTAAAGGAAAAAGGGTTTCTGTATAAAAGGGAACAGCCGGAATCACTTCAGGGATGCCTCAGGCACATTTGTCCCCAGCTGTCACACTGATCCCTGTTCAGGGATCCCTGCCCCGTCCTGGAGGATCTCGGTGATTTTTCCAGCCTGGGCTTTGGCTGCTCCTGGGCTCCAAAGCTTGAACTCCGTGTCCAGGTCTGGGCTCCCCTCAAGGAGACACTGAGGGGATGGAGAGTGTCCAGGGAAGGGAATGGAGCTGGGAAGGGGCTGGAGAATCCTGAGGGAGCTGGGAAAGGGGCTGAGCCTGGAGAAAAGGAGGCTCAGGAGGGACCTCCTGGCTCTGCACAACTGCCTGCCAGGAGGGGACAGCCAGGGGGGCTCTGCTCCCAGGGCACAGGGACAGGAGGAGAGGGAACGGCCTCAGGCTGGGCCAGGGGAGGCTCAGGGTGGGCAGCAGCAGGAATTTCCCCTTGGAAAGGGTGCTCAGGCCTCGGAACTGCCCAGAGGAAGCTCAGGATGGGCAGCAGCAGGATCAGGTGGTGTTAAATGAAAACCCAAAATTCAGAGGCAAGATGGGGGGTTGGGCTCTGCTCCCAGGGCACAGGGATAGGAGGAGAGGGAATGGCCTCAGGGTGGGCAGCAGCAGGAATTTCCCCATGGAAAGGGTGCTCAGGCCTTGGAACTGCCCAGGGAGCTTTGGAGTGCCCATCCCTGGAGGTGTCCCAGGAATTCCTGGATGTGGCACTCAGTGCTCTGCGCTGGTGACAAGGTGATGATCGGTCACGGCTTGGATCGATGACCCTGGCGCTCATTCCCACCCTCAGACATCCCGGGATTTTGGGAATCAGGGAGAAACCTCCCGCGGCGGTCCGCCCGCATCCCGACAGCCCCCGCGTGGGGCCGCTCCGGCCCGGCCCGCTCGCTGCCCCGCGCTCCCGGCCTGCCCCGCGCTTCCGCCCGCCGTTCCTTCCGGTCCCGCCCGCCGTAGAGGACGGTCGCCAGGTCGTGAGGCCGGACGGGCCGGGAGGAGCCCGGGAACGGGCTGGGAACGGGCTGGGAACCGGCTGGGAGGGAGGACGGAGCACCCCCCGCCATTCGTATCCGCGCCCGGGCTGGCGGGGCAGCGCGGCTTGGGGGGTTGCGGGGAGGGGTGTGAGGGGGGAGCGCTGCGACCCCTCCCGCGGGTTTCAGCCTGTCCGTGCAGGGTTCTGTCACCGGTGTCGCGACATGTCGGGCGGGACTGAGGTGACAGTTAGGGAGCGCAAGGTCAGGGGGCAGATAACGGGTCCTTGCAGGAGCTTGAGCGGCTTTGGGCCGAGGTGGGGTCACCGGAGGAACCGGAATCCCGTGTGGGTGGGAATCCCTTGTCCGGGATCCTGCCCTTCCCGGGGATGCGCCGGGGCTGCTCCCTGCTGAGGGCTCGCTGCAGTGGCTGTGGGATGTGCTTGGGCTGGCCTCGCTTGGGGCTCCTGGAATCCGCCCAGAAATGGTTTATTTTGGAATTACAGCGTCCTAGAAAGGTGATTTAAATAAGGGAATGTCCTTTGCTTCGAGTACAGGAGGCTCGGGTTAAAAACCGGGAGAGAAAGGCTCATCTGAGTCAGTTTAGTGGGAGAACATCCCACAGAACGTCCTTGTCAGCACGGAGTGATGTGCTGCCCTGTGGAGAAGGAGCAGGACATTTTTAGGCTGTATTTTATATATATATATATATTTAAACCCGTGGAAAAACGATCTTGTTTCTCCTTGGGCACTGACTGTTGCTGCCTGCCCCTGCAGGATGTTGGCTTCCAGAGTGTTCAGCCTGGTCGGGAGGAGATCCATCTCCACCTCCCTGTGCCTCAGGGCACACGGACACGGTGGGTCCTGGCTGCTGGGGGGGCAGGGAGGGGACAGAACGGGGCCTGGAGGGAACAAAACAGGGCCTGGAGGGAACAAAACAGGGCCTGGAGGGGGAGGAGCACGAAAAGCTGCCCTGGGGGAGCAGGGTTGGGATGGAGGGAGCCTGGGGAGGTGGCAGGAATCACAACTGTGGGATCATTCAGGTGGGAGAAGAGCTCCAACATCACCAAGTCCAGGCTGTGCCCGATGCCCACCTCGTCCCCAGCCCCACCTCCAGGAGTTCCTGGGACACCTCCAGGGATGGGCATTCCAACCCTCCCTGGGCAGACCCAAGGCCTGAGCACCCTTTCCATGGGGAAATTCCTGCTGCTGCCCACCCTGAGCCTCCCCTGGGCAGTTCCAAGGCCTGAGCACCTTTTCCATGGGGAAATTCCTGCTGCTGCCCACCCTGAGCCTCCCCAGGCCCAGCCTGAGGCCGTTCCCTCTCCTCCTGTCCCTGTGCCCTGGGAGCAGAGCCCAACCCCCCCCTGGCTGTCCCCTCCTGGCAGGGGAGCTGTGCAGAGCCAGGAGGTCCCTCCAGATCCTTCTTTTCTCCAGGCTGAGCCCCTTCCCCAGCTCTCCCTGGATCCCTGGCAGTGTCCAAGGCCAGGCTGGACAAGGCTTGGAGTCTGGGATGATGGTGGAAGGCATCCCTGCACATGGAATTGTGCTGAGCTTTCAGTTCCTTCCCCCTCCATCCCAAACCATTCTGCAGTTCCACCCTGCAGCCCTCAGAACGGGATTTACTCCCCACCCTCCCCCCCTCCCTCATCCCCACACCCCTGCCCCGCTGGCTTTTTGTCCCGTGGGCAGGCAGAGCCGTGGTGCCTGCAGGCCCCTGATGTGCCCTGTGTGCCCTCAGCAGGCGTGGTCAAGGCTGAGGATTACACCCTGCCAGCCTACGTGGACCGGCGGGACGTGCCCCTGCCCGAGGTGGCCTTTGTCAGGGACCTCTCGGCGCAGCAGCGGGCGCTCAAGGAGAAGGAGAAGGCGTCCTGGAGCGCCCTGTCCGCCGAGGAGAAAGTGGAGTGTAAGTTTTGGGGTGGGCTCTGAGGTCATTTCCATGTTCAGTGTTGTGGGAAGAGGAGCTGGAAGTTCCACTCCTGTTCCACCATCCCAGGGTGCTCCAAGCCCTGTCCAACCTGCCCTTGGGATCCAGGGGAAGCCACAGCTGCTCTGGGTACCCCGTGCCAGGAAGAATTCTTTCCCAACATCCCATCTATCCCTGCCCTCCTGCCATCAGGATAATGATGACAGTGATGACTTGTTTTGCTGCAGTTGCCTTTGTTCTTGAGGAAATCTGGGTAATTCATGAAGTGTTTTCAGTGGTTTGGTGTCACAAACTGCAGGTGGGTGGGTGAGGGTGTTGTGGGTATGTGACAGGGACACCTTCCACCATCCCAGGCTGCTCCAAGCCCTGTCCAGCCTGGCCTTGGGCACTTCCAGGGATCTAGGGGCAGCCACAGCTTCTCTGGGCACCCTGTGCCAGGGCCTCCCCACCCTCACAGGGAACAATTCCTTCCCAATATCCCATCTAAATCCACTCAGCTCAAAGCCATTCCCCCTGTCTTGTCGTTCCAGGCCCTTGTCAAAAGTCTTTACACAGCTTTTTGTTCCAGGCTATGCTTGGAGCAGCTCTTAATCCCTGTTTTTCCCAGAGCTGATCCATGGAGGAATTTACTTATGATGGAGCTCCTTGTGTGCTGCTCCATGGTTTTTATTCCCAAGGTCTTTGGTGCTGTTACAGAATTCCCCTGCTGTGCCTTCTGTTCCATGTCTGAGGTCACATTCAGACATTCCTTCCTCTTCCAGAAACCAATTAATAATAATAATAATAATCATCATCATCATAATAATAATAATCAGATTTATTTCTTGATTCCCATCTGCTTCCAACAAACCAGGAAAAAAATCTCTTCAGTACAACAAGGTGCTGTTGTTAGTCCAGCTGGGTGAGGTGAGCCCCAAACACAAACTGGATTTGAATGTTCATAACCACTGACCTTGGCCTGAACCAAATTCCAGCTAATGAGAGCTCCCCGTGGGTGTTTTGACTTGCAAATAAATCTGCCTCATCTCTGCTAACTGCCTTCCTGGTATGAAGGGTGAACCTGCCCTGGGAAAGGTTTAAAACTTTTTCAGGAATTGCAATCCTAATTTTCTGTTGCTTTGCATTTTAAGTTCCTGTGGATTTCAGTGGCAGCTGAGAAGGCTTTTGAGCTCGAAACATTCCTGTTGGAATTATTTGTGCTTGGAAGCTTTGGGCTCAACAACCACACTGGGAATTGGAGGGGAGGAAGGAGAACTCCCAGTTTTCCTTCTTTCAGGTCTCTGCTGTAACTTGTGCCCAAGTTCAGGGTAATCTGTAAAGTGGAGGCTAAAACTGATGTGGAGGTGAAACAACTGATTGGCTTTGGTGTGTGCCAGACTTAATTCAACATCCATCCCCTTTTTGGGCAGCCTCAGGCTTTGTTCACCTCCCTCTGCAGAATTCCTGGTCACCTGCAAATCCCAGGAAAAGTTAAAAGAGAGGATTTGATACTTTTTTTTTTTTCCCCCCAGTGTATCGGATAAAATTCAATGAGACCTACGCAGAGATGAAGAGAGGGACAAACGAGTGGAAAACCATCCTGGGAGGAGTTCTCTTCTTCCTTGGTGTCACTGGACTCATCCTCATCTGGCAGAAGCACTTCAGTAAGTAACTCTTACGTGGAGAGTGGGGTCAGGAGGTGCCTGGTGGGAATTCTGTGGGATGAGGTTTATGGAGCAGCCAGAACAGGGACTTCCCCAGCAGGAGCTGTCTGTTTAACCCCTGAAAACTCCATCCTGGAGCTGTAACTTTTGGGGATGTAGCAGAAATACTCAGGAAGCTGACTCCCAGAAAGGGGAGTGGAGCTTTGGGAGGACAGGAAATGGAATGAGTGCTGAGATTCCTGATCCCAGAGCTTCCCCTCTTTCGCTGCCTTGGCTAGTGAACATTTGGGTTTCTGCCACGTTTGGCTGCTTGCCCAGCTGAGGATGTGACCTCCAGAGAGCCTCCAGCTGCCAGGAGGCAGAGCAGCAGTTAAAGGAGCTGCTCCCTGCCTTGAGGCTCCCAAAAAGAAGGAAAGCAGGAAGCTGTTATCTTGGTGATGAAGGGAAACCACTGGAGAATCCATGTGGGAATGTGGTCTGAGCTGGATGCTGCAGAAATGCTGCAGAAGCTGGGTGCAGGGAGTGGAGATTTGAACAGATCACAATGACAGGCTGGGTTGGGTTGGCAGGGATCTTGAAGATAATCCCATTTTCACCCCCATCTGTGGACAGGGACACTTCCCACTATCCCAGGCTGCTCCAAGCCCTGTCCAACCTGGCCTTGCACAATTCCAGGGACGGGGCAACCACAGCTTCTCTGGGCACCCTGCTCCAATGGGTGGGGGGGAAAACCCTTTTATTATTGAAACTTCGCCCAGAATTCCCAACCTGCTCCCATGGCATGAGGACATAATTCCCCCATAATTCCCTCCCCACCCCGCAGTGTACGGCCCCATCCCTCACACCTTCTCCGAGGAGTGGCTGTCTGCTCAGACCAAGAGGATGTTGGACATGAGGATGAACCCCGTGGAGGGCGTCTCAGCCCAGTGGGATTTCGAGAAGAACGAGTGGAAGAAATAAAGCGACTCAGTGGAAACCTGCTCTGCTTGAAATATGAAATGATTCCATCACCTGTGTGTGACCTCGTTGCTTGTTGTACTGGAACACCCTCTCCACCTCCAGAAATGCTAATAAATGTCTGGTTAACTTGAGAGGTGCCTGTTGCTGGTCTCTGGGTGCGTTTATTGGAGTGGGGACATTGGGTTCCTGAACAAGATTTGCTTCCTGGCTTCATGTTTCCAGGGCTAAAAGAGCTGCTGCCAAATTTCTCCCTTCAGCTGAGCCCCTGTCTCCTGGACTCTGCAGGCCTGGAACAGCTCTTAATCCCTGTTTTTCCCAGTGTCTCTGTGAGCAGAGCTGATCCATGAAGGAATTTTCTTTATTATGATGGAGCTCCTTGTGTGCCCACACATGGACATCCATGGGTTTTATTCCCAAGATCTTTGGTCTCTGATCCCTGCCCCTCTGAAGGCTAAACCAGGCTTGGACTTAAGTTTGCTCTTTTCCTGATGGGAGGGGAACATCAGGGAACTTGTTGTGGTTTAGGAGCTGTGGTGGGGTCTCAGCCTCTTGCTGGCCCCTCTTTCCACTCAGAAATTTGGGAAGGCTTGTAAGATGAAGTAGTCTGGTGGGAATGAAGCAATGAACTCCCCTTCCTACACCTGAAAAATCCCTTAAGTGATCAATTTATCTCTGGGGTGCTGACAAGGATGAGGGTGACAATCCCAGGCTGGTGATGGCTGGAATTCTGCTTTGCCCTGCTTTTTGCCCAGAAAAAAAAAACAAACAAACCCAAACAAAAATAAAAACCAAAACCAAAACAAAACCAACCAACCAACCAAAAAACACCCCCCCCCCCCAAAAAAAAAAAAAAAAAAACCCAAAACAAAAACCCAACAAAACACCAGAAAAAACACACCTGGGTGAGGGACGTGGAGCTGCCAGGGGTTTGTGCCTGGAAAATTGGTGTTGTGGAGCAAATGCTGGAATTCTAGTGCTGCTGGGATAAGGGAGTTGTTCCTTCCCAAAAGGCTGTGGAGCCCCAGGGAGGCCAGGAGAGAAACCCGAGCCTTGCCATGATCCCAGAGCTTTATTTCATCCTCCCCTTCCCGGCACACTCTGCTCCCTTTCCCTGCAGAGCAGCAGCCGGAGCCGCCGGAGCAGCCTGCAGGTGAGCTGAGGTTGCCAGGGCTCTGCTTGCTCCCCTCCTGGCGTGTTTCCCTTCCTCCTGCTCTTGGAGGGGGTCAGATCTCACCATCCTCCCCGGGGATTCCGGCTGTTTATTTGCAGGTAGCCTTGGAGACGGAGAAACCACCCGAATCCTGATCCTGGGGCCAGAAAATCCATGGGGAGTGGAATGAGTCAGGTACAGGGGGACAGTGGGGTGGTGGCCAGCACGTCCTCTTCTTCTGCAGCCCACGGATGCAGTCCCCAGGTCCCTAAATACAACTGTCTGCACCTTCCCCTTTCCCACACCCCTTTGGAATGCCAAGCACTTCAAGAGAATTAAGAAAACAAACAGGGATTTAAACCCAAGGTTTGTATCTGAGGTGAAGAGCTCCGTGTCTGCAGGTGTCAGAAAAGTGACAGCTGGCTTTAAGTGCTCATCCCTGGGGTGGTAAAACCTTGGCGTTTTCATCCTCAGGGATAACAGGGGGTCCCTGCAGGGGAAGCCCCCCCTTTCCACCCTCGGGGTGTGCCCCAGCAATGGGGGCAGCGTGGTTTCAGTGCTGCTTTTTCCTCCAGGGCTGGAGGAGGGGATCAATTTCTGTCGGTGTCCTTAAATAACCACTTGGAATGTGAGTCCTCCCGTTTAAAATTAGACTCTGGGACAACAACAGAGGGAGAGATCAGGGCAAACTCCCCCTGCATGGCTCTGATGTGGTTTAACACCGGGAATTCAGCTGCTGTCAACTCAGTCTGATGGGCAAAGTGGCTCTTACAGCCCCCCCAGTGCCACCAAACCCTTTTGAGGGGCCCAGGCTGTTGTTGCCAAGGGCTGGATTGCTGCAGACACTTTGGTGGGATCCAGTTTTGGACTCCCTAAGATGCAGGGCTCTGCATTCCCCTTCACAGTTTGTGCTGTGCTGAGTCCAGGTGTTTGCAGCCAGGAATGGGCTGGGGTTCAGCTGGAGCCCCAAACCGGGGCTCTTCTGCCAGATGGACACCAGCAAGTCCAGCTGACAATCAGCTCTGTCCTTCTGTGCCTCTGGAAATGCTGTGGTGGGTTCTCAAACCCCTTAAACACCTTGAGCTGCCCCTTTTCTCCTTCATAACCCTGCAGCAGCGAGTTGGAGACCGAATTTGCAGCCTTTGACATCTCTTAACTGCAAATAAATATGAATGCTGCTATAAATAGTGTCCATCCATCCCCAGCTGGCAGATGCAACCTTTGAAACTCCAGGGGATCACATCCAAACCCCTCCCATTTCAGTGCTGAGCTTTTCTGAGCTCTGCTCTCCTGAGGGCTTTGGGCTCAGCCTTTCCTGGTTGCTTATGAAGATGATCCATGGATTTGGGTGCTTGGTTTGGCATGGCCTGGGGAGTTTGGTGCCAGGTGTCCTGATCCTGCTGGAACCAGACCAGGAGCTCGTTCCCACCACACCAGGTGTACCTTGCTCCCGCTGCCATCTGAATTCTCTGTCCTTTTTGTCACCCCCCAGATTGTCACCGGCCTCTACCTCGGGAATATCCGTGGTAAGTGTCCTTCCCTGCCCCTCCCTGGTGCTGTGGGATCCTTGGGCAGCTGCCAGGGCTGGAGGATTCCTCTCCTTGGCAGCTCCACCTGCTCCCAGGCTGGGAATCTCAGCATCTTCCAGAGCTCCAGAACTGCCCTAAATCCTCATCCCAATAGCCAGTGATCCCAAGAGAGGGATGCTCACAGGAGCTGTGGTCACCAGCCGTGCTGGAACACCAGCAAATTCACAGCGGGGACACCTCCTCAACAGCAAGGACACAGCAGCCTTGTCTGAGTTATCAGGGTGATTTCTGGGTCTGGGGAGGCCTTTAGGAACCTGCTGAGCACCCAGGGCATCCAAGGGGGGGTTTTGCTTGGAAGGAAGTGTCCAATCTCCTTCCCTGCACCGTGTGGGATGAGAGGCAGCGGGAAGAGCTGGAATGGGGCTCAGCAGGGCAGGTAATTCCCACCTGGCTCCCATTTCCAGACTCTGAGGACCACGAGAACCTGCAGAGGAAGGGGGTGACCCACATCCTGTCCATCCACAACCACGCCAAGCCCGTGCTGGAGGTGCGTGTGAGGGTGGGGGGGGGTCTGGGGGCAGCAGGAGCTGGGGAGGGACACCCAGGAGCTTCTCCTGGCCCAGGGAGAAGCAACGCTGGATTTACACCGATTCACACCGATTCACACCGATTTGCACCAATTTGCACCGATTTACACCTATTTGCACCATTTTACACCAATTTACACCGATTCACACCGATCTGCACCCATTCGCACCCAGGCGACGCTGCCCAAAGGAGCTCAGGGATGGATTTGGGGAGGGGGTCGCGGGGTGATTGGGGTTTTTGGGGAGCAGGCGGGACCCGCAGCGCTGCGGGGCCGCGCCCGGCGGGTGCCCGGTGCTGCCGGGGGGTCCCCACGAGAGGGCGGCGGCGCCCCGCGAATGGAGCCCCGGCGGGGACGGGACACGGCGGGACCCGCTCCCGGTGCCGGCACCGCCTGCTCGGTGTCCCCGCTTCTCCGGCCTCGCTGATCCCCGCAGCGCTGCGGGATCCTCCGCGGGGAAACTGAGGCAGGAGGGAGCTGCCCCCTGGGATGCTGCCGGAGGTGTCGGACAGGTCGCTGGTGCGCAAATCCTGCTCCGGGATGTGCGAGGAGTGAGGGGCACGGCCGTGGGGTGCTGGATACCTGATGGGGGACAGGGACACCTTCTACTGTCCCAGGCTGCTCCAAGCCCCGTCCAGCCCGGCTTTGGACATTCCAGGGATCCAGGGGCAGCCACAGCTGCTCTGGGCACCCTGTGCCGGGGCCTCCTCACCTTCACAGGGAGGAATTCCTTCCCAATATCCCATCTAAATCCACCCTCTGGCAGTGGGAGCCATTCCCCGTGTCCTGTCCCTCCATCCCGTGTCCCCAGTCTCTCTCCAGCTCTCCTGGAGCCCCTTTAGGTCCTGGAAGGGGCTCTGAGCTCTCCCTGGATCCTTCTCTTCCCCAGGTGAGCACCCCCAGCTCTCCCAGCCTGGCTCCAGAGCAGAGTTTTTCCAGCTCTTGGAGCCTTTCCCTGGCTCCTCTGGACTCTCCCCAGCAGCTCCTCATCCTCCTTGTGCCGGGGGTGCCTCAGCCCGAGGTTGGGATGCTGCAGAACGGGAACGGGGCCACCAGGACCCCCTCACCCTTTCTGGGGTCACCACGGGGAGGGAGCCCCAAGCAAACCCCGGCTGGAGCCTCCCCCTGCTGAGGGTAGCGGGAGTGGGACAGAGCCGCAGGGACGGACAGACAGACGGCTCGGGGTGGGCTCGGGGCAGCGGCGGGGCTGGAGAGCGCGGGGCTCGGCCGGACCGGGAGTAAAGCGCACGGAGAGCTTACAACGGGGAGCAAAGCACACTGAGAGCTTACAACGGGGAGCAAAGCACCCTGAGAGCTTACAATGGGGAGCAAAGCACACTGAGAGCTTACAACGGGGAGTAAAGCACACGGAGAGATTACAACAGGGAGTAAAGCACCCTGAGAGCTTACAATAGGGAGCAAAGCACACGGAGTGCTTACGATGGGGAGCAAAGCACACTGAGAGCTTACAACGTCGAGCAAAGCACACTGAGAGCTTACAATAGGGAGCAAAGCACATGGAGGGTTTATATAATGGAGAGTAAAGCACACAGAGCACTTACAACAGGGAGCAAAGCACACGGAGCACTTACAACAGGGAGTAAAGCACACAGAGAGCTTACAACGGGGAGCAAAGCACACGGAGCACTTACAACAGGTAGCAAAGCGCACACAGAGCTTACAACGGGGAGCAAAGCACATGGAGCACTTACAACAGGTAGCAAAGCGCACACAGAGCTTACAACATGGAGCAAAGCACATGGGGTGCTTACAACGGGGAACAAAGCACACGGAGCGTTTACAACAGGGAGCAACGTGCCCAGAGGGCTTACAACAGGGAGCAAAGCGCACAGGGCGCTTACAACACGGAGCAGAGCCGCGCCAAGGGGAAGCGGGCAGGCCGGCGGGGGTTGAGCAATGTGTCAATCACGGCCCCCGGCGGGGACCGCAAACCCCAGCGGGATGGGGACACCCGGCCCCGCGGGAGCCGCTGGATTCACCCCGGGGCCGGGAGCTGTGGGCCGGATGATCCCTTCTCCCGAGCCGGAGATGGGGCCACTGAGAGGCGCTGTAAAAACTTCTATTCCCTTTTCAATACAGGTGTTACAGTTCACGCCAGCACACTCAGAAGCCAAACTATTTCCTAATTACATTATTATTTTTATTTTTTATTTTTATTTTTTTATTTTTATTTTTATTTTTATTTTTATTTTTATTTTTATTTTAGTTTTATTTTTTATTTTTTATTTTTATTTTTATTTTTAGTTTTATTTTAGTTTTATTTTTTATTTTTTTTTATTTTTATTTTTATTTTTATTTTTATTTTTATTTTTATTTTTATTTTTATTTTTATTTTTTTATTTTTATTTTTATTTTTATTTTTATTTTTTTTTTATTTTTATTTTTTATTTTTATTTTTATTTTTATTTTTATTTTTATTTTTATTTTTATTTTTATTTTTATTTTATTTTTATATATATTTCTCGGCCCATCAGCTTCTGCCACACCGTTCTGCTAAACGCCCTAAAGCCAATCATCTAAAATCACCCCTTGTGGGTCCTACTACAGAAATTTCTGTAGGAAAGCTTCATGATATAAATCTGAAGATGCGCCACTAACCTTAAAAATATCAACAAAACGCACTTCTCTTAATCGTGGGCAGTCTTGACAGCAATTTCTGGTCAAAAAAGAAGAGAGAAAAAATTCTTGTGTGCTTTTAATTTGTGCAATGAAATAATATTTAGGGCCGTTTTCAGGCAGCTTTCATCTTTTGCACCTGATTTTGTAGGACTAGGTTTTATTTCCTTCACTGGAATGAAAGGGATTAGCTTTCAGATGTTAACACACTGAAGTTATTCAAATTGATCAGATTTGACGATTCAAGAAGTTTAGTGAAATTCCTCCACGTAAGGAAGAACACCTACCCAAACAACCTAAGAACCTGAATTCTCTAAGTTCTCACAGTTCTGTTTCTCCAAAGCCCTGTTCTCGAGGCCATCCCTTGAAACTTGTTTGCAGTTCCATTTCTCTCTCAGCAGTGCCCGTCCTACCCCAGGGCCTTTCTCAGTCAGCATTTTCCATCTCCAAGTTTGCACACCGTGTGAGCCCTCTGCCAGGCTTTGGGAATTCCCCACAAATCCGTTTCCCACAGGTCTGGGTCGGGCTTTGGGGTGGGGTTGAGGTAATTTTGGGTTTCTCCACGGTGGATTTGGTGACGTGGTGGCTCTTCCCAGTGCGGGGACAGGCTGGGATTGGCACCAGGCCCGGAGCTGGGGATGAGGTGATGCATGGAAAGCCTGTCCGTGCTCATCCTTCCCACCTGGGTCATCCCAGCACAGAATTATCCCTGTGCCCATCCTGCTCTGCCCCTTCCTTCCCTAAATAATCCACTTTTCCCAGCCTCCTGGGCTGGAAGGTGATCCAGGGCTCGGGCTGCCTGAGCCAGGAGGGAGCTGATGGAGATGGGGCGATCCCTGGTGCTCCGGCTGCAGGATTTCTCCCCACTTTTGCTAAGAAAGGATTAAAAAACACCCCCCAACCTCCAGATAAAAAGGATCTAAATTTAGCTCCGAACGGGGAGGATCGAGGAAGCGATGTTTTCAGGAGAGGAAAGTGATCTGACCTGGGCCAGCAGGCAGCAGATGATTTATGGGGTATTAAAAGGACGGGGAGGAAATAACTCATTGATGAGAGTGGCTTCCTCAGTGCACATCTTCCTGGTGGAGTTTGGGGCTCCCTGGCTCTGTTTTGGGGGGCTCCTGGATATTTTAAGTGTCCCCAGAGCCTGGTCTGTCCTGTGGGATTGAGAGGAAATCGCCTGGGGTGGGATGGATGCACCCATCCAGTGCAGTGCAGCAAAACCCAAAGCGGTTTTCAGCTTTCTGCTCCCCTCAAGGTCAACTGAGAAAGGGAAAAAAAAAAAAGAGATAAATGGAGGATTTTGTGGTTCTTGGAGGTGTTTCATGACTATTTTATTTCCTTTTGCAGGACATGACCTATTTGTGTATCTCAGCCTCGGATTCATCCAGTCAAAACCTGTAAGTGATTTCCCATCCTGTTGGCAGCTGTCGGTCAATAACAGCTCGGGTTCTGCAGGATGAAGGCTCAGTCCACTCGTGCTGTGAAATTTCACATAAATCCCTGAGCTCCCCAGAAGCTGGGGTTCATTTTTTGTGCGGTAAATAACATTTTAGGGCTTAAAATCTATTTTTAATGTGGGTTCACGGTCAGGAAACGTAATTTTTCGTCAAGTTTCAGATTTATTCCACTGGGCAGGATTGAAAATCGGAGTGTTAGAAGGATGATTTGTGTCAGTCTTCAAGGCCTTTTTTTTTTTTTAAAGAGAAAATTATTAAAATAAATTTTTAAGGGTTTTCTTTCACCACATAAAGCACGGATGCTCATAAGTCTTGGAATGCTCTTTTGGAGATGAAGTTGCTGAGAGGAGCTGGGAGGAATTTTATGGGATGCTGCTGCTTTGGGTGACGGGCACCCATAAATCATCCATTTGCTCCAGCAAATTGGCAAATCCACGGGATTTCCCTCTCCAATCCAACCCTAAAAAGCACTAAACCCTCCTAATTTCCAAGGCCCTGCCTGTGGAGGCGCTGGTTTTCCAGCATCCTTGGGAGCAGCCGTGCCCGGGGGTGGGATTCTGCTTGCTCACGCTCCCGCTGAACGGAAAGAGAAGCTTTACAAGAAAACCCTGCCTCAGCAAGAAATGGGATTTTTGGTTGCTGGGTTGTTTGGTTTGTTTTTTTTTTCCCTTCGCTCATTTCTTTGCCTTGGTGGCGTGTGTCTACGAAAGGGAAAAAAAAAAAAAAAATGAGGGGGGAAAAAATAAGATAAGGCTGCCTGCAGGAAGGAAGAGTTATTCAAGGAACTATTTTTTGCTTGTCAGTTTATGCCTCGGATTTCACAATCCTGGTGAACTTTGTGTCCTGCTTGTGACTGGGGAGCTCAGCACTGCGACTCCACTCCCTGATCCCACGCTTTGGGGCTGCAAAAGCACGGGCAGAGCTTGCCCTCTGGGGAAAAAAAAAAAAAAAAACAACCCCAAAAAAATAAAAAACCCCACCCGTGGAGTGGGTGAGGATGGATGGGGGAGCCGAATTCCTTTGGCACGGGTTGGGGACAGGGATGCAGGATGGAAGCGAAGAACATTCCTGCAGTGGGGCTGGAGGGGAGGGCTGGGATCTGGGGGGTTTGGAGCTGTGTGGGCAGCACCTGCAGGCCCTGGGGGATGTCATCTGCTGTGGGGAGATCAGCAGGACAAGCAGGGAGATCCCCTGGGACAAGCTTTAGGCAGGGAAAGTCCTCCCAAGCGGTGATGCTCCAGTTGCTGGAGGATCCTTGGACTGACATCTCCTCCCAGGAAGGAGAGGCTCAGGATTTCACAGAGCCTCTGAATTCCTGAATGTGGGTTTATTCCCTCACCTCTCCTCCTGTTCCTGGGAAGCAGAACCCCCTGCTATTCCTGAACAAACCCACATTCATCCATTTGAATATAAGGAATAGAGAAGGACTTGCACCCCCTCAGAGGGCGCCCAGCCCAGCCCACCCAGGGCAGGGGTGAGGAGCACCCTTTTCCACGGGGCTGGCGGGCATGGAGGAGATTCTGGAGAGTTCCCAGAGGGCAGAAAGCAGCTCCCTTGGCAAGGGACACAGTGGGAATAGCTGCGGGAGGTCATGCCTTGGCTTCTGAGAAATCAGGAAGGCTGCGTGGGCTCACGCCCACCCCGTCACGCGGAGCAGAGGAAGTCTGGCTCCGGAGCAGAGGGACCCTCTGATCCTCCTGGAAAACCCAGGCCTGGGTGGCCCAGCAGCACAAGTGACCAGGAGCAGGTTTTCTACCTCAAAACTGCCCCAGGGCTCGGCGTGGCTGAGGGATGTAGGGATGGGCAGGGATGGGCAGGTTTTCTTGGAGGAAAGGAATATCTGGCTCAGTGTGGCACAACAGCTCCTGGAATCCCATCCAGGGATGAGCTGGAGGGATTTGCCTCACCAGAGCCTGCCGTGAACACCCAACTCTGTCCACTTGGTGCAGGTGGAATTAGTTATCCTGTTTCTCAGGAATCCCTGGCTCCCAGGTGCTCTGTTCAGCTGTGAAACGCTCTGGTTTGGGGGAATGTGCTCCCTCTGCTTTGCCAGCAGCTCCTGGTTGTGCCTCTGGGAATGCAGGCAGCAATCCATGGACGTGCCCGTGCTGTGCACACCCCTCTGTGCCTGCCCGTGGAGGGGGGAAAAATGTCTCCTCCCTTTCCCTTCCTCCTTTTCCCTCTCTCCTTTCCCTCCCTCTCTCCTTTCCTTCCCTCCCTTTCCCTTTCTCCCTTTCTCTCCCTCCCTTTCCCTCCCTCCCTTCCTTCCCTGCTGCCATCTCCCCATCTCTCCCCAGGAGGGAGGCAGGTGTTTTTGGCACAGTTTGAGAGCTATGGGAGAGGCAGGATAACCGGGAGAGTTCGTGTCCCTCGAGGTGACACCTTTCCCTGCTGGCTGTGCCCCCGGGGCTGCGCTGGTTTCTCTGGTGGCATCGCCCTCACTCCTCCATCCCTCAGGACGCAGGAAATGCCCCGGGATGCCTCCCAGGTTATTTCCTTCACCTGGCAGAGGAAGGATCTCTGCTCCCACCCCACGCTGCTGGCCCCAGGGTGGTGGAAAACCCTTGGGAGGGACACGGCTGCTGTTTGCAGGGTGCGCTGGTGCCCTGCAGGGAGGGACAGCCCTTCCCTCCTCACCTGCTGCCCCTCTCCCTCCCTGCAGGCTGCAGCACTTTAAGGAGTGCATCCAGTTCATCCACGAGTGCCGGCTCGGAGGGGGAGGCTGCCTGGTGCACTGGTGAGAGCTGCTGTGCCCCCCTCCCGCCCCATCCGTCCTCGGGCTCCCAAAAAAGTGTCCTTGGAATTGAACATCCCTGGGGAGGGGGAGGAAGGAGAGGAGGAGGCACAGAACAGCAATGGGGGCCACGGGAATGTTTTCACCTTGGGATCCACAGGGATGAGTGATGCTTGCCCACCTGAGCATCCAGGGTGTGGGGCAGGCTTGAGGAGGGGACAGGGGGGGTGACAGCAGCGCTGAGCTCCTTATCCCCTCCCCACCCACGCCTGCTCGCCCCGGGGCCAGGGAATCTGCATCCCCTGCGGGATCCTCTCCCTGACTCGGCTCCATCCCAGCCTGGCCGGGGTGTCCCGCAGCACCACCGTGCTGGTGGCTTACCTGATGACAGTGACCGAGCTGGGCTGGGAGAGCTGCCTGGCTGCCACCCGCTCCGTGCGCTCCTACGCCAGCCCCAACCCCGGATTCCAGCAGCAGCTGCGGGAATACGAGAGCACCCTGCTCCGGGAGGTAAGGCGCCCTCAAGGTGCATTTTTATTTCTTTTTTTTTTTTTTTTTGGAGGGGTTTTCAAGCAGGCAAAGCTCCTTTGCATGCAGCCGGCTGTTTGCCCCAGCTGGATTTTGGGAATGTCGTTTATCACCCTGGAGATTTGGGGGGTTTTGCATACAAAAAATAAAGCAAAAAAGGAAATTTAAAAAAAAAAAAAAAAAAAAAAAAAGGTAGTGACTCGGTATTATGTGAGTGAGCTTTAAAAAACCCTAAACTTGAAAAGCCCAAACTTGTTTTCTCGAGTGGGAGGGATGGGAGAGCAGTTTGTCCCTTGGGAACCTCAGGAAGGAGCTGGGCCGGTTGCCGGGAATGCAGCCCGGAGAGGGAGGAAGGCTCTGCCGAGGAGCTCTGGGATGTCTGAGCACCCTTGGATCTGCCAGGGCTCCCTCTGCCAGCAAGTCCCCTGCTCTCGGGGGCAGGGGACAGGCAGGAGCGAGTGTGGGTGGAGAAATCTCCCATTTCCTCCCCAAAACGAGCAGGTTTTTGGGGGGAGCAGAAGCTCGGGCTGGATGGGTTCCCGTGCAGGGCAGGGGGGATGGAGCAGAGCCCAGCTGGATTCCAGCAGCTGGGAGAGCGCTTAGTGCAGAGATCAGAGCTGCACTTCTGACCTGGAAAGCCTTCGAAAGCAGAGGGAAAGGCCTCGAGAGGGGAAAGACCTTAAAAAGCAAAGAGGAAGGCTTTGAAAAGCACAGCTCCCACCTGGCTCTCCAGCTGCCTCCAGCCTCCCACTCTGGGCTCTGCTCCTTCACCCATCCCTGTGGTCCCAAACTCCCCACGGGACACAGACACGCCTGCAAGGACAGGGGAACCCTGGACAGGGGATGTCACAGCTGATGTCACCCCTAAACCCGGTGCCACCCCCGAGGCAGAGCCCCCCCTCCACCGGGGCACACAGCACCCCGTGCTCCCTCGGGCTGCTCCCCACCCTTGCAGGACATTCCAGGGAGCAGGGACAGCGAGTGACAGCGGCTCCAAGGCCAGCCCCGAGCTCCTTTTTGCCGGGAGCTGTCACACCAGGGGTGTGGCTCTGCCCCGTTATCAGCAGCTCGCAGACCCGGCCGCCGAGGAGGCTGGAAAATGCTCCGAGAGATTACAAAACAGCCCAGGCGCTGGAGATTCCCTGCGGGGCTTCCCCTGGCTGGGCCAGCTGTCCCCAGCCCTTCCCACGGCCCGGCACAGACCCTGCTGTGGGGTTTGCTGTGCTCTCCCTCCCACCCCAGTTATTCCTGCTGCTCCCAAAATCCATTCCGGGCTCAGTGGATGCCACAATTCCCTGCCTGTCCCTTCGAAGCTGCTTTCCCATCACCTCACCGTTCTGCCAGTGGCTTTGCAACCCTTTCCCTGAAACAGCCAAGGCACAGCCAAGGGTGGAGGCGCTTGGATGTGTTCTCCTGCCCTGTGGGATTTAGCAAGAGCTGCCTTTTCCTAGAAACTCCCACCCGTGCTCCCCGTGATGTCAGCGCTGGGCAGGGAATGGCCCTCGTGGGTGGAAAGCCTCAACCCTTGGTGGTTGAAACCTGTGAGGAGCAGGTTGGACCTCCTGGGGACCTCCTGGGGCTGTGGTGCCTCAGTTTCCTTCATCTCAGGGGGTTCAGATGGGAGGAGGGAATGGGGAAGATGCTCCAGCCTTCACTTGCTGGAGCGTGCAGCTGCGGTTTCAAGCCGGCAAACGGGGCTTCTCTGGGCTGGAGGGATAAAGAAGGAAGGAAGGGACCGAGAGCAGCAGCAGCAGCAGCAGCAGCAGCAGGGTGGTGGGGAAGGTTAGAAAAGGAAGTTCAGTGGGCACAGATGGGCATTCTGCTGAGAGACCTGAGCTGCCCCTCGTGGGGCTGGCACACCAGGGCCAGGCTGCCTTTGTGCCCCTGCTGCCAGCCCAGATGGGCTGGGTGAGGAGGAGGAGGAGGAGGAGGAGGAGGAGGAGGAGGAGGAGGAGGAGGAGGACGGGGGCAGTGGGTTGGTGGTCAGCCCTGGAGGAAATGGGCTGGAACCACTTCTTGCTCTGGCTTTAAGGGGAAATGCCTGGCAGCTTCCCCCATCTCCCACCCACTCCTTCCCTCCCCCCTGGGTGGTGGGAGGCAGCTCCCAGCCTGGGTGGGGGGTGCTGAGCCTGGTGGGTGCCAGGCAGCTCTTCCCACGGAGCTTCATCCCTCTGGATGGTTTGCAGAGAAGGGATGTTCCCCCCATGAGCTCCTGGCCCCAAATCCTGTCCCAAACCCTTTGGGTCTCACTTCCCAGGGGTTGTTTTCTGGCAAGGAACCCAGGTCTGGCTCTGGGACCTCCCTGAGCAGGGCTCTCCCTGCTTGCAGGTGGCACTTGTGTAACAGTCCTGGTGAGTCCCGCTGTCCCAGGGAGTGGATTTGGGAAATGCAGACATTCCCAGTGGAAATCCCCCCTGCCTGAGCTGATTTTCCGCGGCTGCAGGAGAGGGGGATACCACCAGGGTCATTCTAAAGCTTTTTGTTTTCCCTTGTGGCTCATCCAGTTCTGGCAGGACAGTGCTGAGCTGCCAATCCCAAACTTTTTTCTGGGAACTCGGTGGCTCCTGCCCATTCAGGAGGCCAAATCCACAGCCAGGGCACCTCGTGGGAGCTGCTTCCCTCTCCCCCTGCATCCCCTGGCTGCATCCCAGCCCCATCCCCGTGCTGCCCCAGCCCAGGGCTCCAATGCTCACTCCCTCCCCACACCCTTTGCACCCACGGGTGCCCTCCATCCTTTCCTCGAGCTGTTTGCTGTTGCTGGCTGTGCTCCTATCTCTCATCCCAGCAATTCCTTGTGGGAGCAGCTGATTCCCAGCTCCTCAGGGGGATGGCAGAGCCCTGGCTGCTCCCTGGGAGCCCTGGGCAGCTGGGATGGTGAATCCCAGCAAGCAGAGCTGGGGTGGTGAATCCCAGCAGAGCCAGGGATGGTGAATCCCAGCAGAGCCAGGGATGGTGAATCCCAGCAGAGTTGGGATGGTGAATCCCAGCAGAGTTGGGATGGTGAATCCCTGCAGAGTTGGATGGTGAATCCCAGCAGAGCCAGGGATGGTGAATCCCAGCAGAGTTGGGATGGTGAATCCCAGCAGAGCCAGGGATGGTGAATCCCAGCAGAACTGGGATGGTGAATCCCTGCAGAGTTGGGATGGTGAATCCCTGCAGAGTTGGGATGGTGAATCCCTGCAGAGTTGGATGGTGAATCCCTGCAGAGCTGGGATGGTGAATCCCTGCAGAACTGGGATGGTGAATCCCAGCAGAGCCAGGGATGGTGAATCCCAGCAGGCAGAGCTGGGATGGTGAATCCCTGCAGAGCTGGAAAGGTGAATCCCAGCAGAGCCAGGGATGGTGAATCCCAGCAGGCAGAGCTGGGATGGTGAATCCCTGCAGAGTTGGGATGGTGAATCCCAGCAGAGCCAGGGATGGTGAATCCCAGCAGGCAGAGCTGGGATGGTGAATCCCTGCAGAGCCAGGGATGGTGAATCCCAGCAGAGCCAGGGATGGTGAATCCCAGCAGAGCCAGGGATGGTGAATCCCAGCAGGCAGAGCTGGGATGGTGAATCCCTGCAGAGCTGGAAAGGTGAATCCCAGCAGATAGAACTGGGATGGTGAATCGCAGCAGAGCTGCCCCTACTGCCCAGGCTGCTCCGTGCTGCAATCTGGGGCTGTCTGGCTGTTTCCTCAGCCCAGCAGTAACGGGAAGAGTTTCTCTGGATCATCTCTTGCTTCCAGGCTGCCAGCTGGCCCCTGGCCACGCTCCTGCCTGCATAGTGATTGGGATAAGTGGGATGAGAGGTTCCCCACAACCTCCTGGGTATGACTGAGGTGCTCTGACAACAAACCTGCCCCGCCCTGCAAGGACCAACCCGGTCGTGCTGCTTGTGGGGGAAAGAAAAAAAGGCTTTGGGAAGCATTCCTTACGGGAATTCAGGCACAGGAGGAACAGCAGCAGCCTCTTGGCAAGGAGGAATAAATAAAGCTGCTGTCCCAGCTGCAGCCAGTGTGGGAAGCTGAGGGTGCTGCCAGCTCTGGGGATGTGGGCAGTGCTGGGATGGGGGGATCCACTGCATCTGTGGGGTGTGCTGAGTGTCAGCTCCTGTGGGATTGGGACCTTCCTGCATGCTGGATGTGCCTGGGGATCCCCTGGCCTCGCCGAGGATGCGGCAGGAATTGCTTTGCTCGCTGCTTTCCGCTGGAGCTCTCACAGCCCTGCTCTCTCTCTCTCTCCGGGGTCTCTCAGCTTCCCAGGTCACCCTGACAACCTCTTCTGGCTTTTCCCTGGCAGTACCGCGCCTGGATCCGCCGGGATTACGGCAGGAACCCCTTCCAGGACCAGGAGGAGCTGCAGCGCTTGCTGGGCCAGCAGCAGCAGCAGCAGCAGCCGGGGAGCAGGGATTGCTCCTGGCTCCGCTCCCCTGCTCCCACCTGCCCCCCTCCCTGCCGGGCAGGTGGCACCGCTGCCGGCAGCAGATGGATGAACAGATAAGCAGCCGGCTGCTCCCGGGCAGGTTTTGGCCCCGGGGCTTGGAAAACTCCGTTTTCCCTTTGCCAAGCACCTCCAGGGATTCGTGTCTAGGGCAGAAATGCACCGGCACCAGCGTGGGCTCGGGGGTTGGAGCAGGGGGACAGGGCTCCCCGAGCCCCCTGTCAGCTGCCAGCTCCAGTGAAGGGGTGGCAGTGTCCTGCTCTGTCCCATTCCCCCGTTCCCAATGGATTGCAGCCACTTTTCCATCCCTTGTTCTTCTGCCAGGAAGGAGCCTCTGCTCCACCCCGGGGGTGATTCCAGACGAAGCTCCTCTGTTGGACACCTTCTGCTCCTCCTCCTCCTCCTCCTCACCTTCCTCCCCAGTCCCTCCCTGACCTCCCCATGTTCTCTCTCACGGCCCCACTCTCATCCCATGGAGCAGCCCCTCAGCAGCCAAACCATTGTCCTGTCCCCGTTCCCAGTGGGATTTCTCCAGGAGGTTTTTGGAGAGCTCCTCACGCCTTCCCTGCTGAGCCCCACGTGAGAGGCGTTTGCCCAGTTCAGTTCCTGGCTTTCCTCCATTCCCTGCTCTGTCCCATTCCCCCATTCCCAGCGGATCACAGCCACTTTCCCACCCTCAGGGCAGCAGCCAGCCCTGTCCCTCTCTCCTCATGACGATGTCTGGGCTGGCAGGGCACGGGGAGGGTGATGCAGGCCTTGGGAATCCGAGGTGGGATGGGATGGAGAGAGGAGAGGCCACCTTGTCCCTGAGGAAGGAGGGATGGATCCCGGGATGTGGGGGTGCTGCTGAGGCTCAGCTGGCCCCCAGTGGGATGGGGAGAGGGGCTGCAGGTGTTTTGGGGCTGTGCATGGAGTTTCCCAGCCCGGCCTGTCCTTGGCTGGTGAATCTCTGGCATTTTCCTGATCCCAGCCCCAGGGAGGGGGGAAATCCAGCAGTGCCAGAGGCTGCCTGTCCCATCCCTGCACCCACAGCGGGTTTGGGTTTTCCCTGAGCCCCATCTCAATGTCCCTGCAAAAGCTTGGTTGGATTCACTCAACCCAGCGACCAATTTAACTCCATCCCTCTCCAAAAGCCTTTTTAATACCTAAAACCCGTGGCCATATCCAGTTTTTCATCCCAAACTCGGATTGTGCTTTTCCAGACCTTTCTTTGGCAGGAATCCCCCCCCCCCCCACATCCCTTACAAGAAGGATCCCATCCCATGGATTCAGCCCCTCAACCCTTCCGTGCCATCTCGGCCTTTTACTATAAAACATCTTGTTTGTCCACTCAAAAACCTCTGCTCCACAATTCCTTCTAAGAAAAAAAGGGATTCAAAACACTTCTAGGAATTCTCTCGATGAAGATTTCTGGGTACTCATCAGCACCAGGGTGGCTTGCCCAGCTCCTAATGAAGAAGAGAGTGATTAAAATCATGAGGGTGCCTGGACTTGATCTGTGATGGGAAGACAGAGATGGGCTGAAATGACCACCCTGCTTCCCATTTTCTTGATGAGAACCACCAGCAAAAGGAAAAGTTTGAAATATTCCATGTTTAGCCGTGATGTGTAGAACCCCAGGGGAAAAAAAAAATTTAAAAATGGGTGTTTTTCCTATTTTTTTTTTTTTAGATGGAGAAAAAGGATCCCTGTGGCTGTTGTTCCACGTGGGAGTAATGGGAAAGCAATTAATGAGATGGAGGCTGGTGAAGGAGGGGGCTGCAGGGAGGCTGAGTAAACGGGATCAATATTGGATTTAAAGCCTCTGTTCTCATTGTAGGAAGCAGAAAAATGGAACTTGCACGCAGGACGAGAAAAGAGAAGAAAGTGGGAGTTAATAGGAAGTCATTGGAGATGGGTGATAAGCAGAGATTAGATTTGCAGCAGGGGTGATAAACCCCACAGCCCGGGTGGCCCTGCCCCTCCTGGCCATCCCTGGCTTCAAACATCCCCCAGGGAACCACAGCACCAACAGCAAAACCTGGGAAAGCCCCCCCAGATCTGGGGAACCACAGGGAAGGCTTCCCCAGCATTCCCTCCACGCCTGACATCACAGCGACAACAAAGAGCTCCTCCCAACCCAAATTTCCCTGCATTTGAGGGGTCTCCAGAGTGAATAAATCCATTTTTCCTCTCTGGCCTCCATCAGCAGGACCTGAGGTGGCTTTAGGAGTTCTGGGAGCTGGGGAGAAAAAAAAAGAGTTGAGGCTCACGTCCCTCCCCCAGGCAGGGAAGGTGGAATTTGCCCCTCCAACATCTTTAGGGGATGGGAGCTCCCAGGAGGCTGCAGCTGTCCCCTGTTCCCTAGGGGTTTAAGGGGTTAAAAAAACCCAAGCCTGGCCTTTCTCCTGCCCCTCCCTGTCACCCCAGGGGGACACCTGCAAAGCAGGACAAGCAAAGAGCCAGAGCACAGAGCAAAACCTGGGGAAATCCCCCAGATTTGGGGAACGACAGGGAATGCTTCCCCAGGGCAGCAGCACCCTCCATGCCTGACATCAAAGAGCTCCTCCCAACCCAAATTTCCCTGGATTTGAGGGGTATCCCGGGTGGATAAATCCATTTTTCCACTCTGGCCTCCATCAGGGGGACCTGAGGTGGCTTTAGGAGTTCTGGGAGCTGGGAGGCAAACCCTGCTCAGGTAAAACTGGGCTGATGGCCACTTTTTGGACGTTGCCAAGAGCACCTCAGGCTTGGCTGCTGGGCTCTGCTGTCCCACATCAGCCTTTCCAAAAACCTCTGGCACAGAGAAAACTCTGCTGGAGCGTGGCTGAGCTTCCCAGGATGCTGATAACACCTGGAAATTGTTCCCAACACATTCCTGGCCCTGCTGGCGTGCTCATCTTCCCTTCCCTGGGGCATCTCCCAGCCTGTTTTAAGTGCCCCAAACCCCATTTTAACGGGGGTAATTGTTTATCCTCCCCCACGGGGATCCTCCTCACCCCAGGGAATTTGGATTCACCTTTCCAGGCTGCCTATGAAGCTGCAGAGCTGAAATGAAGCTGGGAATGAACGGATTCCTCTCGCTGCATTGCAGTGAATCTCCAGGTCTTTGGTCTCCAGAGGGGATGGAGAGTTTGGTTGTGTGCAGATCCTTCAAAATATCCCAAGTTTGCCAGAATTTTAACAAAAAAAAAAAAAGAGGTTTTTTTTTACAGGAGGGTCTCTACCTAGCAGGGGGAGGTGGTGATGCAATGCCCCTGAAAAGCTTAAAATTGTATTTTTGGTGGAAAAAAAAAGAAAAAAAAAATTAATCCTCCTGACTGTATCTGATTGCAGAAGATGTTTTTTTGGCTCACCAAATCCCAAATCTCCTGGGGGGGAGGCAGTCCAATGAGGATCAGTGGGGTGTTCAAAAAAAAAAGGAGCATTCCAGCCACTCTTTATTGGCAATGGCAGGAAAGGCTGTGCACCTCAGAGCGTTATTTTCATGAAACCATCTGTGCAGCTCCATACATTCCCCATTTCTCTGTGGTACCCACGTGGGAGTAATTATGGTTTTCTTCCAAGAAATGTGTGTGTAATCTGGTAATCCCAAAAAAAACCCCCCTCTGAAGTCAGGCTGCAGATGGTCCTTCATGCTCTGGTGGCCCTGGCTGGGTTTGGCTGGGCTGGGGCACAGTCAGGACACCAAACCCAGACTGGGAACAGTGGGGACGGCTGGGGCAGGGAGGGGGGCAATGATCCAGGGCTGGGGTTGATCCAGAGAGGAACTGGGAACTGCCTGGGGATGGAGTAAAGTGGGACTGGGGAAGAACTAGACTGGGACTGGGGATGGACTAAACTGGGACTGGGAAAAGTGGCCTGGGAATGGGAATGGACTGAGCTGGGACCGGAGACAGTGGTCTGGGACTGAGAAGGCAGATTTGGGACTGGGGATAGAATGATCTGGAACTGGAGACTGACCAGTCTGGGACTGGGGAAACTGATCTGGGACTAGGAAGGCTGATTTGGGAACGGGGATAGAATGATCTGGAACTGGAGAGTGACCAGTCTGGGACTGGGAACACTGGTCTGAGTCTGGGGAGGCTGTTTTGGGACTGGGGATAAAGTAACCTGGGACAAGACTTGGGACAGTGACCAGTCTGGGACTGGGGAAATTGATCTGGGACTGGGAAGGCTGGTATGGGACTGGGGAGGTTTATTCGGGGATGTACTGATCACGAGCTGGGGATGGGTTGATCTGGGACTGGGGATGTTGGTTTGGGATTGGGATGGACTGATCTGGGACTGGGGATGTTGGTTTGGGATGGGGATGGACTGATCTGGGACTGGGGATGTTGGTTTGGGATGGGGATGGACTGATCTGGGACTGGGGATGTTGGTTTGGGGTGGGGATGGACTGATCTGGGACTGGTAACGGACCAGTCTGGTTCTGGGAAGGCTGCTCGGGGACTGGGGAAACTGGGTTGGAACTGGGGATGGATTAATGGATTAATGGATTAATTTCGGGTTGGGAACGACGGAACCGAACCTGCCCGGCACAGAGCGGGGACGGGGGCGGGTTAACCACGCCCCCTCCCGCCCAGGCTCCGCCCCCTCCCTCCGAGGCCCCGCCCCTCCCGGTCAGCTGATTTCGGGGAAAGCCGCGCTTTAAGAGAAACTGCGGCGCGCGCCCCGCCGCGACGCCTCTCATTGGTCCGCCCCGCCTCCTCATTGGGTAGGGCGGGAGAGGGAGGGAATCGGTTATTGGTGGAGCGCGGAGGGGGCGCGGCAGTGGGCGTGGCCTCATTATCTCGCTGGCATATAAAATGAGCTCGGAGAATCTGCGGGCGCGGACCCGGAGCGGGGAAACGGGACCGGCACCGGGATCGGCCGGGGGACAGGTACCGGCACCCGCCTGGGAGAGCAGGGGGACAGATACCGGCATCCGCCTGGGAGGGCAGGGGGACAGGTACCGGCATCCCCCTGGGAGGGCAGGGGGACAGATACCGGCATCCCCCTGGGAGGGCAGGGGGACAGATACCGGCATCCCCCTGGGAGGGCAGGGGGACAGGTACCGGCACCGGCATCCCCCTGGGAGGGCAGGGGGACAGATACCGGCATCCCCCTGGGAGGGCAGGGGGACAGGTACCGGCATCCGCCTGGGAGGGCAGGGGGACAGATACCGGCACCGGCATCCGCCTGGGAGGGCAGGGACCGGCCCGGGGGACAGATACCGGCACCGGCATCCCCCGTGGGAGAACACCGGGAAGGCACCGGCGGCGAGCGGCGGAAAGGCAGGGGCAGGTCCCGACTCCGATTACCCGCTCTCCTGCGGGCTGCGGAGAAGGGCAGCGAGTTTGCGGGATGGCAGGGATGAGGGATGCCCGCATCCCGGTCCTCGTGGTCCCCTGCGCAAGGACCGAGCCCGCTGCGGGTGGCAGAGCCCGGGATGGGAGGGTTGGAGCCGCGGGGTGACCGTGCTGCCAGCCCGGTGCAAGGGGCTCCTTGACGTTTGACTCCCTCTCGGGGAGGGAGATGGAGCTCCGGCCCCCGGCAGGGATGGGAAGAAGCTTTCTAGAAAAGAAGGCGATTGAGAAGTGTCCCGTTTCTGCTGGATTTCTCAGCTTCTTCCCTTTGGGCATCACTCGGAGCCCCCAGAGAGGGAATGGGTGTCCCCATTCCTCCAGGGATGAGCTGCTCCATGTCCCTTGGAGCATCCAGAGCTGTGCCCTCCGTGATGTTTTGGCTGGTGATGGTGTTGGTTGCTCACCAAAAAACAGGGGCTGTGCTCTGAGTAGCCAGGGCAGCGGAGAAGGGATGGAATTTGGGAGCAGGGACCATGGGCTCTCAGGCTGTGCTGGGAGCATCCTTGCTTTCTTCCCAAAAATCTTCCAATGGGGCAGTAAATAACAAACTAATGGGGAGAGGCAGTCCAGTAAAATGCAGAGCCCCAAAATGCCTGGAAAGTTGATTCAGAGGCTGCTGAGCACTTCTGGCAGGCCACCAGCTCCTGGCATGCCATGGAGGTGACAGGGAGGGTTGAGCCTGGCACTTTGCTTCCAGGGGTGTGTGTTCCTTGTCCCTGTGAGGATTTGGGAAGCAGTTTGGAGCTGGCATCTGCTCCCCAAATAGTTCCTGCAGAGAGGAGCTCCTGCCCAAATCCTTGTGCCCAGTCCAGCCTGGGACAGCTCTGGCACCCCAGCGTGGCCTGCCCAGTGTCACTTGCTCAGGTGACAGCACAGCTGGGGGCTTTAATCCCCATCCATCTGCTTCCCCTGTGATTTATCCTGCAGCAAAGCAGGAATAAGCAGAGCACTGAGTCAGCTGCTTCGGGCAGAGGAACTTTGGTAGAGCCGGAGGAAGAATTTGTAGTAACTCAGAAGGGAAATGCCTTGATTTTTTAATTTTTTTTTTTTTTTTTTTTTTAAGAAGCAGGGAGTGGGCTGGGGGGTATTTTAATCCTTGAATTATAGAATTGTGAGGTTACAGAATTGTGGGATCCCAGAAGGATCTTTGAATTTCAGAATTGTGGGGTTACAGAATTGTGGGATCCCAGAAGGGTTTGGCTTGGAAGAGACAGGACATTGAGATGCTTGAGCCTGTCCAGAGGAGGGCAACGAGGCTGGTGAGGGGCTTGGAACACAAACCCTGTGAGGAACGACTGAGGGAGCTGGGGTTGTTTAGCCTGGAGAAAAAGGAGACTCAGAGGTGATTTTATAACTCTCTACAACTTCCTGAAGGGTGGTTGCAGTCAGTTGGGGGTTGGTCTCTTTCTCCAGGCAACAACAGACAGAAGGAGAGGACACAGTCTTAAGCTGCCCCAAGGGAAATACAGGTTGGATATCAGGAAAAAGTTTTTCACAGAAAGAGGGTTAAAGTACTGGAATGGCCTGCCTGGGGAAGTGGTGGAGTCACCATCCCTGGATGTGTTTAACAAAAGCCTGGATGTGGCACTGGGTGCTGTGGTCTAGTTGAGGTGTTAGAGCACGGCTTGGACTTGATGATCTTGAAGGTCTCTTCCAACCTAGAAAATTCTGTGAGCCCTCAAAGACCCTCTCATTCCGTGGGTAGACGTGCGGAGCTTCCAAAAGCTGCAGCTGGTGCCACCACCAGCTGAGCAGGGGGGACAAAGCCCCCCAATCCCTGCTCCCCAGCTGTGCTGGGATGGAGCTGGGAGAGCTGAGGGGGCTGGGGGGTGTGTGTGTGTCCCTGCAGGATGTGTGACCGGAACGGCGGCCGGCGCCTGCGGCAGTGGCTGATCGAGCAGATCGACAGCGAGCTCTACCCGGGGCTCATCTGGGAGAACGAGGAGAAGTCCATGTTCCGCATCCCCTGGAAGCACGCCGGCAAGCAGGACTACAACCAGGAGGTGGATGCTTCCATTTTCAAGGTAGGGATAAGCTGGGTGATGCCTTCTCTTGGTGCTTTGTGTCCCTTGGTCACAGCTGTCTCTGGGTTCTGCATCTTTAACCCTTGCGGGAGATGCTGCAGGTGGTCCCCCTGGCTTTTTCTTTTTTTTTTTTTTTTAAATTTCTTCCTTTTTATCAAAAGTTAGGACCAGCTTTAGGTTTGTTTTCAGCACATTTGAATCCAGGGTTTTTTTTTTTTTTTCTTTCTTCTTTCTTCTTTTTTTTTTTTTTTCTGGATGATTTCTTCCTTTTTATCAAAAGTTTGGACCGGCTTTAGGTTTGTTTTCAGCACATTTGAATCCAGGGTTTTTTTTTTTTTTTCTTTCTTCTTTCTTCTTTTTTTTTTTTTTTCTGGATGATTTCTTCCTTTTTATCAAAAGTTTGGACCGGCTTTAGGTTTGTTTTCAGCACATTTGAATCCAGTTTTTTTTTTTCTTTTTCTTTTTCTTTTTTTTTTTTTTTTTTTTTTTTTTTTTTTTTTTTTATGATTTATTCCTTTTTATCAAAAGTTAGGACCAGCTTTAGGTTTGTTGAATCCAGTTTGGTTTTTTGGGTTTTTTTTTTTGATGATTTATTCCTTTCTATCAAAAGTTAGGACCAGCTTTAGGTTTGTTTTCAGCACATTTGAATCCAGGTATTTTTTTTTCTTTTTCTTTTTTTTTTTTTGGATCATTTATTCCTTTTTATCAAAATTTAGGATCGGCTTTAGGTTTGTTTTCAGCACATTTGAATCCAGGTTTTGTTGGTTTTTTTTTTTTTGGATGATTTATTCCTTTTTATCAAAAGTTAGGACTGGTTTTAGGTTTGTTTTCAGCATGTTTGAACCCAGGTATGTGATGGTTTTATTATTTACTATATTTTATGTGATTAGGAGAATATAAAGAGCAAGACAGGTTTATTTTTTTAAATTACAAAGATAGTTTATTTATATATACTGAAAGGATAAAAATAAGAAAAAATGAAAGGAAAAAAAAAATGAAACTTTTAAAACAATTACTTTTTAAAGTGTATAAATTACAAGAAATAATTTAGTTTAGTCTTTATGTTACTGGAAATGTATGACATGAGGAGCAGCTTTTGACCCGCTCCAAACTTCTCATCAGCTTCTCTTCATAAAATGCTGGATTTATATTAAAAAAAAAACCCTAAAAAGACTTTGCAGGTGGAAAGAAAGGATTTCACTGCAAGGGGGGGTGATTTCCAGTTTTGGGAAAAAATGGGAAAATTCCATCCTGAAGCAAAAAGGTCAGGTCTTCCCCAGGAATTCCCTTCCCTCTGACCCCACTTCCAAGGATCTGCACTGGTGAAGGAGATTAATTTCAGTAACAAATGGTTTGGGAGCACTGAGTTATGAGGATAGCCTTGCACTCAGCCCTCTGAAAATACAGAAATACCCACAAAAGTAATCATATGTGTATGTTTAAAAATACCTAATATTTTTTATTTCTTCCTTCAGTGGTAAAACACGTTCTCCTACCAAAAGCATAAATTACATTCTGATCTTAGAGAGAACAGTTTATTTATTTATTAATAATAAAGACGTTAATAATAAAGACGTTAATAATAAAGAAGTTAATAATAAAGAAGTTAATAATAAAGAAGTTAATAACAAAGACGTTAATAATAAAGAAGTTAATAATAAAGAAATTAATAATAAATAAATTAATAATAAAACTAATAAAACTAAAATAATAATAAATAAATATCATAAATAAATAATAATAATAAGTAAAGTAATTAATTACTAATAATAACTAAAAGCTCCTCAGGAGCTGGAAAAATGAGCTTTATTTTGATTTTTTTTAATTGAGCAGCGATTCCTCGTGCTCCCAGCAGCTCCTGCAGAAATGAACCCACCACTTTGACCTCTGCTTTTTTGGCAAACCTGGCTTTTAAAAGACTTTTCTGCCTTTCTGGGGCAGGCAGTGCTGCTCTAGCCCCCCAAACCCACCCCCCAGGTGTGGCGGTGGCCGCAGTCTAGGAGCGAAACAGCAAATCCCCAAGAGATGCTTGAGAGGCTGCAAGATGCAAAACGCTCTCTTCCTCCCTGAGAGGCTTTGTGGAGCTCTCAGGGAAGGTTTTCTTAGGGTTTTGTTTTGTTGTTTTTTTTTTTTATTTCCCATTCTTTGCTTTAGGCCTGGGCTGTTTTCAAAGGCAAGTTCAAGGAAGGTGACAAGGCCGAGCCGGCCACGTGGAAGACGCGGCTGCGCTGCGCCCTCAACAAGAGCCCTGACTTTGAGGAGGTGACAGACAGGTCCCAGCTGGACATCTCCGAGCCCTACAAGGTCTATAGGATCGTGCCAGAGGAGGAGCAGAAGTGTGAGTTCCCCAGGAAAGGGCTGAGCCCTGCTGTGGGTCTGTCCTGTGACCACAGCCCTGCCTGGCCCTGCGCTGTGCTCTGGCTCTTTGCTTGTCCTGCTTTGCAGGTGTCCCCCTGGGGTGACAGGGAGGGCAGGAGAAAGGCCAGGCTTGGGGTTTTTTTAACCCCTTAAACCCCTAGGGAACAGGGGACAGCTGCAGCCTCCTGGGAGCTCCCATCCCCTAAGGATGTTGGGGGGCAAATTCCACCTTCCCTGCCTGGGGGAGGGACATGAGCCTCAACCCTTTTTTTCCTCCCAGCCCCTGCCCTGTGAGGATGGTGGGGAGCTCAATAAATCCCATTTCTTGCTGGAGGAGCAATAATTTTGCAGAGATCTGCTCCGATGTCCGGTGTGGCTCAGGTCACACTGACTATAACTCTAGTTGTGGTTAGGGGAGCCTGTGTGCTTTGTCATTTTTTTTTTTTTTAAGTTAAAAACTTGCAAAAAAAAAGAATGGTTTTGCAGTCAGGAAATCTGCCTTTAGCCTCTCTGTCCCCTCCAGAGCCACATAGTGCCACTATGCAAATGGCACTGCAGGTTCCCACCAGCAGCACCACGGCACTGGGCTGGCTGGTGGGGAAAAAGGAGAAGCAGCAGCCCCAGCCCCAGTCTCTGGGGTGCTAAAAAAAAACCCCCAGACCCTCTCCTCTGCTCCAGCTCTGTCTTTGTCACCAGCCAGGCTTTTGATTTTTCTTGCTGCTGGTGTCCCTGTGAGAGGAGGAAATGAGTTATAAAGAGATTTTTGGCCCCAAAAAGCAGCTCTGGAGAGGCTGTGAGCCTCTCCAAGGTGCTGTTACAAGGCTCTGCTGTGGTTCTTGGTTTTGTAACTTTCGCTGGATGAAAAGTCTCTGAAACCCTTGGAGATGAGCTGTGCCTGGCCAGCGTGGGTGTTCTGAGTGCCCCCTGACCTCTCCTTGCAGGCAAGGCGGGGATTGCCAGCGGGAGCAGCCTGAACGACGTCTCGGAGATGGACTGCAGCTCCTCTGCCATCGACGACCTCATCAAAGAGGTGAGGGGGCCTGGCTGCAGCTGCAGTGCTTGGCTCCAGCTGGCTGGTAAAGCACTGCATTCCCAAAAATTCCCCAAGCTGCAGTGCTGGATCTGCAGCTGGTTCAGGTGAGCCGGCACCAGGACACGGCTCTGCTGCTGGCTCCTGCTTTTCCATGAGCACCCAGCTGGGAGAGACCTCCACTGGGGATGGAGTCACAGCTCTGTGCCCCCTCTCTGCCCCCTCACACCTGGCTGCTCACCCTCAGTAGCTCCTGAGGGTCTTATTCAAATGTACACCCTGAGCAATGCCAGCCTTGATCCTTCCAACCCCCCAAAAATTGGTTGGCATTGCCGTTTGGACCCTCCCTGAGCGCTTCAAGTGCCTTGCTGGAGGCATCAAACCTGCTCTGATCCCGGTGTCTGCTGTCCCACAGCCCTCCTGTGTGGATGAGTACCTGGGGATCATCAAGAGGAGCCCCTCACCCCCCCAGGAGACCTGCAGGAACCCCCCAATACCTGACTGGTGGGTGCAGCAGCCCAGCCCTGGTAAGTAGCCAGCAGCTTGGGTGGTATTTGGGAGATTTTTAGGGGCAGGAACAATCTTCCTGTGTGGAGGTACAGAGTGGGGAGAAGTTTATTTTGTCTTCCTAATTAAGGATGTTTGAAGTGCTCATTAAGAAATCCAGCTGGGAGCTTTTGCTGGCATTTCCCATGTGGGAGCTGGGAAACCTGGGGCAGAAAATGAGGGGGCTGGTGGGGGAAACTGGGGAGACTGGGATTTGGGAGCTGGGAATGCAGGCTCAGCTTGGCTTTCTGTGCCCACAGCGTTGCCCCTGATGAATGGATACTCCAGCTATGAGCAGTACCACTCAGGTAAGGCACCTCACCTGGCCAGCAGCTGCCCCTCTCTGTTTGTGGTGGCAGGAGGTGGCTCTGACTCTGCCCCCCACCTTGAGGGAGGCTTTGCTTTGGGTTTAGGAGGTGCTTCCCCCTCCACATTTCCACGCTGGGATGAATCCTGCCTGGTGACATGGGGGCAGAGAGCAGTTGTTTGGGATGCTGGGATCAGCCAGCTTTTGGAACGGGGGGATCTGCCCATGGCAGGGGGGAGTGTGGAGCAAAGGCAGGAGGAGGAGCTTCAACACATTTCAGGGCCATAAACTAAACCACCAGAAGTTCCATCTCAACGTAAGGACAAACTTCCCATGGAAGAGTGTTGGAACAGCTGCCCAGGGAGTGGTGGAATTTCTCTCTCTGGAGATATTCCAGCCCCACCTGGGTTTGTTCCTGTGTCACCCGTCCCAGGTGACACTGTCTGGGCAGGGGGCTTGGACCAGGTGGTCTCCAGAGGTCCCTCCCACCCCCAACCATTCCATGATCCTCTACTACTGGGAGCTCTTACTTGCTGGTCAGCTCTGGACCAGGCTGTGGGGGAGATGTCCCTCCACCAAGAGAGAGCCACTCCCAGGAGATTTGGGATTTGGGTGTGGCAGTGAGGAGCAGCTTTGTCCTTCCCTGACGAGACGTGCCCGTCCATCGCCTCCTAGGTTACTCCCAGATGGTGATCAGCTTCTACTACAGCGGGAGGCTGGTGGGCCACGTCAGCACCTCGTGCTCTGAGGGCTGCAGGATCTCCCTGGGGCAGCCCTCGGGCCATGGGGAGAAGCTCTACGCCCCCGATGCCCTGGAGCACGTCCGGTTCCCCTCGGCCGACGCCATCCAGAATGACCGGCAGAAGCAGATCACCAGGAAGCTCTTTGGGCACCTGGAGAGGGGAGTCCTCCTGCACAGCAACAAGCAGGGCATCTTCATCAAGAGGCTGTGCCAGGGCAGGGTCTTCTGGAGTGGCAACACCGTGGCCTACAAGGACAGGCCCAACAAACTGGAGCGGGATGACGTGGTGAAGATCTTTGACACCAACTTGTTCTTCCGAGGTTTGTAGGAGCCTCCTGCTTCTTGGTGGTAGGACTCCAGCTCTTTCCCGGGGGGAGATAAATCCCTGCATTGGTTGGTTGAAGATGATCAGCCAGCAGGTGTGGTGAACAACCCTGGGCTGGCAGCAGTTTGGGGTTGGGAAGCCTTCAGGAGGGTGGAAAAGGGGATGGGATAACAGGGATAGAGTCCCTATTGACTCTGGCCAGAAACTCCCTGCAAAAGCAGAGGCAGTTCTGGGATCCCAAAGCCTTGGGACAATGCACAGAAAGGCTTTCTGGAGCTTGAACCCCGTGTCAGACCCCCTTGGGCCCTGTGCTGGGGTTGAAAAGGTGGAGCCCTTTTTCCTTGCATCACTTTGAAGCCATCACTGCTGGGTTCCCGAGTGCTCTGGATGAGCAGGTGACACTACCATACCTAGGAAGGAATACTGTGGTGTTTTGGGTGGTGTGGCAAATTCCAAAGCTGGAGGCTTTCCTTGAGCCCACAGCTTCCTTGGCGGGTGTTTGATCCCAGGGCTGTGTAACAAAGGCCGGCAGCCTCTGGAAGGCAAATTCCAAGTTTTCCTCTGTCCTTGCAGAGCTGCAGCAGTACTACAACAACCAGGGCCGCTTCCCAGACAGCAGGGTCATGCTGTGCTTTGGGGAGGAGTTCCCAGATGCGGTGCCACTGAGGTGTAAACTCATCCTTGTCCAGGTACGGGAGGAAAAGGGACCCAGGCAGAGTGGGAATTCTGCCAGCAGAGCTCCAGCCCCTGGAGCCACAGGGCATTTGGGTGCCTGGATTGGGGGTGGAAGTGTGGTGCTTTTCCACAGCTTCCTGAGAGGTGCTTGGGCTGCTGATTATCAAATTCCTGGAGCTGGGTTTGCAAATGAAATTCCCTAATGGCACGAGTTTTGTGAGCTGCAGGGAAATCTTTCCTTTTCCTCCTGATCCTGCATTGGCACTGGGACTTCTGCCTTTTTCCTGTGGGAAATGGAGAAGTGAATCCCTGGACTGGTGGGTTTAGGATCAGTCAGTGATGTGGCCAACTGGCTGGGATTGGGATTGGGATTGGGATTGGGATTGGGATTGGGACTGGCTGGGGTTGGGAAATTTTAGGAGGATGAAGAGGGGATGGGATGTGGGGTCAGTCCTCATGGCTCTGGTCAGAAACTTCTCCTTGGAGAAGCTTCAGCAGTTCTAGGATTGAAAAGGGCTCAGGGCAAGGGGTTTCTGGAGCCTCTTGGGCCAACCAGGCTGTGGCAGCAGGGGCATGACAGTGAGGGCACAGGGAGGGTGTGACATCCCCTCGAGCAAGCAGAGACCCACCAGGTCTGTGAGGTCCTGTGAGGGTTTTACAAGACCAGAGACTGGTCCTGTGCCTCCTGCACAGCTTTTGACCTTGTCACCTCTTGTTGTCTTGGGTGTCTGTCCCAGTGGATGACTCTGCATGTCCTTGCACCTCAATATCCCTGCTGGCAGGAGCTCCTGGGACTGCTCCTTTATTCCTGTGGGTGCTTGTGGAGTCAGACCCGCTGTCCTGGCAGGACCTGTGCTCTGCTGTGTGTTCCCCCCACCTCATCTCCACTGGATGGAGCAGCAGGAGATGTCCAAGGAGATCCCTCTCCACTCAGGGCTCTCTTTGGACGTGTCTTTCTCTTTCATGCCAAAGTGGAGTGAAATTTGGAAACCGATGCAGAGATTCTATATGTAAATATTAAATAGGAAAACTTAGGAATTCCTGACCTCTCTCCTTTGTCCCAGGTGGAGCAGCTGTACCTGAGGCAGGTGGTGGATGAGGCTGGGAAGAGCTGCAGCTCCAGCCCCATGCTGCCCATGGCTGAGGAGCCCCAGCACGAGCAGGGCTACAGGATCTTCCAGGACGTCTGCACGACGCGGCCGCTCTTCCGAGAGAACCAGCAGATCGCAGTCTGAGCCCTGCTCCCCTCACAGCCTGGGCTCATCCAGACCCAGATTAGTCCCATTATTTCCTAAAACCCCTTTTCTTTTTTTTTTCTTTCTTTTTTTTTTTTTAAATTTTATTTTGGAAAGTCGGGTTTTGTTCTTCGCTCATTCCAGTGCAGAGTCTGTATAAACCCCGTGGTGGGAATGTGAAAAATGCCCTGAGCAGATAGGTTGGATGGATGTTCAGTGTTGGTCCTGGAAACAACTGATGATAAAAGTGACTTTTCTAGTCCCAGGGCTGTCTACAGCTCGTGGCTGGGGAACAAGGGAGCATCCAAGCTGTGCAGGAAGGTCAGGGCTGGCTTTGCTTTGTGTTGCCTTTGTTAATGGCCAGTCGAGCAGAACCAAAAATCAACAGCTGTAACCACCTGCCCCAACGATCTGCAGCTCAGACCTCGCTGAGAGCAGCAATCTGATAGCAGGTGACTCTTGAAAAAGCCTTAGAAAGCTCAAATTTAGGAAAATTATATCCAGGAATCAGCTTTCCCCCTTGGAAGAGTCCTGCTGATGGAAGGCAAGGGTGTGCCTCCTGAAATTCCTCTTTGTTTTTGCTGTGAGATTTATGTGTTTTCTCTTTCATGCCAAAGTGGAGTGAATAGTTTGGAAACCAATGCAGAGATTCTATGTGTAAATACTGAATAGCAAAACTTTAGGAATCTTAATTTTTTTCCTGACCAGAGCCAGAGTTTATATAAATATATAGAATTTTAATTTTTCGAGATTGAGGCGTAGTGTGAACAGCTTGGCTTCACCCTCCCAGACACACGTGTGGGGCTCTCCCAGGCGTGTCCAGGCAGCGCCATCCATGTGTAAATCCTCGTTTTCACAGCCTCTGTGTGTGGCCCCAGCTCTGGGGGGCTGCTGGTGCCTCCCAAAGCAGGGCTGCACATGTGTGCGTGCCACCAAAGCTGCCTATTTATTGTATGCCTGAAGTTTATTAATTTTTTTTGGTAATTTTTTATATCTCCCTGCAATTAAAGTGCTTTATTTTGTATTTCTCTTGCAATGTGGTTTTTTGGGGGCAATGAGTGGGCTCTCAGAGCTGGTGGGGTGAGTCTGGGACCTCTGACTTGCTCCTAATTTGGTTTTACCTGTGGTGGGGTCTGTGTTAAGCTTCTGTCACCTCCTGCCTCTCCCAAAACTTCCTGGATTCATCTCCAGGCAAGAAAGAAATGAGACAAAATGCTGTCATGCAATGGAAGGAGGGAAATGGGATCACTGGGAGAGCCTTCATTCCAGGGAGGAAGGAGGAAGATGTGTCCCTGCTCATCTGCCACAGCACTGGGCTGGGTGTGATGCTTCGAGGTCATGGGGTGGGGGCAGCTTTTTATGGTTGTGTCCAAAAACTTCCTCTTTTCCCATGGGAAATGGGAGCATTTCCCCACTGTCCTCTCATGTAATCCCAGCTGACAGCCAGGTGCCTCCCTCATTCCCTGGTACCCCTTCATGGGGAGGGGAATCGGAGAGAAACACCTTGTGGATTGAGAGTAGTTTAATATTGGGAAGAAATTCTTTGCTTTGGGAAGAAGTTCTTCCCTGGGAGGGAGGTGAGGCCCTGGCAGAGTTTGCCCAGAGAAGCTGTGGCTGCCCCATCCCTGGAAAATACTCAAGGCAAGGTTTGATGGTACTTGGAGCAATCTGGGATAGTGGAAAGTGTCCCTGCCCATGGCAGGGGGTGGAATGAGATGAGATTTAAGGTCCCTTCCAATGCAAACCATTGAGGGGTTCCAATTATAAAAATATAAGGTAATTGTAGTGAAAGGGAAAAAGGAATAAAAGTGAGGGGAAGCAAGTGGTGCACAATAAAATTGTTCATTCCTACTGAGGAGAAAATGAACTCTGAACCAGCAGAAACCAGGACACTTCTCCATCCAGCTTTCTCAGGAGTCTGCTCTAGGGGGGAGGTGGGAGAACCAGCTTGAGCTTTGTGATCAAACATGGGGATTAAGGGAATCCCTCCATCCTTGCCCCAGCCCTGTTGGTGGGATGCTCGTGGTCCTGCCCGTGCCCTTGTGCACATCCCCTGCAGGCACTGCAGCACCTGGATTTGCAGCTTGTGAGAAGAGCTGGCTGCACACCAAGGGTTTTTTTAGGATGCACCAGGATCCTAAAGGCAAAGGAGACCCCAACATCTGTGAGCTCCTATGGGGCTGCTGTGCCACTGAGGTGGGGATGGCACCTGTAGGTGCACTGTGAGCACTGCCCAGCCTTTCTCTGCTCTTCCTGAGGGTCCCATGGGATTTAATCCTGCTCCAGCCCTCTCTGCTCCCTCAGAGGGTGAGGGAGCCTCACCTCCTGTGGGGCCTTGAAATATCCCCCCTTCTGTCCCCTGGGCTCCTGTGCTAGCTCAGTTTCCTTGAGGGGCTTTGGAGGAATATCTCAGGGGACAGGGTAAAAGATTCCAAAAGAGGCTCTCACCCCCTGGGATCAGTCCAAGGCTTTATTCTCAAAGGGTTCCAAGGCAGAGAGAGAGAACAAGGAAGATCAGGACTTTATCTGGTCTCTGCTCAGGAGAGAGAGCTGGACCTGAGCCAACAGGGTCAAGATAGGAAGGAAGGGTTAAACTACATGGTCACAGGCTTCAGGGGGTTCTGGGGAAAAAACCATTCCCCAGAGGAATACGACAGGGCCTGGCAGGGTGGAGGTGAGGGAGCCTTACCTCCTGTGGGTCCTGGCAGGGTGGAGGTGAGGGAGCCTTACCTCCTGTGGGTCCTGTCAGGGTGGAGGTGGGAGCGAGGCACCCGCTGTGGGCTGTGCTGGAACGACACGTGAGACACACGATGGGCTGGAGCCTGGCACACCAGAACCCCACTGGTGGTTTCCCCAGATGTGCCGGGCTGAGTCCTTCCTCAGAAACCATCACCTTGTGCTCGCCTGGAGCCACCTGCTCCTACCCAGCTCTCTTTCAATTTCCACCCCAGACCGCGGAAGAGCCGTGGGGAGCCGAGGTGCCTTTTATTGCACGGGTTATTTTTAGTGCTGCCGGCGTGTCTCAGAGCCCAGGGCTCGGTTTGGGACCTCAACCAGCACCATGGCTTCCATCCCAAAGAGATTCCAAGAGGAAACACCTGGTGGGTGAGGAGGGACCGGGGAGGAACCAGTGGGATGCAAGAAGGATAACGGGACGGGCACGTGATTGTCAGCAGGGGTCCCTTTTTAGCTCAGGTAGGGCTTGCAGGAGTGTTGGGTTTAGGATTAATGCCTGGATTTGGCTTGGGTATAGGCCTAAGCTGGATTTCCCCATCCTGCAACCCCTCATGAGGAAGCCTCCGAGGCTGACGTTCCAGAACAGATGTCAAGGTGAGTGCTGAGTGCACTGATTTCACACAGGGGTGCTCTGGCCCTGAGTCACCGTGGCTTTTGTGAAATTCCAGAGGGAATTCCTTCCTGCCTCTCACTTTTTCTGGCACTCCATCCCTCTCTGGGAAGCTGATGGGGTCTGCCCCAATCCAGAGGCAGTGCCTGCATCCTGGTCACCCATCCCTGCACCTTGCCCAGCCCTGGGCAGCTCCGGGGAGCTGCTGGTGCAGCTGTGCCCTGCCGTGGTGGTTTTGGGCGACTGGTGACTCAAAAACTTTCGTTGGTTTCTGTTCATTTGGGTTCCTCTCTGTCACCTCCCTGAAGTGAAACCCCAGTGCCAGTGTGGGCTCCTCTCTGTCAGTGGCTTGTCCGCTGGCAAGTCCCGAAAGTGACCCAGGTTTTTGGCTGAGGACCCTGTCCCCAAACCCTGGGGGTGATTTATCCCCTGCATCCCCTCCTCTGAATGATCCTCCTGGTGTAGCAGGACAGTGGAGCACAAATGAGAAGCTCAGACCGCCCTCCCCAAAATTCTTCCCGCTTTTTTTTGGCGGTTTCCCACACTTGGAATCAGAGCAGCAGCACCATCAAACCCCTGCTTGATGTCAGGATATCTCCTTGCTTCCCAGGAAGGCCTGTGGGAATGGGAAGGGAATTTCTGGGAGTTTCCCAGGCTGAAGTCTTGCCTTCAGGAGCAGAAGGTTCTGCATGGGAAGGAGACTGGAGCTTGGTTTCCATGAAGGAAACCTTAACTGGCAGGACATACAGGGTTCCATCCCCTCAAGAATATCTGGGAAAGAACCATGTGCTTACCAAATCCTCCTGACATCTGGCAGAGAAGGGTGGACCAGGGCAGGAAATTTGGGGGAACTTTCTAATATTTCCAACCATGGTGGACACAGGAACATTTTGATTTCTGGGGGCTGCAAAGGATGTGATCAACACTGCAGCCCCCTGATGTTTTGTTCACTGACTCAGGGATGTCATTTGGGTCCCAAGCCAACCTTCCTCCTGAGATTTGTGGCTGGAAGGTGGCTGGGCCTCTGGGAAGCATTTTCCTTGGGAGAAAATGAGCTGGGTTATAGACCGGGGTGCATTTGATCTTGTTCATCATGTGTTTCTGGAGTTCCCCAGGAAATGTCCTTTAGCAAACACTGAAGGTGGCTTCAGGAGAAGAATTCAGTGTCCACGAGGACAACAAGTGTCTACCCACCCCTCCCACACACCTGAAACCCAGCGTGAGGGGTTACCCAGTGCCAAATCTGTGGGAAGAATGAGTTGGATGCGCTGGGGAGGAGGAAGGCGAGGATTGTTCCAGCGAAATCCTGAGATTCACCCCAACCCAACCCGGAGAAGGAGGAAAAGCTCTGCAGGCGTCTCCATCCAGCGCTCTGCAACCACAAGTCAGTGGCAGGTCCCAGCTCACAGTTGAACTGCTCGGGAATCCCAGACCCAGCAGCTCCAGCTGCTTCCTCCGACCTGCGCCCGCTCGGCGCCGGCCCCCCCAGGCGCCTCTCCAGGCGTTAGAAAACAAACAGTCACTTTTTATTTCTAGACACCAGGCTCTCCCACTGGTTTGATTGCTCAATGCCCCCGTTTCAGCCCAGCAGCCTGTCCGGAGAGAGCTTCTTCTGGCTCTTCCTGCCAGCATGTTGTAATGTGGGAGCAGCCCCCTCCACGGGGGCTCTGTCCCCTTGGGATGGCAGGGAAGCTGCATGGAGGCTCCTACTTCCTTTTCCAAAGGGATTTATGCCCCCCTCGGGTGGTTTTATGGCCAAGGATGATGATTGGTGATGAAAACCTGGCAGGAAAACCCATCCAGAGGTGGCTTTGGTGGACCTCAAGGGCCTTGCCCCATTTTGTGGCGGTTTTTGTGACATGGTTTCGTGTGGCACTTCTCAATTGTCTTTTGCTTTGGGCGGATGGTGAGACTTGGTTCAAGGGCCAAACCATGAGGTCAGACCTGTGGAGGCAGCGCAAGGATCAGCCAAAGGCACCTCCTCAGCTCTGAACATCTCAGCTCCACCAAAAGAAGGAAGAGGAGGCGGTGGGAAGAGCCGAGGGCGAGCAGGCTGAAGCTGCAGGATTTCCTCAAGCTGGGCTTGGCTGCAGGAAGGTCTCGTGAAGAGGAGAGGAGACCCCAAACCCCAGAAAACGTGACAGCCACTTAATTTTCAGGAGCAGCCTTTGAGAGATGCCCTCTCCCTCTGCAGGTCTTTGCCTGAACCACAGAGAGCAGGTGGTGAAAACAGGCTGCACCCAAGCCACAGCAGCAAAGGCAGCACAGGGACGAGGAGAAACAGGGCGACATTTGTTCAGAAATTTGGCTTTGTTGTGAGACCAAGTCTGAAACCAAGTTCTGGCTGAAATGCCCCCTCCTTCCCCCTCAGTCTGCATGTGCCTAGAGGCTGTGTCCTGCCCTGACACGTTTTTATTGCAGGTGGTTTGTTTGCAGTGACCGAACACCCGGATGCACCGAGGAGCCATAAAAAGCAGCTGGAGCCTTTCCTGTGGGTCTGGGTGACCCAGAGCCACCAGGTAACCTGGGCCTCTGCTGCTGGTCCTCAGGAGAACTCAGTCTCAGCCCTAAAATGGAAATGGGAAGAAGCACAAGGGCATTTCAGGCCATTGCACAAGGAGGTCTTTGCAATGGGATGGATAAAAAAAAAAATAAAAATACTCCAAGCTGGAGAAATATTCCTTTTCCCTCTTTTTCACCCCAATGTGTGAATGTAGCTGGGTGTTCAGAAGAGTTGCTCCAGCTCTTGCTGGGAGAATAATTCACATGGGTTATGTAAAACCTCTTCACTGTGTGCTGGGTGTTTTTCAGAGAAATGCAGATCATAGAAACATGGAAGGATTTGGGTTGGAAGGGGCCTTAAAGCTCATCTTATTCCAACCTCTCCCTGGAGGCTGGAATACCTTCCACTGCACCAGGCTGCTCCAAACCCCAAAAGAATAACAAGTTTTTTAGTCTTTAGAGCAGTTAGTTTCAATAATATCAATTTCCAGCATCCCATGGTTCCTGCTTTTTCTTCTGTTGGAATTCAGAGGGAGGACTGAGGGATGTGGAAGCAGCAGTGGTTTGAAACAAGTGATTCCCTGCCTGTGTCTTTCTGTTCTGTATTTGAGAAGTAACCACTTCTCCCTGAGGTAAATCTGGCTCATGGACAGGTCTGCAGGGTTGGTCTTCCCAGGGATCACGACTAGAAAATAGCAAGAGAGATCATTTGGGGGTATGTTTTTGCACCTCTGCCCCAGAAATACAGCCTGGTTTTGTTTTGTAGGAGGGTCTGGACACCTCTTTTGTAAAAAAAAAAAAAAACAAAAAAACAAAAAAACAAAAAACAAAAAACAAAAAAAAAAAAAAAAAAAAAAAAAAAAAAAACAAAAAAACAAACAACAAAAAAACCACCAAAAAACAAATATTCCAAATTTGCTGACTTTCTTTGCTGCTTCAACCCAAGTTTCCTCTGTTTGCTCCTAAATGCTCATAAGCAATGTGACCTCCAGTCCTTCCTTGGTGAGGTCTGAAGGAGACCTGATCCAAGGAGAGATGGGAAGAGCCTCTCAGCTCTGCCTTCAGGTGGGGAAGGGACCACTTGCTTGCATTTAAGGCAAAGAAGGAAAAAAATCAGTGGGAAATGTTCACTTGTGGTGTCAGCAGCGAGGGCAAGGAGAGCCTGGGGGAAGGAGGCTCGTGGTTGGCAAGGTGGGGAAGGTGGTCTGTGGTGTTCACCACCGAGCAGGAGATGGAGAAGGTGGGGGAAAGTGAGAGATGGTGATGGCTGGAGGGAGGTTCATTGCTGATGCAGCTGAGGAAGCTGACGGGGAAGGGTGAACATCTGCCCTGCCAAATGTCCAGCCCTGGCCCTACACAACATCATCCAACAGATCCCTGGGAGGGGAAGGACCAAGCGTGGCTGAGCTGAACCCCAAAAACAGTGGCTGAGGGCTGCAGCATGGAGGGTCAGAGCCCCCAGCACAGCCTCCTTCTCCATGGACATCTTTAATGCCACCAACCCCACTCATGGCTGTGGGGACCAACTCCTGTGGAGTGGTGGCCAAGAGCTGGATTAGGTGGGGATGGGATCAGCAAGCAGAGAGGGGCTCCACCCTGTTGGGCAGGACACAGCACCAGCCTCTCCTGGAAGAGGGGGAGTCTCCTGGGCTCCTCCTGAGGAGCATCTCTGGTGCATGATGTCTGCTCAATTTCTCTTCCCTGCCCACAGCCAGTGACGGTGCTGGGTCTCCTTTTGTGGGGCAGGAGACCAACATCGGGCTGAATGGTGGGAAAACAACCCCCCTGTGTGGCTCTGCCCTCGGTGGGGGGATGTGGGAAACTCTCAGTCTCTACCAGAGTCTGGAAATTCTGGGGTAATTTTAACCTCGCCGTGGGTTGTGAGAAACCAGGGGGTTTTACAGCTTTGCTGGGCCGGGCACTCAAAGTCATGGGGTGCAACTCCCCCAGGAGAAACATCGAGTCCCAGCTGGAGCAGGGCAGGATGGCTATGAGCCCTCAGCATTGTGATCCCCTGGAATGTCCTTTCCCACCTTCTCAGGCTGAGGGCTGTGCCCTCTGATGAAATACAGAGCAGTGGTGGCTCAGGGGAAATTCATTTTCAAGGAGGGCAGCGGTTTGAGGTGTTTGGAAAAAAGCACAATTTCTTCATTTTCCCCCATCAGATTTTTCTGGGTGAAGCTTCTTGCTGTAAGGATGAGCCCTGAAGCCAAGAGATGTCATTGCAGGAGGGTTTTGAGTACCAGGGAGGATTTTGTGCAGTTTGGACTAGATGACCTTTAATCATCCCTTCCATCCCAAATTATTTTACCTGGCCCTGGAACTCTCCCTGCTGTGAGTCTGAAACTGCAGAGGTCTCAATGTGAAAGCAAAACCTGGCCTTGGTTTTGCCCTGTTGGGAAATTATTCCGTATTTCTGGTAAAGTGACATCATCTTCTCCAGCTGCTGCAGGAAAAAAGGGGTCACTGTGTCATTTCTGGCCCTCTCTCCTCATTTTGGTTCTCCACAGAATCCCAGAAGACCAGAAAGCTCTGGGTTGGAAAGCATTTTAAAGCTGATCCAGCCCCACCCCCTGCCAGGGCAGGGACACCTTCCACTGTCCCAGTTTGCTCCAAGCCCTGTCCAACCTGGCCTTGGACACTGCCAGGGATCCAGGGGCAGCCACAGCTTGAAGAGTTTAAACATTTATGCACAACGGTGGAAAACTGGGGGGTTTCACTGTAATTTCTACAAAACTGGTGGAGTCTGTAGCATGAAAGGAAGGCAATAAACATTGCCTGGAGCATTTTTGCACAGGAGAATCAGCCCCAGGTGCAGGAAAATCTTTGCCTGTCCATGGAGGTTCCTTCTCCAAAGGCTGTATACCCTGGGGCTGGTTCTCACCTTGCCCCACGGTGAATTCGTTCATCTCCAAACAACCAGGAGCTCGTTCAGGAGGAGCTGGTTGGTCACAGCCCAGTCCTTGAGACATCCTGTTCCTTATCAGCCCCGCAGGGCTATCAGGAGAGGTGAGGCTGGAAACCAGCCCGGTGGATTTAATAATTCACTCTGGATTTGTGCAGCGGCCGTCACCCGATGGACGCTGAGGTGCTGCCAGAGATGGGATCTGATTTCAGGGCAGGGCCAGACCTTAAAATAGGAGGATGGGAATGAATGGCAACGTTTGTTTTCCCTTTTATTGGCGTGCTGTAAAGGTTCACCTCCAGCCTGAGCTGTCAGTTGGGCACCCTGTGGTAACCCCGGCCTTCCGGGAATCCTGCCTGAGGTGGCCCAGGGACCTGTGACCCCAATCCGAGCTGACTTCAGCACACCTCTGTTTTCTCTTGAGATAAGAAACAGTGGTGAGTTGATCATACCTCTCCTGTTCCATACTTTTCTGTTGTTTCAGCTGTTTTATTGTTTTGGGTGTTTTGTTTTTTTTTTTTTTTTTTTTTTTTTTTGTTACATTCAATCAGCTTTTCTCATGCTGGGTTTGGGACAGAGGCAATTCTCCCCAAAATCAGCTTCTTTCCATCACATGCTTCAGCTTCGGAGTCTGCAGGTGTGATCATCTCATCTGGGTCTGAGGTAGCCCCACTGCCCACAAAAGGCAAAAGTGCTTGAGCTTTGAAAATTCACAGAGCTGCAAAAAAAGTTCCCCAACTCCTTTCCCCCAACACCAAGAGCTGCTCTCAGCAAAACCCAGAGTTTCACTGAAACGAGCTGAAAAAAAGTCCTCCCCCTCCTGTAACCCCTCTCCTTTCCCAGCTATTTAATGTGTGCTGGTGTTACAGCCTCCTCTGGAATCTGGAATTTAAGAGGAATTCTGGCTTAAAACCAAATTTTTGAAGCAAGTAGGAAAAAAAATTAAACCAATGAGCTGCAATGCACGTGTGAGAGAAGAAAAAAAAAAAAAAATCACTGAATAAATATTTATTTTATTCTACTGAAGCTTCCTGAATAGTTAAGGAGGACTTTTCCTGCTGGGATGAGCCAGGATGAGATCCATTCCCTGTGACAAAACAAGCCTTGAGTTTGGACTTTGGCCTCTGCCCAGAATTAATTAATCTGCATCGCTCTGCTCTTAGCAAGACCAGAGCCCTTGAGTTTCCCACTGTGGGACACTGAGCCCGGGGGTGCCCCTGCTTTAAAAACCAGAATTTCCTTTGCAGAAATGCTGGCAGAAAAAGCCATGAGTGGTGCAGTGGGTGGCCTCGGGGCTCATTTACATCTCGGCGGGTGAGAAGTGGGGCGTGAGCTGCTTTCCTGTCAGCACCAGGCTTGGCCCTAAATCCCCCTGTTGGTTCTGTGTCTCTCAGGGCTGGAGCAAGATCCTGAAGGGGGAAAAGCCTTGAGAGCTGCCAAACCTCTTTTCCTTGTGGGGGGATTCTCTGGTGTCTTTTAATGGCGTTGAGCCTCTCCTTTGTCACCTCTATTTGTGGTGGCCTTGGCTCGTTAAACGTCTAGACTTGATGATCTTAGAGATATTTTCTGACCCAGATGATTTTATTGTCATATTTGCTCCTCCCAGGAGGTTTGCTCCATTCTTGGAAGCGTTGGATGCGGCTTGGAGCAAACAAAATTCTCCAGGAAATATTCCCCAAGGTATTTTGTCCAAGTGCTCATCTTTGGACCTGAAGGAAATGAAAGTGCTCTGTGGAGGGGAGCTGGTGCTCCAGCCAGGCTGGGGGATGGATTCCCTTGGTCTGACCCTGGAATTGCTGCAGGATCCCAAGTCCCTGAAGCCCCAACTTGCTGGGCATGGCTGCAGGAGCTGAGCTTGGGGACATTTCATGTGGAAAGGGAGACTTTTAATAGAGTCCTTAATGAAGGAGCTTTTTTTGGCATCCCAAACTTTCCTTAACCAATAAATGCAGTGTCAGACAAGCTGCAGGTCTGGGCAGGAGGGTTTATTCTGCCATACTGAGTATGCCAGGGAATGAGGGAAGTCTGTTTTTCCTGCTTGGTTTCCTTTCTCCTGCTGTTATTGATGGACTCCTTGTCCCTTTTCCCCCTAAGTTTTTGGTGCAGGAGGTTGCAGGGTGGAATGTGACATTAATCCTTGTGCTCCTTCCACGTCCTTGTAGCTACAGCAAGGTGGAAGACAGAACTGAGCGTCCCTTTAGGGCAAAAGGGTGTTTGATAGGAATAAACAAGAAAAAGAGAAAGCAAACCAGGTCAGAGATGAATCCAGGCCTCGCGGGGGGCGGGGGGGTGGGTGCAGTTTGCAAAAGAGCTGGAAATCTCACAAGGCCTCCTCGCGCCTCATGAGATTTCTGATACTTCCCACTTCTGGCTGGGCCAGAAATACCACAAGAACAACGCTGCATCATCATTCTCAGCTCTGGCTCTGCTCTTCCCACACTCCCAGCCGGGATCAGCCTCCCAAACCTCCTCCAGGCCCAGGATCCGCCGGCACCGGCTGCGGCACCGCCCGGCGCAGACGGCGTCCGGCTTTTTCCTTCCAGCCCCACGTGTTGAGCAGGGAGATATTTTTGGCCCAGAGAAATCAAAATGACTCATTTTGTGGATCCCAAGGACTATTTTGGGCCGGGGCGTGCGCCTTCCACCCACCCTCCACCCGACCCCGGCCGATGCTGCCCGGGCCATCCTCAGCCAGGCGGGGCAGGTGGGTGCGGGATGGGCGCTGCCTCCTCCAGATCCTCCAGATCCAGCTGGATGGCAGAGCCCCGAGGCTGCCAGGGGTGGCCAGGGCTGTTGTGCAATCCCGCCTGTTCACGTTTCAGCTCTGCTCCTTACCCTTTCCGCCCTCCAGCCCCGCGTTTGTTGTGCAGAGGAAGCTTCTAAGGAGCCCCGACAAACAGACAGGAAACCGAGTCTTTCTCTGCCGCGGATGCATTGTCTGCCCGGGGCTAAATTTGAACATAAAAAAGGCCTTATTTATTTCTTTTTATTTATAAATCCTGAGCCGGGTGCTTTGAAGGCGAGCCCCGGTTGGGAAGGGTGCAGGAGAGGGTGAGGGGAAGGGCAGCCAGCACCGTGGGGACCAAAGTCCAGCTCTGGGGTAGGGTGGGATCAGGGCAGGCTTGGATGCTCCGTGCCATGACCTGGGGTGATGTCCAGGTGGAAATGGCCAGCTGAGGTGGTGGGGCTCGAATGGGACAGCCCTGGGTGGCCAGTTTTGGGGTGGAGACTCCACTCAGGAGCTCAGGGGCCTCCCCGGTGTGGATGATGGTGAAGGTGGTGCTGGGATCCTGCACCTGCATTGCCTGGCTGAGGCTGAAATCCTGGGTGGCTCGATGTCCCCACTGAGGCTGGGTGGTGAGGGATTAATACCCAGGATTGGATTCCAGGCAGTGCTTAAAGACAGGTTGGATGGGGCTTGAAGCCATCTTGGATAGCTGAAGCTGTCCCTGCCAGGTGGCAGGGGTTGGAACGAGATGATCTTTAAGGTCCCTTCCAACCCAAACCATTCCAAGACCCCATGATCAGCAAGGTCAGGTGGCCATTCCATGTCCTGCCACCACTGGCCTTGGCCACCACCTCTGGAGAAGCTGCTCATGTCCCCAGCAGCATCAGAGCTGCCTCCCACCAACCCATGGGCTCCTAGTGCCACCAGGGACCCTGGTGAGACCGTCAGAGAAACCAGAGGCTCCTTTGGAGATGTTTTATTTTTCAGTTTTCCATCTGCCAGCGGGTATTTCCAGGCAAAGGTGGTGTGAGAGAGGCAGGCAGATCTCGGTCACCGCAGCAGGCTTTAAAAAGTGAAAACACGAAGTCGAAAGCTGCCAAACCTGCAGCAACTTCCCAAATCCCACCTGAAATTTAGCAAAAGGCACAAGGAAAGTAAAAGTTCCAGCGTTGCCTTTTTTGGGGGGGGTGGGTGGCGGTTTTTGTTTTTAAATGTTTTGTTGTTCTTGGAGAAGCATCACCCTTTGTTCTGAAGAAAAGGGAAGCGCTGGGGCCGTGGGTTCTGGGGGAGCTGTGAATCTGCCCCTCAGGAGAGCAAAATTGGGGTGAACTCCAGCACCCAGAGTTGCACCAGGGCTTGGGCAACGCAACAGCGATACTGAGGTTCCTGTGGCAGAGCCAGGAGCTGCAGGAGGAGATACAGGGGGTGACACAGAAGAGGAGAAGCCTCTTGTCCTCCCTCTCTGCCCCATTAGGAGCACGGGTGGGTGGGTTTGGGCACGGAGCTGCTCCGTCTCTCCCCTCCTGCTGGTGAGGTCGGGCTCAGCTGCACCAAAAACCCACGGGGTCAAACAGTGACCCTTTTCTTCATTTAACCCTCCCCGAGCCCAGGATCGAGGAGCCACTTCCACATTTGCTGCTGGCCACGGCCAAAAAGCCCTTGGAGCCGTTTCTGCCCGGCCTGTCTCGCTCGCAGATGCTCAAACCACACGTTCCTTCGCCCGGCCTGGCCCATCACAGATGGACACAGCTAAAAATACCCCAAAATAACGCCTGGCCACAGGAGTCCTGCGAGGGTCTCCCAGCCTGAGCAGCTGGGGCTGAGAGGACAGGCTAAAAATAGGGGTGTGGTGCAAGTTTCTGAAGATCCCAAAGCATGAGGTGAAACTTGGTCTGGGTTAACTGAAAAGCTGAGGGTGTTTGTGGGGTTATTTCTGCTTTGGGGGGGGGCTCAGCAGGAGGAATGGGGAAGCCCTTTTGGGTTTGGGTTCAGTGGAGTGTCCCCGTCACCTCGGGGCACCACCTGTGTTTGCTTTGTGGAGTCACCACCCTCGCAGGGAGCTGGTGTCCAAAGGTGTTAAAGCTGTGCTGCATCCACAGATTTTAGGGTTTTTTGGGAGAACTCTGCAGGTTTGGCACCTTTGCCTCGTACAGAGGGCCCAGCCCAGCATCCCAGGGTAGCTGCACCCTCCAACTGAGCCCCATCCTGCCCCAGAGGACGCCCAAACCTTACCCAGGGACAGCAGCTGGAGCAGGGAAAATCTCTGATGTTTCCACCCGTGATCCACGAGCTGAGGACACGCCTGGAATGGTGTGTGGTTCTACTTGGGACCCCTCCTTTCCCCACCAAGCCCAGGGGAGCCCATCCCACCCCTGTCCCCACACCTTGCACAACCCGCCGGGCCCTTCTCCTTCTCCTTCCTCCCCCTGGCTGAAATCAGAGCTGTTATTTCAAAGAGAAGCTTGTGATTTATCGCTGTAATCTCGACCACAAGTTGAGCTGGCAGGAGTTAGGGGAGCCACGAGGAATAACAGAGGGGTTTGGCCATTCATTTCAGCATCCTCTGCGCTCTTGAGGTTTTTATTTCTTCGGTGCAGCAGCAGGGAAATACGAGTTTCTCAGGGCAAGAGGAGAAAATGGAAGAGAGGAAAAAAAAATAAAATAAATTGCCCCAGGATTTGTGCCGAAGTAGCTCAAAATGGGGCTGTTTCTTTGCCTTCTGGTTTTAAAAAAATCAGCTTTTTGAGCTTTAAAACCTGAGGTCCTTGCAGCAACCAGAGGAACCAGCCCTGCCTGGCAAAGGAGGAGCACCCTGGGATGGTGCTGTTGGTCCAGGGGCAGAGCTGAGTGGGGGTTTCTCCTCGGTTTTCCTCTTTTTCCCTTCTCCACAAGTCACTTTTATGGCTCCCAGCAGCCAGCCTGGCAAGCACAGCTTTGCAGGGATGTTAATGAGCCTTTAAATCAAAGGTTTGTGGTGGCCAAGGCAAACCTGGTGTCTCCTTCCAGAAAGGGGCTGCACAGAGAACTCCCAGACTCCTCCTGGCTGTGAAGGAACAGCATTTTCATCTTTGTTAGTTCACTTTCTCCTAATTTATATCTGGTTTTACACTTTATTTAAGGCTTTCAATCCTATTTCCCCCAGTTTTGAATGGGCCTGAAAGCTGATTTTTTTTGCTAAATATCAGTGAGATGCACATCACCTTAAGAAATTTCAGACCCCAGGGAGTCACTAAACCTGCCAAACTTCCCGATTTTCTCAACACTTGAGCTCTTTGCATCCAATATTCCAAGCTCCTGGTGTGCTCAGGAGAAATCCATCAATTTTTTATGCCTTTTCCTTGTTTTACAGAAGAAAAGGCTGTTTTTCCAGGCTGGCTGCAGGCTGTGGGGGAGTCAGACAGATTTTAACCCGCTCTGAGGAAATGACAAAGCATGAACTCCCCTGCAAGGCACTGGAATAGTTTTTCATTAAAGCCAATCTTTGCAAGGAGTTGTTTTAAAAAAAAAAAAAAAAAAAAAAGAAAAAAAAAAAGAAAAAAAAAAAGAAAAAAAAAGAAAAAGAAGAAAAATAATAATAAGAAGAAAAATGAAAAAGAAAAGGAAAAGGAAAAAAGAAAAAAAGAAAAAAAGAAAAAAAGAAAAAAGAAAAAAGAAAAAAGAAAAAAGAAAAAAGAAAAAAGAAAAAAGACCCTTGTTCTTTCTTGGCCTTTCTGCTTTGCTAATCCACTTTGACATTTATTAGCAATTATTTATTTCCTTCCCTGTTGGCTGTTTATGGTGCAATTTTTCAACCAAATAGGCATTACTCAATAATAACCCCTGCAGCAAGGCAATTAGGAAACGTGAAGTGGGTGGTTACAGAGATTGTGGGGCTTTTCCCAGCCCCAAAATCTCTTTTTTTTTTTGGCCCAAACAGAGCCAGAGATGCGGCTCAGGGCAACACAACCCTGCCAGGCTCTGGGATTGGAGCATCACAACCTCATCCCATCTTCATCCAGGGGTTTCTCCCTGCTCTTTGCAGCTTTTGCAAGGAGCCACGAGCTGCAGAGCCCAGATTTAGGAAGGCCCCACTTTCATTGTCTCCTGGGTAATCGTCTTCTTTCTTCCCTTTGGGTTTGGGTGATGAGGAAGGGCTGTGAAAAAACCAAAAAAAACAGGATTCTTGTTCCTTAATGAAAATGCTCGGTGCCCAAAGCCTCCCACGAGTTCCCATGAAGCCACAAGGTAGTGCAAAACTGAAAAGAAAATTAAAAATGCTTCAAAAAAAAACCGGCTCAGCCTTTCGGTGCAGCATCTCAGGAGCGTTTCCCCATTCCACCCCTTGGTGGGGACAGCTCAGGGCAGGTCACCCACCCTCCAAAATCCCCCCTCAGCCACGGCTTTCCCAAGAAAAGGCTCCTTGCCTGCGAGAAGCCACAGCGAGGGGAAAAAAACCCGACAGATTTGAGTCGAAATTATGGAGCTTATGAGGAAAAAAAAAGACTTTTTCAGTGCCTTGCACTGATCATCCCTGGAGATCCCTGGGGGTGCTGAGGACGGTCAGGGCATGGTGCTGGTGGGGTTTGGGCACCTCCCTGGTGCCACCCAGCTGGGGGTGAGTGGCAAAAGCCCCGCTGGGCACCTCTGGGTGCTGGCAGGAACCACGCTAGAGAGGGGTGAGAGCACAGTGGGTGCTGCTCAGAGGTGGGGACAGCCCAGCCCTGGTTCTGCTTGGCTGGAGCAGCCACCCAAAATAATCAGAACCTCGCCCCGGCCTTTCTGCTGCTGAGGGAAACTTGATTTTCATTTTTCCGACCGCTTTCCTGGCCGGGACGTGGGCCAGGGCTGCTCAGGGTGGGCAGGGTGGGGGTTGTTTGGCACCAAGTGCCACTCAGATGCCACTGGGGCTGGCCCTGGGGGTGGCTTTTGACCAGGGAGGGTGGTCTGAGAGTGAGGTGGGGAGGGGACACAGCCAGAGCAGCGCTGGGAGCGGGATTATAAATCCCAGATTGGTTTGGGATGGAAGGGATCTTAAATCTCATCTCGTTCCAGCCCTGCCATGGCAAGGACACCTTCCACCATCCCAGGCTGCTCCAAGCCCCATCCAGCCTGGCCTTGGGCACTTCCAGGGATCCAGGGGCAGCCACAGCTGCTCTGGGCATCCTGTGCCAGGGTCTGCCACCCTCAATTCCTTCCCAATATCCCATCCAGCCCTGCCCCCTCCGTGTGAAGCCCCTTTGCTGTCACTGCAGCTCTCTCCATCTCTGCTGTGGGCTCCCTTCAGGCCACAATTAAATCACCCTGACTCTTCTCCTTTCCAGGCTGAGCAATCCCAATCCTCCCACCTTTTCCTCAGGGCAGAGCTGCTCTGATCACCCTGGTGCCTCTGGGCTCGCCCCAGCAGGTTGGGTGGAACGAACACTGTGCTGCTCCCAACAAACCCGTGGGATCACAGATGGGTTGGGAAGGCCTCCCTTGCCCATTTCCAACCCAAACCACTCCATAAATCATACACTTCCCCCCTCTCCAGGCTGTGATAATCGTTAAATCATCCTCCCTCTGAACCATAAACCCTCCACAGACACCAAGCAGACAAGATTCAGCTCTCCCATAACAAATCCAGGGGGTTTTCCCTCTATTTTTGTGGGCCATCAAGGCTCATGGACAGCCCCTCGTGCCTCCCTTGATGTCTGCCATGAATCCCACATTCCCTGGTGCCTGCACTTCCTCAGCCAAACCCCTCCCTCCGGGAGTACTGAATATTTCCTTGGTGCTTCCAGGGGCTCAAAACATTTCTCTGCCTGGATTCCTTTAAATTCCACCCCCAAAAGCAACTCCCTGGATCATGGGAAGTGGGAATGTTTGTACTGAGGGTCTTATTGGGAGCCTGGGAGTTATTTTGCTGCTACACAAACTTTGCTCACGCCGTAACAAAATGCAAATATCCCAATCCCAGTGCTGCTAAAAGACAGAGCTGAGATCACAGGGGCTTGTTCAGGGTGTTGATTTCTTTTTTAGCTGCTTGTTCTTGGTATTTGCTTGGATAAAAACAGGGTTTTCTGTTTGTAATAAATACACCAGCGTGAAAAACATGACTTCTAAGCAAACCTCAGAAATTAGGAGCTTCAAATCCTTCTGGATTTCCCCCCTTCATGGGGGAAAAGATCTGGCTAGAAATAACAAGCACAGCCTGGGAAGTGAACAGTGGGAATATTCTGTCTGAGCAGGAAGAATCCACAGCCATGGAGAACCATTAGAGTCAGTGTTAATTAGGGCTGATTGACTGAGAGCAGAGTCTGGCACGAGCCTGCCAGAGCTGCTGAGAGCCTGCCTTGAGTCACTGGGAAAACCACAGGCTGTTGTTAAGAGGGGAAAAAAAAAATGAACAAAAAATATAAATACATGAGCAGGTGGGATTTTCCGTGGTCCTGGGTGGTGGAGGAGCCTGGAATTGGGAATCAGCCCCAGTTACTGGGGATGGTTCCCTCGTTGTGCAGATCCAGCCCCGTTTTGCACCCTCAGAGGGTGATGGGGGAGCCTCTCCTGAGTGATCCCATGTCTCTGCCAAGGATGTGCGTGCCAGGAATGTGGCTCCAAGCCCTCAAAAGGTGGGAAAGAGGGAATGGAGGAGCCTTTCTTCTCCATCCCTCCACAGAGCTCCCGTGGTTGGGTCCAGCCCTGCCTTGGACAGCTCTTCTCTCCAGAGAAAGCTTTAGGGCTGTGGAAAAATCACTGCCCCCAAAATCCTCGCTGCTCTTTTCACTGCTGGAAGGTCCTGCACAAACCACACGGGTGCAACGTGTGTTACTGAGGGAAAACGTGGGGAAAGCAGAGAAAATCCCATTGAGGGAGGGTTCTGGCAGCCTGGGAAGCAGCTCCCCAGGGCCTTTGGAATGTGCTTTCTGCAGCTCAGAGGATGGGAAGCTTCAGGGGCTCAGTGGAGAGGCCATTCCACTGGGAACCCTCTCCCTGCCCCTTCCTCCAAACCCTGAAACTTCTGATTTCACGGCTTTTCCCTGATTTTCTTTTTGCTGCCGTGAATTCCCACAGCTTTGCCAAGCCTGCTGTGACATCGGTGACAATCCCAGCTGGAGCTCCCTGGTGCCTCCTGCAACACTGGGAGCAGATCTTCATCACCACCTCCCGTAGCTCAATTAGGGGCTGGGAGACGGCAAAACAAACAAAAAACCCCAACCAAACAAAAAAATCAAACTAAAACAAAACAAACAAACAAAAAAAACCCCCAAACCAAACCAAACCAAAAACCCAAACAAACAAAAAACCAAGCAACAACAAAAAACACCACAAAAACAAAACAAAAACCAACAAAAAACCCCCCAAACAAACAAACACAAAACCTCAAACAAACAAAAAACCCTCCACCACCCCTTGCTGTGTTTTTTTTTTTTTTTTTTTTTTTTTTTTTTTTTTTTTTTTTTTTGCGTGGTTTGAGGCTGGCTGGGCTCTGTCCCTCCTCCCTGCACACCTTGATCCCCTCGCCCACGTGCTCCAGCCATAAATGTAACGGCACGGTCAGAGTCTCACCATTATTTTTCATCCTCTTCTTGTACAATAAACCAGGTTTGCTCTTTTGAGTCGCCGACTGCTCCCTCCAGCAGGAATCGTGCTGTCAATCGATCCAGTTAACGCAGGAAGTGGTCCATGACAGGGAAAATTTCAAATACTCAATGGGCTGGGCTGGTTTGCACCTGCTGGTTTGCAGGGCAGGGATTTGGGTGAGACGCTTCACTGCCAAGACTGCCACTGTCTCCTCTGCTCTTTGGGTTTTGTTGTTTTTTTTTTTCCCCTAGAAAAATAGATTTTTGTGCTAAAATCCACTCCTGGATGGTGGGATGCAAAGGGAGTGGGGTTCATCCCTGGAAACCTTGGAAAAGACTCCTGAGTGGCCATCCAAGCCCAGCAGCTCCCGATGGAGAGCTGGGGGAATTGCTGCCCCAAAGCCATCCCAAGGAACTGCCTCATCGGCTGCCTAATCACCTGTTAATCTCCTGTTAATCACGGGTTAATCACCTGTTGCACAGCAAAGCTCTGCCTGTCCTTGCTCTGGGTTTTAAAGCTCTCCCCGCCCGCCTGGTTCCCCGGGAGCAGGGACACGCGTTTGGAAAAAGCTCTCGAGAACCTGAAGTGAACCCCGAGCCAGGAGCTGGGCTCGCTGATCCTTGTGGGTCCCTTTGAACGCAGTTTGTGCCACGAGTGCTCTCCCTGCTGCTCCCAGCTTGGTGTCCCCTGCGGCAGCCCTGCAACCCCTGGGACCAAGAGCGGCGACTTTGGTGGGCTGGCCATGCCCAGGTGTGCATCAAAGCAGCTTCCTGGCTGAGACCTCAACTAAACCCACAGATAAACCAGGGTTTATTGCACCCAAACAACCGGGAATTTGAACCCAGCAGATAAAAGCCTGAAAGACACCCAGCAGCGAGAGGGAAAGCTTCACCTTTAGCCATGACTCTGCCCTTCCTGCCAAGCGTGTTCAAGGGATGCTCCCCCAAAAACGAGCCTCCTTCTCTCTGCTTGGGCACAGCTTTTTGGGCTGCTGGAAGCCAGAGCTGAACCCCCTTCTCTCTGCCTGGGCACAGCTTTTTGGGCTGCTGGGAGCCAGAGCCAACCCCCCTTCTCTATGCTTGGGCACAGCTTTTTGGGCTGCTGGAAGCCAGAGCCAAAGCCCCTTCTCTCTGCTTGGGCACAGCTTTTTGGGCTGCTGGAAGCCAGAGCTTCTCCCTGGCAGAGCTGCCAAGGTAGAGGTGGTGGGGGAACAGAGAGAGCTTGATATTTAGGAAGTTAAAGCGTGAGCGAGTTCCCCAAAGGGATGGACTGAAGGTGAGGAGATGATGGTGAGGAGGCAGAAGCAGGCGGCTGTGGAGCCACAGGGAGCTCTGTCCCCAGTGTCCCCAGTGTCCCCAGTGTCCCCAACAGGGGCAGGCACCAGGAGCTCCCAGCCACCGGCTCAGCTGCGCCCAGGTCACCCCGAGCCACATGATCTGCGAGGTCGGGAGCAGCGACAGCAACAGGAACAATCTGTGGGAGAGGAACTTAGGGATGAACCCAACTTCTCTAAAGTATAAAAAGAGCCTTTGGGGGCGGGGGCTGCAGAGGGCTCTGCACGTCCTCCTCCCCTCCGAGCGCTGACGGTTGGGAGCCGGCGCTGGCCTGGGGTTGTGCAACTCCAGTTGTCAGCTCTTGGCATCGCCTCCATCGCCCTCCCAGGAAAGGAAACACAACCCCAGCCAGGCCTGGAGGGCCTTTGCAGGGGCTCAAACGGCTCTGCTGGGCCTCTGCCTGCTGGGTGGCTTTGCCTGGGGGGTGGTGGTGCCGCAGAAGGGGCGAGGGAAGCTGCAGAGAAGCGCGGTGAGCCCCGCCAAAGAGCAGCAGGGGTGGGAGCGGTGAGGAGTGCCTGGGTCTCCCGTCAAAGGATGCTCACACACCTCAAAAAATTCCAATTCGAAGTCCAACGGACTGCCAGCAGCTTGTATGCACAGCAACACCAGGGGGAATTAAAGTTTTTTGGGTCTTATCCCATCAATTTTTCCTTTTTCCTTTGATTTATTGGTGTTTCCACTTGCTGGCCCAAACCAGCGGGGCAAGGATGTGTCCCTGGTGCACCATGGCTGTCACAGCAGCTCTCTCTCCCTGCAGGCACCCTGAAAATAATTACACTTTTGAAAGCCTATTTTTGGCTTGGGGAAACACTGTTTCTGCCCGAAACCTTCCAAAGAACAGAAAATACCCCACAGAAGGTGAAGGCAAAACTTGTGAGGCAGCCTCACTCCAGACCAGGCACAGGCCACAAAATCCCCAAGGCAGACCTGGTGGCACTTCCAGGAGATGGGGCAGATGCTGGGATATCATCAGGCACATCTACAGATGTTTGTGATTTTTTACCATGGGTTATGAGCTATAAAAAGTATCACCCCATGTAAAAAAACCAAAAGTGTTTCAGGTGTCCTTTGGCCCCTGGGATGTGATAGAAGCCCTGCACAGTGTGACATTTTCTCCTCATCTAAAGGAAAATGTTCTGCTGCTTGGAGAGAGGGGAATAGCAGAGGAGAAAATGAGATCCTAAATTCCGGGTACTTGTGGTTGCTGGCAAATTGGCCTTCAGTATTAAAGCAAACTGATGGGACCAGACGGAGAAAACTCAAAACGTGATGGGATTTTAAAACTGCAGCTCACTTAAACGAACGAGGAGCTGAGATTCCAGGAATTTTGGTTTTATTTAACTTATAGGAAAGGAGGAAGAAACAGATGGAGTCACTGCTCCTGGACTAAAAATACTGTTTAGAGAAGGACATCTGCAACGCAGCTTTGAATGTCAAGGTCCTCAGTGTTTGGGTTGTGCTCCTTCAAATGTCACCTCCTGATGTTTGGAGAGGTAGAGGGGCTGGAAATGGAGAGATTGCAGCCATTCCCTTCCTCCCTTATGAGTACTTGTTCATCTGGGAGTTTTGCAATGAAAAGGAGAGGAAATCACATTTTCAGCCTGGGGTGCAGGGATGGGGATGCCCCTGAGCTGTCTGTCCCGCTTTGGGATCCCTGAGTGCTGGATCTGGACTGGTCCCAGCTGCTGGAGGCTGTTTGGGGACGTGAGAGTCACCAAGAAATCTGACAAGTCATTCATAAAACTTCTGGGAGAGTATTTGTGAAAGCCAAGCAAATTCTGCCCCTCCCGGCACGGAACAAGTGACCTTTGTCCTGGCTTTTATTTTCACTTTCGAGCTCTTGCCTGCTGAGGTCAAGCTGTTTATGAAGTTTGGCAGAATTAAAGAGGCAGCATTGATCACCCCCGTTATTTTATCTCGCCGGCCACCATCTCACTGTGCTTTTGCCAAGGTCAGGAATTACGCAAAAAAAAAATCAAGATGTCCCAGAGGGCCACAAGTCAGCCCCGAGAGAGCCCAGAAAATTTGGGTTAAAAGGCACAATCTTCACAAAAAAAATACTTGTTTGTGTCTTGTCCCTCCATTCAGGGAGCCTTGGCAGTTCTTGTTTCTCAAAAAAAGGAAGAGTGATGTTCTCATGTAGTGACAGGACTCTGGAGATTTAGAGGGAAAAAGAAATTCACAAGTATTGTACAATCATCCTAAAAGGGTGAATAATCACCTGTGCTTCCCTCTGGTCCTGTTAACCACTGCTGCAATAAGGGACTCTCACTTTTCTTCTTGGATATGCTTTGGTTTATAGGATTATATCAATATGGGGCAAAGAGTGAGCAAGTCAGGCCATAAACTCCATCAGCTCCAGTGTGTAATTTAACCCCTGATTATTTAATCCCCGATTATTTAACTCCTGGAGTAGGATGTGCTATCTCTTATCAGGGCACAAGGGGAATATTGCTTCCCCTGTACTCTGATAGCAGCAACCTCCTAATCCCGAGTTAAACATTAATGAGCTGCCAGAGTGCTGGATTCCCAGAAATCTGCTGAGTTAAGGCCATCCCTCGGGATGAATAATGGGGTTGATCTGAAATATCTCCAGGACACAATGGGTCAAGGCTGTGGGGTAAGACTCCCGTGGGTGTCAGCAGTCCCTGGTGTGGTTGAGGTCTCTCTTGGCCAACGTCAAGGCTTCATCAGGCTCTTGCTTCAGCCTTGTGGTCCAGCAGCTGCTTCCCTGCAGATGTTGAAAGGGAAAGAGCAGAGAGAGGAGGGGGCCAGGCTGGGTTTCTGAAAGCCCTTTCAGAGCAGCTTTTGTTGCCATTAATGGCAGAGCACACGGAATTCTTCTCGCTGCTCACGTGAACCTCTTCAGATGGTGGCTTCAGCCTGAACTCCCCGCTCTAATTACCTCTGCCAAGTGCAAGTGCTGCCCTTTGAGGGGGGGGTTTGATTTCCCATCTATTCCTTTCATCTAATGGCTCCTTGTGCTCGGGGTCCAAGCCATGAAAACAGCTCTTAATCTACCTCCCGCCTCCCACCAATTATTTAATACCTGGGTTTTATTCCTTCTCATTTGTCTTTCTAACTACCCTAATTTCTCCGGTTTCCCTCATCAGCGTTTTCCCAAGCTCTTTATTGTTTTCTGATTGCTGTAATTCTGCAATATCTTTTGGCACTAAAGCCCGGCTCCCCAGAGGAATGGGCTCATGAATTTATACAGTGACATTACCCAGGCTTTGCAGACGAGTCCCGGGGCTGATTTGGCTGCCCAGAAATGCTCCTTCTGTTCCTTGCCTCTCCTGTCGCTGCATCCCTTGAACGAGCGGGAATTGGCAAAGCAGGAATTGCACTCTTGGTATGAAGAGCCGTGAAAGTCTCAGTGGAGAATTTTGGAGATTAGGAGCAGGTTAAATATTCGGCCTCCTCCACCCTTCCCCACCCTCTGTGCCCATGACTCTGGTAGAGCGTTTCTCTCTTCATTCGTCAAGGCAAGAGTTTCAGCCTGGGAGGAAATTTTCCCCATGGTATTAATTTCTTCCGTTCTTGCCACTGAAGCACCTTTGAAAATTCGTTCCTGAAACTTCCCATGTTCTAATTTTACATGACAGGACTGTCAGAAGCAGCACATGAGAGAAATGAGATCTCCTCCGCAGCTTTGGGGTGCCTGTGCTGCCCTGGAAGGGTTGGTGAAACTCAGAGCTGCTCCCCTGCTCGTTAATACCAAATTTCCTGCCTTGGTTTACAGAGCTTTCAAGTGACAAAAACTCAGCCCGGGCCCAGCACGACTTCCATTAAATCCTCTTTAAGCAACACCACCTCGTTTGTTTTTTTTTTTGCCTGCTTGGCAGATGAATCCGCCTTCTAACTAAATACTTGAGTGCACTCATGCCAGAAGAGGAGATTTAAATATGATCAGTATGAGGAAATACATTGGGGTGCTGGGAATAGACACGTTCCAGGGCATTTATCTGTTTGTCTTACAGGGCTGCCCCAGCCCGAGGATTGGCTCAGGCAGGAGTCAAATGTTGCTCTAAGGGTGCTTTGCCTCTTCCAGTAAATTTGTTTCTTTTTCTGTCTGAGAATGGAATTAAGAGAGTCACAAATTATGACGAGGGATTGTGCTTGTGAAATGTTCTGCATATTTTGAAGGGCAGGAGGAGGCAGCTGCACGGTGAGCACTGGTGGGTGGATGGGGATCTGGCGGTGTTGCCTGCTCAGAGACCAGGATTTGGGTCCCTGAGCCTCCATGACTCCTTCTGGTAGCCCATCCTGCTTGAAAAGAGCAAGTAATTGTGAATCCTGTCAGAATCCAGTGCTCCCAAAGGCCCCCAGGGAGGCTGCTCAGGGTCAGAGCGTGAAAGTGGTTTCCTTTCTGGCTCGTTGGTTATCGGCCTCCTCTCGAGTGCAGGATGAGATGAGCACAGACTGATGTGCAATCACTTGGTTGGCAACCAGGAAGAGCTCAAAAACCACCTGAAGATCCAAACTCCTCCGATTCTGGGAAGGTTTGGGTTGGCACTTGGCAGTGGTGTTTGACCCCTGTTGTCTTCAGCCAGGACTTTGAATTTGCAGACAAATCTCAGATCAGGGTTTGGTCATGAATTGATCCATGTGGGCCTGAGGTGTTGCAGGCCAAGGCCTTCGAGGCTGAGGGTTGGAAATGCCATCAAAGTGTGAATGCATGAACAGAAATCAACGTCTGTCAGTTCCCACGGTCGTGTCTGGGAGGAGGAAAACCCTTTCCTCACTGGATCAAGCTCTCTCCGATAGATTCCTCCTCCCATATCAGCTGGACAACAAGAGCAACAAAAAGGACCCAACTCTGGGCCAAACCTCAGAAGTCTCCCCATAACCACACCCAGTCCCAGTCATGGTGCCCAATGCTGTTTTCCAGGCCCCAATTAGTGCGTGTTCATTAGCAGGGGTGGTCGGCGGGGCTGACACTACAAACCCCAGGGCTCTCTGTGTCTTACCACCTCAGATGTCTGCTGGAACTCTTTTTTTTTGTGCCCAAAAGTGTCATCACCTTCTGCCCGCTGGGTTTTTTCCTCTTTTCTGGCCCTGTGGTGGCCAGATGGGAGCAGGTCACGGGACAACCTGTCACGTGGAACCAACCGCCCGCATCTTGGCGTGGCCCCTACCTACCTTTTTTTATCTTTGGAGAGACCAGATTATGACCATAAAAGGGAAGAACGGAATTTTGGGCGAGGAGCCCTGCTCCCATTGGCTGGGTGCCGATTCGCGATGGTTTCGGGGGAAATAACCAGATGGGAGTAATTTTTGGGCCCGAGAATAAAAACAATACAACAAAACCATGTGGTTCACCATTGAAACCAAGACAGGACTTTCGGTGCTGGTGCCTCCCGTTGTTGTTGGTTCCACCTGCATGAAACTGCAGGAGGGCCCTCACTTCCACATGGGCACGGCCGCACTGAGCTCCTGGTTCCCATAAAAGCTCTCTGCACACCCGACCAGATGATGCCAGTTAAGATAACATCTCCTGGAGGCTGGTGGGAAGGACCTGGTGGTCAGGATGGTTGAGAAAAAGAATTGTACCCGCCTCCTGCGAAGCCACCTCTGCAGCCATGACCAGCTGATGTTACCTGAGGTAACATCTGGAGATGGAACTGGAGGCCCAGATGGCCGGAAACCAGATCTGCCATCAGCCTTTGTCATCTTCCAGGCTAACAACAGCTTGTTGTGGTTGAGTATCTGCAGATCCATGTCTGAAAATCCAGCAGAACAAAGTCCCCTCGTGCCTGAACATGTCTTCCACCCAACCCTTGTTAGACCATTTGTTTAAAACCAGGGCTTGATAATCTCTCGAGAAGCTCTCCTAAAATGTGCCCCTACTGCTGAGTTACAACACTGAGTAAATATGATAAAAAAAGGCTCGAAGGGTTGCCTGGAAACTTTGGCAGCCTTACTTTGGGAGCAGATGTTGGTGACCAGCAAAGTTCTTGTAAGCCATGGAGATATTTTTCTATTTAACAGTTAGCATGAGAAATGTGACAGCTGACTTAAGGGCATTTTCGTCCAGGAGCAGGGAGAGCTGGAGGTGTTTGCCTCACCCTTTCTGGGAATGCCACACCCATGCAAATCCTTCACTCAGTGCCTTCATCCAATGAGAAGAAGATGGTTTTATGGTTAGTGTTATTCTTGGAGTTGGAAATGGGCTCTTGGCACTGAGGCGATAACAAACACGTGCTTTGCTTTTGTGCTCAGGGCCACCCGTGACCAGGAGAGGTGAACCCAACCACCTGAGGGACGAGGCAGCCTGGCTGCCATGCTGGGGGAGGTTTGCTTTAACCACCTCCCAGAAGAAGTCAGGCTGGCAGCCTGTGGTTCCTTCCCTGAACTGAAGTGGGCTGTTGGTGCCCCCTCCCTGGATGCTCCAGGCAGCATCGAGTCCATGGTTGGTTTCTTTGGCGAGTCCATCAAAGCCCACAGAGATGCACCTTGCAGGTGACTGCACAGATGCCTCATCTTGCTCTGTTCATCCCTTCCTCCAGCTTTCCTCCCCATTCCTCCTCATATCCACCCCTCCTTCCAGCCTCCCCTTCTCCCCGTTTCAGATAAGCACCCCTGGAGTGGCCCAGCAGCACCACCCCACCCCTCCCATCATGCCCCTTCCTCTGCTCCTGCCCCAGTCCCAGGTACCTTGAGCTGTCCTGTGGCAGCAGTTCCTTGGTTCTCCTCACTCCACCGCCCGCTGCAATTTCTCTGCCTGCTCCACTGCACTATTTCTTCAGTGCCGACCGCAGCGGTGGCTCCCAGGACCTATCGCAGCATCGCAACCATGGTGCTTGGCCCCACAAAACCAGAGGGGAACCACAGCCTCTTACTCATTGGCACCTGAGTGATGCTGCCCCATCGCCTCCTTCCCGCTGGGCAGTGGTTTGGGGACAGGGGGAAGAGGTGGCTGTGAGTGTCTGCTCTGGGGTGTCCTCCATGGCCACCAACCCAACATCCTGGGGCTCTCCAAACCTAGCCTTGGCTGCACAGTCCCAGCTCTGGTTGAGGCATCTCTGCGAGGCAGGGATAAATGAAGGTGGTGGTTGCAGGTTTGTTGTCCACGTGGCTCAGGGGTGAAGGAGGTGGTTGCAGGTTTCTTGTCCACGTGGCTCAGGGGTGAAGGAGGTGGTTGCAGGTTTCTTGTCCACGTGGTTCAGGGGTGAAGGAGGTGGTTGCAGGTTTCTTGTCCACGTGGTTCAGGGGTGAAGGAGGTGGTTGCAGGTTTGTTGTCCACGTGGCTCAGGGGTGAAGGAGGTGGTTGCAGGTTTGTTGTCCACGTGGCTCAGGGGTGAAGGAGGTGGTTGCAGGTTTGTTGTCCACGTGGTTCAGGGGAACACTTGTGGTGAGGCAGCTCTGGAAGCTGCACTGGGGGGACCCAGGCAGAGCCAGCCCAAGGAATGGTCTCTGTGGTGGTTTGTGTCTTGCTGAGTTAGGCTTGAATCACCAGGGTTTGGGTCTAACCTGGGTTGTTCTGCAGGATAAGTGACAACACTTGTTGGAAGCACAGCTGAAGCTCTCTGGGTGTTTCAGATGTTCCCTTGTCCTCAGAATTCCTCCCTGGGCTGGAGTTGTGCTGATGTCCCACCTCACTGGCTGTGAGCAGAGGCCAGACACGCAGGGATTCACCCAGGGCTGCAAGGGAGGCCTGGGCAGCAGCTCAGTGAATCCACCCCAGCTCCCACCCTGAGCAGGCTCCAGACTCCCAGACCACAGGTTTCCTTCCCAGTCCTTCAATCCTAACCCCAGCCCAGCCTGCAGAGAGCCAGGAGGAATTGCACAAATGCCTTGGCTGCATTTCAGAGCAGCCTCCTGAGGATTGCCCACGTGCCCCCAAGATGCTCCAAGCCCCAGTCCTGGGCACAGCCTGGGGCAAGGGACACCCAGAGCAGAGCAGGGAGAGCAAAGCAGGAGTTTTAAGGATAATTCAAATGACAAGGAGCACCTTTCCCTGGCGGGATGAGGACAGGCATGGATGGGGCTCAGAGCATTATGGTTTAGTAGGAGGTGTCCCTGCCTGTGGCACAGAGTTGGGACTGGAGGGTGTTTAAAGTCCCTTCCAGCCCAACTCCATGGCTCTGTGACACTGCCACAGTGCCACCCCACAATCCCTGCAGACAGCCCATCAAACCCAGCAAGAGGCAGCAGGGCGAACAACACCAGGCAAATGAGCATTGAAATAAAACAAAAAGAAAAAAAGAAAAAAAGAAAAAAAAAAAAAAAAAAAAAAAAAAAGGCGTAATTAAATATTAAAAAAAAGCGCTTTAACTACATGGCAGCTTGGTTGAACCCCTGTTCCTGTATTTGCTTAGCTGAGGGCTATCTTTGCAAGCCTTCGCTGCCAGATGTTCCCCTATTTGCATGCGGGGCGGAGGGGAGGGATGCTCGGCGGGTCCCGGCGCTGCAGCCGGATGGCGATTGCCACCCAGTGGCTGCTCGCACCGAGCTGCCGCTGCCTCGCAAACTTCCCAAAAGTCGCTTCTCCAAGCGCAGAGGAGCCGCAGCTTTGCCCTCCGTTTCGGTGTCCTGAAAGCCGCGGGCGCTCCTTTCCCAGCCAGGGGGATTTGGCTGCCTAGGAGGGGCACAAAACTGATTTTTATTGTTTTTTTTTAAGAGCAAGTCACTGCTGCTGCTGCTGCTGCTGCAGGGAAACTCTGCAGCTCTGAGGAAACCTTGCTGGGTTTGCAGCTTTGAGGAAACCTTGCAACCACCTTGGGCCATATCCTGACAGAGGCTGGCAGACCCCATCCTCAGGGAAAGTCCCAGCAGGGACCTGGGGGAATTATGCTCACATCTCCAAAGCCTCCTTTTCAAAAAATCACAGAATTTTAGGGTTGGAAGGAACCTCTGGAGATTAAAGGTCCAACCTCCTTTTTCCCCCTGAGCTTGTTCCTCATCTCAGGTCATAGCAAACAATAAATCTGGGCACAATTTTAACATCTGTGGCTGCTGCAAGTTTTTGTCTCAGAGAACACAGTCAGAGACATCCCAACAGCCAGGGACCTGGGCTTTGATGCTTTTCCAGCCAGTCCCTCCCATGTTGGGGCTCATTTTTGGCCCTCACGAATTTTCTGCCCAGAGTGGAAACAGCAAAGTCCCCTCAGCAAACACAACTCTCTGCTCTGGCTCTCCGAGGGATTTTTTTTTTTCCTTTTTTTTTTTTTTTTTGAAAGGTATATTTTGTATTTCTGTGTTGCTCCCTACAAGAAATCCTAGTTAATTAATAGAATTATTCCATGTGCCTACAACAGCACCAGCCCTTCTCCTAAAAGAGCTTTCAAAAAACCCTATTTCCATTACTTACTCAGCAAACAACACCTTTACACAGAGACCTCTCCCGCACCCCTCTTTAACCACAAACTCTTTCATTTCAGCACGGGTGCAGCTTGCTGTGGTAATGAGGAGCAGAGGAAAGGAAGTGCTCTCACTGCAGCGTTATCATTCATTTTTCTTTTCCTCCCCTGACGCTTCAGTGGTTGGAGCTGTAACCTACAAGGCTTGTAGGTGGTTGTTTGTTGTTTGTTCTTTTTTTTTTTTTTTGGCTTCCAGCAGCTGCTCGAGCTGGCAGGGCAGAAAATTCCCCCGGATTTCATTTGCAGTGTGCTCTGCATCCCTTGGAAATGCTTGGAGGAGGCTGCTCCTGAGCTAGAGCTGCCTGAGCCCGGGGGGAGCCTGCTCAGAGTTAATGGCTGCTGGCAGATTTTCTTTAAGGCTTGCAATGGAGCATAAATTCCCCGATCCTGGGGCTGCAGGGAGATAAGAGGCAGCCCAGAAATCCTTCTGGTGGAGTGGTGACTGCTCGTGGGTGGCTGCAGAGGGGATTGCTGCTCCCCTGTGCCCCGTCGTGGGGGTGTGGGGTGGCTCCTCTGCTCTGCTCTCTTCCCTTCCTTGGGGGGTTTTCTGCTTGGAAAAGCAGGAACCTGGTAAGGAGAGGTGTGTCTGTGTGAGCTGATAAATAAACTCTTGTGCAGCTGATGGAGGGGAGGGCTGGGATGAGCTCCCTTCCCTTCTCCGTCCCACAGGTAATGGGAACAACCCCAGGACAGGTGCTTGGGGACACCCTTGGGTGTCCTCCTGAAGCCAACTTGGCCAAATTGAACAGGGCTGGGGATCTGGGAGGACCCAGGTGCTCCGTGGGGGCCGGTGTTGGGTGCCCAGAGCCAGAAAATTCAATTCTACTCAAATCCCCTGATCTGAGGTGCAATTCTGGCAAGGCTCTGGGTTAAGAAGAAATCATTTTCTCAATCCTGCTCTCAAGGCACAGGGTTTAACCTAAAACCTCTGCTCAGCTGCCTGCTTGCAGGAATCACCTGATGCTTTCCAAGGGGAAAAAAAAAAATCCCAGTTCTGGTTATTCCAGCACTAATCCCAGTGCTGGTTTTTTCTCTGAAGCTGCTTGGGCACCCCAAGGCACCAGTGCAGCAACATTTCCTCCACAAAGCCTCGTGCCCTGCAGCACAGCTGATCCCCCTCCTGCACAAAATCCCCCGTGGGAACTGCTTGACCATTGCTAAACTTTCTCCCAGTGCAAAACTCCTTCCCCGTTGCTCAGCATTTAATTTACACTCGGTTCATCTGCAAAAAAAAAAAAAAAAAAAAAAAAAAGGAAAAAAAAGAAGATTTGCAGCCTCCAAACCATTTCCTCTTTCTGTGGGATGCGCTGCTGAGCTGGGGACAAACACAGCCCGTGTGGGTTTCACAAACTCTGACCGTGCACCCCCTCTGGGCTGGGTTTAGTGGGGGTAAAATCAGCTTTTTTTTTTGGTGATAGAGCAGCCTGGGGAGGGTAAAAGCTGGAAATATCTGCCCCAGGCTCTCCTGGGGTATTGGTGGGACCGGGCACTTTTTGCAAACAATAACGGGATAAAAGGAGGGGGATTATTCCTAGAGGGTGGAAAAACCTTGGTGCGTGTTGCCCCATCCCTGAAAACATTCCAGGTCAGGTTGTACGGGGCTTTGAGCAAAACTGAACTGGTTGAAACGTTCCCTGTTAATTGCAGGGATGTTGGATTAGATGAGCTCCAAAGTTCCCTTCCTTAAGGAAGCAGCTTTGGGAGGGATTTTGCTCCGGTCTCAGCTGGAGGAGGTGCAGCCCTGGCAGCTGAGCAGCAGCAGCAGCAGCAGCAACGTCCCCCTGAGTGCTAATGAGAAAGCAGAAACTCTGCTTTTTTTCCCCTAAATCAGCCTACAAAAGGCACTCTGGAGTTTCAAAATCGAACCTTTTGTCAGACTTCCTTAAAAATTTAACTTATTCCTTCCCTGGGCTCTTCCTTTCCCTAAGGCCAGAGGGGAAGTGGAACCATCTCTACCCCTATTGATTTTTAAATATCTGGTTTTATTCAGAAGCACTCAGGATTTAGCTGCAAAGCTCAAGGCTTTAAGAAAGAGGGCTTTTGCATCCAGTCTCTATGACTTTTTATTCTTTATCCCTCTGAGTATCATCTAATCATTAAATGGGTAACAAGTTGCCCAATCTGGCAAACAATTCTCTGATTCTCTTAACGCAGAAATTATATTGTGTTTTTAAAATTGCTCCTTGCCCCTAAAAACCTAGGGAGAACGGTCACATTTACATTTTATTTTGGGGTTTTGTATGTCCATCCATCCATATTTTATACCTCCACACAATACCTGTGTATCTATGACTAAAACCCTTTATAAAGCTTTTCAAACTTCAATGTCTCACCTAAAACCCATCCCAAATCAAACCCATTTGGAGAAGGAATTGAGGCAAACCCTTCAATTTTCTGCTTTTCTACCCATTCTGCCCACTTCCCAGCAGCTCCACAGTTCTTTTTTTTTTCCTTCAGGAACTCCTGGTGCCATAGGAATATGGATTTATCAGTCCTATTCCTCCATTCCTGCTTGCTCTGGCTGGCAAATAACAAATTTACTTCCTGGGCATAACAGATTTATTATTTTATAATAAATGTAGGGGAGCTGCTCTTTTCTGTGCTGCTCTAAACCACCTGTGAGCAATGCTTGGCCTGACCTGGGTCCCAAAGCACTTCAATTCCTGCTTTAATCCACACGGGGCTGATTCCCAGGGGCTTTTCTCTGCACCATAAGGAAGGGAGGGAAATGGAGATCAGATGGAGACAGGACTCTGCCAAACCTGCATCCATTCAAACCTGGATCCATTCAAACCTGGATCCATTCCAACCTGGAGCTCTGCACAGAGAAACACCCCTGGCTGAGTGGTGCTGGCACATTCCAGCCTTCGAGGACGTGAGGAATCAGGGATTTGAGGGAGATTTAGGGATGCAGGGGCAGCCCGGCTCCCCAAAAACAGCTCCAGACAGGTCCGTGAGACTACACAGCTCCAGTCCCGGCGAGGTTCAGCCCTAGGAAATGCCAAAGGTGGGAGCAGGAGCGCTGCCCTCCCTCAAAGGCTGCCTCGAGTCCCTTTTTCAGGCGGCTGGGAAAGCTCCGGCCGCCCGGAGAGCTCCTCAGGCGGCTTCTCTTGGAGCCTGCCTCCCTCTAGTGAGAGCCGGAGCCACCCGCACGCCTCGGGAGGATGCTGCGCGCAGCTGGGAGTGCCCTGGGCGCTCTCCAGCAGCTTCCAGGGGCTCCGTGCACATTTTGGGTGCTGGTTTGAATACATTGAGGGTGCTGTGCACATTTTGGGTGCTGGTTTGAAGGCACTGAAGGGTGCTGTGCACATTTTGGGTGCTGGTTTGAGCGCACTGAAGGGGGGCCGTGCACATTTTGGGTGCTTTCCAGCACGTTCCAAGGGTGCTGTGCACATTTTGGGTGCTGGTTTGAATACACTGAAGGGGGGCCGTGCACATTTTGGGTGCTTTCCATCACGTTCCAAGGGTGCTGTGCACATTTTTGGTGCTGGTTTGGATGCACTGAAGGTGCTGTGCACATTTTGGGTGCTGGTTTGAATGCACTGAGGCTGCTGAGCACATTTTGGGTGCTCTCCAGTGCATGCCAAAGCTTGCTCTGCCTGTCTTGGGTGCTGGTTTGAGTGCATCAAGGGTGCTGTGCACATTTTGGGTGCTGGTTTGAGCACACTGAGGGTGCTGTGCACATTTTGGGTGCTCCCCAGCACGTTCCAAGGGTGCTGTGCACATTTTTGGTGCTGGTTTTGATGCACTGAAGGGTGCTGTGCACATTTTGGGTGCTCCCCAGAGCGTTCCAAGGATGCTATTCATGTGTTGGATTCTGGTTTGAATGCGCTGAGGGTGCTGTGCACATTTTTGGTGCCAATTTGAATGCACTGAGGCTGCTGTGCACATTTTTGGTGTTTTCCAGCACATTCCAAGGGTGCTGACCCCATCTTGGGTGCTGGTTTGAAGGCACTGAGGGTGCTGTGCACATTTTTGGTGCCGGTTTGAATGCACTGAAGGGTGCTGAGCACATTTTGGGTGCTCCCCAGCATGTTCCAAGGGTGCTGTGCACATTTTGGATGCTGGTTTGAATACACTGAAGGGTGCTGAGCACATTTTGGGTGCTTCCCAGCACATCCCAAGGGTGCTGTGCACATTTTGGGTGCTCCCCAGCACATTCCAAGGGTGCTGTGCACATTTTGACTGCTCCCCAGCACATTCCAAGGGTGCTGTGCACATTTTGGGTGCCAGTTTGAGCGCACTGAGGGTACTGAGCACATTTTGGATGCTGGTTTGAATACACTGAAGGGTGCTGAGCACATTTTGGGTGCTCCCCAGCACGTTCCAAGGGTGCTGAGCACATTTTTGGCTGCTGTGCGTGGGTGTCTGTGCTGCCTCACTGCACACACCCAGCTGCTGGGAGCGAGCCCCAGGTGCCAGCCCTGGATCCGGCCCAGGCTTTGAGTGCCGTGCCTGCAGAATCCTGGAAAGGTTTGGGTTGGAAGGGTCCTTGAGGATCATCCCGTTCCACCCCCTCACACCGCCGAGTGCCTGATTAAGTGGAGTGTTTTCACGGCTGGCGGTACCGCCAGGGGACGGGCGGTGATGTCCGAGGCAGGAGGGTGGAATGACACCAACAATTCCCCATCCAGCACGGGATCTGCCAGCGCGCAGATGAGCGGGCAGCTGTCAACCAGCAGCCTGAATTTATCCCGAGCTGAGGCTCTGCGTCGAGTGCCTGCCGCGTTTTTAATCCAATCCCAGAGCCCCCAGGCAGGATTTGTTGCGCTGCCGGATTTTTTTTCCCCTTTGCCAGCCTGGGTAGGATTTCATCAAACGAGCTGGATAATTTCCCCACATCCTCAGGGGCTCGCCGGCAGCTCAGCTCCTCCGGGCTGCCCTTAGCAACCAGCGCAGGAAAATCAGAGCTCCCGCACCGAAGGATGCTTTCCACCCTCTGGAGCAGCGGGCGGCACCCGAGCGTGTCCCGCTCCTGCTCTTTGCCCTCTCCTTTGTCACGGCTGAGCCTCTGCTCCTGGCACAGCCGCAGCCGCTGGCTCCAAAGGATTTGGATGCCATCCTAAATCGGCAGCAGCTCCTGCCGGGGTAGGGAGGGATGTGCGGGAGGAAATGCTGGGGCTGGAAGCACGCAGGGAAGCCAGCGAGCTCCGAGCACCCACAGCTCCTCCAGCCCGACCTGAAGGTTCTTGACCCGGGTGGGTGGAGGGAGAAATATTTATTGTCCCAGCAGCAAGGAGCAGGATTTTTTTTTTCCAGCCGGAGGAGCTCGGGCTGCTGCAGAACTCCCAGCGAGGTTTGTTGGGAGGGAAAGGGCAAAACGAGACCGGCAATTCCCTCCCTCATCCTTGGGAAAAGGTTAATTCCCTTCCCGCAGCAGCAGCGAGCCCGGGCAGCCCGGGGTGCCGTGGATCCGGGTCGGGGTCAGTGCTGCTGGAGGCAGAACTCTTCCTTCCAGCTGGGGAACACGTGGAGCAGGGAGAGGGGTCATTTCCAAGCCCTTCTGCTCCGGCAGCTGAAGGGGCTTCCAAAGGAAAAGGTTCTTGGCAGGTTTGTGGCAGGGAAGAGCCTGGCAGCTGGGAAGGAACCCTGGCCACGGGAAAGAAATGTGGGAACAGCAGCAGGGGCTGATCACCCTCAGAGGATGAGCAGGATTGATTGCATGGAGGGTGAAAAAGAGATGAGCTGAACGTGCTGGAAAAATGGGGGCTGGAGGGAAGTACAGGGCAGCCACAGTGCAGGAATATGTCTGTGATCTCAGGCAGTAAAAAAGTCAATGTTGTGGGCCAAACCCAGAGGGCACTTTTGCAGTTTTCTGGATTTTGAAGCATGAAATGTTTCTACCCCTCCCTGCAGATTTGGGCTTATTCCTGTTGTGTTTCTGCCACATATGGATAAAGGCTGAATATTGATGCCTTGGGGTTATCAGCTAAGCAGAAGAGCTCCCAGGCACTGGAGCCAAATCAATTTTCCTTAATGACACCTGCTTGGAAGTCCCCAGCACAGGCACCTCTGTCTCTGCTGATGGGCCTGATGTGATTTCTGTGTGTGCACCTCAAAAAGGTGTTGATAACAACCACATCCACCCATCTCAGCATCCCAGGGGTGGCTTTCCCTCCCCTCCCCAACCCACCCCTCCCTTCTCATCTCCCCAGCCTGGAGGTGGGATCGACCAGGGCTTCGATTTCAAAGCTTCTTTCCCCCACCCCCCCTTTTTTTTTTTTTTTTTCTTTTTCCTTTTCCTTCCTCTCTTTTTTTTTCCTCCTCTTTTTTTTTTTTTTTTTTTTTTAACTTCACCCTCCTGCCAAATTTCCCTCCTTGAAGATCCGTACCTGCCCCCACCCTGCTCTTTTATATGGCACCTATCCCCCCTGCTGCCTAGGTGTGGATGAGGGCAGGCACAGCTGGGCTGCAGCTCCCCCAAACCAAACCCCCCACTCCCGGGATTCCTGAGCTCTGGAAAGGCGACAGCCGCAGCTCCCCGGGGTGCCATATAACAGCCAGGGGGCTGTTCCCACCAAAGGGTCCCTGCCGCACATCCAGCAGCTGCGGGCTTTGATTCAGATAGGGATCTGCACCGGCCCGGCCTCCAATTAAAGGGGAGGGATGAGGTTTTATGGCTCTGGTTTCCCCCCGCTGGCGTCAGGAGGAATGGCACTGGATTGGTTTGGTTTTTTTTTTTTTTTTGGGATGTGAACGCCGGGGATGGAGCGATGGGGTTTTCTCCAGACGGCTCCGGGGATATCTGTGCAGGCTTTTCTTTCTTTCTTCTTCTCTCCAAGAAAGCACCTGGTGGTCTCTGAGCCTGGTCCACTCCTGGATCGGGAGCTGAGAATCGCTGTGGCCTGTTTTGCTGGAAATTTGGGGATAGTTTGGGAAACAGGAGTGGAAAAAAATGTGTAAAAGCAGTATTTGAGATTTCAACACTTCTCCATCCTCCCTTCCCCACCCTGGGACTGGACCAACACCAGCACTTGTGCCTGAGTGCTTGAACTATTTGCTGCGGGGTAAAATGGGGGGAAATGAGGGAAAACAGGGAGAATTGGAGCATTTTCTGTGACAAGCAGCGTTGTGCTGTGCAGGGTACAAACACCTGCATGGTGGGCACCGACTGCAGCTCCTGAGGGACTGGAGGATCAGGGAACTCCCTGTGCCAGCTTTTACAGTGCCCACCAGGTTGCTCCCCTCCTGCCAAGGCTGCCTGGAGCTGGAGTTTTGGGATGCACAGGAAATATTTGCATCCAGCCTAAGGCAGAATCCCTCCGGGTGCATTTTGGGGTGCTCCCTCCTTCCCACTGGAAGTGAAATCAGGCAAACCCACGATCAGCCTTACAGGGGGGAGTAACAATTTCATGTGGTTGTAAGCTGCTTTAGTGTTTTTTTTTTTTTTTTTGTGCTTTATCTTGAGGTCATAATTACATAATAGTTTAGAAAAGCGTTATCTCAAATTCCTCAGATGATTGGTGCTGATATATTGATTACATGATGCAAATTTGCTGATTTTCTATATTTATAGTTGACTTCTATATGCTTTAACATCTTTTTCTAATTATCCAAAAGACATCTGCCACTTCAAGGTCCTTCCTTACATTTTCTAGCTGCTTAAGCATCTCTATGAACTGCTATTGTTGAGAGTCTTGTTTTAAAAATGTATTAAGGGGCACCACCCTAGTGTGAAACCAGGGCCTGGCCAGGGCTCAGGCCCTAACCTGGAGTGATGTCTCTTATTTGCTAAGGCACTTTTAAAAAAATCTTCTACCTGTTTAAAACTAAACTTGCATTTCTAAATTTACCTATTTTAGTTCCTCTGAACGTCCTAATTCAGTCCTCACATTCCTGCCCCCACCCCGGGCCTGTATGGATTTGGCCCATGAGGGGTTCATGCTCCAACAGGGATGGGGGGGTGTCACCCCAAATTCCTGGTGGCATCTCCAGGTGTGGGGGTGCTGCTGACCTCCCACCCCCCATTTGGAAACTTGAATTTCCAAATTTACATATTTTAGTTCCTCTGAAGGTCCTAATTCAGTCCTCACATTTCTGGGCCCTCCTGGGCCTGTATGGATTTGGCCCATGAGGGGTTCATGCTCCAACAGGGATGGGGGGGGGGTGTCACCCCAAATTCCTGGTGGCATCTCCAGGTGTGGGGGTCACTGCTGACCCCCCACCCCCCATTTGAGAATTTGAACTTCCAAATTTACATATTTTAGTTCCTCTGAAGGTCCTAATTCAGTCCTCACATTCCTGCCCCCACCCCGGGCCTGTATGGATTTGGCCCATGAGGGGTTCATGCTCCAACAGGGATGGGGGGGTGTCACCCCAAATTCCTGGTGGCATCTCCAGGTGTGGGGGAGTCGCTGCTGATCCCGGCTGTGCCGAGCCATTCCCAGCGCATTAATTACGGGAATCTAATGGGAAATGTAAACAGGAAAGCTCCGGGGGTTGGGGGGAGATAAGGGGAGCAGGGGTGGGAGGCAAAGCTCCCTCTGGTGCGAGGAATGGACTTCAGAGCAGAGCTGCCTCCCCGGCCCGCGGCTGGCGGCCTCTCAAAGGTGTTAATTGGGGCTGCAGATAGCGGCTGGGACACTGTCCCCAGCTGTCCCCCTCCTCGGGAGCGATCGCGTTATCACATTCCTGCCGCTCGAAGTTCAGCGGCAGAGACCCGGAGCTGGTGCAGGGAGAGGGGATGGGGCCCTGCCCGGCTGGCCAAGAGTGTGGGGACGGCTTCAAACCGAGCTCAGATGGGATATTGGGGAGGAATTCTTCCCTGGGAGGGTGGGGAGGCCCAGAGAATGCTGCCCAGAGAAGCTGTGGCTGCCCCTGGATCACTGGAAGTGTCCAAGGCCAGGTTGGATGGAGCAGCCTGGGATGGTGGAAGGTATCCCTCCAATCCAAACCCTTCTATAAATCCGCAATTTTCATCCACTTCAAGTGAATTGAGGAAATTAAGGGCTAGGGCTGCGTTTTCCTCGTGTCTGTGGCATGTTTGGTGTCCCCACAGCTCAGGTTTGTGGTTTACCCAGTGGCCCAGCACTGGTGACACTGCTCTGAGCAGGAGAAATCCCCTCACCAGCGCCGTCCCACATCCTCCTCCTGCCCACCAGGCTGTGTCAGGAACCAAGAACCTCTCCCTTTCTGTGGGGTGAGAGTTAAAAAGAGAGAAGAAATGGTTGGAAATAACTTGTGCAGGATCTGGGGGAGCTGAGTCTCGTTCAGAGGCAAAATGCCCTTCCCTGGGGTCTGGGAATGCCCCTGGCATCTCACAGGGGTCCTTGTCCCATCCTCCCTGGGAACCAAGCCTCACTACTGGACTGAATTGGAATTTAGTGACCTGGTTGGAGGAAATTATTTTGCTCAAAGCAAGATATATTTAGATTTTATTTATTTTTTTTTTTTAGATTTTTATTCTCAGCCATTTTCCTTTGCAGGCAGGTTTCGCTTCTCTTTCTGAGCCTCTCTTTTGTGTTTTCCTTCGCAAAAGGAGAAAAAAAAAATCCCTCAGTGCTCTGGGCAAACAATTTTCCTCTTGCTGCCCCCTGCCATGAGCCTGACTGCACTGCAGAAATCCTGCTTGTCAAAGCTTGAACTGAATTGATTTTATGGGTTTTAAAGGTGTTGGATGTGCTGGGAATCTCCAGCTCTCCCTGCCTTTTGAGGAAACCCTCTCCTGTTGCTTTGCCTGCCTCTGGTTTTATCTCTGTGCCATTGAGAGCACAACTCTGAACCACTTTGAACTCTAAAAGACAAGGAAAAATGGAATTCAAGCTATTAAAAAAACCCTCTTTTCCAGCGCTGCTCCATTTAAAATCCATCTGGAGCAATAAAAGGAACGGCTGTGCCAGCACTCTGATCCCTGAGCCATCACCCCAAAGTCCTGTTGGCCATGGAGCTCTGCCTTGTTTTCCCTCTTTTCCCTCTTTTCCTTCCTTTCCAGTTGCCTCCTTCACAACCAGAGAGAAGCTCTGCATCCCTGGCCTGCCCTGCAACACGACATTCCCAGAAGGTGGATTTGTGAATGGTTGGCTGCTCACCCTGTGCCTGGGGGCCTTTTTTTTTTTCGGGATTCTTTTTTTTCCAGGCCAGCTGAGGGAGGAAGTTTGCAGGATGTTATCAGCATCCTGTTGCTGTGACCTGCTGAGCAATAGCATGGAAATGTCTCCCCTTCACCACACCCCGGTGGCAACCTTTTGGCTCCTGTCTGCTGGCCGTGTTCTGCAAGATTAATGTGTTTTTCCACACATCCATAGCTAAAAGGCACGGATTTTTAGTTTTGTTTGGTGTGTTGTTTTTTTTGGTGGTTTTTTTTTGGGGATTTTCCCGCTATCCAGGCGTTTCTGGCAGTGTTTGTAAAGTGTGTGAACCTCACCTCGCTGGGGGGCATCCAAAACATGGTCGAGGTGGAGAAAGATTTTGGTTTTTGGGGTAGAGAGTGGTTGGTTGGAGAGTACTGACAAAAACAAACAAACAAACAAAAAGAAAACAACAAAAACAAAAACAAAAACAAAAACAAAACAAACAAACAAAAAACCAAACAAAAAACACCACAAAACCAAACCAAACCAAACCAAAGCAAACAAAAAAACCCCACCAAAAAACACCACCACCACCAACAAAACAAAAAACAAAAAACCCCAAACCAAACCAAAAAACCACAAACAACCGAAAAACCAACCCCCAAAAAACCCACAAAAAAACCTAAAAAACCCAAAAACAAAAACCCAAAAAAACCCCAACTAACCCCCCTCCAAAAAAAAAAAACAATAAAAGGGAATAAAACTAAGAATTATATCACCTTAATGAGGATAAATGTTTGATTTTTAGCTCATGGAAGGGTTTCCCCCAGAGCAGTCAGTAACGAACATCTTGGGTGCTCCATGTGCTGTGTTTTCACCACCAGCCATGATCTTGGCCATTATCCAGGTAATTCCATGATCCCTGTCACTGGAGTTAGCCAGGGAGAGCAGCTTGCCATGGGAAATGGCTTTGCTGCAATCGAATCCTTCTCAGGAAGTGCCTTGGTTTCACCAATTTATATTGAGAGGAGAATATAAAAGAAGCCGAGCTAAGCTTTGTCCTTTCATGCTGATGTTCGTGTAATTCCATAAATCTTTAATATCAGCATAATGTTTCAACTGCCCCGGAAGAAAACATTCCAGTGGTTCCAAATGTATCTGCTTAGGCATTCTTGTTCCAAGGGGAAGAAAGAGGAGAAAGTGAAGTGTGGAAACAAAGCTCCCAAGCTCCTCTCAGACTTTTTTTTTTTTTTTTTTTTGTTCTTTCCACATCCCATTCCCCAGCCCATCCCTTCCCACTGCCATCCTTGGAGCACCATCAGCAAAGGGTTTGGGCCCCAAGCTTGGTTCTCCTCCAGGAGCATCCCTTGGGAATGTCCAGCACCCAGGTTTGGGCAGCCAGGGCTTGGAAAGGTGAGAGGAATTCGTTGTGTCCAGGTTTGGCTCCACCTTCTCATCCTCCCTCATTTGGTGCCCAGTCTGAGTGGGGTTTAATGGATGGATGAAAATCAAATCCCACTGTCCTGGTTCATCCCTAACGAGGTCCTCATGGGACCAGCCAAGCCCTCCAAGAAGGGATGGTCCTCAAGGCTCTGTGTTGATTTAGGTTTTAGGTTTTTTACCCTCTTAGTGTGCTCAGGGTGAGCCTGTGGGACTGAGCTGAGCTCTGGGTGGTGGCTGCATCAAGGACTGAAAGTTTTGCTGGGGTGGAGGCCAAGGGGAACAACTGGAGCTGCCCTGGAGTAGCCAACATCAGCTTTTGTCATCCCAAGGATTCCTGGTGACTCTCCAGCTGCATGCCCTGAGGCTGTGACATTGTTTGTCCAGGGCCTTTGCAATTTCCAGCAGAACAAGCTGGTGTTTGTTATAGGGAGAAAGAGCAGGAATAATTCTGATTTAAGGCCCTGGTCCTTTTTCAGGGCTCTTCGGGGAAAAGATAATTCTGACCCCATTTCCATCCAGCCACCAATTTTTGCTCAGCTCGATGCAAATCCTTGTCTGGAGCTGCCAAGTAACGTCACCTCTGTCCCTTTGCCCCCCGTGCCTGGGGGACAGTAAATCTGTAGGCAAACATTAGGCCTTCCTGAAAAGCCTGGCATTGCCGGGAGAAAATCAAAAGCTGGAGGGTTTTTATTATCTCTCTCCTTATTGTCTTTTCTTTTTATTGCCTTTTGGAGTCACCCTGGAGAGCAATCTCCACCCCACAGCGTGGCCCTGCCAGACTTCCTCTGCTGTCACTGTGACCTAAGGAATTGAGGCCAAGCCTTCCTCTGCTCCAAGTATTAACAAACCCAGCTCCCTAAAACTCCGGGGATCCCTTTTTCCGTCTGTCCCAAAGCTCCAGTGGGACTCCCAGGGCTTTTTCTCCCCCCACTCCCATCGCCCCAAACTGGTGTTTGGGAGCGGGAAGGCTTGCGGGTTCCCTGCCCGCTGCCACGGTGGGAAGTCTCTGAAATCCCCTGATAATTCCCGGCTGCCAGGGCGGTCTGCACGGGGGAGAGGCTTTGGAATCTGGCAGGAACCCGGAGAGATGCTTCTTGCAGGGAAACTATGTGCTCTGCTCACTCATTAAGCACTTATCTGCTGCTCCTGCTCCGAAGTTGGCCGGGCTTGGAGCGGAGGAGGCGTGGGGCGCACCGGGATTGCAGCAAGGCTCGGATCCTCTGGGAGAAGGTAGAGGTGGGACACCATTGCTGAGGTCAGGCTGAGGTTGTAGGGACTCCTTTTTTGCCCTTATCGTTGCCAAGCATGCAGCCCACCTCTGCTTTCCTGGGAAATGGGGAGGTGAATCAAAAGCGTGCTGCGGGAAATGTGCTGGTGTCAACGTGCTGGGCCTGGCTTGATGCCCTCGGTCACAGAATCATGGAATGGTTTGGCTTGGAAGAGATCTTAGTGCTGATCTGGTTCCCAATACCCATATTCCTTCTCAGCATTCCATCCAACCCTGCCCTGTGTCAGTGGGAAGCCATTCCCCTTTGTTCCATCTCTCCAGGCCTTTTCCCAAAGCCCCTCTCCAGCAATGCTGGAGCCCCTTTAAGCACTGCAAGAGGCTCCAAAGTCTCCTCAATGCCTTCCCTTCTCCCAGCTGAACAATCCAAATCCTCTCATCCCTGCCTTACTCCAGCATTGCTGGAATCAGTGGGATTTTCCAGTAAAAAGCTGTGTTCCATCGTGCTTTGGGTCCTGCTGGACATCAGAAGGGACAGGGATAACATCAAGGATAATAAATCCATAATAAAACTTTCCAAGGTCTGACTTGGATTTAACCCTTTGGATTTTCCCCTTGGCAACCAAAGAAATTGCTTAAGGAAAAAAAAAAAATCATTGCAATTTCCTCCTAATTTTGGCTTATTCCAGGAAAAGAGGGGATTTTTCAGTCTCAGAGGAAGGAAGGGTAACCTGCCATCCACAGGTTGGGGCCTGGGATTCCAAAGGCTTCCAAACCTGGAGAAATGTGTGCCTGAGCAGCCCATATTTCCATAACTGGATTCCCAGCATGGGATGGGCTTTCAGGATCTGACCTTTCTCCCCTGACAGCAACTAAAGTCCACCTTCCTTCCCTAATTATCTTCCCAGAGTGGCAACAACTTTGATATCAATTAATTAGTTAATCCCAAACCTCCTTAGGTGGCTCAGCTTGGTCCAAAAATGAGCTCGGTTTTGCCAGGATATTTTACTGAGAAACTTTTCCTGGCCAAAAGGCATTTAACCGGATTTTCTCTCTCTGTTTGCTTTGGATTGGATGAGCTCCCTCAAAACCTGGAAAAAAATCCGATTAAAATGGGAATACTCTGCTGAACTATTCAGGCAACCTGTTTTCAACCCATTGCTGTGGGTGCTGGGTTTGATGGGCTGTGTCCAGGCAGGGTGCAGCCACTGAGGGGCTGTTTTCCTTGGATTCACCTTTCTGCTGGAATGCAGCAGTCCTCTCTTCCTCCACCAACGCTGCATTTGCAGCGTGGTTGGGGCCTGTGAGCTCATCAGCTCCTGCCCCATCCCAGCTCTGCAGGCTGCAGCTCCTTCTATGTCACACAGCATTCCCATCATAATTCCAAGGTCAACAACTTGGCTGACTCACTCTGGGTCAAACAGGGGATTTCCAGAAGCAAACATGAATATTTCTTTTTGCTTTGATTTTTTTTTATTGCTTTTCCCCTCTTCTGTGTGAGAACCTGCTGGAAGCTGGCTGGTCTGACTCTGCACGTCCTGAGATCATTCCAGCTTCCTTCTGGGAAAGGTTAGGGGAGGTCCAGACTTCTCATGGATGCATTGGGGATCTTCCTGCACTTTGGTAAGGGAAACGGGTGCAGCTAAATCATGAAATCATGGAATGGTTTGGGTTGGAAGGGACCTTCAAGCTCATCCAGTTCCATGGGCAGAGACACCTTCCACTATCCCAGGTTGCTCCATCCAGCCTGGCCTTGGACACTTCCAGGGATCCAGGGGCAGCCACAGCTTCTCTGGGAATCTGTGCCAGGGCCTCCCCACCCTCACAGGGGAGGATTCCTTCCCCAAATCAAATTTAAATGGAGCCTAACCCCCCCCAAAAATATATCTTTTAAAATATTTTTAGATGAGTCTTGAAGTTGGGTCTTGGAGAGAAACAGCAAGTGAAGTATCTACTCAAATATCCCTGCCTTGATCCACTCTGGGATCCGCAGGGCAGGACCCTGGTGGAAAAACAAAGGGATTCCCAGCTCAACCTGGTCCATGCTGGCCCTGGCTCTTCCCTCAGGAAGTATCCAAGCCAGGGTTTCATAAATGTCTCGTGCTGCCAGGAGCGGTTATGGTCACATCCCATCCTTATTTGCCTTTGCACATCTCCTCCCAAATGTAAAAATGCCTGGGAAAAATAAAATAAATCCCCATTTTCTCCCTAAAACCCAAGCATTTCAACACCTGCCTTGAATTCCCGAAGTGCAGCATCTCACCCTGGGCTGCAGAGAACCTTTCCCATCAGCCCGGGGGCTGGAGCAGAGTCAGCGGGAGCGGGGTTGTTCCCTGGGCTGCCCGATGCCCCCTCGGACGCTGCCGGAGCAGCACCAGGGGACAGGAAAAGAGCCTTCAGCTGTGGCATTTGCTGCTTGCGTGCAGCCGCAGGCAGGAACTGCTTCCTCTCTTTCCAGGCTTTTAGGGAAAGGGGAGCTCCGCGGAGTTGCTAAATTGGAATGAAGTGAAAAAAAAAAAAAAAAAAAATTGCCTCGAACAACAGAATGTTTGGCTATTTTTTCTTTCCTTTTTTTTTTTTTTTTCTTTTTTCTTTTTTTTTTTAAGACAAAACACAAAACCTTGGAGTGATTTACATGGGAAAGGGGAGCCGGAAACAATTTTAGAGGCTGTTTTCCAAAATTGATGAATAACAGAAGATACAATGGATAAAGCAAATGGCCCAAATTTCCTGCTCTTTTAAGCTGCTGAATAGATACTGAAAACAAGGGTGCCCTGTTTTTCTCCTTACGGAGCTGCCAGAGAGGGATTTTTTTCCTGGGTTGTTTCGGTTCTGGAGGCAGGAGCAAGGTGGGTGCTGGGGGCCCCCAGGATCGTGGATGCTCAGAGGAGCAGGATGCTTGGGAATTCCAGAGGTGGGGAAGAGCAGCACAGCCAGAAGAATCATTTTGAGGAGGACTAATTTTGATTAATTTCTGGCGAGTAACGCTGCAGGCACGAATCGTGAAGAGGGCTCTGAAACTTCCTTTTCGATTTTTTTTTTTAAATTACTCCTCATTTGATTTCTCCTCTGCCTGAGGCTCTTTTCCTCCAGAGCCAAGCACTCTTCCCTCCTAACCCTTGCCTCTCTCCCAGTGGATGAGAACACAGGTTTGGCTCCAACCAAACCCGAGTTGGAAACTTTTATTTCTCTTTGCAAAAGCCTTCGACGCTTCCAGAGAATATTCTTGTTTTGCTTTGGGGAAGAAAAAAAAAAAAACAACAAAATCTTGGATGAGATCCCTGCAAAGCTCTTGTCTTCCTCTGCTTAGCCAAGATCCAGGAGCTCCAGCCCTTTTCTGGGACACCACAAGGGATGTCTGTGTGTTTGATCTTTTATCAGTGGGATAAAAATCCAAGGAAACTTCCAGTAAAGCCTCTTGGCTGTGTCCTCTTTGCACCCCAGGTGCACAAAGTCATGGTGCAGTGAAGGGGTTTTGGTTGCAAGGGCACACAAGGCCTTTTTTGGTGGCTTTGCAATCAAACTGCTTGAGCTTAGCTGTGGGGGTGGGAAAGGCTGGGGTTCGAGGGCGTGGTGAGAACCAGGAGTCACCTGGTGAGCTTCCACTCTGGAGACCTGGGAAAGTTGTCTCCAGCCTGTCCAAATCAGTGCATGGACATCACTGGAAAATCTGCCCTGGATTTTGGACCTGGCTGAGAGGTTTCCATCAACTGTTGTTCCCCTAAGTGGATATTTTCAGTTTGCAAAGCAATTTTATGTTGGAAACCTGAGGAACGTCTTGGAAACTGCTGGATAGTGACTTCCATGGGTGCATCTTCCCATGATTGTGTCTGCTGGGTCCTGAGTGTCCTGTGAAACAAGGACCCTCCAGGTTCCTTTAGTCTTTCAGATAATGAATCTCTCTCCCTGCTTTTTTTTTTTTTCCTCCCATCTCTCCAGCATCTTTTCCTTTCCAAAATCTGAGAACTCCACCAGGCAGTTGCACCAAATAAATCAATAAATGAAAGTAACCACAGACAGCAAACTGAGCTGTTAATTGCACTCCAAATCTTGTTTTTCACTGCTGGGTCAAGTGATCACCCCTCCCCAAACCCCGCTGGCTCCTGGGCTGGACAGAACACACACAAAATAAATGCAAAGCCACAGTCCCCAAATCCCTTTTTTTGGGATGTTTCCCATGCTAGCCAAAGCCCCATAACCCACGCTGTGTATTTATGGCCTCTGTAAGCAAATTGTCATTCGAAGGCCACTTGGAGCCTTCAAACCCCGGTGAATTATTGTCCATGTGATACACACCTCTTCCTTAGCAGCACATTCAGATGTCAGGGCCCTGAGGAGCACTTTCCTCCCTCAGGCTCATTCAGGCCTCAGAGGAAAAGGGATTCAAACCACTCTGGTATTTTTAACTGATTCTTTCCCACTGGTGGGGGCAGATGTTTTTGCTGAGCCATCACCCCTGTAGGTCATCTGGTCTGTGACTGCACATGAATTGAAGGAAGGTGCTGGATGCTGAGCCTCTGGAAAGACACAGGGAAGTTATTTGATGGTGTAAAAGTCAACGAGAGCTCCCCAGTCCCTGCGCAGAGCCATGGAATGGTTTGGGTTGGAATGGACCTTAAGGATCTCATTGCTCCAAAAGCCGACCCCGAACAGGGATCAAACCTTGGTCATCTCCTGGGCTTCCCACAGGACAGCCACCAACAGCAGTGGTGGTGGTGAGGTGAAGGCAAGGCCAGGTGTGACCAAGAGCTCAGTGCCTGGGGGAAGGAGGACGTTCTGTCCCGAGATAGACATGAATCCTCCCCAGGAAATTCCCTCTGGATGAGCGAGGAGAGCAGTTGAAGGTGTGAAGAAAATCTGTGGTGAGGCAGCCACTGTGTTTTTGGGGTCTCTGGGACAGCTTCAGTCCCAGTTCTTGCAGCTCCATGTGACCCTGAGATCCACACTGCCCCACATCAGCCCTGCCCACTGCTGAAAAGGGTCAGGCTGGACTTCAGAAGGAATTCCTTCCCAGAAATGGGGATTGAACACCAGGATGGATTGCTCAGGAAGGTGCCCAATAAATGACTGGATGTGGCAGTCAGTGCTCTGGGCCTGGTGACAAGTCAGGGATGGGTCACAGGTTGGACTTGAGGATTTTGGAGCTCTTTTCCAACCTAAATGCTCCTGGCATTCTTGGATTATAAGTGAGCTGGGTCCTGTCCATGTAGATGCTTTTTCCCTTGGCAAAAATTATTTATTTTGAAAGAAAACAAATAAAGTGGCTGGAGAAAGGCCAGATCCTGACATGGCTTGCACCGAGAGATAATTACTGATGAGGTTTTTAGCTCTGAAGCAAATCTCATCACCCCAAGAAAACCCAGTCTGTGTTTTACCCTGAACTTTTCAGGGTGTGTAGAAACCTGCTGTGCGGGATTGCCACCCAGACCCCCAATTCCTGATTTACCACCAGCCACTTCAGGAAGTGAACTCAAGCCTGAGAGATGGAAAAAGCCGCCTCAGATCTGGGATTTACGAGGAGCAGTGATGTCAGGGTGAATTCCTTGTGTTGTACAAGCCCCCAGGGAGGATGTCCACGACACGGCGCTGACGTGGACACACCGTCCTGAGCCGTGAGGGGCTAAGAACTAATTATAGACTAATTAATGTCATTTGCAGAGCTCGGCGTGGGCTGCACACCCAGAGAAGCCTTTGTTCCATGGGCTGCTGAGCAGATGGAGGCCAGCCCTGGCCCCACGCTCAGGATGCCCAGGAGTTTCGTGTGTGCCAAGGACAAAGGCTGGCAGGGGATGAAAGGATTCCAGGACTCATTTACTGCACACGTGACGTTGGCCAGGCTGGAGGCTGCTGTCATCACATGGAGGGGGACACAATGGACACAACCCTCTGGATAACTCTTCCAGCCCTGGGTGGGATGCAGGTTTTGGGAGAGAGATGGGTTTACCTGTGGGCTTTGAATATTCGTGGTATCTTCCATGGATGATGAACATTTTTGGTCACCTGCAGGGAGTTCCTATGAGGGGTGGCTGGTAATCAGACCACCAGGATGGTGCTGAGGAGCTGGTGGGAAGGGGGAGGGAGAGTGAGGAGGCAGCTGGCTGAGGAAGCCCCTCTGTAAGCATTTTCCTGCCCTGGGATGACCAACGTACATCCTGAGCAGAGGGCACCGCATTGTGCGCCCCGTGCTCTGCCCATCCTGCCAGGAACAATGAGGAGGCTCTGGAAAACAAGGAAAGGCATTCTCAGGGTTGTGGGAGAGAAAAGCAGGGGGCACTGAGGGCGATGACACGGGAGGAGCAGCGATTTGCCTTGGCTGTGTGAGGTCAGGCAGCCTGAACGTCCCAAATTTATCAACTGCCTTGGTCCAGGCAACTGGGGAGGCAAGAGATCAAGGCCATGGCTTGAAATTTATCTCCAAACCATTTCTCAGGGGCTGTTTGAAGCTTTTCCCACTGCTCTGTAAGAGGCTGCTTGGGAGTGAGTGAGTGTTGGGCAGCTGATGGCATCTCCTCCTTGTTCCCTGCTGGGATCCTGGAACCTGTGGAAGGTGAGGGACAGGTAAAGAGCTGGGTGCCCAACCCCAGGGCTGAGGACAGAGGTGGCAGCTGTGCCGAGCTTCTCTCCCAACTGAATCCACCCTCCTGCCTGGCCTTTCTGCTCCTAAAATTCCCTTCTCTTCCCTTCACCTCTCTGGATTCAAACGGTTTCGTGCTGTTGCTCTGACAGAAGCTGAATTTCCCATCAGTTGAAGTTCTTTGAAACAGGAAGAGTTTTGGGGTCTTTCAGGAGCACAGGAGGATCCTGTGAGGTTCACAGGCCGTGCAGGTGAGGGCTGAGGCTTCTCATGGACTTTTTCCAAGCAAGGAGTTTTTTCCTCCAGAGAGGTTTGGATTTCAAATTTTCCAGCAGCTGGGTCTGCATTTACTGCAGTTACAAACTCACACCTGGCTGCAAACTGTAGAACTACAATCCAAGGGAAGATGGAAATGCAAAAGGTTTGGATTCTTCCCCAAAACCAAGCAGGGACAGCCCTTTACCTGTCAAATATATCCAGATTATTCCTATGGCCCATTTCTTCTGTCCCAGTTCAGCTCTGCCACATGAAAGCCACCTTTGCCAGGAATGGATGGAGTTGGAGATGGAATCCCTTTTCTTGTGGAGCATCCTGCCCTCCACATCCCAGCATGCTTGGCCTCAGCAGTGGGAGCTTGTCCTCTGTGCTTCAGGGATCCCTAAACCCCATCAGGGCTGACAGGGACAGTTTTCAAGGGTAACATTGAATTTTGCTGTCATTGTCAATTGCTCTTCAGAGCTGGTGTTGGCATTCCTGGCTTCTGGCAATTCCCCAGCAGCCTGAAGAATTAATGTCTTCCTTGGCTGCTTGTGGGAGGGTTTGATGAATCTGGGATGGGGTTTCCATGAGGTTCTGTCTGTGCTTGCTCCACATGCTGCAAACCCTCCATGTGTACCTGTGAGATTTTGGGGAGGAGATTTCATTTAGGGCTTCTTTTTTTCCCCCTTAAAAATCCGAGCTGTTGCAGGCAGCAAAAGGAACTGGGGGTTCATTTTCATGTGCAGGTGTGAATTTCAGAGCAGCTGAGGGCTGCAAGCTCAGCTTTTCCACGTGGGTCTCCTGAGCTGGGAGAGGATGGTGCTAAAAGCCATGAATGTGCTTTGAATGAGAATCACAGGATCATGGGATGGTTTGGGTTGGAAGGGACGTTAAAGCTCATCCAGTTCCACGGGCAGGGACACCTCCCACTATCCCAGGGTGTTCCAAATCTCATCCAAGCTGGCCTTGGACACTTCCAGGGATGGGGCAAACGCAGCTTCTCTGGGCAAGTTACTGTTAATGAACATCAGGATTGCTCCCAACCTGCCCAGCACAAAATCTGTGCGAGCTTGGACTCTGCTGGGAGACAGGTCCTGCTTAGCAGGATATTTTCCAGGCTTGGTTAAAGTGAGTTCCAAATGCACAGGCTGTTTCTGCTGGAAAAAAAAAAACAAACTAGCCTTTGCTGGAGCACAGGGCTGATGATTTGAAATCAATTTGCCATGGATGGGTTTAGAGCTGACATTGGCTCCGTTTCCATCTGCACATTGCTATCGTTGGTTAACGGTGTCACAAATGCTGCTTTCCCCTTTCCTCGTCACAGCTCCTCTGAATTACAAGAACTCCTTTAGTTTCTCAACAATCCCCTCTCTCCCAGGCCCTGCCACCTGGAGGAGCAGCAGGAGCACCTCCCCTGTGCAATTTCCCTTCCCCTCTTAACCTTGACCTGGAATATGCTGAAAGTTGTTACTGGGAGCTACCTTGATCAGAAATGACATTAGAAAAACTTGCACAGCCAGATGCAGCAAAACCCCACCGAGATAAAAAAATTCCCAGAGCCAACAATTTGGAGTTAGGGACCTGCTCTGCCTTGGGATGTGGGGCTGACTGCTTCAAGGTAGCAGCAGATTAAATTTTGTTTGCTTTCTTTCGGAGGGGCTGTGCTTTGTAAAAGGAGGGGAAGCCTTGCCCAGAGCCCTCTGAGTCCTTCAGGGTTTGGGGTTTGTGGTTTTCAGGTCACACCTAAAACTCTGCTGAGGTGGAACGAGTTCCCAACAGTTCAGCTTTGTGGACTGAGGCTTGAAAGGAGCCTGAATACAAGGCTGAGCACCAGTTCTTGTGCAAAACTTGAGCAGGATCTGGATACCACGATCTGACAAAATTCTTTAAGTGTAGAATCTGTATTGTCTCTGGGAATTCTTTGCTGAAGCCTTTTCCAGGCTGGGTGGCAAACCCACAGACATATTCCTGGCAGATCCTTGACCCAGAAGTTTGTGACCAACGTCTGATGATTTGAATCCTTCTCCTCCTCAGCCAAGGGGCATTTGTGTATATTGAATTATCCAAGAGTTAATTTTAGAAAGGCCGGAGCCTGGAGATTGAAACAGCTTTAATGGGCTCTGCTTGAAGCTTTTATTTACTGCAAGCCCGAGCAGAGAAATCAAGATCCAAAGCTGTTCCTCCTGCGGGCAGTGGAAACAATCTCTTTATTGCAGTGAGACTCCAACCCTTAACTTGTGTCCAACCTGAACTCCTCCAGTCTGCACGCGCTGGCAGGGAATGAGCTGCTCTCAGTTTCTGCTCTTGGAGCCCTGGAATTCTTTTTGATCCTGGAGATAAGGAAAAAGGCTTCTAAGCAGATGCGTCATGCCTGCTTAATTTTCCATTAGAGGCAGAGGAGAGATTTAACTCTCTCCTATCAGAGCATGTGTGTGTGTGTGGAAAAGCTCGGCTTTCCTGGTGCCAAAATCCATCCTGTGAGTGGAGATACCGGGGAGACCTCGGAGCATCCATCCCTGGAAACATCATTAGTTGTGGAAAAGCCATTCATTAGTAACAGGCAATATGTCCTTCTCTCCCCTCCTTTGGAGAATAGGCAGTGCTATCTAAATAAGCTGTTTCCTGAGAAGTTACTCAAAGTTACTGCTGGAGCTCCAGGCCAACTCTCCTCCCCCAGGAGCCGGACAGACACAAAGCTTTTGGGGAGGGAAAAGCTGCCCTTTAGCCCAGCAGTCAGTGCCATTCCTCTGAGGTTCCTCCTTTCTCCTCAGCCTCCTCAACGTGCTCCCTGCTTGTTTTTTTTCACTTCCCACCATTTGCCAAACCATTTCCATGTCTACACACGAGCTGTAGGCGCTGGAGCCCTCTGTGCTCTGGATTTGTCCAAAATTCAAATTGCCTTCCCACAACCTCCTGTATTCCTTGTCTTTTTCCATCCTCATCTTCCATAAAACCACTGATTTCCCCAGGCAAGGGGTCATGAGCAGGCACCTTCTCACAGGCTTTGTTCTGGAGCATCCTGGAACCAAGAGCCTGATACTGGAAAGGGGAAATTTGGGAGCAGCCTCTCCAAATGCCCGAGCGGCAGCAGCGCTGTGGAAAAATCTTTCCCGCTTCTCTTCGTGACAAAAGAGGGAGAAGTTTGTGAAATTTGCCCCAGTGGGCTGCTGGAAACCTGCTCTGGTGGGGCTGGAGGGTGCAGCTGGGAGGAAGGAGAGTTTTTTCTGGGAGTTGTGCCCTCTGCTCTGTGTTACCAGCACTTCATTCCACCTTCTCCATTAGAAACACTCCCTTGCCCGCCGCAGTCGCCTTCGGGAGGTGTTTGGGACAACACGTCAAAGCAGGTAAGGCTCTCAGAGGAGAGGGCAGCTGTGGGGACACAGATGGATGTCCCTGTGCTGCCTTTTCAGGCCAGCACCACAGCAGGGTTTTAATTTTTTAGACTTATGGATTATCTCTGTTTAAAAAGCCACCATTCTGGTGGTCCCTGCACGGCCCATTCCAACAGGAGCGAGGCGTTCCGGCCTCCCCCGAATCTGATCTCAGCATCTCCATCCTCCAGCTGCTGTCACATCTCCAGTCTCATTCCACTGGGAGATTTGGGCTCTCACAGTGACATCCCCCACTTTGGCTGGGTGACGTTTCTGACCTGGCCAGGTTTCCTGGAATTCCTTGTCTTCTGTATTTCAGGAATACAGAAAAATTCCAGTTTTACTGAATTCTCACCAGAGAAACGCTGGGAAATAACTGTGCTTGGAGCAACGCACGGTTGTGCAGCACTTATCCCACACCGGCCAGGAGGTGCCCAACAGATCCAAGACCCAAATCCAAGCCGAAGAGGAACAAAATGTATTGGGCCCACCCTTGGAGCGCCGAGCGGGGAGGATTTAGCGTGCGTAATGAACTGCCTGCGGATCGTTTATCACAGCTCCGCTCCCATTGCCCGCGGGTGATGATGGACACCAGAAGTCGGGAAAACCTAACGACGTGTGGGGAACGGAGCGCAGGTGTCCGTGCGGGGAAGCGGCAGGAAATCAACCTGACAGCCTTAGGAAAAGCGCCTGGAGCTGGAATCCGCGCGGACCCCCGGCTCGGCTCGTCCCCCGCCTCCCCTCTCCCCCCACCTTCCCGGCGGGAGGGCTCCGCTGAAAGGCTCCTTTCTTCCTTCCCTGCGTGGATGATCCCACCTCTTCAGACAGCCTCTGTTTTCCTTTGGAAGAGGGAACAGCTGGGGCAGATCTCGGGCTGCGGCGGAGCCCCCCCTGCCCGCCCGCCCTTGCACCTTGCTCCTGGGTGGGAGACAGCAGGAAAGCTTGCAGGAAAGCTGGCATTCCTCCCCAAATCTCCGGCACCTTGGGATCACACACATTCCCATGGGGTTAGCCCCATCCCAGGGGCTCAAGGGAGGAGATTCCAGCAGAGCCCCCGTTCCCTGGCTCCGAGGGCCATCCCTGAACATCTCCGTTATTGGAGAGCCCCTGACCTCCCCTGTCAGGTTTCCCCATTGTCTGCCTGACCTCACCATTATAAAGCATTTCCTACTATTTAGCCTGATGTTTTTCTTTCTTAATTTTAGGCCATTAGTGCTTGTTCTTCCCAAATTTACTACTGAAAATGACTCTGCCTCCTCCCTTCCTCTGGCTTGACGGATGGCTACGGAGTGACCCTCCAGGATTTATATCCCCAGTGCGGGCAGGACTCCTCTCCTCTCTTAATCCCCTCCAGGCCATAGGAAAATAAAGTTGTTGTCTTTAAATCCGAATCTGTTACGAGCTCAGCCTCAAAGCAGCGACGTTCCCCACCTCACTGGAGTTCAGCTGTGTTTGCTTTCACAGCTCTGTCACAGAAAGTCCAGGAGTGAACTTTCCAAGATGTTTCATTTTTCATCAGGGTTTTTCATCAGTTTTCATTTGCTTCCTCTATTATTTTCTTTTTTTTTTTTTTAATTTTTTTTTTTTAATTTTATACATACAATAAAAAGGCCATTCACTTCCCAATCACTTGGAGGGGAGAAAGTTTTTCTTTACCCTCTCTTCTTTAATCCTAAGTGATTAATTCCTTTTGGGGTTTGTTTCTTGGACAAAATAAAATTGAAAAATAGTTTCAAAGAATGAAAAATAATTTTCCAGGAAAGGAAATAGTTTGATGAGCAGAACGCTGATTTCGTTGGGTTCTTTGGCTTTATGGATTATTAATAATTTTAGCTTTGGCTGTTAAGTCTTAGAGAAACTCATAAATAATACAAAATTATCATTCAGTGTGAGAGTTCATGGAGTAAATACTCTTCTCTTCCACTGGTATGAAAGATAAAATTGATGTGAATGAAAACAAAAATTTCAATATTATGCTGAATTGCAGATGAAACTCCCTGAAAAATAATTTCTCTGGGATGCACATGGGAATCCCCACTTGAAAGTGTGGCCATTGACATCTCCTTTATTTGTGACCAGGGATGGTTGTGACCCAGCTGGAGATGTTTGGAGATGTTATGTTTGGGGTCATCTGAACAAAAAATATCCCGGCTCCTGCTTGGCTGCTGGGATGAGAAAATTTATCTCCCGTGCTTCTTCCAAGCCTGCCAGCCAGGGAGAGGGATCTACCCAAGTGTGGGACAGGGACTGTGGAAAACTTGTCAATACTCAAAGGTGGGATTCAGCACACGGAAAAGGAACTTGGACGTGAGTTTGGGGTGTTTCCTTTGGAGCCCTGCCCCGGGCGCTGCTCCCGCCAGGTGCGGGGCGGACACCGCGGCTGAGTGGCCGCTTCCTACCGCGGGCTCCCTGCTGCTCCCGGCCTTTCTTTCTGGGATCTTTCAGCCATTCCCCTCCAAGGAGCACTTCCTTCCCCGCTTTCCCTCGAGAGGAGCGGGACGGGAGCGGGGAGAGGCGGCGGCTCCAGAGGTGGGTTTCAACCAGAGCCAGGAACCTCCTTGGGAGGTTTGGAAATCAGGGCCACCAAACCCGGAGCTGCTGCCAATTTGGGATGTTTTCCCTTTAAAAGTCAAAAGATTTAATGGAAAGAGAGGTCAGGCTTTGACCTGAGCACTGAGCAGGGTGACAGAGATGGCTCCTTCATGTCCTCTCCTGGGGTTTGTTAGTCTAAAGTTTAGTCCCCCACGTCAGATGATGCATTTTCCAGGGAAGTTAATGGATCCACTTGCACCGCCACGGAGTGGTTGGCGGGGGTGGGAGGGCGACTCTTTCGTGAGAGACAAATGACTTCCTCTGGACAAGCAGCTCTGTTTTAACTTGGAAAATGATGGATGAGTCCCAAGGAAAGGCTTTGCGCAGGCAAAGGAACATGCAGACCTCACGTTGTCAGAGATCCAAAGGGACAAGAGCGGATCCCAAGCGCCGGGAGAGAAGGGAGCCTGGCGGTGGCGGCAGGGATGGGGATCGGTCTGCAGAGGGAGACTCTGGGCCAGAGAAAACCACGTCACCACCACGAAACGGGACAGGGAGTGACACCAAAGGGACAGGCCGGAGCTTCGGGGTTGTGGGTTTGACTCCAGGAGGTCCCAGCTCCAGTTAAATCCAAGCCTTCCCGCGGCACACGGATCCTCAGCCTTACCCTTCCGCCCCTGCCCTTGTCCCTCCCAGACTATTGTTTGGGTTTTCCTTGGGGCCACCATGCTTTGCCAAATGTTTCCCTCGCCTTTTTCTTCTGTGCTTACCTTTACCAATGACGGATTTTGTCTTATTTTTTATTTTTTTTTCCTATTTTATTTACTTGCCAAGTAAATACTTGGGAAGTGCTGGGCACCGCAGCTGCATCAGAATTCCTGCTCCTCCAGGCACTGGTGTGTCTCACTGCTCCATCTGGAACCCCAAATCCTGACTCCAGATCCCACTGCTCTGGGTGTGGATGGAAGAGATGGAGCAGAGAGCTACAGATAAAGCCCCAGAAGTCCCCTATGGGGGAAAGCAAAGGTGAAAGAGGACTTCAACCTCCTCTCCTCCCTGTTTTAACCATCACAGTGAGCCACAAGTTTTAAAAGCAGCTCAGAGCCACAGATAAAAACATAGAGGAAAATAAATTGAATTTTAGGCAACTGGTTTGCCCTCTGCCCTTAGCCATCTTTGCACACAAGACAAAAAATAAGTAGATTGATTTTTGAATATTTCCTTTCCTGCAGAGTTGCTAAGTGGGAGTGACCTAGAGAGCTGCTGGAGTGTGACCTTGGGGGAAAACATCCTGGAGAGAAGAAAATGTTGGGATGATGTGCTGGAAGAAAGGCAGGTTGTTGCCACCAGGATTGGTGACTCCCATCCAGCTGAGGCTGGAGAAACAGCACTGAAACAAGGGATTTGCTCGATCCTGGGTAATTTTGTTGCTTCTATAAAGCTCCATTTGCATTGAAGGGCAAAATCTTAACTTGGAGTGTTGGCAATGTCACAGAGAGAGAAGGAGGAGCCTGTGCCCATAGGGAATGAGCACATTCCATCACCATGGGCATGGAGCACACTGCCAAGGACAATCCCTGCACGTGGATCCCTCAGTCCCTGCATCCTCCATCTCCTCCACAGCCCTTCAGAAAACCTGGGATGTTTATAGAGCTCAATACAATAATTCCCTGGGTGATCCATGGAGATGGAGCCCACCTGGCTGGCTCTTCTTGGATACTGGGAAACCTCCCCAGCTCAGGCCCTGTTGTCAGTGAGGAAGCTCCTTATTATTCCACTGCCAAGGATCCAGTTATCCCACCTATTTATACCAAGGCTTTGATCTATACCTGCAATGGCAGAGGGGGATAAAGAAATACGTCACCTTTTGCGACTGAATTGAACCTCATTTAATTTAATTTTTTAATTAAAGCCTCTCACCTGCCTGCTTCCAGCACAGGAATGTCCCTCCAACCCCTAAATAAATTCCTGACATTATTGACTGCAGCCAGGATGGCTGAGACTGGGAGTTATTTTCTTATGCAACCGTTCAGCCTTTGCGAGGGGAAGGCAAAAGGCAGCGCTGGAGCTGCAGACGTGGTGATTTATAGATATTAAACATTTTATAGCAATTTTTTTTATCGCTCTCATTCCTCTCCGTTCCTCCTTCAGATGTTGGAATAAGAGGGGTGGAGAGGGACGGGGAGACAGCAGGCTTTAAGCTGTCATAGCTCTGGGAGAATGATGGATCTTTGCGGGCTTGGGCAAACCCAATCCTTGGAAAGCTTTGCCCGTGCTCCCTTTCAGAAGGAGGGCAAGCACCTTATCTCCCTCCTGCCAATCTGCCAGCTGTGCATCCCTGCTCGGAGTGGGGAGTCCTCAGCACCCCTGTCGGGCGTTATCTGCACTCCAGGTACTGCCGATCCAGCTGGATCCCCATGGAAACCCTCCAGGACCACCCTGCGCTCCAAACCCAAACCCACCTCCTCCAGCACCGCCTTCCCCAAAAAAAATGCCGAGCATCCCTCCTGCAACACCCGCCCCCCTTCCCCAGAGCCACCTGCGGCTCGGCCAGACTTCTCCCAAACACATTTCTCTTTAAAAGCCCAGATTAGCCTAAAACTCTGTTGGGAGATAAAACCCGGCCCCTTATCAGCAAACGCATCCAGCCCCCACGCACTCTCGGCGCTCCGCAGGCTCCGGCCGTGGCCGGTCACTCCCGGAGCGGGGCTGTTTTCCCAGCAGAGCACCGAATCCATCATTCCTGGGCTTTCCTGGAGCAGGGCGATAAATCCCGCCCAGGCCAGGGGTAGGTGAGACCCGAATTCTTCTCCACCACGCACTCCCTGGGGAATGCGCGGCCAGCACCGCCTCCTTTTCCAGGCACTGCTCCTCTTTCTCAAGGGATTCCTGGTCTTTCTGACCATCATTTGATTTTTTTTTCGCCCCATAATTTGATTTTTTTCCCCCCAGCAGCGTTTTTCAGGGGATTCCTGGTCTTTCTGACCATCATTTGACTTTTTTTTCCCCCCAGCAGCGTTTTTCAAGGGATTCCTGGTCTTTCTGACCATCATTTGATTTTTTCCCCCCCAGCAGCGTTTTTCAAAGGATTCCTGGTCTTTCTGACCATCACTTGATATTTTTTTTTTGCCCCCAGCAGCGTTTTTCAAAGGATTCCTGGTCTTTCTGACCATCACTTGATTTTTTTTTTTTTGCCCCCAGCAGCGTTTTCCAAGGGATTCCTGGTCTTTCCGACCATCATTTGATTTTGATTTTTTTTTTTTTTGGCCCAGCAGAGTTTCTCAAGGGATTTCTGTTCACCCTGGCCATCATTTAATAGTTTTTTTTCCCTTTCTCCCCTCTTTTTGTTTCGTGTCTGTTATGCTTCCAGGTGCTTCTCTCCCATCTCCTGTTAGGCTGGGCTAGCAGGAGAGGGGATGGAGCTGAACCTCACATGGGTGACAGATGAAAATATTCCATGGGATTTAGATACAGACTCCCAGAGCTGTTAGAGAAAGGAATTAATTACATAAATTAAAGGAATGAATGGATAACTTTAAAAAAAAAAGGCACCATTCAAGATGTTTTGGCTGCTGGGAGAAGCTGGAGTGACAACCAGGAGGCAGTGATGGCTTTGGCTTGGAAAAGCCAAATTCAATTTGAGCCAAATATTTAAAATCGAGGCTGGTTTGAAAAATCTTACAATGGTGAAATCCAGCCTGGACTGGGACTGGCATGTAAATAATAAATATAAAAGTTAAGACACGTGCATTTTGTGGCTGGGGAAAGGGATTTTATGGCATGGGAATATTTTCAGGGACTCTGCTACGATGGAATAGGAACAGGAGCAGAGCTTGTCCAGGGATAACCTTTAGAAGTGTTGAGCACAGCTGGGAAATTCGGGTGTCCCCAAAATTTTGGATACACCCAAGCCCTAAAAAACAGAAAAAATAATTCCTACACGGGATTTAAATACAATAATTTACAAAATCTTGCCCGGGGCAGTCATTTCTAGCTGCTCCCCCTGCTCCCACATCTTTATCAATAACCACCCGTGTGGGATATCAGCCCCAGCTGAGCTCTGGCAGGGTTATCAGAGGACAGACAGTAGTTCCTTCAGCCAGAACAGCCAAGGTCTGGGGGTTAAAAGCCAAGGGTCAGCACAGCCACCGCTCCGTGTGGCATGGATTAAATCAAAAGTTATCTCTGAGTGGCATTGCTGCAAAGCAGCCCAGAGCATCCATCTGGGTGCCAGCAGCTCCCAGGGCATAAATCACCTTGCCTGGGGTGGGGATGGGCTTCCAGGGCTGCCTTGCCTCCTCCAGCACTGCTCCTTGGTGTTGGGGGTGTAAATCCAGAGTGGGAAATCCAAGTGAGGTACTTTGAGTTAGGGGAAAGTGGATTTCTTTTTATTTGTTTTTTTGTGAAAGGTTTTTTATGGCTGTTGCTGGCTGCAGCTGGAAGCCGGGCTTGAAAACCGCTGAAAACTTTTGCTCAGCCTCATAAAAATCAATTTCAGCCTCTGCCATCCCCAGTGTTTTGCTGATCATTCCCAAATTCGCAGCTTTTTCCCTTTCAATCAATGCATCAATCACGGATGAGAGAGAAGGAAGAGCCACGGATTCGTTTAGAGCTTTGGAGCTGCCAAAACTCCAGCACTGCCAAGCCCACTCATAAACCGTGACCCTCAAAGGAAGCACCACCTACCAAGGGATAATCCTGAATTTCATTTCAATTATTTCTCCAGGTTTGTTTATTTACTTTTTAAAAATTATGGATAGGACCACACTCCTCAGACCGCTTTTGACTCCAAAATTCCACTTGTCCATGGCTGTTTTAACGATGAAATTACAGCTGAGAATGGATTTTTATTTAACTTCTGTCTGAATTCCTGGCACTGAAGGATCCAGCTCAAGAAAAATTCATCAGCTGTCACATAATTTTGCTCAGCGCCTGCAAGAAGCAAGCTGGGCTTAAATTTGTTTCCAGTTAACGGCAACGAGCAGGAATAAAACTCCAAGCAGCTGGAATCCTGTCCGTGGGATGCAAGGAAACGTTTCCAGGCTATTTCCCAAAAACTCCAGCTGGTGGCAGCAGCAATTTCTTTTCCACCAAAAGAGAAGCCGAAAACTAAAAGGAGAGAGAGGAAAAAAAAAAAAAAAAAAAAAAAATCCCTAGAAAGGATAACTACAAGCAACGGTGTGGAAATCTCAGGTGTGCTGCCCGAAAATGAGATTTGAAATATTTATTGCTTCCTTAAAATGAGGGGGAAAAAACCAAAAATATCCCATCCCTGCTGGATTTAAAGGCACAGCAGAGAGAGCTGATGACAGAGAGCCCTGGGATGGATGTGTCAGGGACTGAGGTGTGCTGAAAGGGCCCTTGAGAGCTTCCTGGGAGCTATCAGGTGCCAGCGGGGAGGGAATGACCCCTGAGGGAAGCAGATTTCCCCAGGGATTCCCATCTTCCCTGCCCTGTGACAGTCCAAACCAGGCTGTGGGAACAGCAGGACATGGGGGTTTTTAGGGTCACTGTGGATAACTGGGTTTTTAGGATAACTCTGACATAGAGAAACACAGGTTTATGCTTGGATTTGTAGATTCACAAAGGGCAGTGGCCACAGGATGGGATTTGGAAACAGAAATTTCCAAATTTAAGAGATATATATATAGATAGAAATAGGATATATATATATATATATATAAATTTAGGATAACTGCAGATCACTGGGGTTTTTAGGATAACTGTGGATAACTGGGGTTTTAGGATAACTCTGACATAGACAAACACAACCTCATGCTTGGATTTGCAGATTCACAAAGGCAGTGGCCACAAGATGGGATTTGGAAACAAATTTCCAAATTTAGGATATATGTATATATAGAGAGAGAAATAGAAATAGGAGATACATATATATATATATATATATATAAATTTAGGATAACTGCAGATCACTGGGGTTTTTAGGATAACTGTGGATATCTGGGGTTTTTAGGATAACTCTGACATAGACAAACACAACCTCATGCTTGGATTTGCAGATTCACAAAGGCAGTGGCCACAAGATGGGATTTGGAAACAAATTTCCAAATTTAGGAGATATGTGTATATATATAGAGAGAGATAGAAATAGGAGATACATATATATATATATATAAAAATTTAGGATAACTGCAGATCACTGGGGTTTTTAGGATAACTGTGGATAACTGGGTTTTTAGGATAACTCTGACATAGAGAAACACAGGTTTATGCTTGGATTTGTAGATTCACAAAGGGCAGTGGCCACAGGATGGGATTTGGAAACAGAAATTTCCAAATTTAGGATCTGTATATATAGATAGAAATAGGATATATATATATATATATATATAAATATAAATTTAGGATAACTGCAGATCACTGGGGTTTTTAGGATAACTCTGACATAGACAAACACAACCTCATGCTTGGATTAGCAGATTCACAAAGAGCAGTGGCCACAAGATGGGATTTGGAAACAAATTTCCAAATTTAGGATATATGTATATATATAGAGAGAAATAGAAATAGGAGATACATATAGATATATATATATATAAATTTAGGATAACTGCAGATCACTGGGGTTTTTAGGATAACTGTGGATATCTGGGGTGTTTAGGATAACTCTGACATAGACAAACACAGCCTCATCCTTGGATTTGCAGATTCACAAAGGGCAGTGGCCACAGGATGGGATTTGGAAGCAGAAATTTCTCCCCAGGAGGAGGAGGCAGCCCTGGGACAGATCCCTGGCATGTCCAGAAAGCCACGTGGCTGTGACATCTCGAAGGTGACATTTCAGCTTTGATCTGCACCCCCTCAGGTGTTCCTTCCAAGAAAAAATCTCTGCATTTAGGATTCCCTCAAACCCACCCTCTCTCTGTCTCACCTGCAGCATCTCATCCCCCTCCAATCTCCATTTCCATAAATTCCAGCACTTCCACCACTGAGCCTTTTCCTCCTCCTCCTCCTCCAGCTACACCTCCACCACTAAATAACACCCTGGCATGTTTTCCTAGGCAGCCAGGATGTCTGGGAAGGACTTACTCCTGGTGCTTTTCCTCTAATCTTCGCATCCCTTGGGGAATAATCTCTGCGGAAAAGAAAAACTCCGCTTTCCCATTGGCACCGCTTTCACTCCCAGAGGAGGTTGGAGGGGATTTTTTTTTGGAGCTCTCCAAACATGCAGGCACAATCACGGCTCCTGTGATTGAGTCGTTTCTCCCTAAATCAGTAAATTAACTCTAATACCCTTATTTGCTATCAACCTTATAAAACGTAATAAAAGCCAGATGTCTCTCCCTTAACCTGATGTGCCGTGGATGGATTATTTTTTCCAGGCTTTATGAAAGCGATTTTGCTCTCTCCCTGCGCTCCCTCTGGTGAATTCACTGCAGGATCTGATGGGGAGAAGCTTGGAAATGGATCAAAAAAATAGAAAAAACTGGGGTTTTTTTATGGATTCAGGTCCAACCTTCCTCTCTCTGGGTTTTGTTCTGTGCGTGGGTGGCTTCGAGCCAGGGGTGGTCACTCTGAGCTCAAGGAGATGGTAAATTATGGAGTGATTTCAGCTCAAAAGGGTGCAAAAGATGCTAAGCAAGAGTCCTCACACCAAGAACCTCCTGAACAGCCTGGTTGCATCAGAAAAGTCATCCAGGACTGGAGTTTCAGAGAGGATTTGGTGTCTGGTGCTCTTGGGTAGATTTCAGTGATAGTTTGGTTTGCCAAGATGGGAACCAAACACAGGAAAAAAATTGCAATTCTGTCATTTTTTGTGATTAACTTTTATTTTGGGTGAGTTCAGCTGAATCACAAGGCACTTGCTGAGAGGATGCTGGACTAAAGACCAGACTGTGCTTTGTTTTTAGTCCCTTGGTGCTCCAAGGCAGCTGCCAATTTCCCTTCAGCTCCCTGAAAACGAGCACGGGATCGCTGTTCCACACTAAACTATTCCAAATCCTGAAACCCACACCTGGGTACCTCACGGGCCCACCATCATCAGGCACAGGGAAAGGCTGGAAAAACTGTGATCACTCCTAAAACCTTGGGATTGGGTTTCCTGCACCAAGACTGCTGCTGGCAGGAACAGGAGGGAGGGACAGGCACAGGGGGTGACAAAGCCACATCCACGGATCTCTCCTGGCTCATCAGGGGATGTGGTGATGCCTTCAGTTTCAGTTTTGATGTATTTCAGGTTCTGTGCTGCCCAGGGGTGCAGCTCTCAGCCTCACATTCAGGGTCACTCAGCTCTGCACAGAGCAGGGACACAAAACAAATCCTGGTCCTGCTGCACACCAAGGACAACTTTCAGCCCAACAGCACAAACAAGGGTGGCTGGAGGGAGGAACAAGAAGGATGGGGACAAGAGACTGATGCCTTGGGAAGGCTGACCTGGAACAGAGACTGGACAGAGCCAGAGAATAAAGTAGGTGTTTATTCAAAGGCCTCTGGGATACACCTTGGGCAGGACAGGGCCTGACCAAGGCTATACCCAAGAAACCCAAGAAACAATGGGCCCAAAATGGACACAAAATGGTCACAAAATGGTCACAAAATGGTCACAAAATGGACACAAAATGGACCCAAAGTGGTCACAAAATGGACACAAAATGGACACAAAACGGACACAAAATGGACACAAAGTGGTCATAAAATGGACCCCAAATGGTCACAAAATGGACACAAAATGGACACAAAATGGACCCAAAGTGGTCACAAAATGGACACAAAATGGTCACAAAATGGACCCAAAATGGACACAAAATGGTCACAAAATGGACCCCAAATGGTCACAAAATGGACACAAAATGGCCACAAAATGGCCACAAAATGGCTGACTGGCTCAGAGCTGCGCCCCTGGGCAGCACAAAATCTGAAAAACACCAAAGCTCAAACTTCAGGCATCAGGGGTGGTGGAGGATTCCCTGACATCATCGCTGTGTCCGTGGGGATGGTGCTGGCACAGGGTGGGAGTGGTGGGGCTCAGGTCACGGGGACAGCTCAGAAATGATGTTGGGTGTGGGAGAGGGTGGAGAGGAACCAGAGGAGCTGGGACATTTCCCATTTGTCTTATTGGCTTTCCTTCAAACCAGCTGGGAAATGAGAGGACCCTGCTCTGCACCCCCTCCCAGCTATGGGACTTGTTCATGGAGTTGTTTTAGCTCCCAATTAAACTAAATGTTGTTTTTACACAGACAGCTTTCATCCCAGCTGGGCTGATAACACGATCGTGGTGTTTGCGTGAGGTTTCTGGGGAAGCAATTTGGGGTTTCATGCCATTAGCTGAGAGTCAGGCTGGTTCCTCATCCAAAATCATAATCTTGGATGAAGGACACATTCCAGAGAGCTGTTCTGAGCTCAAGGAATCTTCGTTCAGGCTCTTGTCTCCAAGAGCTCGTCCACAGGCTGCTCCTGCTTTAGGGTCACTCTCCTTGGCTGGATCTCCTGCATGATATTCAAGTTGGTTCTCCAAATGAAGCAGAACAAAGCCACCATGGGTCAGAACTGTCATTTTTCCAGGGATTATGTAGCATGGATGTCCCTGGAATACGTGGAAATCACTATTTACTGTGGCAAATATTAGCAATGTTGAGATGGCAGAAGGTCCCACTGAACCAAATTGGTTTTGCCTTAATTTAATCTGATAAAATCGATCAGCAGGGTGACCTGGAAAGCATTTGAAGACCCATTCCCAGCTCTGCTCAGCCAACGCTCTAAGACAACCCAAATTTCAGAACCACAACGAATTTTAGGACATAAATTCCCTTCCTGCTCCATCCTTTTGCTCCAAGAGCACTCCCAAAGCTGCTGATTGAGTTTTGATTTGTACAAATCACCTCAGGTTTATGAACGTGTCAGATGGTGTTAAGGTAAGGCCCCTTGCCCTTCTGATTTTCCTGCTGATTTCCCTAATCCCAGACAAGCCAACCTTTGACATTAGGTTTTGGGATGTTCCTTTTCTTTGAGAGCAGGGGAGGGAAAGCAGAGAGGAGCTGGGATATCCTGGACACTTTTCCAGTCTTTGGCTCTTGTCTTGGAACAGAGAAGGGAAATGTAGGAACAAACTGGGTTTGTGATCTTGGGGTTTAAGCAAGCAGCTTATGCAGATTGTTGTGGCCTGAGTGGGGAATGTGGGCTGGAATTCAGTCCCAGCAAATTTCCTCTCAACCTCAGAATCTGTCAATCCTTTGTCCATCCGATTTTCCTGCTGATTTCCCTAACTCCAGGCGCGGAATTCCTCCCCACCAAGCCAACCTTCGAAACCAGCGGCAAAACAGGGAAAACCCCTCTGCTTAAATTAGAGGCATCTCCGTGGCATCACAGAGGAATTAATTAAAGGCTGAATCCAGTGAGGAGAGGGAGACACCAAAAGCCAAAAGCCGAGCCAGGATGTCCAAGCAACCTGCCCCAAAACCCCAGCACCGGGATGCCCGACGGAGAATTAGCGGGAAGAGGATTATTTTAAGCTGTGACCCCTTTCCTTCCCTCGGCACACTGCTGCTGCTGTGCTGAGCTGTTCTGAGCTCAAGGAATCTTCGTTCAGGCTCTTGTCTCCAAGAGCTCATCCACAGGCTGCTCCTGCTTTAGGGTCACTCTCCTTGGCTGGATCTCCTGCATAATATTCAAGTTGGTTCTCCAAATGAAGCAGAACAAAGCCATCATGGGTCAGAACTGTCATTTTCCAGGGATTATGTAGCATGGATGTCCCTGGAATACGTGGAAATCACTATTTCCTGTGGCAAATATTAGCAATGTTGAGATGGCTTTTGAACACAACATTTGTTATCCCTGGGCCCCGGATGGTCCAGGGATGGGCAGCCCGGAGCAGGGCGCGCTGCCGGCATCTGGTTCTCATGTTCAATCTCAGCTCTTCCACTCGGGCTCGAGTGACAACAGAACAATGCTCGCCCTGCAGACTGACTAATTAGGCTGCATCTGGAGCTAATTAAGCGCGGAGTCGCAGCCAGGGGAGCACTCCCCTTATCAAACCAGCAGCAGGGGCGAGACAGGAGAATAAAAAAAAAAAAATCGCCGCTGATAGGGCTCGGTTTCTTGCAATTTAAAAGAGAAGCAATTGAAAGGAGGGCGGTGGAAGTCAGGGTTTCATCCCGCGGAGAAACGGCCCCAGGATGATGAACCTGGGTTGGTTTTTTTTTTTTTTTTTTTTTTTTTTTTTATGGAGAGGGGGAAAGGTGGGAGCTGGAGATATTTGAAATAATTAACTAAGATGGTCTTTGAACTCGTGCTTCTGTTCGTAATGTATGGGCATGAAGATGCCTCTTCAGCATTGATATCATTTAATATTTTAGTTTCTGATACTCCGTGGCATTTGTAATTAAATTAACTGACCTTGGCTAGGTGAAATATGCTCTGATCTCTCTTTTTTTCCCCCCAAACTATTAAAAGGAGCTTCCATTGTTAGATGTTCTAATCTTAGTTTTGTTTGGTCAGAACTGGGAGGAATATGGTTTCCATCGCTTTATCAGCCACTAATTAGGATGAGGCTGCACATCTTTTAATAGCTGGACAGTTTTATTTTTCCAGTGAATGAATTCTTGTGGAGGTCCAGAAAATCCAGAGCACAGGGAGTCACAGGAGTTTAAACATGAAGTAGCAAGGTTTATTTTTGATGCCTCTATTTTTCATCGTAACACTTGCAATGCCAATAAACGGAGAGAAATCCTCCAAACTCCACAGATAAATTTGTCATGGCTTGGTTCAGAACAGTAAATTATTTTTAGATCCATTTTAATTCCTCTCTTCTGACCTGGAAACGTTTTATTTCCAGGATGGAAATGGTTTAGCTGCAGGTTCTCATCAAAAAGAGGTTTTTAGATTGATTTTTTTCTTTTTTTTTGCTGGTTTTTTTTGTTTGTTTGTTGTTTTTTGTTTGGTTTTTGTTTTTTTTTTTTTGTCTAGGAGCCATCCCCAAGAAGTGCCTGAGATCATCCAACTTCACACATGGATCCACCCAGCACTGGAATTCCCACAGCCCTGGTGTTCCTTAGGGCTCCTTGCTCTTTCCCAGCCTGCACCATTTAAATCCATTTTGGTGAGATGAGATCTGGGTTCCTGACAAAGCTTTTTCAGGATTCAGAGCTCTTTGTGCCTCCTCCAAATTATCCTCTCCCTGCTGGGAGTGTTCATCTCTGAACATTCTGCACATCACACTGAGGGAAAAGGCCTAAAGCCAGAGAAATCCCCCAAAATTGGTGGTTGTTTTTGGGTTTTTTGTTTGTTTGTTTGTTTGTTTGTTTTTTGTTTTTTTTTTTGTCTTATGTTTAACGTGTTGTACATCGAACTTATTGATATTTGAGGTTTTGACCCCACCAGTGGTATCAAGCTCCAGAATCCCTCTGCTCCCAGCCCACCTCTGATCCCAACACTGGGAATTTCCTCCCTTTGTCCTTCCCTCCTTCATGGAATCATGCAATCATGGAATCATTGAGGTTGGAAAATCCCTCCAACATCACTGAGTCCAACCCTTGACCCGGCACTCCCAAGGCCACCATGGAACCTTTCCCATGGGATTTTGAGCAGTTTGATGTCCAGCTCCAGCCTGGGATGAGGAAAGGAAAAAAAAATACTCACAGAGATGCTTTGCATCCATGTGAAATGATCTGATCTTTCCTGAATTTTCAGGTTTTGGGATATCCTGGACACTTTTCCAGTCTTTGGTTCTTGTCTTGGAACAGAGAAGGGAAATGTAGGAACAAACTGGGTTTGTGATCTTGGGGTTTAGCAAGCAGCTTATGCAGATTGTTGTGGCCAAAGTGGGGAATGTGGGCTGGAATTCAGTCCCAGCAAATTTCCTCTCAACCCCTGGGTCTGTCAATCTCCAGGTTTCAGGATTCTGGCGCAATTTGCCATATTAAACTCTAGATTTTCCTGAGCACAGACCTCAAGGGCTCAGACAGTTCCATTTCTGGGCGAATGTGTGTGTGGGAGTGAAAGGTCACCTCGGGCTTATCTCTAAATAAACCCAGGAAACTCCAAATCAGCTTTTTTTTTTTTTTTTTTTTTTTTTTTTTTTTTTATCCTGTGCAGCCTGGCAATGGGCAAAGCAGCCTGGGACAGCTTTTTTTTTTTTTTTTTAATATCTAAATATTCCCCACTGGAGCATGACCTCAAATATTAGCTTTCCACCTAGCAAGACTAGACAGGAGCCGGGCAAAGGCACGTCTGTTCCTTCCCCCTGATGCAGGAAAAACTATTTGGATCTCTCTTTTTTTTAATTATTATTTTTTTTCCAGCCCCTCCTGGGTGTGTTTACTTTCTTTGGGGGCTCATGAATGGCGGCTTCAGAACCCCCCTCATTGTGATTTTCCCTGAGATCCCTTTCTCTCCGTGCTTTTTCAAAAAGAACCCTTTTTTTTTTTCTTTTTTTTTAAATTTTTTTTTCCTGTCCTCCCTCCCTCCCTGCCTCCCTCCCCCGTGTTGTGATTTCACTGAGGCTTCCAATGGTCTTCAACAGTTCATTTATGCTGGGAGCCTTCTATAAACTGTACAGCCATGGTCTCCTGGCCCGGCCACCCACCGACCCAGCCTGTCTAAACAGCATCTGTCTCCATCCCAGACACATCCAGCCAGCTCGAAATGGATTGAATCCAGCTTTTTTCCCTCCCCCCCCCCCCCACCCTTTGTGCCCTCCTGCAAAGCCAAACTGGGAGTCAAGAAGGGGGCACTGGGGTTGGGGTGCTGCTGGTGCATCCCTGGGGTTGTTTGGGGAGCCCTGCAGGAGCTCCATCCCTCAAGTCCCCACCAAATCTCCCCCGTGGGGAGCAGATGCATTATTAGTGACGGGAGCCTATTTAACCTTAATCCCAAATGCATTATCTGGGGAGTTTGGCTTGGCTTTTTGACTTAAGGTACTGGAGGTTATTACCTCTGGAATGCAGGCGTTGCTCTGAAGGATCTCTCCATTTGGGGAGAGGGCAGGGATGGATGGGCTTTTCCCTGCTCAGGCAATTTGGACACATTTTTGAAAGATTAAGTCAGATCAGCACTTGAAAGGCTCAGTTACCTCTTGAGTGTGACAGCACAAAGCCCATTCCCCTTCCCAAGAACCTTGTTCAGCTCGGGAAAAAAAAAACCCAAAAAAACAAACAAAATTTTTGTTAATTTTTTTTAATTTTCTGAAAAAAATAAGAGGGATTAATTTTGCTTGGCAGCTCAGAGAGATTTGTGCTTGCTAAACCAATGCTTTTCCTCCTATTTACCCTGCAACATGGCCCAAAAATACTCCTGCCTGGAGAAAGGAACTGCCCTCTGCGGTCACTGGGTGCTTCCATGAGGTTTATCCACATCCGTGTCAAAGCTTTGGGTGCAGCAAAAAGCAGATTTCCAAGGGCTTGTCTGGCTTTCAGGCCTGGGCAGGTGTCACCTCTCTTAATTAGGGCGGCTGTCATTACAGGTAGGAGGTGTTTTAGGGAGAAAAGGTCGTGTTTCTGGGCTCAAAAATAGGAATTGAGTTTGTAACTGAATATGAGAAAGCCAAATTCAAACCAAAATTCCAGGTTTGAATCTGTTGGAATGATCAGCCTGCCCTGGGTTCAACAGAGCAGGGGTATTGTAATTGATGAACGTGTCTTAGATAAGCTTTGGTTTTCTTTAATTTTAGTTTTTGAGGCAAAATGTGAGCTTGTAAAGGTTTGCCTGTCGGCAGGTCCCTCTGAAATCAAGCAAACGTGCTAAAGTCTGCTTTATTCACAGTCCATTTGAGCTAAGAAAGCAAAACAATACAAAAACAAAGATGAAATGGGAGCGATTGCCTCGGAGCGAGAATACTGGTTTTTAATAAAGCAGGAAAGTAACACATAAATTAAGGAAATAAAAAAAAACCAAAACCAAAACCCAACCAACCAACCAACCAAAAAACCCCAAAAAACAAAAAAACAGACCAACCCCCCCACCAAAATAACAAAAAAAACCCCAAAAAAACAAAAACAAAAAAACAACAAAAAAACAAAAAAAAAAACAAAAAAAAAACAAAAAAAACCAAACCAAAACAAAAAACAAAAAACAAAACAAAACAAAAAAAAACCCAAAAAAAAAACAAAAAAAAAAAAACACAAAACCCAAAAAAAACCAAAAAAACCCCAACCAAAACAACAACAAAAACCCAGAAAGAAATACTTAAAGAAGGGTATGAGGGATAATTTTTTTGCTTTGGAGGGTAGGATTAGATTGGATATCAGGAGGAAATTGTTCCCTGTGAGGGTGGGCAGGCCCTGGCACAGGGTGCCCAGAGAAGCTGTGGCTGCCCCTGGATCCCTGGCAGTGTCCAAGGCCAGGCTGGAAAGATGTGGAATGAGATGAGCTTTATGATCCCTTCCAACCCAAACCTTTCCATGATCTCTGGGACAGAAGGATGAGCCAGCAGCAAGAGCCTGGCCTTGGAGCTGTCAGCTGAGCCAGTCCAGCAGCTCCAGGGAGCTGCTGATCCTCTCCACAATTAGAGCAGATTCTGTTGGCATTCCTGTATTTTGACATTCCCTGATTTATTTCCAATTTCAGGTGCCTAAAGAGATGCATGCCTCGCTCTCCAGCCTTGTTTCAGCACTGGGGGGATCTGTTCTGAAGCAAGGCCTGGCTTTAGGAATAAAAGGAGAGGATGTTCTTCCCTGTGCTGACGGCACTTCATTGTTCTCGTGCCTCCTGCGAGCCCAATTCAGATTAGATTCACTATCAGTCATGATTATGGACAAGAAGTGATAAAACGTGGCTTGGAAAAAAAAAAAAATCATGTTTGGACAAGAATTTGCTGACATATTGTGGAGTGATAACATGATAGTGAAAATAGCCAGATCCTGCCTGGCCTGGCGTCTGGAATCAGTAAAAGGAGGCAGGCAGGAATATTGCAGCCTGGCTTCTGTTCCCTTTCCAGCACAAAATCGGCACCTTTTAGGATTTTTTTAGAAACCCACCGATAGGATTTGCATTGAAAACCTGCAATTATTCCAGGATCTTGGCTCCAGCCTGGATTGCATTGCAATCATTTCTCACCAAAGTCCTGGGGGAGTTTCTGGAGGCATAAAAGGAGGAATGGCCAGTTGGGTTTGCCAAACTGCCAAACCCAACTGGAGCATCCACAGCTGGTGTTGGAGGAATGCTGTTGAGTGTGGAGAAGGAGGAGGGCAGAGTGACCCTAAAAAATGAGAAAACTGCATAGTTTTAATTGGGATTTAATCAGTGTTGGGTCCTAGGAATCCTGCTGGTGGTGGTGGGAGGTGCTGCCTCACCCCCTCCTGGGCTGCCACATCTTTTGACTTCTAGTGAAATGGCTTTAGTTTTAGTGGACAACTTTCACTTCTGAATCCAGCAGCACATTCTGGCCAAGGCTGATAAGCACAAGACCACTTTATCATGACAAAGTTCTACAAATCAGGTGAAAATTGGTGTCTGGGGTAAAAACTTTCACAGCTGGGAATGCTGCAGAGCCTGGTCGTGGTCAATCTCATCAGCCTGATGGTCAGACACCATGATTCCATAATTCTGGTCTCCTAAAACCACGTTTCCCCATCAAGAGAAAACTCCTCCTTGGAGTTACTTCTTCCTTGGTTACATTTCACACACAAAGAGGGAATATCTGGAAAGACCTGGACCCTTCCATGGTGATTCCCAGGCTCTCAGCCACAATCTGGTATTGAATGAGAATTTGCATTTAGAATAAGGAGAAAAAGGTGATGAAGGAGCTCAGAAACCGAGAGATGGTTTCAATGGTGGCAGTGTGGAAAGGCAGTGAATGCATAAGATGGGCTGGAGGTCTGTTTCTCACTTACTGAAAGTCTCCATCGTGCTTGGGCTGGGCGTCCCTGGATCTATCCCTAAACCACAAAAATTACTCCTCAGCTCCTCTGCCCCTTCTGCCAAGGCTGTGATTTGTGGAGAGCTGGCTCTCTTCACTAAGAAGGTTTCGAACTCTTCTTTTGAGGGGCTAGATACGCTTTGCCGTTAAGGAGGGATTTTCTTTTGCTTTGTTCCACCTCATCCCTCTTCATTTCTACACCTCAGCAATCACTGCTCCTCCACAGGACGCTGCTCCCCCGTGCCTCGAGCAACCTTTGCTTTGTGACATCTTATCCGAGTCAAAACCAGAGACACTTGGCCGCTCCAAGAGAGGAGAAGGGAGGGGACAGCTCCTAAAGAGTGGGTGCAGCGTGGGTTCTCCATAAAATGCTATTTCTGTCGTTTTACGGCCGCCTGTGCCTGAAAGAGGACTCCTTTTGCAGGAGGTGAAAATGCCATGAAACGCCTGGGATCCTCTTGCATCTGGAGGAATGTCCATGTTGCAAGAGACCTCTGTAAATATTTATACCTGATGGCCTCGCAGCTGGCTATTAAGTGCCCCGATGGTTCCTGTAATGCTGCTCGCAAATGGAGATCTGGCATTTAAAGGATGCAGCACAAATTGTTCCCTTGGCCCTCGCTTTTGGTCAGAGAATTTACTCAGGGCTGGTGATATCACTGGGGAAGCATCCTCTCGCCCCTTCTCTCCGTGCCTGAGCGGCGAGCCGAGATCTCCCTGGTGGAAAACGGGAGGAGGAGCGGGAAAAACGCCCCCAAAAAAAGACCTGTTTGGGGGCTCCAGAGAAAACCCATGGGTAGGGGACCTCTCTTGGGGTCACCTCCCTGTGGTGGGGTGTTGGTGGCAGCTGGTGTGGGGGCTGCAGCCCCAGCTGCTCTTCCTTTGGTTGGAGGCCGGCCAAGCCACGGTGACAGAGCGACCTTGGAGCGCCGGTGACTCAGATTTGCCAGGGATCTGATGCTGACCAAGCCTTTCCTGCCAAGCTGGGGTCGGGGGGTGGTGTTAACCCCTTGCTGGTTGGGAGTGGGGACACTGCCAGGTGGGTTGTCACAGCCCAGGGGTGCTCAGGTGAGGACACGACAGCCCAAAGCTGCTCCAGTGCAGCTTTGCACTGGGATGGGGATGGGATGCACTTGGGATGGGGGCTGCTGGAAGAGGAAATGCCCAAAAGGCTTTTTTTTTTGGGGGGAACCATTACTCCAGGGCTGGGGCAGGGCTCAAGGGAAAACAGCAAACAGCCACATCCTCGTATTACCCATCCTCACTACAAATTGAATTCGACCCCAGGCATGTGAAAACACCACTTTATCATCACCACAGCCAGTGCCAGCGTCAAGGAGACCTCTGTGGCCTCCTGCTTTACGTAATTTAATAGTTCAGCTGCACCTTTGGCTGGACTAAAATCAATCCTGAGTTTGCGTTGGGCGGCCAGGAGGGTTTCAGAGAGGGGACAGAAACCATTAAGAAACCAAACAAACCACAAAGTGCCTCGTTCTGACTCTCTTCTGAAAGGAGCCGCTTTCAAAACTTCTCCTTTTGAAAAGTTGTCTCATCGTTGGGCTAATTTGGAGCTAATGAAAAATAAATCGGCCCCCTCGGGGCCTGCCAGGAGAACCCTGTGCTTCATTCTGCTGGAAATGGAGCAAACGAAACCAAATTAATCTTGAAAAGCTGAAATACTGGCACGGAGTCTGCCTTCCTGACGGGGTTTTGGAAACGGAGGGAGCAGGTGATTCTCACTCTGCAGAGCTGTGCCTGCAGAAAAACCACCCAGTGCTGCTTTTTTTTTTTATTCATTTGATCCCTCAGAAAAGCTGCAGGCGCCATTCAAGGCTGCCACGTCGCCTTTGTTTGACCAGGTTGCTCCTTCAAATTGTTTGGATTAATGATTTGGGTGATATTTTCCTCTCCCTGTGCCCAATCTCTGTAAATCTCAGCCCTATAATGAAATCCTTTGTAGCCTTATGACCAGGCACGAAAGTTAATGGAATCATTTTCCCCAAGAGTGCATTCCAGGAATCCCTCCTTTCCTCATTTAGGCTCAGTTAGCACCTGCTTTCCAGGTAATTATTTTTCTCCTTCCTAATTTTAATTATCTTTTGGCTGTTGACACTGCAAGAAGCCAAACTTTAAAGGGTTCCCCTGGGTGGGCTGGGCTGCAGGATGGGCTCAGGCTGTGGTTCACGACTTTGGGATCCTTGTGGGGCTTATCTTTAGGACCTTTCAGCTTGGAAAGGACAAAAAAAAAAATATGTAAAAGCTCACAGTGGCTCGGATTTTAAACAGAGAGGATGTGCTGTGCTCAGTGTAAGCAGAATATTTACAGTTCTAAGGCAGGATGATAGATGCCTCTTACAAATAATAAATAAAGGTTGAGTGTTGGGAAGAAGATTCATAAGGATAAAACTAATAATGGAATAGTCTTTATTGAGGAAAATGAAGCTGGGACACAAACCCCAAATAAATTTGCTGTTTACTGAAACACCGTGGAGTGGTTCAGATATTGTTATAAAACCATTTTTATCGCCTATGCTGAAGATTTGGGTCAGTGGGGCTGTTCCAGGTTTCCTTGAAAATTTAAACTCAGCCCTAATAGTCACAGGGAGGTCCAGAGAGCTCCAGCAAGGCTGAGGGAAACCCAGATTCCTGCAAAACACAGGGATTTTGAGAATGGGAGTGCATGAACTGGCCTGGAATTGCTTGGTCTGAATTCACATCTCCGGACATGCCTTGAAACGTGTCCCAGCTCAGACTAAACCAGGCAGCACATCTGGAGCTGTAAAACGAGGGGCTGCAAGGGGCAGGGAGTGCATCTCTGCCAGGCAGAGATTCCTCAGGTTTCCCAGGCTGTTCCCAGGCCCAGAGGGTCAGATCCCCAAATCCTCACTGCTGATCCCCAAATCCTCACCGGGTGCAGGCTCCCAGGGAACAGCACAGCCTCGGCCAGGAGGGTTTGTATCAGCCCCAGGGGCTGGAAAAGGCAATTCCTCCTCTCTCCAGGAGGTGTGGAACTGCCACGAGAATACAAAATAACGCTTTACATTCAAATTCAGCGCAGGACATGGAAAATAAAATGTATTGGCTTTGAATGTCTGTGGAAAAGGGGGAGATAAATTTGGAGTTGTCTCCAAGGTTTCTGCAGGTTATTGATTGTGGAATCTCTGTGCCAGGAAGAAACGTGGAAAAGATGCTGGAAGAGTCATGTGGGACAAGAAGAAAATAATGTGGAAATCAGCCCAAGGGCTGGCATTGATCCATCCAGGGATGCAGCAGTTCTGGAGGAAAAAGTTCCTTTTGTTTCTAGAAAACAGCGTTATTCTGGAAGGAAAGTGAAACCTCCTTGTTCCCCATGGGTTAATCCTGGTTTAAGTAACTGCCTGGCTCCACAAAAAGTGTATTTCTGTTGTTGGAGTGTTCCTGGTGCTCTTCCCACAGAGGATACCCCTAAACCAGCCAGCCTTGGTTCAGAGCTGGGTCTTCAACAGGTGAAATTAATGTTCTTTGAACTCCCAGCACTGGAGCAGGAGCTGTGATCCAGCCCTTACCTGGGGATCCATGGTGCCCTCAGCAGCAGATGGAAGTGCTGGAAGAGGAACCACAGGGAATGATGCTGAGGGAGTAGGGATGTGGATTAGGGAAGGCCAATGACAGCTCCAGCCCCACTTGTGACCACTTGGGAGTTGTTTTTGAAGCACCCTGGGATTCCACAGAGCTCCAGGTTTCATCTGGGTGCAAGGGAAATTCAGATTATATTTTTGGGAAGGGTGGATACGACTGTGGGAATTCTTCCCTTGGGAGGGTGGTGAGGCACTGGGAGAGTTTGCCCAGAGAAGTTGTGGGTGTCCCATCCCTGGGGGTGTCCAAGGCCGGGCTGGGTGGAGCTCTTCAGCAGCCTGGGACAATGGAAGGTGTCCCTGCCCACGGCAGGGAGTGGAACTGGATGATCTTTAAAGTCCCTTCCAACCCAAACCATTCCATGATTCTCTGGTTCTGTCCTTGGCCCACTGTCCAAAATGTCCTACCTCCACTTCCACAGAGGATTCCTTTCCTGGGTCTGGATCAGGCTCAACTGCTCCAGCAAGAGTTTATTTGACTTCAGAGACACATTTAATATTTAGGACAAACATTTCCTTTGGCTTTGGTGTTTGGGCTGGGCACTGCAGGGCAGGAGAGCACCTCCAGCAGCAGGGTTGAATCCAACCCCACCTGCCAAAGTCCATTTAAAATGTTTGTGGACCCCAACACTTCCTTTGAAGAGACAGAAGGGTGATTTTTTTTTTTTTTGCCCTGGCTGCCCAGTGCAAATTAGCACAGCGTGTTCTGATGAGAGAGGGAAACACAATCTTCCTTCCCTGAGGTTACATTGCACAGCCCCACCACTAAAAGCATGGCCTGAGCCATCAGCAACTGTGAGGAATCCCTTTTGGGAAGTGTGTTTGCTCTCCAGGGTGCCTGGAAAGGCTTATGAGCAGTGAGAGACTCAACCTGGTGACCTGGGCAGCTGCCTCAGAGCCCAAGTTTGGAGAGAGGACGGGCTCAGGTATGGCCACAAAGGGCAGCAGCACCACAGGCATGCCCTGCCCTCCTGCCCCAGCAGAGCTGCTGCTGCTGGCACCCAGGACTCTGAGGCCTGGATGCATCAAAAATGCTCTGGAGTGTCAGATCCGTGCAGAGCAGAGCCAGGCCTGCAGCAGGAGGAGAGATGGACACAGAGCAGGCTTCCCTTGGCTTGCAGAGGGGGTGCTGGCAGCACAGTGCCACAGACCTGCACTGCTGGGGCAAAGCAGCAGTGGCATTTGGGACACAAAGAGAGGACTCAAAACAGCCTGCCTGGGGCATTCTCCCCCTTTCCCTTGGCACAGGTATTCTCCTCTTGCCCTTCTGATATTGTCCCATTGTTTTTTTTTTCCCAGACTTCTGTTTGTATCTCTCCCTACAAACGTTCTCAAAATCCTCTTTGCCCAAAGAGGTGCTGGAGGCATCACCAGCTCTTGCACTTGCACTGGAATCCATCACATATGGCTGAGGGGGCTCAATGGGTAGGAATTTTCCCCTGTGAGGGTGGGCAGGCCCTGGCACAGGGTGCCCAGAGAAGCTGTGGCTGCTCCTGGATCCCTGGAAGTGTCCAAGGCCAGGCTGGACAGGGCTTGGAGCAGCCTGGGACGGTGGAAGGCATCCCTGCCCATGGCAGGGGGTGGCACTGGATGGGCCAAATAATTCTGAGATTCCATGAACTGGAAAATTTCCTGTCCTTTTTTTTTTTTTTTTTTTTATCATCATGGTTTCAGCTGTAGAAGATTCCCTGAACATCAAAGTTTGTGCCACCAGCAGCCAAGGAACAAAAAAAAAAAAAGGGTTGCAAAGACTCTCCTGGGGTGACAAGAAACTGCTGGACTCAGCAGGAAGTGGGGAATTAAAAGGATTGCAAATATTGCAAATATTTTGGGGGCTGCAAAGCTGAGAATACTCTTAAAGCTTCTGCTTCTGAGGCACAAAGGGGTCTGTCCCCCAAGCGATGGGGGCACAGAGCGAAACCCCAGGCCATGGGTGCTTGAGGTAATTATTATTTATTGTTGTATTTTGCAACCGAGTCAAATGCAAAAAGCTGAAAGCTTTATCACTCGCTGGAACTATTTCCTCCCTTTAAACCTTTGAGCAATAGAGATAAAAAGTGAGTGTTACTTGTGATGCTGGGGGAAGGAATGCAATATTCTGTGTGGTACTGTCTGGAGGAGCCCCTCTGCCCTGGTCTTGCTTTCTCCCCCTCAGCCCCAGGCATGGAGACACCAACTCCATCCATTTAAAAAATGGAGGCCACTCATTTTTTTGACTTTCCATCCATTTAAAAAGTGGAGGCCACTCATTTTTTCGACTTTCCATCCATTTAAAAAGTGGAGGCCACTCATTTTTTTCACTTTCCATCCATTTAAAAAGTGGAGGCCACTCATTTTTTTCACTTTCCATCCATTTAAAAAGTAGAGGCCACTCATTTTTTTTCACTTTCCATCCATTTAAAAAGTGGAGGCCACTCATTTTTATATTTGACTTCAAATCCTATTTCTTGCCTTTCTCTTTCGGCTGGCAGAGATTTCTACCCAATTGCAAAAGCAACCAAGGTTTGGCATTGACCAAATCTGGTGGAAAGCACACCTGAAAAAACAGGATGGGCACGAAGCCGCAGCGCTTCCAGCGGGTCTGGCTGAGTGGGAATTGTCAGCTTGGGCTGGACATTTCCCCTCTGCCCCTGGAGTGCTAAGACTCCTCTTCCTCTGGTGGGGCAGTTAAAGTGGGGAGACCCTGAGAGGGAAGATGAAAGCAGCCCTGTCTTTTGGGAGGCCAGGGATGCCCAGCCAGCATCCCCACGAGGACGCGGGGATTAGGGGGATACGTCGGGTTTCCAAATTTAGAGCGGAGGACTCGCTTCCCATAAACAAAGGCTGCTTCTTAAAACGAGATGTTGGGGAGATAATGCACCAAAAAAAAAAAAAAAAAAAAAAAAAAAAAAAAAAAAAAGGGAAAAAAAAAAAAAAGAAGTTTGCCTTTGTGACTAAATTCTGTTATTTTGCAGCCAGCCTTCAAATGGGCTGTTGGTGCAAGTGAACAAACGCTTCCTGTCTGTGCGTCCTCATGGGTGGTCGCGTTTTAAAATGAAATATCCAGGCTGACAAATGCCTTTACAAAGGCCAGATTATAAACTGTAAACCTACTGTCAGCTGGGCAGGGGGAAAAAAAATCCAAATGCCTCTTATACCATTTAAAGATTTAGTTTGGCTTCAACACTAAAGCACTTCATCTTGAAGGAGAAAGGAGCTTAGAGTTTATAAATTGTTGTTTGGGCTCTAGTAAGCTCTGGATAAGGGAATCTCTCTGCTAGGAAACAAATGACCTTCCCAAAATTTAGGGAGCTCTGGGTATTGTTACGAAGACAAAATGCCTTGGAAAAATGTCCCTGGAATACAAAGGGATTTGAGACAGCTCTGTTACTCTTAACATACAGTTCATACAGCTGCAAAGGGCAAATCCTGCAGTTCCAGCCTCTAAAAAAGGGTGGAAAGAAGTTAAACATATCAGGGTAATAAAATAAAAGCTGTTTAGATTGTCCCCCTCTGTCTAAATCTGCTCTAGACTCGCTCTTGCACGAGGTGGTCGAACTCAGGCTGAGTACCCATATTATTTTGGCAAAAAAAAAACCACCCAGAATTTCCTGTATTCTCCTCAGTGGTGATTGCAAAGGGAAGTTCCGTGGGAAATACAGTCATTTATGGCAACGTGGTTGCCACACTCAGCAGTTTGAATCCAAGGTGGAGGAAGAAAGAAACTCCAGGAGGAGAAGCCTCCTGGGCATTGCACACCCTTGTGTCCAGCAAGTGAAATTCTGCAGCTCCTTTGTGCATTCCTGCTCTGTGGCAGCTTTTCCAATCCACCCTGAGCTCGGAATTGCACTGCAAAGCTCTGGTCCTCTGCTCTCCAAACGCCATCCATGGTCTCCCTTTCTTCCACAGGTTGTGTTCATGGATTTTGAGCTGGATTCGCAGGCAGAAAATTGTATTTACTCTGCAAATCCTTGCTGTGTTCTTCTTGCTGGTTTTTATTTTCTTTTTTTTATTTTTTTTTTTTGGCAGGAATGTTACAGGTCATGCTGCCCTTGCTGGAGGCAAGCAGAAATTTTGGTGGAAATCATCAGATCCAGGAAAGTTCAGGAATATACACGTTGAGTAGGGTGGGAGACAGAAAGGACAACACCACTTCCATGGGTTTTAATGTTACGTTTTCCTCCCAGTCATCTCATGGCAATCAGCACCACCCAAAGCATCACTTCTCATTCCTTTCCCCGGGAATTTTTATTACTGGTGTCCATTCTGATGAGCACAACCCTTTGACACTCTTTCCTTGGGAACCCACCACCTCCATCGTTTGAGACATCCCCTCTAAATCCCGGAAACCACATTTTTTTTTCTTGTTCCTTTCTCTTTTCGGGAGGCCGAAAACCCTGCAGAGCATCAAACCAATTATTTGAGATGGCTCTTGGCAGGTTCCAAAGGGTGTGAGGTAGAGGCATGTTCAATTTTCTAAGCCTGTTCAATTTTCTAAGCCTGTTCAATTTTCTAAGCCTGTTCAATTTTCTAAGCCTGTTCAATTTCCATGCCAGAGGCTAAAGCTTGTCGGCACCGAATTCCGCGGGACCTTTGGAAAAGATGACTATTCCGGTGCCCATCAGATTGTTTTAGGGCTTGAATGTGATCCCTGCTGGGACTCAGGCCCTCAGCTGTCCCTCCTCTCCTGCCCAGAGACCCGATGACAGTTGTGCAGCTGCATCCAAAGCTTTTGTCCAAAAGGAGCACAAAGGAAATCGCTGGAAAATCTTCACAGCGGATCTCCCTCCGCCCACGGAGCGGTGGGAATAAACATCACAACTTCAGATCTTGGTGAATGCAGATAAATGGAGGCTGAGCTGATAAGTTAATGACACACCAAAAGCAGATTGCTGCAGGGACCGAAGGGATAAGTGGGCAATGAGCAGAGTCCTGGAATCCTGACAAATCCTGGAATGCTTTGACGTTGTGTCCCCCTGCCCCGGGCCAGGAGGGAGCTCCTGCAGCCCTGTGCAGTGGGAATCTGGCTCTCAGCATCCAGAGCAATACTCTTTTTTAGGCTTCTTCACCCAGGCATGTCCAAAAGGTTCCAGTTCTCCTGGAATGATTTCTCCAGGATGTGCCCTGCCCCGTCCATCCACACTGCTGGGTCTTTTCCCTTGACTCCCCTTAGCTCATGCCTTCACTCTTGCTATCCCAGGAGATCCCACATCCTTGTGTTCACTCAGAAAATGGAGTGAAGTGAATGAAGAAAGTGGAAAGTTGGGGAAAAAACATCTTCAGGAAAATATTTTGCAAATGATTCCTACCTTGTCTTTCTCCATGGTGCTCCAGGAGATTGGTGTGGGCTTACAGATCCTCTCTGGGCTGTCTCAGAGGTCTTTTCCAACCTCAGCAATTCCATAATTTTATGATTCTGTGCTTTTAACATATTAAAATCAGCATGCTATTAAAAATAAATCATCAAAATGTCTTGAAGACCAGTTTTATTCCTGCACAGATCGTGGCAGAATCTGTGCTTCCCTTTGAAATTTATAATAAAGATTTCGTAGCAGAATGACAGCACCTCTGGCCTCCAGCCTGAGCTGTGAAATCCTGCTTGATCCTCCTTGTATTCCTGATGGAATTCCACCTCTGTAGGGGAAGATTTCATCAAAACTGTTCCCTATACACTGCTGCTGACAAACCAGAGCTGCAAGACCCCTTTTTAATGGAAAGAGTTAGAGAGGTTGTACTAAATTCCAGCAACACTTTCCTGGAGCAATCAGTCTGTGTTTGGGCTGGGTGTGGTCCCAGCAGTGGGGACAAGCACAGTGGTTTTAATGTCCATCTAAGGCTTTGGGGGCACTGTGAGTCGACACCTCTTTACTTTCCCCTTTTCAGACCCAAGTGATTCCATTCACAGGGCGGGATGGAGTCGCTGAGGTTGGTTATTTGCCCACTGCACCCTGGATTTGAGGCAGTCACGGCTGTAAATATAAGGTTGCTGCTACTTTAAGGTCCAGCTCTGCAGCTGGTGGTGCCCCGAGCCACCCAGCCCTTCTAGGAAAAGCCAGAATCTCCCACCGACCTCCCAGAACTCCACAGAGCTGGAGGCAGATCCTTTGCTGGTGGAAAATAAATCCAGCAGCAGCGTGCACCAGCTGAGGATTCCCAGCACTTCTCCAAGCCCTCCAGAAATAATCTGCAGGAAGAAAACCAATAAAAAAAAAATGAATCCTCTTCTCCAAAACATTCCTCCAACTGCCCCCACGACTTTATCTGTTTTCTTTCTGCACGGGCTGCTCCCCCCCCCCCCCCCCAGTTTTTTTTCTTTACAAGCTCTTGCTGCCACAGCAAAGGCTCTGTGAGATGAATCCGGGCTGAGACGTGGAAATATTTCACATTTCACAGCAGTTTCCTCAAAATCCTGGTGTTCTGCAGCCTACTTGGGATTGCTGGACAAGACATAGAGCTGAGGAGAGCCTGGTGGCTTCCTCCAGCCTCCTGGAGAGGGGTGGGGGTGTTAAGCCAGACTTTTATTTTGGTCTCCTTTTCAGAGGAGTGGGATGCTTGAGAGCACCCAGCTGACGGGCCAGTGTTTGTTTTCCTCTTTCCCAAGGCAGCCTGACACCCGTGGAAGGGAAGATGTCAGTGCTGGGAGCAGGTTGGTGGGGAGGAACAGGAGGAAGCCCTGATTTATCCGGGCCTGCGGAGAGCCAAGGCTTGATCCCGCCCGCTTGGGAGAGCTTGGCAGTTCACAGGATCAGGCCGCCGAGTAAATGGGGAATTCATCCAGAGATATCTAGGAAATAGAGGGAATAAGCTGCCAACTCGACTCCCAAAGCCAACAGTTCACTAATTTTAATCAACAGCTGGATATTTTTATAGGGAGTGAAGGGATGGAGGGGTATTATGACAGAACAAGGGAGGTGGGATTAGACTAATCTAGCCCAGGCCAAGTGGGCTCTTCCTGCTCAGCCATGTGGAGTGTCATGACTGTGTGATTTAGACTACTGCACACTCACCCACACTGATAAGGAGGACAATTATGGGGAATACACAACTCTTTGTGCAGCCCTCAGCCAGCGCAGCCTGGCCGCGGACGTCAGCTGGGGATCGTCTCCAGCTCCGAATTAGAGAGGTCCCCATCCCAGGGACTCACAGCTGTGGCAGGGAGTCGCTGCACAGGAAAAGATCCTGGAGCTTGCCTGGAGGTCACCTTTGCCCTGTCCCTTTCAAAACTTCAAAGAGATATTTCTGGTGAGGGCCGGGTAAAGCCCGGTGGGTGGCAACGTCATCGTTCACTCGTCTGGAGAAGGTTCCTCTCTGCTGTAGCTCCGCTGGGTCCCTCAAGGGCCAGCTTCTCCCAACGTGTCCGTTGTCGTGTTTCCCCCTAATTTTTGGTTCTCTCCGTGTCCTTCCTCACCTTCCGCTGACTCATTCCCAGCCCAGCCTCGTGCCAGAGCGGCGCTGCCCAGATGTGACCCAGGGAAAAAGGGCGAAACCTGCAGGGCCACCTCCCCTAGCCCCCATCAATCCATTGCTCTTCCTAGTAGGAAGCATGGGAACAAGTATTCCCAGCCAGATTTTTCCCTTTTATTTTTTTTTTTTTAAATTTTTCTTTTGGAACAAGCCCCTGATTGGCGCAGAGCAGCTTTTGTTGTTGTTTATTTGTGTAGCTTTTCATCTTAACGAGGATGTACGGAAACAATTACCACATGCTTCATTCACAAGATCAACCCAAGCTTTTCCTGTCTGTGCCATGATTGGATGTAGGCACTCAAAATTATTCAGCTTTGCACAAATCGTGCTTTTTGCCCAGTTTTTTTTTATTTTTTCTTTTTTTTTTTTTTAACATTTATTGTACAATAAGGATGATTTTTTTTTCCCCCCCTGCTAAATAAAGTTCGGGCTTTGCACCAGGTGGCTGGAAATGTCGCACAGTTTCTCCCTTTTGGCAGTGGAAAGTCCAAAAGCTTTAAGAAAATGCACATTTTTCAGGAGGGCAGAGAGAGGTCACGATGCACTGACTAATTCAAGATTTCCTCCGCTGGTTTCCATAACAAAGAATCATTTTTTTTTTTTTTTTTCTTTATTTAGCTGCACTCACTGGTAGGTTTTCATTTGCATCAAAGCTTTGTTCTGCTCTCATTTGGGCTGCCTCCAGAGACCAAACAACATCACAGGCTACTCCTGGCATGTCTTCCAAAGAAATGGGCCAAATTCTGAGCTGCGAGTTGGCTCCCACGTGTAAACTCTTGCCATAAAGATCCTGCTCAGGGTGAGAGAGGTTTGTGGCAGTCAAGAGAGATTTCCATGGAGTTTTTTAAGCTAAAGCCAGTTGGATTTGGTGCAATCCAGGCGGATGGGGCAGCCATGCCAGTTTTAAGTTGATAACGGCTCCTGCTCCAAGATCTTGTCATTCAGAAAGTGGTGGAAATTTTACCCCCTTGGGTGACATCCATCCGTACACACAACCCCTTACCCCAGCCCGATTTCATATTCCTATTATTCTTTGTGGAATTTCAATCCTAATAACTCAGGAAATGGGTCTTCAAACTCACGTCGGAAAGCCGTGGCTGGCTTTCCTGCGTGAAATCCTGGCACGGCCGCGCTGTGGAAATGATTGGGAATTTGGCAGGCGTTGGCTTTCCAGAGGCTGTTTGCCCTTTTCCTGTCCCTGCCGAGAACTGCCCCAGCACAATGGGGTGATAAGGGGTTGAAAAATTGTGTTTTGCCTGGGAGATCTGCTAGGATTTGACAGCTGACTTCCCTGGAGATACTGGTTTGGGCTGGGTGTGCTCCAGCCGGGGTCACGGGAGTTGGGGTGGGATTTTCCAAGAGATCCAGGCCTCAGGCATCAGACCCAAGAGTGTGGAGATGTTTCTTGGTAGCTTTCAATGGTAAATGAGGTGACCTGGCTGGGGTGTGAAGGGTGTAAGAAAAAGGAATTACATTAGAAGAAGATAATGGGGAAAGAAAATTGGTAGACAAAAAGAGAGTTACAAATGGGCCTTTAGATTTGACTGCAGAGAAGATGAGATATTGAGTGAGAGAATATTAAACCAATATTAAAAATAATAAAAAAAAATAACTGAAATGACAAATCCAGAACTGGAATGAGGATTCTGCTCCAAGGACTCGACGTGTTTTGCTGGAGAACTTTCAGTGCAGAATTCATCAACAACTCCCAGACCGGGGACAGAGCCACGTCCTTTCCCACTCCTGTGCTGTGACTACCAGGTTATTCCCTGCTTGCTGTGACCCTTCCAAGTCTCTGCTGACCAGTCCTGCCTTTTTAGGGGGGTTCAGCCATCCACATGGTCATTCCTCCCCAGCACCTGGGAGTCTCTTCCCAAACTGGTGCTCTTGGGTGATTCCTGAGCGCACAATGGGAGGCGAGAAATCCCATTCCCAGCTTGGAAATCTCCATCCCATCTTCATCTCAGCGAAACCTCAGTGGCTGAGGAGCTGCTCCCTGCCCCAAACCATGTCCTTGATTAGTGATCCCTGGCTGCATTGGGATTTATCTGATGCATGGGGACATCTGTTTATCATACATTGCACGTCTGCCCGGCAACTTTTTCCTCATCCCGAGGCCGATTAAAGATTCCGATTAATGGAACTCGCTGGAAGGTCCCGTAAGGCAGCTCTTAAATCAATGTCATGTAAACTTTGCTGGGTTAATCCCGCACATCTGAATTCAGCTAAAACCCAACACTGCAAGGTCAGCCTGTACAAATTGATGGATTTTTATTCCTTTAACCTCAGAAGTGTTGCCGAGAGGGGAAGAGCAGCAAGAGTTGCTTCTTCCAATTGCTCCTTTGTCCTGCACAAGCAAAGACAGATATTCTCCCTTTTTCCTATGTGCATATGTTTAATAGATTCATATATATCCATAAGATATAAATTTTAAAAAGTGAGAGGTATTTAAATCAGCAAAACACTACTGCTCCTTTTCATGTTTATCTTGTTGTTCATTTTTCTTGTGCATTGATTTGATAAGGGAGTAAGTGATTCTGGCATTATAAATCAGGAAGTTAATGAGGAATATCCCTCCTGCCTTTTGAATTTATTTAGTTCTAAAAACAATTAAATCTCTAAAGACACCCCAGAGCATTTTGTGGCTCATGAATGTTGCAAGAGTAAATTAGCATGAACTTGCAGAAAAAAATGCTGTGCAATGTATGGATTTTTCTTGTCTTCCAAGGGAAGACTTTTGCAGTGTCTTTGTGAGTCAGGAGTAACAATCTCCTATCAGAGCTCTTTAGTGCCTTTGCACTATCATCAATACATATAAACAAAGGATAAGGGAGCTAATTCCTTGTGGATAACTTTCTGCGGGGAAATGCAGCCTGTGGAACAGCTTGTGGCAGAGGAGCAGCTTTATCAGCTTTAAACCAAGGAGTGCATTTTATTGATGGAATTCAGCACTGCAGGCATTCCTGGTTCTTTGTAGGAGTATTTCGTGTTTCCCATATCCCATTACTTGGTTTTGTTGGAGCAGAAATGTTGGATAATTGTAAAGACCTGCTGGAGGCACTTTGGTTCTTGGCTTGATGTCCTATGGTTTTATTTTCTCTCCTTAAACCTGAGAACTTCCCTGGAATAACAATAATAACAATGACATTAATTTATACTAACCGGATCATTTCTCCTGAGCTTTATCCCTTTTATTTTAAACTTTTCTTCTCTTTTTAATCTTTCTTCCATTGTTTAATATCAAAAGTTAAAGACAGCAGAAAAAAGCTGAAAAAAGCAATGCTGCCTTTGTGCCACTTTGCATCTCCCAAGCCAATGGAAAACAGAAATCTTGTTCCTTGCTTGAGTGCCAATCCCACCAGTCAGCTGCCAGCAGGACCTGCCAGGAGTGACAACGTCCTGCTGAAATCCTACCAGCCCCTGCTTTGGAAAACACAGCCCAGGAGGTCATGGTTCCTGAAGACAAGGATGTGTCAACACCCTCTTGGGTGCCCACATCACTTTTTGGTCCTCTGCCTGGAGCTTCATCCCACTTTTCTCTCCTCCTGGATGTGGCTGCTTCACCTTTTCCCTTTGTTCACTGCTGAGGTCCATCAACCTTCATCAGGACCAAATGAGCAGAGCCAGGATTTTAGCTGGAGCTCCTTCTGCTGGTGGGATGATCCCTTTGCACAGAAAAATCCCCCTGCAAAGCCACACAATATCCCTCTCTCTTTTTTCCCCCCTTTCTCTTTACATGTCCTTCCTCCCAATGAAGAAATGACATTAATAAACATTAAATATGAAGTATTAAACAAGGAATTAAGATTTACATGTGTCCATCACTTGTTACCCCAGTGAGAGGGGCTTGAGTTCTGTGGCTCACTCTAAAGCCAGATGAATCTTCCATGGATTTTTTTATCAGCTTCAATGATTTTGGTATTGATCCAAACACTCCTTATGGAAATATTGGAGTCCAGAACTTTGGAAATTCATATTCCGAGTTTCTTGCCCATTATTCCACAGTCAGCTTTCTCTCTGCTTGACTTTTGCTGGATGATCAATCCTTCTCCTACCAGATACTTTTGTCAGTGGCTTCAGCTTGGGCAAGACTTGGAAAACACAAATTCCTGGCAGCCTAATTCCTTACCCTATCTGCCTAGTTATGCTTAAGGATATGGACATTCCTGGACATCCCAGGCACCAGAGATGTCTGTGAGAAGACAAATCCATGTCAGACACCACCCAGCTGCCAGCAGAGCTATAAACTTGTGATTGGGTTGATAATTTTCTGCATTAAACAGCCAAACCCCAGTCCCCCAGCTGGAGAATCCCAGCAGCAGCTCTTCCCTCCCAGTTACCTTTGGCTGCGGTTGTTCTGTGGAAATTTAATTTGTGGAGAGCCATTGTGGGATTCCCAAATGGGCTGCCAGATTCCCAAAACAATGTTTAAGTCATAAGAGACTGAATATGTCAAATGTCCCGATAACTTCAACTTGTGGAATGAACTTTTGTGAAGCTGAGCTGGTAGGATCCTAACACTGGCACAGGAATAATGTTTATGCAAAAAAGAGAGGTGTTCTGCAATCAAAGATTTTTGCTTTAAGATCTAGGGATATTCCTAAATCAAGGAACTTTTCCTTTTCCTTTTCCTTTTCCTTTTCCTTTCCCTTTCCCTTTCCCTTTCCCTTTCCCTTTCCCTTTCCCTTCCCTTCTCCTGCTGCACTAACTAAAATCCAAGAGTGATCAGAAAAATGATTTTTTCAGCTTAAAAGTCCGAACTCCTCCAAACCTTGGGTATTTCAGAGTGAAACTAAAGAACAACAGTAAAGCGAGGCTAAAACATGGAGTAATCTCCCAGCCAGGGAGATGTTTCCATGAGGTCACAGTTCCAGTGAGGTTGGACCTGAGTGTTCAAAAGGGATTCCTTGTTTTCCAGGAATAAAGGGCGATGCTGGCCCATGAGTCCACCTGGGGAAAATGGGAACGTTGTCAGGAATTAAACAGGCATAAGAGGAGATTTTCCTTTCTGGGATCAGAGGCTGGTGCTAGCAGGTGGACACACATCCTCCTTTCTGGGGATGCTTCCTCCTACCCACAGCAGCACCTGCATCCCATGGGGATCACTGTTCTTGGCTTGAGGAGGTGATGCCTGGACAATGTCACCGAGGCCGTGCCACCAAACCAGTCCCTGCTGTGCACTGTCAGCAATGGAGACATTTCCCAAACATCTCCACCAATGCATCAGGAATAAAAAATGCTGTCCCTCTCCTCCATCCAGCGAGGAGCTGCTCCTCAGCAGCCACGTTTCTCATGGAACAGCCTCTTGTGGAGATGGCTCCGTGCCATCCTTGACCAAGGCTGCGCTTGAACCGGGCGACCCAGAAGTGAAAGGCTCAGTGTCACGCTGCCAGCTCTCCCAACCATCTGTCCTCCTTCAGTGAGCTTCCTTCCAAACTCCCTGCACACTTCATAAACATCCCAGCCCTCCTCACCCCTCCAGCTGCCCTCTGCCTCTAGAAGAAACAGCAGTTCCAAGGAAATACCACTCATTTTTTATATATATATATTTTTTTTTTTCCAGGCGTGTTGAGGCCGACATCTGGGATTTGGCAAAGCGAAAGCCTTTTTCATCCATCCTGCCTTTTAAACCTGGTGCTTTAAAACAACCATCCTGAGGATGGAGAAGCCAGGGATAAACTGGTGGAGATGATGTGGTGCACGGTAGCAAGCCCGTCTTTGAAGACCAACAATAAAGCAAACTTCCATTTCCTTCCCATAACATGGTCATGTCACAACCCCGAGAGCTCCACCTTCCCTTTCAAGAGGCTCGAAAGTAGGACTTCAGACAAAGAAAAATAGTCTCAGGTGGGTTCACCATGGATCATTTTGACTATAATTTAAACATTTAAATGTCAATGCTTAGTCATAGACAAGACATGATTCTTATCTATCTCCATGTGGCTTCCAGCAGAAAAAAATTTTGAACCCGTGCCATTTCCTGTTGGAGAGAGCTTAAACACAGGGGTGACAAGGGCACATCTATTTTGGAGCCCTATTTTAAAAAGCCCCCGAGATATCACAGAAATCAACTGGCACAAACAGAGGACTTGGAGTTTCTTTCATGGTGGTGGCAAATTCCGTCTATCAATGAAACACATACTTAGCGAAGCGGAAGTGAGCACCAGCAATACTTCAATCAGCCCTGGCAGATGTGTACATTATTCCGTTTGATCTCCTAGGACGCTGGATTTAGATGATATAATACATTCTGGTTATCTCCCTCCAAGCTGGAGGGACGTAAGGAGATATCCACTTTCACAAGATAAAATTAGCACCTCTTTATTTTCCACATAAACATTCCCCCTTTTTATTTTTTTTTAATTTTTTTTTTTTCCCTTTTCTTTTCGCAGGAAAACGCTGATTAGAGTTACAAAGCATACCGAGGGGTATGAGTTTATTCATATTCAACCCAAATCCTATTTATAATATCAAGGAAATAACATTGGTATTACACAGGGCAACTTGGACAGCAGAGATGGAGGAACAGCGAGCTCTGTTCAGGGCAGGGCCCTTCAAAACCGCCGAGAGCCGTTGTTTTCCAAAGTCATGGTGGGAAAGCAAAGATTTGGCTTAAAACTGGAGAATTCCACACCAAAAATGGTCAGCCCACACCGATTCTGTCATTTTAGTGTATTTTTCGACGTCATCGTGTTGAAGCCATGAGCTTAAGGTACAAAACATGGACCTGAAATTTCAGACAGGGCGTTTTCTTCCGCACCCCGCCATCTCAACTCCCACCTACCACCAACACCTACAAATATCACCCAGATTTTTCGTATAAAAAACTCCTGTTTAGGGATAAATTAAATGTTACCAAGCAGCGCGGTGAAAAGTTATTTTTGTTAAGTCAGAGCCTGGAACTCTTGGGCACGGGAAGCGCGTTCCTGGGTAGATCTGTGTGAATAACGGATTGTTTGGTTCTCTTGCCGCTCCAAACAATTGGGGGAGAAAAATGGTTTCCGTTGGATTGAGCCTTTTGTACGGCGTGGAAGGCCTTAATGGACCTTTGAACTTTTTTTTTTTAAAAAATAAAAGAATCCGCGGCATTATCTGCAAGGCTTCCACGAATGTCAGAAAAGAAGGTGGTGACCTTCAAAAGGCTTTTGAAATGGGGAGAACAATTCAGAGAAATCAACACAACTTTTTCCAAATGTTTCGGTCGATTTGGGTCTCCGCGTTGGAATTTGGGAGGGAAAGCGCGGCTGAGGTGATTTTGCTGTTGTGTTTATGAAAAAAAATCATATCAAGGGCTTGCTGGGGTGGACTTTGTGGCAATGATTGACTGATTGGTGTCCAGATTTTATGAAAACAGTCGTGGAATTATGGAATTGTTACCCTGGAAATGATCTCCAAGGTCATTGAGTCCAACCCTTGGGTCTTGTTTGGGAACAGGACTCTAACATTGCTTTTAAATCCATGTTATCTCAGAGCTGGTGGTTCAGGTGAGTTCTGAGGCCCCATTCCGCTCCCTCCTTGGGAAGGATCTACTCAGCAGCCCTGGCTTGGAAACCTGACATCAATTATTGGCAGAAAACATAAATGAAACACACCAAGAAACTTCTTACGGCGTCCACAACAACTTTTCCCTCAGCAAATCCCCCTCACATTCCCGGGGCAGATATGAACTGAAGCCACAGGAGATAGGATCTGTTGAAATATGATGTGAGGCCTTATCAGGCTATGAGTTTGTACTGCTCTCCAAGGTGAAGCTTTCCAGTTTAATACACGGTGACAGGGCCAGATCCTTTTACAGGGAGAAAGCCGAGATCGTTTTCAAGACCGAGTTTAGCAACTTCTCAAATGTCTCATGTTGTCTGTGCCGTTAATTGGCCCCGTGGCTGCAGTTTGTGTGGGCTGCCCATTATGATGTCAATAAATCCAGGGACTGGGAATGAAATTCGATGCAGAAATGGGCTGAGGGGTTTGTTCTGAGGGTTTGGCCCTGTGTGCTGGTCGTGGGATTGGGGTGGACAGCGTGGAATAACCTCACACAGTGTAAAAGTGAAGATTTCTGGAGAAAAATCAAAGCAGCAGCTTTTCTGAATGTGATGTCACCAGAATAGGTTCATTCGATGGCATCAGCTTTTCCATTGAGAGGAGGCAGCTGGAGAAAGGGGTTTTTATCCTCACCTCCACTTTCCTGAGTCATTGAGGGCTCCAGAATTTCCCTGTGTGGGACAGGAGCTGATTTTACACAAAATTTCAGTGGGAAGATCCCATTTTGTGGTGATCTCAGCGTGCAGAGGTGCTGGCACGGGGAGCAAAGAGGGAGAAGAGAAGGAATAAATCTGATGGGGACAAAATACTGTGTCAGCGAGGGGGGATGCCCTGCTGAGAGCAGAAGGGTTGGGCCATATCTCACTCATCAATGACAAAAACCAGCAGCAACACCCAGCCCCAAATTCTGCATCATCCCTACTCATCCCTGAAAAAGATGAATGCCCTGAAAATACCCTCCCTGGAAATGTCAATTAATGGCAGATATCCCAACCTCTGGGAGAAGCTGGGAGATGGCAGAGGGTGATGTCAAGCACAGGGACACCTCCTCATGCCACCACTGGATAATTATCAGGGAGAGCCCACCACTTGTTGCTCTTTCCTCTCACACCCTTAGCAAGAGTTTGTCTTCAGTTGTCCAAGTTTTTTGCATTTGCCTCTAAAAATTGCATTTTCTGAAGGAGTGCACTGGGGAGGAGACCGGGGGGATGCTTCAGTCACCTTAAAAAATAATTACGAAATGCAGGAAAAGAGAAGGAATCAAAACTGCTCTTCTGGTCAAGATCCTGTGAAATCTGGCAGATTTATTCCCCTAAAACCCAAAGCAACAACAGGAGAATTTTAGGGTCTGTATGTGAGTGTCTCTATAAGTTTTCAGCCTTTGCATCCCCCCCACCAGAGCTCGGATTTCCTGGGGCTCAGGGAGCCCTCCCAGCCCAGAGCCACAATTAGCTGCAGAAGCCCAATCTGGGGGGTTTCCTCATTAACCTGTCATGTCAAATGCTGGATGATAAGATGGTGAAAACCGGGGGAGGGGGGGGTGGGGAGGAGTGTCGGTGGAGGGGTAAAAGTTCATTTTGCCAGGCAAACAAACAGCGAGTCACTTGATTTTACTAATTACCCTCCCCTCTGCCTCTCACAGCCATTATTTTTTCCCCCCCCCATCACCGTAAGAAGTGACAAGATAAGATAGGAGCTGGTATTTTCTAAACTATCCCGGCTGAGGGCATAGCCAGATAATATGAGGATTCATTTGAAAGAGCCTGCAGAAGATTAATTGATTTTCCTGAATGTCGGAGTCATCGCTCATTAGAAAAATAACTTCTGGGATTGTTGGGAAGGGGTGTCAGGGCGCTCTTGGAATGCCCCTCTCCAGGCTGTGTCCCAGGAACGGCCCTGGGGGGGGGGGGGGGGGGTGAAGAAGGCTGATTTATTTGCAATAAAGGGCAAATTATTTATAATAATGTGGAATTATAAATGCCTCGCTATAAATTTCGTGTCTGATTCACAGCCCCAGGACGTCAGCGGGTGGGTAAGTGTTGGCTCACAGGGTTTATAGATTTTGGTGATCTATTAAATGATGAACTAACACCTGTGTGCCTCTCAGTCCTGCGATTTCCCAACATTATTGGTTGGGCATAGGATTGACTGGCCAAAAAAAATCCTTGAATTTTTTTCCATGATCATAACCCAACCTGTGTTCCCTCTTTTTTTGAAGTCAAAGAGAATTTTCTTCCATCCAAACCTCTCAAACCTTGTGACAGATGTCCAGCAAAGAAATCAGCGTCCCAAAGACAGGGGGAAAAAAAAAAAAAAAAAGGCAAATTTAATGATTCTGTGGTTTGCCAAAGACCTTACATTAAATCAGCAAATAAACATGAAATATGCACTGCTTCAAAAAGATAACTGTTTTTTTTTTTCATTCAAGATTTAATAACTTAATGGATCTTTGAGCATGTGTTACCTTTTTTTATGAGCTTTTAGAGCTTCCAGCTTCAACCAGGGCACAGCAACAAGCAGCTCAAAGCCAGCGGGACCATTAAAGACGTTAAAAAAAAAAAAAAAAAAAAATCAGAACCCCCAATATCAAATTTGAACCCAGTAAAAAAAAAAAAGCACCGTGCCAGAACTGATCTATAAAGCACATTTCAGCAACAAGTTACAGCTGCTGCTGTGTATTTATAGCTTTGGGACTAGAAAAAAAAAAAAAAGAAAAAAAAATAGAAACCAAAACACAACAGACTGGAAAGAGTAGAAAGGATTGGAAACAGCAAATTTGTCAATGTTTTTCCTCAGCTGCTGAGTCGCTGCTGCTTTAGATTAGCCCTGTCCCCTGCAATTTGACAGTAGCGCCGTGAACCTGCAGAGCACGGATCCCGGGAAAAGATAGGGAGAAAGGAGCAGGAATTCAGGGAATGTTTTTTCCCTGGGAGCGAGCGGGGAAGCGCAGCCGCGGGGACCGGGGCTGCGGTGACAGCGCTAACACTTCCCAGAGCCGAGGACCCCGCCGCTGGAATGGCATTGCCCACCCTGAAAGTGAGAAGGTAAAGTTTATTTTTTCTGCTTTTTTCCTCCCCTTTCCCTCATATACAGAAGGGATCAAGACCACCAAGAGCGGCCCTCTTTTTTTTTTTTTTTTCCCCTTTTTTTCTCTCTCTCTCTCTTTTTTTTTTTTTTTTTTTTTTTTTTTGCCACGATGATGTACAATTTCCATTTGTTAATAATAATATATATAATAATAATATAATTAATAATTATTAATTATATTATTATAATATATAATATATATTGTAATATCTTATAATATAATTAAATAATTATATAATATATATAATATAATAATAATAATAACAACAACAATAAAAATCATCCTGTCTGAGGTCATCTACCTAGATTTGATTTTTTTTTTTCCCCCTCTTTTTTTCTTTAAACAGGAAACGGGTTTCAGATGTGTGGAGGTTCAAAAGTAAGGCTGCTAATCTCTCTCCCAATTTACCGTGCATTGACAGCCGTCAGATCTTTTCTGGCTTTAGAGCTGAGGGGCTGCTTAATATTCTCATTTTCACATCATGCAAATCCCTGGCTCCCAGGATTTGCTTCCTAATCCCAAGGAAAATTTCCTCGGGAAGAGCAACCCCACGGCGACTCAGGAGCTGGTTGGGATGAGCTCTCCAAGGAGGGAAGGGTTTGGTGGGGTTTGCACCAGGAGTTTGGGGTTGGATGAGCGTGGAAAAGGGAAACTTTTCACTCCCCAGTGCCTCGGAATGAACCTGCCTCTCCTCAGGTTTCCTCAGATAAAACAATAATCAGCGTTTCCAGGTTCCCTTCCCGCTGTCAGCACCGCGCGCGCGGAATCCAAACCATCCCCGCTTTTCTTTCCCTCCATGGGAAAGCCTGATAACATTCCCCTAATATTCCCCTAATATTCCCCTAATATTCCCCTAATATTCCCCAGGAATTGCTCTCTGGGCACTGCAGGTGAGGCTCTGGGCAAGGAGGGCTCTGCCTCGCCCAGGATTTCTGCCTGGGTTTGGCGCTGTGGCAGCCAAAATGTGGATTTTCCCCACAGCTATTCCCATTCCTCACGTGGACGTTATCCCAATTTCTGCCCTGCTCGTTGCTCCCGTTTCTCATCTCAAACGTGCACCAGATTTTTGTGTCTCTCAAGAGCCCAAACCCAGTTCAGGATGTGCAGGATAAAATTAAATTAGCAAAGTGCTTAATGAAAAAAGTAACAAAACTGACAGCTAAATCCTTTCAGTGAATTATCTTCTCTTGCAGATAAATCCTGTGGAGGCCAGTGCAGATTTATCAGGAAAAAAAATGCTGAAGGATCACTCTAATATTTCATTAAAATCTAATTTCGAATCATTAAAATTTAATTTCATTGAAATCTAAAATCAATATTTTGAGAATATTGCTGGACTGTGCATTTATAATTTTAATGACATTTTACTGGGATATGGAAAACCTGTGTAGATCTGAGTCTAGGATAGCAAAGGAGAAGGCTTTGCTATTCCTGCGAAGGCAAACTGAGCACCAGAAAATGTTTTTCCTTCTGAATTAAAACAACAGTTTTCTGAGTTACTTTGTACCCCCTAATAAATGACAGTTTTTCTTTCTAAGAAAAGAAGAAAAACCCGGCTTCTGACCTGGAATGCAAAGGCAGCTCTAATCCAGTGTTAAAAATCGATGCTAAACTTACACAGAATTAAAAACAAATTGAAAGAAATTTGTTTTATTTCAGCATTTTGGCAGCCTCAGAGTACGCCCTGCCTTGGCTCTGTGAAAAGCTTTGCACTTTTCTGTATTTTCCAAATACAGCTGGATGTTAAAAACGTAAAGTATTTTTTTGGTGGCATAAACAGCGTTCATTTTTGGTGTGATGATAATTTGGGTTCTTCAAAAAAAAAAAAAAAAAAAGGGAAAAGAAAACCCCTATAAAAGATGTTTAATCCCCATTTTAGGTTAAATATTGGCTGCTTTGCCTCAAGAAAAATGCACCACAAGCACGAGACTGACACCCAGTCTATGAGCAAAAATACCTTCATTTTATCTAAAATATGGATTTGGGGAATTTTTATCAGTTCTGTCAATAAATCACCTGCTTCTTTTCAAAATCCAAAAAAAACCCCCAAATTTTGCCAGCCAGAGTTCCAGATAAAAATGACACCCCCTTATCCCGGGCACATCCCCTGTAACAAACGGGGGAGTTTGCTGATGACCACAAATACATTGGAAAAAAAAATGTGTAAACCCAAGGCAGGGATATTTTCCAAGAAGAAACACCTGGAAGGTGTAAATCAAAACTCTTGTAAACACGTCAGGGGGAACATACGACAGGCACAGGGCTGGCTGCGCACCCAGCCCACGGAGCTTTGGAAATCCCGATGGATAAATCAGGGATCAACCTCGGGGCTAACAAACAGCTCTGCTACGAACAGGAGAGATCCTCTGCCCCTGCTGAGGAGACAGCAAAAGATGGATTCGGTACGTTTGGAGAAATCCAGGAGGTCATTCACAGTAAATGGGATTAAAGAAAAAAAAAAAATTTAAAAATAGCTGCTCAAAGAAATTTTGAAAGCCAAGCTGGTGTGGCTTTGGGATTTGTTCAAATCAGCAGGGAAATTAATAACTTTAATAATTAATTTATTGTCTTAGAAATTCTTTCCAAGCATTTATTTCCAAAATTTAAGCTTCCTAAGTGTTGATGAAATACAAAGATCTTTTACACCTATATAATATTTTACATCCACACTGTGTTTTACCTCTGCATGGTATTTTACATCTGCATTATTTTTACACCTAAATTGTATTTTTAACAACCACATTATAATTTTTATCCACATTATATTTGACATCTACATTGTATTTTCTATCTAGGTTTGATTTTCTCTTTACACTATATTTGACATCTACATTTTACACCTAAATTGTATTTTCTATCTAGGTTGTCATTTATATCTACAAAGTATTTCACATCTACATAATATTTCGCATCTATGTAATATTTCACACCTACATTATAGTTTACATCTACATAATATTTTACCTCTACATTATATTTCACATTATATTTCACACCTCCCTTGCATTTTTTACACCTCCACGTTGTTCCTCGTCTATGTGATATTTTAAATTTCCGTCACCAACAGCTCACAGTGAAGCCAAAGGGACAGAGGAAGAAATTCGGGGAGCAGATTGCTCGAAAAAAAACCCTAAAAATGGGATTTTTTTTTTCCCCTTATGGACTGAACCTGAAGCCCTATTAAACCCCTATCTTCTGGAAAGCGTCAGAGAGGCAGGAGGTTGGTAAACATTATAAAAACAACCCCTCATAAAATTTTTATTGCTTTACATTTCTCTACGTTTTACGGCCGGCGCAGGGGGGAAAGAAGCGGCAGCGATTTTTCTCTGCCTCCAGAGCAGGCAGGAACCTTTTTTTTCTCCCCCACCCCTCACTTTGTGCTCATCCAAATAAATAAAAAAAAAAACATTGAAGCTTGTTCATTCCTCAGGCATTGGGGGGAACTGTTCCACGCTCAGAAGGAGCCAAGGAAAAGTTAAATGAACCTCACGACGTTAATCTGGGTGTTACGAACAAGTTATTTGTCCTTTTTGCACCCTGCAACATTTTTGCAACGTGTTTTATTTCATATTTTATTTCATACCCACGTGTTTTCTGATTCCCAAACAGCAGGGAAAGCGCTGTTGGAGTTACCAACCCTTGGAATAATTAGCTCTTGGGTAAAGTTATTAAGCCGGGGATGTAAAATTTCTCCCCCAAATCCAGCGTAGACGTTTGCTTCCTGAGGAAGTATTTTTAGCTTCTGAATGAAACGAGTCCCGGATTTAAAAAAAAAAAAAAAAAAAAAAAAAAAAAAGGTAATTGTGCTTGCAAGTAAGTATTTAAATATTTACGTTTGAAATATATTTGCTGCCAGCTTCTGTTAGCGAGAAGAAAAGTAATTTGGGAAATTGCAACCCTTCCTATTTCCCACATTTTTTAGGATAATGAATGCGGGGCTGAATTTAGCATGCCCTGGAGCTTGGCTGGCTGAAGTCGAAGGCAAAGAGGGAGCCCAGGATAATTCATGGGACAAAGATGCTGCTGGGGAGGGAGGTCTGCAGAGCTTGGGAGGTGCTGGGGGTGAAGATGAGTTTCTCTTGGGGCTGGGAAGGGCCTGGATCACTCAGCTGTTCCCAGCATGTGGAACCCAGGCTGCGGCCACCGGCCGAGCTGATTTCTCGTGTGCTGACCTCCAGATATGGTGGGTCTGCTCATCCTCACGAGCTGACAGGCTCAGGGCCTGAGTCATGTCCCCCAAACCCTCCAGCGGGGCAGCACGTGGAGATGATGTTCGGGGTCATGGATGGGGCCTTTCCCTGTGTCCCAGCCTACGCTCCATGTGAAGCCACGCCGGAAAATCCAGGATGCGCTGGGGCGTCAGAGGGGTGAGTAAGAAGGGGGAGTCACCAAAGCCAAGGGGAGATAGATCCCAGCCCTGGGTCAGGACATCACCCCCAGCACCTTCTGCCCCTGTCAGAGGTGGCCAGTGCCCTGCACATTTGCATAATTCCAATTTATTTTTATCATCGCTGTTGTTTTTCTCTTGGCTTCCTTGGCATTCATATGGACAGGGGTTTCCAAGGGAAATTTCCTCCTCCTGAGAAGGAAGGATGAGGAAGGAGCTCGCTGTACTCACACAAGATTTGAAACTAAAGAGGTGTTTTGGGTCCTTCCTAGCCAGGATCTTCACATTTTTCGGGTGTCAGGAAGCCACCAAGGTGTCTTCCAAAACGATGTATCAGGTGTCCAGGTCACACCCCACCACGTGCTCAGCACAGGGACTCTCTGTGACCTGAGTCACCAGCAGAGTCACCTCAGCTGAGTTCTGAAGTGATTTTGGTGATTCCTGATGCTTCCTTGGAGTTAAGCACAGTTCTGAGGGAACTCAGTCTTGCTTAGCTCATTGTCCAGAGCCTTGGGCCTTGCAGCCCTTTCTCCTTCTCTAAGTTGTGGGACAGACGTGGGATGGGACTCTCCTGTGTGACCAGAGCATAAATGTTTGGGAAGCCTGGTGAGAGCCTCTCATAGGAGCTTCAAGGAGAGCCCAAAGTGTTATCCAGGTTATTATCCAAACCTGGGAAAAGCAGATTCTATTTAATCCAGGGGAAAATGTTTCTTGTATTTTCCCCATCCCAATCAGCCTGCTGGGTTCCTGCTGGTGGCCAGAGGGGACATTCCCATGGGCCAACAAGCCAGCTTCTCTGTTTCACCTTTAGTTCTTAGAATCCCAGGATCACTGAGGTTGGAAAAGCCCTCCAAGACCATCAAGTCCAACCTGTGCCTGATCCCCACTTCATCACCAGCCCAGAGCACTGAGTGCCACCTCCAGTCATTCTCTGGACACCTCCAGGGATGGGCACTCCAACCCTCCCTGGGCAGACCCAAGGCCTGAGCACCCTTTCCATGGGGAAATTCCTGCTGCTGCCCACCCTGAGCCTCCCCTGGGCAGTTCCAATTCCTGAGCTCCCTTTCCATGGGGAAATTCCTGCTGCTGCCCACCCTGAGCCTCCCCTGGCCCAGCCTGAGGCCGTTCCCTCTCCTCCTGTCCCTGTGCCCTGGCAGCAGAGCCCAATCCCCCTGGCTGTCCCCTCCTGGCAGGGAATTGTGGAGACCACAAAGGTGCCTCCTGAATCTCCTTTGTCCCTCAGCTGCTCCTCACAGGATGGACTCTTGGTTCTTCTCCTCTCCAGCGAGCCCATCCCACGGTTTGGACCCTCTTTCCTTGGGATGCCTCACCGAATTCCTGCAGCTGAGCTCCACGCTAACCAAACAAGCCTGATGACACACTTTGTGGTCACATCTGCTCCCTCACCTTCCTCGTGTGACGAAAGGGAAAAACCCAAGAGCCCTCTGCACTGACGCTCGGCTGCTGTTGATTTAATTGGCTTTGGGTAAATCCCTTCTTCTGCAAACGCTCACCGGGGCAAGCTGTCCCTTCCTGAGCTTGTGCAAATAAAATGAGGATGCAAACATGACTGCAAGCACTGTGAGTGTGTGTTTCATCCTGAGATCAAGTTTCATTCCATAACTCAATTTTTGCAGTGTTTAATAGATGCTGTTGTGCTGTTTGTATTTCTTTTTTTTTTTTTTTTTTTTTTATTTATCCCCAGGCTTTTTGTGCCACCAAGGGAAGCCACCAGCTTTGCTCCTTTTTTTTTTTAGCTCCCAAATTTATGTTATTATTGTTAGTTCCCAATTGGTGGAGTTTTTTATAGAGGTTTTTGGCCAAAAAACCTTGGTGCTGTTAAAATCAGCTCTTTCCCACTGCCCTCAGTCAGGCTGGAGTTTCACTCTCCCTGCTTTACCTTTCCCTGGTTGCTCCCAGTATGAAAAACTTTGGTTGGGAATTTACCAAAGGCAGAAAATCAGCCTGACTCTGGAAATTCTGTTGTTTACCTTAAAGCACGTTTTGTTTCCATTTTGCTCTAAATATGGATGAAGTGAAAATCTGCTGTTGTGGAGGGCCTGTCACTCCAGCAGCAGTTCCAGCAGGATTTCTCACATGGTCTCTCCAACCCGTGGAAAAATCATCCTGGGGATGGTGGACACAGACCAGGGAGACATCAGCACATCCTTTGAGTTCCTCTGCAAATCAGTGGGAGCTTAAAATTACTCTGACAGAACAAAAATACGGAATAAAATCTCACTTCTTGAGAGGAAGTGGAGAGTGAGTCCCCACAGAGAGGAAAAACAGCAGCAAAAATTCAGAGAGATGGCAGAAATTTGTGTTTTCAGCCAATCTCTTTAATTACAGTACAGGTTCACATGAGATGTGTTCAGATATCAGTCTGGAGTCAAAGCTTGGAGAGAGGAAGGATTTATTTTAATTCATATTTAAACGAGACAACACGGAAGACGAGCAGAGGAATCACTATGAAAAACAGAAAACAAGTGTAAGCTGTTGGCACTCAGCTTCCTGGAAGGGTTTTGTAATACCTTAAGCTCTTGTTTATTCAAATTAAAATGCACCTGATCCTTGGATAAGCAGAACAAGCCAAGTCCTGCCCTCCCCAGCAGGACTGGCACATGCAGAGCAGGGCTCTGCCTTGGGTCCGGGTCCAGGAAGGGTTGGAAGAGTCCTTGGAGAATCCTGGAGGGGTAACTGGGACTTGAATTCACTTTCTCACCTCCCCGGCCCCTCACTGCAACCTCTGCCCCTGAGAGCACTGGGGAAAGGGGCGGCTTTGCAATCCTCCCCTCCTGGATGCTCCTTGGCAATTCCCAGGACACTCTTTTGGAAGTCCCAGGACACTCTTTTCCCGGCCAAATCCCGCCCTGCTGCCCAAGAGCTGGGATGGAGGAGCACTCCTGCCCTCCGTGTGCAACCTGCCCGAGGCTGGGGTAATTTATTCTGGTTTTAAAGGAAAACCTCAGCTTTGTGGCCTAAATTCCAAACACCTGAAGAGCAGGGGAGGTGTGAGGAGATCTGATCCCTTTCCGTGCGTTTTCTCCCCACGGCAGAGGCAGGAGCACTCTGCTGAAAGGCACGAGCTCGAGGCTCTGCCGACATCTCTGTGAGAAGCTGCTGTTTACAGATCTGTCAGAGATTTAGCTTTGATGATGCAACGTTGGCAAATGTCACATGGACCTTCCCTGACACTGTTTTCCTAGCAAATGGCTCCTTTTCTCTGCCGTGACTTGGAGGGAAAAAAAAAAAAAAAGGAAAGAGTTTGAAAGGATTCTGAGCCTTAAAACCATTTGAGTTTTGTTCTGTGCCTACCAGATTCAGTTTGATAAAATATCTGGCCTCCCACTCCAAAGTTATCTCCTTGATTTGTAATCCCAGTGCTCTCACTTACAGGAAAAATCCTCTTTTATTAAATATTGTGAAACCCTGACTAAAAGCAGAGTTAGACAGGGACTCTCTGCTGTATTTATAGGATGGCTGAGGGTTTTGGGATGAGCAGGGATTTTTAGGAAGACCCCAGGTATCACAAGTTGTGGTTGAACATGGAGAAAAATATTCTAAAGAATGGAAAGACACCTCCAAACGACAGAGGGGGGAATTTCTGGAGCTGGAAAAATCAGGTGAATTTATGGAAAAGAAGCACAGAAGAAGCCAGGAGAGCAGGAAGTGGAAAAAAACCCCTAAAATTCTGAGCAGCAGGATTTATTTTCGGGTTCAGCATCTCTTCTTTTAGAGGAGGAGTCAGGGAAATGGGGAAGACACTCTGGATTTCCAGGAAGTGTCTCCAGCCCACAAAATACCTCCCACAGCTGCCCATCTGGTATCAATATTCCCTTCGTGTTTTAGGAGATGCCACAACCCAGATGTTTCCAGCAGTGGCTGGGGAAGGCAGAGGGGTGGGACGGGTAAATCTTCACTCCTACTTTGCCACCTCTTGGCTGGTGTCACCTCTGCCACCTCACCCTGCCCTGGGTCACTGCTGGAAAACCGTCCAAGGGCTTGGAGAGAGGAAGAGGAGAATCTGGGAATGGAAGGGGTGCCCAGCTCATTAAAGATGCTTGTTACTAATTAAGGGATGAGTGTCCTGCAGAATTTTATGAGGTCGCCTGACCGAGCACAGCAAACGGGGACCAGGTTTGTGGTGGAGGGAAACTCTCCCCCACAGCAGCAGCTTCGTGGATTGCCCACAAAATGAAACCCAAGGCCAAGAGAAATTCCTTGGGTTTGAACCATCTGAGGCTGTAAATGAGCTGTCAGCTTCCAAAAATGCATTAATTGAGCCCACAAAAATGTGCGCTGAGCAATCAAGGAAGAGGAGGAAAACACCTCAGAGGTTGGTTTGGAGCACATGGAACCAGCTAGATCTGGGAAAGTGGGATGACACTGCTCCAGCAGCATCCAGGGTTCTTCTTTGGGGAAGAAAGTTTAAATCTGGGGGAGGCAGGTGGAGATGCTGAGGTCTCCAATTCTCATCTGAGTTGTCAGAGAGGCTTGGGCTTGGTTCATGAAGAACAGGGCTCAGATTTCTCTGTAGAGATCAATGCAAGAGCATGTTCATCCTTTTTTTTTTTTTTTTTTTTTTTCTTGAATGTAGGGAAAAACATAATCCTCCAAAAAAAAATTTTAAGGGTTTTTCTGGATCTGGCTACCACCAGCAAATTTGGCACAAAGCAGGAGGTTGTACCTGCATCCAGCCTCTCCCTCTTTACCTGTGTGAGGGAAAACCTCATCAAACCCTCTCTGCCATTCCTCTCCCAAGCAGGAGAGGTTCCCTGGACATTGTCCAGAGCTGAACTCACTTGGCTCTGACATAAAAAACAACCAGTCTGGGCTCCAATTTTATTTACCACTCAAGCTCACTCTCCTTTAAAAGCACATTACACTGGATTTCTGGCCAGTTATCCAGTTGTTTTTTTTTTAATTGTCATTATTTTCTCCAGCTCATCAGTCCTGGCAAACAGGAAATCCATTATTCACAGCAAAGCAACAGCGAGATGCAAACACGTCCCTGTGGCTGCTCCAGCTGCGTGTGGGGTGGAAAAGGACACACTGAGACTTGTTCATAATTAGTCCTTTGCCCTGTAATGATCCTGATGACAAAAAAAAATTGTCTTGAAAGGTTTTTTGTTGATGTGGGCCTTGGTAATTTAAATAGGATGGCGTAAATGAAGGGAGACAGAAAAATTGTAGGGTCGGGTTTATGAGGGATCTCTGAAAGTACAAAGTGTCATAACTTCACCACTTAAAAATGGTAAAAATCCACTTTTTCCAGCCTTGAGGTGTCCAAGACCCAGGAGAGGAAGAGCATTTGCTGCTGGGAAGTGACGCACACATCTTTCCCCCCCTGTGTTGCAATAAGCTCACTCCTCTGGCATGGCAGTGGCTGCTCATGGGGCTTCACACCTTCAAATGCACTTCAAATATCTAAGAGTTGAGTGTTTTCCTTCATTTCCCTGCTGCCCCTTAAGCTAAGAGAAGAATAAATGAAAATAAAAAAATTCCTGTATAAATACATTTGTGACAAATGCAGGTTGGCTCCATTGGAGGAGTCCAGCAGAGGGTGGGTGGAGATCTGAGGAAGGAAGAGAACCCACTGGAATGGGGAATGTTCAAATCCAGCGCACTGAGAGCCACATCCAGGGGTTCCCTGAACATCTCCAGGGATGGGCACTCCACCACCTCCCTGGGAAGCCCATTCCAATGCTTAACAATCCTTTCTGAAAAGAAATTCTCCCTGAATCCATCAGAGAATTTACCCTGCGTGTTGCTGCCCATCCCAAGTTGATGTTGGTGGGGAAAGGGAGCTGGGGACAATAAGGGACAACTTTTCCCTTTGTTGTTGAGATTTCCAAGAATCTCCCACAAAATTCCACCCCTGTGCTGGCTGCCTGCTGGGCAGGATTCTCCTTCAACTTTCCATGTTTCCAAAGGAGAGTTTCTCCGTGCCTCCACCTTCTCCTGGTGCTCTAGGGAAGACGCTGGCATTGAAAGGAGGAAAACAATTCTCTTCCCTCTGCAAGTGGCCTTTCCATGGTGAGCTCATGCTCTTCCCAAAAGTGCGTGTTCACTGCTGCTGGGCTGTGGCCAAAGGCAGCCTCCCCTCTCCTCCTGGAGGTGGCAACAATGCACATGTGTGTCATTTCCTGATCCCAGTGGAAATCGCAGCATTGATACTCAAGGCCGAAAAAAAAAAAAACCAACAAAACCAAAAACCAAACCCAATCTGGAAAATCAACGCCCACTCCCTTCAAAAAATTCCACCTTCCAGATTGCCTCACTCCTGGGTCCAGTGCCTCAGCACATCTTGCTCTGCAGTGCCAAAGCCGTGTCCTCCTCTCCGGTGACTCAGCTCCGCGTTGTCCTGCTGGGAGGGGACGGAGCCGGCACGGACCAGGACCTCTCACCTTCCCCACCTCCCACCCTCAGCACCTCGTGGGGGTCTCCAGGGAATTGTTCCCAGCGAGACAACAAAGCTGGAACCCAAAACGGTCTCTAAGTTATCAAAACACACCAAGACAGGGCCGTGCATCCCAAAGAGGCGCGTCGGCAAGAGCTGTCCTGCATCCAAGATTTCCCTGAGGGTCTTCCCTCTCCCAATGTGCACTCACTTGAGAGCAAATCTGCTTCAACAAGGCACAGTGTCTGGGATATTGAAAAGAGGGGAAATCTCCCTCTGGTTGTCCGTTTCCCTACTAGGATTTGCTTGGGAAAAGGGTTTTGTGTGTGGTTTGTTTCAGGGCACTGCGCTCTGCTGGAAATGCTCCACGCAGTAGGAGCCTGGAGAAGGAAAGCTTGAATCCCTTCCAGTCTGTTGCTGCATTTTGGCAAATCCCAGAACAAATGAGTGGCAGAGGCAGATAAACAAGCTTAAGGTAAACATTATCTGCATCTCTCCCCCTGATTTATAACCTACGTGAGTCGCCGAGGAATTGACTCGGGTTTACCGCAGTGCTCGAAGTAATGTTGTTAAGAATGTAACTTCTTAGGAAAACTCAGCCTGTTTTTAGCCCAGACATGCAATTAGGGGAATTAGTAACACGATACGTCATCCCGAGGAACACACGGATCCAGGGGGCAGGAACCTCATGCAACCCTGGGGGAGGCAGGGCTGCTCCCAGCACATGTCAGTGCTCTCTTGCAATCCTCCTGATTCCCAATGAGGAGCTTTGCTCTGAGCCAGCACACAGTTCTGAGCACTCTGAGGATGAGGCCGTGGAGTGACCTCCTTTTTCCATGAGGAAAAAGGGGAATTAAAGGGGTTTCAAAGTGTCTGTGCAAAGCGAGGCGTGAGGAATCTGTAGTGGAAAGAAGGAGACCTCGTAGTTCTTGTAATTCCCAGCTCATGTAGGTGAGAGCAGGGTTGGGGTCATGCTCCTTGCACAGATTCTTTGGGTGTTTAGGTGTGAGGACTGACAGGGAAGTCCAGTGTGAGTTTTGGATGGAGGAGTATGGCAGTGCTGGGTTTCTAGAGCAGCTTGGAATGTTTCTGAAACATAAATCAAATCGCATCTGAGCCCCCAAGCTTGGCACAACCTCCTCTTTTTTTTTTGACCTAAATGAAGGGGTAAAAGCTTGGGAAGACAGGGAAAAGAGAGCATTGACTCTCCTGCAGCTCCTGCCACCGCTGTGCAGAGTCTTGGTTCGTCTCCCAAAACTGCTGCTCTGCAGCTCCTCCACGCCGCCCCACTGCCACCAGTCTGGGACCATGGAAAATTACAGAAAAAAAGCCCAAATCTCTCCATCCTTTCTTCCTTCCAAGCGTTCCAGAAACTCCAGCTGAATTTCACAAATTCAGGAGGCTTTTGGCTGGTTTCAGTAAGCCAGAATCCAAATTTTTGGTGGCTGAACCGATCCTTGGGACGAGACTTTTGAGGTTTTGTATCACTGGCAATGATCTTTGCTTTTGTTTCGTTTCAGGCCTGTGGTGCTACTGGATGAGGAGCTGATCCTATTTGGACCTACGTGAGGACAGCTAAGAGGATTGGGGTCTTCCCAGCAATCACTGCAAATAATAATAATAATAAAAAAATCCCTCAAAAATGCTGGAAAACATGAAAAGGTCAATGAAGCAGGGGAAAAGAGTGATCCAATGCTTTTGGGGTTTTTTTTGGGTTTTTTTTTTTTCCTTTTCTTCCATTAAGGAATGATGCATTATCTGGAAATCCCACTTTATAGCTTGGAATTTGTTTTTGTGTTGGTGTCTTTCAGTCAGTGAGTAAAGTGTGACCACAGAAATCGGACACCAAAGCAACAGCAGTGGGTGGCAGATTTCTCCCACACCACAAACATCCTTCCATCCTTGGCAGTCCAGGCTGGGAACGTTCTGTCGCTGTGGTGCATCTCATCTTCAAGCAGGCTGAAGGAGAAATGGTCCATTTGATGGGGTTCTGACCCCAAAACGTTGCTGAGTTCTGGTCCCCCAAATACCAATGAGATCACTGTGGTGTGAAATACCCAGGGGTGTTCTGTCCATAGGGATGGTGGTGGTCCATCCCTGTTAGCCAGATCTGAGAGCACTGATGGTTCCCTCCTGTGGGATTCCTGAAGGATTGGAGTTCCCTGGCCAAAAAATGGGAAATCTCTCATCTGCTGGACCTGCCTGAAGAGGGTGAAGTGCAAAGTCACTGCGTTCTTTTGAAACTCCAGAATTTTGGCTGAAAATATCCCAGCCAGGGAAATGCTCCTCCACAGTGAGGATCCATATCCACCCCACCAAGCACAGGTTTCTACCTCCAGCTGCATTATTCACCACATTTATTTCTGCAGCTGAGCTCTTGCACCATAAACCGAGGCAGGGAAGGCTCTTGCCAGCCATCCCCACAACCCCCAGAGTGCTCCAGCCCTGATTTGTGTGTCAGGATCCTTGCAAGGCATAAAAACATCATCCAAACAGAGCCACTTGGAGCTCTGCTGGCTCTGCTCCCTGCCCACAACCTCTCGTTTTTGACTCCCCTGTGACAGAAAGCATCTCCCACTGCCACTGGCTCCTGCACAGCATCAAGGCTCATCCTTGGAAAAGCTGCTGCAGAGTACAAAAAGCTCCTGGAAGCTCCAGTTTGTGACAGGAGCTGTGATCCAGCCCCGCTGCCACCAGCCGTGTGCCATTCCAGCGGATTTTGCTGCAAACTTTGGATTTTATGAACCTGATCCCAGACTAAAGTGAAGCACCTCAGTGCAGATGACTGAAGGGGAAATCACTTCCCAGAGCATGAGGCTGTTGCTTAATTTGAGATTTTGCTGGAGGTGGAGACATTTTTATTTGAAATTTCTCTTGGTTGGAAAAGGCTCGTTTTTCCTGGCTTCTCTTTGTGGGTTTTGTGTTGAGCTCAAAATTGAATCTGGGCGGTTGGAAATGTAAGGGGATATGTGCTGTCCTCAGCTCTTCCCCTGCAGGCTCTCCTGCATTCCCTGGAATTCATGGTGAGAACAGTTTTCAGCTTAAGAACAACCCTCTGCAGTCATTCCTGCACGTAATTCCAAAGTGTGCTGGCCCAGCTCTGCAGCTGCTGGAATTCCTCTTCCTTAGAAAAACTTTGGGTTTTCCCAGCTCTCAGGTGGTCCCCTTGTAGTTATATATATATATTTTTTTTTTGGATGACAGGCAGTTAAATCCTGCCCAATAATTTATTTTTCCAGGTGGAATGACACCTTTGCAGCCCCCCAGCTGAGTGGGAAGCATGGCCCACCCCTCAAGCACCAAAAGCTTACCACTCTAACATCCCTGGTTGTTTTAATAATCAGATTAAATCACAATAACAATAATCATTTTAGATATCACAACGTGACCAAAAACCCCACTGATGTGATCCATTGCTCTGTGGAGCATGGAAAAGGCTGGAATTTTTACACCAACCAATGGAACAACTTGATTTTGTTGTCTAAAACAGCCAGAAACTTTCCTTGGTCTGGTGTGAGTGCTGGGAATTGTCTTTAGGGAAGCATCTCCCTCCAACAGAAAATATCATTAAGTCAGGATTTTTCCAGAAGGTTCCATCCTCTTCCTTTTTGCTGTTTCTCCTCCCATCTGGGGTGAGGGCAGGACTGGGAAGTGAGCCCTGGGAAGCTCGGGGTGTGACGTCTCCTTCTTCAAAGAGGCATTTTGGGAACAGCCTGGCCCTGTTGGCAAAGGGGTCTCTGCCCTTCGCCCTCCTCCCACTCTGCTGCCAGGAAAAGCCAGGAGAGCTTTGGGGAAGGCTCCAGCATCAACAACCTGAGTCTGCAGGCTGACAGCTCCCACCAGACAGAAGACAACCCCAATTACCCCAATCACCCCTGGCAGCACCAGGCTGGGATGCTCTGCCTCCCTCACGTCCCAGGGGACAGCAGGGACATCGTGGTCCTCACTCAACGCCCTTTGCCATCCATGGATTCCTGCATCCCATTCTGACAGAGGTGTGGAAGAGCTCTGTTAATTCCCCTGCCAGTTCAGCCCTTTTTGTTGTTGTTTTCCATGAGAACAGGATATGTTTATCTAGCTTTGATTTCTTTTTTTTTTTTTTTTTTTTTTTTTTTTTATTTTTAAATTTTCCCTTTGTAGCTGAACGAACTGATTATTGCTTTCATCTGCTTCCCTCTGCAGGGTCAGCTGAAGCCCAAATAATCAGATGGGATGTGAGTGTCTGTGTGGATTTGTAATTAATAGGTTGCATGCTGGGAGATGTGGGGTCCTGAAAGAACGTGTAAAGAGAAAATGATCTAAAACTTGATCCTGATTTTGGTTCAACCTCAACAATTTCCTGCAGAGTAGAAGCAGTGAGATAATTTGGGGCAGATCAAACCAAACCCTGATTCTCTTCTGCTTCTCATGCCAAATGTCATCCCCTTAAGATGTGCTTTTCTCCATCTGGTGATTTTGGCTCCTCTGTGTTCCCTGTAAGTCTTCTTGGACCTTCTGCTGGAATGTTTGTGAGATGACTCAGAGGAACAAACAAAACAGGCAGGACCTTCATGGAGCCGAGCACAATGCTGGCAATAAATGGAGCTGGCTCCACCAGGAGGGTTTTACCGAGGCAAACCCAAAGGAGGATTGATAATTCAGCAAACCACGCTTTAATTGAGCTTTTTTATTTTTAATTTTTTTTTATTTTTTTTTCTTGAGAAATCAGAACTGTTTTTCAGCAAAGGCCAAGCTTTTCCACCTTTTCACCAAAACAAACAGAAAGCAGGTGCGTGCTTGAAGGAGTTCTGGCTGGGAGAGCACAGAGAGGTGCACATGGGCTTTCCTGTCAGAGTTTACACTTAGTGGGCTTGGGTTTTGTTTCTGTCAATGCAAGTTTTGCTGTTCCCTTCAAAGAGAGCAGGCACAGCTCTGGAGTCCTGGTATTCCTTAGGGAGGAGAGGGTGAGACGTGCAGAGGCCGTTTTCTGGTAGTCTGTGTATTTTAAGGCTTGTCACAATCCCACCCAAATCTGGATGCAAAATGGTGCTCAGCTTTTACTGCATAAAACAGAACTTCTACTCCATCAAAAAGAGATTTTTCTCCATAAAACAGAATTTTTATTCCATAAACCAGACTTTTTACTCCATAAAACAGAGATTTTTCTTCATATTTCTGGAGAGAACAGGAATCAAAGGTGATCCCATTTTCCAGCAGCCCTCTGCCACCCTTGGTTGGCAGTGGTTTGGGTTTGGCTTTGCTGATCCCAGGCTTGGTTTTGCTGTGGTGGCGGAAGGTGGTGCTGCTCAAAGCTAGGTGGGTTTCTCCATGGGTTGGAAGCTTCCTCCTGGGAATTCCCCCCTTTGTCCTGTAAAAGACAAAGGAAGGAATTCCCAGGAGGAATTCAGAGAAGAAGACAAAAGGCAAAATTTCCTATCATTTTCCACAGGAGAAAGACAAAAAGACAAATATTCCTGTTATTTTCCACAAGAGAAAGATAAAAAGACAAAATTTCCTATCATTTTCCACAGGAAAAAGACAAAAATTCCTATCGTTTTTCCACAGGGCATCTTTGCCACCACCACAATCACCTGAGGATGCCAACCTGGAACTAGAGGCTGCATTTATTTACTTTTGGGATAAAGCAGGACAGACTCAGGTCCATCAGTGGGGAGATGATGGATGGCACACCCCAGGGTGGGCAGAGCCTCTGCTTCGTGCCAGCCCCTCCGAGGGATTTCTGAGTGTCTTGGGTTGTGGAACCAAAAATGTCTATTCTATTTCATCTGCTGAAAGCAGCTGGGGAAATGTTCTTCTTTATCTCTTGTCACTCTGGGAGGAGGGGGGCAGATGCCTTCTGATAATGGCCCAGCTGATAAACCAGATGGGGCACTGTTTCTTATCTCTTTTCACCACTGGTCCTCCCTCCAGGGGAACATTTTCTGCTGATGGGCCATTAAGACACCCCTAAAAGCACACAAAATAGAACATCCACATTCCATCATCCTATTGTGAGATGCTCCACCCAGTGGGAGGAGCCAACCATTCCCACCTGGATAAAAACTGAGACTCAGGAACACAGAAAGTATCCAGCTTCACCTGATTCCTGGAGGAAGACTGGACCCTTGTTCTACAGGATCATCTCTACTCCACCAGAACCACATCTGCCACTCCAGGAGGACTCACTTTTGGATGCTCCCAACACCCTGACCAACAGGGTGTCAGGTTGTAGCTCTGACTCTGTCAGGGTTCTCCAAAATTGTTGTTTGTTTGGGTGGTTTTGTTTTTCTACTACATTTGTATTGTTAATATTCCTAGTAAAGGACTGTTACTCCTATTCCCAAACCTTTGCCTAAAAGCCCTTGATTGCAAAATTATAATTTGATGGGGGGGTGAAGGATTTACATTCTCCATTCTGAGGGAAACTCCAGCTTTCCCTGGCAGATACCTGTCTTTCCAAACCAAGACACTGAGCCAACACATCCCAATGCACAGAAACCCTGAGTGTTCCAAGCCTCCCCTATCCCTGCCCATAAAAGTCCAGCAATTCCACCAGCAACGCCTCACACGTGTGCCTGGCTGGAGACAGGGTGCCAGCTTGGCACTGCTGTGGGCATTTGTCACCCAGAGCTGGATTTAGGCTGTGTTTACAGAAACCCTAAAGCCTGGCCAATGGGGTTTTCCTGGAGTGCTCAGAGGGCACATGTGGGAAGTGGGTTTGTAGAGGATGGATTTTTACCGCTGTCTGGTAACGTTGCGTTATGGAGAATCCCAGAATTCGGGAAGAGTTCTTCCCTTATGACACATGGAAGATCCTGTTTGCCCCCTGAATTTCAGCCATAAATAGGAAAATTTTTAAGAATAACAAAGAGGGGTGATTTTAGATGATTGGCTTTAGGGCATGAACAGCACGGTGTGGCAAAAGCTGATGGGACAAGAAAGGCTTATGATGTGCTGTAAGTAGGAAATAATTTGGCTTCTGATTGTGCTGGTGTGAATTGTAACACCTGTATTGTCCCACCCTTCACTTGAGACTGAAAAGGGAATAAAAGTTTTTCAAACACCTCTCAGTTGCCCCATCCCTGGGTCAGGAGAAGGGATCGTCCGGCAGGCACAGATGGAAAATCTGGCAGTGCTGCCAGGAGGGGAGGTGGGATCTGGGAGCTCTGCAGAAATCCCCTTCCAAGATCCAGCCTCCCCCAGCGGCTTCCTGCAAGAAAAAGGGTCACTGCCCTTTCCTGTCCCAGTCCTGTCCCCCTGACGTGGCCATCCCTTGAGGAGAGGGTCACATCCTTAATGTCCTGCCCACCAGGAAGAGGCAGGAGAAGACCTGGCTCCTGGCCCTGGGAGCCTTTGGGGGAAAAAAAAAAAAAAAAAAGACTGGGAAGAGCGGGGCTGAAATGCTCCAAAAGCAGAAAAACAACTCTGTTTTCCACTTTCTTGGGATGGGGTTTATTAAAGAAAGCCCTGGGATGTGAGGAAAGAAGAGCAGCTGGATTTTGGTGGCTTGGAAGACAGCTCTGCAGCAGGCAGGGTCTCAGCTGGGTAATGACCTGCAGGAGATCTGGCTTGGCCAGGTGAACTTGGGATTTTGTGTCCACCAGGGCAGGGAAACATCCCCATTCCCATGTGTGCCATCCATATTTAATTCCTGTCTTGCTCAGGAACTGGGTGAAGATACTTAAAACTTCAAGTCAGGACCAAATAAACCACCACCAAACCATAAACTGAGGTTGATTTCATCGTTGTTGCCATCCAGGTGGGTTCTGGGGTGACCTTGAATAACCCAAAACTGCCTTCCAAAATCCGCTCCCCACTTCCCACCTTTAGAACTTGTATCGTTTGGTAACACTGGATTATTGATAATCCCAGAATTTGGGAAGAATTCTTCCCATATGACATGTGGAAGAATTCACACGGATCCTGTTTGCCCCCTAAATTTCAGCCATAAATATAAAAATTTTTTAAGAATGACCAACCCAACCATATTTTCAACCATGGCATCTAAACCCTGATGTGGATGCACAAAGTGATGCAGTAGATGAAGCAAAAAATCCCAAATTTGCCAGAGGAGGAGCAGAAATGCCAAAAAACGGTTCAGATGTGACACTGAAAGGTTGCTGGAGAGTATGCTGTGACCCTGAATGTGTCTTTTCTACCCTTCAAGTTACAGAAATGGGATTATTTATTAGAATTATTTATTAGAATTATTTATTAGAAATGGGATTATTTGTTCTTGCTTTAGGCAGACTTATTGCTCTTCACCCCTGGAGGATCCCAGCAATTTTCCTGTGGAGAAATCAAAGGAAAGGAAGGCAAATCTGCAAGGGAAAAGCAGGCTGCAGTGAGGTCTGCCCACGTGCCAAAACTGCTGCTTCTCGAGGTGTTTTCCCAGTTGGATTTGGTGGCACTGGAAGGATTCCAGAGCCAGGGTTCCCACCTGGGATGAGCTGGAATGCTGCAGGGAGCAAGAGAGGAAAGAACAGGAATTGCTTTGGGTGCTTTGGGTTTGGAGCTGCCTCTTGGGCACTCCTGGGCTGCTCCTGCAGGGTTTGCCTCTTGCAGAGGATCCCAATCCGATTTATTTGTGCCTTTGTGGAATCACAGCACTTCTCATCCGTGAGCTCCTGGTGGAAATCCTCCCATCTGATAAGGGAATGACGCCAGCCCGCTCCTTTGGAAGGGTTTTAAAACGACACAGAAAATCGTGGGTGCAGCCTCCAGGAATCAGATGAGCTTCCCTTAAATGGGGAGTGAGCAAGAAGGAATGAGAAAGCAAAAAAAAAAAAAAAAAAAAAAAAAAAAAAACAAAAAACAAAACAAAAAAAAAAAAAAAAAAAAAAAAAAACAAAAAAAAACCCAAAAAAAAAACAAAAAAAAAAAACAAAAAAAAAACAAAAAAAAACAAAAACAAAAAAAACACCAAAAAAGCCTGGGAGTCTTAACGGAATCTGTGAGGTTTGGCCAAGGGATTTGTAATTAGGGGGATGCTTCCAAGATTCCAGACTGATTGAGGGCATCTCCTTCCCCCAGGAAACTCCAGGACTGCGTCGAGGGGGATCAATGGGCTATAAAATCCTGAAAATAACAGATCCTGGAAGGAAAAGGTGCCAGAGCAAGGGTTGAATGAAAGTGTTTGTTGGACAGAGGAACTTCCCTCCCTCATTCCCATCTGGAGAGGAGAAACAGGTGAACTTTCGGGCTTGAAAGTTCTTTTTAGGAGAGTTTTGAGTGGTTTTGTGATTGATCCTTTCTGCCCTGAGTCATCAAAATGCCCCAAAGGCAGGAACTGATCCCCCTCAGGGCGAGCTCTCCCAGGCTGAGCCCACCCAGCCCAAATTTCTTCCTGTCTGGTTCACTTCTTCCAGTAAAAGGTAGTCATGCATTTATAGTCACCCCCTGCATTGATTCCTGGATGTTATTTGATGTCACTTTGGATTCTCTCCTTCGGAAAGTCCCCGTGGAAGCATGGTCCAGGCTGCGTAACAACCGGAAACAATAACAGGGAGAAAGATAAAATCAGGAAGAACGAGCTTTGTTTAGAGATGTGAACAGCTTTTCCAGTAAACCAGCAAATGAAGGGGTGCTCTGGACTTGGAAAGGCTGAAAATGGAGTGGATGGGAAGACAAGTGGGAAAAATAAGTAATAAAGTAATAAAGAGAGTAATAAATGACTTCTTCTCCTGAAGAGAATTTTCTTTTGGGGAGTGTTGACTGAGACAGGAGTGAGGCAAAACATCACAGATGTGGCATCAGCCTCCCCTGGAGCCTGAGAGGAGAAGGGGGATGCTCCATGGAGGCAAAAGGAGTTTTTGGAAACTGCTCTTTGCCTCCTTTTGAGCTTGTAAACGGTTTCTAAAAGAAGAGGAACCAAAATGGGGTGGAAATGCCACCAGAGGTGGTTTGAGTGCAGCGTGGTGAGGATGCAGCTGAGCACAGCAGGTGATGTGTGTCTGTTGTATTCCTCTGGGGAATGGTTTTTCCCCCTGAACTCCTTAAAGCTTGTGGCTATTTAGTCTGACCCTTTCTCCCTATTTTGAATTTATTGGCTCAGGACTAGTTATCTGTCCTGAGCCAGAGACCAGATAAACCTGTGCTGATTCTTTGTTTGCTCTCTTCTCTGGAACCCTTCAAGAATAAAGCTTTGGACTGATCCTGGGGTAAACAGGTGGGGTTTTTTGGAATTTTTTTACTCTGTCCCCTGAGATATTCTTCTAAAGCCCCTCAAGGAAACTCAACTGGCCCTAGGAAGCCCAGGAGGGTGGGCAGGGGAGTATTTCATGTGTCTATTCCCCATGAGAGCAAATGGAGAATCAAGGAATGGTTTGGTTGGGAAGGGACCTGAAAGCCCATCCAGTGTCACCCCTGCCATGGGCAGGGACACCTCCCACTGTCCCAGGCTGCTCCAGCCTGGCCTTGGACACTTCCAGGGATCCAGGGGCAGCCACAGCTTCTCTGGGCACCCTGTGCCAGGGCCTGCCCACCCTCACAGGGAACAATTTCCTCCCGATATCCAACCTAAATCCACCCTCCTAAGGTGGTTGTAGCTCTTAAAGCCAAGTATTGACGATTGATAGAGAGATGGGAAGAGTGATTTGGTGATAGGAATTCGATTTTACTCAGCTTTCCCAAAAGCTTCTATACCATTCCAGGAAGGTTAACAATTTCCTATTACAATAATCTGCTTAAAGATCACACAGACAGCTTACACATTTTACAACATCTTTTGCTTGCAGAGCTTGAGTGAATCCCCTCTCTTCCCGTGAGCAGGTTTAATTTCATCTTCTGTAATTTTCAGAGCTCTGTTTCGGTTTTTTTTTTTTTCTTGCCACAACATCTTAATTATTAAATCAGCTATGCTAATTAAGTCTGCTTTACTCTCTGCCTTGTGTATTCTCACAGCCAAGTAGCAACAGACCTGAGCTCCCTGTCCTTAGAGGAAGGGGTTCCATGGCTGGTGTTTCCTGGGGGTGCTCTCAGGACACTCTGCAGGGAGAAAGCTGCAGTGGAAGCAGGAAAGTTCTTGGTGACAGGGAGTGCACCAGGATTGGTTTTTCCATCTAAAGTTATAAAAGGAGCTGCTCCCGGCACACTCCCACTAAATAACCTTTTCTTGAAGTTTTTTTGACTTCAAGGGCATCCCAAACACAAACCTGTTGGATTCCACGAGCTGGACAGAGCTCCCAGTCTGTGCTCCAAGCTCATTCCCAGCCTGTTGGTTCAATCCTGCAGCTGATCTGGGATGCTTTGTTTTCCCAGCACCTTTGAATCAAGCTGGGCTCTAATCAGCACCAGAACATCAATAACTGTGAGCCCCCACAGTCCTGGGAAATGCTGGATGCAGTCACTCTCCCCGTTGGTCTTTTCTGGTCCTGAAATCCCCCAATTAGGTTTTGTACCAAGACATGAGTAAAAGTCACTGCTAGCAGGAGACAATTCCCAGACTCTTCCCACTGCTGTGACACACTCAGAATGTGGGAAGCAAAGCAAAGCCCACGTGTGGGAAGGACCAGAGAGCCTCTGGATTTGGGAGTCACCTCTGGGGCACCCACTCCCCTCCTCAGGAGGCTCAACAACCTCAGGGCTCCTTTCCTCTCCACCCCAAAAGGACAGAATTAATAAAACAGCTAATAAAATTAGCCACCCCCTTTCTTCCTGGACTTTTTGACCTGTTTGGAGTAAAGGATCAGCAGCAGGAGCAGGGTTTCTTTGTGGGCAGGTAATTCCACGTGCAGATGTAGTAAACCTTCCTTGTCACATCCCGGGAGGCATCTGGGGCTGGCTCCTGTCAGGGATTGCACAGGACACGGATCTGCCTGAGGGATTTCTGTGATCCAAACTCCATCCTGCCCACAGCACCTCGGGACCCAAGCCTGAGCAAACAAATTCATCGAATTAATAGGGAGCAGAACGAGAGCAGGAGGGAGAAAATGATGATTTTTCGTCAAGGGTTCAAAATGCCCTGAACTGGAAACAACCCCAAAGAGTGTTTTTGCATTAAAAAGGGGAGAATAGAGTGTTAGAGGATGTAAATCCCCACAGCAAGGCCTTTCCACGGGCTCCAGGTGAGCGAGACACCTCTGGCAGGGCAGAGCAGGGCAGCATTCCCTGAAAACGAATGGAATTTCCTCTGGCAGCATGGCAGAGCAGGAACTCACTGGGCTGGACCTGGACTCCCAATTCTGTCCAGTCCTGAGACGTTGCCACAACAAAAGGGGACACAAAACAACCAGGCCTTGAGGGAATTTTGCCTCAGTGCATTGAATTCCTCCTTCAGGGCTTGCTCTTTCCCAGGACAGAGCAAGAACCCATCCAGCTCCCCATGGGAGCCTCTCCCTCCCAATCCAAGCTGGATTCCCACCCGACCCTCATCTCTGCCCATTCCCGTGCCCGTTTCCCCGTGCTGGGGTTCTCTTCTCCAGGAAAAATACCACTCCGAGCTGAAATCTGATGCTCCAGCAGCTTTCTGGTGTCCTTGGCTGCCGGGAATTCCGTGTCGGGAGCATCCCAAAGGAGGGCTGGGGACGGCCAGTGCCCTGCCTGGCTCATCCCGGCAGCCTGACCTCCCACAGCTCAGCCCCGAAGCGTTTAAGGGCTTTTTTGTTGTTGCTTTTTGTTGTTATTAATGTTATTCCTCCGCTTGTTCTGGCACAAAACGACAACAACAACGATAACAACAAGCACAAAAAAAAAAAAAAAAAAAACAAAACAAAAAACCCAAACAAACAAAAAACAAACCAAACCACCCCCCCCCAAAAAAACCCACCAAAAAAACAAACACCCCCCCCAAAACAATAACAACAACAACAAAAAAAAAAAAAAAACCACAACAGCAAAAACCCCCCAAAACCCCAAAACAAACAAACAAAAGAAAAAATAAAAATTTAAAAAAAAAAAAAAAAAACAAAAAAAAAAAAAACAAAAAAAAACAAAAAACCACCAAAACCCCCTTTTCTATTCTCTTGCCCTGCTTAGACTCTTGGTCAGAGTTTAATTAAATTTAGAGGAGCTGGAAAAACCGCATAATTCCAAAGTAAATGAAAGCAGCGGCTCTTGCCGGGGGTGGCAGCCCTGGGGACACGGAGATTCCCGCAACCCCGCACCGAAATCCCTTCGGAAATGCGGATTTTTCCTGGCTGGAGGAGGGAGAAAAGGGGCGAAGGGGCTGCTTTGGGAGGATGCTGGAAGGTGGGGAAGCATCCCCGGGCCGGCAGAAGGAAACCCTTGTTCCGTGCTGCCCGTGCGGTCAGGCGCCGTGGGTGGGAGCAGGGGGGGGATCTGTTTTCCCAGGCTGGCTGCCATCAGGAATTACTGAGCTGCCATGAAATGGGAGGAAATATTTCATTATAGGCACATGCGCTTCGATTTCACGTGATGGAAACTCGGGGATCAGCTTTCCCTGCCCTCCCTCTCCCCGCCTGTGCCTCGTTCCTGCCGGGCAGGGATAACGCCGGGCATCCCCGGGCTGCTCCTCCTCCTCCTCCTCGCCCTGCTCCCTCCTGGGGGGTCCAGGGCTCCCTCCTTCCATCGGAATTTCTCCTGCACACACCAATTTGGGGGAGTGCAGAGCGGGTGCTGGCAAATGGAAATCACGGCCTTAAATTTTTTTTTATTTTTTTTTTAAATAAAAATTGAAATGTACGAGATCTGGCAGAAATGGGGTTTGGGGAAAAGAAGATGGAAGGGAAATCCCGTTATTCTCGCTGTCTAGACTTTTGGGAGCGGGGAGGTAAAAAGGAGCCGCAAGCACCTAGCAAGGAGATATCCCCCAGTGTATATTTTTTTTAAAATTATCATTATTTTGGCAAAAAAAACCCTCTTTATTTTGGAGTAGCATCTGTCAGGGCTGGCGTGGCAAAGCAGTGGGAACTCCCGAGACCCCTCTGGCACAATTCCTGCAGGACAGGATGCGGTGACAGACCCCACAAGCCACCAAATCCAGCCTGGTGCCATTTAACCCTTTTTTCCCCCCACACTGCAACACTTCCCTATCCCCAAACTCTCTCTTTTCCCCATTTAATCCCTTTTCTATCCTTAAACTCTTTTAAACTCTTTTTTTCCCATCATTTAACTCCTTTTCCCTCCCCAAACTCTCTCTTCTCCCCCATTTAATCCCTTTTCTATCCCCAAACTCTTTTAAACTCTTTTTTTTTCCCATCATTTAACCCCTCTTCCCTCCCCAAACTCTCTCTTCTCCCCCATTTAACCATTTCCTGTCCCCAAACTCTTTTAAACTCTTTTCTCCCATCATTTAACCCCTTTTCCCCTCCCCAAACTCTCTCTTCTCCCCCATTTAACCATTTCCCTCTCCCCAAACTCTTTTAAACTCTTCTCTCTCCCATTTTAACACCTTTCCTATCCCCAAACTCTCTTCTTTCCCCCATTTAACCCCTTTTCCCTCCCCAAACTGCCTCCTCCTCCCATTTAAGCGAACCCCCTTCTCTCCCGCAAATTGGAGCCAGACCAGAAAAAAAAAAAAAGAAGAAAAAAAAGGAAAAAAAAAGAAAAAAAGAAAAAAAAAAAAAGAAAAAAAAAAGAAAAAAAAAGAAAAAAAAAAAAAAAAAAAAGAAAAAAAAAAAGGAAAAAGAAGAAACGCAGCGAGGCAGGGAAGGAAAGGGACAAATTCTCTTTTTTTTTTTTTTTCCCCCTCGGTGGGCTGCGAGCCCCCGAGAACAGGGGATGGGAGCATCTCCCGGGGGGCTCGGCGGCGCCCGCCCGTGTCAGCGGGGTTAATGCCGGGGCTCGGGGGCAGCGCCTGGCGCCCGCCCGGGGGGACCCTGCCCGGCCCCGCTTCCCCCGGAGCCCTCCCGGCCCTCGGTCCCCCTGCCCGGCCCCGCTCGGAGCCCCCAGCCCCCGCATCCCCCGGGGGTCCGTGGTGTGGAGCCCCCCCGGGTGGGAACAGGGATAATGAGAAAAAATGGGAATAAAAATTGAAATGAGGACGTGAGAGTGAGGATGAAGGGTAAGAAGGAGGAGTAAGAATAAGAAAATAGAATAAGAATATAAGGAGAATAATAATAAGGAGGAGAAAAAGAATAAGAAGAATGATGTAAGAATAAGAATAAGAATAAGAATAAGAATAAGAATAAGAATAAGAATAAGAATAAGAATAAAAGAATATAAGAATATAAGAATATAAGAATAAGAATAAGAATAAGAATAAGAATAAGAATAAGAATAAAGATAAGGATAAGAATAAGAATATAAGAATATAAGGATAAGAATAAGAATAAGAATAAGAATATAAGAATATAAGAATATAAGAATAAGAATAAGAATAAGAATAAAGATAAGGATAAGAATAAGAATATAAGAATATAAGAATATAAGAATATAAGAATATAAGAATAAGAATAAGAATAAGAATAAGAATAAGAATAAGAATAAAGATAAGGATAAGAATATAAGAATATAAGAATATAAGAATATAAGAATATAAGAATATAAGAATATAAGAATATAAGAATAAAAGGATAAGGATAAGGATAAGGATAAGGATAAGGATAAGGATAAGGATAAGGATAAGGATAAGGATAAGGATAAGGATAAGGATGGAAAAATTGGTGAAAATGGGGAGGGGGAAAGGAAAGGAAAGGAAAGGAAAGGAAAGGAAAGGAAAGGAAAGGAAAGGAAAGGAAAGGAAAGGAAAGGAAAGGAAAGGAAAGGAAAGGAAAGGAAAGGAAAGGAAAGGAAAGGAAAGGAAAGGAAAGGAAAGGAAAGGAAAGGAAAGGAAAGGAAAGGAAAGGAAAGGAAAGGAAAGGAAAGGAAAGGAAAGGAAAGGAAAGGAAAGGAAAGGAAAGGAAAGGAAAGGAAAGGAAAGGAAAGGAAAGGAAAGGAAAGGAAAGGAAAGGAAAGGAAGAGGAAAAAGTGAAAAGGAGGAAAGGAGGAAAGGAGAAAAGGAAGAGGAAAATGGAAAAGGATAAAGGGATAAAAAGATAAAAGGAACATAGAAAAGGAAAACGGAAGGCAGGAGAAAAGGGGAAAGGGGGAAAGAATCTCATTTGAAATCAGGATTGATTCCAGCACAGGTGGTTGATGCTCTGTACACGGCAGGGGGTCGCTCCCAGCCCGCGGGCACCCGCTGGAAGCTGCCCCTTCCCAGCACGGCCTTTCCAGAGCTCCCTCCAGCATCACTCCCAGCCGCATCCCTCCCTGATTTCATTCCTCTGGCCTGGCCGTCAGAAATAATATTCCTCTCTGCAGCAAATGCCAGCTTTGCACCTCGTTGGATTCCAGACCTTTTTTTCCCCAGGAGTTTATTACCCATCTATAAAAAATCCTGGGGAAAAAAAGGAAAAAAAAAAAAAAAAAAAAAAAAAAAAAAAAAAAAAAGAAAAAAAAGAAAAAAAAAGGAAAAAAAAAAAGAAGGTAAAAAAGATTTATGATGGAAAGCTGACACAACCTGAAGTGGCTAATTCAATTTTTGCTCTCTTTCTTTGTTCCCTACAGAGGCACTTCGGGCTACAAAGCCCAGGCACAGGCGGGGCTGTTGATCCTGGGGCTCGGGAACATCCCAGCGCTGTTTTCCAGCGGCTCCTGCCCGGGGACGCTCCCACTGTGAGCCAGCAGCGCCGAGAAATCCTGACTCGGCTCTCTGGGGGCTTCCCTCTCCTTTTCACACCTCTATCGATGCTTGGGGCTTGTCGGGATTTTCTTCTAATTCCGTTTTTATTTGTTGGGAAAACTCTCTGAACAGCTTGAGGTCTCTGTGTCTTTTCTTACCAAATCTCAATAAATGAGAGGATGTGGATTTTTTTTGGGGTGCTCTGATTGTAACTAAATCCTGATTTCTATCCCCCTGTGTCACTCTGCACCTTCTTCAGCCATTCTCTAATTTTTTTTTTTTTCTACCCAAGAAAAGTCTTTCCAAACTGGTAGAGATACAAACCCTCACAAGGGTATTTTTGATAAAGGTAGAGAAAAAAAACCCAAACTGAATCAGGGCAAAATGCAGAAATAGAGGGGAAAAAAATTCCCTCCGTGGACCAAAACTCCCGAGGTTTTTTGTGGGCAAAAAAAAAACCCCACAAACCCCAGGGGTTTTTTACCCCCTGGAATATCCTGGGCTGTCGATTCCCATTAAATTTCTTGTGGGAATAAGGCCATTTAAAAAGGAAAATATGGAGAAGTGATGAAAAGGGGAAAGCTGTTTCCTAGGAATCCTGTGGCTGAGCGTGATTTCCTCCCACACGGGCTGGCAGGAACGAGATGATTTCTATTACAGCTGCAAAATTTACTGCTTGAATCCAAATCTCATTGCATTGAAAAATTCCATAGCCCGGGCTCATCCACTCAGCTGACTCTTGAGTCTCGAAATTGAAGCTAAAAATAGCCTGGAGAAATTCCCATCAGAAAAAAATTACTGTGCTTGATCCAGGCCAAAAAATCGATTTCTGTTTGTTTAGGGAGTGTGTTTATTAAAGAAGGGCATGATTTGCCTTTTTTTATCCTGATTTCTTTTTTTTTTTTTTTCCCAATCAACATCTCAAACGTTCCCCTGGGTTGAAAAAGCATCACAGCAGGAATGTGCCATCAGAGCCCCCACAAACGTGGAATCACGGCAGAATGTGGAATTGCAGCACTCACACACAGGGAATCACAGAAAAAATATGGAATTAGAGCATTCATACACATGGAATCACAGAAAAAATATGGAATTAGAGCATTCATACACATGGAATCACAGCAAAATATGGAATTACAGCACTCACACACATGGAATCACAGAAAAAATATGGAATTAGAGCATTCATACACATGGAATCACAGCAAAATATGGAATTACAGCACTCACACAAATGGGATCACAGCAAAATATGGAATTACAGCACTCACACACATGGAATCACAGCAAAATGTGGGAATTACAGCACTCACACACATGGAATCACAGCAAAATATGGAATTAGAGCAGCAATGTGCAATCAGAGCACCCACAAATGTGAAATCATAGCAGAATATGGAATTACAGCATTTACACACATGGAATCACAGCAAAATATGGAATTACAGCACTCACACACATGGAATCACAGAAATAATATGGAATTACAGCACTCACACACATGGAATCACAGAAAAAATATGGAATTACAGCATTCATACACATGGAATCACAGCACAAGCATGGAATTAGAGCATTCATACAAATGGGATCACAGCAAAATATGGAATTGCAGCATTCACACAATTCACACACATGGAATCACAGCACAAATATGGAATTGCAGCAGCAACGTGCAATCAGAGCACCCACAAATGTGAAATCATAGCAGAATATGGAATTACAGCATTTACACACATGGAATCACAGCAAAATGTGGAATTGCAGCATTCACACATATGGCATCACAGCAAAATATGGAATTACAGCATTTACACACATGGAATCACAGTAAAATATGGAATTGCAGCATTCACACAAATGGGATCACAGCAAAATGTGGAATTACAGCATTCACACACATGGAATCACAGCATAAATATGGAATTGCAGCATTCACACACATGGAATCACAGAAAAATATGGAATTGCAGCATTCACACAAATGGGTCACAGTAAAATATGAAAATACAGCATTCACACACATGGAATCACAGCATAAATATGGAATTGCAGCAGGAATGTGCAATCAGAGCACCCACAAATGTGGAACCACAGCACCAATACGGAATTGCAGCAGGAATGTGTGATAACATAACACACACCTGTGGAATCACAGGAAAAACATGGAATTAAAACATGGATGTGCAACCAGAGCACACTCACAAATGGAATCACTGCACAAACATGGAATTACCGCAGGAATGTGCAGTCAGAGCACCCCACATGTGAAATCACAGCATAAAAATGGAATTCCAGCACGCACACGAACGGAATCACAGCAAAACCATGGAATTACAGCGGGAGTATGTGATCACAGCACGCACACACACGTGTGGAGTCATGGCACACACACGGGATTACACAGGGATGTGTAGGCAGAGCACCCACAGTCATGGAATCACAGGGGAAAAAATGGGATCATGGCACAAAAAAGGAATCATAGCACAAAAATGGGATCACAGTATTCACAAACGTGTAATCAGAGCAGAAATATGGAATTACACAGGGATGTGCAATCAGAGCACCCACAAACATGGAATCACAGAGAAAAAAAAATTGAATCAGGGCACGAAAATGGAATCACAGCATTCCCAAACACGGAATCAGAGAAAAAAAAGGAACCATAGCACAGAAATGGGATCATAGCACAAAAAAGTGGAATCACAGTGTTCCCAAACATGGAATCACAGAGAAAAAAAAGGAACCATAGCACAGAAATGGGATCACAGCACAAAAAATGGGATGACAGCATTCCCAAACACGGAATCAAGGCACAAAAAATGGGATGACAGCAGGGATGTGCAATCAGAGCACCCCACAAACACCTGGAATCACCGCACACACACACGGAATTCCAGAGGGACGCCTGGCCGTGCACACCCAGCACACCCAGCGCACACTCGGGGTCACCTCCCTGTCCCCCGCAGGTGCCCCCCTGGCACCCCCTGTCCCCACCCTGGGCACCCCGCGGGGGCACCCACCCCCAGACACACCAGGCACATTTTTATTGCGGCTGTCAGGAACATGAAAAACCTTTCTGCCAGCACTCAGCACGGGCAATTTATGAGCCTGCTCTGTTCGAGTGAAGAAAAGAGAGGAGGGGGGGGGGGGGGAGCGTGGAGGATCGGAGCAGAAATGATGGGAGACAAAACGGCCCATAAATTGTTGGCCGTGATTTACACTGGAGTCCATTTGCAGTCTATTCTTTTAATTTTTTTTTTTTTTTTTTTGTGTGTGTGTGTGTGTTTTTGAGCCTCACACACACACACACATAGAGAGATGCCTGTCCCTCTCTCTCTCCTCCCGGGCTCCTGAGGCGGCCCAGCTGGAGGAAGGCAGCTCTCCGAGAGTTCAGTCGGTGCAGACAGAGCTAAAGTAAACAGCCGTGGTCATTCAGCAGGCAGTTAGCAGCCTCTGGACAGATGAGCGGGGGCTCCGCAGGACCACACACGCAAAGCCCCGCGGACCACACAGCGACCGCGGCTCCCTCCGCACGCAACTCCTGCCTGCCCCGGGGACGCTCCCCTCCTTTCCTGGGGGGCTCCGCTGCCCCCCTCCAGCCCTCGGGAAGAGTTTCCTGCCCTGCCCTGCCCTGCCCTGCGGGGTTGATTCATTCACTCCGTGCCCCGGGGATGCGGGGATGCGGGGATGCGGGGATGCGGGGATGCGGGGATGCGGGGATGCGCGTTTTCCTCGGCGGGAGAGACGGGAGTGCGCTCCTGGAAAAGCGCCGCCGCTGCTTCCACAGCTCGTAAAGCCATCGGCTGAGCCTCTCCTCTCTCTCCTCTCTGCCCTCAGACCCGGCCTGGCAGGGTCCTGCCTGGCGCTGTCACCTCCGTGGTTTCCCCCCATCGAGGTCACAAAGAGGAGTCAACAGCAAAAAAAAAAAAACCCCAAAAAAAACAAAACCAAAAAAAACCAACCCAGGTTTGGACCAGAAAGGCTCTGTTTGTTGGGAGCCATGCTCTGGGCCGAGGATGAAAACCCTCTTGGCTTTTCCTGAAGCTTCACCTCGGCTGGGGAACCCCTCCCCTGGGCTGGGCTGTGTGTGTGGCTAATTCACCTGGAAATTACAGGTGACCAGCATGGCATCAGGCACAGCATCCCTCCTCCTTGAGTAGATGCCAGGGGGAAAGGAGAGCATCCCTGAACTCCAGGATTAAGTCAGAAGAATCCCTGAACTCCAGAATGAAGGGAGAAATATCCTTGAACCCCAGAATGGAGATCATCTCTGAACTCTGGGATGAAGGGAGAAATATCCCTGAACCTCAAAATGAAGGGAGAGTATCCCTGACTCCAGAAAGAAGGGAGAAATATCCCTAAACCCCAGGATAAAGGGAGAGCATCCCTGACCCCAGGATGAAGGGAGAAATATCCCTGAACCCTGGGATGAAGGAAGAAGCATCCTTAAACCCCAGTGGCCCCTGGGCCTCCTGCTCCTCCAGTCCCTGCAGTTTTTGCCATCATCCCCCAAACCCCTTCCCTCCATCCCTGCCTGTTTTCACCCCCCCAGCACCCCCCCAGTTCCTGCCCTTCCCTGGGATTTGTGGCTCATGGGCAGCTCCATGGTTTGTGCTGGTCCTGCTGGGATGGGCCGATCTGGAGCCGTGGAAGGGTCAAACACCCCAAAGCCCCAAAGGCTCTTGACCCCCACCCTGACCCAGCATCCCTCCTGGACATGCCACGGGGTCAGGCAGCTGCTCCAGCAGTGCTGCTCCCAACTGGCTGAGCAGAGGGGTGAGCAGGGATTTCCTGGAAGTGGCTGAGGTAGAAGGGAGCTGGAGGTCAGAGGAAGAGGCTGCTGCCATCACTCCCAGCTCGCTGCTTCCAGCTCCCAGTGGGGCAGCAGCTCTCAGCTGGCACATGGCCCCTTCTCCAGCCCTGCCCAGGGGGGTGAGGATTGCTGCTCTCCTCTTCTGCCACCTCCTCCCAACACCCCCAAAGCACTGAGCTCATTCTCCTTTTCCTCACCCCAAACACAGGAGGAAGGAGAGCAGCCCTGAACTCCAGGATGAAGGGAAAGCATCCCTGAACCCCAGAATGAAGGTAAAGCACCCCTGAACTTCAATGACGAAGGGAGAAATATCCCTGAACCCCAGGGATGAAGGGAGAGCATCCCTGAACCCCAGAATGAAGCGAGAAATACTCCTGAACCCCAGAATGAAGGGAAAGCATCCTTGAACTCCCAGGATGAAGGGAGAAATATTCCTGAACCCCAGGATGAAAGGAGAGCATCCTTGAACCCCAGAACAAAGGGAGAGCATCCCTAAACTCCAGGATTAAGTGAGAAGCATCCCTGAACCCCAAAATGAGGGGAGGAACATCCCTGAACTCCCATGACAAAGGGAGAAACATCCCTGAAGCCCAGAATGGAGAGCATCCTTGAACCCCAGAATGAAGGGAGAAGCATCTCTGACTCCAGAACAAAGGGAGAGCATCCCTGAGCTCCAGGATTAAGTGAGAAGCATCCCTGAACCCCAGAACGAAGAGCATCCCTGAACCCCAGAACGAAGGGAGAGCATCCTGCCTTCCCACCCTCCCCTGAAGAAAGCACTTGGGGGTTCCCCCAGCACCCCAGCAGAGCTCCGAGGGGAACTTCCCTGTGCCTCCCTCCCCTCCTGCAGCAGCAGCCGGGCCAGAGATTCCAAACCAGATCAGCGTTGGCTGGAGTGAACACTGAGAAGTCACATTTGCCTGTCAGTATCATGTTAAAGCACAACACAGCCTCTCATTTTTCCCACTCCTCTGGCTCCGAGGGCGTTTCGGTCCCCGCTGAGAAACACGAAGGTCGCGGCCTCCAGGTTTCCAGCTCTGCCCTTACACACCGCGGGGAGATCTGACAACAGCCTCCTTATTTATGGACCCAGCCAGGGGCTGCCTAATGAAACCCAGAGACTGCCATTGACACACGCTGGGGGGCTCGGGGCTGGAGAGAAGGAGCAACCTGGAGGCTCCTTCGCCACGAACACAGTGGCCATTCATGGAGGGTCAGTGCTCGGGGTGGACCCTCCGTGCCGGCTCTGACAGCGCTTAATTCACGCCGGGCTCGCACTCCGCCCCGGGAGCTGCTGACGGGGCAGCCCCTGCCAGCAGGGCTCAGGGTTTTTTTTTTTTTTTTTTTTTTTTTTTTTTTTTTTTTTTTTTTTTTTTTTTAATTTATTTTTGGTTTTTTGGGTTTTTTTTTTTGGTTTTTGGGTTTTTTTGGGTTTTTTTGGGTTTTTTTTTCTGGGTTTTTTTGGGGTTTTTTTTGGTTTTTTCCTGGGTGTTTTGGGGGAGGATGAGTGACAAGGAGAGACCTGGAAATCATGGGGGGGGGGAAAGTGGGTTTGGGAATGTGGTCGCAGGGGGCCGGGGTTGGCAGGGGAAGCAATCTTGAGAAATTTTAAGGTTTTTCGGGATGATTCAGCAGAGGAAAAAGAGATGCAATCAGCGATTTTTTTTTTTTTCCACCCAGAAGGACATCAGAGTTTCTCAGCGCAGAGCTGATCCTTCTTACACCACCACTGGTTTTTTTTTGGGTTTTTTTTTGTGGTTTTTTTTTTTTTTTTGGTTTGTTTGTTTGTTTGTTTGTTTTTTTTGTTGTTTTTTTTTTTTTGTTTGTTTTTTTTTTTGAGCTTTGTTTCGGTACTTTTGCCCTCCAGATCCCTTTGCAGCTGCTGGAAAAGCCTCCTCCTTCGGGGTGCCCTGCAGGGGTCTCATCCCCGGTGACCTGACCCTTCGCTCTGCCCAGAGCCGCCTGGCTCTATCCCGGCTTCAGGAGGAAAGAGAAGCTTTTCTTGGCAAGGAAATGCCTCCTAAGCAGCCTCCTCACAAACCAGGAAAGTTGCACGTTGGAGCCCGGCGTTTAAAAGGGCTGAAAAATGATCGCAGCTTCCTTTGGTGGCTGCAGTGGGAGCCCCGAGGAGGTGACCTTTGAGGAGATTCTGTTTACTGCAGCCCCGGGCTGGGAGCCTTGCGTGAGCCGGCCAGAGCTCTGTGTTCCCTGCCTTGCCTCTGACCCCTCCCCGGGCCGCTCCGAGCTCGGGAAACAATGGAGAGGAGACCTCGCAACTGCTGGGGAGGGGAAAAATAAATCACTCCCAGCCCTGCCCCGGGGGGATCCCAGCAGATGAGAATCCCACATGGCTGCACATCCTCTGCCCCGGCGTCAGGTGCGAGGCCAGAGCTGAGCTTTGGGTGATGCCACCTTTGATTTTCAGAGAGAAAGCTGCCCCAAGCTTTGTTTTTACTCCAAAAGCCAGGGTTTGTTCCCAAAGTAGCGATGGCAGGAGTCCTCCCTGCTCGGGGTTGGAGCCGCTGTGGATTTAGGAGCTTGTTGGGTCACCCTCATTCTGTTAAATACCTGGAAAAGCATCTTTCAGGGCCATCACCAGCACCCAGCCCACTGTCTTCCACATTTCCAGCTCCATCCAGGAGCCTGGCACCAAAAAATCTCCCACCTCCTCCCCTTTTCTAGGAGCTTGTGGCTTTTTTGGGGTCTCCAACATCTGGATCCAGGAGGTTTGTGTCCTTTTGGGGATCTTCAATCCTCTTTCCCAGGAATTTCTTGTCTCTTTTTCCAAGTTTTTTTCTGTCTCTTGAGGTGACAATGAGGAATCCTGGCAGATCTCCAATCCCTTTTTCCAGATTTTTATGTCCCCCAATCCCTTTTCCCAGGAGTTTCGTATCTCTTGGGGAATCCTGAAGGTCCCCAATCCCTTTCCCCAGGATTTTTTGTGTCCTTCAGTGTGTCCCCAATTCCCCTTTTCCAGGAATCTTTTGTCCCCTAATCCCTTTTCCCAGGAATTCCATGTCCCTTGCAAGCTTCCACATCCCTTTTCATGTCCCCCAATTCCTGTCATCGGGAATTTTTTCTCCTTTGGGGTGTCCCCAACCCCTTTTCCCAGGTTTTTTTGGTCTTTTCCAGGTTTAAAAAGGAGCATTTCAACTGCTTATCACACAACACCCAGGTGCCCTTTCCTCCTCCCTCCCTGTAGTCTCTGCCTGTCATGTTTGGGTTTTTCTCAAGTTCTTTCCCAGGGATCTAAACTGGTGGACAAGGTCACACTTTTAAAACTCTCTTGTTTTTCACATTTCTCTCCCAAGGAGAGACTTTGCTTGTTGACCCTTGGTGTGACCAATGGTTCAAAGGATCCCACCTCTTAGGTGGGCACATTGTAAAAAGGTATAAAAATAGGTTCTGAGAATAAACCAGCCCCTTTTTTAGAGCATCAGCCTCCTAAATCACGAGTCCGTGTCTTTCTTTCGTGTCCAACAGCGACATCTCCCCTAGGCTTTCCTCCCACCAAAAATGTCCTAATTCTCAAAGGTATAACCCCCAAAATATTAATCAAATCTGGCTGAAAGGCCTGTGTGAAGGATGTCATCCCTGATTATCCCAGTGCCAAATGACTCCCCCTGAGCTGCACTGGAGGCTGGAGCAGAGGATGAGCTGCTGGGCGTTTGCACTGCTCGGGATCTATTTTGTCACTCACGAGGAAACCCCCAGAGCTGCTCTTCCTGCTGGAAACTGAATCCAGCCCCTGCTGGAACAATGCTGAGAGGGCTCCCGCTGCAAACAGCACTTTCTAATAAAGGGGAGGTGGAAATTCAGATCCGCTGCTGCTGCTTTTTTTGGGTGCTGGCTGGCTGGAGGCATCCCTTGTTCCCATCCCACTTGGGTGACAATTATAGACCCGGCCCTTCAGGCTGAGAAACGGCCAAAGCTGCTGCAAGCTCCTTTTCCTTTTCCCAGTTTCCTTGTTTTATGGAGCCCAGGGCTGTCCCCTGTGTGTCCCAGGCTCTGTGTGTGGTTGAGGCTGGGGACAGGCAGTCTGCTTCGACTTCCTGCATTGCCTTGCAATGGAAATTTGGGTTGGTTTCCTGAATTTCGCAGGAAAAAAATAGGTATTAAATATATATATAAAATATAAATAATAAAAATATTCTATATATTTATATACATTATATATAATTGTATATAATTATATATATTATATAATACATTATATATATAATTATATCTATTATATAATTATATATTCATATATTATTTATATATGCAAAATATAAATATAAATATATAAAAATAAATATAGGTATATAACTATAACTATAACTATACCTATAACTATAACTATAACTATAGCTAAATATAGATATATATTTATATATAAATATATAAATATATAAATATACAAATATATAAATATAAAAAATATAGAAATATACATATATAAAAATATACATATATAAAAATACACACATATAAAATATATATATTTATATATATACACATATATAAATATATACATATATAATATATAAATATAAATATAATAAATTAATTAATTTTAATTTTTCAAGCTCCAGAGTCCTATCCCAGCCCAGCCACCTGCAGCAGCACACGAACACATCTTCTCCCCTGACTCCTGTTCGATGCTCAGCAAAAAAGAGGAGCCCAACCCCTCCCTGCCCATCCCTCCTCCCCTGAGGCAAATCCCTGGGGATTCCCAAGAGCCTGGGATGGGATGCAGCGAATCCCTTGGGATTCCAAGTGGATCTTGGCTGCTGCCACCCCGGGACAAGACGGGGTGAGCTTCACTCTCCCATTCTGTGCCTTCTCCAGCTGCTGCCACCCCCGTGCTCCAAGGCAGGTGTAGGATTTAGGATGCTCTGAGGATGAATTGGGATGGTACCTGCTGAGCAGCATTCCCCACTGGCCAAAATCCAAACTGCCTCTGGAATAAAGATGTGGCTCCTCCAGGGAGAGCTGCTTTCAGCCCCCTGTGGATGAGGGTGGCCAGGAAGGAGGAATATTTTCATTTTTGCTGCCTCTCCCCCTCGGGTAGAGAATAGCCATTGTAGGAGTTTGCAGAGAGGTTTGTTCCCAGGAATTTGTGAGAGCCCTGCGCAGGCTGGACCTCCAAAAATTCCCCCTCTTGCCTCAAACGACCCTCTCAAAACTGAATTTTTCAGGATCTTTTTATAAACATATTATAACTATTTTTCTTACATTTTTTTTGGGGGGGGAAACTTTTCACCTAAACCTGGAAACCCCGTGGCACAACTGATGTCAGATGGCACAGCCAGGGGAGCCACCTCCTCCCTCCCATCCCCTCATCCCTGCCGTGCAAACCAAAACAAGAGGAAAAAGCTTTTAGCCCCAAGTCTTTGCTAATAAGTTGGTGTATCCATGACATGGAATTGTGCTCGGTGTCTTCCAGCTGAGCCTGGACACCCAGCAAGGGCTGGGATAGGTTTCCTTGCAATTACAGCACCAGATTGGGTTTGCAGTTGATTTGGGAGGGGATAACCTCGGTTTTCTTCATTTCCTGTCCGCTGGAAATCCAGAGCTGAGAGCAGAATGTGGGCTGGGATCCCTCTCCAAACCCAGGTATTCCAAACGCATCTGATGCACCTCCAGGGCCCAGAGTGGGGTTTTTTTGGGAAAAGGTGGAAGCTGAGGTTCTTTATTTTAGGCTGCAAGCACAGAATTAACTCTTTCCCTGCTTCGCTACACATCAAGAATCATCTGCTTGTGCTGCTGGAAGATTTGGTCTGGTGGAAAAACATCCCTGCCCCCAGCAGGGGAGATGCTCTTCAAGGTCCCTTCCAACCCAAACCATTCCAACATTTTGGAATGGTTTGGGTTGGAAGGGTTTTTTTGGTACCTGCTGAATAGGTTTTTTTATCATTTAAATGGTTTTTTATCATTCCAAGACCCTGATGTTTGGTGAGCAGGGCGTAAAATTAAATTAAAACTAAAGCTTTTTTTTTTTTTTTTTTGCAGAATAGCTCAAGGAACTGTGACCAAAAAAAAAAAAAAAAAAAAAATCCCCTGTAATTATTGCACTTCAACTTTCATGCCACGATTGCCGAAAGCGATAACAACAACCTGAAAAATAACTGGTATGGCCTCGAGGTACCTGGTGATAAGAGCGTGATAAGAGTGATTTGTGTTTATTTTGGGCAAACGGCAGCACCTCTGGAGCCCTCCCAGCACGGAGAGGGCCGCACCAAAATAAAGTTTGAATTCTCTGCCCCGCTGGAGGAAGCCCTGGGGCTCCTCCTGAGCTCGGGATCCGATCGCTCCGGGCGGCCGGGATTGAAATCCCGGGAGACTCGGGGCTGCCTGCTCTAATAAATGAGGCATCCTTTGGAAAGCGGGGGAATCTGGACGGGGCTCGCCTTGGCTCGGCCCCGGCTCCTCGCATTCCAGGCGCGCACACGGGAAGATTTACGCATTCCAGCGGGAGAATAACCTCCTGCATATTTATTAACTCGGGAGATAGCTTGGGCTTCCTTCCCCTCCACGCCCTCAGCCGCCCGAATTGCTGCGAGGCTGAGCCCGGCCAAGCTCCCCGCCCCAAAAAATTCACTTTTTAATGCGCTTCTCCTTCGCCCAGGTAAACGTTGCTTTGGTGATTCTTCAAATTTATTCGCTCCCAGCCTCCCGGATTTGGATTTGGGATTTTTTTTTTTTTTTCTCCTAATGGCATCTTTGTCACAGGGATTTGCACCTCTGCTTCTTTAAAAAGAATAAATCTTAATGGTAATAATAATAATAGTAATAGTAATAGTAATAGTAATAGTAATAGTAATAGTAATAGTAATAGTATACAGTATATAGTAATAGTAATAGTAATAGTATATAGTAATAGTATATAGTAATAGTAATAGTAATAGTATATAGTAATAGTAATAGTATATAGTTATAGTAATAGTAATAATAATAATAATAACAATAATGATGATGATGATGAGTTGAGTGCTCAAATTCAAGAGAAAGCAAGAATGAGTTTCTCATTGTTTAAAAAAGCAGCCCAGAGCAAACGGAGCTTTGTTCCTGTGGTTGGAGGGATGATGTCACAGCAGCAGATCCCTCTGCCCCAGGAATATTTGTTCTTTAAATAACTGGACCTTGACCAAGCTCGAGGGGAAATGAAAGAGAATCCTCGATTTCCATGTGTTTGGAGCAGCTTTCTTCTCTAATTAATTGGAAAATCTAAATGAGCTGTCAGTGTCCTGCATCTGCTTGAAAGTCCTGCTCAGGCTTTTATTAATTTCCACTCTGTGCTTTTGGATTCATCCGTCTAACTCAGCCCTGATTGCAAACCTAGGAACAATTTGTCTTTTCGATCCCCCCCCCGACAGGACATTTGCTTCCTGCCAGGAATTACAAGGAATTTAAGAGCGACTTTCACACCCAGGTTGTGTTTTACCCTTTACAGGGTCCAGCTTTGACCTTTATTTCTGGAGTTTTTTGGACTTAGGAAATGTCATTTTTGAGTTTTATCTCTGGATACCTGCTGGGTGCAGAGCTCCGTGTTTGTGCTGCGTGGATGCTGCAGCTATTCCTCGGGAAAAAAAAAAAAAAAAAAAAAAAAAAAAAAAAAAAAAAAAAAAAAGGGAATTTTAAAATTGAAATTAATTAAATGAATTAATTGGTTTGATTAATTTATTTAAAATTCTAAAATCATGGCAGCACGATTGAGGAAGATCATATGGATAAAAGGAAAAGAAAAAGATTTTTTTTTTTAAAGAAGATAAATTCTTATGATGAATACAAAACTGAGAGATCAAGAAATATCTCGATAGCTCTTCCTCCCTGCTCTCCTCCTTGGAATATATTTTCCAGACCGAGCAAAACGGTTTATTTGAAGGAAATCAGAAATCCATTTAGGGCCGCTGGGTTGTTTCAGTTTTGGTTTGCAGGGAGAGATGATCTGAAGGAGAAATTCTGCTTTTTGAGTGGAGAAAGGCTGAGCTGCAGCACGGAGCTGCAAAGGAAGGGTCGGGCAGCCAAAGGGAGCTTGTCCTGGTTTCAAGGTGACAACATTTAAGGCACAGAGGAGAAAATTCCCAGATCCTCAGGCAGAGAAAAAGCAAGGAATGAGACCTGGATTTTCCTTCACAGCAACACCAGTGTGCAGTCAAATTTTCATTATTAGCCTGAGTTTGAATTAATGAATTCTTTTTTATTCCCTCACAGTGCTCTAATAAATTAATAAATTGACCTGAACTTGAATTTAAATGTGTCCTTCTGTGGGTTTTTATTTTTCAATGTGTTTTTATATCGTCCACTGTGCCCAGCAGACTGTGGTGAATTAAATATTCAGTATTGAGTAGCACCCAGGGGGATCTGGGGGCGTGCAAAGAGTGTTTAGGTCCCGTATTTCACTTTAGGAAGGTCTCCTTTAACTTCTGGGGAGGAGTTCTGGGTTTTTACTTTTCAGTGCATTTTTATATCATCCACGGTGCCCTGCAGACTGTGTTGAATTAAATATTCAGTATTGAGTAGCATCCAGGGGGATCTGGGGGCGTGCAAAGAGAGTTTAGCTCCTGCATTTCACTTTAGGAAAGTCTCCTTTAACTTCTGGGGAGGAATCTGCCACCTCCCACTCCTAAATCCCCTTTCAAAGGCTCGAATCCTGCCTATCCTCGAGAAGGATAAACTTCCCAGCAGGAGAAGCCGTGCCTGGCCACGGGCTGCAACCCCTGGGATCCAAATCCCAGCTCCAGGAGCATCCCTCACCCTGCAGGGTTCAGCTCCAGATGTGTTCCCTGTCCCCACAGCTGATAAGGGACACAGCCGGGGGCATTCCAGGTCGGAATTTCACCCCCTTTATCTCCCCCCTGCTGCAGCTCTGCTTTTGCACACTGGGGTTGTCCCTGCAGCAATATTAATTAATAATTACAGCCGCTGATTATCTGATTTAATCCCGGGGTTATATAAATAGCCATCCGCATATTAAGCGTTGTAATTCTTTCAATTACAATTAAACCGAATCGTTCGTTATTTTTTTTTTTTTCCCTCCCTCTCTCCAGAGCAATTAAAGACGTAGAGATTTTGGGAAGTTCAGCTTGGAGTTCATTAAATCAGCCTCAACCTTATCTAAACCTCCCTGGAATTGCGTGATAAGAAAATCTTATCACTGGCAGTTTACAGCCCAGTCAGAGGAGCCTCTTATTTTTCTCCTCCATTTCCTGCTGCTTCTGCTGCCCTCAGCTGAGAGCAGCAACACCCCAAAAGTTTTGATCCCCTTTTCTGGAGGACAACTGCAACCATCCAAAAAAAAAAAACAAACCTAAAAAAACCTAAGAAAAAACCCCACCCCCCCAAAAAAACCAAAAAAAACCCCACCAAAAACCCCAACCAAACCAAACCAAACCAAACCAAACCAAACCAAACCAAAAACAAAAAACAAAAAACAAAAAAACAAAAAAAAAAAACAAAAAAAAAAAAAAGAAAGGGGGGGTGTTAATTAAAGTCCTTCAGACTCAAAAAAAAAAAAATCTATTTTTAGGGTCATCTGCTGGTAAAGAGGTGGATGCTTTTTCTTGATCTCAACAGGTTTTTCCCATCTGGTGAGACAAGGGTTCAACTAAAAAAAAAAAAAAAACCCGGACACTTTGAATGGGAGATGTTTGGCAAAATCCAGACACTGGAACATCTGTTCCAACCTGATCCGAGTCCTGCTTTCCCCACCCCGAGCCCGCCGCCCCCGGCGCATCTGGGATTGCTTTCTCCCTTATCTCCCCGGTCCCAACACCCTCCCTCTGTGGTTTCACTCCAGTGAATAATCGAGTTTTATTTCCCAAACTCAGGGAAACCACCACGAGCAGGATGCCAGACAATGGTTTTTTTTGCCCCTTCTTCGCCACAGGGGAATGAGAGAAGTTAATTTATTACAAAATATGAGGCACTGAAAGTAAAATATCAGGTGGGTTTGTTTTTTTTTTTGGGGGGGCGGGGGGGTGTTTTACCCCGTGTCTGTCACCGCAGGGTCCGTGCTCTTCTCAGTTTATCTCCAGCTTTTATCCTAGAGAGAGAAAAAAAAGAAAAACAAAAAACAAAACAAAAAAAAAACCCCAAAAAAACCCCCAAAAAACCAACAAAAAAACCCAAAACCAAAACCACACAAAAAAACAAAACCAAAAACAAAAACCAAAAACAAACAAACAAACAAAACCACAAAAAAACCCCAAAAAACCACACAAAAAAAAACCCCACACAAAAAAAATACAACCAAACAAAAAACCCAAAAACCAAACAAAAAACCCCAAACAAAAACAAAAACAAAAAACCCCCAAACAAAAAAACAAAACAAAAACAAAACAAAAACCAAACCAACCAACCAACCAAAAAAAAACCCAAAAAAACCGACAAACAAAACAAAAACCCCCCCCTATTTTCTCCTAGAAATACAAAATATCCTTCTCCAGAAGGGAGCAGTGGTGCGCGCCGGCTGCATCCCGGCTCCATCCCCAGCACCCCGGGAATCCGCTGGGATGGCGGAGCGGAGGGAAGCAGTGGGAAGCAGAGGGAAGCAGAGGGAAGCAGTGGGAAGCAGAGGGAAGCAGTGGGAAGCACAGGGAAGCAGAGGGAAGCAGAGGGAAGCAGTGGGAAGCAGAGGGAAGCAGTGGGAAGCAGAGGGAAGCAGTGGGAAGCAGAGGGAAGCAGAGGGAAGCAGAGGGAAGCAGTGGGAAGCAGAGGGAAGCAGAGGGAAGCAGTGGGAAGCAGTGGGAAGCAGAGGGAAGCAGAGGGAAGCAGAGGGAAGCAGAGGGAAGCACAAGGAAGCAGAGGGAAGCAGAGGGAAGCACAGGGAAGCACAGGGAAGCACAGGGAAGCACAGGGAAGCAGAGGGAAGCACAAGGAAGCAGTGGGAAGCAGAGGGAAGCAGAGGGAAGCAGAGGGAAGCAGAGGCTGCGGGTGGTTTGGGCTGGAGAAGCCAGCACGGGAGAGGACCGGGAGCCACGAATGCCCGCAGGACACTGATAAATAACCCGATTGCTGCTCCCTGCGGTTTGGAGGGGAAGGGAAAGGGCAAGAGGGAGAGATAAGGAAAAGGGGGATGAGAAGGAGAAGAGGCCAGCAGCAGGTCCAAACGCGCTGTGATTTTGCAATCAGGCAGCTTTGCTGAGAGCTACTTGCTTTTTGCCCCTTTTTTGTTGTTGTTGTTGTTGTTGTTGCTGCTGGATTTGCTCTCAGTGCTGAATCTGAGGAGGGAAAGGCTTCAAAATGCCTCTGAAATTCTTACAGCACGGCTGTGGAGCTGGGAAGGAGAGAACAACCCTTTCCAAGGGTGAGCTGCTACAGGAGAAGTGGCTCCTCAACACAGCCCAGCAAACCCAGACCCTTTTGCTCCTGATTTACCCCGAATTTAAAATGGAAAAGAGGAGCAAGCCAGGTTACTCTCTCTCTCTCTGTATCAGCTTTCCTCAGCCCCACGACACGAGAACGCGGCTAACAAAGAGCTTTTGAGGGCAGCAGATGGAGTTTGGACCTCGGGGCCTTGACGAGGCCTAGGGGAGGTTTTACCTCAGTTTGGGACTCACAACGGGGCCTTTCACCTCCGGGTACCCACAGACACAGCGGGCTCACCCCTGAGAAAACTCCCTGGGTACCTGAGATAACAAAATAACCTCACCTTGCTCCTCCCCTGGGAACACCTCAAATGCTGAGGGAAGAACGTTTGTTGACCTCAGGCAAACCACGGGGTGACCACTGCCCCGTCCCTGCCTGCCAGGACAGCGGCGGCGTTTGTTGCCTCTCTGGCTTGAGGGAGGTTTTTGAAGGTGAAAGGAGTTTAAAAGGACACAAACCCCTCAAAAATGAGCTCAACACACCCCCCCAGGCATGATCTGAAGGAAGCTGGAGGTGGGTGGCTGGTGGCTGGATCTGATTAATGCATAGCCAGGAGGAGACAGCCCTGAGGAGATGGGGTAAATCAGCTGGAGGAAGCAGAGCCAGCAGTGCTCACCAGCTTCCTCTGGACGTGGGCTGGGGTTTTCAGGGATGCTGAGACCCAGCATCCTTTGTTTCAGCTTTTAGTGCGTGTTCCTTCACACAGGAAACCAAAAAATTCCCTGTATTCCCAGTGTTTTAGTGCTAACCAGAAGGGAAGGGGGTGGCACAGGTTTGTCTTTGTCCTGGTGTTTGTGGAATGGAAAGCTTGGGATGGAAACGTTTGTCCTCAAGGGCCCTGGAGATGGCCAGAGCTGCCAGAGGAAGGGGAACTGAACTCGATTCCCAAGGCTGAAGGAACATCCAGGGGAAAGGGCACCTTGGCTGGGGGATCTCTTGTACCCTGCTGTTATGTCCTGTCCTCACTCATCTCCAAAAGAGGATGTCTGAGTGCTGCAGGTCCCTTTCCACCATGGGAGGAAAAAATGATGGGATGAGAAAACAGATTTGAGAAAAAAATACCCATTCCCACCATTCCCACTGGCAAACACCCAGTGCAGTCCAAGGCCAGCACGTTTGGGACCGAGCCCTGTGTCCATCAGTGGATGTCAGACCAATGCTGAGGCAAGAGACAAACACAAGACCAGGCACCTGCAGCAATCAGAGCTATGGAAATGAGGAGGAAAAAAACCAAGAAAAAAATACACAAATAATCTTTTTTTTCCATGATTTTTATCAGGCTCTTCTTTTAAATTTTGGGAGTTGGGATGCTTCCTCTTACCCATTCAGCTGAAATTCACTGTTTTGCCTGGAAAGCAAAACCAGTGGAGAAAGGGAGAGAAGCTAATTTTGTTGTAAAAATAATCTTTTATCTGTGCACGACAGCAATATTTATCCAGGAAGGGTACACAGACAGCAGGAGGTCAGCACTCCCACTGCTTGGCTCAAAGGCTCCACCACACTCTTTATTTTGTTTTATTTCTCCCTTTTTTTTTTTTTTTTTTTTTTTGACAATTCTTTCCCATAGATTTTTATTTTTTTTCCTGAAAAGCCTTGAGCAGATTTCACCCATCCTCAACTCAAACCAATAAACTCACGGTGGCTCCTTGGGTTGGGTGTTTTAGGTCACAATTTATGCTTGGGCTTGATGGTCCCAGGCTGACCTATCTCCACAAATAATCTCCCCGTGCCTTTCCACAACAAACAGACTTCATTCCTTCAGTCCAAGCTCCTGGAATTCGTGGTGTCTGTAGCAATAGGCATTTTCCTTGAACTAAAACCTGAGAACCTGGTGAGATGTTGCAACTCTTTCTATTTTTTTTTATTTTTTTTTTAACACACAGCAGTGTTTTTTACGCTTCTCCTTTTCCCCATTCCAGCCCTGGGAGGTGTTGGTGCCTCCTCCGAGGTCTCTCCAAACACGCCACAAAAACACGTCAGTTAAGAGCAACCTTTTTTTGTCAGCACAGAGATGCCAAAACCTAAACAGAATTTGTCATCTCGTTAAGAAGGAAGAGAATTGGGTGTTGCTTCACTCCCCTGACGTAGCTCCAGGATGCTCCTCTTGCTGGGTGACGGAGAGGAGCAGGGAGGAGACGAGATTCAGGGGGAATCAAGGAGAAAAAAAAATTGGGTTGAAAACCCGAGAAAAACCCCTTCTGTTTCAGGTGAACAGCTCTAGACTTGAAGGCTGTGTTTCAACCTCATTGAAATACTGCCTGGGCTCTGGTGAAACGGGGATCTGTCAGTGGAGGAACTGAAGGAGGATGTTATTCCAATGTTCGCTGTCTCTTTCTATCCATTTTCGTCCCACGTCGTGATATAAGGCTTTAAAAAGCCTTTAAGCACCTGTAATAACATTCACCTTTTCATCAAAATCTCCTTGGAGCATAAGAAATGATGTTTATTTGAATTTTGCAGCGGGCTAACGATCAAGCCCCCTCTCTATTTTCCTGCTTCTGTCATTTGCACACGAAAAGCTTTAGCGGGGCTGGGTTTCGTTTAGGCTCCTCTCTCCTTCCTAAAAACCACTTTATTAGGAAGAACACAGCCTGCCCTCAGATTGGAGTGATGTGCTCAAAAAAAAAAAAAAAAAAAAAAAAAAAGCTGCCATATAGAACAAAATAACTTAATTTTGGTTTTATTTTGTGCCAGTCAACCCGGGCGATGCAGGATAACTCCCACCTCCTTGCAAAGATAACACTGCGAGATTATTTTAACTCTTTCTACAGTGGTCCTGATGCAGCAAATTCTGCTTTTAGAAAGAAAATAAACCCCTGGAAGACCCACCAACCAGGAAAGCAAAAATACAACCATTTAAACCCCTTGTTTAGGCGGGTTTTTTTGGTTTTGGTTTTTTTTTTTTTCTGCCTTGCTGTACTGCAAAGAACACCTCGCTTTGCTGATGGAACACGTCTCGAGCGCTGCTCGGTTGTGTCAGCAGGGAAAGGGGGAGTGAGAAGAAGGAGAAAAAAGATCTGAGTTTGACAGACTTAATCTAAGCCCTGCTGAAAGACGGGGCTGACTGAGCGCGCCCCGTCCGTCACCATCTTCTCGCCTTTCAAACCTCCACGGGGGTGTTCCCTCCTGGGCTGAGGGACAGGCTCTGCTCAGCCTCCAGCCCTTCCTGGCTCTGCCCCACCACCCCAGGCAGCCACCAAGACTCCCCTGTGCTGGAGAAAGTTGGGATAAAATCCCATCCTTTTGGAGCGGGACCCCTCCGAGCAGCTCCAAGCAAGGTGTTTCCCTCCCGCAGGGGTGATCTTCTTGTGAGTGCCAGAGGCTGAGCAGCCCTTGGACTTCCCTCAGCTGAGCCTGCCAGGGTGGTGGAGCAGAGGAGACGTTGGAGATGGCTGGAGACAGACGGCGACAGTGGGAGGAAGCGCTCAGTTGACATTAGCGCGATGGGAACAACAACAATTCCGGCCGCTGTCATGTTTTGTTTTGTCTTCAAGGCACCATGGTGCTGGAGAGCTTTGCAGAGGGGCCTGAGGAGCCTGGAGATGTTTTGCAGATGTTTTAAAGGGGGACCCCTCATACCCAGAGGAGGAGCCTGGCAGGAAAGCGGGGAGGTCCCGGTTGGAATTGCAAGGCAGGGAGGGAGGGAGGTGGGATCAGGGCAGATCCAGAGGCCAGGAGTTAAATCTGAGGGACAGAGGAGGGCAAGGGTGGGGATGGGCTGGAAGGGAACATCCAGTACCACAGAGAAGAGCCAGAGCAGGAGCTGCTCACAGAAGGGAGATGCAGCCAAAGGGGCAAGCTAGAAAAACATCCTCGGCAGGGATATCCTGGAGGTGAAGCAGCTGGAAGTGCAGGGATGTTCCCTGAGCAGGGATGAGAGCCTTGGCACAGCTCCTAACCATGTCTTACCAGAGAGCCTTGTGCCCCAGCTCACGTGTTGGCTTCAAACTGAAAGAGGGCAGGTTTAGATTGGATTTTAGGGAGAAATCCTTCCCTGTGAGGGAGGTGAGGCTCTCACACAGGATTCCCAGAGAAGCTGTGCCTGCCCCTGGATCCCTGGCAGTGTCCAAAGGTTGGATGGGGCTGGGATTATCCTGGGACAGTGGAAGGTGCCCCTGCCCATGGCAGGGGTGGCACTGGATGCGCTTTAAGGTCCTTTCCAGCCCAAACCATTCCATGTACAAATAGACACAGGAGCATTTTCAGGAATTCTTTGTGGAAATGGATGTATTTACCTCCCCACAATTAACTCTGAGATCACTGTGTGTGTGCAGGCAGAGGGGAAACAAACTCATTTTTTTCAGTTTGCCTCCTCCTTCCATGCACACATTTCGTTTTCTTTGAGTTTTGTCCAGGCTTAACCTCCCTCTTTCATCACCATTTTGCCCGTTCCCCACAAAGCACCCAACTGGGAGCCATCAGAACTGCAGGGACGGAAAACTGCGGAGGAAACGCCGTTGAAACAAATTCATCTGCAGTTTCTGACTCCTTTTGTGGCTGAACAAAAGCTTGTCAGCACACTGGGAGCATTGATATTTCCAGTGGGGAAAATCTGGATTTAGAAGAGAAAATTGCCTGTGACATTATTATTATTACTACTATTATTATTGCCAATATTTATATTATTAGTATGATCGTTATCATTATGGCTTTACCCTATCATTACTGGTTTTCACCATGATTATGATTATCATACCCATTTTCATTACTTTCATTATTATAATTATTAGTGCTATGCTTCGCTCTGCTTTGGTTGCTTCGCTCTCGATGGTCCCAGAAACTTTCTCCTTTAAGATTTCTCCTACAATCCCTGGAAATCCCCGAGGACTGGGAACCAGGAGGAGCTGCTGGGGCCATACCTCACTTTCCCCGGGGCCATGAGCGTGTCACCAAACCCTTCCCAGGAAACCACGGTTGTAACAGAGCCCTCCAGCAAAATTTCACAAGGCTTTCCTCCCCAGCAGGATAAAATTAGCTGGGCTCTCCTGAGATGACAGCTAAGAACTCCAGCTTCCCTCAGATGACCTCAATGGAGTCATTTGTTGCTTAAATGACAGACAAACGCAGTAATTAGGTCTATTTAGTGAAGGGGAGGTGAAAGGTCAAACTACTGGGCAAACTGTCTCCAGCGCTTGGCTTGGGGACCACGCCGGGGCTTTGCGGGAGGTGATGTTTGTACAACAACCTGACACGGGCAGCAGCAGGTCCCTGCTGGGCCCCGGGGGCTGCCGAGCCTGAAATCCCCCGTTTCTGCTCATCAAGCCCTGAACTCGCTCGTTTGTGTCCGAAAGGGATTAGAGGTAGAGGAAGGAGGAGCTGGTGAAAAGACGGGCGGTTGTGTTACACGGGTTTGGGGATGCACAGGGAGGGCTGGGAGATGTGGGCTGAGTGAAGTGGGAAATCACCAACATTCCCAGCTTCACTTCCCTCTTTCTCCCTGGCAGTGCTCCCCTCTGCTCTCTTCACTCGCTTGTTTCCTGAACTTCGCTGTGTTTTGTGTCACCAACACAAAAGACAAGCCCCACCTGGGTTTCTCCCCGCTGTGTTTTGGTTTGGATGCCACAGAGCGGAGGTTGAACATCACTCCTGCATGAAAGCATTGCTTGCCACGCATCCCAAACCTCCAGAACATCCCCAAACCAAAATGTTTAGCAGAAGAGGCTGTTTTTGGCAGTTGAGCTCCTTGCTGGCTGCCCATCCTCAGGGCAAACCCAGCACCCTTTTACCTGTGGAGCATTTGCAGGATTTCCCTCCGGTGTTTCATAAAGGAGGGGAAATCTGTAGGATTTTAAAGCAGTGGAAACTGTAAATGGAGAGCTCCAATTTGCCGAGAGAGGTGGTAGAAGGTGACCAAGATTTTGGTTTTGAATGCAACGAGCTTGGAGCGCTCCTTACCAAAAGAAGTGCCACATTTCTGGATTTCCCCCTGAGTTTCTCTCAAGATTCCCCTGCCACGATTTTCCTCTGTGGGTGCAGAAGAAGCCTTCTTCTCTCTGTGTAGGGGTGGTGCTTAGAAATCCTGAAGGTGACCAGGACCTCTCCCGTGCTCCATCCCTGTGGTGGTCCCTGCTCTGAAGCACATTTGGGTGTCTGGGCATTTCCCTGCACGCCTTCCCTCCCCCACATCCCGTCCACCTGAGCCCCTGCCTGTCTCCTCTCCAGATCCCTCTGTAAAAGCTCCTTCCCTCGGGAGGCCTCTTAACCCCTGTCTGCGGGGCCCCGGGAAGAGGTGCTGGTGATGCTGCTGAGAGAGAGGGTCACCAAGAGCCTGACGTGAGAGTGAAAAGAAAATTAGAAAACAAACAGAGGGGAGGTGGGAACGCGCCCGCCCTTGAAGTGCAAAGACCTCCCCGTGCCTCCCCCCTCCCCGAAGAGGGGCTTATCTTCAAAAAAAGGGCCCTTGCGATGATACAAGAAAGAACAGACTTCTCACACCTTGTCTTCACTTCCCGCAGATCCTATCTGCCCACAAGTGCCTGTGATCTCGGGCAGACCTCTCTACCTTGCCCCTCGCCTTTCAAGTCGGCAGCAGCTGTTTTGCTAAGCCGGAGACCTTCCCACTTCATCCTTTTCTGCCTGGCTGATGGAGAGACAGGCGGCGTTTCTGACGGGGGGCTCGGGGAGCGGGAAATGTCATCCCGGAGACTTTCTTTTGTGTATTTTCTCCTGGACGGATTAGTTTGTTTGAAGAGCATCTCCTATTTAACACCTCATTGAGCACAGAAACACGTAGGGACAAGAGGTTTTGTTGTTTTTTTTTTTTTTTTTTTTTTAAGGAGCTGCGTGTAAGGAGCTTAAAAGTGCACACTGAGCGCTTAAACTATTTGCTCCGTTTTCAGAAATACTGATCACACAGGAGTCAGAGTGAGTCATGAAACTTATATGTTTTATAATGATATAATCCATATTTTTCCACTGCTTCTCAGTCCAAAAGCAGACAAATCATGACACTCTGGGTGAACACACAGGGTGTGAGTAAAGAATCCCGAACTGGAAATAGGATTTGCTCTGCTGGTTTATTCACCTCAGGATCTGGTTGGAGTCCCATGGCTCCTGTGTTGGCGTCAGCAGGAGGGATGTCCCTGAGCCAAGAGCAAGGAGCAGCCCTTGTCCACATGGATTGAGTCATTCCTGCAGGGTGGTGGTAACACGTTGCTTTTGCACTTCTCCATCGACAGCAGTGACCTCCCACCCCCAAAAAAATGCTGAGGTTCTCTCAGGAGACCTCCCTTCGTCTGTTCCCTATCTTCATCTGACACAAACCATCCAGCAGGTCCCCTGTAATGGGATTACATGGGTGAAATCCACTTTATCGGGAGATCTGGGAGTGTTTATTGGTCCTTTGTGACACTGCTGGGAGAGAAGTGCCCCATTTTCAGGTTGATAACATTCCTCCCTGCTCTGCCACCCTTCCCAAAGGAGCCTTTCCCTGGCTGCACAAGGACTGCCCACGGGATAAAGTCCAAACCCCTTCCCATGGAGCAGGTTTCTTTCACAAAACAGGCAAAACTGCTTCTTCCTTGGGGAAAAATTAGCTCCAACAGCCGTCTCAAACCCTTCCAGCCCAATCAGCTCTTACTCTGTGCTTTGTAGGTCACTGCAATTTCCTATGAACTTGAGGGGAGATTTTCTTGGGAAAAGCTCTTTTTTTTTTTTTTTTTTTTTTTTTTTTTTTTTTTTTTTTCCTGTAAATATTCCAGCTGTTGATTTTCCCCTAGGAAACTCAAATTATACTTGAGCATTGTATCAGCAGGCGGATTAAAAAGCTGATCTGTCACACAAGAAAAACCTGAACTGAGCAGCTTCCTGCATTTCCTGGGCTGGGAACCTTAGGAAATAAGACCCAGATTATTTTTCTTCTAGCACAGAACATCCAGGACGAAATCAAACCGTGACCCCTGGGGACTTGGGAGGACATTTGGGATTTGGTGACCTCGATGCACACAATCTACAAGGGAGGGGAAGCCATGGGCCAAAATTTGAGTTTTTCAGGGAGCAGAGTAAATTGTAACCACGTTCCAGGGAGCTTGCCAGGGAGGCTAATAGACTGATCTCATCCACCTTGATGTAAATCCAGCCCAGCTCCAGGAAAGCCAATAGCATTATCCTGGCTCCATGTGGAGGTACTGCTGAGATCACAAATGAGACATTTCTAATTAAATGAAGTTAAGGGAACACGTGCCCCGCGTGGAAAGAGAGGGTGCAGCAATGTCCCAGGCTTTGGATCTCAGAGGAAGCAGAACTGGATCAAGTGTGAAGGATTTTGGGGGTGTTCTTCCATCCATTTGCTGTGTGTGAGCCCTCTGGGACCTGCTGCTCCTCCTTGCTGAACCTTCCCCCCGGAGATCTCTGAGGATGTCTCAAGATGCCCTCCCACAACCTGATTAAACCGAGGCAAGGATTTATCTGAAGTGTCTTGCCTGAGTCCAAAGAGAACGGCAGAAGCAAGAAAGGAGCAGTGCCATGAACTCATTTTCCAAAATTTTAGTTGAACATGGTTAAAAAAAAAAAAAAAAAAAATAAAAGCTGTGAGAAGCCTGGACAGGCTCCTTCCTTGGACGCACAGAAAAACTTCGTTGTGAGCTCCCCAAGGATGCTTGCTGCCTCTCTGGTTTGAAATCTCATGCAAGAGAGGATAAATACAGGCCCCTTCCCCCTCCTCCCCTGACATTTCAGTTGTGATTAAGGCACCATTCATCGCCCCTCGTCTTCCAAAGCCTTTACTATTTATGGACCTGCTGTTTTTCCAGGGGTTGACACTAGCGTGCATTCAGCTCCGTTCTTCTCTCCCCGTCCCATCCTGTCCCCCCTCTCCCCTCCCTGCAGGCATTTCTCCATTTCAGTAGAGAAACCACGAGTGACTGGAGTGTCTGTGACCTCTGGGCTGTCAAACTCCCACTGACTAAATAAAAGCAGCCCGAGAGGGAGAGAGCTCCCATAAATCACCTCCCGTGACGGAGACCACCTGGGATTTGCTCACTGCGCAGAGGTACCCGGCCCGTTCCAGCTGCTGAGCTTGCACTTTCCTGCATTTTTATGGACACCCTCGGAGAGATAGGCGGTGTTTACACAAGGAAATTTTCAGTTTTACTGCACAGAACTGATCTGCTTGCCTTGAGGTGGGCAAGCTCATTGATTAGGGAAGGGGTGAGGCCCATCGTGTCCCAGAGGTGTGGGAAGAGCCTGCTCCCAGGTGGGGTGGAGCAAGGGATTCCAGCCTTTGGGCTGCTTATCCACGTGGAAGCTTTTTCCCCACTGAGGGAAGATGAAGAGGAAAGCGGGGTCAGACAGGCTTGGTCGTGGCCAAGGATGGCACCTGCAGCTTCTGGATCTATTTGAGGGCCCCCAAGGTCATCATTTGCCATGCCAGGGTGCCCAGTCCCTTCAAAGTCACCCTGAACCACCACGGAGCCTTCAGCCAACCTGAACCCCAGCAGGGATAAACTGAAGGGGATCATGGAGTCATGGAAAGGTTTGGGTTGGAAGGGACCTTAAAGCTCACCCAGTTCTACCCCCTGCCATGAGCAGGGACACCTTCCACCATCCCAGGTTGCTCCAAGCCCTGCCCAGCCTGGCCTTGGACACTTCCAGTGATCCAGGGGCAGCCACAGCTGCTCTGGGCACCCTGTGCCAGGGCCTGCCACCCTCACAGGGAAATATTTCTCCCCAAAATCCCATCTAAACCTGTTCTCTTTCAGTTTCAATCCATTCCCCCCGCTGTGATGTGCAGATCAGCTGAGGAGCTGCCCTTGCTGAGTGAGGAGCCCTTTCTCAGGTCAGACATGACCATTTCCAACGACTTCACTTAATCCATGTGGCTGTGACAAAGTGAGTTTGGGATTTGCCCCTGCCCTACACATCTGGCAATGTTGCTTTAAATTATTTCCAGCCAGGATTGCGACGCTCATCTGTTGAGGCCTCAGCATTTGTTATTAAGTAGCATCACCATTTTTAAACAGAAAGATGTATATTCCAAGCAATGTTTATCAAAAAGAAGACTTTCACTAACAAGAACGGAATTTTGTTGATGGTCTTCCCCGAACAAAGAAAATGGGGGCAGGGAGATGAACAACCAGAAAAGCCAAGAACATTTATCCCCTGAAATGAAGTTTTAAGTAGAGAAATTAGGCTTAGATAAAGATGATCCAGAAAGGAGGAACATTTTCCAGGGGTTTCTCAAATTTAAAAAAAAAAAAAATATATAAATGGTATTTGAAAATAACAACTAACAGGTGTGTGAACTTTCTTCTGATGGCTGTTTTTCTTGACAGTACAAGTTTCAAAGTAACTTTATTTCAATTTTTTTATTTCATGGGATGAGTTCTTCCCATCAGCATCTTGAATGAACAAGAGGCTAAGACAGATTTCAGGACAGGAACATGTTTTTCCATCTTGGAGGTTGTTGCAGCCCAAATCCAGCTTGGGAAATTCTGAAGCCAGCTGATAAAGTGAAATCATAGGACTTGGTGCACAAATGATTTTTTTTCAGACTGAGTCCAAACCCAAGGAACTCTGAGGAAAAGCAGTTTGGAAATAATTCAGGTGTGATCAGCCAGCAATGATATTTTGTTTTTGCATGGATAAGCAAAGCCAGAAATCAGAGTTGCAGTGAATGAACCCATTCATGGTGAACCTGCTCATGGTGCAACCTCCCCTTCCAGCCGGGTCCTGCTGACCCTTCCCACCTCATGCGGTGCCTGACTTGGTTTTCCAAAAAAAAACTGAGGGTGATGTCTGAGGGGGATCATGAATGACTCAGTTTGCAGAGGAATGGCACTCTCAGATTGTCCCTCCTCTTTTTCCCAGCCCTTTGCCTCTGCTACTGTGGAGTTTCCAAGCTCCCTCCACATCTGGATCTCAAAGGAGGAGAAGCTGGAGAAGAGAAAGAGAAGCTGGAGAGGAGCCTGAAGAGGGTTGGGAACTGTCCAGTTGGAAGTTGGTCTGAAGTTCCTTGATATTTAAAGGATCTAGTTTTTGTGCCTCTTTTCCCTTTCCCCTTTAACCGAACCAAGGTCTTGCCATGGGGCACTCCATGGAGTCACCAAAACACTGGAGACCAAAGAGAGCCCCCAGCTTGAGGAAGATCTCCTTTGTTTTTTTGTGTTTATTGGAGAAGTTCAAACACCTGGATATCCCACCAGGATATCCTCTGGACCAACTGAGATCACGCTGGCACGTGGAGTGAGCCATGGACACCGTGGCCCTCAGCACATGCTCATTGCTGGTGGCTCACACAATTTTGGGACCAGCCCCTCACGTGCACCCCTTTTCCCTGTGCCAGGACAGCGAGTTTGCTTTTTCCTGGAGCCCCCTCAGCCGTGGGATGCCAGAGAACGTGCCAGGAGGAGAAAATTCCTTGCTGATGCAAATGCAGGAGCAGCCCTGGTCAGTGTGTTCCCTGCCAGGCTGAGAGGGGTTGGGGGTTACTCAGAACAGTGTCTCCGTGTCCCTCTCACACACAGAGAAACCCCTGAACCCTTTCCACCAACTCCACAAATTAAATTTAGGAGAATTGCACGTTCTCAGATAAGGGGTTTGGTTCGCTCAGGTTTACAGAGTTACATTTAATTGGAGAGCTCAGCAAAATCCGAGAGGTCTTCATAAAGGCTTGGGCAGCCGGGACATTAATTGCATTATTTTCTTTATAGATAAATCTTATTTGGTGGAGCCACCATAATCAGATAAAGAATAGATAAGATCAAACCTTGCCTTTAAATTCCAGATCTCCTGGCTTGAGAAAATATGGAGCTCAGATTACGGTGAAACTTTTAATGGGCTTCAGAGATTTCTGCCCAAGCGGGATGGGAAAAAAAAAATGTAGATCCTTCGAGATCCTGGAAGGAGCAGATATCCCAGATTTGTGCAGTAGTCAGCAGTTTCAGATAAGGAACAGAGGACTTTCAGGTCTGGTTGCTGATGTTTGCCATGTAAAAGCTGTGCTCTCCTTCAGGAAAGGGACCCGAGTCTCCTCAGCAACCACGAAAGCCAGCCCTGACACCCGGCCTAATTCTCCTTGTCGGCTTTGATCCAAAACATTCTCCTGAGCAGGAGAAGCCTGGGGAAGGGAGAGGGGAAGGGACCAGGGGGAAGGCTGAATAAGGGAGCCAAGAGGCTGCTCTGGAAAATCACGGCTGAAGTTACAGGAGGGGAATTAATCTTGAGAGGCCGCATGTAGCAGTTCCATCCATCAGCGTGACACCGGCACCGTTATTAGAGGAGATGGAAAATTAAATTGCAAAATTATCTGTTCTGTTTCATTGACTTTTTTTTTTTTTTTTTTTTGTCTTTCTTTCATCCCCCTTTTCATTCCAGGCATCACTTGCAGCAATACCACGGGCAGTTGGCAGCGGGTTATTAAAAGCACCTGGCCATGAAAGGAAATCAGAATCCCGGGGCACGCTGGGTGCCATCGCGGAGCTCCTGGTCCAAACGTGGCAGCAGAGGAGGACCCAGCTGGGCGGGGCGAGGAGCAGGGGCCCCGTGTGGGATGCCCTGATGTGCCAAGCTCCTGGGCATCGTTTCCCTCAGGATCGTGGCTGGCTGCCAGACTCCAAGTCCTGCCCGTCTCTAAACATGGGAGAGATGCTGGAGGTGAGAAACCTTGGTGCTGGCTAGAGGGCACCCGTGCTATTATTCTCCTCTTCTCCTCCCTGTTGTTCCCTACCTCCATTTCTTACTTCTTGGGGTTTTGCTGTCCCTCTCCTCATATTTCACTCTAAGTTCCCCACTCCTTCACCTTCCCCAACCTCTCCTCTGCAGCTTCCAAACTCAATTCGAGACCAGTGGGAATAAAATAATTTAAAACCAACAACAATATTAAAAAAAGGTATCCTCGTTGGAATATAATTTTAAACACCCCACCCCCATCCCAACAGGCTTTTCTTTGGCATTCCAAACAATCTGTGTCAAGGCCAGGTTGGACAGGGCTTGGAGCCACCTGGGATGGTGGAAGGTGTCCCTGCCCATGGCAGGGGATGGAAGGAGATGGGCTTTAAGGTCCCTTCCAACCCAAACCAATCCAGGATTCTATAATCCTAAAATCATGGGAATCCAAGAGAAGAGGGATTAGCAGGGAGCTATTCCCAAAGTCCAACAGCCCAAGCCATGTTCCTCTTCCAACTGATATGCAAGAAGTAAACACAAAGAATGGAGCATAAAATTGATTAAAAAACCCCTAAAAAATGGAGTCTCTTTGTAAACCATAAGGGAGAATTTATCAAGAAATGTCAGGGGTGGGTCAAGCCCTAATGAGTGGAAGGGTTCTGGTTGATTTTGAGTCCTAATTGACCATTATCTCATAAAGAGAACAGGCAAAAAGAGACAGCAAAGAGATGACCTGAGTACCTCTGTGTTGTGCTGGTGGAAAGATCAAGCCATGAAAGGAGAAATGTAAATAAATTGTCTATCTTGGTAGGAACTGAGCCCTGGGCTGCCACCAAAGAGAATTTCTTTCTGTCTGTATGTGTCCATTTATGTTTATTAATGTTTTTAGTCACACAGCAGAATCTGTGAGCATTTCTGGGGCAGTACCCTGGCCAAACTGCACTATGTGAAGACTGAATTATGCACAGCAGTGAGGTTTGTGCTGAACAAACCTTCTCTCCCTTGTTTTTTCTCTGCCTGATTCCTGCCTTTTCCTGGCTGTTGCACTGACGAGTAATTTGTAGGGGTCAAGGCATAAACTGTAATCCCAGCACTGTATTTTATGCTGCTACTGCTTCCCTGACAGGGAAGATGTCTGTAAAATAACAGTAAATAGAAATACCCAGTTCTTGAGAAGCCCCTTAAGCAGAGATTCTCAAAGAGTTTTGCAAAGGGAAAAGGCATTGGAGCGGTTACTCAAACTGAGACAACTCTTCAGCAGCTTCAGGGGTTTCTGCCAGTCCTGGTGGAGATTGTGTGGCTTTTGTGGGTGTCAAACTCACAGCTCCTGGAGGAACCTGAGCATCCACCTCCATGAAATATCTTGATAACACAATCCTGGCTTTAGTATCAAAATATCCCACGGAGGTGGATGCTCAGATCCCCCAGAAGCTGCTGTGACCAGAAACCTCCTTCAAAGGCCAAGAGATCCCTCTCCATGACATGATTCAGAGATGGAGAGGCTCAACCTAGAATTTTAATTATTTTTTTACGTTTTTATGGCCTGTTGGTTTTTTTTTTTTTCCATCAAACTTGGAGGAACACAACTTCTTTGCATTGGTTCTCTCACAGTGAAAGTGAAATCCCAGAATCCAAAGTGAAGCGACCTTGCAGAGCTTGTTTCTCCCTCTCAGGAACTGGGAGAGAAGATCCTGGTGGAGTATGGGTTTCCTGACTTGGACCTTTGCAAGTTTGGCAGAGCCCTCCTGGGCAGAAAATGTCCTGCTGACCAAAAGATGAAGGATGGATGGATGGTTTATGGATGGGTGGATGGATGGAGGGATGGGATGGGATGGGATGGGATGGGATGGGATGGGATGGGATGGGATGGGATGGGATGGAGGGAGGGATGGAAAGATGGGATGGATGGATGGATGGATGGATGGATGGATGGAGGGATGGGATGGGATGGGATGGATGGGATGGATGGAGGGATGTAAGGATGGTATGGATGGATGGATGGATGGATGGACGGAAGGATGGGATGGGATGGATGGATGGATGGATGGATGGATAGAAGGATGGGACTCACTCACAGCTCTGCTTGCTAAGCTGGAAGGGCAGAACTCCAGCAACAAAAACTCTACCAAGAGAAAGTAATTCCCATTTTCCCCACTTTTCTCTGGACCTGCACATAACCCCGACCCAGCAATGATGGTCTGGAGTGAAAAACCAAGCTGGCCCAGAGCAGGAGACACAATGAGAAGGTGGTGGTCAGTAGCTGCCTCTGGGGCTACTTATCTGTGTCTGCCTGGCCCCCTCAAGTGCCTCCATCACCATAAAGAAGTCAGAAATGCCCCTCTGCCCTCACCCCAACCTCTGGCAATAAATCCAGGGAAATGCAGTGTAGAGCACAGCGAGGGCCTGTGCCAGAAGTGTCTCTGGAGCAGCACAGCCGGGCCAGCAGTACCAGGAGAACATAAATTTCAGCCTGTTCTGCCTTATACCATGAGGGCTGAGGGAGGGAAATGTAATACAAGCCTCTCCCAGGCCATTCCCGTGCCAAACAGCAGCCTCTCTATCATTTGGTGGTTTATTATAAACAGGCTCCCACTGCAGTTTTGAAGCAGAAATTTTTTATGAATAAACGTGGGGCTTTTTTTCTTTTTCTTTTTCTTTTTCTTTTTCTTTTTCTTTTTCTTTTTCTTTTTCTTTTTCTTTTTCTTTTTCTTTTTCTTTTTCTTTTTCTTTTTCTTTTTCTTTTTCTTTTTCTTTTTCTTTTTCTTTTTCTTTTTCTTTTTCTTTCCCTTCCTTCCCCCTGCAAAGCCGTTGCTTGAAACCTTCACATGTCACTGAAAGCACCCCTGCAAACCTCGGATGTTTGACTTCTGGAGGGTTATTTTGGGGTTACCCCTGGAAAACCCTACCCTGAGACTGTCACCATTTGCCTTTTTTGCCTTTCCCAGAGCTGCCTGTGCTGGGAATGCTCCTTTCAGCAACGATCAGCAGCAGTTTTTGTGTTCAGCTCCAGACTCCCTGTTTACTACTTATGCAAAGGGGCTTTTTTTTTTTTGCTTTTTTTTTTTTTTTTTTTTGCCCTCAGTGTAAACACAGTTGATCACTTTATATCCTCTGTATATTGTTTCTTAATATGAATGAAGTGAGGCGGCCTCGCAGCCGTCATCCAGATCAGGGCCTAAAATAAACTTACAGCGACTCGGGGAGTGTTTGGCTTTGCAAACTGTGAAAATGGCCTCAGCTCTGCAACAAGAACATGGGCATATTTTTAGCACTTAGCATTTGGTATTTTGTGAAAAATTAGGGCGAGGATATCGCAAATTTGATCTGTTTACCTTGCTTTTGTTGGGTCTTTGGTTCTTTTTAAACAACTCTCACTGGACAAATGTTTTATCTGCTACTGCATAATCCAAGACAAACAAACCTGCTGGGAGTGCATTAAAAGAAGTGGGTCCTTGCATTCAAATGAGGGAAAGAGAAAGAAATATTTGACCTTTTTGCCAAAAATATTATGGCTTACATTTGTTTTATATTTTCCTTTTATTAAATCACTCTTCTAAACCACTCTGGAGTCTCAGTTCACTCGGTGACAATTCGTTTATGGTGTTTCTGAAGTGGATTTAGATTGGAGTGATAAAATTACAGGCCAAAATTACAACCATCATGGAAAATACTGGCTCATGCTTGGCTTTGCATACCACAACTGAAAGATTACCAGGCATTGCCAATAAGCAGGAGGAAGTCGAGATAATAATACATGCATTTATAGACATGAGCTGGGTTCCAGGACAGGCCACAATAGATTTGTGGAAGGTGAGCTGGAATATTTAACTGTGTCTCATTAATGGGGAAAAATCTGGCAGGTTGTGAAGAGGTAACTATAGTTCAGACACTGGATTTGTAGGACCTTTCCAGGAAAAATGCAGGTCTTGCAAACCCTGAAATTAAACACTTTCTGAATTGCAGCTCAGCTGATGACATCACGGAGTAAATTCCCTCTTTTCTCTGTGTTTTCACAAAAAAGCCCTGAGGTGGTTGGGCTGTTTTCTTGAGATGGACCTTGTTTTTCAAGGGAATGATTAAAAAATGTTTTGCTTTACGTGATCACATGGAAGTGCAGAGCCAAGAATAGAAAGGAAAACCCCAAACCAGAATATTAATCCTCCACAGGTACCCAGGAGAACACAGCCTTAAAACCCTAAACTTTCCAGTATCACAGAATCATTTAGGCTGGGAAAGACCCCCAGGATCATCAGCTTTTGGCCAATCACCACCCTGTCAACCAGACCAGAGCTCTGAGTGCCACGTTCAGTTATTCCTCGAACATCTCCAGGGGTGGGGACTCCACCACCTCCCTGGGCAGCCCCTTCCAATGCCTCACAACTTAACCTTGAACGTACTGGATGCTCACAGGTCATTTTCTGTGTCTGAAACTTCCCGAATTTTGTTTATTCAAAGCCCTTTCACGATGAAATTGAGCCCAGCTGAGCTCTTCAGTTCTCCAAGAGTTTTCAAAGTTGTTGTAACACAGGAATTATTACACGGAACTCAACGATCTTATGGGTCTTTTCCAACCTAAATGATTGTGCGATTTCTAGGAATTAACAGAGCCCTTGGGCAAAAGGAAAGGCAAACAAGTGACTCAGGCCATGAGAAAGCTCGGAGGACGAAATTCACATTTAATGGTCCCAGGTAAGTGTGCTTTGATGGATGCAGATGGCTCAGAATCAGTGCAGCATCCAATTAGCCCTGGGTAGGGGGTTTTATCTGATTATCCGTGTGAAATCATTGCTGCTGCCATCAGCACTGGCTAAAACCCATTCTTGGAGAACTTTGAGGAGGGTTTTTCTGAAAAAAAAAAAAAAAGAAAAAAAAAAGAAAAAATCAATCCATGCTGTTGAGAAACTGCAAACATTAGTGGTCTGAAAGAGTGTCATTACTTCTGCTGTAAAAATGTACTACGGGGTAGTTTGGCATCTCTGGCTGACATCTGCTCCTCATTGTCTTGTGCCAATGCAAACTCATCAAGTCAGAGAAGATGAAATATTCCCCTTCTGCTCCCAAACCCACCTCTCCCCTGGCTTGCTCTGCAGCTGTCAGCAGCCTGGCCACCTTGGTTTCATTACGGAGCCGTTCCCCCCGGGCAGCCACTTCTGCTGCTGACAGTTCTGCTCAGAGTCCTGCTGAGCCTCCTTGAGACGCAGCTTCCCCACGGCTCTCCACGTGCCCTTCCTTTCCATCAGAGCCATGTGGGACAACCCTCCCGGGAAAATCCCCTGTCTTCATGTAAGCCCATGCTGGGGAAGCTACAAGCTGAGAGTTTGGACTCTCCCCTCACTGGGGAAAACTAAGAAATGTCAAACATCGAGGATGCCCAGAAAGATGGACAAGCGTAGAAATCCAGCCATGAAAGAAAGTCAGAGAAGCCAAAGTCTAAAGGAGAAGGGGAAAAAAAAAATAAGCAAATATTACAAATTAAAATTCATTTGAGCCTCTGAGATTTGCCACAGCTCATTGTCTTAGTTTTGCTTGAGAGAGTGTTTTGTTGCCAACTGAATTAACAGCCTTGCAGTGATCAAAAGGGGAAATGGTTGGAGGGGAAGGAAGGCCCTCAGGAGATGCTGGAGGGTTGTGTAGAAATCCTAAAGCAACAGGAGCTGCCAGGAGAAGAGTTTGGAGGAAGTAGAGGAGCTCAGGAAGTCAATTTGCGTTGAAGAGCCGGGGCTGTGTTTTCAAATCCAAAATAAACTCTCCTTAAAACAACCCAAAGACCCAGTGGATCCAGGCTTCTGGATACAGCATTTGAAAACGCTGGCCCCGAGCGAGGCCTGAATGGATTGTAAATCCCTGGGATTGCACACACACAGCCGTGCTCACACTCACGGGGAGGCCCATAAAACCCAGCTTTATGGGAGCTGAGCCTCAGCTCAGGAGATGAAGGAAGCAGGGAATCTCTCTGGGCCCATCTGCACGGCCCAGCCGGCTGCTGCCGCTGCACCGGCGAAATGCAGCTGCAGAACAGCAGTGCTGAGCCCAGCCTGGGATGTCAGCAGGGAATTTGGGATACCTGCTGGGGTGGGAGCTGCATCAGCTGGCCTGAAACCCACAAAACCAGGAGCTCTTTATCCCCCAAGCCCTGCAGAGGTATCCAAGTCCAGCACCTGAGCCCAACCATTCTCCTGAGGAGCTCAGGGTTCTCGGTGGCTGGTGGCTCCTTCTCCCCATCAGAGAGGTGACCCAAACTCATCATCCCTGCATTCCTGGGGTCTGTTTTTATTAGCTCAGCCCTGAGTGCCCTAGTTTCCCTTGCCCTGGCCACAGCTGCTGCCTCTGGGAATGGACACTGGGATGGTGCCCAGCTGCACAGGCACTGCTGGTTCCTCATCTGGGCTGGGCTCCTGGCTCTGCTTCCAGTCCAAGTCATGGATGAGTAACACCTTTGATTACTTCAGCTCTTCGCTTTTGTTATCTCTGCTGTTGGCACCTGGATTTAAACATGGCTCAGGCTGCTGAGCTTGGCTCTTGTCTTGGTCAAGACCCTCCCGTGGGCTCTGTTCCCAGAGCGCTGTGAAAGCCGTGCTGGGCATGCCCAGCACATGGAAATCTGTGCCCAAAAGGTGAGCCTGGCCTTGAGTGTGGGTTCATGCCACAGTTAAGGGCTCAGCAGGGCTTGTGGAGCCTCATTCAGGAGCTCTTTGGGATCCCTGCCCCACTGAATATTTGCTTTGGAAGGAAGGAAGCGTTGCTCGAGGCGCCTCTACCAGCATCAATCTGACTTTTTTTTTTGCATGTGTGCACACAGCAGCCTGGGGTGAGGAATGTGCAGCCATGGGGCTCTGAGATATATTTTAAGACCTGAGCTTTGGGGAGCCAAACTATTGAGCTCCTCTCTTGGCAGAGAGCTCTTTAATTTCAGATTTTTCACGGCTGCGAGCATTTATCCTGGTTTGGACTTTTCCATGTTCTTATTTCCACGGAGTCAGTACCATTTCTGGATTGCAGCTGAGAAGTGCAGTCTTCCCCCAAGATTTGCAAGCAAACCAGCAGAGTGTCTCTTACTCCAAACTGGAATATGTCCCAAACCTTTCACCACTCAGCGCAGGGTATTGACAGCTCCAAGTGTTTTCTCTAAACTGTTGATGTTGTTGGGATGGTTGTGATATTTTCTCCTCAGCCTCGAACTCTCGTGCCTCATTTCTTTGTTTATACAAAACCTCACAGTGTCCTTTAGGAAAGCGTGGGCTGGAAAAAATGTCTCATGCCTAAAGGAGTTTGTTGGGGGAAGGAAAAGCAAATGGAAGGCCCCACAGTGGTGGACCTGTAGGGTGTGATTTATCCCACACCAGTTTTTTGGGATGCTGAAGGATCCTCAGAGTCAGTGCTGGCTGAGTGGGGGCACAGCTCCCTGGCCCCTGTTAGTGCAGATGGAGAAGATCTCCAACACCTGGAAGTGGGCTGCACTGGTGAATGACTGGAAATCCTGGAAGTCTTTGCACTGACCATAAATGTGTCCAGATCCAGGCTTCTGCCTGCCTGGGAAGACTGATTCCATGGTCTGTGTCTGTTACCTCATGGAGTTGATATAGGACAACTGGGCAGAGATCCCAAATGAAGCTCTCTCAGCTCTCAGCAGTCCCAAACCCCCTCTGGAACCATTTTCCAGGTCTGGGCTTGCAGGTGGCTCCCTGATGTTGGGCAGACAGCCCAAGTGCCTGGCTCCCTGAAGGGCTGATGAAGTGGAGGTGTGCAATGCCCAGGCTGGTGCTCACCTGCATCCATCCACAGAGAGGGGAAAGGGGCAGTTGTGCCTCGTAGATGTTCCCAGAGCAACTTTGGACGTCCCACCAGATCTAACCCCCTTTTCCAGGCCTTTATGTGGCAGGGTTTGCCAAAACCCCATAAGAGCTCTGATGTTTTCTGAGACTTTTGTGTGTCAAAGCCAGCACTGGGCTGGCTATTTCCTTTCTGCTCCACGAGGACCACTCCTGTCAGCCGGGTGATCCCTGGAGGGGTTAAGTTCCCTGTGGGAGATGCTGATTTCATTACAACCCCGGGCTATAAACACTGCATGCTGCGGCACTGACAAATTGCTGGGTGTTATTGGCAGATGGAAAAGCCTGCGTGGGCCAGGAGATCAATTCAGCCCCTCGCTCCCTGCCAGCAAGTCAGTTATCTCCAGCTCAAGTGATTTTTATTTCGCTCCCTAATCTCATTTGTAACTGCGATCCCCGATGACACACGTCTGAAACCTTGGCTTGCAGCACAACCTTGCTGAGATGGAGCTGGAAGGAGCTCCAGAATCCATAAGCTGTTTTAAACACGGGCTTAAAATCCTTCTTTGATTTCTCCCCGTCTGGACTTATTTGGGCTAAGTGGGTGAATGCAAAGGGGAGATGTTACCTTGGGATTTAAAGGATTTAAAGGGGTTGGAGAAGAGGGGAGCATGCCCTGTGCCTAAATGAAGAACCAGAATCTTGGTGGGAGTTGATTTCTTCTCCCAAGTCTGTTGTTTTCCCAAGTGCAGCTGAGTGAGTCACTCCTCACCTGTTGGAGGGCTGCCCATGAGAAGTTGCAAGGGTGATAGAGAGAATGATTTTAGCTAAAAACTTAAAACCCTGGTTCAGCTGGGTACTGAAATACTCTGCTGTAGCTTGGGGTGATTGTGTGGGGAGGAAGGATTCTGTGCAGCCTGGGCTTCCCTTAGCTTCAAGCAAGGATGTGTTTAATCAAAGAAGTTTGTATCTAATTCTACAGGGGTAAATGGATATTGGAAATGCTACTTCCATCTTCAAACATTTCTAAGTAATGCTTTGATCCCAGAAGGAGCTATGAACACAGATCTAGTCTGGATCAAATGTGATTTCACCTCACCTGCAGTCCCGGGCTTGTCTTTGCTCAGGTGAGCAATTTTTTAAATCAGAGGAGAGGTTCTCTGTCAGTCCAGGGGGGTTTGGTCTGGAGATGCTGCTGTTGGACACTGAGGCTAAATGACAGCCACGGAATCATCAGAGAATCCCAGAACAGTTTGGATTGGAAGGATGATTAGGACAATCCAGTTCCAACCCCCCCTCCCACAGGCAGGGACACCTTCCCCTATCCCAGGTTGCTCCAAACCACATCCAGCCTGGCCTTGGACACTTCCAAGGATGCACCCATGAGTGCCTCCTACCCAGGACTGTTGTGTGCAGCCCTCTGCTCTGAGATCTGCTGGGAATGGTGTGCAGAGAGGATCCTGCCTTGCCACAGGATCTGGGGGCAGCATTGTAATTTCCTGGGAAATCCCAGCCAGCCTTTCTCCGAATTCACATCCAGATAGGGCTGGGAGATAAATCCCTCCACCATCCAACAGCTAGGATTTCCTCAGAGCATGAGAAACAGCCTCTGCATCCCTCTGACCTTGCTCTAAATTTGTTTCCTTTTAAGCTGCTATTTAAAGGGAGGGGGTGCAGGAGCAAGAAGGAAAGTTTGATTTCTTTAATGTCCATGGAAGCAGGCGATTGATAACACTTGCAAGGGCCAGGCAGGGAGCCAGAGGGATCCTGCTTAAGGCAGCTCTGCCAGCAAAGCTCAGCCTCGCTGGCTGGGGATGCAAAGCTCTGCTTGTTTACAGCTCCAGGCCACCCTTCGAGATGCTCCTGCCAACCCCTCCGGACTGGAGGGGCTGTGGTGCCCTGAGCTGGGTGATCTGAACAAACGCTCACCAGGGACCACGGCAGGACCTGCAGCTCCAGGGTCCTTTCCAAAGGCTGCAGGCAGCTGCCTTCCCAGCTGGGAGGCACGAGGATTAACTCCTTCCACCTTGGCTGCTGCTCTCATGACAGCTCTGGCTCCAGGCGAAGCGCTGTGGTTTGGCTTTTTCTTTTTAAGAAAAGAGGAGAAACGCACATGGGGAGAAAAAAAAAAATTAAAAAGTCAGTGTTGGGTTTTTATTTGTGAGTAGAGAATAGTTCTTATCACAGCTCTGGGAAGCTATTGTTCTGATTTTTATAAATATGCTTGTATTCCCCTTGACTTTTTTCCTCTCCCTTCCCACTTGCTATCTCCTCTGCTGTGTGCCCTTGGCTGCTTCCCAGACACTTTCTTGATGCAAAAGGAGATAAGCCCTTACAAGTTATAAACCTCAGAGGTGCTGCACATCTCACACTCCCCTAAATCAAACCCTTGCCTGGATACTCCCACACCTTCAGAGTAAAGCCCCATGACTCCCACTGGGACATAAATGATCCCAGCCACCTTCTCTCCTAGTTGGAGAGTTGTGGATGAGCCTGGAGCTGGGAATCTCCTGTTCAGTGAACAAAGGCTGGGTAACCTTCCTGACATCTGCTCTTGGCCAAGTGCCCTTTCCAGCAGCCTTCATTGTGCTGGGCAAGGCCTGGAGCTTAGAGGGGAACAGGGATCAAGAGCCCCCAGGAATAACACGATTTTCAACAGCGATAAGAAATTTTTGGGGAGCAGGTAGATTTCCAGCAGTTTGGCAAGTGAAAACCCTTTATGGTGTTCTGAAGGCACTTTTGCTGTAATGCTATGGACCAGTGATAAGGGAGGGGGGGAGAAACTTCCAAGGGTGTTTGAAAAACAGGAGGGGAAAAAAAACCCCTGGCCATGCTGTTTTCAAGCTTTGGCCCCAAGGATTCAATTTTATTCTTCCGGTGACTCACAGCATGACATTGGCTCTGCTCTCCTTCCTTGGAAAGGAAGTAAGGAAGGCTAGCCATCCATCTCCAGTAGATTTTAACAGCACATATCGTGTTCCCTTTTTGCAAAGTGCAGGAGTTGCTCGGGCTGGAAGGTGCCGTGCACAAGGCAGGCAGATCCAGGGGGGTGTAAATCTCTGCCACGGGGAGGAGGTTTCTAAGAATCCCTGGATTCTTTTGGGTCTGTCTGTGATTCCCTTTGGGGCGCAACGGCACGCTGCAAGGCTTGATCCAGTTGCTCTTTTATCACCCTGATGAGCTCAGGGAAGATGGGAAGCACCTTCAGGGGCAGCTCTGGGGGGCTCTGCAGGCAGTGGAAGCGTTTGGGCTCGCAGAAAATCCCGTGCTCCTTTTGCAGTGTGGAGAGTCCCGGGACACGGGGGAAGGAGGCAGAGCAGGCAGGGATGGGGTGGGAAAGCTGGGCAGGGAGGGATTGACCCCGTCCCGTGGGAGGAGGAGGGGATGAGAGGGGAGAGGAGGAAGAGGAGGAGGAGGAGGAGAAGGAGGAGGAGGAGGAGGAGAAGGAGGGCCCCCGGTGTCACCCCGCGGTGCCTGCTCTGTGTTAAGGGAGGCGAGGAGCGCTCCCGTCGCTGCTCGCCTCTCCCGCAGGGCTCTCTGCCTTGCCTAAAAAGAGGCACAAATCTAAATCCCTGCATAACTTCAAAGCAGCCCAGGGAAGATTAGGCTCTCCCAGAGTCAGGCAGCAGATGAGCGAGAGGGAGGAGGGATTTTTTTTTTTTTTTTTTTTTTTGAGGTTCAAATGTTGCTGAGGACCCTTCAAGCTCACTCGCTGTGGGGAGGAGGGGGTGGCTTGACCCCTCTGCTTTGGAGATGCTCCTAGCAGAGCAGGACCTTGTTATTCCCTGCTTCTATTTCCCAAGCTGCTGGCTCTCGTTTCCTTTCTAGCTGCTCCCTGCTCCTCTTCATTAGCAGCTCTCAACAGTGCAAAGGAATGGTACTCAGAAGTATGAGTTCATCTCCTAAAACTTTGTACTGGTGCCAGCGGGTCAGTCACTTTGCAAAAAGAAACTTCCCTTGGAGAAACTCTATCCCTTTGGAGAAAAGGCCAGCAAGCCAGAAAAACAAACTCTCAAAAACACTGCCTTCAAAAACGCTCCTTAATTTGAATCTTTCTCTGGTGTCATCCAGCGGTGTTGGGAAAAGCAGAGCCTCCTGTGCCCTGGCAGCTCTGCCAGTGACCTACAAACCTGCTTCTGGAGGGTGGCCACCCCTACCAAGGATGGGCAGAGGCTTCTGGGAGAGGTAAATCAAAGTTTTGCACAGTTCCTGTCCTGTTGGAGAAGCACGAGTCATGGATCACCCCTATCCATGCCACAGCTCCTTTTGGCTTTGCGCTGAGGGCTGGCTGGAGAGGCTGGTGGCCACCACAGGATTGCTGCCACCAGAAGGGGTTGTGTGGAATTCTGGCCATTGCCCTCATTTCCTGGACCAGGATACTCCAAGGTGTGTCAGATCCACCTGACACTGAGCACATCCACGTCTCACAGCAATTCTTGGAGCTTTCAAGATTTCCCTTTGATGGTGCCATGGTGATGTTCAGAGCCAGAGCCTCCTTGGAAGGAGTTGTGTTGTCAGCTTGCTCCTCTTGCAGCCACTGGACCCTCTGAGGAACAGCCTGGCCAACAATGAACTTAAAATGTTATCCAGTGCCTCCATGCCTCAAACCACCTAGATCCCAAACCCCAGTTTCTTCTAGTGTGTGTCCCTTTATTTCCTCACAAAGTCCTCTTTCTGCTGGAAAAGGATTTTTTTTTTTCCCACTGAGCAGCAGCGAAGGCAGCTGAAATGTGTTATTCCTGTAGTGAAATAATGTTTTCCTAATCTCAACATCTTTTTTTTTTTTTTTTTTTTTTAAAGCATGTCCACATGTAGTGCACTTCCAGAGCAATTCAAGTTCCAGGCACAGCTGCAGAGAGCACTGAGAAAGGTTTGACTCCATGATCTTGGAGGTCTTTTCCAACCTTAATGATTCCATAACTGCTGGCATGCTCCAGCCCTGCTCCTCTCTGGGCTGGACACTGTAAGAAACTAAAACAACTCGCCCTTCCTGGTGCTTGAGTGGTTTTTATTTATGGGTTTTGGTTATTTCCTTCTTGTTCTCTTGAAAGGAAGCCAAGGTGGGCGGAGGGAGGAACAAAATAAAAAAGGTGTAATTAGAATGGCAGCGCTTTCCCTTGGGTCGATCATTCTGGCTGCATCAGAAAATCCCTGGAAGTGTAGGAGATCCAGAGCAGCTGCAGGTCAGGGGGGGCTCAGACAGGGAGATGTTCCTTGGATTTCCAGCTGCTGGATGAGGGTTTGGGCAAAAGTGGAGATGCACTTTCTGCTTTTGAGGCCGGTGACTTTCAGCCAAGTCTGCTTTGAGTTTCCCCCTCAATCCTTTCTCTCTTCCAAACACCCTGGTCTGAGTCACACCAACAGAATTGCTCTGGGCTGAGCTTCTTATGTGGGCAACAAGGAGGGGACTCCTGATTTTGGGCTTGGGACCAGAGCCTGTCAGTGGCCAAGGTGGCAATCCAGGGCTCAGGAGTTCAGTCAATCATTGTCTGCAGCCCTGCTGGTGCTCTTTCCTTGTTTTCCATGCTTGCTGGTGGGTAGCCTGGGGATAATCCTCTGGGGAGTCTGGAAGGGTCCCTGATTTTCATCCCTAATCAAACCTGGCCATTGCCATGGCAGAGGGCTGGGACATGAGGCCACATCTTCGGGGTGCTGTAATTATTAGATGGTCACTCTGCTAATGACATTCAATTAAGCACCAACAAATTTGTCTGATATGTTCCCAGCAAGAAATAACTCCTTTTGATTCCTCAGCTGCTTCTGACCTGGAGAATCACCCTGATGCCACTGCCAGCTGCCCTGGGCTCTGGATAAAGGAGGATAAATCCCAACAGATCCAACCTCAAGCTGTGAAAATGAGTCCTTTACTGCGCTCAATACATTAAATAATCCAGTGTTTTCCTTCCAGATAACTACTCTAGATCAGCCTTATCTACTCACTTGTGAATTGCAGCCTGTAAAGCAGCCACAAAAAACAACAGGGACCACAGATTTGATCCAACACGTCCATTTATTTTCCCCCACAGGCAGAGATGAAGATGCAGCAATCTGGGGAGTGCGCAGCACATGCTGCTGTTTTGAGCCCAAGTAGACTTTCAGTGTCAGCCCTTATCCCCTGCTCAGCGTGGGCTCTGAGGCTGATGCTGTACATCACAATCACACTTGAATCTATAGGGTACCACCTCATTTGTCAGCTGCCACAAAGCATTTTTGCTGTCAGCCAGCACAAGGTCTGCATTCAAGCCATGACCAAACCTTGGACAGAGCGTGAGCTACAGCTCCAGTGAATATTCCTGTCAGAACATGGATTAGAATCTTCTCTGAAGCACCTCCTGCCAAGGGGCTGATGTCATCTGTCTTCTCGGAGCAGGGAAATGGTGTGAATTCAATTTTTGTGATGAACAAATCCCTTTCTGTGAGTGCACTCAGGCTTGAGACCAAGAATTCAACTGATCCCTTTTTTCCCTTCTCCCCTTCCCCCATCCCCACCCTGATGAGGTCGATGCTGGCCTTTGCTGGGGCTGCACACACAGGAGGAGATGTTGGTTTATGTCATGACAGCCTCTCCATGGACAAACCTCCATGGAACAGCGAGGACTGGGCTCAGGATTGAAATGGGGAATTTTGAATGTTGAAAGTTAGGAACAACTGGAGGATGTTGTGGATCCCATCCATCACCCAGTTGTGGGCATCAGCACCCAGTTTGGATAGATACCAAGAGCTGAGGGCAAAGAATCCTGCTCAGGTGAGGCTGCACCTCAGGCTTTGCTCTAAAACGACCTGGCAGAAGTGTAGGTGTTGTTTTCCTTGAAAACTTGCACCAGTGCCTCCAGCCCTGCTGGACCTGTGTCTCAGGACCTGCACTGACACCTGAAACCACAGTGAAAAACCTTCAGTCCCAACAGAAGTTCATTGCTTGGCCTCACGCTCTCAGAATCATGGGCCAAATTGAAGAATCGAAGATTTAATTTAAATCACACCCAGCTCTTTGTACCACGGAGGAGAAGGTGGAATGTGCACGTTGATCATGACCTCCCTAGGATCCCATTGGCACTCACCAAAGCAGATTTCTCTGTGTCCTCCCATCTTTGCACCCACCTGAAAGATCATCCCAGAAGCTTGTGCGTGACTTTCCTGTAAAACTCATCACCTTTATGGGTTTTATTCCTCTTTGGCAACAACGAGCTGGATTAATTCATGTTGCTTTTGTATTGTTTGTCACCTTTTATCCCCTTAATACTTTGCTCTCTTGAATTTTTGGGTGTGAATGAGGCAGAATTTCCAGCTGACAAGCTTCTCCTGAGCTTTCTTGGGAGCGCAGCTCAGGTTGTCCCGTCCAAGAGGGTTGAAACCCTGTGGCTGCAGGAGAGCTGGAGTGTGAGCTCGTGTAAGGATCCCTCCAGCTCCTTGGAAGGGATTTGCAGCTCATTTGTGCTTCTGCAAAGAGCTCTCCTGATTTATGTCCCTCCTGGACATGCTGACATCAACTACAACATCAGGAGATGCCCAGAGTTGATTTTTTCCAAGGAAACCCTGGCTCAGCCTCTGGCACAGCCCTGCTCAGGTGGCAGGCACAGCCTCCCACCGAGCTCAGGATTCTAAACCCCAGCTCAGAGTGGGGTTTGATGGCAACCCTTGAGGATGGATTTAAAATCTCTTCTTCAGGGGTGTTGCCAAATATTAAGGCTCAAGTGTTTGGTCCCTTCTCCCCACTGAAAAAGTTTCACAGGACTGGGATTGTCGCTGAACTCTCAGTGAGAGCTGCTGAGACACAACCAAAAGAAGCTTTTATAAAATAATCCCCCTGTCTTCATTCTGTCACTGCTATCAAGCTGAATAAAGCCAGGAATTTAGGCCTTGATTCAGCAAAGCACTTAAATGGGTGCTCACGTTTTAGTCAGCACACTTGCCATGGGCAGAGTCTGTTCCAGTGTGGCCTTTCCAAAGGATTATTAGGTATTTATTTTTTAGGATATACCTTTCAAAAGAAACTCCTCCTCCTCTCACAGTGTTTAGCCATCAATCTGTGCCATCTGCAACAGAGTGAGGTCCAGAAATGCATTGTAAGGAAAGATAAGTGGATTTGGGGAAAGCCTTTATTGAAAATGGATTATTTTTTCAATAAGAAACCGAGTATTTTGCTCCATAGACGGAAATTTGAGAGGTGGTTTGACTACAATAACCAAGATATTGCAGGGAATTGAAAGCATCTTCACTTGGGTAATGTTAATCTAGAAATGGATGAGTTAATAAGAGTAGAGGAATAGAAACAGAGTTAAGGAAAAAGAGGCAGTGCCTAAACGAGGTGTTTTATATCTTGACTGCCCAACCCATGACTCTCCAAACTCTGGTCACAGGTGGTGGCTGCTCCAGCAGCTCAGTGCAGTGTGAGGTCTGAGGAAGCAGCTCACAAGAAACTGCAGAATAACTGGGGATGAAGCAATGTTATTTGTCATAATAATCGCTAATCCCTTAAGAAAGCAGAACAATGTTTGGGTTGGATGTACGGAAAGATTAAAATTTCAGCCCGCACTTGAGCTTAATTCTTTTGATTCCAAGTTGTTCTTGTTGAGAAGCCTAGAGGACACCCAAAACTTGTCCTTCAGCAGACCCTTCCCCAGCTGAACACCCACCCAACCCTCGGAGGGAATGCCCTCATCGGAAACAGATAATCCTTCCCCAAACAAACCCTTCCTTTCCTTCTTTCCCTCTCTTTCCCGGCCTGGCTCTGTGGTATCCTGCCCCATTGTGTTACGTTATCATATCAAGTCGTGGCATGGCATAAAGCAGCTTAATGTGCCGAAGGAATGCAGCTCCAGCTGCAGTAATCCCTGTCAGCTTTGCTTCCCGGAGCCTCTTCCATGGATTTGGCGAGAGGTGCCATCCATCAAAGCTTCTCATTTCCATATCTACCTGGTGTCCTGTTACCTAAACCCGCCTAAAAACCCCGTGTGTGCCATATCAAAGAGCAGCCCTGATTCCCAGAAGTGTTTTTGTTGGATCGTCAATGCCTGCCTGCAGCCAGAGGAAGGGCTTATCCCCAGTTTCCCCTCTCCAGAGATCTGAAACGTGTCAAAGAGCTGCAGGGCCTAAATCCTGTCCTCTCCCCATTGTCTCTGACGATGGAAACGGGATCCCTCATGTAAACCTGGATGGTTTGCAAAAACCTTGCCCACATCAGCACAGGGATTTCAATCCCTATAAAGAGCTGGGAAAGAAGCACCCATGAGATTTTGGTTTTTTTCTTCAGACCGGTTTCTCCCATAAACATTTCTCCTCTACTTTAATCGCACAGGAATCCCAGTGACATCTTTACTTCCCAGTAAAGTGCATGGGGAGGAATTCCTTATGTAACTTCCCTGCCTGAGTTGCATAAAAATTCATCCTGCCAAGAGAGTGAGTGCATTTTGCATGCATTTACATCAGTTTATATGGCTTTTATTTCCCTCGCTGGACCTGTTACCACATTTCATCCTCAAAAGTGGTTGGATTTCTCCTTATTTCTCCCCTTGGTGGTAGGGATGGTAACAGGAGAAGAGTACATTCTATTCTGGGTTATTTTTAGGTCTAAAACCAGAACATTTGAAGCCGTAGCCCAAGTGGATTAAACAGTTCAGAGTGAGGCAGGTCCCATCTCTGTGTTGTTTGTACAGCATCAGGGTCCTGGCAGATAACTACGAGCACTGTGCTGATGCAGATGATGACAAAGGGGATCCTTTTCTGCCCACTTCCAAACATCTCAAAGCTTTGCCAAAATCCCCATTCCGAAGAGAACTGGGATGTCAGATTTACAACTTCTAGAGGGAGAGTGCTGGGGCTGGAGGAGGTAAATTAAGGTCAGCTTAGAGAAGGAAGAAAGCCTCAAGCTGCTGAGCTGTGTGTGAACACCCAATCCCAGATTCCTGCCTGGATAATGATCCTGCCCGAGGAAGAGGCTCCTGTGAATTAATCCTATGGGATGCTCTGAGTTATTCCCAAGCCATGCCTCATCCCAGAGTGGACCTGTGGATGAAGCATTCAACCTGTGCTGTCAGAAGAGCAGGAGATGCTTTCCAGGTGCAGGAAAGCTCTCACCTGTCCTTGGCTTTAAATTCAGTTTTTCAGCTGTGTGGGACCATTGTTTCTCCCACATAAATTACTCAAGGTACTGCTTCAGGATGGCTTCTGCAGAGCCATTCTGGTCCTTCCAGTGGGAAGCTGACAAATTCTCCCTCTTTGGCTCTGTTTATTTACCCACAGGATAAGTGGGTCCAGTGAGTGCCACTGAGCCAAAATGGTGATGGGGACTGGAGGAGAAGTGGGTGTGGAAAGAAGTGAGCTCAGATCCCACCTGCTGCCCAGCCAGATGGGATTTCCACGTTCTGCAGCCAGGCTCAGAGAGAGCCACCTGCAGAAAGCCAGGATCTGCTGCTCCTGGGCCCCAGTTCAACAGGGGAAACTCCAACAGAATTTCTCTGGTAGCTTTACGGACATTTCCTGGCAACCCCACGACATCAAACACCCGGATTTTTTTTTTTTTTTTTTTTTTCCCTGGAGTAATTCCCCTCGGGAATAACGTCAGCCCAAGCCTTTCAAGCCTTCAGGACAATTTAGGTTGCAGTTGCCCACAGAGCAACAAACACTCAGCGCTCTCCTTCCTGCAGCAGCTTTTCCTGGACAGGGAGCGGGGTGAGCCCAATCCCACGCAGGTGGGAACGTGTGCAGGGGACAGAGGTGTGCAGGACTTGGGTGCTGAGGTCTCCAACAGCTGAAGTCATGCCTGTGGTATCACAAATATGAGAGTCCAAAACCGTTTCAAGGGTTTCCAAGCTAAACACTCGAGCACATTTCGTAGCCTTTGAAATCCATCTGGCCAAAAGCTCCTGACAGTGTGATCTATGAGGCTGTGGAATAGTTTCCCCAGGGAAGTGTTGGAAGGGCTATCACTTGAGTCATTTAGTGCTGAGGGGAATATACCACGGGGAGCAATCCCTCATTAGCTGGACTAATGGAGCTTTCTGCTTCAAACTCTGGTGTTCCTACAAAAAAAAAAAAAAAGAAAAAGATCCCTTGACTTCTCCTTGTTCTTCCATATGCTCAAATTGGCAGGGATGTGGGGCCATTGGCTACATTTTGGAGCTTTTGTTTATAAGGCACATAAATTTATCAGAGGAGGGGGGTTTCACGTGTCAGGCGAAGTGTGGAGTGTCAAGAGCAATCTGAAGGGAAGAGTCCTGGGGATAAATGAAAGGCACATCCATTATTTGCTAAAAAGCAGGGAGACGTGTGGGTCCTTCCTGAGGAGCTCTGTGCAAGTTTCAGGGAATGAAGGCGTGGAATCTGAGTGGAACTGAGCCTTGAGCTCACCAGCCACCCATGGATAGCAACTGTCTGCATCTGGCTGGTGGATTTCCGGGATATCTCATCCTCCATTCAGATTTTTCCTGGGATAACAGTTTCCAGCAACACCATTCCAACCTGTCCTTTTCACCATGTGTTGTTTCAGATCAGTCATTTTTATGCCCTGGATGTGGAAGGATCCCAGGTCTGGTCCTCTGGGAACACCAGCACAGTGACTTTGAGGATCAGGCACCTGCTTTTGGGATGACAACTGCTTCCTTCCCTCATGATCTTCCTGAGTAACCTTGGGAATGCCACTCGGATCTTTGGGATCACTTGCTCTGAGGTGTGATTTAACATCTCTGATGGATGAATCACAGTCCCAGCAGGCTGGATCCTCACCAGCTTTGCCTTTTCTATGGAGAACAAGGACACACCACCCCAAACTTTATCACTATGACCTAGGACGGGTATCATGGCCTTTCTCCTATGGAATGCAGAAGTTTTCCAAGGTCTGGTCACTCCAGAGAGCACACAGTCCCTCTCTGCTCCCCTGACTTTGCCTGCCATAGGTCCCTCAGTGTCAGTGTGGCCTTTCAGAGGAGAGGAGGTAACACTGACATCACTCCAGGATTTGTAGGGGATTTTTTTTGGTTTTTTTGAGGGGGGGACTATTTTTTTGCTTCCCAAAGTCTTGAATATTTTCCAGCCGTGATGATTTTCCCTTCTGTGCTTCTTTTTTTAACAGCAGATTTTCCAAGTGGACAATACCAAAGGTGGCCGGCTTCACGGGCGGGGGGGAAAAAAAGAAAAGAGTCATCGGGATATTTTAAATGCGACGCGAATTTTATGCCAAAAAGTGTCTTTTCCATATTTATAAGCCCCTGTCATCCCCTCTCCCTCCGCCTCCTCCTGCTTAAAAGGAAACTCCATTACAAAGGCAGGAAAGAACATCAAACAGGCCTCGCTTGGCAGCCATGTCTATATGTGAAATTACTGTCAGAGTACAAAGGAAGACTCAAGATTTAGAAGGTAACATGTGACAAGAGAACGCCGTCCTTCTCAATGTCTTTACCTTTTGTTGGTGAGGACTGGGAAGGGGTTGGTGGTGGTGGTGGTGGTTTTTTTTTTGTTGTTTGGAGGAGGGCTGTGCCAATTATAGAAAGACACAAATCACCGCGAGAGCCCGGCGGGGCTGGGGGTGATTTGGCTCGCTGGGAGCTCCCAGCAGTGACTCCAGCCAGGGCTGTGTGGGCACGTGCTCACCCTCAGCTCCATCCTTCAGGGCCACCCGAGGAGCAGCCGGGGCGTTTGATCCCACAAAGCTTTGATGGAGCCACTTTGGAGCTGCTGGGGGCTCTGGATGCCCTCAGCTCCCCCCTGGTAAAAGGCAAAATGTGTTTGGCTGCAAGTGACCACATGTGCTTTCCGTGCAGCCTTGAAGCAAATGGCTCCTAGCAAATTATGTTTTATTTCACTAGGGGAGCGAATTCCTGCTCTGGAATGGAAGTTATTCCTGCTCTGTGACTGGAAATTAATTAAGGGGTCAATGTAGCCACGGTCTTGACGTAGATCTTTGTCTCATCTTTCTCTTCATCTTGGAGAGTGTCTTTATTAGCTCTATTCTTATCCGTGCTCTTGCAATCCTACTTTGTCTGCCAAAACAATATTCCTTTTCCACATTTCCCAAAGGAAACTGCAGGAGAGCAGGGCAGAGAAAGCAGGGGAGCAGCACCAGCTGCAGGTCCCCAGTGCTGACACGTGGGACAGGAGACATCGAACCTGTTGCCCTCGCCAGCCTTGGCTGCTTGGGCTCTGCCCACGAATTCAGGCATTCAGTTGAGAATTGAATATTCAGGTGTTTGTAATTAAACAAAAACCCAGGGTTTTCATTAAAAAAGGCACGGTTTATAATTAAAAAAACACCAAATTGTGGAGTTGGCCGCCTCGTTTGGGTGCTGCCCCGTGGATTGGAGCATCTGCCCTGTTTCTCCTCTACCCCACAGCCTCAAACAAAAGTTAAGCTGAGAACAATTCCCAGCCCCAACCCTAAACTTATTTTCCACTTCAGTATTTATAAAATGTTTGTATCTTTTATCTGCTTCTTGCCCTGTGTGGTACCACAGTCTGTCCCCTCCCGGTCCCCTGTGCCAGGACTTCTGCAGGAGAAGCTGGTCCCTACTTGGTGTGGCTTGTTAAGGTGTGAATCTCTCCCCTTTGTTCTTTACAGGAACATTTCTTTTCTGAAAGCAAGGCTTAATTCAAGAGACACTTTCAGTCCCTCTTAGTTTGGAGGGCTATTGAATTTGCCCGCTGTAATACAAATGTGAATTTAACTTTTCAAAGAATAGGAGCTCTCTTTTTTGGCTGTTGTTGAAGTGTGGGTGCTACCAGGTCTTTCCTCCTTTATTTTAGGGATGGAGGCATTGATCTCTTGAGTTCGGGTTGGTTTTTTTTTGTTTTTGTGGGTTTTTTTGTTTGTTTGGGTTTTTGTTTGTTTGTGTTTTTGGGTTTTTGTTTGTTTTTTTTGTGTGTGTTTTTGTTTTGGTTTTTTGGGGGATTTTTTGGGTGTTTTTTTTTTTTTTGGTTTGGTTTGGTTTTGTTGATACAGAGTTGATCACGAGCTGCAAGTGACATTTGTTGACCTCAGGCCAGACAGTCAGAAGCACCACGCCGACTGTGTCTTGCACCTTTGGGAAGAATCATTGCCCTTCCTCCTCCTCTGAGAACAATAAAATTGAGCCATTTTCATTTTTCCATCATAGGGGGAAAAAAACCCTTTTAAAAATCTGCGTGGGGAGGCACGTCGGCAAACCCGGTTTACAGCCGCTTTTCAGGCTCATCTGAAGGTTTTTTTCGAATGAGGTGCAAAAAGTGGCTGAGAGCAGGGGGAAGGGAGGAAAACTCAGCTCTGTGCACACACACACACACAAGATGGAGACACTGGTTAGCAACATAAACAAAAGGTGGGTGGTAACCCCCGAGCTTTTTTTCTTTCTTTTTTTCTTTTTTTTTTTTTTTTTGACAGCCAGTGGTGGCAGTGATGAATTTGTGAAGTTATCTAATTTTCCACTGTTTTAATTAGAGGCCTGGGCTATGAGACCTAACAGCTGGGTTCTTTGTACTGCTTTCTGTTGCCTGACAGAGAAAAATTTCTCCTGTATCTTCAGCCAAGCTTTCAGTCTGACCTGAGCAAATGAAACTTCTGGGACTCATAAACTGTGGTTTCTGGGCAGATTGCTTTTTGAACTGCTCCTTAGCCCTCCTAACATGCAAAGAACACGGAGGCTCACAGAGTGAACTCCCTTTGTACTCCGGAGCTAATGGGGATGCTCATTAAAGAGGTGGGAGGGGAGCAAGAGGGGAGGGAGGGACTCTCCCTGGCATATTAGAGGACTTATCAAGTGTAAAGTTTCTCCTGATCGGAGCTAGGGCCAGTTGGGAAGTTGTAAAGCTCAAGCCCTTGGAAGACAATGGCTTTGGTTGCAAAGCACGACCAGTTTGAGCAACTTAATTTATGACTCGGTTCCTGCCAAGTGATTTTTAAAGCTTTACATTAGACTGGATGTGCAGCACAGTTCATCACCCCCCTGCTTCTCGAGTCATGCACTATAACCACTTTCTTTCACTGTAATCCAGAAGGGGAAAAAAAAAAAAAAAAAAAAAGTCAGAGGAATTTTTAGACCTGAATTCAGCTCAGTCTAAAGTCTTTGCTCAAATCCCATTGGAGTCAAAGGAATTAAGCAAGGCTTTGACTTAAAGCATATACTTAATTGCTTTGCTGAAACGGAGCCCATATTCTGATTTTCTTCCTCAGGAGCTCTTCAGAGTCAGAAATGTGTTTTCATCCTCCGGAGGCCGTTGCTCCCTCTTTCCCCACCTGCTCAGCTATGGCAGATTTCCTTGGGGCTGTTCTGCTGCAGGAGTCAAAGGGACTCGGTGATGACAAGGCCACTCAAGCCAACGCAATTTCAATAAACCAGAAAGTCATTTGATTTCCAAGGAACTCACTGAAAACAGGTTTTTTTTCTGTGGAGGCAGCTGAGTAATGACCCATCACTCAAGCAGTTGTGAAGGGAGAGCCCTTTACAGCTCAGGGGTGAAGAATGGTGCCTTTAACTGGCACGACTGCAGGCCTGGCTTGGACAAAAATTCCAGGCATGTCCAAGTGCTGCAGCAGATGGATTGTGCAGCACAGGGAAGGGTTTCAGGCTTTCCATCCTCAACACCAGGGGCAGGACCATGGGCTGCTGCAGCATTGCAAGGGCAACTCCAGGGGCAAGGGAGGGGGATCCATGGCCAGAGAGCAGCAAGGGAAGCACCCAAATCAACGTGGGAGCTGGGAGACACTTTCCCCCTTGGATGGAGAAGTGTCTGCACCTCATCTACCCGTTTTCCTTCACCCTTGAGACAAAAATGACAATGAACTTGTTCAGAGTGTGAATGAGCACGGTTTTGGCCAGAAAAAGCAGTTCAAAATTCCTACCAAACCCGGCTACTTCCAATAAAACCCCTTTTTCCATTCTGACAGGAAGGGGCTCTTTGTGGCAACATGGTCACAGTCCTTCATGGTTTGCTCCTTCCCAGTGATGCCTTCCTTCCCAGTGGTTTGCTCCAGAAGTTTGGGTCTGGTTGTATGGGATGAATCCGTCACTACAGAAGGGAATTCAGGGCCTGCAGTGTGTGAGGAGTGAGCAGGGAGACCACAGTGCTCCTCTGTTGGGGAGAATCTGTCCCCATCTCCCTGATGGGCAGTGACAACTCCTTGCACACACAGACTGCTGCTTTCCCTTGTGTGTAAAAAGAGAGGATGGGAGACATCCTTTTGTGACATTCCCTATTTGTCCTTGAGTGGATTCTCCCCTGAAAAAGTGGAAATTTCATCTCTGTCCAGTTCAGAAAGGTCACAACTCCCTCTTGAACTCTGGCTCTGCCAGGCAAAAGTTCTTGTATTTTGCCCCCTGTGACCTTGGATTTGTCCCTGGTGTGTTGGGTGTGATCTGGGCACAGCCCTGCCCAGGTGGAGGCTCTGGGGAGAAAGCAGGAGTTGTGCCTGTCCTGAGCTAATTAATGGGACAGTTCTGAGTGCATTTTAATGGAGGCCACTCTGTCGCCCCATGTGGAAACATCTGCGCTTTTCTCTGGGATGAAGTGACGGCTGACATTAAGCAGTTTGCAAGTCCCAGGTGCCGAAAGTCCAACTAAGATGGGATTTAAGCCAAATTCAGGTTGCATTCCAGGCGGTGATGAAAGGGAGTTTTGAAACGTTTGACTTCCCTGCAGAGCAGAAATTCCATTTCCCAATCAGCTCTAAATAATCATTTAAAGATGGACTCTAAATTGGGGCTGTTTTAATGTGTCATCTTGGTTTTAATTGCTTGGAGTTCTGAGTAAATGTTATCAGACCATCAGAGCCTGAGGATGAAGCAAGAGCCGGGTGGTGATTCAGATGGAATCGCCTGTTGCCAAAGAGGAAGTGCTGGGATTGGGATGACTCTCCTGCTCCAGCAAAAGACAAGACAGTGAACTCTCTGTTTACAGTGGGCCACCGAAAGAATGGGATAATTGCAATTATCCCAGCGAAGCAGCGCTTTAATGACCGCTCCATTTAAAAAGTACATATGTAAATCTCCGAGGAGGTGGAGAGGTGCCAATTTGTTCTGGCCGAGCTGGGGACCTTTTATCTCCTTCAAAGAGCTGGCAGCTCAGCTGTGGCAGCCGAGTCCAGCAGCGGGGCAGGCTGTGCTCGCTCAGCCCCGTGAGTCACAGCACCAGCGTGCACAGACCACACCAAGACTCAGCTCAGAGACCCACGGAGCAGCAAAGAGATGGATGGTTCTGGTTTTCCTTCTAATAACCTCTGGTGATGGCTCTGGAAATGGGGGGGTTTTGTACAACGAGCAGAATTCAGCTGTAGGAATTTGCTCTTGGGGAGATGCTGAACCTTGGGTGCTCCTCATCCTCTGCAGTGGTTGGTGAACTCTTCTTTTCCTGCCCCGTTTTTTACCTGCTCCCCCCACTGCAGTGGTTTCCCTCTCCAGGGTACGTGTGATCCATCTTCCCTGGGGTGAAGTGATCCCATATTTATCCTGTCAGTCCAAGATACTCAACTCTGTGCTCCAAAGAGTCTCTGTATTTGGAGAGGAAAACTTCACTTATACTTTGTTATAATTCCCCCCTCTCAAAAGCTCCTGATGCTGAATTTCTGAAGAGGCCCAAGGAATCAGGAGCCAGCACCATCTGGGTTGGAATTTTTGGACCCTTTAAGGACGTTTGAGTGGAATATTCTTCATCTGAAATGTGGTCAGAGGTATCCAAAGGATCAACAACATGTTGAGAAATCCAGATCCTTGAAGGGATAAGACCTTCCCATGCAAATCCTGGCCAAATTCTGTGCTGTGAGTAAGCGAACAGGAGCTGTGCTCTTCATGCTGAATTTATTGGTCTTTGTGTTTCAAGGTCTCCAGTAATTACCATCATGTGACTGGGGTTCATGGACTTGGGAATGTTACACGTCCCGCTATCTGCTGTGGGAGTGCTCAGATACACAACCCAAAAAAAAAAAACCGCGCAGAAACCACAGATTTATGAGATCAGCCTTTTTAAGTGTGCCCCTGTCCAAGAAATAGGAGTTTCTAAATCACTCCCGCTCTCCCTTCCTCCCGACATATTGGATTGGCTGGGCTGAAGCAGGCGCTGCTCCCTGATATTAATTGCTGGTTTTAATAAAATGGATTTGGAGAGGGTTGGAGGTTTGCCGTGTCGGCTTTTTAACTCCTCCTCTCTTCTCCACTTGTGGAGGGGAGGAAGGGAACAGCCACCTCTGGGCGTTTGCCAGGCCAAGGGGATGGATCAACACGTTGGAGAGCATGGGAGCTCTCCCTGGAGTATCCTAAAAACATTTAAAATCTCTGCCTGAGCTCTGGTTCACTTGTTTCACCCATGGTTAGCATACCCCTCCCACGATGAAGCTTCCCCTCTGATTTCTTAGGGCCCAAAAGTGACCGTGGTGTGGTCGGATGGGTCCCAAGGAGCAGGTCTTCATGGAAATTGGGCACAGGTCCTCCAAATTTAACACCGTGAGGAAAATTTCTAGGAAAAAGAAAGCCCATCCATCCATTAGTCATGAAGAGCCTTCCTAATCAATCCTGTAGTGCTGGGAACCCACAAAAGGCTTTGTGTGAGGTGAAATTCCATTTTTTTTTTCGTTCTCCAAACCAACAAACCTGTCCATTATTTGCAAAATCTGCTTAAGAGGGTTCATCCTTTGCTTTTTTTCCCCAAAACAATGTTTCCAAGTGGGCAGTTTGACTGTGAAGATGAAATAAAAAATACAAAATAAACTACCACGGAGCATCCTGGTACCTCTACTCAAAATACAAATTGTCTGCCACGAAATTCATTGGAAATACTGACTGACCCCTACCTGTGGGTGCAAAGGGGTCTGTCCTGCTGGCAGCTTTTTGGTTCAGGGTGCTCATATTTAACAGAGGGTTTAAATGCTGGAGGCAATTTGTGTTCTTTAGGGTGATTAAGCAGCTGCCTGAGCAGGACACATGGTTAAAGTTAAATCTGACTCTCATTGCTTTGTTACGTGGAGGTTTGGGGGTGATGCTGGTGTTGATGATGTGTTCAGCTCCTCTCTGTCCTCCCCTGACCGGTATTATTAATCTGAGATCCTTTCCCAGCCCTCACTGATTCATTCCTTTGCTGTTTCTTCCTTGAACTGGGTCTGTGGAAAATAAAACCCCGACCTCCTGCTCGTTGGATTTTTCCTCCCTTAACTCCTGCAGAGGCTCATCCTTCAGGGAAGCATTTGAGTTTCTCCATAAGCTTGGGATGAATTGCAGCAACAGACAGCAAAATCAGGAATTATTTGGTAACCTCCTGTCAAAATACTGTGGATACAAGAGTGTGGATTAATCTCCATCACTGCAATCCTGCCTTTCCCCTTCTCTTGCTACGTTATTTCCATCCCTTCCCTTCCGCTGGCCCTGGGACTTGTCTGACCTGGCTGAGCCAGAAACTGCTGTGTGAGCTTTGCAGGGCTCATTTTTCTGCTGATTCAGTTAATTAGGGAGTCAATCAGTCAGTTAATTAGGGAGTTGGGTGAGTTGCTCCTAAGGAGGAGTGAAAAGATGTGAGATGTATCCTCACACCCCCTGGCGTTCCTGGGGTTCAGGTGTTGAACTAAAAAGCTACAGAGAGTTTTGCAGTGAACCTTGTTGTTCCTGGATGGTGTCTTTTTGAAAAATACTCAATGGATTGGGGTTTTCCAGCTCTGGTGACCCAACAGGGCAGGGCCATGAGTGACCCTGGGGTTTGGCAGGGGTGGGAGGGAGCAGGGTGGCTCCTGGTAACGATTCATCCAACTTTTCCTGCTAGAGAAGCTTGCAGGATACTGAACTTTGCACTAAATTGATGTATTTGCTGATAAATGGATGTTTTAAAAACTGAGTGAACCCTGGCTAACTGCCCTTTTGTCTTTTTCATTGTGTTTGTTTGTTTGTTTGTTTGTTTTTTGGTGTTGTTTTTTTTTTTTATTTAGACTTCTAATCTTACAAAACTCCTTTCCGAAATCGCCAAACCCCTGTAAAGTTCAATATTTTGTCCCATTCAATTTGCAACTCCAAAATTCCTTTTTCACCTGCCACTGTGAGTTCACTTCCATTTTTACTGGAGCTTTTCAATTCTCCATAATTTTATCCCTCCTGAAGTTCTGTGACTGAATGCCTCACGTTGAGTTAAACACAGGAATATTTCTGCCCTGCACCTTCAGCAGAGAAACTTCCATTCCTCCTGAGAAGAAACCCAGGACTGATTCCCTCCCTGTCCTTAGCCAAGACACATTTTCTGCCTATGGGACACCTGTCAAAGAGGAACAGACTTTTTAATAAAATAAACAAAAATCATTTGGTGAGAAAACTCAGGGAAGAGAAAGAACCAGCCAAGTCCCGGATATCCTGGACAGCAGTTTTCATGCTTCCTTCAGCTGTCCTGAAGAAAAATGTCATCTCTTTCTGGCCAATTCCAGTTTTATTTTCAGCCTGAGGAATAGCTGGAGAGCACAGATGAAATTTTCTTTCTTGTCTAATGTAATCAAAGGCTTAGTGGACAAGGTAAATGATGGCACGAGCTGTAATTAAATGTTCCAGGGCTCGAGGTGTCCGGCTGATCTGAACGTCAAAAGTGGGGTGAAAAACGAGCTGGAACGTGGGCAGCAGACCTGCATGGAGATGTTCCTTCTCTCCAGGAAGGACCAGGAAGAAAAGGTCACATTCCAACAGCCCCAAAAGGTGGTGATGCTGGGACTGGGCTTCCAGAGGCTCTGTGAAGTTTGGGAAGGATTTTGGGCTCTGCTGGGGAGATGCAGGAGGATGAGCTGAGCTCGGCTTTGTGGGGAGGGAAGTGCTGAGCCCGAGCTGGGGGATCAGCCCATGATCTGTGCTGGAATCCTGGCTGAAGGAAGTCCTTCGTGTCCCAGGCAGAGTTTTGGCCTCGTTCCTTTGTGCCTGCTCAGGTACCCATAAAGGAGCTTTATAAAAATACCCGGTCAGCGTGCCCTGGATCAAAACCTCCACCAAAACCTTTCCTGGGGCTGGAAATCTCTCTGGTCACCTCTGATACTGAGCGTGGGCACTCAAAATCTCATTTGCAGCCTGTTCTGAGGTCCTTGGCCCCGTGTCTCAAAACCCAACACCAAATGAGGCAGAAGATGGAAGCAGGCAGGATTAATTTGGTGTTTGTTGGGCACACTCTCCCCCTGTTCAGTTCCTACTCAGCGTTCTCTTTCTGCCTTGACCTCAGCGTGCCTCTTTCCCAGCCTGCTGCTCTCTGAGTAACACTCTCCCCTAAAACAAGCATCTTAAAAATCAAATTCCTGGATTCCCTGCTCCTAATTCAGAAGCTCAGCTCAAATCAGGCACAGAAATTGAAACAAAGACCAGAGCAGCTTAGACAAAACTGAGCTGCTGCTTATTTTAATTCGCCGCAATTTTCCTGCGAGCGGCTCTGGGCGTTTCATTTATGAAAATTTTCAAGTGTGAAATTACCTTAATGCTGGGAGGCAGAGGCCAGCGCTGCAGACTGTTTACCCACAAGTTAAGAAAACGTTTTTGCAGTTGGCTGGTGCTCAGTCCCACGAATAATATTTTGCAGAGGAGTTTGCTCCCTGATTAGCACAAAGCGCTCTGTGCCTGCCCCCAGGAGCAGCTCTCTGGTTGCTCTGCAGGTTTTTTGAAATCCCTCCTGTTCCCTGGAATATCTGGGTTTGTCTTGGAAGCCAAGCAGTGCAGAGGAGGCTGAGTAATGGGCAGAGGAGAAGTTGCTTTACCCTGATCCCGAGCGGGATGTGATCCCTGAATCAACTCACTCATTTCTCAGAAAAAAAATATTAAAAAAATATTTCATCACTTGTGGTTGGGTGGAGCCACTGCTGCACTCTGGCTCTTCTTGAGCTTGAAACCCATTTTGTGCTCAGCCTTTCCCCCCCTTTCAGAAAGATTTCTGCTACTTCAGCCTAATCCTGCTTTTATCTTGGGAGAAATCAGCAACCCATCCCTCAATTCAGTGGCCTTTCCAGTGATTTGTCAGGATTCAAATTTGGGTGGGAATTTCCCATCCTGTTCTTCTCGCCAGTGGAGAAAGGCTTTAGGCAGCAATTTTAGGGATATTTTTTTGCTGTTCTTCAGCTCCTCAGAAATGAACATCCATGAGCTCCAGGCCACCAGTGAAGGTCAGCCAGGGTAAATGCAGGTTCAGGACCATGATCATACAAAGATTTCATGGAATCACAGGGTCATGGAATGGTTTGGGTTGGGAGGGACCTTAAAGCCCATCCCATTCCACCCCCCTGCCATGGTTTATATCCATATAAAATCCAGGTCCAGTTGGAGCAATGCATTGATCAGGCTTCTCATTCTTGTTCTTATTTTAGCTCTTGAAGGATAAAACACTTCACTCTCTTGTGAGCCGGGAGCCTGCTGAGAAGATATCTCAATTTTATATCCTTCTTGGGGAAAAATATTTACTTTTTTCTGCTCAGAGATAACAACTTCCTGCATTATTTTACACTTTCCCCCTCTTTCTCTATATTCTTCCCACCACCCAGTTTACCTTTTAGCTGAGAAATTCATTCTGTTGCAATGATTAATCCCTGGCTCTGAAAGGAGCTGGTGATAACACAGCTGAGGGACCTGGATGTGGAATTTTTGTGATATTGCCATCGAGGGAACCTAAAGAACATAAAGAGGTCTCAGGATGAAAGAAGTTCCAAACTTTCTGAGCATCTCCAGCATTATTTGCAGTGACAGAGGCATTTCATTTGTAGTTTATGAGAATGGAGGCATTTTGTGGAGTGTGGCCAGATAAAAGCGGTGAGAAATCAGCAGATCCAACATTTTCCTACAGCAGCTCGAGTCCAAAGTCAATCAAACAGTTGTCAATAAAATTCCTTATAGTCCTTTAACTTCCTTTACCTTTACAGAGGGAAAGTAGTCTCTGGAAAAATGGAATGAGTGAGAAACTTGGAGAAAAGACATCAGAAGACACTTGAGGATGTGTTCAATTCTTCAGCTTTTCTCTGAGGAAAAAGAGAAATTTCCAAGCATTTTGACCAGATTTCTTTGAATTTTACTCTGATCAACCCCAAAAGAGGATTATTGATATGTTTATTGATGTGTTTATGATTTTTTTTTTTAACTTTTTTTTCCCAGCAGCATACAAAGCACGTCTTGGGAAAATCCTCGCAGGAGCTTCGCCCGGGGTACCCTCGGCTGTGCAGAGGGAAAGCAGTCTCTGGAAAAATGGAATGAGTGAGAAACTTGGAGAAAAGACATCAGAAGACACTTGAGGATGTTTCCAATTCTTCAGCTTCTCTCTGAGGAAAAAAGAAATTTCCAAGCATTTTGACCAGATTTCTTCGAATTTTACTCTGATCAACCCCAAAAGAGGATTATTGATATGTTTATGATTTTTTTTTTTTAACTTTTTTTTCTCCAGCAGCATACAAAGCACGCCTTGGGAAAATCCTTGCAGGAGCTTTGCCCGGGGTACCCTCGGCTGTGCCCTGTGCTTCCTGCAGCTCCCAAACAATGGGCTCCAGCTCCCAGCCCTCCCAGGGCTGCCAATCCCCTCTGCAAACACAACATCAGCTGCACTTTCTCAGCCCCGATTGTTTGGAGCTGCCTGAAAACTTCCTATGGAGCAAAAAGGATTCAAATGCCCACAGACGTTTCCCTCCCCCTGCCTGCTTTGGGTCTACAAAACAACTCAATCGGTACAATTTGGGGAAAAAAAAAAAAATCTCTACAATGGGGGCACGTTGTTATTTCCTGCTCTCACACCTGATGAGTTTGCACCCCGTGCTGGCTCTGGGAATCGAAATGTTTTTTGAGTTTAGTAAGGTGGTCAATTGGGTGAGAGAGGGGCCTGAAATGGGCACCAAAGGATGCCAGAGGAGCAGCAGGGAGGAGATGGGAATGAAAGCCAAGGGATGAGAGGGAGCAGGGAGGCAGCAGCAGCACTGGGGGTCTGTCCATGCCATCCTTGGGCTGGCATCACCCTCCGGATGCGCCCACCTTCCCTGGCAGGGGAAGGATCTCGGTAACTTCACCCCCACAGAAAGCCTGAGCTGTAGCTCTGTTTGCCTCCTGCTCTTTGCTCCATCCCTATATCCCAGTGATACAATGTTGCAAAGATAATGACCAGGCCGTAAATCCAAAGATGGTGAAAAAGGAAAGGCCAACTGTTTATTGTTATAAAAGTGGCTACAGGAACAGAAGGCTGAGCTAGCCCCAGCCCCTCATGGCAAGTCAGAGTAACCAAAAACGTGCACACAGCCCAATCCCCAAAACAGTTCAGTTCATGAGGGCGAAGCCCCCACTGAGCGTGGTCAGTCCCTTTTATAGTCTCTGTCCCCTCAGTGATTGGTCCATTTTCGATCCTCTACATGATTGGTGCATTCTTCGAGCTCTGATTGGTTCTTAGCAGGGCGCTTTCTACACCAATCATTTTTTCCCGCCGTGTTTTGATTGGTTGGTCGTGTTGTCCAATCAAAGTGCTGGATGGTGGTCTCAGTCTCTGGGTTTCTGGGAAGCAGGAGATTCCCCCGCCTTCCCCTGGTATTATCCTTTAACATTCAGGGCCGCAGCCCTGCAAAACTTCCCCAAACATTCACAACTAAACACTGCAACACTATCTAACAACCACCCCAACAACGTTACAACGGCAAGCATTTGTAACAACTCAGAACCAGTCGAAAAGCAAACACCGTTGCCAACGGAAATCGAAACACGCCACCGGTATGTGGACTTGTTTGGTTTTTTTTTGTTTTGTTTTGTTTTGTTTTGTTTTTTGGGTTTTTTTGGGGGGTTTTTTGTGTTTTCTTTTTTTTTTTTTTTTGGTTTTTTGTGTTTTTTTTTTTTTGTTTTGTTTTTTTGTTTTTTGTTTTTGCTTTGTTTTTGTTTTTTTTTGTTTTTTTTTGGTTGTTTTGTTTTGTTTTGTTTTGTTGTTTTGGGGGTTTTTTGGGGGGTTTTTTTGGTTTTTTTTGGGTTTTTTTGGTTTGGTTTTTTTTGGGTTTTTTTTTTTTTTTTTGGGGGGGGGAGTTTTTTTTGGGGGGGGGGGGTTGAGTGTTTTTTTGGGGGTTTTTTTTGGGTTTTTTTTTTTGTTTTTTTTATCTATAACATCAGCACCTCCCCAGCAGGGCTTTCCAGAGGAGATCTGCTCTTCCCATCTTCCAGAGGTGCAGGGGGAAAGGAGGATGTGGCAATGAAGACCCATTCCCTGAGGAAACACTCACCTCCTTCCCCGGGAAAGGCAGCTGTTAATTGGGGCTCCTCTAAACTAATTAGGGGCTGAGCTTCTTCGTGAGGACAAACAGGATTTCAGGGGATACGAAACTCTGCAGAAACGTTGGTGGCTGAGCAGGGTGGGGATGCCCAAGGTCGGCTCCAGTCGTGTCTATGGGATTCAACTGGGAGATGAGATTTCTGGGTGATCACTAAAGCTGCAGATAAAGGCCTAAAATAGATTTTTTTTTTTTTTTTTTGCCTCACTAATTACCAGATTTGCACCAGTTACTGTAATTCTGTGATTCATCAGACAGGAGTGGCTCTGTCCTGCACAAACCTTCCTGCTTTGAGGCTGCTCCTTCTCTAAAGCATCCTCAGCTTGTCCCTGCCCATCCTCTGCTGAATCCAGGCACTGGCTTCATTTCTGTTTTCCCTCCTGTTGTGAAGGAGCTGCACAGCTCCTTATTTCTGATTTTTCCTGGCTCATTGGTGCTCTTTGCAAAGCTTGGGATTAAGATGGCATTTGATCAACTGGCTGAATGTTTCCTTAAGCAGAAGCAGGTAGAGGTGCTGATGTGCTTGTACTTTGAGCAGTCTGGGCAAGGCTGTTTTCTCAAGGCTGGACCTCTCTGACAAACTCCTGGGGTTTGGTCCATGTTTATAATAAATAAATACATTGAAAAGAAACAAGAAAAGATAAAAAAACACCCTCCAGTCCTCGGCGAAATTGAAAGCAGAAGGCTGGAGCTGTCTACGAAAAACAAAACTGGAAGAAAACTTCCTCTGGCAATCCCAGGCAGAGGCACAAAGTGATGCCATCTGCCAGACCGAGCTTTTCCAGGAGCAGCCAAACCTGCAGCTCCTGCTTCCCAGGCCAGCTCCCAGCTGCTGTGGCACTGAGCCACCTGGAGCTGCTGGATCAGACCCCTGGGTCACTCCAGGATCTGCCTGCAAGGTCAGCCTGGCCTAATCCTGCCTGGAGCCCCTGGGAGCTGCTGGAATCCCCCAGGGCTCCCATCTTCCCATGGTTTTTTTTCCGAAACGGGAGCAAAGTCTTGTTCAAATGAAGCTTTTCCTGTGGTCTGCAGCACTGGGCAGGTTGAGTAACTCCTGTTCTTGGATTCCCACCTCTCCTCTTCATCCCTTAGCACAGGGATCCACCCACCTGCTGTGATCCCCTGTGGATCCTGTCCCACCTGGATCCCACCCTTCTCCTGCTGAACGCTTCCAGCCGGGATCTTTCCTGAAGAAACCTGGGATTACCAAGCTTTGGATTAGCAGGCAATTTCCTGAGTTTCTCAACATCATAAATGAGGTCAAAAAGGTCTTTTTGAATGGAACCCATTAATCTCCTTGTTGTTAGCAAGGAAATGTTGAAAAGTGCAGGTGTTAACAGTCGCCGTGTTATTTTTGGGAGAATGTGAACTGAAACACTCACAGGAAGCGTAGTATTCCCCTGCCAGCATCCTGGAGTATTATTTTAGGCAGCAGAACTGAGGGTTGTGTGCAGGATTATGCTTTCATCACACCTTTAGGGCTCGGGCACTTTGTGTGCAAGAATTTTGCCCGGAGCGTTTCTTTGCTCTGTCTCCTCTGTTTTGGAAAAAAGGAAAATAATCCCCGGGGTGGCCGTGGAGCAGCAGCCTTGTGGTGCAGCTCCTGGGTAAAAGCAGGACACAGTTCAGTCCCTGAAGGGGTCACAGAAGGGATTTGCTTCAGGGATCCTTTCAGCTTTCTCCAAAACACAGCGAGGTGTGGGCATCTGTTCTCTTTGAAAGGCTTCTTCAGGAAAAAAATCTTTTTTAACAAATGCACGGCTGGAAATGAGCCCAGGTAGGAGCTTTGGGGTCTGGATCCAATATCCAGCCTGTTTGCTGACTTTAGGAGCAGATTCTGGAAGAGGGGGGGGGGGGGATAAATGAGTGGGAAAGGATCAGGCACGTGTGGAGGTGAAGTGGTGGGATGAGGGTCCCAGGGAAAATTGGAATTAGGGGGAGTTTTAACCAGCAGCTTTCTGCTGCCTCCTGCTCCACATTCTTCTCCTAATTGAATTCCCAAGCCTCGTAGCTAAAGTAAGGTCCATACCCTTATAACAACAACACAAGCTTGTGTTTCAGGCACACATCTAAATATGTTCACCACTTGAAAGGTTTCCAAGGCATGGCAGCTTCTCTGTGTGCAGTGGACAGAGCTGTAACGTGCTCTTGACGGCAAAGAAAATGAGAAAATCAGAAAAAAACCCTCAAATTATCACGGAGGGCAATGAGTAATAAATGAAATAAGCCGGGTTTTTTTGCAAGTATTGCTGGTTTGGTGTGGTGCAGAGGTGGAATTGCTTGTTCTTGCAAAGAGATGACCTTATGTGGATGGCCAGACAGAGTTAACAAAGCCACATCACGGGGGGAATGTCAGCGCTGGTGGCTCAGCGAATGTGCTGGCTGCAGAAACTTTCCCCAGTGACATTGGGTGGTTATAAAAAGCAGCATCTCCACAGAGATTCACAGGGAAACCGTCCAGGATCCCTGAAGAAATTAATGACCCTCGAAGATGAAGGGCCTTGATGTCCTTTTCAGACAGAAAAATGCTGAGTGGAGGAGCAGAGTCACCCCAAAGCTTCCCATCTGTTTGTTTTGGTTTCTCCTTCTTTTTTTTTTTTTTTTTTAAAGAGTGGTTGCCGGAGCTCTCAGCCAATGGAGCTGATAAGGAAAAGCCACCCGAGGTTTTCCCATCAGCTGGTTAAAATCCAGCTCATTTCCAGCTAGTTTTAATTGGAGTTATCACTTAGATTCCCTGCAGGTTTATGCCAGCGTCGCCTGGAGCAGGTGGATGAGGAACTTTTTGTGTCATCAGCACAGGAATCTCACTGAAGGTGGGAGAAATTCCCTTCCCATCCCCACCAACCTGTCCTGCACTACTGCTCTGGCAGAGCAAGCAATTTTCCTCAGAATATCTGGAATTTGAGATGGGTTACTCACAGCCAGGCACTTTTCCAAGCAGCTCTTTATCGGCTACGAGGGGATTTTTTTTTTTTTTTTTTTTTTTTTTTTTTTTTTTTTTTTTTTTTTTTTTTTTTTTTAGGGTTTGTGGAGTTTTAAGAAAGGAGGCAGAGCTTTTAAACTCTGCAGAAACGAGCAGTGTGGGGATGCTCAAGGTCTGCTCCAGTTGTGACTCTAAACTGGGAGATGGGATCTCTGGGTGGTCACTAATGCTGCAGATAAATGCCTAGAGGAGAGTTTGCCTCACTAATTACCAGTCACTGTGATCCTGTGATTAATCAGGTGTGTAACAGAGCTCCCTTGGTTTTAGTGCTGATGCAGAAATCCCAGAAATGAAAGATTGTTGGTAATGTTTTTATCAAGCAGGGGAAAAGGCCTCGGGAACTCCCCCAAAATAGAATGAAGGCAACCTGTGCACAGCACAAGCCAAATCAAAGGTTTTCCCCTGATAGTGGGTTAGAAATGACTCCAGATTTTCAACCCTGGAAGTCCTTAGTGTTTGAAATGTTGTTTCTGATATTCAGGCTGAGCAGGATGATGGGAAGGGATCCCAGCCCACCAGCACCGTCCTGCTCCTGATAGGGAACCACTGATTGCTGCCCACAGTCCGAGGCAAAGGGAGGATAATTTCCCAGGAACCAAAGCCATAAATACTCTTCTTTCACCTTAAATGGGATTAATAAAGATACTCCCTTCTCTTAAATGCACTAATTCAGAATAACCCACTCACTCCCCAGCAGATTTTAATTTATTTTTTTTTTCTTTACCTGACATCTGTTCCAACATCTGCTGAGCAGGACAAGAATGAATCATATTACACTGATTATATTTGCTTAATTCTACCATGTAGGCTTTGATCCACATGAGGTGGACATGCTGAGCCAGATACCACGAAACCCAAGATTCAGCCCGGGAGTTCTTGCACCAAACAATTACAAGGCCCAGATTTTGATTCTTGGCTGTATGGACACAGCGAGGAGAAAAGTCATTCCTTGTTCACAGGCTTCCAAATTCGCTCTCTGTGCTTTGAGGGGAAGACTTTGCCTCTTGTCACTCGAGTTTTGCTTTTTTTTTTCCCCATAAAGGAGTCTGCAGCAGGCTGGAGATTTCCTCTGGAAAGGAGGAAAGGTGGGAAGGTGTTCCCTGCTCCCAGGTTTTGCTGATTCCCCAAAGGAAGCACATTTGTCATCCACACCCGGCTCCCCCAAGGGTTGTTCCCTCATCAGGGGTTCCAAAATCCTCATTAAAGCTTTTTTAAGGGGGTAAAAAAAAATCTTCTTTTCCTTGTGACATCATTCTGAAAGGGATGCTGCAATGAGAGGAGGATCACAAGGAATTGGATTTTTCCAATTGTGTGTGCCATTGCCTTTGGCATCCATTCTGAAGGAGCTCTGACAAGCTCTCCTCCACTTTGTAGGACTTCCAGCAGGTGCCCTTTCCAAGGGGCTGTTTGGAATAATCCCCTGACTCCAACCATTTCTTTTGATTAAAAAAAAAAAAAACCCAAAAAACAAAAGGAGGAGGAAAGAAGAACTGGAAGTCACCTCAGCCAGACGATTTTATTCCATGGTTTTAATTAGGCAGTTGGGAAGAGACCAAAACTGAGCTCCAGCACATTTGGAAGCACCTCAGGCAGCCGTACAAATCACTGAGTTAAAACTGAGCGCTGCAGAAATCCCATGGATGACATGGGGGCCCAAGTAAAGCTCCATGGGGCAAGTCAGAAGAGGAAAAGCTCTTTTTGTTTGCATTTGGTGAAGTGCTCATTGGGATGGAAAACACAGAGTAGCCAATTAGAATCTGTTTGTAGTTTTTTTTTTAGATGTGTGGACACTGATTTTTTTTTTTTTTCACCTAAGATGGCATTAAAACTCTCAGAGTCCAGCCCAGAGGAGTTCAGAAGAGGAAAAGAAAGCTGGGAGGACCAAAGTGAGCTCTCTCTATCCAGAACATCTTGGCTCTTTCCACCTGGGATTTGTTGGGGCAGACTGGAGGTCCTTCCCTAAGGTTGCTTTTACCTTAATTTAGACACAATTTCTTGCCCCACAGGTAGATCAAGGCACAGAGGTGGAGGAGATGCAAATCATGGGTTAGGGCATCCCTTTTGAGCAGATATGTCCATAGGCAGGGACCTCAAACCATCCCTGACCTCCCTATTTCCTCATTTCCACATTATTTTCCTTTTATTCCCTTTTTTGTTGCCCAGATTTTGAGGGATGCTTCCGCTCTTTCCGAAAAGATCAGCCCAAAAAATGGTTAAAATCAAAAGAGAGGCAAAGCAACAAGAGAGAGAAAAACTGGCTGCAGAAATCATTTTTCTCCACCAATTTAAAAGAAGATAAAAACCCATGTCCAGGGAAACTGAACTGGCTTTGGTCAAAATCCTGGTGTCTTGTAACAAGGAAAATGCGTGTGGAATAATTTCCAGCTGGTTTTAATTGGAATATCACTTAGATTCCCTGCAGGTTTACGCCAGGGCCACCTGGAGCAGGTGGATGAGGAATATTTTTTGTGTCATCAGCACAAAATCCCAGGAAAACGACAGCGGATGTTGGTGACGCTCTTTGTTTCCATCCCTGCCCTGTGAGGGATCCCAGCCCTCCCCGAGGAGGGATGAGGGCTTGGAGGACATTTCTTCATCCTGACATGTTTGGGTGGTTTTTTTCCAGCCAAGTTTCCTTGGGTTTGTGCTGCTCCTTTCCTGGTACATCTCACAGGCACACAAATAACTTTGTTTGTAGTGCCTAAGGCTCCTCATAAATATGCCAGGAGGGCTGGAAGGATTTCCTGGAGCTCTCTGGTACCTCCCAGCCTCGTGTGTTTGGACGTGGATGTGCTTTGAAGGGATTTTTGGTTCCTCCCAGCCATGGGGAGTGTTTAGAAGCACCTTAGAAAAAGCTTGGGTGCTGGAGGTGTGGAGCTCCATGCCTCTGGATTTCTGGAACTCATCTGAGTGGTTCCTCCTGGCCTCCCTCTTCCCAATTCTCTGATTCAGGATTCGTTTTAAAATCATTTTCTGATTAAAAATATTAATTTTTCATAGTAAATATATCATTAACCTGAGCCCTCATAAGGACCAAGGCTTCAGAGAAGATTTTTTTTAACTTGCCAAGAAAGTGGGAATGGTGGGCTCTGAAGAAGTTGGAGAGTTTCGGTTCTCATAAAAAAATTTTGGAGAAATTTATTTCTTCAGAGAAACTGGAGATGATGACTGCTCTGAAATCACCTCCATCCAGCTGAAATCTTGTCAGGAATGGCTTTTAGTTTGGGCTGTGTGCTCTAGGGGAAGTTTTCCTGAAAATAAAAATGTGTTTTGTGTCTGCACAAACCCCCAGCTGGGATCAGCCCGTGCTCCTGCCATTCCCTGTGATGATTGACACCTGCCACTCAGAAAGGCTCCTTCTTTGGGGATCAATCCACGAACTAAGGACAGCTTGGAGAGAGGAGGAGTGGAGCAGGATCCTCTTTAAAACCAGTCTGAGCCAGGTTTATCTGCTGGAACCTCGCTTTGGGTGGGGCCTGAGAGGCGAACGCGGAGGAGCTGGGCCTTGAGGCAGAGCTGGGTTTTACACTCCCTGCATCCACAAATGAGGAAAAAATGGGACAGCACCATCCATGTGCTTCTCATGGCCCTGACTCCCAGCTATGGAATCAGGGAGAAGCTTTCCCTGGACCTTGGGAAGGCCGGGAGAGGCCCCTCTGGCCGTGCTGTTGTCAGGGAGATGCTCGGGCCCTGCCTTGACCCCCGCTGCAGATCTCACACTGGCCAAATTTCACACTGGCCCTGCTAATGGGGAGGAAAATCCCCCAGGGGATCCTTAATGTGTCTGTCCCTGCTGTGTCCAGGCCATTCCTGCCAGGGATGCTGCTCTCCAAAGGGTGGGATCATCCAAGCCCTTCCCATGGATCTCATCCTGCTCCAGCAGCGGAATCAGCCCTGGATGCACTTTGCAATTTGCCTTTTTTTTTGCCCAAAAAAAAAAAAAAAAACAACAAACCAAGAAACCCACAACCCCGACAGCTCTGTGTTTTGCAAGTTGGAACGCTGCAAAAACAAAACAAAACAAAACAAAAAAAATACCCAAACATGAAAGCTCCGAAATCAAAGGTTTCCTGTTATAAATAATCTTGTATCCCTCAGGCATTGAAGGGGAAAATATAGCCAAGATTAGATTAAAAGATTTTGGGGGCTTTCTTTCTGTGGTTATTTTTTAATTTAAGGGAAAAAAAAAAATCTAAAAATAACTTTGGTTGGTGGGAGGTTGAGGTAAATGTTTCTTTGCTGTTTCGGAATATGTTTATTAGGATGGAGTGTCAGTTTGTCCTTCTGGCATGGGCATCCCAAATCCCTGTGTCTCCACCTCCAGGGATCCCAAATCTCCTGCTAAAGGGGTTGCTGTTTCCAGAGTGAAAATTTCACACTGGCAAGCACGCAGCAAAGAGCTGCAGGGTTTGATCCCTTTTAAAAAACCACTTGCAAACCACCAAGAACTTTAAACCAGTGGAGACAGAGCTGAGAGCCAGAAGTGCTCAAGGGCTTTTAGATAAAAAATACACTGATTTTTATTCAAAATTTATCATTCTTTTCCCAGTGACAGCAAAGAGGATTTTTAGATTTCTCTGTGCTCTCAGTACCCAAAACATCCTTAGGGCATTTTTTTTTTTATTGCCATTACGAAGTGTAAAAAAATATTATCTTTGCTTTAGAACCACATCCTGAACATTCAATTTGAAATTTCCAGCTTCTAAGAAATAATGACTAATTGTTCCTTGCGACCTTAATCTGCCACTCACAATTAAATGTTTATCAAATCTTCTTCTCTTTTTCCAAGTTTTAATTCAGGATTTACTCCAAGCATAAAAAGAGCTGAGAGCCATTGAAAGTTGTTGCAATTTTCTTTTATTATTTCTTTTATTACTTTCCTTTAAACCACTGGAGAAGACGTTATTCCTGGGAATATATAATTGCTACCAGGAAAATCATCACCTTGCTAATGTGTTTTCTTTAACCAATATGAATTAAAATGTCTAGTTAATTAAGCATCATTAAAATTAAATGTTTAAACAACATCTCTTTCCTGTCCCGTTACAAACACCCTCTGGATGAGGGCAGGTGCAACCTGAGTTGGGAAAATGCAGTTTTGTCCCGGGAAGGGTTGGGAGAGTGGTTCTGATCCTTCTGCTGCTGGCACAGAAGGAAGAATTCGGACAATTAATGAGCAGCTGGGTTGGTGTGGGAAGGTTGGGTTAATTAAAAGGGCTGATTAAACCCACCCATGCTATAAACAGGGGCAAAGAGCTTTGTCTTCTCCATCCTTGACCACGTGGAGATTGGCACTCCAACACCCTCCTGCCCTCACGAAGTGGGGACACGAAGCCAAATATTCCTGACAGACTCAGGAGGAGGAAAAGAGGAGGAAGGGCTGGGCTAGGGCCAATATTTTCCAAACCTTCAGGTTTTTCCATGGTGATTAAATTCTTGCACCCATTGCTCCTGCGTGAGTCTGTAATTTGAAGGCACAAGAAACGGAGATTTTTTTTGCCATCCTGGAGTGACTGTGACTGGCAGGGATTTTCCTTCCCCTGGCTGAATGGAAATTAATCCAGTGGTGCAGACATCAGCAGGAACAAGTGCCCTTAGGTTTTTTCTGGACAACCTCCAAAACGTTTTGTAGGATCCCGTTTCTCTTTCATTTCCAGGTTTTATAGCATTGTAGATAATAGAAAGTAAAATAAACTCAGCTCGCTCCTTTGCTCTGCACTGCTTTGTGGCTCCCATTTCCACGAAAATCAAGGCAAAAAAACACACACATGTAGGGTCAGAGTCTTGTTTCATATCAAATTTGCTCGCAGCTAATTGAATTGCAGGGAACGTCTGAGAATTCTGCAAAAAGGAATTTCTGGGCAGAGTTACCTGAACACGTCTTGAGTGGAATTTCAAGTGGGTGCAAAACCCAGCACATGTGCTCAGAAGATTATTTACCCTTTCCTGTTTGTTTTTTCTTTTTTTAAGTTCCCAAACACACAAGGAAGGCACCTTGAAGCAATTTTTGCAAGCTCTTCACTGGTGAAAATTTAAAAATAATAAAGGGCATGTGCCAGGGGCTTGGACTGAATTTCCTTGTGATACTCAATCCAAAGAAAGAAATCCTTGGTAAAACGACCTGGTGCAAATTTGTTTAGATCTTGCACATTTAACCCACAGCCAGACAGGTTAGGCTGTGATTCTTTATGGCACAGCTGCAAGAGCAAGATATTAATAGTTAGAATAATAATAATTCTCGGCAAATCGTGTGACACTGGAACCCTGGAACACACAATGTGAAAATGCAGTTGTGTTCCTGTAAAAAAAAAAAAAAAAAAAAAAAATCCATAGGCACACATATGGTTTCATAATATATCCTAGATTGCAAAGAACAAATGGAATTTAGGAATGATTTGGTTTACAGTTCCCTTAAGTAACATTATCTTGTTAAAGACATTAACCTCAGGCCTCTACTGTTATATATTTGCTTTTATTGTTTTCATCCTGGGGAGCAACCTGTAGGAGAGACACTCAACAGGAAAAGAAGGTTCAGAGGGCATCAAAACATTGATTTTCAAAGATGGCTGAACAGCTGTCTGGGGAGCACTGTGCAATTATGAAAAACAGACATCTCTCTCCAGCCTCCCTTATTATTAAAGATCTTCCCCACCCCTTCCCAGCGCTAATAACTGGGGGAAGATTTACCTTGGCACCGTTGGTTTTCCTCCACGGGCTGCGCTACTCCCACTAAGGAGAGTTTAACAGGATGAAATAAATTCTCTGGTGAGCTGCATTCAGCGAAATGCTGACAGAAAAAGGAGTGAAAATGGCTCAAACAGCCTCTCCCAAAAAGATTCCCCCCCCCCCGCACCCCTAAGTGTAGTGACCTAGGTGGGATTTGTTCTTTCTGTTCACCCTCAGGGCCTTTATCCCATGCTTTTGGTTTCTTGTGGTGTTTTTTTTTTGTTTTTTGGGGGGTTTTTTGGTTTTTTTTTTGTTTTTGTTTTTGTTTTGTTTGAGGGTTTTTTTTTGGTTTTTTTTGTTTGGTTTTTTGTTTGGTTGGTTTTTTTGTTTTGTTTTGTTTTTTGTTTTGGTTTGGTTTTTGTGTGGGTTTTTTTGTGTGGTTTTTTTTTTTTTTTTTGTGGGTTTTGGTGGGTGTTTTTGTTTTTTTTGGTGTTTTTTTTTGTTGTTGTTTTTGTTTTTGTTTTTGTTTTTGTTTTGTTTTGGTTTTTTTTTTTTTTTTTGTTTGGTTTGGTTTGGTTTTTTTTTTTTTTCCTCAGGTTCCTGGGTTAAGTATGCTCAAATCTGACAATGAACTTTAGGAACAGCATTCCCATTTAAGCTGCCTGACGAGTCCATTTTCCAAACCCTCTGCCATGTGTTCTCCAGGACTGCTCCCACTCCTTGAGACTGGTGTTCCTCCTCGGTTTCCCTTTTAAACGCCTTTGGCAACCCCTCCTTCGTCCGTCCAGGGACAAATCATCTCCCACGACGAGCCGAGTTGTTTCCAGAGCATTTTTCCACAGCTTCTCACCTGCTTTAAATGAGCCGGGGATGGGGAAATCTCTGCGGTCCCAATTGCATCATCCCCTCAGGCTCGGCTTTGCAGATGCTCGGAGCAGAGAGGTTTTAAGCTGGGCTGGGCTCAGTGGAGTACAAATCCCTGCTGGTTCCTCAATTCCTTCCCCCCAGCCAAGGTGCTCAGAGGTGGGGGCACTTTGTGTGTCACGGGAGGATGAAGGAGCTGTCCACGGAACCCTCCTCCCACAGGAAAAAAAAAGCCGGGAGAACAGAGGTGATGCCAAAATAGACAAAACCATGAGAATGGGACAACGTGGGGAAAACCCAGCTGCTCCCAAGGGGAGAGCAAACCCAAACCAAGGCAAAAATACATATGTTCTTCGAGTCCCACTGCTCAGACAGGACTCCGAGTTCCAGGATCGCTCTCCCAAACAAAATTGCTTCCTCTGGAAAGTTCTCCTTGCACAGCCTTGGAAACCTTGAGGCAAGAGCTTGAAAGTCATTGCGTCTGGGGCAGTTTTTTTTTGTGCAGTCCCAGCAGCTCCAAAGGTCATTTTGGGTATGTGGTGCTTTATTTTTGTTCCATTTGCAGTTGTCCTCCTCTCCGTGATGATGTCCTCTCCTCTCCATCCAGTGATGTCCCTCCAGGAGGTCACAGCACGCAGTTCACAGGAACAAGCAAGGCTCTTCAAATCTCTACCCGCTCTCAAACTCGAGCACCAACCTCGTTAATCAGTTACAGATGAAGGGTTATTTCTTTCCCATGACCACAAGAGATAGAGACTGATTAAAAAAAAATAATAAAAAAAAAAATAAAGGGAAGTCCATATGGCTGAAACTGTGGGTTCTGGAAGAGAAAGAAGCAGCTGAGATGTCCCATCAAGGGGTTTTGCTGTTTCTGCCTCTGCTTGGATGAGTGTTTGGGGCTCTTTGCTGTTCCCCGAGGATGTAATTAGGATGCAGCATCGTGGCTCTCCATTCCTGGAGTTTCCTGGAGGCCAGCAGCTGCCCAAGGGTTTGTTTTTTTCTTTTCCTTTCGTCTTTTCAATAGGCTGAGAATTGGGGGTTTGCAGCTTTTCCTTACTGTCACAACAATTTGCTGCAGAGAGAAAATGAACAAATCCTGTGGCAAACGGTGAAGGGGGAAAAAAAAAATCAGTATTTTTTCTGCATTAATTCTGAATGAAGATGTGTTTCCTAAGGCAGAGAGGAATAATTGTCTAGTCAGATGTCAGCACTGAGTTTAAAAGATCCACCACAGTATTTAAAGTATTTAACCACATGCTGCCTTTTAAAAACATGGGATTGTGGTTCTGTCAGAGCTATTTCCACCTTTCAATGGAATCCCAAGATCCAGGAATGCTGCATTTGAATGTATGAAGTCATCAAAATCCCTTTCCCCCCCCTTTTATCCAGCGTGCTCTGACGACTTTTTTCCTGCGTGCCTAGAATGAAACCGTAGGCTCGTGTTGTTGGATGCTGAGATGTGGAAAATTGGTTGTTTAAATTCCAGGAAATGTCTGATTTTTCAACTCCAACGGGTTTGTAATTAAGGAAGAATCCAGCTGTCAGCCAGGGGAGGAATTATGAAATGTTAAAATCGCTGGGGGCGATGGAGAACAATTAACATTCTCAGCCGTGGTCGGGGGGTCATGGCTGTGCGGGGTCTGCACCTTGCACTCGCTTGTGGCCTGTTCCACTCAGGGCTCCCGTGGGGTTTGGACATGACCAGAGAACATTTTATTGCTTCAGCTCTTCTGGGGTCAGGGAAAAGTCATGGAGTGCTGGAGTTGCTTCTCCTTGAAGGCCGCGATCAAAGGTCCAGAGCCAAGTGAGTCAGGTGATGGGTCTCAGCCCAGCTCCGTTGGCCTCGGTGGCTTCAGCAGCCGCTGAGGAGCTGACACAGCGGCCGTGGTGGGAGTGGGATTGTGGAAAAGCAGCTCAGGATCTCACATCAGCCCAGGCAAAGCTGAGAATTGTGGCCCAAGGGCTCGGGGAGCAGAGCCAAGCCGGGCTCTTGCTGCTGTTGTGCTGGGAGGAGGAGCTGGAGGAGGAAGGTGAAGGCAAAGAGACGGAGCCGTGAGGTTACGGTGGGGTTGGCATGAACAACAGAGCTGTCACTGCTCAGCTGGAGCCGGCCCAGCCTTGTGATTGTGCACAACTTCTGGTGGGACCATCTGGGCTGGGGCAGATCCTCTGCTCTGAGCGCTTGAATTTGGGTTACAGCTCCTGGTTCCATGTTCAGTCCATGGAAACACATCCTGGCTCTGTGCTCAGTCCAGGGAAACCAGGGAAGGACACAGGACCATGGAGCTCAATCCAAGGGCAGCCAACCCACCCAGCAGGGCTCTGTAAGAAGCAGATTGAGGAGAAATTATCTTATTCTGGACTGTGACTGTTCTTGTTTTATTAGTCTGTACATCCAGCCTGGATTTCTAACAGCCCAGCAATCAATGTGAGTGTATTGACACGTTTGGAACTGTGCTTTATTTAAATCTGTCTCTGCATTTGTCCAATTTTGTGTTATATAGAATTTTTTGGCACTCCTGTGTCGTGCCCAAATGCCTGGAGTGGGGAGCCAGCCTTGTGAGGTACAAGTCACACTCATCTCCTGTCAGCTTTAAAAGGTGCTGGCTGGAGGACAAAGCAGCTTGGAAGAAGTTTTGATACTATCTGGAAAGTTTAAAAAAAAAAAAAAAGAAAAAAATCCAGGATGTGTTATAGTTGGAAACAATCAGCAGAGATAATTCTGGACTTGGGGAGGTGGAGAGGAAGCAGCCAAAAGGTGACCTGGAGGGAGTGAGTGTGGAAACACAGAGAGCACAGAGCGTTAGAAATGATGGTTGTTTCCTGGGACAGCGAGGAATCCATGGGCAGGCTGGGAAAGGGGAGAAAGCCACGTGAATTCTGCTCTGCTGCTCTCCTTGCCCAAGCTGGATGTGAGCTACGGGGAAGCTCAAGCCAACAAGCTGGATCCAAGCACCCTTGTCCAGATCCAAGTTTCATCTGCCTGATTTTCCTGGTGTTTATGTGGGAACGCCTTGGCCGGCGTCAGCACTTCTTGAGATGTTACAAAATCAGGGGAAGTGGGACCAAATGTGGTCCAAAGCGATCCACAGGAGGTCAATCCTACAACACCGGGTTAGGAACTCAGAGGTGAGCCCCCAGCCCTGTTCCCTCCTGCTGGTCCTGAGGTGCTGGACCCCAGGGCACCCCCCCATTCCCATTGTCCCTCCAGGACGCCCCACAGGAGCTCTGAACCTACAGGGGCTGTGCTGGATTCCCCTGGTGGCTCCGTTCAGCTCATCCAAGTGAAAACCCCAAGACAGGACGGGATTGCTTTTCCACCCCTGTGAGTGAAGAACCCCAAGCCAAGCCAAGAGGCAAATTTTGGATGCTCAGGTTGGACCCCTCCAACAGTGCAGGGCGAGCTGAGAACTTGGGCTCTAAACCTGGCTGTGAGCCTTGGCTCAGATCTGCTGATACCTGTCCTATCTCTCTTTTGGGGATGACATAAATATTTAAGAGTGCTCAGCTGTGTGTTTTTGTAAGGAATATGGATAGTTTGGGATAAGAAGATGAGTCACGATTCTGAGATAGTGCCTGGCTGTTACTGGAACACTGTAAAGCAGCTATAGCCAGTCTATATTAAGGAACAAGATGAATAATTATTTAAGGATGAAAAGCCACATTTCTTCATAAAGAGAAAATGTTAAAGAGCTCTGTGACTCTCTCCTTTCCAACACAAAAGAGTTTCACAGAAAAGGAGTGATAAAACAACCAAAAACATTCAACACAAAACCCCGAGAAACAGAAAGTGTCTCTCACATGCAGGGCCAGGAAATAAAATTCCCATTATTTGCTTCTTAGATAGAGATGTTTTGGTAGAGAAGAGATAAAGGTGTGTATTGAGAAAAGACTTCTGTGGCCAAGGCTTGATGAGTGTATTGAATTGGGATTGTTCAGCCTGGAGAGGAGAAGTTTTTGGGATGATCTGATTGCAGCCTTCCAGTGCCTGGAGAGAGATTGTTTATGAGGACTTGGAGTGGCAGGACACAGGGAATGGCTTCTCACTGCCAGAGGGCAGGGTTGGATGGGATATTGGGAAGGAATTGTTCCCTGTGAGGGTGGCAGGCCCTGGCAGAGGGTGCCCAGAGCAGCTGTGGCTGCCCCTGGATCCCTGGCAGTGCCCAAGGCCAGGCTGGATGGGGTTTGGAGCAGCCTGGGACAGTGGGAGGTGTCCCTGCCCATGGCAGGGGAGCTGGGATGAGATGAGCTTTAAAATCCCTTCCCACCCAAACCATTCCATGATTTTTGCTGCTCTAATCTTTGAAGCCACAGAAGTTGTGAGTATCAGTTTCACAGGATACAGAAAATGCATATGGAACAAAACCTTGGGCATTCCTTACGGGAAGCGAATGCAGAGGCTGCTGTGGGTGAGCTGGGCACCGAGTGACCACAGACATTTGCTGCTCTGAAGGACAGCCTGACTTTAAATCCTGTTGAGAACTCATCACCTGTGCCAACCCACTCGTTAGGATAGGAGCAAACCCAACCCCTCAAAATAAAGTTTGAAAATAAAACAACCTCCTCCTCCTCCTCCTCCTCCTCCTCCTCCTCCTCCTCCTTCCAACGGAGCAATCCTCAGCCCAGCCCGCTGGATTCCCGAGCTTGGAACAGGACTGGGAGCAGGGAGATGACATTACACACAGCCTGTCAGCACACACTTCCAGAGCTCAGGCAGAGCAAGGCAGCCTCCCTTGCAACAGGTGGAAAAATGTTTTGGAAGCGAAGTTTTCGGAAGAATTACAACCGCGGAAGACGACGGCAGCGGCGGCGGATTTCTTTGCACTTTATCAGCCGTGTTTCCGACCAGCCCTGCTCTGTTGGCTCATCCTCTGGGATGGGATGTGGGATAAACAGGCAGTTTGATGGAGCCTTCCTCATCCCCAGCCAGGGAAATGCAGGATATAAAATATGGGAGGGCAGGTTCTGGGATAGGTGTGACTTGGAGGGGCTCCACAAGCATCAGTGATATCCCTGATTTATCCAAGCTGAGAGATCCGTGCTGGAACTGAGGATATTCCTCTGCCTCGCTCTTGGAGGGGTGGGAAAAGGAAAAAAAAGAAGCCATAATGAGGATGGACTTGTCATGGTTTTGAACAATGGCCTTGGAAATTCCTCTTCTGGCGGCTCATGGGGGATGTCACTCCTCAGGGGAGCAGGATCCTTGTGGAGTCCTTCCCGCTCAGGATCTTCCATGATTCCAACCCATGGGTGGCTCACAGGTGCTCCCTGGCACAATTCTGGGTGGCTTTGGCCAAATATTTGTGGGAGGAAAAAAAAAAAAAGCTAATTAAAAGGCTACGAGGCTGATTTAGCTCCCTTAGGTCAGTAATTACCAGGGGTATAATGTTGGCTATACTGTGGGGAGATATCCATGATTAATCCTTGGAATTCACCACCACAAGACACCGCTGCAGCCAGAGGAGTTCCTGATTTCAAACCCAGCCTGCAGGATTATGTGAACAAGGTCGTGTTTGATTTGATTAGTTTGGGAAAAGCTCAAAGCCACAGCAGCTTGGATGAAATCAAAGCTTACGTGTTTTGGTGTGGGGCTGAAACCTGAGCCGAGGGCTGTAGGGAAGGCAGGGGAAGTTCTGACAGGTTATCCCATGACTTCCCAAACTGTGCAACACCAGATAACAGGAAAAAAAAACTGCTCCAATCCAACTGAGGAGCTACCCAGGAATGGGCAGACCTCAACTCCTCAGCTCAGGAGGCAGAAAGCTCTTCCCTGCTCCATAGCTTCCCAAGGAAAACCCAGGGATATTTGCTGATGCCTTTGCTCAGCCCAGCCTCCCTCCTTCAGCAGGTCCATGCCGTGCACTTCCACTTGAACTTGGCCACGAGTGGGCAGGAGGCTCTGATGGATGGATGGATGGATGGATGGATGGATGGATGGATGGATGGATCTATCTCTGGTCCATCTCTGCTGCAGCCCCAGGAACATCCACGTTTTACAGAGGGGAAGGCAGAGATGGCTCCTGATAGACTGGAGGCAACTGCTGATTCCCACCCCTTTGGAAAACAACAGGAGCACAGGCCAAAAACTCAGCAAAAGCTCTCAAAAAACCCCAACCAAGCCCCTGTTGGGTTTTTCTGTGGGACAGAACTGATGTTCCCAATGGGAATTTTGATACCAGGAGCATCAGAGTGGCTCTGGGAGCCTTTAATCCCACTGCTCCTCCTGCTCCAGAGCTTTCCATCGAGGCACCCAGCACATGCCAGGGACAAAGCACAGCTCCTGCTCTGGGAGACAAGGCACAAAAGAGAATTTCCCCCCAGAATTTTGCCCCAGGAGCATCCACATTTTACAGATGGGAAAGCAGAGATGGCTCCTGATAAACTGGAGGCAACTGCTGATTCCCACCCCTTGGGAAAACAACAGGAGCACAGGCCAAAAACTCAGCAAAAGCTCTCAGAAAACCCCAACCAAGCCCCTGTTGGGCTTTTCTGTGGGACAGAACTGATGTTCCCAACGGGAATTTTGTCTCCCAGGGGATACCTGGAGCCCACTGCTCCTCCTGCTCCAGAGCTTTCCAGCACATGCCAGGGACAAAGCACAGCTCCTGCTCTGGGAGACAAGGCACAAAAGAGAATTTTTTTCCCCAGAATTTTCCCAGAATTTTGCCCCAGGAGCATCCACGTTTTACAGATGGGAAGGCAGAGATGTACCTGCTTTCCATCTTTCAAAGCCCTGCAGAAAGGTTTAGGGTGGTGTATCCTACCAATGTTCTGGGCTGGGCATCCCACTGAGGTGCCTGGGAGGAGTGAGGATGGATCCACACCCCGAGCAGGGAGCCCTCCCCTGCCTCCTCAAGCCGGTTCCCTTCAGCAGGTGTTTGCTGTGTCTGAGGTTCCTCTGTTTATAGAAGCCCTGTTCCACTGGGGAGGATGAAAAATATCGCTGGCTTTTATTGTAAACAGCCTTCTCTTGCCTTAAACACTGCGAGGAAAGGTTACAGGATTAGTCACAGGCCTGCCTCTCCCCCCCAGCCCAGCAGCACCACCTCGCTCTGCCCTGGTGCTGAGGCTGGAGGGTGCTGTGGGTGTGGGGCAGGGGGAAAACCCCGGGCTCCAGCCCTCTGTGGGACACCCTGCTCTGGGTGAGGGGTGCTTGCTCTGTGTGGGGTCTCTGGAGCTGCCCAGTGCTGGCTATCAGCTTTCAAACACAAGCTTGGACCAGTGTCCAGGTTTAATCTTCTGTTTGCTGCCAACAAGTCTCGTTTTGATTCCTTTTCCTTTTTTTTTTTTTTTCTTCTTTTCTTGTCGGTTTTTTTTCCCCTTTATTTTTTTTTCCCTTGACTGAAAGCTCCATCACAGAAAGCCAGTCTTTTATAATGACAGAAGCAGAGCCAGGGATCTGTGTCAAAGGGCTGAGAAAGCACAACGAGGGTCTGCCTCTGAGCTTGGTGCTTGTGTAGGGTGAGTTTGGGGAAGAGCTGGAAAGGATGGGATGGGTTTGGGGTGTAGAGAGCCAAGCTGGAAGCAAAACTGGGTGGCTTTGCAGTGACCTTAATGTGGACAGAGCTCCCCATGACTTTCTGCAAGGCAGTGGCACACGGATGGAAAGAGTTTTCCACACCAAGGGTCATAAAACCCTGGCACAGGTGTGGTGGGGGATGCCCCACTCCTGGCAAAATTCAAGGTCAGGTTGAACAGGGAGCTGAACCTGACCTAGCTGAAGGTGTCCCTGCAGGAAAGTTGGACTAAAAGACCTTTAAAAAGGTCCCTTCCAACCCAAACTGATCTGATTTTTTGGCCATCACCAGCAGGGCAGCCAGGCTCAGGGCTCGGATCTCCCCTAGGGCTGGGGATAAATGAGCTCTGTGCAAAGTCCTCCAGCTCCAAAGGGGCACCAGCATCTTGACAGGGCCTCTAACATAAGGCATGTGTGTGTGTGTGAGCCTGGCATGAATCATCAGGGCCTGGAAGGGAGCTTTATTTAGGATGCAGAGTCAGAGAAAATTCCAGCCTTGCCCTGGGAGTAGGGGAAAGCAGGTGTTTTTTTCCATAAACTGTCCTTAGCCCTAAAGTTAACGGCCATAAATTAAACCAGGGAGGGGAATAGCAGATGTTGCTCCGGGAATCCATGTGCATGGAGGTGAAAACTGGAAGGGTTTTTTGTTTTTTTTTTTCTCCTTTTTACATCAAAATCCAAAGAAACCTCCGTACCTTTTTCCTTTCTGGCTGACAGCTCACACGGTTTTGAGACCTGCACCTTTCCACCCTCCTGCCTGGAGCGATTTGCAAGGGATTTGTTGCAATCTTTTGGTTGAAAGAACGCCCCCGGTGTTCTCGATCTAATTTTTGTTTTTTTTCTTTCCCTAAAATCCCTCCATTTCTCTCCTGTGCATCCCTGGTGAGGACGCACGGGGAGCCTGGCGCCCGGAATCGCCCAGGCACATCCCACTCTTGCTGCTCCCAGAGATGGAAAAGGGGGAAAAGCTGTTCCTGGTGGAAGAATCCCCTTGCTCACGGCAGGAGGTTGGGATGGGCTGATCTTGAAGGTCCCTTTTGACCCAACCCATCCCGTGATTCTGTGATCCTCGCCTCCTCCTCGGACCTTATTTCCAGGCACTTTTCCAAACAGACTCTTTGCCGTTCCCTTCAACTCGCAGATCCTCCAAAGCAGGCAGGAGGGAAAAAAAATAATAAAAGGAAAGCAAAAAAAAAACGAAAGGGGAAAAAAAAAAAAAGGGAAGAAAAAAAAAATAAGAAGAAGAAAAAAAAGAAAACCAAAAGCCCTGGGGCTAAATTGAAGCCATTAGTAGCCTCGAACTGATGACAGGGCAATAAATTACTAATTAACCTTCGGGGCGAGTTCAACACCTTGGGGATAAGTGTGAAAACACGGAGTAATAAGCCCTGACACAGGCAGGCAGCCGGGCCGGGCCAGGCAGCGCTGCCTTGGCTTTTGGGGGAATTCTGCCCGGATTAGGGACCGGCCAGGGAGCAGCACAATGGGGGCACCGGGGCTGGGACCTCGGACCTCGCCTGGCCTCAGTCCTGAAACAAATAATAATAAAAACCAAAACCGCATTTCTGCTTTGTTTTTGCAAAGCTGCTTCTTCCTCTGTGTCTGGCTTAGTGCAGCCACACTTTAAAAAAAATAAATATAAATATATGTGATAATCGCATCATGCAAAAGATTTTTTTTTTTTTTAATGTGTGTAAATGCAGATAGAGGGAGAGATCTCCCTGGGATTCCAGAAGCAGCAGAGTACTGTAATTATCCCGACCTGAGCCCGGTCTCTGCAGGTTTTCTGTGGTGGGTTGAGTTTTATTCCCCAGCAAGGAAGGGGGAAATGCAATCCTGACCACCCATGGAGCGCCTGGAAATGTGAACGCACTGGGGACAGGGAGCTGTGATTGCAGGGGGCTGTGGCAGGAAGAAACCCTCATCTCTCTCCGGGGTGATGATGAGGAGGCAACACACCCTCGGGGCATTGAAGGGCAAAGCTCTTCCCACATCAGAAAAAAAAAACAAACCCCAAAGCCTCCAAGCTTTCAGCTTCCTTGCCTTAAAGAGCAAAGCCACCTCGATCTGCACAAGCAACGTTCTGAGACCCCCCCCCCCCGCTCCCCCAACTCCTCTTTTTAATTCTTTTTAATTCCCCTCCTCCCGGGGTAAGCATTTGCAAGGTCCATTCCTTGGCATCTCGCTGCTGATGGAGCAGGGGGGCTGTGCCAGCAGCCTCGCATCAAGGTCTTCTCAGCTGTAATGGTGTCTGACAGATCTGAGAGCAGATAGGGCTCAGCTAATCATAATTTAATAGCCCTACCTTGTAGGGAAGGGCTGGCTCGGGGTGTACCCAGTAATATTTTAATTCCTGAGCTCTGATGAGCATAATTTTGAGCAGGTATTCAGTTTCTTTGTGCTCCAAATCGTGCTCCCAGATGTTCGATGCCAACGGGCTCTAAAGAGCAACTGCACAAATATAGTATTTAATACCCCATGTCAGTTTGGGTGTTCCACTCAATTTCCTGGAGAGATCTTTAAATTCATCTTATTTAGCTTGAGTACCCAATCAGTTCCATACTCCAGCTCTGTAACTCCACATAACTCAGTTCTCTGATTTCTGGGATGCAAATGTAGAGCAGATGTAAAAGGGGAGTGGAGGGAAGGGGGGGATGTTCCTGCACTTTCTGCAGTGCTGGTGGGATCAGGGGAGAAAAAGCCTGTCAGGATTTGCAGCAAATGCAGCCCCAGATGCTTTGGACCCTAAATGAGTGTTTGGAGAGGAGGAGGGACAGCCTGATGTCCCCAGCCCTGAGAAATCAGCCTGCTGGGAATAAATGCTCCTGTCCCAGCAAGCCAGCCTGAGCTAGCAGGCAGGTGGAAAGGGGCACTGAGATTTCAGGGTGCTGGTAACACAGGTGAGTTGATGGGCAGTGGGATGGGCAGGGAATGAGCTGGGATCTCCTGGGAATTCCCTGAGGCAGCAGGAACTCACTTCTTGCTGCTTCCCCTGCTGCAGCACAGGGTGTTCCTCTGCCAGGCTGTGGTCACCAGTTGTGTCTCCAGCTCTGAGTGACCTCTTTGGTCAGCCTGGAACACCTCCAGTCTCTGTCCATGCAGCTCCTGGCACTACCCTGGGGTTACCTGTGTGGTGGGGCTCAGCAGCAGCAGCAGCAATGCCCTTTCCATGCTCTGCTTCCCACCTCCTGCTCACTGCTGTCCCCACACCGACACCCCAGCTCTGCTCCAGAGAATTCCTGCCTCAAAGCCGACCCAGCTCCCTGCCAAGCCAGTCCCCATGGCTCAGATCCGGGGCTGGGAGAATCCCAGAGGGATGGGAACAGACAGGCCAGTGGCCTGGCAGAAGCAGGAGGGGGCACAACCCCTGTAGCAGCCCCAAGAACTCTCTCAGGGCTGGAAATCCAGCAGCTGCCACTCTCAGCCTGATCCATCACCACGGGCTCTTTGAACACGGCTGAGCATTTTGACCTTTTCTTTTTTTTTTTTTTTTTTTTTTTTCTGCTTTAAAAAGAAATACAATTAAAAAAAAAAAAAAAATCCAGCCAGCAATCCTGGCTGCTGCTCCTCAAGCACAACTGACCAAGCACCATATATAGTATCAACGAGGGACAGCCACTGACTTCCTTCCACGTTTTGCAGCAATTCCCCTTCCTCCAGCTCCCTCCGAGCTGCATTAATCACCGGCTCCCTCAGAGCAAAGGGGATTAATCTGCCCTCTCTCTCGCCTTCTCCCTGGTGCTCTGCAGCAAGCCTGGGATGCCTGTGGGATCCTCTGCATCTCCCAGCCTCGGTGGGGATGGGGTGCAGAGGAAACAGGAGCTATTTCCACCAGCTCCAGCCTCGCTGCATTTCCTGCTCCTCCGAGCAGAGCAATCCCAGCTGGTCAGAGCCCCCTGGAACACTCAGGTAAAAAATAATAATAATAATAAAAAAAATCCTCACTTTCTCCAGGCTTCCTTGCCAAAAATAGATTTTTTTTTTTTTTTTTTTTTTTTGCTGCGTGACCCATCCCACTTCTTCAGTTTAAAGATCTCAGCAGCTTCAAAAGCTGCATCCTGATCTTTGGGTGTTGGTGCTGGGACAGCTCTGAAAGTGCTTCAGAATCTGAATAGGTGAATGTTTGTTTCTGTCTCTTGGCATCTTTAATTTCCTGGGAGTTTCTCCCTTTTCTCCTTCCCAAAGGCGTTTGCCAAAGGACTCCTTGGAGGTGTGCTCAGTGTTATTAAAAAAACCCAAATTCTGTGTTTTATCTGAGCTAATCACAGCCTTTCTCTCACATGGACATCCTTCAAGTCATGTCCTTACAAAAAAAAAACCTCTTTAAAATGTCTTTTTTTTTCCATCTTTTTTTTTTTATTTTAATGGGAAGATCGCTCTTGTTCTGCCACATAAAAATAGATTTCCCTTCATCACCGTGCTGATTGCAAAGCCTGGGAGCTCTTTTATTGAATCGCTTGGGTTCTGTGTATTTCTTTCAGAGAAAACCATCAAAATGGCATTTGTGTCTCATCACAGCTGCAACAGCAACATTATCCTCTTTGCCTTCTTGTTTTACCCATTTTCATCCTCTGAGTGAGCATCCCTCACTCAGCTTTGTGGACAAGGATGGGGCTCCCTCCCTCCTGCAGGGACACTGGGAATTACGGATTTCTGGGGAGATTGACCCCACCAGAACTGTCCTTGCCCTCTGACCGTGCTGCTCCGAGGAGACATCCAGCTCCTGGGGCAGGGATCTCTTCCCAAAGACAGAATTTACCTTGGAGAAACACCAGAAATGACAGAAAGGGGTGAGGAGAAGGCACCTCCCTGCCGTGGTGGCCTGGGACACTCTGTGCTGCTAAGGGCAGATGTGCCCAGAGTTATCCTCCTTACTCGGGAGTCAGGACATTCCCCTGCTTTTTTTTCCTGCTGAGGATGCAGCTGAGGTCCTTTCACATCCCTGAGGCTCAGGGAAGGTGTGGCTGCAAACTGGGAAAGGACCAGGGATGGATCACACAGACCCCAGCTGGTCTCCAGCTCTGGGGGGGCTTCAGGCTGAGTTATCAAAGCCCCAGGACACTGCAAAGCCACGCTGGTCACTTGTCCATGGTCCCTGCAGGACCCACCCATGGTGGCCTCAAAAGCCATTTATTTTTCCTACTTGGAGTAAACACCCTGCTGGAACTGTCACTGTGATTTGGGAGCTGCCAGGTTTCCCTGGTAGTGATTTTTTTAAAAAAAATTAATTATTTTATTTTATTTTATTTTATATTTTATTTAATTTCATTTAATTTCATTGTTTTATTTTATTTTATTTTATTTTATTTTATTTTATTTTATTTTATTTTAATTTTGTGACGCCTCCCGCTCCATCTCTGGAATGTCACCTCAGCTTTCAGCAGGGATTTCCCCAGGACTGGAATATTCTGTTGAAGTCTGAGCTCTGTGTCTCCAACCATCCCCAGGTGCTTCCTCAGACAAAGAAGAAGACAACAAAATTATCCTTTTCCTTTGCCCAGGACCCATTTTGTGCACTGAAAACAGAAATATCATTTTAAACGAGCCGCTCAGAGAGACACGTTCACCTAAATACAGATGAAATCACTTTAAATGTTTTGAAGCTGACAATCTCATCTATTTTAATTATAGACTGCAGTGATAATCTGCTGAAAGCAATTACACTCTAGCTCTTCTCACACACATGGGGAAGTCCTGGCAGTTGTGCTTCACCATGACTTAAGCATTTAAGGCATCTTGGATGTTTTTATTTAAAAAATCAATTTTTTTTCCAGGGTTTTGCAACAAGGCAAGAATTTCATTGTTCTGGGTATGACCTTATTGAATGTGTGAGGGGTAATTTAGGCAGCTGAAGGTGGATGTGTTGGTTCCTGAAGCAGAAACACACAAGAACAACCTTTTCCCCCCACTTTTTCAATGGCCTCTTGTTTTTTTTACGGGGAAAATGCCCCGGCCCTGCCTCGTCAGGGCTTTTTAAAACTCGCCACGGCCAGCAAAGATACTTCTGTTTAAAAATCAGAGAAACTCTCCCCTCCAGAGCTCCAAAGGAAAGATATCTGTTTCCCTGGGTTGGACTGGCCAACAAGCAGGGCTGGCTCGAATGCGGTCGAGACGCTCAGATCCAGTTCATGCTACTGATACCCCTTGCTCTCCCCTCCAAATTAGCCCGGATGAATGGGGCCTTTTGTGGCCAGCAAAGAAACGGGCAGGAATCACAATCCTCTCTTTCTAGCCAGGCTTCTGTAGCGTGGGGTGAGGCCAGGGCTCGGCCCGGTGCTGGAGGAGAAGGAAAACAGCAATTTCTCCGCGGTTTCCGTGGCGTGTTGGAAGCTGAAGGCGATCTTCTCGCAGGCAGGGCTGCTCCCTGCCCTTGACTCCGTTCCAGCCCTTCGGTGCCGTGGGGTTGGGGACCATGAATCCCACCCTTCACAGCCCCTGGGGGCCCTCAGGTGATGGGAGGTGGGGAAACCTCTCCCGGCCGGCGAGTTTTCCGCGCGCGCGCTTCCCGAGGCAAAGCCCGGGGTGAGGAGCTCCACTCCTTTCCTGTTATTCTAGAACTAAGTGCTTTGCACATTTGGGAGATATTATTAAGTAATAGTCTGAGTGACAGGCTGTGGTCGGAGTTAATTTCTTCCAGTTCTCCAAGTGTCTAATTACACTTTCGTCGGTGCTAAGTGGACGGATTGTGTCGAGTGTGCAAAGGCCTCTTGTTTGAATTTGAAACAAAACACAGGCAAGGAGAAAAGCCCCTCAGTTCATCAGTGAAAGTCGGGGCTAGGGACACAATCCAAAATCCTTCTGACAGCTGTTGTGTCAGAAGAAGAGCTGTTGTGGTTCTGCACATCTTCCTCCAAGCACCCTTGGAAGAGCAAAACCCACCGGGCAGCTCGCACCTGGTAAACCAAACCATCCTTTTTCTACAGTTCCAGTGTTTCCCAGCCTAAAGCTGAGCCTAGAACTTAGACCCAAGTGAAGATCTCATTAGGCAAACGCAGGCAGCCCCATTTTTAAGGGTTTATTCTCCACTTCCTTGCAATCCCTGTGGAGGGGACGCTGTGCCTGGCTGTGCATTCTTAGTCCAGGGGGCTCTGGAAAGGGCTTTGGGCTGATGTGCTTGATCCCAGAGCAGGGTCAGGGCAGGAGAACATCCATGGAGCCTCCAGCACATTGGCTGAAAACAGTGGTGTGGTCAGCCCTCGTGGCTGGGCTGTGCTTGGAGAGAATCTGAGCACCTGCTCGTGGTTGGTGGAAGAGCAGCAGAGGTTTCAAACAGCTCTCCGAGGAAGGGCAAACTCTGCTTGGAGGAAATTTCCACCTCTGCTGTGGCCAGTTCAGAAAAACCACACAGATGATTTTTCTGGCTGTGATTTAAAATCCCTTGGGGTGGGGAGAAATGAGAGGGGCAGAGCCACAGGAGGGGCTGAGAGACAAGACAGGGACACATCACCCTTCAGTGCCAAGGACCAGCTCTGGGAAGGCACCACCAGCTTGGTCGTGCTCATCCACCTCCACATCAACCTGAATTTGGGCTGATCACAAGCTTTTTGACTTTGGCCACGCTCAAAGTAAGGATTTCATGGCTGTCAGGTCCTGTTTGGCCTCCGTGTTCACTGATTTCTCAGAGGAATGGACACATCCAGTTTGGATGGTGGCTTTCAGGACCAGACGTGGAATCCTTCGAGGCCAGGCGAGCTCAGGTCGTGATTTATTTTTCTTTCCTGGGGCTTGTGACCGAATCAGACGGGAGAGAGGAAGTGAAGGTTTGTTCTTTCTGAAGATTTATTTCGTTACATCTGCAACAAGTCAAGAGGAGAACGGGGTAAGAAAGCTTTTGGTTTTGGGCCTGGAACAAAGCTCAGCTCTTGAGATAAACAAATGGGGGGAAGGAATTATCAAAGAGAGAGCTGGCCACAGACTTTGTTATGAGCTTCATGTAACAAGCTGAGAGACTTTGGGAACTCAAACCAAACTGAAAGTGCACGGGGGTGAGAGGAGAAGCAGATGATTGAGGTACCTCAAGGAAGGAAATGGGGATGCTTGACATGGAAAACACCCCAAACTTTGGGTTTAGAGGACCCAGCAGCTTCTCAGGTGTGTGGTTGCTCTGTCATTGATGTGATGGCCATGGGCACACTCTGTTGGCTCCTCCAGGAATGCAGTGGTCATGTTTTCTTGGTTTTCACATCCCTGAGACAAAACACAGGCACTGCTGTGGGCAGGGATTGTGACCCTGTGAGCTTCACCTCCCTGTGTGGCTGTACCCACAGCCAGGAACTGCATCCACACACAAGATTTTTCTTGGAGCTGGCTGCAAAAAAGATCCAGTAATTTTCGATTTCCTATTTACAACTGAGAGTAGTTAAAACAACAACAACAAAAAAATACTGCAGAACGACAGTGTCACCCTGTCCAAGTTCCCACTTCGGTAAGTAGGTGTTAGTAACTCCTACCTGGTGTTCAGGATGGTGTGGGAGCTGAATTACTCTGTGTAGGTCGGTGGAGGTGGTGAAAAATAACAAAAGTTCTGAGAGAGACAGAATTTGTTAAAAGAAAAAAAAATTATTTCCCTGTAGGGAAGAAAAAAAGGGGGGGGAAAAAATGTTTAAAGTTTCATTTCCACAGTGTTAAATTAACAACAGCAAAAGCCAGCCAAAGGAATAAAATGCATGTTAAGGAAATTTGAAAGAGTTACTCTGAAATGAATGCCAGCTTGCTTTGCTGAGCTCCTGAGTCACCAAAATCCCACAGGGCAGCTCCTAAAAAGCTTAGGCTCTCCACAGATCCCCAGGATCGCAGTGTTCCCCTCAGCCCTGTGCTCTGGGAAGGAGAGATAACCCCTCCAGAAGGTCCCACCACAGGTCTGACAACACTTCCCTGTTACCTGTGCTGAGTGCTCTTTATCTCCCTGATACTCTATCAGCCTGCCCAGGGCAAGGCTCCCCGATAGTCAAGTGGCTCAATTAACAGTAATTAGCGCTGTGTGCTGGGCTGGAGCAGGTCCCTGTCTCCTGGTTCCTCCAGAGCAGCTGTGGGGTTGGGTGGCCATTGGCCTGGGAGCCAGGATGGGTTTTGTGCTGCTGGTTCCCTTTTCCTGCTGGGCTTGATGGGGCTTGGGGGCAAAGCCTGAAAAGGGGAAAGGGTGGGGATGATCCCAACTGGGCAGGGAGAGGGTGTGGGAGGCTCCCACCTCCACAGACAGGAGTTGCAGAGCCATTGGGCTCTCTCAGACTGGTCCTGCAAGGGGTGGGCCACAACCACAAAGTGCCTTGGTAGGGGCTGCAGCTCCTCACTGGGGTGGGGATTTCTCAGTTTGGTGGGAAATTGGGAGAACTGGGGAGATGTGAGCTCCTCTGGTGCAGAGATCAGGGGTTTTCTACACCAAACCCCTTGAGACGCCCCAGTCCTCAGCACATCCCGTAGGAGAAGAGGGAAAACCTCAGCCAGGAGGTTCAGGGTACCCCCTGCAGTCACAGGCTGCTCTGCATGGCTCCTCTCACTCTCCCCAGGTGTTTTTTTTTGGCTGCAGGTTTGGTTCTGCCTGCACTTTCTAAGCGCTCACCCTGGGGCTGAGGGCTGTGCTGCCTGCAGCCCACGGCACCAGGGGTGTCCTGCAGGCACACGGTCAAACTGATGCCTTGGCAAGGCTGAGCTGAAACAGAGGCTGGACAGAGCTGGAGAATAAAGTAGAGATTTATTAAAAAGGTTTCCAGGACCCACCCTGGACAGTACAGGAGCCTGAGCAAGGCTGCACCCAGGGTGGGTTGGGAATGGCCACACAAATGGCTGCCCCATCAGGAGATTTTACATTTTATCAGTTTTGGTTCATTTGCACATTGGGGTTTAATTGTCCAATTACATCTTCAGGCTGTGAGGTCCCATCCTTCTTATTCCTCCCTTCAGTCCACCCTTGTTTGTGCTTTTTGGGCTGAAAGTTGTCCTTGGTCCTCAGCAGGAAAAGATTTGTTTTGTCTCCTTGTTCTGTGAAGAGAGCTGACTGACACTTAATGTGAGGCTCAGAACTCCATCCTTGGGCAGCACAGAACCTGAAACTATGGAAGCTGCAATCCAAGGCACCAAAACCCCGACATCTCCAAACGAGGCCTTGGCCGTGACAGTCCCCAGTGCTGCCGGCCAGAAACCTGCAAAGCAGAGGAGAGATGGTTTTGGTGGCAGAACTACAAATGCTCCATAAAGCACAGCTTGTTTCTGGGCTTTTTCATGTGGTTCTCTGCTGACTTTTGGTCCCCTAATTCACAGCAGAAGCGGAGCGGAGCGCCGTCGAGATTGAGCATGAATCCCCTGCTCCGGGTTAATGGGAACAATTACAGAGGTTTCTTCTTTTTCTGCTGCCAAGCTGCGATGTGAAATCACTCTCTGGGTTTTCCTGTTTCCACGGGAACAATTAGTCTCATGCCGTTTTGGTCTCAGACATCAATGAAGTGTTTAAGTAAATGAGGGCCAACACTTCATAAACGTATTGTCTCACGCAATAATCAAGTAGCTACCAAGTGCCACAGCTCGGTGCACTTGAAAAGCAAGGAAACCAACCCCACAAAACGCTCCCCAGCCTGTGAGTATTTATTGATCTGCTCCAGCACATCACCCCTGAGCCAAACATACCCCAGATTCCAGCCGGGGGTGTTGAGGTGTTGCCGGCTTTTGAGCCAAGCTGCCTTTTCTCAAAGGGTTTGGTCACCTGGAGGCATCCCCAGGAGAGGCTTTGGGGACCTGTTGGGTGATGCTGATGGGTTTCAGCTGGCCCATCCTGTGGGCAGGGGACCGGCAGCACCTCGGTGCCCGAGCTCCCGGGGCCGTGCCTGGTCCCCAGGCCTTCCCCCAAGGGCTCCACATTTTTTTCCTCCTTCAAACAAAATATACAAAAGAGTCCACACGGCAGGGAGTGGAATTCAGGGCTCTGCCTGCTCCCTCCCCGGCACATCTGGGAGCCTTTCCCTCACAGAGCTGAGCAGCTGCACGGGAGAAAGGCAGGGAAGGAGGCAGGGAGGGAGGGAGGGAGGGAGGGAGGGAGGGAGACTCCCTGCTCTGCCACGGAGCAAAGCGAGGGCTGAAATGGGAACGGAATTCAGGGATGCTGCCATGGGTGACTCAAACAGGACAGGATGGCAGGGAGAGGGGCAGCTGGGCTGGGTGCTGGGCAAGATCGACTCCCTGGGCTTCACTTCTGCAAATGAGCCCCTCAAAAGGCTCAGGGGGAGGCGGAGCAGCTCGTTTTAATGAGTTGTGAAGGAATAATTCGCCCATGCAACCCTCGATATTGGACCCTGAATTCTTACTTCACTGGGCAGGGGATCACATCCTTTGTGGATGCCAGCCCCTAGAGAGAAGGAAATGATGTTTTCCCCTGAATTCAAGAAGGATTTATACAGAGAAAGAAATAGTAACCTGATTTCAGTTTGGCAACTTGAGAAAATCAGGGTTTTGCTTGGAGCATTCCCTTTTACCCCTTTTCATCCTCTTGACTGAAGCATCTCCTGGGCATGGTGTCATAGACAGCCTTGCCCTGTTCCTGATGGACAGTCAGAGCACACTCAGTGACCCTTTGCACAGCTGTTTCTTGGGTGAAGCCCCTCAGCTGGCCCTTCCAGCCAAATGCAATGGAGATTTCACAGAGAAACTTCACATGGGATCTTTCTTTGACCTGATCCCAAAGAACATTTCCACACAGGAGGGGATGGTTCCTCCACGTGCACGGAGTGGACCCTCTCTGTCCACTGCCATCCTTTCTGCTGACAGGCTGGTGGGTGCTGAACCACCTCAGCACAACGCAGAGTGTCCTGTGATAGATGAAGGAAATACACGGAGCTGTGTCTCCATCCACTCACTTCCATCTGACAGAGCTGTCCCTCCCCTTCTCCCACCTGCCCCGCTGCCTTTTCCTGCTTATTTATCCTCCCCTCTGGCTACACCACGAGCTAAGAGCAGCCTCGTTGTCCTAGGAAGGAGCCAGGGATGAAATGGTGCCTAACAGGGCATCCAACCCTTCCTCAACCCATGTGTCGCTGTTGGACATGAAAGAAAGACACAGACTCATGATTTCAGAAAGCTGATGCTGTAAAAAAGGGGCTGGTTTATTCTCAGAACTTAATTTTATACCTTTTTACAATGTGCCCACCTAAGAGGTGGGATCCTTTGAACCATTGGTCACACCAAGGGTCAACAAGCAAAGTCCCTCCTTAGGAGAGAAATGTGAAAAACAAGAGAGTTTAAAAAGTGTGACCTTGTTCACCAGTTTAGGTCCCTGGGAAAGAACTTCAGAAAACCCAGACATGACAGGCAGAGACTACATCCAGTGCATTCATTAAAGCAACCAAGGAAAAGGGTGTGAAGCCACCCCCATCCAGGACACCTGGGAGCTGGAGCTGTGTCCACACCTGATGCAGATTTCCAGACAGGCTCAAGTCTCCGCTCCATGGCCAGTGTAAACATTTCCATGAAACCTCCGTGCAGAGCCAGCCTTGAATCCCTCTCTGCTATTCCCCACTCCCCTTTTACCACCCAACCTCCTGACCTTGCAAAAATTTGACTCTGGAGGGTCAGAGCGTGGGCCTGGAGCAGATGCTGATTCCTGGGATTATGGCTGGGTGGCCCAAGGGCTGGACAGTGCAACATTCCTGCTCAGGGGCTCTGGCTGAGATAAGGCAGCCCCACGCTGTGATTTACTCCAAGGAAGAGGGGCTGAGTCCTGGGTGTTCCCTGGCAGATGGGGCAGGGGAGATTCTGCAGGATAAATCCCTCCCAGTCTGTCAGTAATAGGGAAAAACACCTCTGATTTTGTACAGCTAAAACACCAGGCTGGGCTGGACCACGAGCCAAGGCTCATCCCCTCCAAGCCCAAAGGCAGGGGGATGCACCAGGATGTGCTGAGCTCCTTTATTCCTGCTTTGCCTCACCCTGGCCCAAACCCTCCTGGGTTTGTGACCTTCTCCTGGCTGCACTTCAGTAGCAAAGTCAGGCATAGAGCAGCAGCGTTTCCAGGTGAGAAAACCCCTGGGAGATGCTTGAATTTCAGGGCTTGGCAGGGTCAGAGCTAAAAAAAATAAAGGAGTGATCTCCCTCACCTGGCTGGAAAAGACAGAATGAATTCCCAACCCAGAGGTGCAGCAGTATGGAAAGGTAACACCAAGTTAAATTCTTTCTCCAGGTGGGGTTTCATTGATCAATTTGGTGGAAGGATGGTGTGTATGTCCCCACCAGCACACCCTGCCTTCTCCTTCACCTGATCTCTCACACTCCCACCACGCTGCACACACTGGGAAGGGCCAGCTCCATCCAGGTGCAATCCCTCTGGCTGCTCTCCATGGAGGGAGACCTGCAGGAAGGCTCTCCCAGCCCCCTGCACATCTCTTTTGGAGCACAAATATAACCCCAGGGCTGGCAGCTGAGGAAACCTGAAGATATCCAAGCATGGCCACCATGAAACCTTCAGATCCTGCAGTGCTGGTCCCAGCTACCAACCATCCACCTTACCAGCTGGGACAGGTTCTTCTTTGTATCCCATCTGGATGGCTCCAGATTCTTGCCTGGAAAGCATTCCCAGCCTTCTGGGGATTGTTACCAAGAGTTGCCAACACTGGGAACTGTTGCAAAACACGTTCAAGGCGAAGGGAACCTGAGTTGGGTCTCCCCATCTGAGGTCACCCTGAGAATGTGACATCAATCAGAGGATTGAAGTCTTTCAATGCATGGAGAAATTGAAAGCATGGAGCACGTGTCATGGAGCACAGCAGATGACTTTGGAATTTGAGCATTACTTCATTTTTTTTCCTTGGGTATTTTATTACACAACACAAGGGCACAACTCCCCCCACAGAAGAACACCGAGTTCCCCTCCCAGTTTGTGAACCACAGCAGAGGAGGTGACATTGACAGTCTGGTCCTCAGCCTTGGAGGGCTCCTTTCATCGCTTCCAAAGATCTCAGTCCCATCTGGGGGAGGTCCCTGGAATGACTCAGGTGACAAACAGAGCACAACAGTTTATGCAACAGCCTGAGCTGAAGGAATCTCCCCTTGGAAAAACAATAGAGCCATTGTGTTCCCCATCGGAGCAAACTGCTCCTGCAGGGCTGGGATGAATTAAAGGCTTTGCTGCAGCTGATGCCGTTGCTGTTTGCTGCTAAGAAAAGCTGTCTGGGTGTCTGCAGCACGTTAAACCCACGAGTTCACCTTCCCAGCATCACCAGAACTTGCAAAACAGCTCGGGGGAAGGAGATGACCAGAGCTGAGCGACTCAGCTCCACGCTGATCTCTCCAGTTTCGTGGGATGTTGTTCCTCGGTCACAGAGTGGAGGGAATTACTGCCAAAGCAGCTTCTGCTCTGGTGGCAGAGCCTCCCAACCTGGCTGCATGGACACCAGGGCACCCACAGCTCCTCTGCTGCCTGGGCTGTTCACAGTCCTGGTTGTTGGACCCTGTCCTTGGGGGTTTTCAAAGCTCAGCTTAACAAAGCCATGGCTGTCCCTCTCTAGAGCTGCTGCTGGACCTGCCTCGAGCAGAAATTTGGGCTGGAGCCCTCTGGGCCGTGTAGAGACCTCCTGAGCGGGTCACAGGAGGGAGTCTCAAGGCAGCAGAGCCTTCCCTTGACTAGATTCCCATTTCCAGTCCATCAGCCTGGTTTTTATTGGACATCCTCCCCTCCTTTGGCTGGAAGAGGCCACCTGGCAGCAGCTATGGGACGTTTCCAGTGGGCTCTGAAAAGCTGGAGCTGTTTGAGCACCAGCAATGGCTCAAACTGCTCTGCCAGCACTTCTGCTGTGCCCCCAGCAGCAGCCAGGGCTCGCTGGGAGACACGAGAGCTCCAATCCCAGGGCTGGAAGCGAGGAAGGGAGATGCCAAGAACAATAAGCACAACAATGCCGTGAATTTCCTCCACAGCAGCGCTGAAGGAGAGTGACAGGGAATACTTTGATGGGCCTGAGGAGTTCCCAGCATTGCTTTCACTTAAGGGATTCCAACCGGTTGTGTTTTGTTTTTCCAATGGTTGGAATTGCTCTCAGGGGCATGAATCACTGGAGTGGATCCTGGGCTCCTGTCTTGCCGCTCCATTGGGCTCCAAACCAGTGAAGCAGCTGGGAAAAGGGAGCTGAATCCCAGGGAACTGGCTCTGATGCTTTAAGTTTTATCTTTCATGTATTTCAGGTTCTGTGCTGCCCAGGGGTGCAGCTCTCAGCCTCACACTCAGGGTCACTCAGCTCTGCACAGAGCAGGGACACAAAACAAATCCTGTTCCTGCTGCACACCAAGACAACTTTCAGCCCAACAGCACAAACAAGGGTGGCTGGAGGGAGGAACAAGAAGGATGAGACCTCACAGCCTGCAGCTGGAATTGGACAATTAAACCCCAATGTGCAAATGGACCAAAACTGATCAAAGTGTGAAACCTGGTGACTGTTTGTCCATTTTGTGACCATTCTGTGTCCATTTTTTGACCATTTTGGGTCCACCTTGAGTGCAGCCCTGGCCAGGCTCTTGTCCTGCCCAAGGTGTACCCTAAATGCCTTTCAATAAATCCCTGCTTTATTCTCTGGTCCCTGTTCCAGCTCAGCCTTCCCCAGGCATCAGCTCCATCCTGCACCCCCTTCCCCAGAGCACACACGTCCCACGTGCCCTGTGGAAAGTGGATGCACCTGCTGGAGGAGCTGTGTGGGGGCAGGCCTTCCCCAGCAGTTATAAATCCTGGGGCTATCAACAGCCTTCAGTAAACATTTGGACAATCCTTCCTACCTCTCTCTCGTCCAAATATTTGCATCACACGGGGCTGCTGCCCGTTTCCTGACACGCTGCACAGCTGAGAATATCCTTGGATCCCGGGTCGGTCCCAGCTCGCCGTGATGGATGGGCTTATGGGATGAAATAAATGGCTGAAAGGGAGAAAGCAAAGGGGGGGAAAAAAAAAAAAAAACTCTCTCCTGATAATAAATCCAGGTCAGGATGGAGTGAAAGAGCTTTCAGCGGGGAATGGTGTTTTTAGGAGCTTTTAGGATCTGATCTGGAGCACCCAGGGGTTAACAACGAACGGCTCTGAGCTCTTTTACAGAATCACAGAATTTTTAGGTTGGAAGAGACCTTCAAGATCATCAAGTCCAAGCCATGCTCTAACACCTCAACCAGACCACGGCACCCAGTGCCACATCCAGACTTTTCTTAAACACATCCAGGGGTGGTGACTCCACCACTTCCCCGGGCAGGCCATTCCAATACTTTACTTTAGACTTGCACCGCTTCGTCTCTTGGAGGAGTTGTTGAAGATGCTCCTGAAAGCTCTTCCATCCTGCTGGGATGGGAATAGCCCCAGCCGGCTTTGGATACAAAATAGGGACCTGCTGCATGAAGCCAGCTTTGGTGCAGAGCCTCTTGCAGGTGAATCACGGCAGGAACCAGCAGCTTGTAACCTGCCAGCAAAACGCTTCACTGTGCCAAACAGACACAACTCATTTTTCAGAGCAAAACAAACCTCAACTCTCCTTCAGCAGTTTGAAAAGGTTTAGCAGCTAATTTGGTTTAGCAATTAAGAGTTCTAAACACAAAATCTGTGTTTTGTGATTGAATGTCGCTGTGCTAAGTAGCGACTTTAGGAAGATTAAGCCTGGCAAGCACAATCATTTCAGTCTTTTGCTAAAGAATGGACGTGGCTGGGACTCGGTGGCTGAACACCCACCCTAACCAGCCAGTGGATTTTCTGATAGAGCAGGAAAGAAAATAATCAACCCTCAGCTTAAGTGCAGGATAAACAGCAACCTGGGCTGGTGGAGGGTGTTGGAAGCCGTGGCAGGGAGCTGGAACAAGATGAGATTTAAGATCCTTTCCAACCCAAACCATCCCACGAGTTGATGATAAAACCGCTTAGGGCTTCAAGTGGCTTTTCCACTGCAGCTTCAGCTCGGGCTTTTTTTTTTGTTTTAATCTTCTCCCCCGTCCAGAAAACCACCAAACCCACCACAAACAAGACCAGCTCAGCTCCCTGCTGTGAGATAGCTGGGCCATAAACGCTTTTTCTAATCCAGGAAAAACCACACGGAGCGTTCGCTCACCCCCCCCCCCCAGGTGATTCCCCTCCGCCACCCCCCCAGCATCTCCAGCATCTCCTCCTTCTGGGAAGCCCAAAAAAACCCTCTTTTTGGACAGACTAAACAACATCTTTACAAAATCTGCAAAGTCGCCTGTCTCCCCGGGGGGAGCGGAGCCGGTGGCACCGGGGGAGGGCGAGCGGCGCTCCCGGGGGGGCTGGCAGGGGGGGGGCTTCGGGCCGGCAGGGATGTGGCGGAAGCATGAAGCACCTGTCGGGCCGGCTATTTAGGGATTAGCCGGGTGCTGACAGACAAATTGGCGAGATTAATAAGAGCAATCAAGGCTGTGTGGGCTCGAGCCGCGAGCTGACATTAATGTGACATCGCTTTCATCTGCGCGGCGCTGCCAGGGCAGCAGCGCCCGGAGGATGCCGGGGTTACAGCCCGGGGGGTGTCCCTGGGGGGGTGGCAGGGCAGGGGACAGCTCCGTGTCCCCACGGGGACAGCCCCGGTGTCCCCCCAGCCCTGGCACCTCTGCAGGGCCTACGTGGCTCTCACAGCGCGGGGTGATTTTTGGGGGAATTTTGCTTCGAAGGCGCCAGCTCTGCTGGGTTTGGGGGTGGGGTTTTATTTTTTATTGGTTTGGTTTTGGGTTTTTTTTTTTTTTTTTTTTTTTTTTTTGTGGTTTTTTTTTTTTTTGTTTTGTTTTGTTTTGTTTTGTTTTTCTGTCCCTCCTACAGAATCGTTTAATGTCACCGAGAAAACGCAGTGCTCGACCTCTCCAAATAAAAATAAAAATAAAAATGAAAATAAGAAATAGAAGGGAAGGGAAGGGAAGGGAAGGGAAGGGAAGGGAAGGGAAGGGAAGGGAAGGGAAGGGAAGGGAAGGGAAGGGAAGGGAAGGGAAGGGAAGGGAAGGGAAGGGAAGGGAAGGGAAGGGAAGGGAAGGGAAGGGAAGGGAAGGAAAGGAAAGGAAAGGAAAGGAAAGGAAAGGAAAGGAAAGGAAAGGAAAGGAAAGGAAAGGAAAGGAAAGGAAAGGAAAGGAAAGGAAAGGAAAGGAAAGGAAAGGAAAGGAAAGGAAAGGAAAGGAAAGGAAAGGAAAGGAAAGGAAAGGAACACCAGGGAGTAAAGGCTGATTCCCAGGTGCGAGGAGAGAACAAAGAAACTCCGCCGCTGTCGCTCTGAGCCCCGCACTTGGAGCCGTGCCTGTCTCGGGGAGAGGGTTTGACACCCTGGAGATATTTTAAAGCAGGAAAAGCAGTTTTCAGAGCACCCCTCCGCCTCCAAAACCCCGGGGGGAATTCTCCCCTGCATCTCTGGTGCAGCACAGCCGCTGCACGGGGAAAACTTCGGGGGCATTTTTAAGGATTTTTCATTTCCCCTTTTCCCCCTTTGTTTTTCTTCCCGAACACCTTCCCTGCTAAACCCTCCCTCTCCCCGAATTCTGTCCGCATCCCTTTCCAGCGGCGGAATTGGACGGATTTTCTTTGTTCCTCGGTCAATGAGGCATCTCAACAGTAGTAAAACATCGGAACGTCCAAACCCTGCAGGTCTGCCGGGCTCTGGCGCACGGGCTCCTCCGCCGAGAGCTTTTGCCCACAAAAGGAAAGTGTTGAAAAGGAGGGAGATGCCAAAGGCTGAGCGCACGTTCGCTCCCTGAGCTCCTGAGGGAGAAAAAAAAAAAAATAAATTTCGTCTCCCTGGGACCTTAAAGTGGATTCCCTCCGAGCTGGGGATTTGTCGAGTGAGGGGGGGAAAAAATCGGAAAAAAATCTGATTTTTTAATAATCAGCTGCTCAAGCTTTTAAAAGCAGATGGGGATAGAAGCAGCTGGGGGGGGGAGGTTAAAAATAATTTTGGAGAGAGGTTTTAGGAAGAAATCAAGAGGCTGACCCCCAAACCAGACTCTGAAAACAAAGTTATGGGATGATGATTGCTGCCAGCCACCCCCCCCCCCCAATTAATTTTAAAACTCCTGACATTTTAATTTTTTTTCATGTAAATGAATGAAATTTTTTTTCCTAGTTGCGTTTGTAAGGACCGGAGTTATTTTATATATACAAAAAATAATATATTCTAAATACCAAATAAATACCTATTAAATATATAATAAATAACAAATAAATATATAATAAATATAATAGATATACATTAAATATACATTAAATATATAATAATATATAATTATATATAATAAATATATGTTATGTATTAAATATATATTAAATATATATTAAATATACAATAAAAATATAATAAATATACAATAAATATATAATAAATCTGTTTTATATACATTTACAAACAGATCTATCCCACCCGAAATGGGTGAATTAACGGGGAGTTTTCGGAGCGAATTTCAGCTTCCTCCAATCTCCACCCGGCAAGGACAAAGCCCTGAGCACCACGTCCCCCAGCAGCCCAGGTTTTGGGGACAGAATTCCATTTGCCGCCGGGACCCTTCCCTTCGAGGTGGATTCGGGGAGATGAATCCCCCTCTCCCCTGCCCTCCTCCAGGGCTCGTTTTTATCGGATTTAGGGCAAAAATTTGCACCTTTTCCCCTGCAACCCTTCACCCATCCCCGGGAAACCACAGGGAAAAATGGGGCAACCCCAGAGATCCCTAATTCCTTTACGGCTAAAAATAATAATTTTACATCTTTTTGGGGGGGGTATTTTTTTTTTTTAAATCAGATTCGCTGCCCCGAAAGCCACGAGGACGAGAGCACACCTCTCCCACCAATGCGGCAGCAACACCGCGGGCATTCGGTGTCAGTGCTCTGTTTGTAATCTCGGCCCTTTTTCTTTTTCTTTTTTTCTTTTTTTTTTTTTTTCTTTTTTTTTTTTTTTCACGAACATAAACACGGCTCCAAACCCAAATACACGCGGCCACCTAGGGAGCCAGCGCGGGGCCGCTCTCCCCGCGGGGGTTAAGCCGGGCTTAACGCGTGGAAAAAACCCACGGGAGGGGTGGGGGGGGAGATCGCTGCCCGAGCTCTGCTCCCGCTGCTCTGCGTGCCCCCGGGGGGGGGAAGCAGGAGCGGCTGCCGGGGATCTCCCCCCGTGCCCGGCTCTGCTCCGTCCTGCGCTCCGCGGGCCCCTCCGGGATCTTTCCCTCCCTCTCTCTCAGCCCAGTTCTGCAGGGGAGAAAAAAAAAAAAAAAAAATGAAATGGTCCGTGTCGTGCTCTTGGTTTTTGCAGGAAAAATAATTCCCCTTTGCGTGCTGGCCGTGTTGGTTTCTTTGGGGATTTTGGGGTTGGGGGTTTCTCGCTCATTCTGTGTTTTCTGTGGTTTTGGCACTTTTTTTTTTTTTTTCTTTTTGTCTTTTCTCTTGTTCTTCTCATCGTTCTCTCTAAATCCTTTTTCTTTTATTTTCCCTTCCTTTCTCCCTTTCTCTTTCTTTGCTTCTTTCCTTTCATTCTTTTCTTTTCTTTTCTTTTCTTTTCTTTTCTTTTCTTTTCTTTTCTTTTCTTTTCTTTTCTTTTCTTTTCTTTTCTTTTCTTTTCTTTTCTTTTCTTCATTTCATTTCATTTCATTTCATTTCATTTCATTTCATTTCATTTCTTCTTTCTCTCCCTCTTTCTTTCTCTCTTTCTCTCTTCCCTTACAGCTTTCCCCCTTTCCCTCTATTTTTCTTTCCCTCCTCTTCTTTTCCTTATTCTTTGTTCCCTTTTTTGCTTCTCCATTTCGCTGTTTCTCCATGTTCTTTCACCCCTTTTTTTCTTTTCTTGCTCTTCATTTGTCTTCTTTTTCTCTCTCATTTCTTTTAGTTTCTCTCTCATATTCTTTTTCTTTCTAGCTCTCCTTCTTTATGTAATTTCTTTCTTTCTTTCTTTCTCTCTTTCTTTCTCTCTTTCTTTCTCTCTTTCTCTTCTTCTCTCTTTCTCTCTTTCTCTCTTTCTCTCTTTCTCTTTCTTTCTTTCATTCTTTTTCTCTTTCTCTCTCTCTTTTCTTTCTTTCTTTTTCTCTCCTTTCTTTCTTTCTTTCTTTCTTTCTTTCTTTCTTTCTTTCTTTCTTTCTTTCTTTCTTTCTCTCTCTCTTTCTCTCTCTCTTTCTCTCTTTCTCTCTTTCTCTCTTTCTCTCTTTCTTTCTCTCTCTCTCTCTCTCTTTCTCTCTTTCTTTCTCTTTTTTTTCCCCCTTTTTTCCTCCTTTCCTTCCTTCTGCCCATTCCGTCTCCTCTCCGTCCCTCTCTTTTCTCTCCTCTCTCCCCTGCAGCACAATCTCTCCGTACCCATTCATTTCTTCGGGAACATTTCTCTTTTCCTTTCCTGGCGCTGCGGGGCAAACCAGCCCCAGGGCTCGGCTCCAGCTCAGCTCCAAACCCTCTTCCCGACGGACAGAAAATTCCCTTTCCTGCTGTCCCAGCCCCCGCTCCCAGCCCGGCACATTCCCAGCGTTTTTAGGGCTCAGCCGCACCCCGGGATGTCCCCACGCGTGGGGCGAGGGGACACGGGGGACACCCGGCTGGGGGAAAAAAAACCCCTTCAGCCCGCGGTGCTTCCAGCGAAGTGCTCGAATTCGATCGTTTCCAGAGGAGGAACGAATAATCCTGGAAGGAAAAATTCCTTACGCTGCAGGCTCAGCCCCTCTGAGCGGGTGGCATCTCTGCCCGCGGGCATCCCGCAAAACCTGCGGGAGAAAGGGACCTGGAGAAATTCCTCCCCTCCCCGGTTTTAGAGCGAGCTAATGCAAAATTCGCTGCTGTATTTCCACAGCTTGGATTTGAGGGAGGTTAAGAGAGAGGAGCTGAGGGTGCTGCGAGTTTTGCGATTTTCCGAGCGGTTCTGAAAAGCAAAACCATTTCTGGGCTCACGATGGGAATTTTTCGTGAGTTCCGGGCCGGTTTTGGTGCTCGGTCTCGCTGCGGTTTTTCTTTATTTTAGGTGGGGGTGTTCTGTTGTTGTTTTCGGCGGATCGTTCTTTCTGTTTTTGGGGAGATGGGTTTGGGGTGTTTTTATAGAATTTTTCCCAATTCCTCTCTGGCTTCCCCACACGCACATCTACCCCAAAATATCCACAGGGGGAAGACCGTGACACGTGGATGCACCACGGGTGATTCTCCCCAAAATAAAAATCAACCCCTTTGCTGCAGAAATCGTTTAACCTCGGGGCCGAGCTGGGGGAAGTTTTCCCACCTTGGCTCGGGAATTTCGCGTACCCACAGCTCACCTTTCCCGAGAGTACCGCAGGGATTTTTATTCCCTGCAGAACATTTTTTTTTAAAGCCCCCTCCGGATCGCTTTTAATATTGAAGTGAAGGCTGGTTGTGCGAAAGGGATCGATTGGAGAGCAGCCGCTCTGTTATCAGGAGGAGGGAAAAGGCGATAAACCGATTTTTGGTGTATTTTAACTCTCTGCTCTGGCAGCTGCCAAGCGGAGAGATTCCACCAACCTGCACCACCCAGAACCCGCTGATGCACAGCATGGTTATTTGGGAATTCTAGCGGTGGAAAACAGGGCTTTTTTGGTATTATTTTTTGTCGGGAAAGCTTCCAAGGAAAACCATCCCCAGGTCTTTGCAAAGAAAGCATCAGCGAGGGCACGGCTGCTGTTGTTTACAGCGGGAATTTCTGGTGCTTCACACGCGTGTTCCGAAGCCCCGCTTTGGGCCGGGAAAGGGGGAAACGCGGAGTTTCTGCGCGGGATTGACTCCGCAAATAAAGTTGACAAAAAGGAGGTTTTCCAGGCCGTTGTGCAGCCCGGCCCCGCTGCCCAGCGATTTTTCCTTTCTCCACAGGAATACCGCGAGCTTCCCCACAGGAAAAGCTGCTTTTGCAAGCGCTCTGGGCAGGGACACGAGGGAAGCTCCAGCACGCTGATGGGATTTTGGCAGGGTTGTGGTTTAAACTTGGGGGAAAAAAATATATATAAACAGCAACAAAAAAAAAAAAAAAGGTTCCATCAGGCTGGAAATAGGAGCTTCCCGCACGGGGGTTTTGTTCCACCGGGCCGGGTACCGAGCAGGGCGGTGCCTCCTGCCCTCAGCATCCCTGTCCTGCCCTCAGCATCCCTGTCCTGCCCTCAGCATCCCTCTCCTGCCCTCAGCATCCCCGTCCTGTCCTCAGCATCCCTGTCCTGCCCTCAGCATCCCTCCCCACGCGTGTCCTGCCCGGGTGGCCCCGCTGGGCAGGTGACAAAGGCACCAAGGGGACCCCGACACCTGCCCGGGGCGGTGCCCAGGTGCTGGCACCGCCGCTCCCCCCGGGTGATGCTCGCTGCTGCCGGGTCACACCGAGTCGGACAGAATCCTTCCTTCCTTCCAAGGAGCCCACCTGGATCTGCAGCCCGGGTCCCCGCAGCCTCCCCTGGGGGTTTTCCTCTGTCCCTGTCCTCCCTGGGGAAGGGAGGCCGGATCCTGCCCCGAAGCCGCCGCGTTTGTTTCCCGCATCTCCCCGCGGTGCTCAGGAGCGATCCACGCCGCCGCCCTGCCCCATCGTTTATCCCGATAATGGTCCCTGCGGCTTTTGGGGGGAATGAAAGAACCCCTTCTCCCTTTCTGTGGCTCGTTTCGTTTTCATTTCCCTCGCCTCTCCGTGCAGAGGGATTCTGTGGGACACCCCGAAATGGGGGCTGGTGACCCCTTCCCCCAGCACCCGCACGCTGATGGGATTTTGGGTTAAATTTTGGGAAAAAAAATACAAACAGCAACAACAAAGGTTCCATAAGGCTGGAAATCAGGCTGAACCCCGTGGAATTCCCTCCTTTGCTGGAGACCCCCGGGCCCGGCTTGGGGGGTGCCCGTGGGCTGGAGGTGGCTCCCGACGCCAAAAAGCTCGGCAGAGAATCGAAAGGTTCCTCCAGCACAATTTTATCTCCGTCCTGACGGGATTTGGTGCTGGAAAAGCCGGCTATGAGTTCTGTTTGGATGCCGCTGCTCTGCCAAGCCGCTGGGAGAGGGGATATCCCTTCCCGAGGGCTCGGTTTGCTTTGGGAGCATCCCCAGCCCCGGGCCCCCCAGGGAAGAAACCTGGTCCAGGAAAGCCTGAATGTCTCAGGAAGGGATTTACACCTGGATTTACACCTGGATTTACACCTGGATTTACACCTGGATTTACAGTTCGAGCTGCCTTGAAGGGCGGGTTTGTGGCGTGTTGGGAGCATCGCTGCTCTGCTCTGGCTCGACCGCGCCGTTTCTCTTGGTACCCGAATTTTTGGGGTCTGAACCGCAGCCAGCCCAAAAGCATCCCTGCGGGAGGGCGTCCTGCCTCTCCGACCCCGAGCGGGGACAGGAACACCCGCAGATATTCGGGAAGAGCCCTGCGGGAAGCGATCGTGTCCGAGCGGTAGCGCTCGGTGGAGTTTTTCTTATCGCTGGGACCGATTTGGGTCGCAGGGAGCGGGTCCTGCCAGAAAACTCCACAGGGGAAAAAAAAAAAAAATTAAAAAAAAAAATTTAAAAAAAGAATCCCGGAGCTGCAGAAGGCTGTAAATTCCTGTGCTGCAATATTTCATCGAAGGACGTCATGGAAAATCTGGGCTTGGAGGGCGGGGGAGGAACGGGCAGAGGGGGGGAAAGGGAGACAAAAGGGGGAGATTAGGATTTGCCTTTTTTTTTTTCTTCTTTTTTTTTTTTTTTTTTTTTTTTTTTTTTTTTTTTTTTTTTTCCCTTTCTGACCAAAGCCTGAACTTCTCTCTGAGGCAGGGCGGTGACAGCCAGCCCGCACCTCCCCGCACCCGCCCGGACACCCTGCCGAGCTCCCAATTTCGTCTTCTTCTCTCCCAAAACCTTCCCCAGGTCCCGTTCAGCCCTAGAGCCCGGAGAGGATGCGAGAGGCCAAGGCCGGGACAGGGAAAGATCCCACAAAAAAACCCCAGATTGGGGTGTGCGTGCGTCTCCCTAAAAACATCTCTCCCTCGGTGCTTCCACCTTCTCCCGGCGCTGCTCTCTCCATCCTGGCTCCAACGCACCCCCTTCGCCTTTAAATAAACATTTAGGGATCAATTCGCCGCCGATTTGGGGCCGGCGGCCGCGGGGATGGCGGCGACTGAAAAAAAAAAAAAACCAACCCCACCCCCCCAAAAAAACCCCAAAACCAAAAAACAAAAAAACCAAACAAACAAACACAAAAACAAAAACAAAAAAACCAAAAAACCCCACAAAAAAAAAACCAAAAAAAACCCCAAAAAACCAAAACCAACCAAACAAAACAAAACAAAAAAAAACCCCAAAAAACCCCAAAAAAACCACACACCCCACAAAAAAAAAAAAAAAAAAAAAAAAAAACCAAAGAAAAACCAAAAAAAAAAACCCCAAAAAAACCCCAAAAAACCCCCAAGGCAGGCGAGGGGAAGAGGCTGATGCTGGGGAGCGGGGCGGGGGGGTGTTAATGCAAAGCAGGACAGCGGGGAGGGGGACACGGGGCGGTCACTCCCCTCGCCCTGGGTGGTCCGGGCTGGCAGGAACACCCCGGCCCCGCTCGGAGCGGCACCCAGGGCCGCCTGGAACAATCGCACCTATATCCATTTCCATCCTCGGGTTACACCCGGCCCGGCTCGCCCGGTCGCCTTCACTTAAGCAATTAGCCAGTCAAAATACCTTCGGCGCAGGGAAAAGGAAGAAAGCTCGGATTTGTCTATTTTTACACAAAACACGGCGCGGGTTTTTTTTTTTTTTTGGGGCAGGGGGAGGGAGGGAAGGGGAGCGGGGTTTGGGAAGGAGCCGGGTGGGAAGCGCAGCGCGGGCTCCGAACGGGATGGGAGATGATAATTTAGTTTTTGTCGTTTCTTCTTCTTTTTTTTTTTTATTTTTTTCTCGCTGCTTTTCACCTCTGCCCGTCGAGGACTGGGGGGAAGATCTGGATTCCTCCCAGACTCGATTCCCGCACCCAAACCGCGAGCAGGCGACACCGAGAGCGAGTCCCGTTTTCCCGCACATCCTCCTCCTCCTCCTCCTCCTCATACCCCGCCCGGCTTTTCCTCCCCAAATCTCTCCTTCCCCCAGCCCGTGGGCTGCGATCAAACCCCTCCAACATTTCTGCTCTTCCCACCACGAGGCCTTGTAGGACCCGGAGCGATACGTTCCCATTTCTCGCTTTTGCTGCCCGTAATAAACGCATCAAACGCATCGGAAACCAAATCTTCCCACCCCTAAAAGATATTCCGAGAGGGGGAAAGGGCGCTCCAGAACAGACCGATTTTCTTTGAGGGGAAATAGTTTGATTTCCACAGAGAGTTTGGGGTTTTTTTTATTATTATTTTTAACTCGGAGATATTTTATTTCCTCGTGGAAACGCTGCCGGTGGTGAAAATTTGAAGGCGATTTTTCCACGGGCGTTTTGTGCTGTGTTTAGAGCTCCATCCCCGGGTGGGGTTTTTTTTTGGGGGGGGGGCGGTGCAGATCGGGGAGATCCGCTCTCAGAGTGATCTAAAGCAAAGAAACGCAGCCTTGCCGCCAGCCCGGGGGGGAACGTTCGATGCGGAGCAAAGCTCGGGCTCAGAGATGCGCTCCCGCAGCAAAAAATAAAAATAGAAGCGAGAAGCAGAAGGAATATCCTACACCGGCCTCCTCGGCGATGTAAGCCCCGGGGATGGTGATTGCTTTTAAAAAAAGCGATTTTTGGGGGTGGTTTCCCCCCTTTCCCGAGCACCCACCGCGCCTCCGCCGCCTCCGCGGGCAGCCGGAGCTGCTCCTTCTCCTCCTCCTGCGGGGAAAAGCTCCAGGAAATAATTGTCCCAACCTCTTCCCACCCCTTCCCTGGCTACCTGCCCCCAGCCTGGGCTTTGCCCGGGGCTCTCCCGTGCCTGTCCCGGGCCCGTTTGCACCGGGAACGGGAGGGCCGGTGCTGTCTGCAGGATGAGTTTTATTTTTTTACTTCTTTTTTTTTTTTCCTTTTATTTTTTTGCGAAGAGGAGGGAAAAGAGGCTTAGAGGGGAGGGGGGGGGGGAGGATAGAAAGGAAAAAAAAAAAAAAAGAAAAGAAAGAAAAGAAAAAAAAGCAAACCCTGATGTGAAATCCCTCTTGGTGGGACCACAGATGTGCCAGGCGCCCCGGAGGCTGCTCACAACTGCTCGCCAATAACGCGGGGCGAGTTTGGAAACCCGATCGGTGCGCCTATCTTTCCTTTAAAAGGTATTAAATTATCATTAAAACCTTGGAAAGAGAAGCTGGAAGCCGGAGGGGCTTGGGGAGGGGGGGTGTCCCCTCTGTCTCTCTGCACAGGGATGCACCCCCAGCCCTGCGGCGAGGCCTGCAAGGGGGACGGGGAGGATTTTTTTCTCCCCACTTTTCCTGTCTCTTTTCTCTTCCCCGATGTCGGGAGGGAGCTGGCGGCAGCCCCGAGAGCCCAGGCTCCTTCCCCCGTGCCCACCCACAGTCCCACCCCCCCCCCCGAGCACGGCGCAGCTTTCCACGCGCGGGCCGAAAGGTGACAACGATTTCAAGCCACTTACCTCGAGTGACAGCTCTGCCGGTGGCACGGTGCTCAGAGAGGTGGCTTTTGGGGGGCAGGGGAGGGAGGAAAGGGGGTCTCTACCCCTCGGGGGTTCTATTCTCCTTCCCCCCCGCCCCCCACCCGCCCGTGGCACCGCCGGAGCCGAGCGTCAAACTCCGGGCACGGAGCCGCCAAACTCCAGCAGGGATTTATATCCATCCCCCTCAAAAAAAAAATAAAACAAATCCCAAAACAACCCCAAAGAAACCAGCCCACCCTCATCCCTAAAGCAGCTCCGGGGTCCCAAGCTCGTTGCCGGCCCCGGAGCGGCGGCCGAGGCAGAAAAGGGCATTTCGCGAGGCAGCGGGAGTTTTCGCCGATTTCTTTTTATTAAAGCACCCCCGAGCCCGTGTTTACATTGCTCAGTATAAACATCCTGCCCGGGCCCGCCGAGCTTAAAAAAAGAGCTCCCGAAGAGGGGAGTTTGAAGCTGCGCGCAGCGCGGAGCCGGCGGCCGGGCAGCGCCTCCGCTGCTCCGCTCCACGCGCGGAACCTCCGCGCCTCCCCGGCCCCTTCCCCCGACCCGCCCGGGGCCCTGCCCGCTATTCCCGGCGCTGGGAAGAAGGGCAGGGAGGGGGGGGTGGGGGAGCCCCACGGCGCGTCGCGGTCACGCGTGGCAGAACCGCGCACGGAGACACGGGCGCGGTGCCCTCCGCGGGCGGGCAGCCCCCCCTCCCGCGGGTGGGGCAGGGCAGGGCAGGGCAGGGCAGGGCAGGGCAGGGCGGCGTGGAAAGGGCTCTTTAAAAGCTGCCCACCCGCGGGGAGCGGCGGCGGAGGGGGCCGGCACGGGGCGGCGGAGGGGCGGGCGGGGTGCGGGGGGGGGAGCGGCTCGGGGCGGGGATCTCCGCTCTCGGCGCTTACGTCTGTCAAGGAGAGCGGGCAGACGCCGCTGCGAGAGATAAAGTAGAAGGCGAGCGGCGGGGCCGGGGGCAGACTCGACAGCCACCGCGATGGGAAGCAGCTCCCCGCAGCAGCGGCAGCGCCAGCCCAGCTAAAGCCTCCGGAGGGGACGGCGGCGGCCCCCGGGAGCCCGGCCCGGCCAGGAGCGGCGGGACAGGCGCAGGCGGCGGCCCCGGCTCTTCTCTCTCTCGCAGCAGCAGCAGCAGCAGCAGCAGCCGAGCTCCGCTCGCTTCCACCCGGCCCCCCCCATCCCGCCTCCCTGCGGGCCCCCCCCTCCCCGACCCTCCGCCTCTCGCTCGCCTTTTGCAGCCGCGCTCGGATTTAGGGATAAAGTGGGAGGAGGAGGAGGCGGCGAAGGCGGGGTGTGTGTGTGTGGGGGGGTTATTCGTCGCTTCTTCTTCCATTTGTTTATCCGCGGAGGGGTGAAGTCTCCCGGTGGAAAGCGGGGCCGGGAGGAGGACGCCGGAGGGAGGGCGGTGGGTGAGCGGCGGCGGAGCCCCCAGCAGCGCGGCCTTTTGGGGGGGCGCTGGTGGGGGGGTGGGGGGGGGGAGCGGCGGAGGAGGGCCGGGGCTGGGGCTGGCCGCCGCCGAGCTGGCCGTAGATGACTGCAGAAGCGCAGCAGGCTCTGTCCTCTCAGCCCCCTCCTCCTCCTCCTCCGGTGCAGAGCAGCTACGGCCCCATGTCCTCGGTGGCTGAGAAGCAGCCGCAGAGCTCGGCCATGGACGCCGCCTCCGCGGGGACCGGCGGCTCGGCCGGCAGCGCCCCGGGCAGCGGCGGCGCCCCGGGCAGCGCCGGCCCCAAAGCCAAGAAGACGAACGCGGGGATCCGGCGGCCGGAGAAGCCGCCTTATTCCTACATCGCCCTCATCGTCATGGCTATCCAGAGCTCTCCCTCCAAACGCCTGACCCTCAGCGAGATCTACCAGTTCTTGCAGAGCCGCTTCCCTTTCTTCCGAGGCTCCTACCAGGGCTGGAAAAACTCGGTGCGCCACAACCTCTCGCTCAACGAGTGCTTCATCAAGCTGCCCAAGGGCTTGGGACGCCCGGGCAAGGGCCACTACTGGACCATCGACCCGGCCAGCGAGTTCATGTTCGAGGAGGGCTCGTTCCGCCGCCGGCCCCGCGGGTTCCGGAGGAAATGCCAGGCGCTGAAGCCCATGTACAGCATGATGAACGGGCTCAGCTTCAACCACCTCCCTGACAGCTACGGCTTCCAGGGCTCTGCCGGCGGGCTCTCCTGCCCCCCCAACAGCCTCTCCCTCGAAGGGGGCTTGGGGATGATGAACGGGCATTTGTCCAGCAACGTGGAGGGGATGGGCTTGGCGGGACACTCCGTGCCCCACCTGCCCTCCAACGGCGGGCACACCTACATGGGCGGCTGCACCGGCTCCTCGGCCGGGGAATACCCGCACCACGACAGCTCCGTGCCCGCGTCCCCGTTGCTCCCCGCCGGCGGCGTGATGGAGCCGCACTCGGTTTACTCCAGCTCGGCCTCGGCGTGGGCGCCCAGCGCCTCGGCGGCCCTCAACACCGGCGCGTCCTACATCAAGCAGCAGCCCCTGTCGCCCTGCAACCCCACGGCCAACCCGCTCTCCTCCAGCCTCTCCACGCATTCCCTGGACCAGCCCTACCTGCACCAGAACAGCCACAACGCCGCCGACCTCCAAGGTAAGGCGCGGCCACGCGTGGGGCGCGACCGCGACCACGGGGCTCGCCCCGGGCTGCGGGCACCGCTGGGTCCCGGCGGTGCCGCTGCCAACCGGGACCCCGCTCCCGTTCCCGTGGGGAGGATGCCCTGCCCTCGCTCCTCGCCTCCTTTCCCGGGAGCCACAGGGCGCCCGTCGGGGCTCTCCCCGCTGCGGGGCCGGGAGCGGCCGGGCCGGGGCTCCGCTCCTCCAGACCGGGGCTCCGCTCCCCCAGACCGGGGTTCCGTTCCTCCAGACCGGGGTTCCGTTCCTCCAGACCGGGGTTCCTCTCCTCCAGACCGGGCTCCGTTCCTCCAGGCCGGGGTTCCTCTCCCCCAGACCGGGGTTCCTCTCCCCCAGACCGGGGTTCCTCTCCTCCAGACCGGGCTCCGTTCCTCCAGGCCGGGGCTCCGCTCTTCCCGGCGGCTGCTTTACCTCCAGGGCCGCCCCGGGGCCCGAGGCCGGCGGGCTCAGGCAGCGGGGAGCTGCGGGAAGAAGAGGCCGGCGATGCCCCCCTGGGCTCTCCCACCTCCATCGGGACTTGGAGGATCCCGCAGAGCGAAAAGGGAGGAATTGCCCAGCGGCTGCTCCGCCACCCGCGCCCGGCCCACGCCGGCCCTTCCCCGCCATCAGCTGTGTTTCTCACACAGCTCAGGGCCGGGTTTTCCAGGCCCCATCACCTCCCTCCATCCGCCGCCCAGGATCCCCCAAATCCTCCCGCGCCCCGAAACCCCGGCTCGGTCTCGTCCCTGGAGCTGTCGGGGCTGTATTTGCCCCGACTCTTGGAACGGCGATGGTTTGGCCGGGAAGAGGCCTCGGAAGGGACGAGGCCGGGGCTGGGTTTCGCTTTGCTGCCCGAATTCCCCTCGGGGCGCGGTGGCTGCGGGGCTCTGGTGGCTCGTGGGAGCTGATGGGGCAGATTTGGGGGTCCCTGCTCATCACCCCGGCCTTTGGGGGAGCGGCGTGTGCCTGACAGGAACGGAGAACAAACGGTTCCAAAACACAAAGCGAAGCGGGGGAAAAGCATCAGCCGGGCCGGGCCGGGGCTGCAGAACCGGGGCAGAGCCTCAGTCCCGGGGCAGTGCCCACCACGGGCACCCTGCGGCCCCGGGGCAGCTCCCGGAGGAGCTCAGCGCATCCCGGGCCTCTGGAAAACGGAGCTGGGAATCCGCCCCGAGGAGCCACGGGGCCCGTGCGCGGCCTTCACCGGAACGCTCTGATTCTCCCCCAAAAGGAGCGGCGGGGAGCGCTGCGGGGCAGGGCGCCCCATCCGCAGCTCACCCCCAAATTCCCGGGGGGATTTTCCACGCCCAGGTGGCGGCAGGAGAGGGAGGAACAGCCCCGCTGCCCGCGGCTCCCGGCCCCGGCCTCCTGCCGGTCCCCATCCCGCCGCTGCCGCTGCCAACCGGAGCTGCCCCGCTCCGCGCCCTCGGCGGATTTTCCGCACGGGCCGAGGCGAGGGGAAAAAGCAGAAAAAAAGCAGTCGGGGTGAAAGAAAATAAATCTAGGTGTTGAAAACAAAACAAAACAAAACAATAAACAAAACAAAACAAAACAAAACCAACCAAACCAAAACAAAAAACCAAACAAAAAAAACCCCCCAAAACCCCCAACAAACCCCAAACCAAGCCCTAAACCCATGGCGAGTCCCCTCTCCCGGCAGTGCCCTTGGGCCGGGCAGGGAAGCGCCGTCCCGGGGGTTTCTGTGCCGCACCTGCAGCCGCAGTGCCCAAAACTCCCCAAATCCGCGCTCGGATCGCACCGGGCCCTGCGGGCGGGGTTGGGTTGTTGGGATTGATTTTTATTTTTTTTTTTTTTCCCAACTCCATCCAGCGTTTTTGTCCTTCCCTCCCTCCTCCCTCTCTGCTGACCATCTCTCTCTCTCTCTGTCTCCCCAGGCATCCCGCGGTATCACTCGCAGTCGCCGAGCATGTGCGACAGAAAGGAATTCGTCTTCTCTTTCAACGCCATGGCCTCCTCCTCCATGCACTCGGCGGGCAGCGGCTCCTATTACCACCAACAAGTGACATACCAGGACATCAAGCCGTGCGTTATGTGAGCCCCGGGGCGGAAAAAAAAAACCAACAAAATCCCCCCCTCCCCGGCTCCTGGGGGCCCGGCCAGGCCGGAGCCGGGCGCTGAGCATCCCCCGCAGGACGCTCGGGGTGACCCGGGGGTGTCCCAGCCCGGCTCCGGGCAGCAGGAACGGACCGGAGCTCCGGGGAAGCGGCCCCCGGGAAAGGAGCTGATGAGCATCGGCCGGGGCTGCCAGCTGTGCCGCCCTCTGCTCGGGGAGGGCTGCGGAAGAAAGGAAAAGCAGCAAAAGCAGCGAAAGCAGCGAAAGCAGCGAAAGCAGCTCCCCCCGCGTCCGTCCCGAAAGCCCCGAGTGCCGGTTTGGGGGTGAGGCTTTGCCAAAGGTTTTTGATGCTTCTTCTTTTTTTTTTTTAAACAAAACAAAACAAAAAAACAAAACAAAAATGAAATTGCCAACTCGGTTTGGGAGCTGGCGGTGAGCGATGCCACCGGCTCGGCTGGGAGGAGCGGAGCCGGCTCGGGCTGAGGGGGCTGGAAAAGACCCCGAACTCAAATCTCAAATTCCCCTCGGTGCCGTCTCACTTCGAGCCCTGAAAAACACTTTTTAAAAAATTATTTTTAGGTTTTTCCTTTTTTTTTTTTTTTTTTTTTTTTTTTTTTTTTTTTTTTTTTTTTTGGCCGGCCAACACCCAGCGGGCAAAACCAAAAAAAAAAAAATCTCTCAGAGGGATTTTTTGGAACTATTAATTTTGGTGGGGTTATTTTGGGGTTTTTTTGGGTTTTTTTTGCCTGCATAAAGACTGCAGGATCAGACCCTATGCAGAGAGAACAAGGCACTTTGGAAAGAGACAGCCATGCTCATCCTGTTATTTATTCTACATTTCTTTTTTTGTTGTTGTTGTTGTTGCTAATAATCGAGACACGAATAGTCTCAGCTGATCAGTATTAAATCGGGGAAATCTCTGTTGGCAATATTTGCCATATAGATTTGGGGTTTTTTTCTTTTTTTTTTTAGTTAACCTTTGTAAATTCGCAAGCGACCGTGGTCTCTGTGTAAAGACAATCCTCCATATGTTTTTATAGAAATATATATATAATGAAGGATTATTCCCCTCCCTCCCCTCTCTCTATATTTTGTTTTTTTCTGCCCCTGACGTTGTACAGTTCGGTGAACACCTATTTTAATTCTTTCTGCACTGTATAAAATTGTAATTATGTGGGGTTGTTGTTTTTGTTTTTTCGCCTTTTTTTTTTTTAATTTTTTTGTGTGTGTGTGCGCGTGCGTGTGTGTACGTTTTGTCCCTAAAGAAAAAAAAAAAATCCCGAAATAAAACCTGTATGTTATTTGTACCTGGGCTTCACGATTGTATGAGCAGCAAATAAACGAGCATGCAGCGTAATTAAGCTTAATTAATGAGGAGTCCGTGGCCTCCGCGAGCGCGGCCCGGCCCTACAAAGCCCCGGGCAATAATTCCCCGTCCCGGCGCAGACTCAAAATCGACTTTTTTATTTTTTTTTTTTTTTCCCACCTTCGCCGAGTCCTGCTTGCCAATTCCCCTGCTGGGAAATATTTCAATTGAGGATATTGAGACTCAGGAGGAGGAAAAGCGGCGGGGCTTTTTATTTTTAGCTTTTTATTATTAGGATTATTCCATTTCATTTTTTTTTTACCCCCTCCCTCCCAAGGCGAAAGGCGCCGTTTGACAGCTCTTTGCCTCTCCCTGAAATTCCAGGCGTGAAGCTGCCGGGATTTTTTTTTTTTTTTCCCCCACCTCCTCCATCCCGGGGAATTTTCCGGCTCCTTTTTTCCTCCTCCTCCTCCTCTTCCTCCATCCCGGGAATTTTTCCGAGCCGCTCATCCCTGCGGCACCTTTCTTTTTTTTTTCACGGGGGCTTTTCCCCGCCTGAAAAAGAAATGATAATAATAATAATAATAATAATAATAATAATAATAAAAATTGCATAAAACGAAAGGAAATTTACCTAAGTTAACCCCAAATTATTAGGAATGAATAAACGGGAATAAAAAAAATCGAGCGGATCGACTGCACCATCTCCGTCGTGCACGGGGTAGCGATAAATCTGCATTTAAATATCGGGGGTTTTCCCGGGAAATTTGGCGGGATTGGGGCTGATTCAGGATCCTCCAGTGTCCAGGAACTTTTGCTTTAATGAATGAATTAATTAAATTTTTCTGTCTCTATCAATATTCGATATCAACGCCCATAAAAAAAAAAAAAAAAAAAGATGCAGGCGAATTAATCCGATTACGTGGTCGTGGATTTCTGCCTTTATGGAGGGAAATTTAAGCACTGCACGCTAATTAACCCAGCTCTGTGGAGTCAGCTTCATTAAAAGCCAAGTTCGCTGTTAGAACGAGAGATAAATTTGTAATATTACTGCAATTAAGGCTTTATTAGAGTCGGGAGAGGCCTTTTTGGAACGGTTTTTTTAATTGTTGTTTTGCGGGTTTTTTTTTTTTTTTGTTTTTTTTTTTTTTTTTTTTTTTGAGGAGCGTTGTGGGGTTTTGGGTGATTTTTTTTTTAAAATTTTATTAATGTTTTGGAGTTTTTAAATTCTCTGTTTAGATCCCTCTGAAGCCAGCAGCAATCTACCTGCGGCATTTTTGGTTTCCCCCGTTTTTCTGCTTCTCTGAGCCGATCTTTCCCACATCCACACCCATCCCTGTTGGAGGCGAGCGCGGTGTCTCCATCCTTTCAGGCACAAGCTGAAAACCGAGGGGGGGTTCCTTTTGCTCCCGAAGCAAATATTCTGTGCCAGGTGTGGCCGAGAGAAGGCTCCAGGGTTAGGAGTTCAGCTCCCGAGCTTCGCTTTCACCCCTTGGCCTTGATTTGGTTCCCTCGCTGGCGCTGGGTGCTGCTGGGGGCTGGGAAGGAACCTCGCTGGGGTTCCCTCTCTGCTCCCCCAACAAAGCCCGGTGTGATTCCTTCTCCTCCCCTCCCGTCGCTTTCCAAACCTGGAAAAACAGAGCCGCCGCATTCCGTGGACGCCACATATTCCTCAAGCCAGTGAGCGCAGTCTAAACAGGAGCTCCGCAGCCCAGGAGAGGCTGCAAACCCCCCCGGCTCCTGCCCCCAAAAACCCCCGGCTCCTGCCCCCAAAACCCCCAGCTCCTGCCCCCAAAAACCCTCCAGCTCCTGCCCCCAAAAACTCCCGGCTCCTGCCCCCAAAAACCCTCCAGCTCCTGCCCCCAGGAACCCCCCCGGCTCCTGCCCCCAAAACCCCCGGCTCCTGCACCCAGCACCCCCCGGCTCCTGCCCCCAAAACCCCCGGCTCCTGCACCCAGCACCCCCCGGCTCCTGCCCCCAGCACCCCCAGCTCCTGCCCACAAAAACCCCCGGCTCCTGCCCCCAAAACCCCCGGCTCCTGCCCCCAAAAACCCTCCAGCTCCTGCCCCCAAAACCCCCGGCTCCTGCCCCCAAAAACCCTCCAGCTCCTGCCCCCAAAAACCCCGGCTCCTGCCCCCATCAACCCCCCAGCTCCTGCTCCCTGTCTCTCAGGGATCCTGGGGGGTTTGGGGAGGATGCTGGGGGTTCTGGAGGGTCCTGGGGATGTTGGATGATCCTGGAAGATTGGAGCATCCTGTGGGAGAATTGGAGGGATCCCGGGGGACTGGGGGATCCTGGGGATTTTTGGATAATCCCAGCACCCCCTGGCTCCTGCCCCCAGCTCCTGCCCCCAGCTCTCCAGCTGCAAAAGCCCAACGGGATTTTTTTCCCCCCAGCGTTTTTAATCCCAGGGAATGGCAAACCCCGAGCTGCTGTCCCAGGTTTGTGTTTTTTTTTTTTTTTTTTCCAGGGGTGGTGGGGCTCGGAGAAGAGGTGAGCGGGATAAACTCACCCAGGATGGCTGTGGGAGCCCTGGGAGAGGGGTGAGGCAGGGCTTGCTCAGAAATGTGGGATTTGCTGATGGGAAGGTTCAGGTCTGGCCGTGCTCAGCTCAGCATCGGCGAGCTGCTCCCTGCTCCTCACCCCTCACATCCCAATCCTTAGGGAGCACAACTCCATTTCTTTTGGGGTTTTGGCATTTCTGCTTCAGGGAACTGCCTCTCATTGCTGATGCCCTGTGCAGGCCCAGGGATTTCCTACAGGGATGAAATTCTGGAGCACGATGAGAAACAGGGCCTGGGGTCTCCAGGCAGGTTGTCCCCTCTGGATCAGGGGACATCGGTGTCCCCAGGCCTGGCGCAGGGACTCTGGTGACAAAGAGCTCCCCTCTGCTCCTCCCCAGGAGGTTTCCCCCGTCCTGACAAGGCCACCGTGGAGCTGGAGCCGTGTCTGCCACTGTCACCTGCTGGTGGGCTCGTGTCCCGAGGGAGGGGGACACACAGCCCGGGATAGAGCAGGGATCCCAAGGAAGCCCTGGAGGAGGGGATGTGGGCCTTGGGAGGGTCCGTGGGGATGATCTACAGACCTTTTTGGGAGGCAGCATCGGGGGGGGGATGCTGTGAGGGGTCTCTCAGGGATCCTGGGGGGTTTGGGGGGATGCTGGGGGTTTCTGGAGGGTCCTGGGGATGTTGGATGATCCTGGAGGAGTGGAGCATCCTGTGGGAGAATTGAAGGGATCCCAGGGGACTGAGGGATCCTGGGGACTTTTGGACAATCCCAGGTGAGTTCGAGGGGTCCCTGGGGGTTTGGAAGATCCCAGTGGGATTTGAATGATCCCAGGGCTGTTGGATGATGCTGGGGGTGCTGTATGATCCCAGTAGGATTGGGATGATCCCGGTGGGTTGGGATGATCCCGGTGGGGTTGGGATGATCCCTGTGGGGTTGGGATGATCCCTCTGGAGTTGGGATGATCTCAGTGGGGTTTGGGATGATCCCAGTGGGGTTTGGGATGATCCCGGTGGGTTGGGATGATCCCGGTGGATTGGGATGATCCCGATGGAGTTGGGATGATCCCGGTGGGGTTTGGGATGATCCCTCTGGAGTTGGGATGATCTCAGTGGGGTTGGATGATCCCGGTGGGGTTTGGGATGATCCCAGAGGGTGGGGATGATCCCGGTGGGGTTTGGGATGATCCCTCTGGGGTTTGGATGATCCCAGTGGGGTTTGGGATGATCCCTCTGGGGTTTGGGATGATCCCTCTGGAGTTGGGATGATCCCTCTGGGGTTTGGGATGATCCCTCTGGAGTTGGGATGATCCCTCTGGGGTTTGGGATGATCCCTCTGGAGTTGGGATGATCCCGGGGGTCGGGCTCGGGGGGGGGGCGGTGCCGTTCCCTTGGCGGCAGCGCCACCTGGCGGCGGCGGGCAGGGACGGCCGGCCCGGGGCTCTCCCGAAATTCGGCTCCAAACGCGCCCGGCCGGGGCCGGTTCGGAGCCTTCCCCAGCAGCTGGACGCTAAAGAGCTTGCGCTTTTCTTTAGCAATTAATTTCTTAAAATCTCTTTAGAATTTTTTTTTTTATTATTATTATTTTTTCTCTTCTTGCTTTCGGACCTGGGAGGGGGAACACCCCTTTATCCCACCTCCACAGCAGGTGAAGCTCTTACAGGATCAAACCTTTTCCGTGCTCAGGTGGGACAGATGGGAATGCCTGGCCTGGAAAAGCACGGAGTAACCCATGGATACAGGCACCTGGCACAGGGTGCTCTCAGATGGGGCTGATTATCCAGATTTGCAGAAAACCTTGGAGACTTCAGCGGTGGGAACGAATTTTGGAATCTTAAATGGGTATTTCGAATCCCAGGGGATGAATTTGGCAGCAAGTTCTTAGCAGGTATAAAGGCTGAGATCCATAAGAACCAGTGGGTGCCTGATTTTCCCCTCAAAACCAAAAAAAACCTGGGATCTGTGAACCTCAGGGGATCCAAACATCAGCTCTTGCCACTTTTGGAAGGGGATCTTGATTTCTGCATTGCTTTTGGGAGGCCACACCTGCACATCTGTTCCCTTTCCAAGCATTAACTCCTGCCTGATGCTCTGCAGGAAAAGGCAGTGCTGGGATTCTCCTGGGGGCTTTATCCCTGCCAAGGAACCTTTGCCACAAGGAGCCATCCTCAGGGATAAAACAGGTGGATGAGAGGAGCCCCCTGAGGAGCAGGAGGTGCCCCCAGAGGCAGCAGCAGCTGTGCAGCTGGAAGCTGATGTTATTCCCAGAAATTCTCAGGTTGGCTCCATGAGTGGGGAAAGGCACGGGGCTCCCTTGTTTCCTTAAGTAACTTTCCCTGTCAGAATCCCAGCAAAGAAGCAAAACCAGAATATTAACATCAGTGCTTGGACTGGATGATCCCAGGGGATCTTTTCCAATCTGAATGATCCTGCGGGTTCATTATTAATAAAAGACAACAGAAGGAATAAATCTTACTGAGCTTCTGGCTCAATATCCAAATTCCCATTATCACAGGGTGTCCAGAGAGGCTGTGGCTGCCCCTGTGGGTCCCTGGCAGTGCCCAAGGCCAGGTTGGACAGGGCTTGGAGCAGCCTGGGATGGTGGAAGGTGTCCCTGCCCTGGCAGGGGTGGGATGAGACGAGCTTTGAGGTCCCTTCCAACCCAAACCATTCCATGACTGTGATCCCAGGTTGCTCTGATTCACCCAACTTCTGATAAATATTCCAACTCCAGTCTTTAAATGAACTAAATTTTTGCAGAGGAGCTGCAGATCCTTTGGCAAATTTCACCGAGGGACTCACTGTGCCATCAACAGGGATTTCCTCTCCTCAGACACTTCTCCAGGACATCTCAGAGATCCCCAGGACCTCTGGAACCAGCACCAGAGAGCAAATGGCAACTGTAGGGGTCAAACCACCTCGGTTTAATCATGGAAAGGGATGTGAGGACACTGGCAGTGCCACTTGGCTTCAGCAGTGAGAACAGCAGCCTGAGCACAGACCTTCCTTTATTTCAAGCAGCAAGACTCAAACCCCCCTGGAACGGCACAGAAAGTGCAGCTCTGTGGCTCAGCTCAGCTCCAGGCTAATTACTGCAAAAATAAGCAAACACACCTGGGAAAGCAGGATGACACAGCCTGGAAAGTTTTGCAGGGACTTTGGGCTACCAGGAGTTCATTTGGAGCAGAATTTGCTGCAGCAATCGTGTGGGGGGGATGAAGGGAAGTCACTGCAGAGCAGCAGCTCCAGGCATTGCCTCCTCCAGAGGGATGGAAACGCCACGCTCCGGAGCCTGAGCAGTGCAGGTGCCTGGAAACACTCGGAAAACACGAGACCCCTCTGGAAAAAACACGACTGTGGCTCTTGTCTGAACAATTATTCACTCTGAAATCTGAAGGAGTGGCAGCCAGGGGTATGTTAATGCTTGGACGTGTGGCAGCTCTTTCACCACATGAATGTTTGCCTTCCTCCCCTGCCCTGTTTCTGATCCCACCTAACTGCCCCGTGTGTTTGCTTTATTCTTTAAGGAAAGGTAAAGCTGGCTTGGCTCAAAGTGTGGGGTGGGTGGATGGTAACACCTCTGTGTGACTTGGGGACCTCTGGAGGTGGCACATTTGGGGAAAGAATTCGGTTTCACATCCTGTCTCCCAGAGCAGGAGCTGTGCTTTGTCCCTGGCATGTGCTGGAAAGTTATGGAGCAGGAGAACAGTGGGATTAAAGGCTCCAGGTATCCCCTGGGAGACAAAATTCCCGTTGGGAACATCACTTCTGTCCCACAGAAAAGCCCAACAGGGGCTTGGTTGGGGTTTTCTGAGAGCTTTTGCTGAGTTTTTGGCCTGTGCTTCTGTTGTTTTCCAAAGGGGGTGGGAATCACCCATTGCCTCCAATCTATCAGGAGCCATCTCTGCCTTCCCATCTGTAAAACGTGGATGCTCCTGGGGCAAAATTCTGTGAAAATTCTGGGGAAAAAATTCTCTTTTGTGCCTTGTCTCCCAGAGCAGGAGCTGTGCTTTGTCCCTGGCATGAGCTGGGTGCCTCGATGGAAAGCTCTGGAGCAGGAGGAGCAGTGGGATTAAAGGCTCCCAGAGCCACTCTGATGCTCCTGGTATCAAAATTCCCATTGGGAACATCAGTTCTGTCCCACAGAAAAGCCCAACAGGGGCTTGGTTGAGGTTTTTTGAGAGCTTTTGCTGAGTTCTTGGCCTGTGCTCCTGTTGTTTTCCAAAGGGGTGGGAATCAGCAGTTGCCTCCAGTCTATCAGGAGCCATCTCTGCCTTCCCCTCTGTAAAACGTGGATGTTCCTGGGGCTGCAGCAGAGATGGACCAGAGATAGATCCACATCCTGAACTCATTTCTCCCAGGCACTTCAGTGGGATGCCCAGCCCAGAACAATGGCAGGATACACGACCCTAAACATTTCTGCAGGGCTTTGAAAGATGAAAAGCAGGCACTTTGCTACCTATGTCAAGAGGAGGGGCAGGGAAACGTTCCATGATGTTTATAGCAGCCATCACGGACATTACACATGGAAACATGGGAAATGCTGCCCTTTTCTGGGAGGGAGATAATCTTTAAGAGATGGCAACCAGGAAATCAAAGCATTTGGTACACAACAGCCTCCCGAGCAGGGGGGTTTGCCCCAGGAACCTGGCCACGGCCACAGATGTTTCCTCCAGAGCCAGAAGTGCAGCGAGGGGCTGCTCCTTCGGAGGAACCGGAATGAGAGAAATCCCTGCACACGCTTTTCCTCCCCCTCCTCACCCCTGTGGAGAAAAAAACCACAGCCCCAGTGCTGGATTTTTCAATGGAAACATTCCCCTAAAAGCCATTCGTTTCTCCCTTTGGAGCACTAGAAGATGATGAAATAAAAAAAGCATACACAAATGAAAAAAAAAAAAAAAAGGCATGACTTAACCATCCCTTTCCTAATTTTTTTTTTTTTTAAAATTAATGGGATAAAACCTCTGTCCTTCCAAGCTGCTTATTGGGAGGGGATCAGGGAGATGCTGGAGGGCTGGATGTGGACCTGGATGTGAGATCCAAGAAAAAAAAGCCTTGATAGTAAGAGATCTTTTTTTTTTTTCTCCCCTTTTTCCTTCCTTGGAAACAAACAGTCTCTGACTCTTGTAACACAGAGCCTACCCAGCAACCCAGCTTGTTTACTGTTGTCTTTGGTGGCTTGAAGCTGTGTGGCCTTGTCCCTGTTCCAGGAAATGCATGGACATGGCTGGCTGAAGGAAAACCCTCACGCCTGTGCACTTTCAGGGGTGGCACGGAGCCACCTCGGCCTCATTGTTAGCAGATTGCAGCGTTGCCTCACTGCTCTGTGCCACACACCACGCTGCCACTGATGGCCTCCAACAACAAAAAAAAACCCTTCCAAAGTCACCCTGTTCACCACTGTGGAGCTGGTGGAGGTTCCATTCATCCCATGCTGGTTTCCCTCCACGTTTCTCCCACCAATGAGGGTAGGGAGAATGGTCCTGGGAAGGTCACGTCCTTCATGGAACACCTTGGTGGGCCCTGCTGATCCCAAACCCTCCCAGCTCCAGGGGCTCACTCCAGACCAGCATCTTCCCCTGCTGAACCCTCAAAGAGGGGAGAGCAGCCACAACAGCTCAACAACGGCATCCCAAATGTTTGGGCCATGAAAGGAGCTGGAAAGAATGTGCCTGACCACATGACAGGCGAGGACATGGGGCTGTGCAGAGAACAGAGAGCCCTCAGCTTGAATTCTTCACAACAAAGTTGGCTCAGGAAAGCATTTCCCATTGTACTGCTGAACGGTTCTGCTCAGCACAGAGCTCTGCTGCTGCTGCTGCACCCAAGGCTGTGCTAGGGATCACTTCACTCCCTATTAAAAGCAGAGCAGAGATCTATCAGCAGCATTTCAGACTTTTCTGCAGCATCCAGCCACTGCTGATGACTTTCTGACCAGGCTGGGATCCTCCTGGGATGAGGCACATTTTGTATCTCTGTGCACAGGGCACAGCCACAGCAGGTACAGAATGAGGAATTGTGACCTGAGTAAGCATTCTGCTCTTCAAAGGCTGTTAATTCAGTCAGAGAATATCTCAGGGTAGGGATTTTATGGTTTGGTTGTTGGTATCTTGCATATAACCTTGGTCTGGGCCAAAGTAAAACATAAGCAGGCTTCGATTCCTGGAGATTTTCTTCCAAGATCAGAACCCAAGAATTCAACAAAATCTCTTGCATTTCAGAGTTTTGTGGACTTACAGAAATCCCTCCTGACTTTGCTCTAAGTGATGCCTTCCTGAGCAGGCAGAGAGCCTGGAACAACAGCTCTGAGAGAGGCAGACTGCCCCATTCACTTTTTCTACACAATCTGCTGCTTCCTCTAGGGTCAGCCCACAAGAGAAAACCCACATCACACAGCCAGAGACACCAGAAGGCCTGTGCAGGGCTGTGCCTTGGCCACTCTTGTGTTTAATTCATTTAATTTAATTCAACAGCAGTGTGGCAGCTGGCACTGAAATGTGTTTTTAGCTGAAGAGGAGCAGCACCAAGAGCCCCATCCCTGCCCCTGCTTCCCTGACTCTCCAAGGCAGAACTGCACTGATTCCAGAGAGGGATTTACTGACTGAGATGGCAGCACTGAAAGACCTTGACGTTGATCAAAAAGACAAGGATCACTGCAGCATTTCCCCAGTCCATTTAAAATGTTAATTAGCTTAAGCTTACAGTAATTATTTTTTGTCCTAACTACAGTTCATAGAATGATAAAAGCTGAAAAAGAGCTCCAGGATCATCAAATCTGATCTGTGACCCATCCCCACCTTGTCACCAGCCCAGAGCACTGAGTGGCATCTCCTTGGACACCTCCACCACCTCCCTGAGCACCCTTTCCATGAGGAAATTCCTCCTGATTATTCCCAACCTAGTCAGCATCTCCTCGTAGCATGGTTTGGAGTTTAACTCTCAGTTGGGAAAGCAGCAGGATATTGGGTAAATACAGGGAAATGTGGCCTTGAAACACATGACAGAAAAAAAGGGGAGAGGTTGGAAAGAGCCAAGATTTTGGACACTGGTCACCTGTGGGCTTCACCCAGAACCACAACTGCAAACAGAAAAACATGCAGATGTTTGTCCAAACAAAACTGGGCCCTGGCTGCAGGCTGGGCTGACAGGAAAGCAAGCAAAGTTACCACAATTACAGAACACATCAACAGATCTGCACTGAAACTTCAGATGGGAAGAAAGGAAAGAAGGGAGAGGATGTGAGTGCCACAAATGTGACCAGAAAAGGGTGGTTCCACCTGAAATGCGACAGGGGAAGTTTGAGATGCTGGAAGTTTTCCTTGGCAGAGTAACTGGTTTTTAACTGCTAAGGTCACCTGGACATCTTCAGCAGAGCAAGAAATATCCCAGAGTCAAAAGGAACAGCAAATGATGCCATTACTCAATTTGCCATCATTTAGAAAGGGCAGGCAGGGATGGATAATTATTTTTTTTTTGCTTTTCTTTCCTCTGCTTTGGAAGCTGATGATGCAGTGAGTGTGTTTGGGTAGTAACATAACCCTGACTCTCAGCCTTGAATGCACAAGCCCTGAAATGAGACCCAGAGGGTTGTGCAGTGCTTGTCTGCACTTGGCCTGAGCGATACTGGAGATCATTTGGAGCTGTACAAAGGATGGAATGGAACTGCTGATTTTTTCCAGACCCTTTGTTGACCTTACAAGAAGTTCACAGAATGACAGAATGGTTTGGGTTGGAAGGGATCTGAAAGATCATCTTGCTCCAAGCCCTGTGCTGTGAACAAGGACACCTTCCACTGTTCCAGGCTGCTCCAAGCCCCGTCCAACCTGGCCTTGGACACTTCCAGGGGCAGCCACAGCTTTTCTGGGCACCTGTGCCAGGGCCTCAGCACCCTCACAGGGGAGAACTTCTCCCTATTATCCCATCCAACCCTGCCCTATGTCAGTGTGAAGCCATTCCCCTTGTCCTGTCACTCCCTTGCCCAATGTCCCTCTCCATTTGGAGGAGGTGTCACTCCCATTTGGGAAGCCACCCTGAGCTCACCCCCAAGCCTTCCTTCCTCCAGGCTGAACAATCCCAGTTCTCTCTCCCTTTCCTCCCAGCAGAGCTGCTCCATCCCTCTGCTCATCCTGCTGCCTCCTCTGGGCTCTGTCTAACAGCTCCATGTCCTTCCTGTGCTGGGCTCCAGGGCTGGAGGTAGCTCCAAAGCTTTCCTTGAGCCCTTCCCTACAGAGCCACATGACAACGATGAGAACGTTTTATTTCATACTGAACAAATGGCTGACCCTCGAGGCATAATAATCTGCTTAAAATATACTTAACAGTACTCCCTGGTTAAAAAAAAAAAAAAAGTTTCCAACTCTTAACTTTAAAAAAAAAATCCATTTAGATGCTTACTTTGACTACATGCCCAGCATCACTGGCAAAAGTGCTTCTGTTTAGAAAGGATGGCTGGGCCAAAATTCAACTTTTTCAGGAATAGGAAACCCAAGGGGAAAAAAAAAAAAAAAAAGGTAATAAGAGCCATAGCAGATAAATCATTATTGGCCATTCCACTGGAAGGGAATGTTCATGGCCAGGACAGTGCCTGGGAGCACTTTCACCTGGAGGAATTGTGTGCTGCTGTCTCACCCTCCTCGCTGATGATGTGGAAGAGCATCAGGGATGGTGAGAAAGGCACAGAGGCTTTGCTACAACCTCCAGCAAATTCCCAAAGAATTCCATGCCAGACTAAGCACCAACAAGTTCTGACCATGGGGTGCCTGCTTTTCATTTCCTATTATTATTATTATTATTATTATTATTATTATTATTATTATTATTATTATTATTATTTATGATGATGTTATTTCACAGAGGCAAAGGAATCACATCCCATTGTAAGAGACAATCAGGAAAAGCAGCTATTTTATCATAATCTGATCCATCAGAAAGGCACTTTTGGGGGAAAGTTGAGAAAACTGGGATTTGCTTTCCTCTGAAATAAGAAGATTTACCAAGAGCTGATGGAGCAAAAAGCTGAGAAAACAGTTCCCACCTTTCCCACCTGCTGTCACCAGCTCTTACTAGAACTAAGCCAGTTTTCCCACAGCCACTCTTCCAGGCACAAAAAAGACAATCTCTCTCTCCCTGGCCATTTTTGCAAAAATTACATTTAAAACTCCCATCAGGCAAAGCCCATTTTTTAGCAAACAGAATTGTAACCCTCAGGACAGATTTCTTCAGATTTCTGTGAGGCTTTTAACCTCACAGGTATAAAGGGGCAGGTGTAACCTTAATGACTGACTGGAACCACCCTGCTGCAGGTGCCAAGGGGCAGGGCTTTAAGCCAGGCTTAACAAAAACACCCAAGAACACCAAAATCCCAGTGTGGCTACTTGGTGGGCAACTGTTTGTAGAGAAATGGCTCCTCTCTCACCTGTGGGGACAAACCTTTGCACGTCCCAGTGCAGGAGTGAGGAAAGTTTGTGCAGAAATTCAGTTTTGTTGAACCTGAGGCTTACTAAAAACCTTAAAACTTCAGGCTGGCTTCTCACAAAACAATGAAAACACATTTTTTTTACCTTTGTTTTTTTTTTTTTCTCCACCAGACTCATTTGTGACTATTGATTTCTCCTTGCCCTTTGCTCCTCTGGCTCTTGGCCAGCTCTGCTCTCAGAGCATTGCCCCCAAGGCTCAGGCCCTGCAAGGAGGACACAGCTCTGTCTGCAGATCCCTGATCCCTGTAATCCAGGAAAGCTCTGTGCTGTGCTCCCTGCCAGCTCAACCGGACAGGAACCACCTGCAGCTCCCTCAGAGCACTTTTCAGCTCGCTCACTCTCAGGCTGCCAGGCAAGTTCCCCACATACACCCTGGTAATTGTGTCAGATCCCTCGAATTTGGGATTTACAGGATCACTTTCCACGTGGGGTTGTCCCACTGGAGCTGAGCCTGGAGCAGCCCATGGTTGGGCATTTGCTGCCATCACCTTCTGGTTTGAAATTGCAGCTCTGTTGGCGTTTGCCAAGGCTGGATGTTCATCTTGGAGGGTGACATCCTTGCCAGCCTGCTTCTCCCTGCATCGAAGAGTCTTTAGGATGGGGATTTTTCCCAGCATCTCAGAGCTGACCTAAAAAGGAGGAAGATGGATGTAATTATTATTATTAAAGGATTTCTTGCCTTCCAGAAAAAGACGATGAGCATCAGGGCTCGTTTGTGCCATAAAAAGAGAGGAACCTTATTATCCTGCTGCCATGCAGCATGCCAGAGCATTCCAAATGTTCCTAATTGCTGGCCTGATTGGGAAGTCTCTCCCTAAATACACTCTGCAGGACAAAAATAAACATTAGTGACTCTTGAAGCGAGCAGCACGACGTGGATCCAGCAGACAAATCCCAACCAAAGCCAGGACTGGTCCACGCTGACATTTATTTATCCGAGTGCTTTCAGATCTGCATTCTCCTTGTTGTCCCTCCGTGTTTGCTTTGACTGAGGGCCCGTGCTCCTGCCCTGGCAGAATCCTACACAAGCCCTGCTCTGGCAGAATCCACCCCAATCCCTCAGACACCTCCACTCTGCAGAGCTCTTTTGCCCCAGCACAGGATATCCCCGTGGGCTGGGTCACACACTGGTGGAAGCTGCAACGGGAGCGTGCCTTGGAGCAGGGCTGCTATGGATGTGGGCCCAGCTGGAGGCACATCCCCTGCCTGGGACACATCCCCTGCCTGGGACACATCCCCTGCCTGGGGCACATCCCCTGCTTGGGGCACATCCCCTGCCTGGGACACATCCCCTGCCTGGGGCACATCCCCTCTGTGCCACCCGACCTCCCACAGCACCCACAGCTGCTCAGATCCCCCAGGGCTCTGCTGGGCTGGAGCAGGGAACGGGAGCGCTCGGACACAGCACACTGTGAGCCTGTGATTCCATCCATCCATCCATCCATGCCTTGCTCCCAAAGAGCTTTTCTGGAAGGGCTCTTCCTCTCAACAGCTGAACCCCATCCATGTGAGGCATGAGATGCCCCAGGCTGCACTCAGACACTGGCAGGAAATGCAGTGGTTCCCCAGCTCATGTGGTCGAGCTCTTGGCTTGCACGCTGCGCTTGGAAGGAGGAGGAATTCCTGCTTGGCTGCTGGACAAATCCAACATCCATCAACACCAGATTCGATGCTGAAATTTAGGGTGCAAAACAGAGCCTGGGGAAGCAATGCCTGAGCTAGCAGAGAGCCAGGCTAGTAGCCCAGGATGAGAGTGGGCCACTCTAGCAGGGCACGCTCAGCAGGCTGGACTGCAGCAGCAGCAGTCCATCCCAGCCTGCAGATCCTCCAGCTCAGACCTCACCCATCCCAGAGCCTCTGAATTCCTGCTCCTACAGTTACAGTCACAGCCACTCTGGATCTGCACAACATCAAGCTCAGCTCTCTGGGGACAGGAGCCCAGCTCTGAAGTGACTCGAGGAAAAGCCAAGCCAGGGTGGGGGCAATGTCATGATGAGGTGACAGGAAAGTCACTCAACAGAATTCTCTTAATGCTTCCAGGGCTGATCTTCTGAAGAGCAAACAAGCAGGTTTTATTTCAGGCTGGAACTAAATAAAAATTTTATTTCCATAAAGCCTGTGCTAGTTCTGCTAACACAACATCAAACAGCAAAGATTTGCTCTGAGGACTTGCTCCAGGAGCCTCCACACTCCGAAAGGTGCAGATCATTTTCAGATTTTACAGAGTTACCACTCTCTGGATTCTGGGGCCGATTTGTTTTTCTCAGCCAAGAATTCCAAGTGCTGTGTTTGACAGCAAACTCCCCTTCCCTGAGTGATACAACATCAAACCAAAGGCTGAAGGATCTCACTTTGTTTGTCCTGGCCAACAATTAAGAACATTCGTTGTCCTCTGTCAAATTCTGATGTGAAATGTAAGCTCTTTGCTAATTAAACCAAACAGGAAAAACATTTTTCTGTTTCTCATGCAACCAATCACTCCTGGGCCCAAGGCACAACTTCAACCTCTTCCCAAGAACAGCTCCTTTCATCCTGAAATCCAACTCAGTTGCCAAGGCATGGGCTGGGTGTTTGGTTAGAAAGGGAAACACTACCAAGGGCAAACCCTCAGGGCTTTGGAGATGAGGGCAATCAGGGATGGGCACTGAGAGGAGAAACCCCGGAATTCCCAGGCTTTCAAGGGCAGGATTTAGATAATCCAGGGAACAGCACAAACTCTAGGAGACTTCTACAAGGCATCTCCTGTCACTAAAGAGATTTTGGCATCAGACTGCAGCTCTTGGAGCTATTGTTTCAGGCTCCTGGCAAGGTCAGGAAGATGCAGTGACAACAGTGTTTATGTTTTCGGAGGAATTTCTGCACAGGAAGGGGGACTGGACATTGGAATTGTCTAGAACTGCCCAGCCAGGTGGAGGAGTCCCCATTCCTGGAGGTGTTTAAGGAAAGACAAGACATGGCACTCACTTGTCTGGCCTGGGATCAGTCACAGGTTGGACTTGATGGTTTTGGAGGTTTTTTTTCCAACCTCGGTGATTCTGGGATTTTCGTAAGGGCTATGAACTATTTTCTTTAAAGTTCTGATCAAGCACCACCATGAAGTGATTCTGTCATTCCCTGAAAATCCAGCCCTGTGCAGACACAACAGCAACAGACCTTCACAGCACCAAAGCAACAAAGGCAGCTGATTTAGAACTTGTATTTTTTTGCACTAGCAAAGATTTGTAAAAAACATCAGACAAGTTCTGACGCTGTCAGCTGACACTCTCCTGTCACAAGAGGCACATAGGATTTTACCTTAAGGGCTTTTTGCTCTGGGGTCTAGGAGAACATTTCAGCTGGGTCAAACCTTCTAAACCCTTCCCTATTTTCTCCCACTTTTCTGCCACGGAAAGGCAGAAACTCGATTTGGGGTTTCAATTCAACAAACAAATCCATTCATATTTTGGGGTTTTGGGGATGAGAACTGAAAGGGCAAAGGGGGCAGTGGGTGGCAGGAGAGAGGAAAAAGCTTGTTCTGCTCTGTTGCAAAAGAGCAAACAAAAGAACCCTGTAGTAGTACAATGTGTTGCTAATTACAATCATGCAAAAAATTCCTTTTGTCCTGTGAGCTGTGGAGGATTGCAAGGATTTATTTCCATGTGAAGAGAGGCCAAAGATATTCCTCCTCTCTTTCAAACAAGCTGCACTCTTCTGGGGGCTGTGCTGGCTGGTCCCTAGCCTTGTCCCTGTCCCTGTCCTTACTGCTTTAGGCTAACCCAGAATTTAAGGGACATTCCAGCCCAAGCCTGGTTGACCCAGCAATGTGAACATGGGCAAACCCAGCACTGGAAGCTTCCACCATCCCTCTAAAGTCAAGGTCAAAGCATTTACTGACGTTTTTAAACTTTGGATTGAGTGTTGGGGTTTAGCTCTGGTAAGGAAACCAAAGCTGAAGAAGTTTCCTATTATCCCTTGAGCACCAATTCCCAGACCAATTCCACACTTCAGCCCTCTGGGGTTGTGGGGTTGGCCAACAGAAGTGCTCATGGGTCTGTGCCATAAACTCTGAAATGATCTGGGTTAAAAATAACTCCACCAAAGACAATTAATCATTTAATAACCCTGCCTACTCCCTGCCACGGCTGGGAGAGCCTTGGGGAAAGAGGACAGCAGGCCAGATAAATTCTTCTGGCACACAATTACTGGGAAAGGAGCTGAGGAGGGAAATGTGGCCCCTTTCTGACAGAAACCTGAGCAAGAAAGGCCTGGATGCTGAGTGCCAACACAAACCTCCCAGCCCTTAACCCACAGCACCCATTGCTACCACACCTGGTTGGATCCCAGGATGTGGTGGCAGCTGGACTCCTGCACCATCCCTGCTGGAACTCCAGGGCTCTCCTCACCCTCTGCTCCCACACAGCTCTGACCAGAGCCACTTTTGCTGGGGAGAATGAAGGATGTGTTTGTCCTCTGCAGAGTGAGTAATGCTGACCCCTGAGCCCAGGCCAAGGCAAACAGCTGACATTTCCCTGGAAGCACTGCAATCCTGGAGTGAGGCACACAGGGAAGGGCACAGTGGACTGGGTGGGATGGGATGGGATTGGATTGGAGGCTGTCTTTATCCTGCCATTTCATTCTGCTTCCCACAGCTCCTCATCTCACTGACACAGGAACACGTGCATCCTGTGAGACCCCACCTGGAATCCCGTGCTCAGCTCTGGTGTCCCCAGCATCAGAAAAACAAGGAATGTTGGATCAAGTCCAGAGGAGGTCACAAAGTTGGAAGGAAGACTGGGACACCTTCCCTGAGAAAGCTGGAGCTGTTCAGGATGGACATTCCAGCACTTTCCAGGATCAGAACGGGCTACAAGGAAGCTGGGGAGGGACTGTTCATCACTGACAGGACAAGGGGAATGGCCTCAAAATGGAAGGGGGGAGAATTTAGATATGGAGAAGGAATTCCTCCCTGTGAGGGTGCCCAGAGAAGCTGTGGCTGCCCCTGGATCCCTGGAAGTGTCCAAGGCCAGGCTGGACAGGGCTTGGAGCAGCCTGGGATGGTGGAAGGTGTGCAAGGGCTTGGAAAAAGATTCTCTTTCAAATCCCTTCCAAGCCAAACCATTCCATGATTTGTGGATGGAGACTGATGCTGCTGCCCTGACAGGCTGCAAACAACCACCAAACATCTCCAGTGCTGCAGATCCATCAGCCCTTCCAAACAGGAAGGATTTTTGTTTGCAAGGTTCACCTCTGCCCATCCTCAGAGGGCTCTGACCCCGGACTGTTCACGACCTCCAGGACAGACCCCATTTTCACGCTGTGCCCTCGTTTCCAGGAGCTCTGAGCAAACAGGGATTTGTGGCACAGACAAGGCCAGCACAGCTGAATATTTTATCATTCATTTGCACAGAATGTCCAAATATGTGCACACAATCCAAGGGCGTATTTCTGGGAGCTGGCAGCCCGTGGAGCCTGCTGGTGTCCCTCAGGAGGGACTTATGCAACCCACACTTGGAATCCATCCGTGCCAGCTGCATTCCTGGGACTCTGCAGCCAGGCTCAGCTTTGCAAAGGTGCTGAGATGTGTGACCACGTGTGCTCCCACTATCCCAAAAAACACACCAAAGCAAAGCCTTGGCTACACTGTCCGCAGTTTCCCTCTGCTAAAGGATTTGCCAGCTTGGATGAGGGCATATTTTGAGCTTTCCTTTCCAAATATTCCATCAAAGACCCAAATCAAAAGGTCAAACCCTCTGTTTGTTGTCAGAGGGTTTCCATCTCTGCCACTGGGATTCCCCCCACCCAGTTCGTTTCATTTGAGGAAAATTCTTTTCCTACTGCTATAAAATTCTCAGCAACTGAATTATTTCAAAACCAGAAGGAAATGCTTGGTAAAATATAGTGATTTTTCCACCAGCTACTCTAATTTCCCTCCTCATGAACCCAAATATTTTAATTTGTCTGTACAGTTTCAATTTAAAATAAGCACAGCACAAATAACTTGATAATTGGGACAAATATAATAGCCAGTGTCCCAGATAAAGATCACAGTTACCCATAGAAAATATTAAACGAGAAAGCAAGTAGCTTCATGAATTTAGAGTTCCCAGAAACAATGGGTTGGATTTTCAAGACAGATGAAGCCAAATAATTCTCCACTGGCATCCAAATGAAGTTTCCCAGAGTGCTCAACTCTCAGCAGCTCTTGCTGTCCTCCAATAACTCAAACTGATGTCCCAAAACTCTGACCTCAGAGGCACAAAACTTCCACAAACATCCCCCAGCGCTGTGGATTTAGAAGTGTTTCTGGAGTGCTTGACAATGCCTCTTTGGTATTGATGATATTGTGGCTCTCCCACTTCCCTGCAGGTCTTTAAACAGCACAGAACACACAAGAGCACTCCAGGAAAATGCAGCACCTCCCTGAGCATGGAAATGGAGCCGTGGATTTGTTCTCCTTCCCTCTGGAGCTGCCAAGCCAGAGTGTGCACTGCTGGCAGCACACCCTCACCACAATCCTTGGCTGGAATCCCACATTTGCAAACACCTGGATTTCAAACTCCTAAACACTATCCTGGCCTCATCCAGCCCTCTCCCACAAGGATCAACTTTTTTTTTTTTTTTTACACTGTATTTTCCACCTCACCTCACAATGAAGTGAAGCCACTTGCTGTTGACATGTTTAGAAGTGGATGATTTATTTACTCACTGCCTCTCTTGGTTCATTTCGTTTTGTTTCGAGGAACAGGAATGCCCCAGCAAAGCCAGGATTTGAAGGAGAAAAGGATGGAGAGAAAACGATGGAGAAGCAGCCAGGAAAATCCAAAGGACAAACACTTCAAGAGCCCCTATCAAATGCTGCCTTTTTCACCCCCTGGGGATTATCCAGACCTCCCAGCCCCAAACCCTCTGTGCAAGAGCTGAACACCCAGCTACCACCACAGGCACAAACACAATAAATGTCACTCATTTCCCTGGGGAATAATGGTGATTTCTTCTTCATGTAGACACCACACTTTGCTCTGACCCCCCAAAAAAAACCCACAAGAGTGATGATTATCCCTGCTCTGCCTGGTATTATCCAATATTCCTATTTAATCCACACAGCTCCAAACACAGCCTGAGGTGTTAAATCAACACTCAAATATTCAAATGAAGGGTCAATCTGTGCTCCATTCTCAGTGAAAGCTGCAGAAAATTCAGTTTCTGCTGAAGGCACAGAAAAAGAAATACAGAAGTGTCAGCAAGGCCACTTACTGAGAAGTCTGACACCAAGGCAGACAAACTGATCAAAAGTATGTTGGCAAGATGGATGGAGCACAAGGGGTAGGCCTTCAACACAATTACATTCAATAATGCCCTAAAAAAATTACAATTCAAAAATAATTCAATGGAAAAAATGCACTAGGACAGACAGAGCTGTTATTTATTTATTTATAACCTCAAATCCTCAACCACTGGCAGGGTAAAATGCTCTCCCCATCATTGGAATAAAAATAGTCCTGGCTAGAATTTGTTTGTTGTAGATACATTACCTACAGAAATTTAACTCTTTTTGCTGGTTGGCAAATTTTCATGGAGAACTTTTGATTTCCTTGGAAGTATCCTCTTAAAATTCCTCAGTTTCTGCAAGATGTGGGTGCCCAAATCCTCATTTCAGCATTCCTGCTGTACTCCCTCGTGCAGGATTGTGTCTGCTCCCTAACTGGATGATTTTAAAAATGAAAATCCAACGACAAAGAAAAAGTTTCCCCAGCAGGAACCTCCAGTAAAACAATTCACTCAAGGCTTTTCTGAAACTATTTGAGAGCTGAGGAAGTTTCTGACACTGGGCAGGGGGAAAAGGCCAAATCCATAATAGAGGAACTACCAATAAATAAAGATTCACGTTTTAAGTCACTGCTCTTCCACCTGAAAACGAGCTCCAGCCACAGATTTATCCTTGGAAAGCGAATCCACCACAGAAAGAGGAATGTAGCACCAGCAGGTCGTGTTCTCCTTGCACAACCAGAGCAGCACAGCCTCCACCCACCAGTCCCAACCCCCTGGGACACCTCCCACTGTCCCAGATTGCTCCAAGCCCATCCAGCCTGGCCTTGGACACTGCCAGGGATGGGGCAGCCACCTCTTGATAATCCAGTGGATACAGCAACCTCAGATGTAGGGAAATATCTCTCCTCCTCACCAGCACCCCTTAAACCCCACTGCACACAGATGCTGCTGGTTTGTTTCACCTGAAAAACACATCTGCTCTTTTACCAAGTATTTCTAATTTAAAAAAAAAAATGTTTATATGTAAAAATGGGGGGTTTGTCAGCAGGGTAAGCCACCAGCAGCAAAGGTTTAAGATTTAACTTGAACTGAGAATGAACTTGCCTTGTGCCACATTATTCCCCGAGGTTTTGGCCGTTTGCAATTAGTCTGGATAGTCCTTGTTGGAGTGAGGATGTAATCCACAGTCAAATCATGATCATCCAGGAGCTCCTCTGCTATGTCAAGCACCTACAAGGCAGAGGTTTGGTTAAGTAGCTAAAAACCAATTCCCTAAAGCTGTGTCCCATTCCTGTTGTCCTGTCACATGAAAATCCATCAAAGACAGTGGGAATGAAGATGCCAAACCAGCATCATTCCATGTCTCCTCTCCAGACAGAGCAGGAAGTGGCCCAGAGTTCCCTCCCCTGGAGAGGGGATGTTTGAGCACCTGCACCCACCTGGCAGTCGTGCACGATGGTAACCACAGGTGTGTCCTCCTGCACTGCACCCATGCACACCATCATTGCATATTCCATGTCTGCATAACCTTCCCCTTTGCCAATTCTCCAGCCTGAAGCAGAGAAAAGTGGGGAAAAAACACCAAACAGCAGAGAGCAAAGTTGTTAAAATTGTGTCATTAACCCAGCAGTGTGCAAGTTGTAATTCTGGAAAAAATCAGGTCAGCATCTCTGACAGAGTGCAGCTTTCCTTGAAATCAGCACTGAAAGGAAATAAAACATCAGTTTCAATGACTCCTAAAAGATCCCAGAAGCTTCCCATTCAGAATAAACAAATTTAATGCAGTTAACACAGCAGTTTATTTAGCAATTGTATTTAGAACCTTCTATTCATGTCCAACACAGGTTAATGTGGGTAAGGAGGAGTCTGGGTCACATATAAAAACTGTGTTATTTTAGGCAAGGGATAAAGTCAGTGGAAAGTTTTTCAGCATCAGCAGGTTTCCAAAATACTCAGAAAATGCAAAATCTGATCCCCAAATAGGTACTGAATCAGCAGGTCTAACACATGTCCTTTCACACAGCCTGTGTGAGCAGAGCAGATCTCAGACCAGGGAGCCTGCTTGGATTCCTGTAAGACACCAAGAATTGCTTGCCTCAAGAGTTTCCCTGAAGGCCACAACATCTCTGAGCCCACTGCTGCCCGCCTGGAGGCATCACTGCTTCCTGCTGGCATTGGGAGCAGGGATTTGTCACACACACACACACAGAGGCAGAACCCAAGAGCAGCTCCAAGGACAAATCTGTCTCTGCCACTGGGCTTGGCAGCTTTCTGCTGGAAGTTTTTCCCTCACCTTTTTCAGAGACAGCCACTGATCCCACAACAACCAAGTCCACTTGTGCTTTCCCATCCAGCCCCACGGGCACGCTGTAGTCTCTGACACCCTGCAGGAAAAAAAACAACAAAACCCAGCATTTGAGGTTTGCAGAGGGCACAGTCTTCCAAGCACTGAGGCAGAAATCTGGGATATTTTGATAAATCCAAGTAACTCCCCACGTTTCCAAGTGTCTCTTCCATGTTTAGCCAAGCTGTGCCTGTCTGGGAAGTTATCCCCCAGGGAATCCTAGAATAGATTCCCTACTACAGTGACAAGAATTTTGGCAAGCTGCAAGGGGAGCTGAGGGAGGTGGGCACTTTTAGAAGCAAGGTTATTTATTTTGCATCAAAACCTGATATTTGGAACCACTTTTTTTTTTTTGGAAATCTGCTCCTAAAACTGAGGGCAAGTGACACTTCCTATTTACACTTCCCTACTCTACTAAAAACTTGAGGAATACCAGAGCACTACAAATGCTTCAGCTAATTCTGCAATACAAATCACAAAGTTAATTTAGGCACAGACAGGTACAGCACAAAAGTTACACAAAGTGATACATTTTTTTTTTATTCCACTCTCTCCCTGTTCAACCCCACCCACTCCTCCTCAAGTTATTCTCATCTTAACAAAAATGCTGCTCAGATCATAGAAATTAAAAATTATGTTTACTTAGGGTTTTTAAATATAGGAGGTTTAGGACAACTAAAAATATATTTTGGGATTCAATCACTCCCAATATGTGTACAGCACACTGTAAATGCTCCTCACACCAACTCAACTCGGTGCTAATTATGAATTAACAATATTAAAATCCCAACAAAGAGCCCAACGTTTTCTGTGCAGAGCAGAAACCCCAAGAATTCAGTAATTTGTGGCTGACTATCAGCACTAATGCCCACCAGGCAGTTCCCAGCAGTGTGGTGAGGATTGTTTGCACAGTGCTTTGTAAATACAAACTGCCAACAGCGTCTTTTCATTAGTGGGCTGGGGGAAAAAACCAGACACGAGCCCAGATCAGACAGCAGGCCAAGAGAAAGGTCTCTTTCAAAAGTGCTCTTCAGCCCCGAACAGCTTAATTAGTTAATGACCCCAGCAGAACTTCCAACAAAGAAAGTCACTACTAATTACCAGCCATTTACAACCTCAGCTGTTTATGGGGTTGCTGCAGGACTTTATTGCCTTTAGCAGGAGATAAAGGAAGAAATAAATCCGTTTGGTAACTTATTCGTGCTGTACCGGTTGGGTGTTCCTGGCAAATAAAGGTGGATATGAAGCCTGCCGGGCTTCTCTGGCCAAAGCCTTCAGCTGTGCGGTGAGATTGTAACACGAGAGGGCAGCAAGAGACCGCGCTGCAAACCCCAAACCTCACCACGTGTCCGGGCTTCACTGCCTGCAAACGCCGCGGTTCACGGCTCTCTGGGTGTTGTATTCTAAAAAAAACCCCTCATCCTTCCTATCTGCTAACACCTAAGAGCACTAAAATACTCCCCAGAGGGTTCAGCAGCTCCAAACTGCAGAATGTAGGAGCAGGAAGGAAGAGCTAACTCACTGTCATGGGTTCCTTTCAAATCCTTGCAGATCATGTCTCTATAAAACAACAACAAAAAAACCTCCTTTCCCAAAAAACTAATGAAATATTGTCTTTAAATAGTAAAACGGACTGAAATGACAGGTTTTGTCTTTTTATGTTAGGTGTAAGAAAGTGAACACTTGTAAAAAGAAAGAAGAATGTTGTGAAAGTTTCATTTGTCTTCTGTTTTCCTTTCCTTTTTCTCATCTTCCTTCTTTTAGTGGATGTAAATAAATTATCCTTGTCATTTTCAAGTAAGGCTGTTTGACTCTTTATGTTCTCCTAGTCACATAAAATATAATAAGTGATGAAACCATCACACTCACCTCAAGTTGCTCATGATTTTCCAAAAAACACCGAGAAACACCAACCCCGTCCTGCTACGACTAAAATTTTCTCCTGGTTTTGATATTATCAGTGGCAGTTGTGTGCACAAACCCGGGAATAACATCCTAACAGGAAGGTATTTCAGGTTTTCCAACTTCCATCCTAAGGCCACAGTGTCCCACAAGTCAATCCAGCCCTCCCTCATCCCTCATTCCCACCTGAGATGTGGCACATCTTCTCAGGATCTCCTTGCTTGCACCTGGAGGGGGAACAATCCTGTTGAACAGCCCAGTCCTCAGGCGTGGAGTGGGAACCAGCAAAGTCTTCCTTGCCTGGGGGAACCACATGAAAAGGTTCATTTACCACTGAAGAAATATTTTTATTTATATATATATATATATGAAGAAATATATTTATTTATATATATATTATTAACAACAACTACATAGCCAAGTATTTGATTTGTCATGTTGTACTTAAGTGTTGTTGATCGTGTAGTGCTTGCAAGATTAACTTCCTCCAATACAGGAAAATTCCATAAAAAATAAGAAGGAATAAGAAGGAGTAAGAAGGAATAAGAAGGAATAAGAAGGAATAAGAAGAGGGATACAAATAAGAAATAAGAAAATAGAATAAGATAAGAAATAATAGAATAAGAAATAATAGAATGAGATAAGAAATAAGAACAAAGAAGAAATAAGAAGAAAAACTGAAGAAATAAGAAGACATACATTTGAAGATGTTTGGGGACATACCTTTAATGACACCCCCTCCTTTAAAGCCATGTCTTTAAATAGCTTTATAAGGGATGATAGTTTCTAACTGACAAAGGGCAGGGTTAGGTTGGGTATCAGGGAGAAATTCCTCCCTGTGAGGGTGGGGGGGCCCTGGCACAGGTGCCCAGAAAAGCTGTGGCTGCCCCTGAATCCCTGGAAGTGTCCAAGGCCAGGTTGGACAGCGCTTGGAGCAGCCTGGGATAGAGGAAGGTGTCCCTGCTCATGGCAGGAGGTTGGAACTGAATTATTTTTCAAATCCCTTCCAACCTAAACCACTCTGTGGTACCTATTGATTCAAGGTCCACAAATGAACCACATGAAACCCTTTGAAGAAGCAGCTGCTGAGGTGCTGCCAGGCTCTGCTGCCCCCTCCCAGCTCCTCCTTGGAGAAAATATTAAATGAGAAAGCCAGCAGCTTCACGGATTTGGAGTTCCCAGAAACAGTGGGTTGGATTTTCAGATCCAGATGAAGATCCAGATGAAGCCAAATCATCCTGCCCAGGTGCCCTTACCTGCAGAGCCGCCAGCCGCGCTCCTTCCAGAGGTTTGTCAGGATCCACCTTCACCTCCCCTGCTCTCCTGAACACATCCAGCTCCCCGAGAGAGCTGCAGGCCTGCAGAGAGCCCTGAGAGAGGGAAGGAGCCAGCAGGAGAACGGCTTTCACTTACTTCCAGCGTGAGGAAGCGGGCGTTCCTCTGGGGAGCATCGGGGTTTATTTTTACTCTACGGGCAGCCTGGAACTCCTGCAAGCCCAGAAGCCTCGTGGCAGCGTGGGAGGCGCCCTGTTCGCATAAAATATCAGATCACCGAGGGGCCCGCAGCAGAGATGGGCAATTTAGAGCCTTTCACCCTCTAGAGAGGCAGATTTTTAATTGAGGGGCTGTTAATTTTCTCTTAATCCCCGGAAACGTCCAAGGCCAGGCTGGACAGGGCTGGCTTGAAGCAACCTGGGATAGTGCAAAGCCGAATGAGCTTTAAGTTCCCTTCCGATTCAAACCATTCTGTGTCCCGGTAACTGACGAGGTGGTTTTGTTTTCTTTCCTTCGAGGGCTGCGAGACGCTGGCCCAGGAAGCTGAAGGGGAACTGGGGGGGGGGGGAACTGAGGGCCCCTCCCGGCCTGGGCTGTAGGGAAGGAGCCGCAGGAGGAGGCTCCCAGCGCCGGCAGCCGCCGTACCTTGAAGTTGGGGATGCGGCCGCGCACGGGCCGCGGGAACTCGGCCAGGCCCGAGGCCTCCAGGTGCTCCCAGACCTTCTCCCGGATGTCCCACTTGGAGAGGGGCCCTGAGGGGAGCGCCCGGCCCGGCCCCGCCATCGCCGCCCTCACCCGCCCGCCGTGACGTCACCGCCATCGCCGCCCTCACCCGCCCGCCGTGACGTCACCGCCATCCCCTCCCCGCATTCCCGCTGCCTCCGCCGCGCCGTGACGTCACAGCCGCCACGCCCCCTCACTCTCTCCTCGGCCGTGACGTCACCACCACGCCCTCTCCACACTCCGAATAGTGACGTGCTGCCCCAGACCACGCCCCCATGTCAGTACTGAGGGGCGGGGCCTCCGCTTTGGCCCCGCCCCCTCCGGCGCACACGCACGGCGGCTACGGCGGCGCTCAGAGCTCAAAACGCCTCGAAAGCAAAGTTGGGGGAGCAGGGTGAGGGGAGGTCGCTCAGGGCCCGATTTATTTCTGGAATTAAACATTAAAAAAAGGCTGTGCTGGCGCATTAATGTCAGTTTTTCGCCCTCATTATACAAATACCACGGGTTTTCCATCACGTCTTATGGCTGGGCGTAAAAACCCACCCCGGCTTTTTGTAAAACAATCCCTCACGTTAATTACTTTTCCATTTCAAATTGGCTGGCGGTGCATAGAACAACATCCAGCCTCTCCGTGGCTTCCCCATCTGAAGTTCACTTCTTGCTGGCCTATTGGTTAATAAATAATTTATTTGTATGATTTATTATTTATAGAATTAGCGTGCTCTGCAAAAAAATAAAAAAAAAAAAACCCAAAGAAGGAGGGAGGGCCTTGAGAATCCCGACATTCCTGAAGCGGGGTGGGATGGAGGGGTCATGGGAACGATGAGACAACGAAAATTTCTTTTAAAAGCGTGGCGGGAAGGGGGGAAATGCCTTCAGAGCTTGTGCTTGCCTTGGATGCTGCAGATCCTCGTCCCCCGTCAGTGCCAACCCCAAAAAAATCGGAACAAATCCGGCTGCAGATGGAGCCGGGCAGATGCAAACTCCCTTTTTGAGGAGGTTTTGTTTTATTTTTTTTTTTTCCCCCACAAAGGCCAAGACTCTGCCTTTGAACTCTCTTTCCCCCTCCAGCTCCGTGCGATTCCCAAATCCGGGTTAACACCCGCGTGTCGCCATAAACGCTGTTATAAATGCATATTTTGGGGTTGGCTTTTCGCATATAACAAGCAGATTGCTTTATGTATAATATGGGAAAGTTATATTGCATGTGGTTTTTTTTTTTATTAATAGAATTTAAAAAATTGTGATAGATAAATATTCTTAGATTGTAACAAAGTAGAGATGAGGTTGTTGGTTTTTTTTTAATTCCTCAAAGAGATAGAAGACAGGAGGGCCATATAGAATTCTTGAAGGTAAAGAACAACTCTGACCATCTAGAATTCTTGAAGATAAAGAACAACTAAGCCTTGTTGAAGAAGAAAGATTTACCACCTCTATCTAGACTTAGCAAGGCCACATAGAAAAACTGTATAATTAAGGGAAGTCTTGAAACCAAAAATGAGTATTTGAATCATGTATTAGCTCATTTAAATATGCAACATAGAAGTCCTTAAAAACAAAAGATCTGAAAAAAGACGGGGTGCTGATGTTGTTGGAATCAGCACCTCGGCCGAAAAGAGCTTTGTGGGGTTTTTTTTCTCCTTTATTGTCTATTTTTATTCTATTTAATTTTATTTTTATTAAACTTATAAATTAATATAAAAAGGTGAAACGTCGTTTTTCACAACGCTGCGGCAAAGCTTCGCCTCTTTGCTTGTGAGCATCCAAAAATAAAAAAAAAAAAGATTTGGAGCGCTGGTGCTGCGATGGGGCTCGGGAAGAGCCTTCCCTGAGCTCGGAATGCCGCTGGAGCCAGTGGGAATCCTTCCAGGCACAGCAGACCACCCGTGTGTGTTGGAGAGGATGAAGTAGCCAGGCCCTGCAGAGATGATTTATTAGTAAAAGATTCTAAGAGTATGAAACCCACAAGAGGAATAGAATTAAAAGCAAAATTTGAACTTTGTAAGATGCTGGGCAGGAAGAAGGTGATTGGATAGCTGAAAAGACTGGGCTGGGTGAGTCAGTGACACCCCTGCCAAGAGAAAAGGATGAATGAAGGGTTGGACCTTCTCAGGTATCAGGGATAAGGTGGTTTTTCAGGATTTTGGTATGTAGAGTAGTATTGTAATGTTGTAGTTCCCATAGGCTGTATGTAGATTCTGTAGGTTTTGTATCTTGAGGTGATTGGTTGATGCTCATTAGAATATTCACGATAGAAAGGGTTAAAATGGAATGTAAGAGGAAAATCTCTCTCTTGCTCTGCTGGAACCCTGTCCCCTTAGACTTATGGACTCTTCCCCAGTCAGGCTGCCTTCCCACGACCAATAAACCACGACCAATAAACCACGTGTCCCAAAGAGTATCCTGCTCTTCAGATCATCTCTCTCATCGGACACCACCAGTGAGCTTTCTAATACATGTGGAGCTGGGCCGAGGTGTTTGAAGCTTCATCCCTGTGCTCCCAACTCCTGCAGGGAAAAACCTCCCAGGGACTCTGCTGGCCCTGCTGGGGAGCTGGGGATGGAGCTTGGGCTGAGCAGTCCCTGGGGTCGTGGCTGGGCTGGGAGTGCCAGCACCGCCTGGCCGCTGTCACCCAAGGTCCCCACCCCAGCTGAGACTCGTTCCCACCCCAAGGGAGGGAGAGCAGTGCTGGTAATTAATCCATTAGCAATCAAGCAGGGCTGAGGTCCTTCTAGACCACTTCTACATTTCCCTCCAACCACGCTCAGCAAAGCTGGTCCTTCCCTCTTTGCCTCCAGAAAAGCGAGGCCCGAGCTGTTTTCTAGGAATCAGGGTAGCTTGCCTTAAAAAAAAATGAGGAGTTGGCTGATAGGTGGCATTTTTTGCTGCTGGTTGAATTCTCTGCTTTGTCGCCACAGGGCTGAAATTTGCCCCAAATTCCTTTTGGTCTTCTCTGTAACCTGGAGCAGCTGATACAGATGCCACAGGGAAAGCTCTTTTCTTTGGGAGGCAGACAAGGCCACCACATCTTTATAAATTAAATCAATCTTTGGATGTGCTTGAATCACTTCTAAAATCCATTTTTACCGAGCTGAATCAAATGTTTCAGTGAAAGGGGTTAAAAAGGGATCTGGGATTTTGAAATAAACAGAATGGAGCTCTCTCTTGAAACACCCACAACTTGTGAAAACACCTAAAAAAAGGGAGGGACAGATGAATCAGATGAACCCAAACTCTGGGAAAAATGCAGAAAGAAACTCCTTGTGCTGCAGGAATCATTCCTTGGAACTGCAAGGCTGAACATGCCAGAGCATCCATGAAAATCAGCCCAAATATACCCAAAAAGGAGCTTTAAACCAGCCATAATGTTCTGCTTGGGCTTCGACAGTGAAAAAATTTAAAAGGCTACAAAATTTAAAGGGAAGAATTTTTAATGAAATTTTTATTAATGAAATGAGTGTGGATTTCCATGTGTGAATAAAGAGTGCAGGAGCGAATTGTTGTGTTTATGAAATAACCTGGTGAAGGAGGCACCTTAAGGCAGGTGGGGCTGGCCCAGGCTGTCCTGTTTGAGCCCAGCAATGCCTGGAATTTTGGGACGGAATTCCTTCCTTCCTTCCTTCCTTCCTTCCTTCCTTCCTTCCTTCCTTCCTTCCTTCCTTCCTTCCTTCCTTCCTTCCTTCCTTCCTTCCTTCCTTCCTTCCTTCCTTCCTTCCTTCCTTCCTTCCTTCCTTCCTTCCTTCCTTCCTTCCTTCCTTCCTTCCTTCCTTCCTTCCTTCCTTCCTTCCTTCCTTCCTTCCTTTTCCCCCCCTCACTCTTTCCCTCCTTCGTCTCTTCCCTTGCTCTCTTGCCTTTTCTCTGTTTCTTCCCTACTTTTCCTCTCCCTCTGCCCACCGATTTTCTCCAGCCATCCCCTCTCCCACACTTTCTCCCCTTCCCTCTTTTCCTGCTCAGTCTCTTGCTGTCCCCATCTCTGTCCCCATCTCTGTCCCTCTGTCCCCATCTCTGTCCCCATCTCTGTCCCCATCTCTGTCCCTCTGCTCCTCTGTCCCCATCTCTGTCCCTCTGTCCCTCTATCCCCATCTCTGTCCCCATCTCTGTCCCCATCTCTGTCCCTCTGTCCCTCTGTCCCTCTGTCCCCATCTCTGTCCCCATCTCTGTCCCTCTGTCCCTCTGTCCCTCTGTCCCCATCTCCGTCCCTCTGTCCCTCTATCCCCATCTCCGTCCCTCTGTCCCTCTATCCCCATCTCTGTCCCCATCTCTGTCCCTCTGTCCCCTGCGCTGTCCCCGCTCCCGGGAGCGCTGCAGTCCCCGCCGTGTCCCCTGGGGGGCGACACACGCCGCGCGGAGCCCCCGCGGGCAGGTGAGACCGGAGCGGCCCCGGGAACGGCTCCGGGAATGGCACCGGGAACGGCACCGGGAATGGCACCGGGAATGGCACCGGGAACGGCACCGGGAATGGCCCGGGAACGGCTCCGGGAATGGCACCGGGAACGGCACCGGGAATGGCACCGGGAACGGCACCGGGAATGGCCCGGGAATGGCACCGGGAACAGCACCGGGAATCACACCGGGAATATCCTGGGAATGGCCCGGGAACAGCACCGGGAATGGCCTGGGAATGGCACCGGGAATGGCCCGGGAACAGCACAGGGAATGGCACCGGGAATGATACCGGGAATGGCACTGGGAACGGTCCGGGAACGGCCCGGGAATGGCACCGGGAATGGCACCAGCAACAGCCCGGGAACGGCACCGGGAGTGGCCCGGGAACGACACCGAGAACCGTCCGGGGACGGCCGAGGAATGACACCGGGAACAGCACCGGCCCCGGGAGCGGACTCGGGAACGGCCCCCGGAGCGCCCCGAGCGCTGCGAAAGCTCCGCTGCCGCTGCCGGTGAAGGCTGCGGGACAAAAACCGCGGAGAACCGGGCGGAGGGAGCCCCGCGGGGGGAACTCCGCAATTCCAAGCGGGGCCCGCGCTCCCCCCACCCCGTATTTTTCATAACGCTGATTTTTTTAAAATTTTTTTTTTTCTTTTCCCCTTCAAGCCATTCGAATTTTGGGCTTTTCCGAGCCCGCTGGTTCAGCCTCTGCTCGGTGCCCAGCTGCGGCAAGCGAAGAACTTTTGCTGCTTCTGGGGGGTTCTGTAGAAATTCATCTCGGTTGAGTTTTCAGCCGAGGAGAGGTAAGATTCCATCACGGATATTTATTTCTCCAGGCTTCCAGGAAAGGACGGCACTTGGGACGCCGCAGCGGTGGCTTTGCTCAAGCTCTGCATTTTAAAAAAATTCCTGCGTTTTATAAACTGATATCGTTAAAGAAATCCCATGTACGCTAAGACACAGCCCCAAGTTGTTATGAGAAATGTGATTTATTTGAAAAGCGAACATTAAAGCGTGAAGTCGTTCTTTAATTATTCAAAAAAAAAATAAATAAAGAAGGGAAAAAAAAAGTTTTCTTTTATGGTCACACATTTATATGAAAAGTATCAGCTTATCTCGTTGAATTCACTGCTTGTTTTCCCAAACAAAAATATCCCCGGACATTTTCTCGGTGGACGAAACCCTCACCCGAACATTCAAAATCATTTCCATCAAAATTAAATAACCATTTTGAAGCGCCCGGCGAAACTTCCCGATCAATTTTTTTTTTTTTTTCCATCCCAGATCATTTTTTAACCATCCCTCCTCGTAGAGGAGCTGCCTCATAATTTAATTTTTTTTCCCCCCCCTCCCCTCAGTTATCGCGTAAAATCGTTTCCTTTCTTATTAAGAAAATCTCCGGTAATTAACAAACCCGCCGGGTTCCCACGGCCGGAGCCGGCTGCGGTCTCATCCTCCGGCTGCGAGCGGGAAAAGGCACCCTCGGTCCAGCCAAAAAAATCCCAGCCCGACTTTGGGGGGAAAAAAAAAACCAAAAAAAACCCAAAACCCCCCATCTTTGTTTAAAGCCTTACGAAACCACACAAATTGCAAGGAGGGCGAGACGGAATTACAGGGTAAGAAACCCCAAAAAAAATCACAGCACCAGCCTCGGGGGCAGGAGCGCGGCCGAAGTGACAGCGAATTCATTTCGACCTCATCTCGGTCTTTTCGGGCTCCCGTCGATTTTGGCGGCGTCGTTTTTGATTATAGATATATTCTGATTTTTTTTTTTTAATTTTTTTTTTTTTCCCCTGCTGGTTTCCCACCTCGGTTCTTTTCGCCCGTCAGATCCGCTCTTCTCTCGGGTGGAACGAACAGAACGATTCGCGGCGGTTTCCCCAAACACTTGAGTTTACACTTGGTCACCGCGCGTCCCTAATTGTCCCACTCTGATTGCCTCTAATGAACTCATTAGGGAGAAGGCAGAGGGGCGGATTTCACAGGCACAAGAAAATCCACCTCAATGCCCGGAACGAAAAAAAAAAAAGAAATAAAATAAATAAACCCTTAAGCGCGCTCTCTCTTTTTTGTCGGTTTTGTTGCCTTTTTTTTCCCCCCTATAATAACAAAATATCCCCGAACTCCCCCAAAAGGGCAGAGAAACCTCCGGACCCGCAGCGACGGCGCCAGCGGGGCCGAGGCGATGTCACCGCCACCGGGCGAGCACCCAGCGGCTTCTCCCGAGGAATTTCACTGCAATAGATTAAAAAAAAAAATACAAACCGCGAACGCGACAGCGGCCGGGCACAGCCTCACCGTGTCACCGGTACCACCGGGACACCGGCACCGCCGGGACACCGGCACCGCTGTGATACCGGCACCGCTGTGACACCGGCACCGCTGTGACACCGGCACCACCGGGACACCGGCACCGCTGTGATACCGGCACCACCGGGACACCGGCACCGCTGTGATACCGGCACCTCCGTGATACCGGTACCACCGGGACACCGGCACCGCTGTGATACCGGCACCGCTGTGACACCGGCACCACCGGGACACCGGCACTGCTGTGACACCGGCACCACCGGGACACCGGCACTGCTGTGATACCGGCACCGCTGTGACACCGCTCCCGCCGTGACACCGGCACCACCGGGACACCGGCACCACCGGGACACCGCTCCCGCCGGCCCCGGCATCAACCTGCCCGCAAAAAAAAAAAAAAAAACCGCTTTAAAACTCCGCTGGTTTTAAGTTAGCCGTGAGCCGGGCAGCAGGCAGATCCCCCCCGGATCTCCCCAGATCCCCCCCCAGGCCGGCTCGGGGCCGCTTTTTTGGGGCCGAACCCTTCGAGCCGCCGCGGAGGGGGCGCGGGGCCCGGCCCGGCCCGGGAGCGCGCGGGGGCCGCCCGCCAGCGCCGCCGCGTCCCGCGCTGCCATTGGCTGCGGCCGCGGCGCCGAGCGCTGCCATTGGCCGGCGGGCGCGGCGGGGGGCGGGGCCAGCGGGGAGTAAAAGCGCGGCGGCGGCGCGGGGCGAGTTTTGAAGCTGCGCAGCGCGGCCGGGAGGGAGCTCGGCGGCTCCCGCACCCCTCCGGGGGCTCCGGAACGTTTCGGGCCGTTGTTTGTGACAAGGACTGGGGTTTTTTTTTCTGCAAGGCTGCTGCTTTTTTTTTTCCTCTTTTAAATTTTTTTTCTTTTTTTTTTTTTTTTTTTTTTTATTCTTCGTTTTAGTTTTGTTTTTGTTTTGTTCGCTTTTTTTTTTTTTTTTTAAACTCCCTTTTCCTGCGAGAACAGAGCCCCCACCCACCCACCCAGCCCAGCTCCCCGCAGCAGTGTGTACCAGAATCACAGTCATACAGAGGGAGGGAGAGGCCGCCAGAGACCACCCTGCCCCCGGCGACCCGGAGGATGCCGCTGCGGTGCCGCTGCTAGAGGACACGCTGGGATTTAGCTCGGCTCCGAGACTCTCTCTCTCTCTCTCTCTCCCGCTCTCTCCCCTCTCTCCCTTCTCCGCGGAGGGGTCCCGGACGGTGGGGGTGAGGCCCTTCCACCGTCCTCCTCTTCCTCCTCGCCTCCGCGGCCGCGGGAAGCCCCCTTTCTCCATGATGCAGGCTCGCTACTCCGTCTCGGACCCCAACGCTTTGGGAGTGGTGCCGTATTTAAGCGAGCAGAACTACTACCGGGCCGCCGGCACCTACGGCGGCATGGGCAACCCCATGAGCGTCTATTCGGGCCACGCCGAGCAGTACGCGGCGGGCATGGGGCGCTCCTACGGCCCCTACCACCCGCACCAGCCCACCGCCCCCAAGGACCTGGTGAAGCCACCTTACAGCTACATCGCCCTCATCACCATGGCCATCCAGAACGCCCCCGACAAGAAGATCACGCTCAATGGGATTTACCAGTTCATCATGGACCGCTTCCCCTTCTACCGAGAGAACAAGCAGGGCTGGCAGAACAGCATCCGCCACAACCTCTCGCTCAACGAGTGCTTCGTCAAGGTGCCCCGCGACGACAAGAAACCGGGCAAGGGCAGCTACTGGACCCTGGACCCCGACTCGTACAACATGTTCGAGAACGGCAGCTTCCTGCGCCGCCGGAGACGCTTCAAGAAGAAGGATGTCTCCAAGGAGAAAGAGGAGGCCCGGGAACGGCTGCTGAAGGAGCAGCCCAAGCCCCCCGGGCTGCCCGGCGCCGACCTCCCTAAGGAAGCCTCCTCCTCCTCTTCCTCTTCCTCCGCCTCGGCGCCGGCCTCCGAGAAGAAAGTGGTGATCAAGAGCGAGACGGCCTCTCCCGAGCTGCCCGTGATCACCAAAGTGGAGACGCTGAGCCCGGCCAGCGGCGGGGCCCTGCGGGACAGCCCCCGCAGCGCCGCCTCGCCCCCCGCCTCCGCCGCATCTCCGGACGCGTCCCTGCCCGAGCATCACCCGGCCGGTAACGGCTTGCCGGGCTTCAGCGTGGAGAGCATCATGACCCTGCGGACTTCCCCCGCGGGGGAGCTGAGCCCGGTGAGTGCCGCCGCCTCGGGCCGGACGGGCGGCGGGCTGGCTCTGGGCTATGCGGGGCAGCCGTCGGGCTACGGCGCGGCGTGCAGCCAGGCGCTGGACACTAGTGGGAGCTACCACTGCAGCATGCGGGCCATGAGCCTCTACAGCGGAGACAGGCCGGCCCACATGTGCGCTCCGCTGGAGGACGGGCTGGCCGAGCATCCCACCGGCGGTGCTCCATCGCCGCTGGGCACGCTGAGTTTGCCCGCGGGGCAAGACGGAGCGCTGGGTACCGGGCATCCTCACGGAGGAGGAGGAGGAGGAGGAAGCGGAGGAGGAGCGGCGGGAGGACAAGCGGCGGCTTCTTGGTACCTGAACCACGGCGCTGAGCTGAGCCACCTGCCCGGGCACACTTTCGGCTCTCAGCAGCAGACTTTTCCCAACGTGCGGGAGATGTTCGCGTCGCACCGGTTGGGGATGGAGAGCGCGGCGCTGAGCGAGCATCAGGTGAGCAGCAACTCCGCCTGTCAGATCCCCTACAGATCCGCGCCCTCCCTCTATCGCCACGCCGCCCCTTACTCCTACGACTGCACTAAGTACTGAGGAGCCGCCAGCCCCCCTCGCTTAAGCCCATTTAAAAAAAAATATTATTAATATTAATTATTAAAAAAAAAAAATCGGGAGAAATAAACCCACACCAATACAAATAAATCTGACAGCTTTCCCTCCCCCACCTTGGGCTTTGCGGCCATAGAGTTTGAAGATCCCCCCCCCAAAAAAAAAAGCCTCGGTTTGGGGCCTCCTTAAATTGCGGACAGGTATATTTTACTTGAAAAAAAAAATGAAAATAAAAATAAAAGGGGGGGGGTGTCTCTCATTTGAAAAAAAAAGAAAAAAAAACCTAAAAAAAAAGGAAAGTAAAGAAAAAAGGTAAAAAAATTTTTTTATATATATATGTCTATCTAAAAGTGGCAAATTTTATATGCTAAAGTATAGGGGGGTCTCAGAAAAATAAGTTATGGACCAATATCACAACGACCATTTATACGTTTTAAAAGGAAAAAAAAAAAAGTTTATAAATATATATATATATAAATATATGTCCTGGGTATTTTTTTTTTTTTTGAGTTCTCTGTTGTGCTGTAAAAAATATGTGGATTTCTAATCAGGCTGATTTTCAGAGCCATTAATATAATATTTAAAGTTGAGTTCACTGGATCGTTTTTGTCTCGCCCGATAGTTCCTAACTTCCAAATTAATGCCAAGTGATTTCTTCTTCTTCTTCTTTTTCTGTGTACAATTATGCAATAGATTTTTCTTTCGTTTTAGAGCTGTTCTTTTCGCAAGACGAGGAAATAATTTATTTTATTTTTTTTTTTTGCTGGTGGATTTTTTTTTTAAGGAAAAAAAATAGACAAAGTATCTGATACTTTTTTTATTATTATTATTATTTACGACGTGTGATGTTTTGTATAATAGATTTCACCTTTACCATTCCTAAGGACTTTTTTTTTTTTTTTTCCTCTTTCGCTTTAACCTGCTTCAAAGTTCGTTTGTCTTATGTGGTCCTAATTGTTGTACTTACCTTAAAATAAATCCATGCTGGTTTTTTTCTGCTCCAAGTCTGGCGCTTCTCTGTGTATAAACCTGGGGGGGTGGTTTTTTTACAGTTTTGGGTTATTTTTTTCTCCCTTCACCTTTCCCTCACGCAAAAAAAAAACCGTGGCGGCGGTTGTTTTTTAAAAAACAAAGTGGTTTTCCTGAAGCTTTCTGCGGATTCTTTCTTGCAAAAAAAAAAAAAAAAAAAAAAAAGAAAAAAAAAAAAAAAGAAAAAAAAAAAGTCGAATTTGCTGAAGAGCTGAAATTGTACAACTGGGGAAGGAGAGGGAGGGGGGGGAAAGGAAAAAACACGGAGGGGCTGAGCACCCGAATTCCTGAATTCAATCCCGAATTCCTGCCAGCGGGAAATTTCGGGAGCTTTCCCAGGCCTCCGATGGGGAAAACAGGGAAACCAGGAGGAGGGAGGGGAATTTCTGCTCCTCTCGCCCCGTCCTTGCCAGCGCGGGGCTCTTTCCAGGGCAGAAAACACCCCCCCCCCACACACACACCCTAAAAATCCATTTTATTTAATTATTTGGTTTCCTTGAGAGGAATCCCGAGTGCTTTGGGAGTGAGAACGATCGTTTAAACCCGGCCTGGCCTGCGGAGTCTTAGAAAGGTGGAAAGTTCACTCGAGAACCCGTTCGGGTTTGAAATCCTCTCTCGTGTGAAGGATCGGCTGATTTTAACTTTTCATCCCTCTGAGCTCTTGCTCGCAAGGCCGGGACACTTCCAGATATTCCTCCTTGTCCCAAATCGTCCTTTAACCTGGTCAAGCAGCTTTTAATCCCGGGCAAAAAGCCGGGTTTAGCAATCCTGGGAATCCTTTAGGCCAGCAGAGCCTAAAGCCGAGTTTAAGGAGCTCTTTGGAACTTTTTAAACCCAGCTCGCTGGAGCCAGGGCTGCTTTCCCAGCTGTAAAATCCCATCCATCCCGCATTTCCAGGGGATAAATCCCAACCGTGCCCCTCAAAGCCCCCCCCCCCTTTTTTTTTTTTTTTTGAGGGTTCGGGAGGGGCTATACCCAAGTCAGGTTGTTGAAATCGATGATCTAAATTGCTTTTGACCGGTTGAATTTCGCCTGCGCTCGAAAGCTGGCAAAAAGCACTCGATTGAAATGAGAAAAAAATGCCTGAGCCTCACTTGATCTGTATTTTAAAGAACATTCTTGTTAAAAAAAAAGAACTCTCCCTGCCGTTTTTTTCCTGGCTCTCGGAGGGTGCTTTTTATTTCATTTTATATTTTCTTCCTTTTTTAAATTTTTTTTTTAAATAAAATAAAAGTCAAAGCGCTCTCATCGTAAGAGAAAATAAAGAGTGTAAAGGATAAAAAACCCCAAGCAAATAAAGGGAGTAAAATGGCGAAAAGAAAATAGATAGGAGAAAAAAGGGGGGGAAATATGAATTGGGAAAGAATTCTTCCTCTCTCCAGACCCTTTTCCCCAGGGATTTTTTTTTTTTTTTTAATTGAGTGAAGCTCGGGGACGTTGTGGGGGGGAGAGTCAGGTGCCTGCTGTGGGTTTTCCCACTCGAGTCGAGAAATCCCGGGATCGCCGCTGCTCCCACACCTTCCCACGGGGGCGCTGGGCACCTGGGGACCCTTTTCCTCCGGCAGGGATGGGCTGCGGGGATTCGGGACAGCCCCGGGGCTCTGCAGCCTCCCCCGCGCTGCTGCTGGACAGTTCCTGGCATCCCCCGGCCCCCCCAAAACCCCTTTTTGGTGTTTCTTTCCCCACCTCGCCCCGGCAGGATTCTCCCGCACGGGATCTGCGCCGCTCCCGTCCCCTCTTCCCGAGCTCTGGAGAGCTCCTGCCAGCATCGTCCCTTTGCAGTGTCCCGTCCCTGTCCCTGTGCCTTGTCCCCAAGCACCCCCAGCACCCCATGGGGAGCATTTTGGGGTGGGCTGGTGTTGCAGCAGATCATTTTGGGGTGGGCTGGTCTCACAGGAGATCCTTTTAGGGTGGGCTGGTGTCTCAGGGGAGCCTTTTAGGGTGGGCTGGTGTCTCAGCAGAGCCCTTTGGGGTGGGCTGGTGTTGCAGCAGATCCTTTTGGGGTGGGCTGGTGTCTCAGGAGATCATTTTGGGGTGGGCTGGTGTCTCAGGGGAGCCTTTTGTGGTGGGCTGGTGTCTCAGGAGATCCTTTTGGGGTGGGCTGGTGTTGCAGGAGATAATTTTAGGGTGGGCTGGTGTCTCAGCAGAGCCCTTTGGGGCGGGCTGGTGTCACAGCAGAGGTGACAGCCCCGTGTGGGACGCGGGGCTCCTTTGCTGAGTCTCTTTAAAAGCCGCCGCTGGGAGCTCGATAACGCCATCGGACTCTGTCGCGACAGGTGACTCCAGCCTGGCCGGAGCAGAGGGGAAGGAAGGGAGAAGTGGAGGAAGGAGGAGGGCCCCGGGTAACTCTGGAAGGCAGCCATGAGCAGATTTGGCTCTGCAGCCCCTCGAAGGAGCAGCAGAAGCCCCCCACAGCCCCTCTCCCCGCAAGCCGGGGGCCAGGCTCGGCCCCGGGGTCTGGCTGATGCCGCTGCGGGGCTGATGGCCCCGGGCTGGGGCTCGAGGTGGCTCCGGGAAGAGGATGAGGATGGTGGATGGGTTGCTTTTTTTTTTTTTTTTTTTCCTTGTATTGCTCTTCACCACTGGCTTTGCAAACCTGTCCAAAAGCCCGGCTAGTTTCGGTTTTGGAGAGAAGAGCCAGCGGTTTTCCAGCTCGTCCTCACAGCCCAGTCAAGGGAGCGTTCCCCTGGTGCTCCAGGCCCCGGGTGAAACGCGCTCCCTCCAGGAATCCCCGCCAGGCCCCCGCAGAGCCCAGCACGGGCTGTCCCGTCCCTCCCCATCAACCCCACCCTCCCCAGAGGTCGCGGGAAAGCGCCGGCCAAGAGGGTTTTTGGGGAAGGCCACGAGCTCTCCGGTCATTTTCGAAGGGACTTTGCAGAGAATCCGTACCTGGCACTGGCAGGCCGGGAGAGGAGGAAACACATCCCTCATCCCGGGGCAGCACCGAGCGAGCCCGCAGCTGGGCAGCGCCTCGACCGGGGGCGGGCAGCTCCTGCCCGGAGCTCCTTCCTGAGGGAGCCGGGATGAGCAGGAACGGGGAGCTCTGATTCCCACTCCTGAGGGAGCCGGGATGGAGCAGGAACGGGGAGCTCTGATTCCCATTCCTGAGGGAGCTCAGACCGGGACGCAGCAGGAACGGGGAGCTCTGATTCCCATTCCTGAGGGAGCCCGGGCCGGGATGCAGCAGGAACGGGGAGCTCTGATTCCCATTCCTGAGGGAGCCCGGGCCGGGATGCAGCAGGAACGGGGAGCTCTGATTCCCATTCCTGAGGGAGCTCAGACTGGGATTCAGCAGGAACGGGGAGCTCTGATTCCCATTCCTGAGGGAGCTCAGACCGGGATTCAGCAGGAACGGGGAGCTCTGATTCCCATTCCTGAGGGAGCCGGGCCGGGATGCAGCAGGAACGGGGAGCTCTGATTCCCATTCCTGAGGGAGCCGGGCCGGGATGCAGCAGGAACGGGGAGCTCTGATTCCCACTCCTGAGGGAGCTCAGACTGGGATGGAGCAGGAACGGGGAGCTCTGATTCCCATTCCTGAGGGAGCTCAGACTGGGATGCAGCAGGAACGGGGAGCTCTGATTCCCATTCCCGCTCCCCTCAGGCTGGCACGCAGCAGGAGTTGCGAGCTCTGGTTTTTGCCCCGTTTCCCCCATTTCCCGCGATGCTGCAGGAATGGGGAGCACTGTTCCCACCCCCATTCCCCCGGGCAGGACTAAGGCTGAGTGGGGATCACTGATTTCCATCCTCTCTTCCCCCCTTTCCCGCGATGCAGCAGGAATGGGGAGCTCTGATTTACACCCCTCCTGCTCCCGAGGCTGTGATGAAGCAGGAGTGGGGAGCTCTGATTTTTGCCCTGCTCCCCCCATCCCGGCAGGAACAGTGACAGTGATTTACACCCCTTCCTCCTCATTTTCCGGGATGGATCAGGAATAGGGAATTCTGGTTCACACCCCTTCTTCCCCTCAAGACTGGCATGCAGCAGGAATGGGGAGAACTGATTTCCATTCCCTGCTCTCCTCCATCCCGGGATGCAGCAGGAAGAGGGAGTTCTAATTTACAGCCCTTCTTACCCCCAAGATTGGGATTTAACAGGAGTGGGAATCACTGCTTTACATTCCGCTCCTCCATCCCGGGGTGCAGCAGGAGCGGGAATCACAGATTTACACCCCGCTCCCCCATCCCCGGATTCAGCAGGAATGGGAATCGCTGATTTACATCCTACTCCTCCATCCCGGGGTGCAGCAGGAATGGGAATCATTGATTCACACCCCGCTCCTCCACCCCGGGCTGCAGCAGGAGCGGGAATCACTGATTTACACCCAGCTCCTCCATCCCTGGGTGCAGCAGGAATGGGAATCACTGATTTACACCCCGCTCCTCCATCCCGAGCTGCAGCAGGAATGGGAATCACTGATTTACATCCTACTCCTCCATCCCGGGGTGCAGCAGGAATGGGAATCACTGATTTACATCCTACTCCTCCATCCCGGGGTGCAGCAGGAATGGGAATCACTGATTTACATCCTACTCCTCCATCCCGGGGTGCAGCAGGAGGGGGAATCACTGATTCACACCCCGCTCCTCCATCCCCGGATTCAGCAGGAGCGGGAATCACTGATTTACATCCTACTCCTCCATCCCGGGGTGCAGCAGGAATGGGAATCATTGATTCACACCCCGCTCCTCCATCCCGGGGTGCAGCAGGAATTGGAATCACTGATTCACACCCCGCTCCCCCCCACCCTTGGGCGCACCGATGGGGGAGCGCTGATTTCCACCCCTTCTTCCCCCGGTTTCCCGGGATGCAGCAGGAACGGGGAGAGCTCATTTGCGCCCTGCTCCCGCCGGGGGCTCCGGGCGGGACCTCTCCTCGCTGCTGCTTTAAAAGGGGCTCGGCAGCTGGAGAGGAGGGGAAACCCATCCGGGAGCGCCTCCATCGCCGGCTCCGCGGTGTTTGTTTGGTTTTTTTTTTTTTTTTTTCTGTTTAGGGAAAGAGCCACGGTACCGACAACACCAACAAGAACCCCTCTCTGTCGTTTCCCCGGCTCCCCCCGCAGCCGTCGGAGCCTCTGGGAGGCTGATCCCGTGCGGAAAACGCAGCTGAAAAGCTCCAGCGGTGCCGCCGGCAGGGAAGGGATAACAGGGATAACGCGCAGCGCAGGAGCCGGGAAGGAAGGAACGGAGAGGAAAGCCGCATCCCCGCCTCCGAGGATTTCCCACCGCCAAGAGGGGAAAACAAGGGAGGAAGGAAGAATTTTACTGGGGGAGGGAGCTCAGGGAGAGAGCGGGAGCCCGTGTGACTGTCTCCCGCCCTACACGCGAGTATTTATTATTTTACTAATCCGTGCCTGGAGTCTCTCAAGGAGCGGGGGACTCCCCGAGGTGGGGAGGGGAGGAGGGTGAGGGGAGGGGAGGGGAGGGGAGGGGGGAAGACCCTCGGCCGGCTGCTCTGAGGATGCGCCGGGCGGGTCAGAGCAGCCGCGCTCTGCTCCATCCCTCCCCGGCGAGGATGCTCCGGGGCCGGAGGGTGGGGGCTGCCCGGCCGTGCTGCTCCGCGGGGACCCCCAAAATCCCTCCATTCACCTCTTTTTTTATTATTATTTATTTGGGGGTTTATGGCGATTTCGGCACGGCGGGCGGGCGCTGCAGCTCCCGGGGGCCGGCGGGATGCGGGATCCGGGGCGAGGGCGGTGTCAGAGGGGAGAGTTCCCCTCCCAGGCAGTGAGAGGGGAGACCCCCACACCCCCGCCCCAGAAGCCGCCCCCCTGCCCTGCTCACCCCGGCTGCGTCTCCCAGGCTCTGCTCAGGCGGTTTGAAGCTTCCAGGACCCATCCGGAGCTCCACAGCATCGCACTGGGTTTCCCCCCGGGGGATGAAAATCCTTCTCCCGACAGGGGAGAGACGCCGGGCGAGAAACCGCACGGGTGAAGGGGAACTTGCAGGGAAATCCGGGGATGGGGAGGCGGAGGCACGGCCAGGGTGCTGGGGCACACCTCAAAGCTCGGTTTTTACCTCTTCCCCCGCCAGGTAAAAATCCCAGCAGGCTCGCGGGAGCTGCGCTGTTGGGATATTTCTCTTTGAAGGAGAAAGGATCCCCCCTCAGGCCTCTCCTTCCCTCCCTCGGAGAAAAGATGCTCCACAGAACAGGGGGTCCCGCCGGTCTAAACCCGCGGGGGGATTGGGGACACAGGCGACACCTCCAACTGCATCGGAATCCCTCGGGGCCTCGGATTAAAGCTGTTACGTCAGTAAATTATAAAAAAAAAAAAAAAAAAAAAAAATTAAATAAATCCGACGACAGAAAACACAGCCCCAAACCTGGACGTTTATACAGAAAAAGAGCATCACAAATTCCTAATGTAAGCACCGGCCAGCTGTGTGCACTTGTAAAGTTGTTATAATCCCCCTCCTTGGTATAAACAGGAAAGTACATAATATAAAGCAACAGGCCCGCATTCACAAATACTGACCCTCCTCCCCGGGCCTGCCAAATTCCCCTTTTTGCTGCAGTCTCTGCCTGCCCGGCCTGGGAGCGGGGCTGCACCGAGGGTCCCTTTTGGCCCAGCCCCGGGGCTCTCCTCGGGGTGAAAAAGCGGATCCGTGCACCGGGAGGTGCAAAGAGACCCCTCCACACCTGAGCCCCTCCTTCCCTTTTCCCTCCTCGCCATCGCAGCTCCGCCTCCTCCCCTCATCCATCCCTTTCTCTGCCTTTCTTCATTTTTTTTTTTATTTTTTTTATTTTATTTTTGTGTTGTTTCACGGCCCAGTTTTGCTGCGGGGATCCCTGGCCGCTGCTCCCCAGCTCCAGCAGTGCACATCCTGCTCGGCTGTGTGTGCTTACAGCGTCAAAGGGTGGACGTGATATTTCAAACATCAGATCAGTGCGTTTATATATTGGGTGCCCGGAAATTTTTCCAAATAAACACAGCTTGATTCGACTTGGGTGGGCAGACTTATCAACAGACTAATTCTATAAACAAATGAAGGAATAACCCGGAGACCATTGGCTGGTACCAGCGAGACACGTGGAGAGAGCTCGGAGTTTTGTAGCAATGAAATTTTAATTAATGTGGGTGGGCTGAGAACACAAACGACTGTTTATCGGAGACAATTTATTTTCCAGCGCTAAGTCAACATATAATAGCAAACTTACAACAATTATTTAACTTTTTTTTTTTCCCCTCCTATTTTTTTTTTTTTTTTTTAAGAGCTATGAAGCAGGGACAGAGGCAGAGCCCAGCTCCTTCAGGCAGGGCTGGGAGCTGAGCTCGCACAAACAGCTCCCCGGTGGACTCGTCCCACGGCGCTGCCCTGCCCCGTCCCTTCGCTGGGCTCCGAGGGGGAAGCCGAGGAGCTGCGATGAGCCACATCTACGGCAGCCACCTCTCCCCCCTGGGCAGCCCCTCCATGGTTTACCTGCCCGCCGCGCTCGGTTTCGCCCCCGGGGGGGCCATGTCCCGCCAGGACCCCCCGCAGAAACCCCCCTACAGCTACATCGCCCTCATTGCCATGGCCATCAAAGAAGCTCCGGAGCAGAAGGTGACGCTCAGCGGCATCTACCAGTTCATCATGGACCGCTTCCCTTTCTATCACGACAACAAGCAGGGCTGGCAGAACAGCATCCGCCACAACCTCTCGCTCAACGACTGCTTCGTCAAGGTGCCCCGCGAGAAGGGGCGGCCGGGCAAGGGCAGCTACTGGACCCTGGACCCGAGGTGCCTGGACATGTTCGAGAACGGCAACTACCGCCGCAGGAAGAGGAAGCCCAAAGCCGCTGCTCCTCCGGACGCTAAAGCCGGCCAGCAGCCGGGGCCGCCCGCTCGCCCCGTCGAGCCCAAGCGGGCCAAGGGCGGCGCGGCCGCAGCGCCGGGGGACGCGGGGGGACAGCGCGGGGGGACGGCGGCTTCCCCCGGGGGGCTTCCCCCGGTGCCTCCCGCCTCCGCCCCGCCGCACAAGAGCGGCCCCCGGGGTCGCAGCTTCAGCATCGAGAGCATCCTGGCTCAGGGGCTGCGGCCGCCGGGCCCCGGGGCAGCGCCCAAGGGGGAGAGCCCGGCCGGCTGCCTCGGCGGCTCCCTGGTGGCCGGCGGCGCTTTCGGGCCGGCCCTCAACGCCTCGCTCATGCTCGACTCCCAGGTGCACGGGAGGCTTTACCACATCGGCATCCCCTTCCTCTCCTGCTTCCCTCTGCACTTCTCCGAGGCGGTGTTTAATTTCCAGTAGTTGCCCCGGTAATTAACGCCCTCCCGCCCCGGGCGTTAATTAATGCTGCGCCGGGGTGGGGGGAAGCGATGGGAAGGAGAGATCGGACTCAGACCTCACCACGCGGGTAAAGACCTAAAAAAAAAAACAACAAACCAAAACAAAACCCCCCCCAAAGCGATGTTTTAAAGCTCACTCAGGATTTCAGGGCATTTTCAAGGCGCGTCTTGCTGCGGATTCTCTTTAGCGGGTGCCTCCCACCCCCTGCCAGAGCGACTCGCCAAGGTAAAGCGGCTTTGTTCTCCCGTGGGGCGCTGGAGGCAGCGGCAGCACCGGGGGAATGCCCACGCTGGCCCCAAGCCCCGCGGGCTTTGCTCTGCACCTTTCGTCTTTGCATCCCTCAGGTTCCTCAGGCCGGGTTTCTCTCCAGCCCTCCAGGTCTCTGCTTTATTATTATTATTATTTTTTATTTTTTTTTCCTTTGAAAACCAAGCCCCATCCCGGGGGGGGAGGAGGCCGAGTTTTATTTTGCCATCGGCACCCGCAGGAATTATTAACGCCCATCGTTTTGCCACGGATACCCGCGGTCCTTGATATTTGGACCGGGGTTGCTCATTCCAGCCCAAGGCAAATTCCCATGGTAATTCCTGATATTCCCCGGCCCTCCCGGTGGGGAATTGGAGCTGAACTCGTGGCAGACCAAGCAATCCAGGCTCATCCTGAATATTCCTGCTTGCTCGGATCCAGCACGGAGTGGAATTGGTGCTTTGGAGTATCCCCAGCGAGTTTCTGCTCACGGATGTGGCCAAAAAGAGGGGGATGGACGAGCAAACACTGAGATTTGTCCACTTCCCACGTCTTACTGGGATGGGTTGCTTCTGACCAAAAAAGACTGAGGCAGGGTTGTGGAGGCCGGGACAAATACCAGGAAAAAAAAACTAAAAAAAAAAAAAAGATACATCAGCTCTGTTTCTAAAGTTTTCTCTCTTTTATTTGTAAAGAAGGAAGAATCCCGACACGCTGCGAGAAATCAGGAATATTTTGTATTTTTGTTTGCCATAAATAGAGGCTTTTTGTATATCAGCGGATAAATGCCCTTTTGGAAAACAAAAACCAAAAAAAATTATATTCTTAATTTTCATTATGAAACCAAACTTATATCCAATAAAGGTATTTTTGTTCAGGAGTGTGGCTGGTGTGATGTGGAACACCCCAAATACCCCGGCGCTGCCATGATGGGCCACAAAAAGATGGGAGAGGCTACAAGAAGGCTCCTGGGAAATTGCCTGTTCCTTGAAACTGATGAAATCTTTCCCCAAAGTGATTGTTCCTCCTTCTCTTCCCCTTCTTTCATCCCACCCTGTCTCAAAAGCCAAGCTTGCTCTTAAAATGAGCACCTGGGTATAGGAAATATGGGCTTTCCAGGTGAGCTTTGATTCAGTTTTTGCAGAGGAAGGTTGGCATCAATTCCTTGATATTTGGACCAGGGTTGCTCATTCCAGCCCCAGGCAAAGAGCTCTCACATGGGGAAGGACAGAAAACCTCCAAAAGGTGAGAATTCTTATTTAGCTTCCCCAAAAAAAGAGAATGTTCATAGGCAGATCCCTGGATAGGCTGAGCTGGAGCTTCTCAATGCAAAAAAAAAAAAGAGGGAAAAAAAAAAAAAGAGAGATTATATTTTTTCAAAACAGCTTTGCAAAATAGGCTTTATTTTAATAAAATCCCTCATTTGCTTCCTACTTCTGACAGCTGCTGTTTGATTACCTGTTGAGTCCGTTGTTTAAAGTGCTGGCCCTGAAGTGGAAAATGAAGAAAACACTTGTAAACAGTGATGAAGGTGTCACTGCTCGGTCCCCACCGTCATCCCCAGGGCTGGGTGGGTGCTGGGGGGGTTAAAGCTCCCTGTGTGCCACCCCACAGTGCCACCCCTGTGGGACATCAGGGACAGGGACCACTTACAGAAGGGGTCACCTTGCCAGGAGGTTCCATCCCAGGCTGGGCACTGACATCACCGGCCTCTTTGGGGTCTGGGAGGTGACATCACCCACAGGAAGCTGCAGGGGGAGGAGAAGGAGCCCAGCGCAGAGCTCAGAGTCTCTCTCCACCCCTCTGTGTGGTGATTTGGGCTCAGGGTGAGGTGGGAGGTTGATGTTGCCTCCCAGGGCTCCTTTGGTGGATCTCCATCAAGCCCTTCCCACAGGGAGGATCCTGCATCCCTGGTGTCCCCACAGCCCAGCCCGTGGAAAGGTTTTACCCCCCAAAATTGGATATTTATGGTCTCAGTCACCACTTCTAACCCGTGTCTTCAGCTTCCCTCTCTCCTAACTTGGCCTCCCAGCTGTGACCCCCCAGTTTTGTCACCTCTCAGCTCCTATTCCAGCCCCCAAAACACCATTTTGGACCTGCAAATAGGCTTTTTATTCCTTCCCTACTCACAGATGTGGGACCTCTCCCCCTCTCAGCCCTGTCTGCCCAAGAGCATTTTTTTTTTCAGTGGCGAAAAGAAGTGAGTCTCAGTTTAATACACCATGCATATTTTTATCACAGACACTTTTTTTTTTTTTTTTTTTTTTGGAAACCCAGCTTTTTCTACGCAATGGGAATTTGTTTCTTTGCGGAGCTCTGCTTTGACATTTGATCTCATTTCTGTTTTGGTGGAGTGCAGTGGGACCAAGTACAGCTGCAGCGCTTAAAAGCCGCACGGAGCTTGATTTTGGTTTCGCTTGAGGGAGTGAAATTAGTAAACTTCACATGCCCTGCACAAAAGTGACACTAACTCCAATGAGCTCAGAACCCGGTGAGCAGTTCTGAGGGGCAATTTGGAATTAATTGGGATCAGGCCAGCGCTGCAACAGGGGATGAATACCAAGAAAAAGTCTTATTGCCAGCGGGCTGGATGAGTAACCACACACGGCTTTTGCACGTCATCTGTTTATAGAGAGGGGAGAAGTCATGGTACAATAAAAACATACAATAAAAACATACTGTAAAAACATAAAATAAAAGCACACAGTAAAAACAACAGCAGAGCAAGGAGTGGGCAGTCAGTACACCGATTCCTGCCCTTTGGATGGGGCTGAGCATCCTTTAACCCTCTCCACATCCATGTGAATTTTGGTGCTGTTGCAGCCCAGGTGCCACGGGAAACATCGAGGACCTGACAAGCTGCAAGGAACGGGTGCCAATGGTTTCACACCTGCTCCACAAGCCAAAAAAGCAGCTGCCAAGCACAGAGAGCTGCCACCCAGCATCTCACTCATCCCTGGAATCTCCCTCCTCCTGGCTTTCCCAACCTCTCAGGGCTGGCTATAAACACCAGTCTGGAATACTGGGGAGAAGTGGAGAGAACAGCCCGGGCTGCAGAATAAACAGCACGCTGCCTGTGTGGGCGATGGAGATGCCTTCCCCTTCCTCTGCAGAGGAATGACCTCTCCCAACCCAGCAAGGTCTCTGAGCTCTGCAGCCAATTTTAACTCCTAGGAGCAGGGCAGATCCTGGAGTGGGAGAGGCCCACAGAGGAGTTTTTTGGTTCCCAGAGTGGCTTTGCTCCAAGCGCCAGTTTCCTACGAGGGGAACTGAAAACCGGGCGCATTAAAATAATTCTGGAGTTTAATTCCTCATAAATGGGGCTTCCAGTCTGTAAACAGGCTCGGTGTGTGTTCTCCTGAAGTTGGTCCCGTAGCAGGTATAAAATATAATCGAGGATTTCTGCATGAGCAGGAGCCACTTTCAGGATTGGTCACTCCAAGGAGTGGCTGTCCGTGCTTGATTCCGAGGTGACATAAATCTGAGGGACTCTGCAGCCTCTCCTCCTTCCCCCGGCCCATTTTTAAAGTTAATTCTCTTTCCATTCTTTACCACAGAAAACACATAAAGGAGGTATCATCCTTTTCCACACCAAAACCCACCGGCTTCCTGCTGACTGCTCCTAAGCCTGGTGTGAGGAGCTGCCAATTCCCAAAGCAAAAAAAAAAAAAAAGGAAGAAGGATCTGCTTCCTCACTTGATTCATAGCCCCACACACCCAGAGAAGAGATCCCCCGGGAGACAGCGTTCAGGATATTAAACAGATCGCGTATTTGATTTGAAGGGAAAGACCAAGAAGACAAGATCACAGAATGAGAGAAGTTACAGATGGAAAAGGTCTATGAGGTTATGCAATCCATCAGTCTGGACGTTGCATAATTGCTCCCCACAGTATATTTTTAGTGCTTTATCCAGACAAATCATTAAGTGCTTTAAAATGGGCCAGATTCCTCAAAGGCAGTGCGTGCTAAGTCACAGCTGATTTCACGGAGCCTCACAGCCCCGGTGTCTAACAAGACACCGAGAGGAAGTTTTGTGTGGTCAGAGAGAGCAGAACGGGCCCTTCCAGAAACAATCCAGGCCTGATTGGCTTATCCCTCCTAGGAATCTCTCCTGAATTGGCTGAATTAGACCTCTGAAGTCTCATTTTCGGATTATAATACATTATTACTTATTCAGATGCTCGCTTAGGCCACGGTCAAGCGTCGCTCACGTTGATGCGAACGCGATTTGTTTTCAGCCGGCTTCAAAGCCGGCTCAGCAAAGCGTAAAGAATGTTTATTTAAAAGAGGGTTGCTAAATTTAGCATGAGCTCGGTTCGCCCAAACCTTGGCGACATTTTTAGAGAGCACATTGCGAAGCAGGAATGCATGGAGAAATAAATAAACTTTCCCACATTTTTTTGGAAATGGAGGGAGGATTTTTTTTGCGAGCTCTTTTCTCCGCACGGGCGATTTCCCGTGGATTGGGAGAGCGCAGATTTCCCACTGAACAGACAGCTGGGAACGCACAGTGCTGATCATTTTCCCCTGCAGTTTCATTTCAAGTAATGCTCCCTCGAGGAGGAAACAAAAGCTGTCAGCCTTTTTTTTTATTTTATTTTTTTTTAAATAGAAATTACGCAGAGCACCAACGTGTTTCAATATTTACCCAAGCTCTTTGCGAAGCACCGAGAAGCCAATGGAGCTGGGCTTGGCCACGAGCCACATCCAGAGGAAACCTCAGGTTTGGATTAGGTCTTGTGACCTTTCCTAGTGATCCTGATGCTGGATTTTACACCCACCTCTTGCACATCATCAGTTCAAACATCCCCCAGCTGGATCCTAGGCTGGGTGAAGTGCCAGTCGGCCTCTGGGTTGGATATTTAGACAGAAAATTTTTATGATTTTCCTTTTCACCTTCCTAAGATTCCACAGCTTAAAGAGGCACATCTGGGTCACCTTTGCCTCAAGTGTCGTTGCCTTAGAGACATGAGCAAACCCATGGTGGGAAGATGAGAGGACATGGGATAAGCAGCTAAATTCTCTTTTATCAGGTGACTTTTCATCCTCTCCCTCCATCCTTTGGTTGGTGTGAGTGGAGTGTTTCTGCTCCTAGAGCAGGAGGATTCCAGCTGTGCCCCTCAGGGGGCTGCAGGGCCCAAGGGATGTGTCCAAGTACCTCTGCTGGCCTCTGGTGGGGTTGGGATCAGCTCCTCCCCAGGCACAGAGGTGGCAGAAGGGGGCATGGAACAAAGCACAGGGTTGATTTCTTTTCCTCCTGAGGACAGAGCTCCACCACTTCCACTGGTTTTAGCAGCCTCCATCCCCTCCATCCCCTGACCCAGCTTTCCATGCTGGTGCCAAATGCCACCTGCAGACCCATCCTGCATCTCCCAGAGCTCTCCAGATGAGGCTCTGCAAATCCCAACCCAGTAATTCCCGAATCCACGGTGAGCTGGACCCCTTAATGCTTCACTACCCTATCTCCAACTGCTTACTGGGTTTTTGTTTTAGTTCGAAGAGCAATATGTAATAATAGTTGTTAAAATAATTGTATTTCTGTTTTTACATCTGTAAAGATTAAGTTAAACAGTATGAAGCCCATTAAACTATTTCATGTCATGCTGCCATAAATTTCCTCCATTCCCATTGCTACTATTATTCCAGAGTAAACTCTGAGATCAAGCTGCTGCCACAGAGAGTTATTTATAGGAGCTCATTCATCAATAAAAACTTCAAAAGAAATCTGTTACTCTTCTATTGGGAAGCCAAAGAAAACTAACATAAAGACAACCCTGTTAAGAAACAAAGCTAAGGAGACCACAAGACATTTAGTTAAGGAAAATCCTGATTTCTAACAAATGCCATGCAAGGAGGGGAAGAGGGAAAAAAAAAAAAAAAAAAGAAGGAAAAGATTGTTGGCAGCATGAATCCTTTTAAGTTGTTTCACTCTCATTGGATGGTTAAAATAAACTGTTAAACAGTTGTATTTGGCCTGGCTCAGCCCCCTCATTAGGCTCCATGTGATGGATTTGGGATCTCACAGTGTGTAAGGAGCTCCTCATCCCTTGCAAAAGCTGGTGTTGTCCTGCCACGTGTCCCAGCTGCTGCTGCACCCATCCATCAGCACAGCAGGAACCCAAGGAGAAGGGATGACTGGGCACCAGTAAGCATCCACCTCCCTGAAGGTAAACAGGTAAAAGAGGGAAAGTTGTGTTTCCTCATCTCTGCTTTCTCTCATTCCTTGTTGTGGTTTTCTCTGTGTGCCTGGGCTGCGCAGGGTTGGGTTTTGGTGGTCGTGGTAGTCCTGCAGAAAATGAAATGTGGGAGAGCTCCAGTGCTGCCCTTCCCTGTTCCACCAGAAAAACAAGCTGAGAACAGGTCAAGGGAGGGGATTCTGCTCCTCTACTCTGCTCTTGTGAGACCCCACCTGGAATCCTGTTCTGGTGGCCCCAACAGAAGAACATGGAGCTGCTGGAAAAAGTCCAGATGAGGCCATGCAGTTGATAAGGGGACTAAAGCACCCCCTCTATGAAAACAGGCTGAGAAAGTTGGGACTGCTCAGTTTGGAGAAGAGAAAATTGTGTGGACATCTCACAGCACCTTCCAGTATCTGAAAAGGCTACGAGGAAGCCGGATGGGGATTCTTCATCAGGAACTGGAGTGACAGGACAAGGGGGAACAGCTTCACAATGGAAAAGAATAGGCTTGGATTGGATACTGGGAAGAAATTCTTCTTTGTGAGGCCCTGGCACAGGGTGCCCAGAGCAGCTGTGGCTGGCCCTGGATCCCTGGCAGTGTCCAAGGCCAAGCTGGACAGAGCTTGGAGCTCTGGGACAGTGGGAGGTGTCCCTGCCCACAGCAGGGGTGGGATGAGAGGATTTTTAAGGTCCCTTCCAACCCAACCCATGCCATGATCTTGTGATCTCTCTCCTTTTGGTCCCTGTCTCATTAACAGCTCCACAGGAGTGAGACCCCCCTGGGGGTCCCTGAAGGAGCAGGCACTCTGCATCAGCCACATCATGGGAACAAGAGCCTCAAACTGTGTTTTTTGAGCTCAACAGAAAGAGTCCCTCATTTCCATCACAGGGATCTGACTCCTGAGGACAGCAGGGACCTGCAGCTCCTGGCATGCACTGAGTGACATTTCATAACCACATCCCCAAACACTAAAGCTCCCAGGTGAGGATTCTGTTTCCAACCTTACTCATGCAAAGCTGGGCAGGGCACTTTGCAGGGACTCACCTCCATCAACACTCCTCACACAACAGCTCAATTCCTGCTCTGAGCTGGCCATCAAAATTATCTCCAGAATCTGCCAGGACACAAAACACCTTCAGAGGGCTGAAACTCCCAACCACCCGAGGCTCAAGCTTTGGTGAAATGGCTCTTTGGTTACATGTGGAGGAGCTGGATAAAATCTGTGGTTGAGGGAATTAGGGGAGGTGGAATTTCACTTCCAGCAAGCCCAGCCTTTGCTCTAAACTGTCCTCTCTGCACTCACCCAAAAGGTTGCTTTTCTGCTCCTCACAGCCTGTTCTTGGCAGTGCAGGTGAGGCATCCCTGCTTTCCTTGTGCTGAGGATTCACAACCAGAACTCTCAAATCCCAGTGATGTGACTTAAAAGCAGCCCCAGTATTTCTTCTCAAAACTGAGGTAAAAGATTAAAAAAAAAAAAATTCTGTCGAAACTCCTCAAATTCAAGGCTGAATAAATCTCCTTGCCCGCGACATCTGAAAGAATTACCCTCGATTTTTGCCCATCTTTGCTTTGCTCCAAATTGAGGCTCGTGTAGCCAGTCTGAAACTGATGTAATTATGGTTGTTCAAAAAGAGTGGCAGAGCCAAGTCAGTCATGGTGACTCAGCCATGCCAAGAGAAAAAGTTTTTATCCGTTGCTACAGCTCAGATTTGGAATTGGTCTGAACGCTAAACACAAAGATTATTAACAAACATGCAGCGTCTCTCTGTGCAAACCAGATTTGTTCCCATTGAACTGTACTGACTGCTAAAGGGAATTGGTTTGTTATGAAAAGGGCAAAGAGAAGCCCTCGGTTGTTGTGTCTGCTCTCAGATTAGACGCTACATAATTTCTGAGTAACAATAACAGCAATTGTGACCCACTTCTCACGGAGTATTTTTCACTGATTTCTCCTAAAGTGCTTTGCAGGGAAGGTCAGTAGAAAGACCCATTGTAAACACGGGGAAATCTCCTGATTATTTGTTTTGGATGGTTAGAGAGGAAATTGCATATGCTTTCATGGAAAAAAAAATCCTCTATTATTATCCTCTGTCCTAAAAAGGTGGTGGGGGGGGAAAAGCCTGGTGACTCTGATCTAAATTACACTAAAGCAAATTTCTGGCAAACCAAATGAGGCCAGACGACTCTGGATTTAATGAGAGTAAATAGTAGCAGACTCAGTTAAAACTTGAAACAGGGCACTCAGCTGCTGCTCTGCACTGCTTTGCTGCCTGTCTTGAAGCCTTTGATTGCCCAGTTTTATTTTCTTAGCTAATTTCAGAGATATTTTACTTTGCTTGAGCATCAACAGGTCAGCTGTTGGCAAAAGCAAGTGGCAAAAAAGCTGTAGGCGTAGTTTATAGACAATTAGGAAAATAGTTGTGTTGAGAGTGTGAAACGCAATCACGTAGCCAAACTTGCCTGATAAGGCTTGAGGCTGAGCAGAGCCAGCCCAAGAGCAGACTGAGATGTGATTCAGCCCTTTGAAGTCTCCTGATCTAATTCCTCTTGTACCCATAGTTGATTCCTGTTGCCGGGGAAAACAAAAATCCCATCCCAAATCCAAAACCCCCAGGTGCTCTCCTGTCTCTCCAGAGGGCTCTTGGCTGTGGGAGCTCCAAGATTCTGGTGTGACTCCCTTGGAGCCAAAGGGAGCAGGAGGGGGTGTTTGGAGGGGGTTCTGTCTCTCAGGGCTCAGCCAAGCTTGGCTGAGTGTTTAATTTGCAGCACTCAGGCTTTGCCTGGGCAGGCACCTACCGAGCTTTGTTGGGTTGGCCTCCCAACCTTGCTCTCTCTGCCTCGCTCTTGTCAAGCCTTTCATCAAGACAGGACTCGTCATACTCCACCCTGGTGGCTCAGCAGAGACCTTTTGGCCTTTCCTTGAGTTCTCAAAGGTGGGGGCAGGTTGTGAGAAAAGTTGGATGGAGGGAGGCTTCCGTTCCCACTCCTGCTCCCTGGCAGGGCCAGCTGCTGGAGGGCATTCTCTCAGGGCTTCCAGGAACTCAGAAGTGCTGGACAAGTGGTTGCTTCTTGTAGGTGGTTGCTTGTCCATCCAAATAACCTGAGGAATTAGTGACTCCATGGCCTCTTCAGTCATTTGTTAAGATTTCTTTGCTAGCATCTCCAAATGAGACACACTTCCCTGTGCTCTTACCCCCGGTCCCTTTAAAAGGGATCTTCTTTTCTTCCATTAAAAAAAGAGATCAATAGGTGGGAAAAAATATCTTGAAGGAATGGAGTTTCTCCTTGAGAACGTTAAAGCTACAGAGGAAAAGTGAAGAATCAGCTTTGACACACATGACAAATATTGAAAGGGAACTGAAGCTGAAAGGCAATTCCTCGAAGACTTTGGATCATTAAGAAAGTACATGAATGAGTTGGAATTCTTGAAAGAAAACCTATCCCAGGCTTACTCCCTTGGCTCAGTGCCAGGGGCTCTGTGTTTGCCTCCCAAACTCTCTTGCAGTTATGATGTCTGAGGGAAAATCCATCTCCTCTGATTTCCTAAGGCTGGGCAGGATCAGTGAGCCGATGGGCCGGGGGTTCCCGCGTGTTCCTTTTGGGCCCTTGGAGCAGCGCTGGGAGCCCATAAATCCTGGCTGCCTTTGCCCCAGCCAGGGTAAGACCAGCAGCTCTGCTGTGGCCCAAAGGACGGCCACCAGAGAGCTGGGCTGGGCTGTGCAGACCTTTCCCAGGCTCAGGGTCTCCCTGGATTGCTTTGTGTCCACTGGAAAGTGCTGGGATGCAAATCCAAGGTCGTGGCTGCACGGAGTCCCGTGTGGGTTCTGCAGCCTTGTGGCTGTGGCACAGAGATGGGAACGTGGAGTTTGTCACAGTGAGGGTTGTATGTCCAGGAGATTCCTTTTGTTCTGAAGGAATGCTGTGGAGTTGAAAGTGAATCACCCACCTTCTGTCCAGGACAGCTAAACATCAGCTAAGGAGGGAGCCTTTAGCTGCTGGGAGCAGAACATCTCTCCTGGGTGGCCTGAGCAGAGCCTGGCCTCTCTGCACAGCTCTGCCTGGCTTAGGCAGGCGTGGGAGCTGAGCCCTGAGTGGTGTCCAATCCAGAGGATGACCTTGTGGACCACGGAAGCTCCACATGTGAAATATGCAAGCCCACACTCCTTCCTGTGCCTCCACACAGCTCCCACACGCAGTCCAGCATCCCTGCCTCGCACACCACCACCCCAACAGCACTGAGGTGACCCAGCTGCCCAGCAGGGAGCTTCACACCCCGGGAGGGGCCACACTCAGCTGTGCAGGAGGAAGGGAGGTTGTGTAGGAAGTGGGTTTGGAGTGGTTTGGTGGCAGAGGAGGGAGGGAGGGAGGCAGAGGGATGTGGAGCTGAGCTTTCCCATGGCGGCTGCAGCAGAGTCATCTCCCAGGACTGGGGTCTCTCCTTTCTGCCATCCACATTTTACAACCAATTCCCAACTAGTTTTACAACCAATCCCCAGCTAGTTTTACAACCAATTCCCAGCCAGTTCCCCAGGAAGGGCCTGGATGGGAACTGTCCCAGGCTGGCGAGGTAACACCACAAGCGAGCCGCGATCTGTGAGCTCCCAATTTCACAGCTGTGGTGAGACAGCCTTTAAAATCTCCGAGACAGAGCTGGCCCTGTGCAGAGCAGAAATTGTAAGTTTTGGCCCTGAATCTAACCTTTGGAGAGCTGCCCAGCTTCTGACAGTCTGTGATGATGTCTCTGTGGAGGAAATCCTACGCTGAAGAAAAGCATGTTGCTTTCTCCCAAAGTTATATTCTTCCTTTCATTCGGCCACCATAAAGGACACTTTGTCATCTTGGCAGATCCTAAATATTCCCCCCTAATTTTATGGGAGGCAGATATAGGGACACAAAAATTAAGGATTCTTCAGGAGTGTTATTTATGGCTAAGGATATGAGGGATTTGAATGGAAATAACAATTAAACTTGAGAAAAAATTCACACTACAGGTCACTGCAATCCCAACTTTTCCCCTCATGAACTCAAGCCGAGGAGGTTTTCTTCCCCTTTGTGATTTAGGCTTTGCTAAACTTCTCTGAAAATAGTTCATATATCACAGAGAGGAATTTCCATGGGGAACATAAATACATCCGTGGAAAGAAGGGAAAATTTTTCCTTGTCTCTGGGAATGGATGAGAAAGAAAGACAGTTGACGCCAGATATTAATGATGAGTGGAGGAAGCCATCCAAAGAAAAAAAAAAACCTATTGAGAATACTAAAACTACCCCAAAGTCACAGACCTATAAAAATCTACTACGGAACAATGATTTTTCCACTAATACAGGCTTAGATTCAAGAAAATATTTAAGCACAGGCTTAAGCTGGTCCCAGTTTTGGAACAGCTCTTGAGTTAAATGGGTGAGTTTCAGCTTTGCGGATGTGTTTTTCAGCTCTGGGGATCCCAGCTGGCATTAAACTTGCCCACAGTTAAATCCAAGCTTAAGGACTCTTGGGAGGGGAGGTTTTTTCTTCTAGTGGGACAACAGAATTTTCAATTTCTTTGGTCCTGCAGGCATTTGTATTAAATTCACAGCTCAGGGGAGAGCGTTGAGGGCATTTTGAGCTTACGGATTTTGATCAGAAGGAAGTTGGATCAAGCTGAAGGAAATACAAACCACGATATCCAAATATTTGTGGTTGACACACTGAGATACAAACATGGATCCGTTGTGCATGTGGATCTGTGGACACATCCACACCTGTGCTGCTCTCATCCAGAGGCTGACAGCCACGGAGGGACATTAACAGCTGATCTTTTCCAGCAAACACCTCTGCAAAACAGAGCTTTTGCACGGGTAGGAACGGCTGGAGCCTCCCAGTGGGGCAGGGAAACATTCCTGCCTCCCTGAGGTGGATGGAAAAGCAGAGGCACAGTCACCACAGCCCTGCACAGGCAAGCCCAGGCAGCCCCGAGCCCAGGCCCCGCTGCCTCCCGGAGCCCCAGCCCGCCTGGGCAGTGCCACGTACACCCTGCACCTTCCCCACCCCTGGGCATCCTCCTGCCACCCAGGCTGTGGATGGAACTCAGTGCTTGGCAGCCCGCTTGCCAAGGGCAGTCGGTGATTGTCACCTCTGAGAGCCACCAGCTGAGCACAACCTCATGCGGCCTGGTGCCCTCGCGTGCGCCTGGCCTCCTGACAGGGGTGGGGACACGGTCAGGGAGCTCTGGCAGGGCTCTCACACCTCCATCCAACTTCAGATTTCAGTACTTCACCGCCTCAGCCCTGCACGAGGCCCCTCTGGGGACGAGCTGGGGCTGCGTGTCGGCCTCTGCGTGCTGCGACGCGGCCCGAGGATCACCCAGCAGAACAGGCCGGCCTTCCCCGGGCGCTGGGATTTGCCATAGCTGGGTGAACAGTTTAATTGGGTTATTAACACGTCTGCAAGGCTGACATCAGGAGGGCATTAGAGGCTGTGCAAATAGGCCGGGACAAACAGCGCTGCCAAGGTGCTGCAGGCAGGTGGGAACGCCTCTCCCCAGGCCCTCTGGCAGCCTCGGGATTTGCTGCTGGTTTCGTATCCCTGAGGTCCAAGAGGGAGCTGGTGGAAGGCTGGAGGGAAAATCTCAGCTCATTTCTGGGCTGAGGACAGGATTTGGTCCACACCAGCCTCACGTGGTCTTCTTCTTCTTCAGAACACTGATGTATCCCAGAATAGTGTGGAGACCTCATTCCTACCACAGCCTTCTGTGGTGAGATGGGCTTCACAACCATCAACAGCCCTGGTGCTGCTGCATCCACTGGGGTTCTCATCACTGCTCCTCCCTCTCTGGGCTTCTTCCTCCTCACTCATGATAGAAGCAAAGTGTTGCTTTTATCTTCTTTTTCAGCCAGAGTTGGGATTAAATGCTCGAGATGGTATTTTGTGTTCAGACTCAGATGTTTATTAATTCTTACCTATATTACAGCTTCACAAGCTGTGAGTTCTACAGTGCTTCTAGCTAACAAAGTGAAAATGGAGCCATGTCTATCTCTCTACAAGGCCTTCTAAGCATAAACTTTAAAGGTTATGCATTGGACAGCATAAACTGTCCAATTATGAAATGACACCTAGGTTATTTTTACTTTTAACCCTATAACCAACCACCCATGGCCCACAATGCAGATTTTTCTATCCAATTACAAAACACCACCCAGACCCATGGAGAAGAAGGTGAAAAAGAAGAACTGGCCTCCACCCTAAAACCTCCATCTTGCTTTATAGATATATTCCTATGTTCTAAACCCTTAAACTCTTAAGTTTTGCACCCTGTGATGTTACACACTTCTATTCAAATCACACACCCACAATCCCAGTTCTACCACTCAATTTTGGGAGCCTTCTCCACGGTCTCAGGTGGAATGCAGCTTGGAGGTCAGTGCCTGGCAGCACAGAAAGTCTAAAATTCCCAGTGACCAGGGTTCCAACAGCAAAGGACTTTTTTTTTTTTTTTTTTTTTTTTTTTTTTTTTTTTTTTAATATTTTTTCTTTTTTTTTTTTTTTTTTTTTTGGAAAGGGCTTTTGGGCCTCTCTCTGTCCACGTGCACAGCGTTGTCCTGAGGCAGCAGCTCCTCCAGCACCTTTGCTCTGAGCCAGCGCCAAGATTTTGGGTGAAGCTCCGTGGCTGTCACTGCTCGGAGCCGTGCCTCATGTCCCGAGGGAGGAGAGGAGGATTAGCAGGGCACTTCAAAGCGTTGTGTAATTGCACTTTCACTCAACTCGCAAGGCTTTGTGTGCTTGGTTTCCAAAAGAAATGTCAGGCGAGCCTCCAGGGACAGGAGAGAGGATCCCTCTGATGGTGACACCGGGTAGAACAGAGCCCACAGGCCTCGTCCTCCACATGGGACCGGCTGGATCTGGGATCTTCTGGCGCCCGTAGGAGCGAGGGCAAATAAATCAGCTCGGGATCCAGCCCCTTTGGCCTTTGGGAGCTGCAGCAGGGAGGTCTCAGAGCTGCTCCTCACTCTGACTGAGAGGGTGAGAGCCAGCTCCCCTGCCCGCCCTTCCCCTGCAGCCACCCCACAGGGCGTGCTGGCCTGGGCTCAAGGCCTTCTCCTGCCTCCCTGACCTCACATTCAGAGGTGATGCCTCTCTTCTCACACACACTAAATTACCTAATAATAAATACCTTTTATTCTGTTCCTTGTGCTGCTTCTGAGTGCCCAAAGCTTGGGACAGAGGAGTCTGGAGGTCCCACCAGCAGCTGGAGGCTCGGTGCCCACCTCTCATCCTCTATTCCTAAATGGAAAAGGTTATTGAAGATCATCAATGCCTTGAGAAAACAGCAGAACAGAGAGGAACTCAGATTCCCTTGGCTGCTACCTCATGGAGTTTAATAGATTTACTACCTGGAGTAGCTGTACCCTCCCTCTCCTCTGCAGTCAGAGCCTGGCCCAGCAGAGCTGCAGTCATAACCGTGGTGGAACAATCAGCTCAGAGATCCCTGACCCTGCACCAGGTGCTGTAGGATTCACATTTTGCAGCCTCTGACCTGGAAACCAAATCATCTACCTTTGGGAGAAAGTTTCAGGTTTTTCTGCAAAAGGTGCAGATTGTGCAGAAATTGCAGTTGGGGATTTCACACAGGCACAACCAATCACTTCAGGTGATCTTTAAGTCAATCCTTTCTTAAACTTCCCCTGTTTTTTTCCCTCTCTTTTTCTCTAGCTCTGACTAGAAATCATCCTCTACCTTCCTCAATTTCTGGCAGTTCATCTACTGACCCAATCCTGGCTCTGGGGATGTCCTCTTTCCTTTGATTTCATCAATCTTCTTTCTGGCAAGTGGGTTTTGAAGAGAGAATGAGCCATTCACTTAGAAAAATGAAACTGGTGCATCACAGAAGATAAATATTGGGAACTGGTTTATCTGGTTTGAAAATATGCTCTGATTTTCTTCTCCTCCTGTTCCTGGTGAAGAGTGAACTGTTGTCTCTGACGCTGCTCTGGGCTCTTCTCATCTTGGTTGGGACTCAGACATGAAGAAATTTAAAAGGGAAAAAAAAAAAAGCCAAAAGAAAAACAAGGGAATGTTTTGAATGTTGGATGCTTTTGGTGGGATGCCAGTCAGAGGTGCTGGGTGAAGGCAGGTGATTAAGGGCTTGCCTGGCTCATCCCCAGACATTTTGTTCCTCCTAAATCAGCTTTGCCTCTCCTAAGTGTCAGGTGAACTCAGAGCTTGTCTGTCTTCAGAACTGCCACAAAAACTTCTCATCTGACAAAGGTTTCCTTTGCTAACTGGAATAAAACCCACAGGATCGAGTCAGCTCTTGCCATTTTGACTCATTAAGATACAGAAATCTGAGGGGTTTTGTTTTATTAAAGGCAGTTTTTTTTCTGCCTGCAGATCTCTGGGGAGCCCCAACCAGGGGTCAGCTTGTGGCATTTAAAAGTGGGCTTGCAAGCTGAGTTCAGCCATCCAGGTGGGACCTGCTGCCACAAGGATTTGAAAAGTTCAGTGCAAGAACACTTTTTTTTTTTATGGTTTCCACCTTTTATTTTCTCCTTCATTTCCCTTTCTTCTCTACTCCCTGTTTTCTCAACCCTGGTGCTAATAAATTAGATTATCACTTGCTCTAGACCCTTTCATCCTTCAGAGAGCTGCACTGGGAGCTGAAGTGCTGCCCCAGTTGGAGGGTTGTGATCTTTTTTAAGGCAAAGGGAGGGGGAAATAATTTGATTCTCCTCCTTTAGAAAACCCTTGTTTGAAGAAGTCACAGGGTTGTGTGGTGTGTTCCCAATTTCTCCCATTTATGTGGGAACAGCAGCACACCCAGAGTTTCCCTCAGAGTCAGGAAAAGATTTCTTCAAATTTCCATTTCTGACCAAATGGGGGGAAAAAAAAATAACAGCCCTTCCCCCTTGTTTGTCTGGCTGACTCTTAACTCACAGCATTTGGGAATGGCCAAGCAGAAAGAAAAACATCACCCTGCAGGTGCTGTCACACCACGGCCACTCTTGGGACTGGCTGCTTTCCTTCCCCACTTCCCAAGCTCCCAAAATGTGTTGGAGCTGCTTCCCAGGGGGCTTGGGGCAGGAAAACTCATCAGTGCCCAGCCCAGCCCTGGAGAGAGGGGGCTCATCACCACGTTTTCTCACCCAACAGATGCTCAGCTCAATAAACAAACTCACAAATCTGCTCAGTTGCCGGAGCTTTTGGGAACAGAGCTCCCACAAAAAGCAGAATTCACCGACTGTGCAGCTTTGTCAAGGAGAGGGGATACTCTGCTCCCATCTGATAAGGTGAGAGGCTGTCCAAAAACAACACTGCCAGCCCCATGATCTCATCCACCCAACCAGCAACAGTGCAAAGAAGTGAAAAATTAATGTGAAAGGAGAGAGAGAGATATATCCAGGAGACAGGGGGGGATAAACCCTGGGGAGCACCGGAGTCACCGACAGCAAGGATAAACCAGGAAAAACAAAGCTGGGCATTATGTGAGCCCTGCTCCTGCCTCCACTCCTGGCAGTGGCAATCAGGATGGTGGCAGGAAGGCTGCAGGGTCAGGATGGAGCCGGTTTTGAGCAGAAATTTTCACTTTGTGAGAACATCTTTACTCTTCCAGAGCAGAATTGTGCCGCACAGGGGTGACACTCGCGTGGCAGCATCACCTGCAGGACAGGGCAGGGGCTGGGAATTGCCAAGTCCCAGTGCAGGAGGATGGATGGGGAATGCCCTGGATAATGAGGAGAGACAGCAACTCTCTTTCTCCCACATGGAAAGTTTCTTTTTTCTAACCCAAAATTTAACAGAATGAACAAAACAAACAAACAAACATACACACAAACAACTCCAAAAACCCAGCCCAAACTAAACCAAATCAAAAAAACCAAACCAAACCAAAACACCAAACTAACAAACAAACAAACAAACAAACAAAAAACCCCCCAAAAAACCAACCCAACTCCCCCCAAAAAAACAAAAAAAAAAACCCACACCAAAAAAAAGAGCATTTTCACATTTTGAAACCTCAAACCTGCTTCTTGTCACAGCAGTGACGAAGTCCCAAGGTTATTGTTGGAGTGGAAAGGGAAGGATGAGGAGATTAAAAGATCCAGCCACAGCCTCAGGTGGTAGCAGAGTTCAGAAAGTTGAAATTTTTGGTTCATCGAGTGAGAAAATCATTCCTGTTCTTGTGATTTTCATCTCAAAGGAGAGTTGTGAGAACACTCAGCAAATATTACAGGAACAAAATTCCTGAGACCCCTCAATACCTTATTCACCCACATTTGGCACCTGTAAAATCTCCATCAACCATCAGCCATTCCTCCTTAGTTTAGGAAATACTGACAATAACCAAGCACATGTAAATCGAGAATAAATGAGAATTTTTATCCATTATGTATTTTTAAAGTTTACGTTGAGTCTTTGTGGGTTGCAACTCCTGGTGCCTACCCAACAAGAAGAAAATACTCAGCCAGCAGCAGAGGATTGTATTTTTGTATTTGCATCTTCAGCAGAGATGTTTGTGAAATTTGCTGTAAAGGTTGTTGTGCCACAGAAGGGAACAGAAAATCGACACGCTTTTATGGGCTTCTGAACACAGGGCAGAAAACAGCGGGAGGAGAAGGGTGGAAAGTTTAGACAGAAATTACTTCTGAGAATCTGACGCTGGCAAAACGAGAAACACATTTCCTCGGCGGAGAGAGGGTTTGGATTTGCAAGGAGAGGGCACCAACTCTAACAAATGAGGAAGAAAATGCTGCGTTTCCTGAAAAGAGAGGAAAAGCAAAGCGAGGAGTCTCATTGTGACCCGAGTGAGAGTCGAAAAGAAGACGTAGGTGGGAATTCCTGGAGGAGCTGGGGATGGGGAGGACAGGCCAGCTGAGTCCAATCAGCCCGGCCAGGATTCTCCTGCTCCTCCTGTCAGGGGCTGCTGCTTGATGTGTCTTATCTCCTGCATCAGCCCCACCGAGCCGGGCCGTGTTCTTAATGAGCTGATAAATGAGACACTGAGAGCTGCGGCTTAGGGAGAATATTGTCCCTTCAGAGACCCCATTTTTCAAAGGGAACAAATGGCCTCTGGAGCTGCTGGTGACTGGGCTAACGGATGAGCTGTCTGCAGGCAGGGTTTTTTTCAGGGCCATGTGTGGAAAAGGCGCGTTCTGAATGAGCTCTGATGGCAGTGGCAGGTCCTGCTGAGGCACTGCAGCCCTGGGGATGGGGCTGACCCCACGTCCCGGCTCAGTCCCGTGGGGAATTGGGCTGAACATCTGGGGATGTGTCCCGCTGCTGCTGCTTGCTTGTGGTAGAATTATCACGGAATGGTTCAGTTGGAAGGACCTTAAAGCTCATCCCACCCCTGCCATGAGCAGGGACACCTTCCACTGTCCCAGGTTGCTCCAAGCCCTGTCCAGCCTGGCCTTGGGCACTGCCAGGGATCCAGGGGCAGCCACAGCTTCTCTGGACAGCCTGTGACTCCCCACCCACACAGGGAAGAATTCCTTCCGGACATCTGACTGAAATTTCCCCTCTTTCATTTTGGATTTCACCGGTGTGCTTGTGCGGAGAAATCAGAGAGCCCCTTGTCAGTCCTGAGCCCCTTGATTCTGAGCTCAGGGATGCAGGAGATTCTCCCACACTCTCCTAAAATATTGGAGCTGTCTGCGTGGCTAATGGCATAGTGGGAAATATTTCCTTGCAAATATTGTGAAGCTTCCTCCAGGTGATAGAGCCAAAACAGGGCCAAACCCCCATTTTGTTAGATGGGATATTGGGAGGAAATCCTTCCCTGTGAGGGTGCTGAGGCCCTGGCACAGATGCCCAGAGCAGCTGTGGCTGCCCCTGGATCCATGGCAGTGTCCAAGGCCAGGCTGGACAGGGCTTGGAGCAACCTGGGACAGTGGGAGGTGTCCCTGCCCATGACAGGGGTGGCACTGGTTGAGCTTTAAGGTCCTTCCAACCCCAACCATCATTCCAAGACAGTGCAGTCCCTACTGGAGAGGCACAGCTTCATGGATGCTCTGAATTCCCTTCCAATCCACAGAATTGTTGTAGCACTGGGTTCGAACAACATCGGGAAGATGATGAAATGGATACAACAAAAGCTGCAGTTATCCTGAAGGGATTTCCATGTAAAAATATTCAGGCCGACACAATCAACAGAATCTCTGAGCTGTTCAAATTTCAGCCAACACGGGCAATTAAGAAATCTTACCAAGAAATGTAACTTAGCTCCTTATTAGCACTTGGATCCCTATCAGGAACACTGAGAAAAAAAATATAAACTACAAAGAAAAAAAATATCCAACAGCATTTTTCAAATTAGCAGCCTTGAGGGCAATATAATCTAAGTACAGCCAGAGAGAATCGAGCAGGAATAGTTAATTTAGTTCTAGGAAATTTAAGAATCCCTCATCTCCTCATCAGCAGTAACTTGCTTGTTAAAGGAAGACAAATGAAAAGGTTAATCAGCAAAGATTCGCACTGGGGGATTGCTTGGAATGAATCCCTCCTCCCCGGCAGCGCTGCCGAGGTCATGTGTGAGCAAGCGGCTCCGCCGGAACGCTCCGGGCTGCACAAATGCCATTGAAATGCCATTGAAATGCCATTGAAATGCCATTGAAATGCCATTTAAAAGCCCTGCCTGGCACACAGGGTTTGTCACATCTGGACACGGTGTCTCCAGGATCGTGACCGGCGCTCTCCGTGCTGGCGGTGGCCTGAAAAGTGTTTTTATTGCTGTTTTATCCGGCTCTCGGCTGGGGCTGATGAATGTGCCCTGTGTTGGATCTGACATTGGTCCTTGAGTGGGTTTTGGCTGGGATGTTGTGCACTCCTGGGAAGGGGAGGCAATGCCCTCGGAGCTACGTGGCCAGGCAAACACATCATAGGACTTTTAAAATCTTACTAATTTTTCTTTTCTCGCTCTTTTTTTTTTTTTTTTTTTTTTTTTTTTTTTTTTTTTTTTAACAGGAGAACCAGCTCTGGCTGGTTCTATGGGCCAGAGATTTAAAAATAGCTGGGTTCCTTCCTGTCTGAGGTAGAGAGAAAGATATAAGCCTGATTTATTGGCTGTCCAGTAGACTTTATATTCAATTTCCTCTTGTCACATTCCTATCAAGTAACTGCAGGAGTGTAGCAGAGACGGGGTGAGCCTTTACAGAATAAATACATTCATTTACATGATGAATACCCATATTCACGTGGATAAAAGTCCCTCTTCAAACACGCCAACACAAAACATACCAACCCGACATTGTTAGCAGCACATTGGTGGAGGGAAGCAACCTCACATATTTTAATTCAGCATTTAAATTCACATATTTAACTCACTTTGGTAGGATGGGCACATGGGATGCACTGAAATGACTGTCCTGCCACGTGCAATGGAATGAGGGATAAATGCTGGTTTCTGGAATATAACCATACCTTTCCTTTCCTCCTTCCCTCCTTTCCTCCTTCCCTCCTTCCCTCCTTTCCTCCTTTCCTCCTTGTTGCTCCTCTGGTGGCTGATGCTGATCAGTAGAATCTTTAAGGTTGGAAAAGACCTAAAATCCTCAAATCCACCCCTCAGCTCAGCACCACCACTGAATTGTGTCCTCAAGGGCCATATCCCCGTGGTTTTTTTTGACATTTCCAGGGGTGGTGGCTCCAGCACTTCGCTGGACTCTGCAGAGCTGAGCATCCCACGTGTGCTGGGGGAGGAAAACCTTCCCATGGGGTTTGGCTTGGGAGCAAACACAGCACTGGCTGAGCCAGACCTGCTCAGAAACAAGGCTGAGAAAGGGAAAAGAGAAATAAATGTAGTTTTAAAAAGTTCAATAAGTGAGACTTCAAGCTTCTCTGCAAGCTCACATCCCAGCCTGGGCCAAGGTTTGCACAACTTCTGCTGGTTGAATGCAGATTTGGATTTTCCTTGTGGGGAGTTTCCACAGAGATGAAATCTTTGTTTGATGTTCAGAAGGTCCAAGTGTTTCTGCTTGGACCATCAAGCAGGACCACTGAGAGCTCCATTTTACATTTCCAGGGGTTCCAGTAGCTGCCTAAAGCTCCCATAGAACTCACATTGCACATGCAAGCAGCTCTTATTTTTCACTTTCATCATGTGTTAAATTTTTTTTTCTTCTTTTCAGAGAAAACTTGGCCTTTTGAAAGGTTTATGAACTCACACGTATTTATGGAACTGGGACAGGGAACTGACACGAAATGTTCTCAGGATGATGGATGCAATCCTCTCTCCAGGGAAAAAAATTAGGAATTCAACCAAGGAAAAACACTCTGGAAAACTTCACATCAAACAAGGAAACGAAGGAGTGAGAAGAAATGAAACACATTTGAGATTATGAAAAGGGGGTTAGTTAATGTCTGAGTTTAGTCTGATGCCCTGGTGATGGCCATCAGTGCAATCAGTGTGGGGACTGATTCCACTCAGGAATTGCTCAGGAATAGTTCCAGCACCAGGATAAAGGCCAGCACAAGGATCACTGCAATGGTCAGTCTCGGGCATTGAAATGCATCCAGCTTGATTTGCTCCAGCAAACTCAAAAAATCCTTTCCCTGCCTTGCATGAAACATAAACAAAGCCTTCACTTGGATTGCATATTCTCCTGTACAAGAATGTTATTTTAATTTCCCCCAAGAGCTAAAAAAAGAACCTTTTTTTTTTTTTTTTTTTTTTCCCTATTTTTATTTGATATACATAATGTAGGCTGGCAGTATTAGTGTGTTTTCTATTCATGGCTTTCTGAAACTTTCTGTTAGAAGTCTTTGAAATCAAACACCCTTCTTTTTATCATATATTACTTCCTCCCTGGGAACTATTCCCTCTCTGTGCAGCGATCCCATTAGGCTTTTAACTTTCAGATGTAAAATAAAATAAAAAAAAAAAAACAACTCTCCCCCAAAACCTGTGATAAAAATGTATTGATGTTTGAACACCATCCAGCACAGGCAACTTCAAAAAAAAAACAACCAAAAAACCCCCAAAACAACACGCAGATTTTGTGAATGGAAAATGGGAATTTGATTTGCTGGGAGGGGAAAAGCTTTTCCATAAGCAGTTATGATGTTTAATGGGCCATCTATTGATTTTGGGCTGGCTTGGTACCACTGATGTTTGCAACAGCATTTAAAACAAAATTTCCAAGGGAATGGGCCATGGTTTTATGGAAAACCACAAGTGACACAAGTGACTCGTAGGCTTGGCCGTGTCTGCAGAGTTGTTTGTTCTTGCAGCGCTCACAGAGCCCAGGATGGCTGTGGTTCTCCTTGCAAACTCTGAGGTGGTATCAAGCAGCAAAAGCTGGATTTGAAAGACTTAAATTTATGGGACACTTTTAAGAGCTTGAAATTCTGAGCTGAAATGGAATTTTTTTTTGCCGTTCAAAATGCTTCTTTGGATCAAGTTTTATGACAAATTTGTTTGCAGCCTCATTCAGGTCTGTTCTTTCGTTATTGAGGATTTCAGTGGACTTGGGATATCCTCTTTGAGTAGATTTTCGTATTTATGAGATGGATTTACTTAATAATAGAGATGTTGTAAAGTGAAAGCCATGGACCTGTTCCATCTGAAATCAGCCACTCCTCACCCAGACTCTTGTGCATCCTGAAGGGCCTGGGCAAGTGCTTGGGATGCAAAAGAGGCAACAGAGATGAAAAGGAGGAAAAACAGAGGACTTGAGGTGTCCAGACTGAATTGTCTCAGCATGTTAATTATTGGAGCATGCAGGGTTAGGGAATTAAGGGATTTCCACCTCTGGAATGAGTGGAGAAGAGGACACACCTCATCCTGGGCTGGCTCTTCATTTCCAGGCTGTACAAATGCCAAGTTTCTGGCAGTGGTGGTGACCCCAAGGTGTGAGAGCCATCTCCCCCTTCCCATTGCCCCCTTAATTCACCTGATTTATTCCCAAGTTGCCTTTTCTCCTGCTGGAGTCCCTTATTTCCCACAGGAACCACTCCAGGACAGCAGATCACTCCTCATCCTCAAACGTCTGTGTGACCACTCCATGTCCCCCATCCAAGCCACCTTGTCCAGATCAATCCTGGGATGCTCTTCCAGTTCCTTGACTGGGAACTCATCCAAACTCTGCCTGGAGGAGCACAGGGAACCCTGTTAATTTAACACATCCCTTTCATGCACACCTGCCCCCCAAAACCCAGGCAAACACAGCAATCATTTAGAGAAAAACCAAGTTCAGCAACCTCCAAAGTGATTTCATTAAAATCAAACAAACTGCTGGTGCTTGATGTAATTAAGGGTGTTTGGTTTGGCTCTGCAGCAATGGAACCAACCTCACACAGAAAAGTGGTTGCAGCTTTTGTCCCAACAAATGTGAGGCATCATTTATCCTCCACCAGCTCGGTACCAACCCTCCTCTGTTCAAATCTTTCAAAGCTTTCTTCTTTCTCCCTTTTCCTGGCCCTGCAGAGCCGAAAGAAATGTTTGACAGGTATTAATTTTGAAAACAAATGGTAGATTTTCAGCTCAGCTGCTGACGAGAAGGCAGGGAAAGAGCAGATTGCAGCTTGTTTTAATTGCAAACTGGGAATTTTATAAACAAAATCCACGCACGTATCATTTATAATCATGATCCAGGCCAGAGCAATAATTATGATAAATCCTTTGTCAGCCCCACTAAGAAGTCTTTTATGGAGTAGTAGGGAATTAATTCACATTCTAGACAATGGCTCAATAAAATGCTTTCCAGCTTCTCTGACATATGGAATTCCACATGGGCTGCAATCAGATGTTCCCCAACTCACACTTTTTCCTCGCTTAACTCCTTGACAGTTTAAGATAAACAAGCATTGAATTCATTAAGCTGCAATTTTTAAGCCTTCTAATTAACTGAAACAGCTGAAGTTTGACTCCTCAAACACATGTTAAAAGCTTAATTTTCAAGACATAAACCACTGGGAGACCTGCAGTTTATTAACATTTGAGGTGTTCAACGAGAACCTTCCCTCGTGTCGTTCTTCAGGGTTCTGCAAAATGTAGAATTACAATATTTTAACATAAGGCAATTAACAAAATTCCTCATTTTTGTAACCAAAGGCATTATTGCTTTGACTTGGAAACAGAATTTTTGACTCTGAGCTCCCTGATTATTTTGTCCAGTCTTATCAGACTTATCAGTCCTATCAGACCATCCAGATTAAATGTCCAGTGGCTCCCTAAACAGCACTTAACTAAACTGTACTAAAGGAATTTAAGATTATTCTTTAAAAACCAGGCATGTTTCTGCTCCATGATGTTCCTGCCACGTTCAAGGCAGTCCATTCAATATTTTGGATGCAGCCTCGATCCAGGAGAAGGGAGTTTTAACCCTTTAAAGTCTTTTAATCTTTGCCGTGACTTGGGAAATGTGTTTATGGAAGCACTTAAGTTTTAATCCTTTGGTCTTAAATATTAAAAACCTTGTTTTGAACTGAGAGGGGAAAGGTTTAGATTGAATATTGGGAAGGAATTCTTCCCTTTGAGGGTGGGCAGGCCCTGGCACAGGTGCCCAGAGAAGCTGTGGCTGCCCCTGGAGGCCTGGAAGTGTCCAAGGCTGGGTTGGATGGGGCTTGGAGCAACCTGGGATGGTGGGAGGTGTTTGGGTTGGAACTGGTTGATCTTTAAAGTCTTTACCCACTCAAACCATTCCATGATTCTGTGCTTTACTTTATTACACAAGAACTGGGAAGGTCTGGAGACTGATAATGCAAAATCATCCCAGTGCCACCCTTGCTTGCAGCCAGGTGAGGCCAGAAGTGCCCAGAACGCTGCAGAAATTTGGTTACTCCAAAGGTGCCTTTCAATCCAACCCCTTGGAACTTGATTTAGTCACCTTTTAATCCTCAAATCAAGATAAACACAGCAAAAGCATCACTTCAAATAGGGGCAGGCACAAATCCCTGTGACTCGAGGCCCTCATGGCCGTGGCACCGTGGCAAAGACACGGATCAGAGCTGGTGGAGGGGGAAAAGCCCTTTTAGCTCTTCTTATCCCAGCAGTTATGGATGGATCCCATTCCAAACAAGGCTGAGGTGACACCAGACTGTGTGCTGGGACTGGGATGATGATCCTGGATGCTGAGCTGTGCCCTCTCCTTTCAGATGAGATAATAAATCTGACCCAGGCACCAGGTGCTCTGTCCCGCTGGGGGGGTTCACGTGTGAAATGTGGAGAGAGGAGGAAATGGCAGGAAGCAAAGCACCATCAGCACAACTTTCATGTGGGTTTTGTTCCCAGGAAACCACTTCCTCTGTTTGTATGGGCTGGAAGGGGATGGGACTGCACGGGGGCTCTTGCTCTCAGCTCGTTTCAGCCAAGCCAGAAAAGCCATGGCACCCAACTAAAATCAAAGGAGGTATTTTTATTATTTTTATTATTGTTATCCTGTGTTTATCTGGATTCTGCTGTCACAGAGGTTTTTGTTGTATGGGAATTTTCCTTCTCAGCTTTTTCCTTTCTTTCCCTCCTTATTTTTTCCCTACCCAAACTGATTGCCATAATATAAATTTTTGATTTTCCTCCTCTTTTTCCTTTCTTTCCCTCATTATTTTTTTCCTACCCAAACTGATTGCAGTGAGATAAATTTTTGATTTTCCTCCTCATCTTTTTCCTTTTTTTCTCTCCTTACTTTTTTCCCTACCCAAACTGATTACAGTGAAATAAATATTTGATTTTCCTCCTCATCTTTTTCCTTTCTTTCCCTCCTTATTTTTTCCCTACCCAATAAACTTTTGTGAAATAAACTTTTGAGTGTTACTTTTCAACCAGAGGAAAAAAAAACCCCTCTAAACTCTTGTAAATGGGGAAGAACATGTGGATTTACACCAGGGAGGAGCACAGCAAGGCACTGTTGGAGTGACATTTGGATAAATGATATTCCTTAGTGCTCCCTCATCTTATCCCTCTCTTATCCACTGAGGGTGAGAGTTTTTCCAAAGGGAAAAAGCCCAGCAGGCTTCTGACAAATTCTGGCACATTCTCCTGTACTCAGGTAAAAATGCACCTATGATAATATATATTAATATTTAGTTATGGTTGGAAGGCTGCTTTTCTTTTAATTTTAAATATACAAATGTATCTAGTGGGAGGAGGTGGAGAGAGCTGTGTGCAGTCCCAACACTGTGGAAATGCCCAGCTCCTTCCTGACCTGCTTTTCCCCTTGGCCAACCCTTCCCATGCCTCCAAGGGGCTGGAGAACAGAACATAAAATCTGAATTATCACCATTTCAGCTTCTGCAGTCAAGCTGAATGCAAAACTCCTGTCACAAAACTCCTGACACAAAACTCCTGACAGAAAACTCTCTTTAACAAACACGAACCACCGTGATGTTCCTGAGGAAAATACCGACTTGTCACCACCACAGTGATGACAGCAAGACCACAGAACCCAAAGGAAAAAAAAAAAAGAAACCAAACCCTATTATTTCCTTTATTTTCTCTATGTAGGCAATGACACAGCAAAGAGGATAAGCATGGCCTTGACTGTAAGGCTGGGAGAGGTTTTATTGAAATGGAAAAAAAAATTCAATTTATTGTTAAACTTTTGCATCTGCTTTGGTAAGGCAGCACTTCTGTGCAGTTGTTGTACAATGGAGTGGGGAAATTAAGGTATTCATTAATTAGTATTAATAAGTTTTCCATGATGGAGAAGCTCTTGAGGAGAAAGCTCTGTCATCCCAGAAGATCAGCCATGGAAGACGTGGATTGAAGTGGATCCTCTGAATAGGAGGAGGTTCCTATAAATCTCACCTCATTAAAAAGAAATAAGTAAAAAATAGTTTGAATTCAACAGTGCAACATTTATTGTCATAAAAATCCTTCAATGCAGAGGAAGGCTCTTGTTGTTTCTGAAAGAAAAGATGAAGCTTTTATGGTTGATCCTTCCAACAGCGGTGGTTTTGGTTCTCACCGTGCCTACAAATAAGGCAATTTTAAACCAGTAAAATTCCCCTTTTAAACCAGTAAAACTCCCCTTTTAAACCAGTAAAATTCCTTGTTTCTCCCCACATACAGAGGGTGGTGAAGGCTTCAGGTTGCCCCTGTCTCCAACACACCTGTGACAAGGGCAGCTTCAGGGGTCAGCCTGGGAATTACTGGATCTCCTGCTCCTGAGGGGTGAAAATTGGAGTGGGTTCATGAGGAATAGAGCAGGTGGGCTGTGGTCCCCTCAGCCAGAAACTGGAGAAGGTTGTGGGAAGAAAAGGAATAAGTAGGAAGTCATTTTATGGGTCTGTAGCCAGTGAATTTACAAAAAATATAAAAGGGGGGGAAATTTGTAAAAGTGGTCAGGGTAAAGCCTCCTTTTATCTGATAACACCCCTACATTACATCAAGAAGGCGAAGAGGAGAAATAATCCTTAAATACAGCAGGAAGCTCTTAGATGAGAAGCACAGGGAACTTGTCCCTGCAGCCTCATGTCCCAGGATTCATCTGGAAAAGCAGAGTGTGGCACTGGCCCTCTGGCAGGATGTGGGTCTGAGAGCAATGGGAACTTCTGGCTTTCCCTGCTGACCCAGCATCCAGCCCCCCGCCCCGGGGCAGTGGTGTGTCCTCAGCACAAAAAACTGCTGGAGTGGGAAAGGGGAATTGCAATTCTGTCACCTGCCAGCTTGCAAAAAAGCAAAACCCAAGCCAAGCTGCATCCCGGGGCCAAGGGCTTAGCAGGGTTAGTCACCAGCAGCCGGAGCATCCCAAAATAAACATCTCCGTGTTTTTTGTTCCTCGGTTGGATGGTTTTGCCCCTCGAGCTGGAATAACCTTCCTGGAGCGTCTCAGGACTCAGTTTGGAGTTAAAAGCAAGGCCTTCAGTCAATTAACAGCTGCTGGAAAAATCCATGCTGGGAGGGACACGGGCACCTTGTGAGATCAGGCCACGGGGTGCATCTCAGAGCAGCACTGAGGGCACGGAGAAAAGCTGCTCTGAAACTGCTGCTGCCCCGCCCCGTGCCACCCTTCCTCCTCCTGCTCCTCTCCTTGGGGATGCATCCTAGCTGGAGGGCAGAGAAAACTGCCAACTGCTCCATGTGGAGGACAATTCTGACCTCTTTTTCTGCCCAGGAGCATTGCCAGGCTGATGGCTGAGCTCTCAAAGGGCGTTTGAGCAAGGTTATTTGTGAAACTTGCGCCTGCAGGTGTTTTGCCGAGTGTGCTGGTTGTGGGTGGATAAGCACAGTGCACACTCTTCTGTTCCTCAGCTGGAGGAACGTGGGCCACTCCTGGTGTGAACAGTTCCACTTAAGAGCACAGGACTTTCATTCCCTGAGAATGTGCTGATGGGAGACAGAAATCATCATTCCATGGACATTTGCTCTGGTGAAATCCAAGGTAGAACCTTGATGGGGACAGCAGAGCTGCCTGGGAAACTGAGGGTGATGATGGCACTGCTCCAGCTCTCTGGCATTGTCATCACATCCACTCCCAGCACTGCTTCCCCTGTTTCTTCACTGGGATGGAGAAGAGCTCCTCGTCCCTGGGACAGGAAAATTTTTGGTTTGCTTTCATCCCATTCCTTATTTTCCGTGGTGTGCTTGGTAATAATTTGGCCTGGTATGGAAGTGCAGAGACATTGATAAAATGGAAAGATTAGATTCCAAACTGTGCCAAGGAGCTCCCCCTGACTCTGAGCTGTTCCTGGAGGTGGCTCTGGTTCTCCCCACCACCCACACCCTTCCCCTCAGCCAGGCTGAACAACCTGCAGGAGGGTTTGGTTTTTGCATCATTTGCAGCTGGCTTTGGGACAAACCCCACCGAGGTGGTGAGTGTGAAGTTCAGAAGAGATTTAGAGGATTCTGCTTTCCTTAAAAAAACCCAGAATTTCACACAACTCTTTGCTCTGCTGCCCTCATGGACCAGAAATATCCTGGGCGAGGTCTTGTGGTTTTGCTAAGAGCAAGGACATGGGATAATTACACAAATAGGTCCTGACCTCCAGCTCTGCCTGCTCCCCCATTAAATCCAAATTGTTTGGATTGGGACCAGCACAGTAATGCAGGTTGGGGGCTGTCCCTTCCCTCTCTGCCACTTGGGGTTCTGCAGCTATTTGGATGAGGAGATGCTTGGGAGGAGTTTTTGTTGTCTGAAATCACGCATTGAGAAGAACAAGGGGAAATCAAAGAACATTCCAGAGCTTTCATTATCCATTTATTAATAATTATTGTTTTTAGAGGAAGAAAATACTTTGGAAAAACAGCAGTAGGTAGGAAATTGTTAGTTAAGTTCTTATTATCGTGTTTGTTTTGCCTGCTTAGGTTCTTTCACCTCAGGCTATCTCCACTTAGCCGTGGAAATGCAGGTGGTGGGCATCATTTTGGTGTTCAGGATTAAAATGGATTTATTATACAGCTACAGGCCTGATCCAAATCCACCGAAGCTGACAGAGCCACAGATGCCACCAAATCCATCTGTAATTATTTTCTGAAGAGAAGTTCCCAGCACAACCTCCAGGTACAATCCAAGCTCTGGGTGTTGGAGCTGCATCTGCTTCAAATTATGGATGGGCATTTTTCTTTTCTTGTGTGTGAGCTCAAACAAACATTGTAAGGGCTTTGGCACCGAAGCAAAATAATGAGAAAGGACTAAAAACTTGTGAGGAAGGAGAAAATAACTAATTAGGCTGAAAAGCAAAATCAATCATTCCCTTCCTACTGAACTTCTCTGTGGCTAAAACTCTGTCCTCTGAAAACAACGTGAAGCCACCACGCCAAAACTCAAGGATAATTAATAAGGGAGAGCAGCTCCAAACTGTAAAACATTTTGGGGACACAATGACATCTTTGGCTCCCCCAGAGACCCCACAAAGCACTCAGAGTGTCCCAGAAGGTTTTACCTCCATCAAGAACCCATACCCCTTACTGGAGCGCTTCTGTGAAACCGCCAGTAAAATGTAATGAGTTCAGCGTTTTCATATCATTCTCATTTTCTGAGCTGATATTTGAGATAAAAGACAAAGCCTGCCTTGGTTTCAGTTCAGAGGACGTTCTGTGCTATGGCTTCACTTTGCTGAAATCCTGATCAAAGCAGAGCTGTGAAATCTTACTATCCCATTGCTAACTGCACTGTTGACTTTATGCATACTTCCAAAATCCCTGCTTCCCCTTAGACCTTTTGACCACCTTACTAAAAGGGAAAAAAAAAAAGAAAAAAAAAAAAGGCCAGATATTTGCATTTGGTACTGTTCAGTACTTTCTTGCTAGCAACAGCCTTGCTAGCGAGGTGAAACACAACTTTCCTGCTCTATAATGAAAAGAATAAACCTTTTCCATGGTTCCTCCATGGCTGCTCTGCTCTGAAACACGGGTGGGATCATTTTGCCCACTGGGATGGATGCAGTTCATTAACCTCAGAGACACCCCCTTCATCAAAGAAAGGAGCAAAACGACTCACCAGCTTTCCCTCTCAGATTCCCTGATTACACTAATCCCAGAAGATCTGCATTTCATTTTTTTTCCCATCTGGGATGAGAATCCAGCAGGGAGAAGTTCAGGGTGCCTGAATGTTTCCATAAGTGCCTCAAATGACTTTGTGCACTTCAGCTCGGCAGCTGTGTAACCAAGAGCAGCAGCGTGGGGCTCCCCATCAGCCTCCACCCACCCCTGCCCCTGGGGTCTCCTGGGACAGGGACCATTCTGAGGGGACTGGAGGGTGCTGGGACACCTCACCCATCACCAGGTGGATGGAGATACTTCACGTTTCTCCCAACAGTTTTCTCCCTCCGGGGTTTAGATTTTGAGGAAAGGAGGAAAGGAGATGTTGGTGCCATGACAGAGTCAGAGTTGTGGCTGTCTGTGACAGTGTTTTCCAGGCGAGTCTCCCAGCAGGGAAGGTACCAGCTGGACCAGAGCTGGTTTGAGGTGACACTGAAGTGATCCTGCTGTTCCTGGGATGGTTTCATGCAGTGGCCATGGGGATCACAGACCTCCAGCACACCAGAACTTCCATTTCAGCAAATTAAACACCCCAGGGACACCCTGGTGGGCATCCTGATGCTTCAGGAGCTGGATGTCAATGTCAGGGAGAGTCCATGGATGTTGGATGGGCTCTATCAACACAGTAGGGGTGCCTGCATGAGAGCTTGGGGCACAGGGACATCCCCACCCAGAGCAGGGCACTGGTGTGCACAGCTCTGCAGGGGTGACTGGGGAGCTGACGCTGTGTTCAGCTTGTTTCTGTGGCCTCTGAACATCAGCCTTGAAGTCAACCTTCTTTCCTGGAGGAAAAAAAAATAGTAGTTCTGACATTCCAAGAAATCCCAAAGGGAAAAATACTGAAAATTAAATGGGTTGGTCTGCGTCCAACTCACTTACTCAGGGGAGATAAATGATTTCGTATGCTAATGACCATTCCCTCAAATCTCTGACATTTTCTTACAATGTACTTAAGTACAGTTTGTTTTGCTTTCTGTCTCCACAACAATTACAAAGATTTATATTTTATTGCTCCGGTTGTGTTTGCCAGGACCACACTTCCTTTCCTTTTTAAAGGCGCAGGGATATTGTCTGGGACGGCAGAGAACGGCGCTTTCCGAACAGCTAAAATGAAAATAAACAAGGCTGAACTTATCTGGTGGAAGAGGGCAGACACTTTCACTAGGCACAGCAAAGCCAATAAAGGCTTCTGGCTCTTTTCTCCTCGACAGATCAGTACACACAGACTCAGCAGCAGTTCATAAGCAAGACAACTCTGTCACCTTTGGTGATAAACTCCAAATTAATTCCTCCTTCCAATGTGATTATGGAAGGCTCAAACCTGCCACCTTTCCTGGTGCTTCTGGTGCTGAGGGCTAATTCCCTCTGCCTACTGTTTGGCAAAGGGGCTGCCTGGGGAGGAGGGAACGCCTGTGTTGGTTCAAGCTGGTGGGAGAACAAGGTGCCACTGTGTCCAGGGGCATGGAGCACAAACGAGGATTGTTTCTGGTGACACCTTTCCTTGACTCCTCCACCCATCTCCCAGCAGTGTGAGTGACTCACAGCTCCATTGAGGAGAACTCACAGCAATGCCTTCAGTTTTATCTTTCATGTATTTCAGGTTCTGTGCTGCCCAGGGGTGCAGCTCTGAGCTCACATTCAGGGTCACTCTGCTCTGCACAGAGCAGGGACACAAAACAAATCCTGGTCCTGCTGCACACCAAGGACAACTTTCAGCCCAACAGCACAAACAAGGGTGGCTGGAGGGAGGAACAAGAAGGATGGGACCTCACAACCTGCAGCTGTAACTGGACAATTAAACCCCAATGTGCAAATGGACCAAAACTGATCAAAGTGTGAGACCTGGTGATCGTTTGTCCATTTTGTGACCATTTTAGGTCCACCTTGGGTGCAGCCCTGGCCAGGCTCTTGTCCTGCCCAAGGTGTGTTCTGGAGGCCTTTCAATAAATATCTACTTTATTCTCTGGCTCTGCCCAGTCTCTGTTCCAGGTCAGCCTTCCCCAGGCATCCACAGGACGAGGAAGATTTTTGTTCCTGACTCTGCCAGGCAGGGTGCTGGTGCTAAACGAGCAGAGCTGGGTTAAGGCTGCAGGGAGCAGAGCTGAGCTCACCATTCAGGCTGGAAACCAGATAACCCTGGGCTGCAGTGGCACTTTGCCCACAGCTGAGGAGCCTTTTCTGTCACCCTGTGTGTGCCACACTGAGCTGCTCAGCCCCATGAGAGTTGCTGAGCCCCGTGATCCTGCTGCCTGCCACTAATCCATCCCCTGCTCTCATTATTCAACGCCCCGTGTTGCTTTAAGAGCACCCATCCCCTTCTAGACCTGCTGGCGTGGCAGACACAGGGTGGTCAAGGATGTCCTGACTCACTGACCAGGACTGTCTGCCCAATCCCTGGCAAGTGACCACGGGAGCTTTGCTGGTCCTCTCCAACCCAGCCCTCATGAGGGGTGGTCGTGTGTGGGAATTGGCTCCAGCCAAAAACGGGCTGCAAACGGTGACCTCATGGCAGCTCCTGTTTGTACAGACACGGGGAGAATCCACTGATTGTGGCTTTCTTGGGAGTCATTTGCAGTCTGTGAGTAATGTGGACCACAAGACGAGAAAAAAACTAAAAGGGGAGTCTTAAAAAAGAAAAGGAGAAAAGACAGTGGAGTCAGTGTTTTCTGCCCTGTGCTCTGGTCATCTTGAGCAACAGCATTCCCAAAAGTCTCTGTTCAAATGGGCTGTGCCAGTTTGGAAATGGAGAGGCTGGTGAAAGATGATGGTGAAAAGTCCCTCTCTTTCAGGATTATCACCATTTGCACAGATTCCAGCAGAAAAATGCAAAGTGGTGGTGATTGCAGTGTGATAAAGGTTTGTGCTCTCATTTAAACAGTTTAAAGAACTACATGAGCACTGGCATTAGTTGGAAAATTTCCACAGCCAAATGCAGCTCTTCCTAACCTCTTAACTACCCTGTGTTTAAAATTACTGAGGCTAAGGATTGTGCATTGTATATCCCCTACTGTATATCCTTTATTGTCACGTTCTCTATGGATTGTATGATGGACTCAGAAATTCAGGTTTTGATTCCTATCCCCATCCTTAAACTTCCTGTATGACCTTGGGAAAGTCTCCTCGTGCTTCTGTTTATCACTCAGTGCTTTGGGAAAAGGAAATAAGAACACGGGATCCTCTTTTGTGGGATGCAAAACTCAGCTTATTGCCAAAATTTGAGTGAGAAAAAACGCCAGTCACTTCCACAGCTGATGGAAGAGCCGGGGGATGCCACGAAACACGTTCAAAACTTTAATAATTCCCAATGGCTCTGAAGATATTTCGGGTTTCTCACCACTAGTCAGCCTTCCTCTGCCATTTGCTCCTGGTGTCTTCCAGCAATTCCTTGTGCAGTGCTCATCGCAGCAGTCCTCATCTGGTGCCAGCTGAAATATGCAGCCATAATAAAGACATTTTATTTCAAAGCTTCCCCCTCTGCTCGTGGCCAGAACGTCTGAGTATCTTCCACCGTGCTTCTGCTAACAGCAATAACAACAGCAATAAAAAAAAAAGGCAAACAGCAGAAGACTTCTCAGCTGGTGCTTGGTCCCCACACTGCTGGTTTGAGCTGGTTTTGGGAGGAGGGAGGATTCTGCTGGTTGGATTCAAGGTGTGTTTTGGGCAGAGCCCACCTGCCCACGGGATAGACACGGGTTTGGCTCCAGCCCCTCTGGCCAGGACCTCCAGTGGTGCCCATCCCTGTGATGTGGCTGTGGCTTCCTCTCCCCACCCTCCCCCTGGGTGGGAGCTGCCAGCGTGGGCAGCATCTCCGTTGAGCAGAACAATAAAGTCTGAGCTCCTATTCCCGAAGGGGAAACGTAAATGGTGAGATCTTGCCTAAAAATATGGATTATGAAAGTGCATCCATTTCTATTGTCTCAGCGAAACATTTGAGCTTAATCAGACACACATTATTTGTCTCTGTGGATGGAATTCTCTGGCCTGTGTTCCCCAGGTCACAGCAGATGATCTAATGGTCCCTTTGGCCCTAAAATTCCCTGAAACAATGAAACATGGGTTTCATTAATGGAGCTAGACTTTTGGAAGAGTGAAATATGAGCTACACACATCCCGATAATACATCTTTCAGATTCCTCCGGAATTTGTCCATCTTTTTGCCAGACTGCAGCTTGTGGAGTGAGGCAGGGCCCTGATCTCTCTCCCTTGGGAACAAAGTCCTAACCCAGCTTTGTCTATTGAAAGGCAGATGTCTGCATGCTCCTGCAGGACATTTGACCATCCAAAACCAAGTCTCTGGAGAGCCTTAATCTCCTTTTCTCTCCTTTCAGCCATGGATTGTATAACTGCTGTTGTCCATTATATGCATTGTGTCAGATCCCAGACCAAAGTCCTGCTCCTGAGGCTTTAGTTCCTCCATTCTCTATGATGATCTGCTCTGGCATCAAGACAAGGACAGGAGAAGGATTTGGGGTAACCTAATTATGGGACCTTTTCTTAGGAGTTGGACTTGACAATCCTTGTGGGTCCCTTTCAACTGAGAACATTCTGTGATCCTGTAATTGTAGCCTTCCTGTGCCTGAAGAGAGCATGCAAAAGGTGGAGAGGGATGTTTCACCAGGAGCTGGAGTGACAGGACAGGGAGAATGTCTTCACACTGGCAGAGAGTAGGCTTAGATTGGAAATTGGGATGAAATCCTTCCCTGGGGGGGGTGGGCAGGCCCTGGCACAGGGTACCCAGAGAAGCTGTGGCTGCCCCTGGATCCCTGGCAGTGTCCAAGGCCCGATTTGAGGGGGCTTGGAGCAATCTGGGACAGTGGGAGGTGTCCCTGCCCGTGGCAGAGGGTGAGAACCAGATAATTTATAAGATCCCTTCCAACCCAGGCAATATGATATGAATCATCCCAGGATGATTCTGGGCTCAGGTGATTCCTGGAAATACAATCCCTGTGGATCTACTTGCCTGTGATGAAGAGCTGCTGCTTGTCCCAGTATCCACCATCCTGCAGAACCATGCCCTGTCCTCTCCTGGTTCATCCCTGAAGCAGGGCAGGACTAGAGGAGGCAGTTACAGCCTGGCACAGATGAGGTTAAGCACAAAGACACGCAGCAGAGAATGCCACCAGCCAGAGATGGCACCAGGGGACATTTCAGCATTGCAGCTGTCACCTCAGAGCAGCCACATCCGCAGGAGCCAGGCTTCTTCATCCAGCTCCAACCCTCTCTGACCTCCTTGCTGAATGCCTGTGGATGTGCACAACCACTGTGGAGAGGGTCCCAGACTCAGGAGTCGTCTAATTTGTGTGAAAGACCAAGAACAAAACAAAAAAAGCTGCAGAAGGATTGAATTGCAGAAGCCAGCCCCCCTGCCCGGCCCGGGCAGGCTGTGATTACAGACAATACCTTCCGGATTTCCAAGAGGGAAGCGATATATCCTTCCCAGGGCAGGCCCAGGACAGCTGTCATGCTTTGTGGCTGCCCTGGGTATGCAATGATGTCATTTCAGAGAAGGAATCAAAGATTGGCTTCAGTTTGAGGAGGTTTAGTTGTTTTCGTGTTTTTTAAACTTTGCCTTCATTTCCTTTTTTTTTTTTTCTAATTTATTTTTTGCCTTAAAATTTCACCCAGAGATGTTTCCAAACCCAAGAGCCTTCCCTCCCTTCCCCTCTCACTCTTTCCCTGCTGTCCCGTGCTGGCGCCGGGCACTGGATCCTTACTGGGAAATGGGAAGGTCACACGGTTTGCTGTCAGCCACAGAGACCTCTTTGGCCACGGCGTGAATCACCCTGGAGAGAGGCTCATTTTCTGCACCACCTCCCGAAATGTCAGAGAAAAATAAACCCCACTGTGCGGCTGTAATGAGGCATATTCTGGGCCTGTTTGCTTTGTAGGCAAAAAGCCACTACCAGCAAGCCGAGCTAGCTATAGGTTCCAAAAAAATCTCCTTTACCAAGGTTATTGTATGTGGAGGAGAGCTGCCAGGTTCTCCAGGCTGGAATGCGTGTTTTCCAAGGAGCAGGCTCTTCTGGCACATCCTGAGCAATCCAGAGTCAGATGTGCAACCAAGTGAGGGCTGCAGAGGCCCAGCGCCAGCGAGGGGAATGTCACCGTGGCAAGGGGGGAAATCAGATATAACACCAACCCTGAAGCTCTGTCCCACTCCCAAAATTCACTAATCTCCTGAAGGAGGGATCACCCCGGTCTTGGCCTGGTGCCCAAATCCATCCTGGCTTATCACTCAGCCAAGCTGATCCATCAACACCGGGAGTTTCCATCTCCCAGGATGGGCTGCAGGGAGCCAAAATCTGTCACCTCTTTCCTCTGCCTCATTAGGTCCTGCCTTTCACAGGATGCTGGAATCAAGGCCCATGTGTTCATGGACAGATAAATCGCCTCAGACCATCAAATAAAGGGAATTCTAACACAAGGGCCTATCTGTGGGCCCGGTATTTTCGCATTCCCGGTAAAACTTTATGAGGCGGGAAGTGCGATAATTGAGGGAAAGTTTCACAAAAAGCACCAGCTCACTTTTTAAAAGGGCTCTTGGGTGCAGGTCTGTCATCATCACTGGGGTTTGCTAGGCCTCAGCATCAGGGTTTTAATACTGGGAAGAGCTTTTGGGGACAGCAGGGCTGCTGTGAAAGGAAGGATTTCCTGTCTCACCTGTGGGGCTGGAGGGCTTTGATCGACACATTTCTGTAATTCAGGGCCCAGCTCGTTAAAGTTTAGCCCCCAAAGTCCACCTGCAGCTTTCAAACTGGAATATCCAAAAACATCAACCCCCTTGAGAAGCTTTCTTTAAGTTTGTAGGAACTCACAAGGTTTGCTTAGGCAAACTCAGCTTCACCAGCTGATGAAGAATTCGACCTCAAATTACGCGATGTAATCACACCGAGTTTGAACAAAGCATCTAGACCAGAGTCATATTTCTGGCAGTGGAAATATATAAGAAAAATACACTTAAAAATATATAAACAGGGTGAAAATGTGCAAGGCTACCTCTAAACTCTCTCACAGCCTCCAAAATGATCCCTTGCAGTAGGTGATTATGTGTATTTGTGAACTTTAACCTACCCTTGGCCTGATCTTGGCAGAGCTGAGGTTCTTTGCTCTCCATGGCTCCAGCACTCCCAGGCTGTCCCTCTGGCTATGGGAGCAGGGATCTCCTCTGGGGTCTCTCCCCTCTCCATGAGATCATTGACACATTTGCACTTCTGTTCCCAGATTACTTCAACACGGGGCCTACCTTCATCAGCACAGTGTCGATTCCCACACTTGGGAATGACAATTGCAGTGGTAATTTTAAAGGTATTTTTCATCCACGAGGAGCCAAGCAAGACCTTTTTAAAGCAGCGACATCAAGGGAATATTTGTTTTAAAAATTTTAGCGGGAGGGGACGGCTATTTGTGCACTTTATGTTTCCTTTTCACTTCAGCTCCTTTTTTTTGCCCTTGCAGGCAGAGTTTTCTGTGTAAGCTGTTGCTGTGTGACTCCTTTTCCTCTTCCCTGTAAACGCTGGGCACCTTATAGACCAAGAAGCCACAATTGGGAATGCATTCAGAGACCATTAGTGCAGGAAGTCGGGTCAAATCCAAAGAAACCATGAAGCAGTAAGTTGGAAAACACGGGATGAATGGCCTTTTCATACCGCCGCTTTCAGGTGGAGTTTGTTTTTGGATTAAAGGAGTTTATTCAGGTATTCACAAATATCCCGGCTCTCTGAACTGGCTGGAATGTGGAAACCTCCAAGTCATAATCAATTGCCGTAAAAGGGATTGGCGTGTTCTAACTGGGGAATAGAGGGATGAAAGAGTCCTAATTAGGTGACACGCCTTCAGAACGGGATGAAAGGCCCAGGACGTCCTCAAAGACGCGAGCAAATACGAAAATCTCAAATCACCTCTTTCTTTACTGGCAATCACCACGCTCCAAAAATGTTGGGTTTGTGTGTACCCAAGTCCCACATCATTTTTTTCTCCCCCCCACTTTGCGGGCTTGGCTGGGGAGTTAAAAAATAAAAGGCCCCAGCAGAAGTGAAACGTGACAGAGCCTTGTTCTCTCCCCTCGCAGGGGCTGCAGGGACTGGGATGGATGTGTCCTGCTAATATGAAAATGAGGAGAAGTTTGGATGGTTGAGGTGTGATGCCATGGAAAATGCTGTCTGTGGCAAGGCCATGCTCAGAGGTTCATCCATGATTTTTCCTTCTGGGCACACGGAAGAGGGAAGCTGCTGACCTGAGTTCAGCAAAATCAGGATTAGAAATCACAGCAGAAAGAATCTGGAGCGGTGATCACCACAGGGATCAAATACAGATGGAAAACATCCTCAGGAGAGGAGAAAATACAGCATTTTTTTTTTTCCTGCTAGGAGAAGTAAGTTGGGGTTATGTCCTTCCTTCCCACCTGAACTTCCAGGAATGGCACCTTTTAGTGACCTGCAGATCTGGCTCAACAGAGACCTCGATATTCCCAGCACAAACCACCTTTGGCTGTTTGCAAGGCTACCCTAGGTCACCTTTGCCAAGCACTCTGGAGATGCAATTTGCAACAGAGGTGTCAATAATTATCTCTGCAAAGCAGCTGAAAATGTGGATTTAGAGCCCATTATCAGGGCTGGGAACTAAACACTAAGTCGGGTCTTTCTGCACTCATTAGGCTCAGCTTATTTCAAGCCTCTTGTGCTGCTGTCAGTTGAAGACCATTGTTTCCCAGCTTGGTGTTAAAAGAAATGGAAGGCTGTTGGGAACTGGCAAGGTCTCTGGAAATAAGTGAAACCTTCTCCCCTTCTCATCCTCAGCACATAAACACCCCTTATAAACAGCAAATATACCAGAGGAAAATCCACATTTTATACATCCTGAAGCACTTGAACCTCTGAGGGCTCTGCATTTAGAGAAACAGCCAGTATGGCTTCAGACATCCTTCAAAATAAAACCTCCCACTCCTATTACATAGTGGCAAATATTTGGCACTCAATAATAGTGCCTAAATTACCTTTTTTTTTTTTTTTTTTCCCCTACATGGCACACATCTCGTTCTTCAAACCTCACAGAGCATCCTTTTCCCCTCCCACAGGTGCACAGACACGGGAGGGACCCAAGGATTCAAGCACAGCCTTGGAACCTGCTTTGAATCTGCACTGCTGCTGGCAGGAAAGCGATATTTGAAAGGATATTATTGCTGAATTTATTACGGCGGGGTAGGATGTGTGCGTTTTTCTGCAGCGTTTCTGCTCTGACCAAGATGCTGACCCAAATTCCATTTTGGGTCTCGTATCAACAATTGTTGGGTGCAGCCAGCCAACATTTTTTTTTGATGGAGCAATTTTCTACCCGCTCTGGAATGCTGTCTAAATTATATACGAGATGCAGGAATTTGGGATAAATTTACAACTCCCCAAAAGGTGAGATATCGGATTTTGGCTTTCCCACTTCTTTTTAATAATGGCAAAGTCGTTTTAATTTAGTGCCACAGAGACATTTCATTTTGATTTTCTTCCTTTGACTCATTTGGGTCAAGCAGTCCATTATATTTAATAGCATATTATTTTTACATTATGTTACATGTTCCCGGGGCCAACGCTGGCACGCAGGGTGGAAACTTGTCCCTTCCACTTCTCTGCATCCTTTGGTGGTTTCCATTAGCTCCACACTGCTGAAAGCAGCTCTGCTGCTTCCTCTGCTTGGGCTTTTGAAAAAGATTTCTCTTGGAGATGCTCTGCTGCACTTTTCCAAGGCTCAGCTGTGGGTGGTTTGTGTCCAGCTTGGCAGAAGTGGAGTGCTGGGTGTTTAAATCTCCACAAAGATGCTCCATGTTCTCCCTCCTGGGCTCACAGCTGGAGCTGAGCTGACCATGGATCCTTTGGAAAGATTTTTTTTTTCTCCCCCCACACTGGCTCAAATCCTCTCCTGGTGTAAGGCCCTGCTTCCAGCTCCTGCAGTGTTGGAGATTTATCTGGCAGCTCATTCCAGCTTTACCAGCAGCCTTCAGTGCTGCGGTGCCCAGCATGAGTACCCCCCAAAAGACTCAGATATCCAGAAAAAAGCTGGCAGAGGAAAAAAATCTCAAATCTCTATGCTGGTGATGAAATCCTTCCATACTCTGGCCTGACCTCCTTGAAGTCTTTTCCTCCTTTTTTTTTTTATAATTTTTTTTTTCCTCTCTGAAACCATCTCCTTTACTGCCTAAGCTCTCAGTGCCTCGCCAGCTCTCACTGCCCCCAGATTTGAACTCCTGAGAGAATGACCATGCTGAGAAGTCTGAGCTTCACCCTGAGGCTGCCCCTCTCTGTATTTCATGTGTTGTTAAGTTTAGGAAGTGCCACGCTCAGCCCCTCCAGCCCTGCTGTCACCTCCTCCTCCTCGGGTCACTCGGCCAATCCTGCTCTGCCCAGGGAGGTGCGTGTTGGCATTTCCTCCTGCACAGGAAACTCTTCTTATTCCTGAAGCTCATTGCCTCTCCCAGGAGCTCCAGTTTTGGGAGCTGTTGCTGCATTCTGGGGGGGGGGGTTCATTCTGTAACGTTCTATAAATGGTCAGGTTGTACAAAGGACTTATTCAAGATAAAAAAGCCGCCCTGAAATAGCAGCTTAGGTTGGGCTGGGGGATATGTGATGCAAAACAAAGACCTGCATTTTCTCTGAAAAGGAAATAAAAATAAATTCATGCCCCGGCTGACTGTGCATTGAGATCACTTAAATGCTGCTGGGTTTTGCACACTGCTGGTGGCTGTGTGAGTGCTCGAAAGCAAAAGTTGAGACCCTGCTCTTTTTGGGAGGAGTTGGTAAAAAGAGGCGATTTGCTTCCTTCAAGAAAGAGACAAACGGAAAACAAAATAGAACAAAAAAGGGCAGATAATTTTCCATCTGCTCATGGTGCCCACAGAGGCATTTGCAAGTGTTTAGAAAAACCTGGTGGCTCAGAGCTCTGGAGATTTTGGAAACTGCACTGAAACTCTTCTGGAGACAACTCTGTGTAAGGATAATATTCACTGCTCTGAATTCCTCATGCTTCTCACGGGCTCTGGAAAGTCCATGGGGCTGTCATCCCTGGGGCTGCCACTCCAGCACCCCATTTCTCTGCAGCAAAAATCACTTTGAGAACAGAAATCCAGTTTGTTAAGTTCCTATTCCTCGAGAGTTTCTTGAGCTTTGTGGAATTAGTAAAAGACTCTTTCTGACAGCTCTTCCAACAGCATTCTGTGAGGGCAGGTTTTGCTGAGCAAGGAACATAGCTATTATTGAATTAATTTATGTCATAAATGTGGAAAGCACTACTTGAAGAGGATATTTCAAATCTGCTGAAATACTTCATGGTAAAAAAACCCAGACCTGAGTGGAAGTCCCTTCTAATAGGGACCTTCTCCTACTCCAGGTTGCTCCAAGCCCCATCCAGCCTGGCCTTGGACACTTCCAGGGATCCAGGGGCAGCCACAGCTTCTCTGGGCACCCTGTGCCAGGGCCTCAGCACCCTCACAGTGCTTGGGGTGCAAAGTTTGCAGATTTATGGGCATCTCAGACATCTTAAAAAAAAAAATTCTGGTTGTGCAGGTGGAGGGTGGAAGGAGGAGGCAGCTGGGCTGAGGCAGCTTCACCCCCCTACCCAACACCAGCAAATGGTGCACGGGCTCCTTGCGTGGTGGGAGCCGTGTCCTCCCTTGCTCCAGACGTGGAATGTGCAACCCAGTTGGAGCAAATGGATGTATAAACACAGCAGGAGGCATCTGTAACGTGAAAATGGGGAGCTGGGCACCTAGAGGCCCATTGTGCATTCAATGCACTGTGCTGGCTGGGCAGCCTGAATAATTGCACACATTGATATGGGGAAACCAGCTCGGCAGGCAGGGGTTTGCTTTTAATGCAGACCAACGGCTTCCTGTTTTGGAAATCTTGCCTCTTCGGTGCACAAATGCATAGTTTTGTATGTGCATAATTTGTGGCTGTAATTTTAGAGCCTCATTAAATAACTTGGCTGTGGAAATCAAATTGCCTTTCATCAAAATCCAGCGAGAGCTGGACCAGTTCTGTCCATCACAGCAGACCTTCTGGTCTTCGTTACGTGGCTGAAAAGCACAAAATGCAAATGGGGCTGTGGATCTGTAGCATGGGAGGGAGGGAGGGAAAGGGAGCTTGGAAGAGGGAATGGAGCTGGCAGCAGGTTTCCAAGAGCGAGCTGGTCCTCTGAGGAGAAATGAGAGCTGCTCTGTTTTGCTGCCCGGGCAGGAGAGCAAAGGGAAGTCCTGAGTGAAGGGTTGGAGTGGGGCTGCCCGGGATCCTGTGACACGTCCAGGGGCCCCGTGGTGCCCTGCACTGCTCAGGGGACCTTCTGCCATCTCTGCCCAGCAAATCCAGGCCTGGCACCTGAGCACTGAAACCCTGCAGGTACCATCAGCCCAAGACTTCCAGTTCTGGCCACCCTGAGTAACTGCAGTGGGGTTTTCTGGCAGGAGGTGCTGGGCTTGGTGCCATTTCTGGGGTTGCTCCCTTCATGTTGGAGAACACTGTAAAACGACCCATCAGCTCAAAAAGTTCAGATTTATTATCAGTGTTATGTGGTAGGAATGAGAAACGAGTGCAGGTGAAGATGAATAGAGGCAGAAGCTCTTTGATATTCTATAACATTGTCCAAAGTCAAGTGGAGATTTCTTTTAGAATTTTATTTTAATCTTTTATATAAAAGTATTATCCCTTTGCTGCTTTTTAGTGGGATTGACATTGAAATGAAGGCAGCTGTGACACAAGAAGGGAAATCTGCTCTCTGCTGCAGCAGAGATGCTTGGTTTGTGTCCTGTGCTCTTGCAGCTTGATCAAAAACTCAGGCATTTTCTGGGACTTCGTCTTTACTCTGCACAGCAGCAGCACAACCTCCTTCCCTCTCCCACCCTCCCTTCCTCAATGATATTTATTTGCAGGAAAGTGGATCGGAAAGAAAGAAAAACAAGATGCAATTTCCAAAGGTCCAACTTTTCCAAAGGAAAAGTTTCAAAAAGGGAGACAAATAAAGAGATAAGACAGATGCTGCTTCCTGTGGAAGGGGAGACGGCTCCTTGGCAGCTGATGAAGAAGAGGTGGGATTCCCCCTTCCTCTGATCCCTTCCATTTGGGGTTTCAGGTGTCTCCTTCAGAAACGCAGAGGTCAGGCAGGGGACAGAAGGGCCACGGGGCTGCCGAGGTGTCAGCGATTCAAAGACCGCTGACAGAGCGAGGAATGCGGCGGAGGTGTGACCGCAGCTCGCAGCCACTTCAAAGGCGGGCGGGAGCAGGAGCCGAGCAGGGAGGCTGAGAGCTTGATGATGAGTTCTCGTGTTCCCCCCCCTTGGACGTGTGAAAGCGGGCAGGAGGGACCCTCCCACCGCCAGGTGGATGGTGCTGGGTTCAAGGGAGGCTTTTGCTCCACCAGGGACAGATCCGCTCCGTTATAAAGCCAACGAGATGCTCCACTTGCTCCAGCTGCACCAGCCCCAGGTGAAAGGGTGAAATGCAGCAGGGGAGGCTGTCCAGAGATATCCCAGATGGGAAGGAGCTCACGGGATGCCTTGTCCTGCTGATATCCATCGATCTGAAGGGAATAACTCCGTGTTTCCCTGATGGAACCTTGCAGCTGATGCCATCAGAGAGCTGCAGGACATAAGAACTTGTTCACTGTGGCAAAGTCACCAGCTTTCAAACCAGAGGAGCAATAACTCCTGTTAACACACACCCAAACTCTTCATTTCTTCCTGTTTTGTTTTTTTCTTTCTCTTTTTATTTTTTTTTTTTCAGTGCCAAGTACATCCCTCAGCATCTCCAGGCTAGCCCCTGGACTTTTCCAAACAGCAAAGGAAGCAGAAATGGCTCCAAGCTTTTATCTGTGCTTTCAAAAGAATGCAAATCAGGAAACTCAACCTCAAAAGCTCGGGCTGGAAAGAGCATCCTCCCTACTGCAAAACATTTCACCTTTAATATATTCGAACCAGCCTATGAGACTGTTTCTCCTGCCAAGACAACTTTTCCTCATTAACTGTTGTGTTCCAGGAACCTCTTGGCTTATTCTGAACTTCTCAGCACTGAAGCAGAACACAAATGTCCAGCTCACACAGACAAGAAATTAAATCACATTTCAATATCTTGGCAGATGCTGAGTGCTGATAAGGAGGCAAATCCCCTGAAGGAGACACCACTGCACCAGGGAGTTTTGAAAGGGAAAATCCTCCTGAGGGTTGAGTTTACACCTGTCTCTGCCATCCCGGGGCTCCTGTGGAGTTGTGGTGCCACATTAATGCTGACCACTGTGGATTTCAACTCACCCTGGTGCTCGTGGCTGTGTAGTGGGGATGTCATTGACAGTCCAAGTGATGTTCAGCTGTGAAAACAAAATCTCCATGCGATTGCAGATCATGGTCCCAGATCCACCTGAGGAGAGGGAGTGAGCTTGTACCTGGATTTCTCATCAGCTCCTGTTCACCTGGGCTAAGGAAATGGACAAGAAACTCTTCTGTCCTACTAATAATGGTTTATTCCCATTAACACTCAGATATTGGATGATATCCACTACATTGTAGCATGAGGGGTGAGTCATGGGAGAAAAGGGACTGAAAAGAACGAGTCCTTAAAACCTGATTTCTAACTCTGAGACACTCCCATGAGTTGCCTACACATCCATGCAGGTTTTTAGTAGATGTCTTCATGCTGGTGTAGAAACACAGCCTTGACCAGCCAGCCCTAAAAATTTCGAGGAAAGCATCCCCGCACCTCAATCTTCCCCCATGTAAAAAAGGGGACAAGAAACAGAAATCCTTGAGGGGCAGGTGCCTTGGGAATGCCTTTGCTGAGGGGCTGGGTTTGTGCCTGTGGCTCAAGTGTCCGTGCTGTGGAGGAGGGAAGCTTGGGGCAGGGCAGGAAGCTGCGGGAAGGCTGAGTTTAATCTGCTCCGTGTGTGTGAGTCACAGCCCGAAATCTTCACATCTTCCGAGGGTTTTGTGCTGCTGCCACGTTGGCTACGAGCAGCCAGCTCTCTGCTTTGCCCAACTCCATTTGTGTCAAGGCCAGTTTGGGGCTTTTTCCACGTGTCCTGGTGGGGTAAAAAGTGGTTGGGGTTGCTCCATCCCTTCCCAGAGAGGTTCGAGGGCTGCCTCGATCTCTATTTCCACCTAGACAGCTCTTGTCAAGGGAAAGACAGAGTGGGAGGTTGTTTAAAGTGGAGGAACACATAAACAAATCCGTGGAAATGAAGAGCTCGAAATGCCAGCAGCCAGCGAGAGGCTTTTGCCGTCGTCTCCCTTCTTAATCTAATTTTGCAACTGCAAAAATGTGGTGGGAATGGGAACCTGGCAAGAGGCACAGGCTGAGTCCCTCAGATAGGGAGCTGAGAATGTCTGCCACGATGAGGGCTCCATAAATCTCTGCCTGTCTCTGCTAATTACTCCAACAGGAAAGCATTTTAATTGTGTAAGCAGGATCCCCACAGCACCCCGAGCACCAACCCTAGCCTGGTTATCTACCTTTGCTTCTGGGTTAGTTAAATACAGATCAGCCAGAGGGATCTGTCTGACCAAACAGGGAACACTCCTGTGGGACAGCAACCTGGGCTTGAACCTGTACCAGTGCTGGCTGGGAGCTGGGTTTTACACCCTCCTTCTTCCTGAGCACTTGCAATTTGTTAATTTGATGTCGTTTACTTCACCAATTTTTGCCACATTCAGGCCTGGGTGTGATTTATTTCTGAGGGCTGTTGCTGAGTTCATGCCATTCTTTTCTTCTGCATATTTGTCCTGCCTAAATACAGCTTTTTATAGGGGGTATTAAATGGATGCAAGTCCATGTAAGAAGCAAAAAAAGCCTCTTTTCAGCCTTGATTATGGCCTTGATCCCAATTCAGTGTTGTCCAGGACTGGACATGGCAAACTGATCATCAAAGCTTGGGCTTGATGATCTCAGAGCTCTTTTCCAACCTAAGTGACTTTGATTCTATGGTCACACTGAGCATCTCAGTTTGACCCTGCTGCATTTTAAGGGCTTTCCATGGGCAAAGGCAGCCCTGGGTGCTGAGTTCTCAGTGCCACCTGGTTTCCCCTAAATGTCCTTGTCCTGGGCTGCACTGCTGGCTCAGGTATCACAGGATTATAAAATTATGAGGGCTGGAAAAGATCTCCAAGATCATTCAGTCCAAGTTTCAACACACAGCCCGGGAACTCAGCTCTTCCTGGGTGTTTTATGGCTCTCTGTTAAAAGTTTCCCATTGACCCTGAATCCCAGCCCTGCAAATCCTCCTTCCCCAACCATCTCACCTTAGTTTTCTCCTCAGATGGATGTTAAAAGTGATTTACTCTGAAATATACCTGCCTGCAGCTGTATGGAAATTAATTTAACAACAGGAAATATTCCTAAAAGTACAGATACCTGACTGGTCAGGTTTTGGATATTTTTTTCTTTTTTTGGACATGTTTCCCATTGCTCACATTCACTGATTTATGGGGACATCCTGCTGGATGTGGTGTTAGAAGGGACATAGCCCAAATTACTGAGATGACATGTATGGATTAATTTATTTAACTGTGATTAGTGGTAAGAGGGGGGGAATTGCAAAAGGAATCTCTGTCAGTTTATTGCTCTGTGCATCCTCTCCTTCCCTCCTCTCCCTCCCCACATCCCCACAGATATTCCTTACCTGGTGCCTGTGCCAACAGAGGCTACAACCATCACTTGCATTTGATCCTATGGGCAACTTCTTGAAATTGTTGCTACTTTTTTTTTTAAATCAGCAAAGCAAACAGTGAAAATCAGAGGGTTTGGCAGGGGATGGAGAAACCACATCTCTCCCTTCTCTTAGCTACATGTCATAACAAAACCCCTGGGCCAGGGAATTAAGAAATTTTCTAAAAATGTCCCTGCGATAGTTGCCAGGGTATCTGTCTGCCTGAGCACACACATGAGCGTATCTGCAAGGGTTGTTTGATGCTTTCTTTTGAAATAAACGGGTTCCTTTCTTTATTATCTGAAGCAACATCAATGGATGCTAAGGGAAAGAAGATTTGCTTTTCCTTGGGAGATGAGAAACCGCTGTAAATGCGCACAGGGATAAAAAAGAAGGGATCTTGTCCCTTTGGAATGTGTTTTGAGGGACACCTGGGTGGGTTTAGCAGGCTGCAGATGGTCATGCAAAGGGTTAAAAGAGGTCACCAGCAGCCCCCTGAGCCACACTCATCTGTGGCAGGGCACTGCAAGCAGGGCTGGCTGTGCTGCCAAGGAAAGGGTTTAACCTAACTCAGGGCAGATCAGCACCAGCAGAGAAACTTGTGAAATGAACTATTTCCCTTTTCCAAGTGCTGCAATGATTTACTTTTCTTTTTCTTCAGTGTTTCTACAGATGCACTGATGTTTCCACCAGTGGGATAACTCCCTTCCCTTCAGCAGGTTTCTCCACGACCCTTAACCCCACAGAAAATCCCATTACGGATCACACATACACACATTATCTTTAAAAAAATTCATTTCAAATTCTTGGACAGTGTGAGAAAACTGGAGGATTAATCACAAAAAAAAAAAAAAAAAAAAGCACATTACACTGTGTAATTCACAGCACTGCAATGAAATCTCCCCAAATATCATCCTTCAGAGCGAGCTCAGTGTGTCGTAACACGGCTGCCTGTCCCACAGCCAGCTAAGATCATCTCTTAGGAATTTATTATGAGCGTTCCATGCCCTGTAACTTTTTTATGTCAGGTTGTTAATCGCAGCAAGCAGGATGTGTTGAAGGCACGTTTGGGTAGGAAAGATTAATTCCACCCTGGCATTTGCCACTCAAAGCTTTGGTGGGGGGGGGGAAAAGCAATATCCTTATCCAGTGCCATCGGTGCTGCTGGCTTAGTGCATCCCAAGGGATGCAGGAAACAGGACAACAATTTCTAAAGAAGGGTTTTGCAGTCGGGGCGAGTCATGAAGTTGTTTTTGGGAAGAGCCACGCACAGCCCCCACGCTGTATTTTTCAGTGCCCAGCACACATTTCCCTCTGATCCATCTTTCCGTCTGTCTGCTCGGTTTAATTGCTCCGCCGTGGGCTTTAGACTGTTTCTCACTGTATTATTTTAATGATCCTTTGACTGAGTCAGGCTGGAAGAATCCCATAAACTCCAGTGACACTGGGGGTGATGGGGATGGGCACAAATCAGGCTGCAGCCTGGCTCACAATCCTTCCCGGGACTCCCAGGGGAAGACAAACAGTTTCAAGGTTTGACCTAAAAAATTTGGCCGTGGCTTGAGCTGAGCCCTACGAAGAATCACCACAGATGGATCTCTGTGGTCCAGCTGATAGAAGGTTTCCAACAGCTTTTCCAGCTTGACCATGACCATTTTTGCTTGAAAAGCATAAAACATCTCTGGCAGCATTGGTGCCCGGCAGCTCTGTGGAGCGAACACTGGAGGTGGCAGTGACGGGGAAGGACAGCCAGTTCCAACATGTTTTCCATCAGTTTGCCTGTCCAGACAGGGGACATGCATGTTACAGAAATCCACTGAGCCAACCCAGAAATCAAAGCACTTTTGTCAAGGGAGGGAAGGAAAGAAAAGCAGTTTTACCTGCTGCTGCCTTCAGGCCAAAGCTGCTGAACAGAGCAGCGTGTGGCACACTGGCACAGGCAGGTAAGGGCACAGCTGGAGCTGGGGGATAGGTTTTTTTGGGATGCTCCTGGCCAGCTGTGGGGTTACACAGCTCTCTGAGCATTAATGTAGTGCTGGGTGACTCCAGAGATGCATTCCTTGCAGCCAGCACGGTGTCAGCAGCACCAGCTGTGGTGCCCAACACAGCTTCACTGCACAGATCTCTCTATCGCTTGGAACAAGCAGCTCTGTCACCTCTGCTTCTAATTATTTGTTCCTCCAAATAACTGGAGATGCCTGTGGAGTCTCTGGGATGAGTGCTGGGTCTTGTGCAGGTGATGGGGCAGGAGGGGCCTTCACTACCAGGAGATGTGGGCAGAAGGGGTGGCAGCCCCTGTCGGAGCGAGGTTCTGTCTGGATGTCACAGGGGGAAAGAGGGGACTCTGCAGCTGTGCCCTGTGGCTCCAGCTTGTGCAAGGCTCAGCCTGGCTCATTGTTTTGGGCAGGACCACCAGACGAGCTGAGATGTGAAGGGTGACACCAGCTTTGGGATTTCTGCTGGGTTTTTAGTGCTGGGTTCGTGTGGACAAATCCCCGCACTTGTGACACAAAACTCTGGGCTCACAGACTGCTGCTGGGCTGACAGAGCCATGGCATCACTGAGGTTGGAAAAGAGCTCTGAGATCATCAAGTCCAACCTTTGAATGATCACCACCGTGTCAGCTGGACCACAGCACACCCAGGGGTTTCTTCAACCCTTCCAAGGATGGTGACTCCACCACATCCCTGGGCAGCCCTTCCTGTGCTTGACATTTTACTGGATTAGGCAGAGTTTGGGGAGGGGTTTTGTGGCACCTGGCTTGGGGCTGAGGTACCCCAATATCTGCAGAGATATTGATCAAGGATTAAACCCATCCTGGTGGGCTTTAGTGCTCATTGCAGCCAAAGATGAGGGAGGGAGGAGAGGGTCCAAGGATGCTGCACACCCTGGTGGAAGTTTGCCAGCTCCTGTCAGGCTGATGGGCCTGGATTATTCTGACACACTTGAAATCTGACTCAAGGTTATTATTTATGCATTGCTATTAGCAGCAATTCTGCTTTTTTTTTTCCTCCCTCCTGAAACTAGTCCTAAAGAACAGAAAGAGAAAGATATAAGTAACACATTTTCAAATGTTCCTTCCTAGTGAATTACTTGGCCTGACATTGGAAATGAATTATTTTCCATTGTACCAGTGACCCCTGTTGTGTGTTCTATTAACACCACATGTTAAACTTTTATATTTTTAGTAAACCATGACCTTGTACATTCTCTGTCATTTCCCACTGGCATAAGTACAACACATGTGGTATGAAAGTTAACGGTTTTCATTTGTACACAGAGCTTTTCTATCTCAGGCTTGTATGAAAACACACAGGTCATGGCAATCAGGGCATCCCAGGATTTCACCAGCTACAAACAGTCACAACAAAGTGGATGTGTTTTCCAAAAAAACATATTTTTGGCATCCTGCTCTCTTCTGTGTTGTGCAAATCCAGATGAAAATGGGATCTTGAAAGGCTGTGTTAAGTTTTTTGATCGTGCTAATCCAAACAACTGTCTCCAACACATGCACAAGCAGGAGGAAGTCTATAAAATGTCAGGTTTGGCCTAAATATCTGCAGAACAAATGTGGCTCAGGAGCATGACCAAGTGTGCAGGACTCTTTAGATAAAAGATGATGTCACAGAGGTTCGGTATTTTATTTCATCAAACGGTAACATTGCCCTAGACATCCAAAAATTATGGATGATTTATGGATAGAGCCCAGGCTATGGAAGAGAGAATAATTCCTTCCAGTTGCCCAAATATTTCTTTTTTTTTTTATGATTATTTTTTCCCCCTCTTTTTCTTTTTATCCTTTTTTGTAGCCTGGGCTTTTTAGATGTGGGCTTTAGGTGCACTGCAGTGTGCCTTCAGCTCGTGCCTGCTCAAACAGAGAAATGTGCCTGCAAGAGGAAACCCTGACCTGTGTGGTCATTTCGGTTTTCCCCTGAAATCCAGCCTGTCCTGGGGGCATTTCCAGCACTGATCCCTCACTTCTCCTGGGCTGATCCACAGGGGTTCCTGAAACATTGTGGCTGACAATGAGAACTCACGTCTTGGCTCAGCTCCCCAGGGCGTAAAAGCCATGTGGATGTGGCACTTGGGGACATGGGCTAGTGGTGGCCTTGGCAGTGCTGGGTTAAGAGCTGGACTTGATGATCTAGAAGGGGTTTACAGCCTTAAGGATTTTGTGTTAAGAGATAGGGCAAAGTTTGAGGTCAGGTTGAAGTTTCCTCAGCTGCTTTGCTGGACTCAAGGTCAAGACAAGGAGCATCATCCAGCAAGGAGAACTTTGCAGGTTTCCATGATCATACAGCAGCAGTGAATGAAATGGAAAAAAAACCCAAACCAAACCAAACAAAAAACAAAACATGAAACAAAACAAAACAAACCAACAACAACAACAACACCACCACAAAACAAAAAAAGCCAACAAACAAACACCCAAAAAAACCCCCAAAAACCCCCAAAACCCACCAAATAAAAACCCCAAACCAAACCCAGGAGTAAAAATGTGGAACGGATTCACAGGATGGTTTGGGTGGGAAGGGATCTTAAAGATTATCCAGTTCCACCTCCTGCCATGGGCAGGGACACCTCCCACCATCCCAGGCTGCTCCAAGCCCCGTCCAGCCTGGCCTTGGACACTGCCAGGGATCCAGGGGTAGCCACAGCTGCTCTGGGGAGCCTGTGCCTCACTCCCCTGTCACATTCACCTGTCACACCACAGTGTTTCCTCCCCTTTCCTGCTGAACCTCAATGATTTCTTCACCTGGAGATCTCACATCTCACACCAGGAGCTCCAACACCTTCCCCATTGATTCTGGCAGTGTGATCCTGCTTGGAGCTGTGCTCTTCCAGGATTCCACCTCCTCTTTGCTTGCCTCTCCTTTCCACCCCTCACCTGCAGGCTGGCACCACCTCTCAGCCCTGGGAATGCTCTGGGTCATTGCTGGGGACAGGGACAGTTGTCCCCTGCTTCCCAGGGCTCCAAGATGCTGTCTCAGACTTCCAGGCTGGCAGCTTCCAACATGACATAATCCTGTTTGTGATGTAACTCCACGTCTGTCAGGACAAACTTCCAGTGTTTGGCTGGGGACCAGCCAGGCTCAGATTCTGTTCATGACAAATAACTATTGTCTCAACAATCTCATAAAGATTTCTTTTTGTCTCCTCCTGGTGCCGTGGCCATTGTGGCATGACTGGGGTGTTTCTAACAAAAAAAAAAAAAAAAAAAGCACACTCCCTGGTAGTAAGAGCTTAAAACAAATTGTGTTTGCACTCATCCTCTGTGGTAAAGTTTTTTATCTTCCCTTCTATTTGCCCTTTAGGGTTTTATTCGGAGTGGGGTTTAATGCTCTCCCAGCACTCAAGTCAGAAAACAAGAATGGATAGGAACAGATAGGTGGGGAACAAATATATGGGGAAAAATCATGATTGCTCAAAGGGTTGCCCTGGTTTTCAGGTGTTTCCTCTCCAAATCTTTTGCTGGATTTATATTTGTGCTTCAGATTTGCCAAGAAAATAACTCCTGAGTTTTCTGTATTCCTGATTCCCTTGCAGCCTCAGAAACTCCTGGAACAGGAGAACTTGATGGACCCAGGGCAATAACCAATAAAGCAGATTTGTTTTTCAGGGATCCCAGTTATAAATATATAGGAGTTAATAAATAAAGGGATTTCAGCATCCCTTCTATGTAATGACAAACAAACCAACCCAGCCCCATTTATCTGCCAGCTTTGAAAGTGTGACTTGTCAGAGGTTGGGAGAAATCTCCTGTCAGCAGAGATAATGAGAAAGATGGAAGGGAGAATACAGGCAGGAAGTGATGGGGGAATGCAGAGGAAATGTAGCAGAGAGGGAAAAAAAAAAACCCAACAAACCAAACTGAGAAGATTACAGGGGAAAGACCCTTTCAACAAGGCCAGGGAGGAAATGGGAGACAGAACTGTGGTCATGTGTGAAACGTAGGGGACTCACCCCTCCAAGGGGCATATTTGTGTTTGTAGGAGGAATGGTAAGATTTTTAATTTCCAAACACGTACTGCAGGTTGCCTGTGCTTGAAAACTGAAATTACTGGGAAAAAAAAAAATGAAAAAAAGAAAAGAAGAAACTGAACCATTGGTGGCAAAACAAAAGACGTGGGCTGAAATGATAGGAAAGAACTGTTTGTTAAAGGGAGCTGGTCTGTGGGGCTACAGAAACCCCTGCCAGCTGAGGTGCTGCCTGTAGCAGGTGTAGCAGAGCTTGATATTCAGATTTAAAACTATTCTGTGCTTGAGGATCTCTGGGGAAAGCAGAGGCTGTGAGGATCTGTTTGCTGGCTCTGCTGCAACCTTTCTGCAAGTGATGCTGGAAGCAAATCCACCCCTTCCCTGCACAAACCCCAAACTGCCTCCCCAGGCCTTTCACCCTGGGGGCTGATGGCAATGCTGGGCTCTGCCAGGGCAGGATCCAGAGCTTCTGAATCAAGGGACTCCCTCATTTGGGGCTTTTCCCAGCCTGAGGGTGGCAGATCCCTCCCCAGAGGATGCCTGGAGCAATGGTGGGCTCTCTCCAAGGGCAGCTCCCTGCCTGGAGTGACACAAACCACAGCAGGACTTGATGGATACCAGAGCAGCCAGTCAGGCAGACACTGGCTGCCTTTTCCACTGGAGCTCTCCCCCTGCTATTATTTATATTCCGTTTCACTTGCTCACGTGTAACTTAAAACCAGCCCGAAGTCAGCAGCCCCATCCATCCAACCACGGGCCAATCAGGCTGGAGAAGCCCTCCCTGGCTTGATTTCTGCCTTTCTCCCTCTCTCTCCCATCGTTTCTGCAGGCAGGAATAAGGCTGGCTATTGTCAGCCATTCCCAGGGCTGGCCCAGCAAAGCCTGGGTGCCAGTCCAGTGGCTGAATGTGGGCCCTGTTTATTTTCTCAGAGTGGCAATTTTCAAGGGGTTGGAAGAGTTGTTAAAATTAGAGTCAAGAGCCTCAGCCACAGAAAAGGTCCTTTCACCTTATTCTTCAAAAAGCCTGTTGTTTGCCAGAGCAGCCAGCCCTTCCTGAAAGCCTCAACTTCCATCTGGGAATAAAAATCACTGCCTTCAGAGCCCAGAATGAGGCTTGGACAGGTTTTGGTGGGCTCAGGCTCATTGCCATGGGTGAGGATGGCACCTGCCAGGAGGGAGAGCATCAAAATCCATCCCTTGGAAAGGCTGAGCAAACCCAGCCGAGCTGGAGAGGGATTGGAAGGAGTGGTGCTGCTCCAGGAGGATGCCAGGAGGATACAAATCTCCACCTCAGCATCAAAAGAAATAAACATCCCCTTCAGGACTGATGGCTCTTGACATCCCAGGGTCTGGGCAGCATCAGGAGGGAGGAAGGTGATGCTTTCTGACAGCTCAGCGTGACATCTGGCCAGATCCCCTTCCCAGGCGTGGAAAGAAGTAGGGATTCCCTAAATATTTGGCAGCAGCAAAATGGGATTCTTCACAACTTCTCCAAGTCCTAGAGCCTCCCTGTCCTACAGGATCTGTAGCAGGCTCTGGCTGAGCCCATGCTGTGGGCAGAGGGGGTTTTGAGTCGGGCTCTTTGCTGTGTTTTGGAAAAGGAGTGGCAGATCAGGAGCCTGGAGACGCGAGGATTACTTCGGTTCCTCCAAAGCTGCTCATTGAAATTCAGGCCAAGGTCTCTTGAGTCAGCAGAACTCAGTGGGAGCTCTCACAAAAATAGGGTCTCTTTTGAAAATCCGCATGCTTCCTGTTTGTGCAGACGCCGTGAGAACTGCCTTTCCCATGGCACGTCTGGGCTGGGACCAGGAAATAGACGGGAATTTGGAAACAAGGAATAATTGCTAAAAAAAAAAAAAAAAAAAAAAAAAACCAACCAAAAAAAGAAAAAAAAAAAGAGAGAAAGATAATCATATTTCTTTTTCCCTCTCAGGCTGAAAGAGAGCTTTGTGTAGTTTGGTAACCTGTGAGTCAACTGTCCTTAACCAGGTTTGGGCTGGATGATCCGTGTTGGGTTCAGTGATCCGTGTGGGTCCCTTCTAGCTCAGGATATTCCATATCCCAGGGTGCTCCAATCCAAAACAGTCTGGTGCAAGGCAGTGCTGGAAATTGTGTTTAAACATCATCCTGAGGTGTGTGACTGCCCATGGGTTTGGAGCTCATGGGGAAAAGATCCTGCTGTGAGAGGGGATTCAAACCAGAGATCATGGAGGCAAAATCCTGCTGTGAGTGGGGATTCTAACTGAGATCATGGAGGCAAAATCCTGCTGTGAGTGGGGATTCAACCTGGAGATCATGGAGGGAAAATCCTGCTGTGAGTGAGGATTCAAACCAGAGATCATGGAGGGAAAATCCTGCTGTGAGTGGGGATTCTAACTGAGATCATGGAGAGCAAATTCTGCTACGAGAGGGGATTCAAACTTCGATCTTGGAGGGAAAATCCTGCTGTGACAGGGGGTTCAAACTGAGATCATGGAGGGCAAATCCTGCTGTGAGAGGGGATTCAACCTGGAGATCATGAAAAGCAAGTCCTGCTGTGGGAGGGGGTTCAAACCCTCTCTGCCAGTGTTGTCCCAGTGAATCCTGCCCCACATCTATAACTGAGAAGCTTTCATCATAACTGAGAATGTGTTTGCAGAGCGTGAGTTTCTCCCATTCTCCCTCATGGCTGGAGGCTCCCCTTGACATCCCCTGGGTATTCCATGCAATCATGGGATCATTCAGCTTGGAAAAGATGCCCAAGACCATCGAGTCCAACCCTTGGCTGATCCCCACCTTGCCACAACCAAAGCCCAGCTCTGAGAGCCACCTCCAGTCATTCCTGGAGCATCTCCAGGGATGGTGAATCCAACCTCAGCCTCCCCTGGTGCACCCTGAGGCCATTTCCCCTGGAGGTGTCTCCATGTCCACACCTCTCCAGAGGTTGCTTGTGCTGGCACTCAGCTGACCTCAAGCAGACAGAGAACCTGCCCAGCCAGCATTTTCCTTTCCATTTAAGTGCAAGTTTTCTGAGGTTTTTGACAGCCTGGCAAAAACAGGGGGGAGAAGAGAACACCCTGCAAGCTTGATAGCAAGTGAGGTGAAAATCCAAGGAAATTTCACTCAGCCCATTTGCGTTCTTCCAGATCTATTTGAGGATAATTGACATTATTTGATTATTTGTCCACTGTTTTGAATATCTGGATAATTAATTATCAAGTCTGAAAACATATAAACCTCTGAGCACTGGAATTATTCATATGGGATATTTATTATAAATAAATATTTTAAAATGTACTATATTATTATATTTATTACATTAGTATAAATAATGTAATACATATAATATAATTTATTATATTATTATAAATAAATATTTATAAATGTATTTAAATATTTATATTTATTATAAATAAATATTTACTTATAAATACTTATTTATAAGTATCTTTGCTGCCTTTTTTTTTTTTTTTTGAGTATTTTCTCTTCCTGGATGTTTCTAGACTTCATGTCAAGTGACTGTGCAGACTTAAGTTTCTTTTTTAAATTCTTTGAGGGAATCCCCCATAAAGATCATTTCTACCCAGCAAGAATGTACAAACATTGTTATGTGCAGAGCAGGAATTTTTTGACATCTCTGGAGACTTTTCCACCCCTTGGCAGAGGGGCTCAGCACCACCCACATGTGCCAGGTCACTCAGTACCTTCATTTCAAAGTCCAGGGTGAGAAAAGGAATTTCCCTTGGATATTGCAGGAATATAATTGTAGGAATATCTGAACATTTTCCTGCTCATCTCTCCTTTTTCTCAAGGCGTCATTCAGGACCCACCAGAGGCATTGGGAGTTTTTCTCCTTGAATGGAATCTTAACTAGGAGGTGCTTTGGGTTTTTAATGCAAAAGGATAAAAAAAACCAAACCAAACCAAACCAAACCAAACCAAACCAAACAACAAACAAACAAAAAACCCCAAACAAGCAAAAAAAAAAAAAAAATTTCTGCATTAAATATTCCCTATGACAAGACAGCATTTCCTGCCATCACCCTCCCACGCGTGAAGAAAACAAAAACCTTCAAAGATTTCTGCAATAAAGAAGAATACAGCACAACCTAAACTTTTTTTTAAAATTTATTTTATTTTTGAGGTTTAAAAACCTGCAGGTTTTGCCACACAAAAAGCATTTGCTCTCACATGAAGAAGGTTTTTTTTTTTGCTAAAACGTGGCTTCAGCACAGGAGACAAAACATCCCCAGTGCTGCCCTGGCTCCGTGGGGCCATGGATGCTTCCAGCAAAACACCCCATTCCCATCTTGACTTCAAGCCTGTGGAAAAAAAAAAAAAAAAACCCTTCCATCTAAGGACTCTCTGGGATTAGAAATCTCTAAAATGGGAATGAACTTTTCAAGCCTGTCTACTTCATAAGGATCCAATCCTGCTCCCATTTGTGTCCCAGGGGCAGCTGGATTAGAGGGATGCAACCACAGGGAGGGTGTCACCTGTGGCTCCTGCTCCACCCCCAGCCCTGCTCAGCCCATCCCTCTGTGCCTCTCCCCCGGGGGAGGGCTCCTTTATCTCCCCCGAGGTCTGGCAGGGTGCACAGCTCCCTCTGGGAACGCTCCAGGCTGGGCTGGATGCTGATGCTGATGGATGTTGCCACGGCTGAGCTATTTCAGGGGCTGGGGAGGCACAACTGCACCCGGAGACAAATGGTGTGCTGCTGATGGGAGCTGGCTCCGAGCCACTGCTGCTGCTCCTCAGCCTGCCTGGAAACCCTCTGCTCGTGTTCCAGAGCAGCTCTGCTGTCTTCAGTCCCTTCTGGGCTGAGTTGGGTTTGTTTCATCTCGTCCTGGAGGATCCCAATCCAAGCTGGTGTGTCCGTTCCTGCTGGGATATCCCTGCCTGGGGCACCTGCCCGGGGCTGCTGGATGCACACAGAGATTGTTGGCTCCTCTGCAGCAGCAGCTGCTGGCCAGATGTTGTGTCCCACGGTGCTTCCAGAGCTCTGGGGACAGTTTAATCTTCTGCCACAGGACTTGTCCCCATCCTTGGTGTCAGCTCTGCGCTTCTTTCCCTCTTTCATCTTTCTTTCCCTTCCTCATCTCCCTCTATCCTGGCTTGACCTGGCCTCAGCCATCCACCCACATGGCAGCAGCCTGACTTGGCTCAACACGGCTCTGACAGCAAAGCTCTGCCTCTCCAACAGCAAAATTTGGTCTCAGTGAGCTGCAGCCATTGGATTTGTCTGTTCACGGGGGTTCTTGGGGTTTTTCCCTTGTTTGTATCCCAAATCCACCGTGAAGAAAAGATTTTTGTGCTCTGTAATCCCTCCTGGCACTGACATTTGTCCCTCTGCTTCCAGCAAAATACCCCATTCCCATCTTGACTTCAAGCCTGTGGGAAAAAACCACTTCCATCTAAGGACTCTCTGGGATTAGAAATCTCTAAAATGGGAATGAACTTTTCAAGCCTGTCTGCTTCATAAGGATTCAATCCTGCTCCCATTTGTGTCCCAGGGGCAGCTGGATTAGAGGGATGCAACCACAGATTCTTCGGGAAAGAGCAGCAGAGTCCAAAAAAACAAAGCTCACCCTAGAGAAACAAACAGAGGTGATGCACATGAAGTTATTTTTTTTTTTCCTTCCTGTGTTGTGTGGGCACCACATTTTGAGAAAACTGTGGAGATCTGAATCCAAGATGAACCATGACAACAGATTTGAGGGAGGTTGGGAGAACTTGACCTACAAGACAGGCCTGAGCTTTGGGTGGTCCACTCCAGGACAGGAATTTTAACCTGCCCACTGAACCTGGAGCCTTTTGGCTCCCAAATCCTCATTTTTCTCACCGACCTGGTGAGGAAATCTGAAGCAGAACCCAGGTGCCCTCAAACCTTTGGGATACAGGTTTAAGGAAAGCAGAGGCCTGGGATGTGGAGCTGCAGAGAGTTCTGAGTGAGGAGGAAGAAGTGCCAGGGTCTGCTTGGTAGGGGGAGATATTTTTGCCCTCTAAAAACAGCTCAGTGTTGAAAACCTCCCCTCAAGCCAAAATGATCCCATAAAGCATTTTGATTTAAAAATGCAAACATTTATTAATAAAAGCAGGAGCTCCTTTGCCACCTTGCCTAAACCAATGGCAGAAAATGATAAAACTGGATTAGAGAGCCAAATATCACACAATTAACCAAAAAACAGGAGCTGGATGTCTGCAAGTCATTTTGATCTCCTTCAGGTGAGATCCTGCACCTTTGCTGCTTCAGGTCACTTCTGAACCCTTGCCTGCTCATCTCTGCTTTTTCTCAAGGCATCATTCAGGACCCACCAGAGGCATTGGGAGTTTTTCTCCTTGAATGGAATCTTAAATAGGAGGTGCCTTGGGTTCTAATGTAGAAGGACCAAAAAAAAACCCAATCAACCAACCAACCAACCAACCAAAAATTGAAAAACAAGAACAAACAAAACCTCAAACCAAACAAAAAACCCACAAAAAACAACAACAACAGAACAAACAAACAAACAAACAACAACAACAACAAACCCAAAAAAAACCAAAAAAACCCAGAAAACAACCAACCCCTCCCCCCCAAAAAACAACCACCACCCCCCAAAAAAAACACCCCCCCCCCAAAAAAAACCCAAACAAAAAACCCCAACCAAACAAATCAAAACACAAACCAAAAAAACCACAAACCTATAAACAAGCACCACCCAGCAGCTCTTTGGTGACTCAAAGGATCAGATTCTAAGGATTTAGGAAGAAAAACCCAATCCCTCCAGCCACTTCAAGGATGTGGAGCTGTTACAAATGCACCGGGGAATCTTTCTGTGTGCTGCCATCAGGTGTTTGGTTCTCTGTGTCAGAAACCAGCTCCAAGGTTTTTGTTTTTGGTTTGTTTTTTTTTTTTTCCCTTGGGAATAAGGAAGGCTGAGGAGGCAACATTCCTCTTTTAGCCAAACCTGAGCATAATTTAACCCTTCAGAGATCCCCACACTGCCCCAGCTCCACAAAGGGGTGACACAGGAAAAAGACATTTTTATCTGTTCAAAAGTCCATGAAAGCCTTTTAATGGTGAAGCCCCCTCAGGAATATTTTCCAGAGCATAAATAAACCAGTGGGTTCTTCTTTCCTGCAGTGCCAGTGCAAAGCCTAAAGGAGGGAAACTTCCCAGTGCTGATGTGGTATTTTATTATATCATATTATTATTTTATTATCATCATATTATATGGCAGATTATTTTAATAGGTATTTTTATATGCACTTTTAATATAATGTGATAGTTCTGAAAGCAGGAAGAACAGAAAACGCCGCTGAATGATTGTTATTTCTTAGGTGTTGACAGAAATAATCATCTTTCACCATTTTCTCTGTTCCTGAATGCTGTGGGAGCAATCCTTGAACTTTTTCCTCAAATGGTGGAATTCCCACTGGAGGGGCTTGAAAGGTTCAAGCCTCTGTTTTTACAAGGCAACAAATGGCAGGAGTTTAAAAAAAAAAAGGCAAAAAAAGAGAAGCAAAAGGGGAAAAAAAAAAAAAGAAGAGAAGAAGCCTTTTTCAGCCTCTGCTCTCTTTAAAGGCAGTTATATAGGATTTGCTTTCCCTCTTATCTTCCTGCTCCCCCTTTTCAGAGCTGGGGTTAAGTTCAGAGGGAGGAATTTGGGACTGGAGGGCATTGGTGACCACAGCCTGACCCAGCCCTGCTGGTATTCCCGGGAATGGGGCTGGCACTTTGGGAATTCACCCCGAATATCCATTCAGGAGCACAGCCCAGCTGGCTGAGGGCAAATTTTTGGGGTTTTCAGCCGTTTTGGGGATTTGCTGGGAGAAGGGAGGTGCTATCGGGGGACCCGAAAATCCAGAGGGGCCGCACGGAAACCTCAGCTCATGTTGGGCACTTCACTCTTAAAAGGAACTTAAGGAGGCAAAGCTTCATTTCCTGAGATTTCAGGAACTTTATTAAATTTTTCCCTCCCCTTTACTGCAGAGTTGCCAGAGCAGGAGAAGCAGCCTTAGTGTGAAAGGGCTTTTTAGAGGGGAATCCAAGGAATCACTTGCCCTAATGAAGGGAAAGCCAAGGAGAGGGAATTTTTAAGCTCTTGCAGGCTCACAGTTATCTGAGCTGTACAAACAAAAATCACTTTTTCTTTGCCTGTTGCACGTTAATAAATTGAGTTTCCTATCTCAGAAACCCCACGGACCATCCATGGTCCAATGGAAATGATCCAATGGAAATGATTCAATGGAAATGACCAAGGGAATGGCCAAGGAAATGGTCAAGGAAATGGCCAAAGAAATGGCCAAGGGAATGGCCAAGGGAGTGGCCAAGGAAATGGCCAAGGAAATGGCCAAGGGAATGGCCAAGGAAATGGCCAAGGAAATGGCCAAGGAAATGGCCAAGGGAATGGCCAAGGGAATGGTCAAGGAAGTGGCCAAGGAAATGGCCAAGGGAATGGCCAAGGAAATGGAGGGAATGGCCAAGGGAATGGCCAAGGAAGTGGCCAAGGAAATGGCCAAGGAAATGGCCAAGGAAATGGCCAAGGAAATGGTTTGGGACAACATTTGGTCACCAAGCACTGTCCAAAACCCTGACTGCCAGATTAGTGTGTGGGCAATAGAAATGTTGTTTGGAGAAACAGCAACATTTAACAAGAAAATTAAAAGTAACACCTTGAAGATCTGAGATTTAATCTTTCATTCATCCCAGGAAAGATAGATGAGGTTTTCTTTCCCACATATTGATTTGTTTGGGGGTTTTGGTCTCTTAAATATGTGAGAGGAGGAGGAGGAGGAGAGGGCAATGGGAAAAGGACAGAGGTTCTTTGAGGTCAAGCCCACAGCAGGATTCAGGAACGCTGTGACTGTTTTTTGGCCAAACTCTGCAATCCTGAAGAGCAGAAAGGAGCCACGACTCCTCTCAGCCACAGTGGAGCTTGTTCATCCTGGATAAATGTTCATCCATCCTCAGGAGTGGCACTGCCCCAGCACAGGCACCACATCAGAAATGGGCATAAAAGGCACAGCTCTTCCTGCAAGTGGTGGGTTTGTTAGAACCTGAACGCGGAGTTTAATTCATGGGCTTAATTAATGGGATTAATTCATGGGCTCTGCAAAGCCCTTTTCCCTCCCTGGTGTTGTCAGCATGGGAGAACGTCCTTGCAGGGTTATTTTGGCAATGCTCCCAATCCTTGCTGGGTGCGGACTGCAAAGGATGGGAAACTTTATTTATTTTTATTTTTCTTTCTTTTTTTTTATTTTTTTTTTTATTTTTTCTTTTTTTTCTTTTCTTTATTTTTTTCTTTCTTTTTTTTTTTTTTTTCATTTGTGCTTTATTTTCTGTCCTGCTCCTCTCATTGCACCATAAAATTTTCCACCCCAATATCTGCTTTTAAGGATATCAGATTAATACTACTACTACTACTACTACTACTACTAAAAAATATTGGAAGTCAATTTGAAAGCTTTCCACCTCCTTTTTTTCTGAATTAATGTTCTGAAAGCTGTGAGGACAGACTGCCACAGGTGTCCCTGCTATTCCCAAGAGCAATGGGATGGATTTAGGCAGAGGCAAGCAGTACTCAGGGAATTTTTCCACTTCTTCCCTCCCACAGCAGCAAATGGCCCTTTACCCTCCCCCAATTTGGAATTTTCCTCACCCTGATCCCATAAAAAAACTCCAGGACCATCCATCCCTCTGCAGACAGGGATCTTTAGTGCCAGGTGCTGGCGCTGTCACAGGTGCTTTGGCATCAGGTTCTGATAAAAAGGAGATTGTTTTGAGAGTTTGTGGTTCCACTGCCTGAGTTTAGATGTGAGCAGCCCTGGGAGCCCCCCGTGGCTGGATCCCCACCTCTGGATCCCTCTCCCTGCACTTCCATCCCCACTTTTAGCTGGAGGAAGGGAATCAGCATGTGTGTGTCATTAGGCATTCCCCTGCTTAGGAAAGTAATAAGGATTTTTGGTTTTTTTTTTTTTTTTTGAGCGTTGTGAAACGCTTTTCTCTAAGGCTGGGACATAAAGCTTTGATTATCCCTCGGTGCATTTCACTCCATCAAATATGAAACCCCGAGATTTCCTAGGATTTAACTGGCAGGCAGATTCAGAACACTTAAGCAAACATTTTGTGTCATGAAAAAACACGGGGAGAGGCGGGGCTGCCATCGGCTCCTGGGGATTTTCTTCCCATCCCTGCCACGGACCTGCTGCAGCTTTGGGATGAGCCTTCAGTCCTTTTTTTTCGTGTCATCTTGCTGAACCATGAAATGCATCTTCCAAACGCCAGCAGAAGTGATGTTTGTGGAGTTTTCCCAGCAAACACAAAGAGATTTTATAGAGAAACCAGAGTTTGCTCGGTGCTTTATTGCTGTTTGTGCCTGTCCCCCTCTCTTCCCTGCTGCCGTCCGTGTTCCACACCTCCGAAGGGATCAGCCAGAGGGAGGATTTCCTGGGATGCTCAGTGGTGCCAAAGCCGTTCCCATTGCCATCAGCAGGGTCATCAATGCATCAATCCTGTGAAAATTCCAGCGGCCGCCTGGACTTTTGTCCCTTCACGTTTTTCCAGGCTGTGTTTTTTGCCTCTTCCCGTTTTTCCAGAGCTGTTTTTTGTCCCTTCCCGTTTTTCCAGAGCTGTGTTTTTGGTCTCTTCCCATTTTTCCAGGGCTGTGTTTTTGGTCTCTTCCCATTTCTCCAGGCTGTGGTTTTTGCCTCTTCCCGTTTTTCCAGAGCTGTATTTTTTGCCTCTTCCCATTTTTCCAGGGTTGAAGCTCTCCCCCTGCCTGGCCTCCAGGCTGGGGAAAGGCAAAAAGTGTTGTTTTTTTTTTTTTTCCTGCCTCCCACCTCCAGCAGAACGATAACCCAGGAGCCCCTTGGAGTGCAGCGAGTTTGGCAGCGACTCCCTGCTTGTGCATTCAGAAACGTCCAGTGAGCTGTGAACTCACCAGCCTGAACGAAAATCCAACTGGTCCTCCAAGCCCCAGGGTCACAGGAGACCTGCTGCAATGTATGGAAGTATTTGACTCGAGTTGCAGCTTTTGCAGGAGTGTCTAGGACAGCAGCAGAGATAAACACGGGATTTTCAAGCCATGAAGCTCTGGGGTGACTCGTTCAGTGTTTGCATCCTGTCAGCTCTTCAGTCTCTCTGCTTTCTGCCAGGGAAAAGAGCCTTGATTTTAGCAAATATTGATTTTTTTTTTTTTAATGTATTATGCAAGTTTTTTTAAAAAATGCCTGTTTGGATTCTGATCTTTTTATTCTCGTAATTCTTAGAAGGTCACTGAGGAAAGGGAAGAGTTCTTGTTTGGGAGTTAAGGAAAGTGGTGGAAATCCATTCCAGCTGAAAGCTGGCAAGAGCTCTCAGCCTGCAAGCAAAATTGGTCATTTTTCCCTGCAGATTAAGAAAAAAAAAAAAAAATCCATTTGGCTCTGTTTATTGTAGAGGAATGCAGAGAAAAAGGACAGGGAGAAAGAGACAGAAGAAACAAAATGTTTGCATGATTTATGGGAATTTTGCAACTTCCAACCAGCCCTGTGGGGTGACCTGTTGTCATGAAATGAAGAAAAAAAAAAAAAAAACAAAAACCAAAAAAACCAACCCAACAAATAAATCAGGGAATGATTCCCGAGGTTTATCCCAGCACTACTGGGCAGCAACTTTCCACGATTTTGAGTTGCAGTGAGAAATCCCCCAGGGCAGGAGCAGTTCCCAGCCCCGGGGAGTGCCATTAAAAGCAACACTGGGACACATTCCCGGGGGACTTTCACTCCCTCTGTCATCCGGGGTAGAAACGTCTGTGGAAGCCGATGGAGCTGCCTCGGGTTTTGGTCTATCCCATGACACAGTTCCCTAAAATGACTGCACATGATTCACAGGCTTCGCTCTCCCGTGGGATTCCGTGGTGCCAAAGGAGCTGGAGCTGGCTTGGCTCCTAGGAGTAAGCACAGAGGGGTTTTTTTTTTTTTTAATTTGCTTTGTCTTTGTGCTACTGTTGAGGAGAAAGGAAAGGATTTCTCCCAATCTGCGTGGAGGCAGGGAAGAAATGGGGATCTCAGGAGGTTCCCTGGAGCTGGGCAGGCAGGGATGTCATGGGCAGGAAGGTGGATGCTGTCTGCACTCAGCTTGCCTCGGCTTTCCAGTTGTTTCTGGGGCTGATGGAATGAGCCTGGATCCACAGACACTCCTTGGAAATGGGGCTTCGTCCTTCCAGCTGGCAGAACTGCTGATGGGAACTGAGCTGGGACCTCAGGAGAGGCAGGGCTGCTGCCAGAAGTTCCTACAGAGGATTGCAAAAGTCCCTTTTCCCTTTCCCCTTCTCCCTTTTCCCTTTTCCCTCCTCCCTTTTCCCTTTTTCCTTCTCCCTTTTCCCTTTTCCCTTCTCTCTTTTCCCTTTTCCCTTTTTCCTTCTCCCTTTTCCCTTTTCCCTTCTCTCTTTTCCCTTTTCCCTTTTCCCTTCTCCCTTTTCCCTTTTCCCTTCTCCCTTCCCTCTTTTCCCTTTTTCCTTCTCCCTTCCCTCTTTTCCCTTTTCCCTTCTCCCTTCCCTCTTTTCCCTTCTTCCTTTTCCCTTTTCCCTTCCCTTCCCCTCTTTCCCCCCCAGATCATTGGAATTCCAGCCCCTAACACATTTTTATACGTCAATGACAGAGCTGAATTCCCAAATTCCTGTTCCTGCCACTATTCCCAGTTTGTCCCAGAGCAGCCAGGGATGGAGCAGCACTGGGAAAATCAACCCCGAGTTTGACAGGACCGTTCCTTTGACGTTGGAGATAAATCTGCTCCAGCCTCGCTTTTGTTTTCCACCATCACTCCTTAAAAAGGACTTTTCTTGGCAGCCAACCCTGTGGGAGCTGCACATTTCCAGCAGCCATGGGATTGCCACGGACCAGGAATTTCGCAGTCACCAGCGAGAGTGTTTGCATCAGGAATGTTTTTTGGTTTTTTTTCTTTTCCCCCAGCGATTGCACTTCATCAGAACACCAGCCCTGGGGACTCAGTGTCCAGTCAAAACAGCTCAGATTTCACATTGCAGTGGGTGGACACCCAGAACAGAGTTTCCAGCAAACTGGAAAATTTGCTTTTTTTCGCTGGTAAAAGAGTCATTTCCTTGCCTGGTAGCAGGAGATGGAAAGATTCCCCCATGCTTTGGGGTCAGGGAGACAGCAATCCCAGAGCTGATGCAGGGCAGCAGAACCAGAAGAGAACCTGAAGTGGTTTCTCCTCACATACCACGAACCTTGGTGGGGAATTTGCTCCAAGAGCTGCATGGAGAAGCTTGGCTGGTCCCACATGGAACCGTGGGGGCTCTCTGACCTCCACACCCTTGCAGTTTTCATGGATTTGTTGGGATTTCTGTGCCTGCCTGAGTCACTTGGCTGCGATTTATTTAATGGCCAGTTGATTTAAGGACCTGGAGCCTGGGATTTCTGGGAGGTTTGTGCAGCATCAGGGCAAGATCCACTCCCAACTCAGTGACAGAGCCCTGCTTTATTTGTAATCCCTGTGCTAGAAAGCACACCCTTTACTTTTACCCTCCTCCAGCCTTTTCCATGGCATTTTGGAAACTATAAAAAGGCACTTTCAGGAGAGTGAAATACCAACACACCTTTAAAGTCCATTGACATATTTTGGACCGTGAGAGCTTTCACAGAAGGACAGAATGGAAAAAATAAGAGATATTTTGCCTTTTTTTTTTTAAATAAGGAGAAACTATCCTTCCTAAATAGGGACAGTTGGCATCTGTACCTCCTTCTTTGCTACAAAAGCCTGTCCCAGTCTTTGCTGTCGGGCCCATTTCTCAGTAAAAATAGCACATGGAAAATTTTTGTCCCAGAGGTTCTTGCCAGCTGCGTGCTCAGCCCGTTGCTTTCAAGTGACTAATTTAGAGCAAGATTTGACTTGAGAGAGCGCTGAGTGATGGTGTCACTGCCTTCCCTGTCACATCCAGGTAAAACCTTGTGGGAAGAGCCTGGGACAAGTTCAGCCTGAGCCCGAAATGGTGAGGAAGATAGCCAAGGAAACTGTGAGTGATCACAAAATCATGGAATGGGCTGGGATGGAAGCCACCTTAAAGCTCATCCCATTCCCTGCCATGAGCAAGGGACACCTTTCACTGTCCCAGGTTGCTCCAAGCCCCATCCAACCTGGCCTTGGATGCTTCCAGGGATGTTTAATCGTATTCAAGGATATGAAAATGAAGTTAAAACCACACCCTCAGCGTGTTCATGCCTGGTAGTGCTTGAAAGCTGAACTTTGCAAGGCTCAGCCTGTCCAAACCCCAAAATCCTGAGGCACAAAACCTCTGAACTCTGGAGCTGCTGAACCTCAGAGGTGCTGTGTGTTAATTGGCGTGATTTAATTAGCGAGTCCTGCACCGTGTGGTCCCTGCCTTAAAGCTGTGACGAGAACCCACCCCAGCTTTAATTTGATTTTATTTTCCAGCTCAGCGCCTCCCTTTTATGTTTGCAGAACAAAACACCGCTCCGTAACGCCAGGTGAAAGGAGGAAAAAACACCACGAAAGCTGGCCTTTCCCTTAAAAAAAAAAAAAAAAAAAAAAAAATCTCATTTTGCCTCCTCTTCTTTGAGGATTTAGGCAATAATTCAGCTGCACCGCGGCTCTGACAACAACATCCTTGCGGGTGAGTGGTGAGAAACACCCCGGGAGGACGCCCCTGCCCTGAGTGTAAATAGGTGTAGCCCCTGCCTGCCTGCAGCTGAAATTCGGAGGAGGCAGAAAGGAACCGTGTGTTTCTCCGGGCTGGGAGCTCATCATCCCGGTGCGCACACACACACACACACACACACACACACACACACCCCTCTCTCCTGTGCTCCCGCTGGGCTGAGGAGCTGGGATCCAGCCGCGTTCCTCTCCTGGCCCCGGCTGTGCCCGGCTCCCGCAGGGAGCGCAGCCTGGGCCGGAGCATCACCGGCAGCGGGCTGGGAAACAGGGAGAGGGATCGGCTGGAATGGTCCTGGAAATAGGGAGAGGGATCGGCTGGAATGGCCCTGGGAAAAGGGAGAGGGATCGGCTGGAATGGCCCTGGGAAAAGGGAGAGGGATCGGCTGGAATGGCCCTGGGAAAAGGGAGAGGGATCCGCTGGAATGGCCCTGGGAAAAGGGACGGAAATCAGCTCCGGGAAAGGGACAGGGATCAGCTGGAATGGCCCTGGAAAACGGGACAGGAATCAGCTGGAATATCCCGGGTTAAAAGGGAGAGGGATCAGCTGGAATGGCCCTGGGAAAAGGGACAGGAATCAGCTCTGGGAAAGGGACAGGAATCAGCTGAAGTGGCCCCGGAAAAGGGACAGGGATTAGCTGGGATGGCCCCAGGAAAAGGGACGAGAATTAGCTGGAATGGTTCTGGAAAAAGGGACAGGAATCATCTGGAATGGCCCTGGAAAAAGGAACAGGAATTAGCTGGAATGGCCCTGGAAAAAGGGACAGGAATTAGCTGAGATGGCCCTGGGAAAAGGGACGGGAATTAGTTGGAATGGCTCTGGGAAAAGGGACGGATATCAGCTGGAATGCCCTGGAAAAGGGGACAGGAATTAGCTCTGGGAAAGGGACAGGAATCAGCTGAAGTGGCCCCGGAAAAGGGACAGGAATTAGCAGGAATGGACCTGGGAAAAGGGACAGGAATTAGCTTGGATGGCCCTGGAAAAAGGGACGGGAACCAGCCGGAGTGGCCCCGGGGCACAGCCCAGCAGCGATCCCCTCCGGCGCGCCCAGGACAATTTGCTGAAGAGCCAAACATTGTCCTTTTTAAAGCAACATTATCCCGCCAGCGCTGAGCCTGGGGCTGCGTGCCGGCTTTACACCGCTAATTAACTGCCGCTAATTAGAGAGAGCATCTCGCAGCGCTGTCCTCATCCCGGCTGCCGCTGCTTCCAGGAACCCCCTCCTCATCCGAGCATCCCTGCTGGGGTGAGCGGCCGGAGCTTCCTCCTCCTCCTCCTCCTGGAGCCGCGGTGCTTCCCAGGACAGCTCCTGGGATAACACCCGGCTATTGACTCAGCTGCTGACGCCTCTTTGCCCCGAAAATTCATCCGCGTTTGGGGTTTTTTTTTCTCGTCAAGGGGAGAGGGGGCTGCTGGGAGCGGGGGGATGCACGGAGAGAAGAGCAGGGAGATGCTGTGTTTGAATGAAGGTTATGGCCAGGCCCTGAATTTTTCAAAAATTCACTTTATTTGCTCCTTTCGCCTCATTTTGCCTCTCCTTTCTTTCCTCTTTCCAGCACCATTTTCAGCAAACGGGACATTTCTTTTCCTGCCCACTAAAGTCTGAGCTATTAATAACTGGAGAGCTCAGCATCAATCCCAGGTATCACTGGGGGTTTTTTTTGCCAAAACACACAAGTAGGTGTGATGTGTGATTTATGCACCGATTAAGAGCCCCCAAGCCCCAGTGTACACAGATTTCCAAAGGTATCCCAGGCTGTGAATAGCCATGAAAAGGAATGATGAGAGCCAGGTTGATTTTCTCAGTGGGAATTTTTTTTTTTTTTTTTTTTTTTTGCCAGCGTTTTCTGCTGTACGAGCAGCAGTTGTTTCCTTTCTGATCAACAGAGGACAGTGTTCTTATATTCAGAGGCCACAACACTTCCTCATCACACAGCAGCAGGCTCCAGCACGAATGTAACACCGTGGGCTGAAAAGCTGAAGAGAAATTAAGGCGCTCATCTTGCACTTCTCCCCTGGTAAAATCCACCCCACAACCACTTGGATGATGGAAACTGGATAAATGGGAGCCAAGCCCTGTAAAATCTGATTTATTCAACAAACTGTCGCAAGATTCGGAATGACCATAAAAATCTCATCATTTCTCCAGTTAATAAAACACTCATCAGAAGGGGCTGTTAGAACCCAGCCAGAGATCTGGCAGTGACCACTCACTTCATGGGACAGCACAGCCCAGTGCTTTGGATAAACAGCAAGATTCAAAGCAGTGCCCCAGCTATTGACAATTCCCTGGAAAAGGAAAAGCCAGCTCCAACCCTGGGGACTTCATTGCAGTAATAACGTGGTGTGGAGGAAACTCATTGAACTGAATTCCTGGAAGTTTCTGGTGATTTCCCAGCAGCAAGGCCCTTTGCAGAGGATCCCTGTGTCCGTGGTATTTATAAATCCAGGAGGAAAACTCCTGCCAGTGGCAGATTTTCTGTCCCCATGTGTGGGGCAGAGCAGGGATGCTCTGGGGTCAGAGCTGTGGGAGCCCAAGTTGTAACTTTAGTTTGTACCTGTGATGTTTTGGTTTCTCAGAAACTCTTTCTCAGAGAGTTTTTTGTCAACAAGAGACACATTTTCTTAACTGTAACTTATGTTTACATTTTTTTTTTCTCTAGGAGGGACTTCTCCTTGCTGTCCCTCTGACTTGACCAATGTGATTGAAGAAGTTTGTCTTTCTTTCACCCCCTTGGGTTGCTCTCTGTAGAAGAGCATAAAAGGGAAGAAATAACCAGAAACAAACAGAATCATTGTCAGAGTCTGTGTCGTTGTGACCTTGAACAGCATCACCCTGTGTCACAGGTGCCAGAGGGGCAGAGGAGCACAGGGTTAGGGTGGGATGAATCTCTGGGCAGAAAATCTGCAGACACTTTCCAGGCTGAAGGCTCAAATAACAAATAACAAAAGAAAAAAGAAAAGGAAAAAAAGAAAAAAAAAAAGAAAAAAGAGGAGTTAGGCTGAGCCCAGGATGGGTGGGAGTAAATTCCTTTCCTCTAAGGCCCCGTAGGATTCCCTGTATCAAGTTTCGAAACTCCTGGATTGGAGCAGGAAGGGAGGAGCTCACAAACCCCACTCTCTCCCTATTTATTTGCAGAGTCTTTTGCCCCCACAAATTTCAGCTCTCCCAATTTTTCCAGCTCACCAAGCTCCTGCTGGGCTGGCCCAGCTGATAAGCACCAGGCAAAATATCAGTGGGATATCACCTTGCACCAACAGAGGGAAACTCAGTTGACTTGGGATGGATTTGTACTTTGAATCTGAATTGGGCTGAAATCAGCGTTCTTATCTTTGGAGGTGCAAATATATTCATTTGTTTGATAAGACCGTATCCATGCCCTCCTGGAGCTGTTCCTGCAGAGCTTCTGCTTCTCTTCTGACGGTGACAGCAAAAACTCTGTGATAAGCTGGAGGATTTTGGGATGAATACCTGACCCAGTGGGGTGGCTCAGTCATCCCGGCTTGGCGAGCGGGGAAGGAGCCCATCCTCAGCTCGGCTCTGTGGGAACTCCTGGCAGAAAGAGATTTGGGCAGCAGTTTCCAAGAAGGAATTAGATTCAGCTTATAAATTAGTTCCTTAGCTTGGGGCCAGGGTGATTAAAAGAGGAATCCACCCCGGGGAGGCCGCTCTGTGTCCAGATTCCTGGTGCGGCTCTAGGAGCTGCTCGCTCACGTTTTAACCGTGAGTTTGACACGGGCCTGACTGAGCCCGGTGGAATTTAAGCTTAATGGTTTTTACCCAAATTTCCTCTCTGCTGAAGAGGAAGCAAAAAAAAAAAAAAAAAAAAAAACCAACCCAAACCAAACCAAACCAACAAAAAAAACCATACACACAAAAACACCAACCAAAACAAAACAAACACACAAAACAAACAAAAAAACCCCAAAACAACCAAACACAAAACAAAACAAAACAAATAATAATAAAAACAAAAAAACCCACCAAAAACCCCACAACAAACAAACAAACAAACAAACAAACAAAAAACCACAAAAAAAACACAAAAACCCACAAAAACCCAAAACAAATCCACCAAAAAAAAAAACAAAAAAAACCCAAAACCACACACAAAACAAAAAACCCCAAACCCCTCAGCCACGTCCCTCCAGCAACGTTCCTAACGCGTTCCTCAGGCCCCGCAGGCATTTCTCTCTCATTTCTCCAGGAAAGTTTTCCTGTGCCTCGTCTTCCAGGGTTCACTTCTCCCTTGAAAAGTTCAGCTCGGGACCATCCCCGGAGCATTCCAGCATCCCGGTTTTGGATGAATACCTGCCCCGGGTCTCCCAGCGAGCCCCGGCTGTCTCTAAAGGGGCTGCTGATGAATGGTCCCTCGGAGCAGTGGCAATTTCACGGTTGGTCGGGCACAACCACTCTGCATTTTCACCCGCAGATAATCGAGCTATTACGGGACAATGAGGAACAGATTGCATCTGCCCCGGCATCCCCCGACAAAGGGCCGTGTATCTCTGGCATCTCCCACGCTGGGGGTGAGGCGAGGGGATATTTGGAAGGGGGAAGAGGAGGACAGGTATTTTGAGCATCGTTTTGTCTGCCCCTTTATCTGCTGCTGCTGCTGCTGCCGAGGGAAATCGCATCCCCGGCTTCAGCAGGGGCTGGAATGAGCCGGGATTTCAGCCCCGGTGTTTTCCGTTTGTTTTATCTCACCTCTCACATTCCAGGACCAGTTCCTCCTCTCATCCTCCTCCTCGGTGATTTACAATGGCTGCAGGCTTCTGCAGCTGATAAAAGGCGCTGCAATACCTGAGCCCCACCAGCTTTGTCTTTCCCAAATTCTCCCTTTTCTCCCAGCCCAAGATAAGGATCCGACTCCACCGGGAAACTGAGGCACACTCCTGATAGCTCCAAATCATCCATTTCCATCACCACCAATCTCCACATTTTTGGTTTCCCGTGGAGAATCTACAACCTCCACCTGACCACGGGCATGGCACCTCCGCAGGAAAACAAGGACCACAGTCACAGCCTAAATTAAGCTCTGAAACTTTAAGCAGTTGTGGCCAGGGATGGAAAATAATTTTTCTTCCCTATGAGGATCTGGGCTCCTTTGCTGTCCTTGGTGAAAACTGCAATGGCCACAACATGAATTTAATGTGAGAAATATGAAGTTTTTGGGACTATAATTTCTTTTTAAAGATCTATTTCAGGCAGCAATTATGCAAATGCAGTCGTTAGAAGGGAGGTTTGGATATCAGATTACTTCCCAAAAAACCCCATAAGTCCCTGTACAGACTGTACTAAAAATCCTTCTGCAGTTCCACAGTCGACAAATACATTACATCTTCCTAACTCCATCTTTTTTTATGGCTTTGCTGCTCCTTTGCCCTTGATTTAAGCTTCTGACACCAAAATGATTTTGTGCTCTTTGGCTTTTCCAGCCAACCATACCAGGTCCTAATGTCACCCATGGTAAATAAAATAATGGCCATAATTAAAAACAAACAGGGTGGGGAAGGAGGTGCCAAGGCTGATGTGCCACCGAATCACTTAAGAGAGGTAAAATATTGCTGCATCTTATGGAACATTTAATCAGCCAAAGAATTTCATGCAGTTGTCTCCCTTTAACCTTCCCACTCCCTTCTTCTACCTCCTCCCCCCCCACCTCCCAAGAAAGCCTTGAAGTGAAATATTTATGATTTTAATAAATTAGAGAACATGGCTAATTAGCTCCATCATCAACACCCCCAAGGTTGTTAAAGTGAGGGAGAATGCTGGAGTTTAATATTGCTCTTCCCAGTGAAACAGCAAAGCACGAAGTTCACAGGATGATCCACGCTCAGTGTCCTTTGGGATGATCACAGAGAAACTTTGGGATGTTCCCAGAGAAACTTCTCCCCAAACAGGGAATTTCAGGCACCATCCAGGCGCTGGGAATGGGTGGATGAAAGGAAAACTTGGCTGTTGTGGATGGACAAATATTTAACACCTAAAGGAGCTTCTCAGGGGGCAACCCTTGCTCTAGAATAGTGGTTTAATCATCACACCCAGGAAGGACCATCCTGTCCTTCCCTCAGTGACCTGCTCCACCTCTGGTTGTGCAGCATTGGCTTCGCTCATTCAAAGCACACCCTTAGCTTTAGGAACCAAACAGACCCAAGGAAATTATTAATATTTTCTAATCCGTGTGCTGGAATTTTCACTGAACTGAAATTCTCGCTGGGTTTGTGCAGAGGTGGAATATTTTTTTGTCTACTTTTCAACCCTTCCAGCAGACAAAACAGATCAAATGGCAAATTCCTCGCACTCATCGTCGCCGGGCTGAGGTGATGGACATTGTTAATTGAGGGTGTCAAAATAATTTACTGCAAGTAATTAAATAAAATGGCAGGTTCCAAAGCCTGCTGAATTTGGATCTGAAGTCCCTAATCGAGGCTATAATTTAAAAGTACCTGACAGAAGCTTTAATTAGAGAACAAAAATGTGAGTGGCCAGTAAAGCTCAGTGATGGATGGTGGAAAGTGGGGGGAGATACCTGCTCGTGTCTGTTCTGTGAGATCCCAAACAGCTGCCTGATCCACACAGGAGCTTGAGGAGCTCAGTTCCTGCCCCAGGCAGTGGGATCCCATTCCCAGAGCTCCACATCCTCCTACCAAGAATATTATTCCAAGCTTAGCTGTGGCCCTTGGTTTTCTCTTGGCCCACCAGTTATGTGGGAAAGGGATTCACCAGCTGGTGGCAGAGCATGAGGGCATTTGCTGGTGGCTCCCAGCTGGTAGAACAATGAATTTTGTCACAGCACAGCTGCTGGGGGTGTTTGTGAGGACTTCTCAGAAGGTGACAAACCTGGCCTTGGTGCCGCAGCACGGTGGCCTGGCTGGCTTTGCATTTGAAAACAAACCAAGAGGGCAGAGCCCCTTTTGGCTGTGCTTCCCAGGCATTTCTTTCTTCCTGAACGGTTCTCCTGGGCACGCTGAGCTGTGCAGGCTGGAAAACAGTTGTGGTGTTCAGGGTTGGGACCTCCCAACGTGCGCAGACACAACGTATGGATTATTCCTCGTGACAGCCTTGGCACCAGGGGGTCACCACCCATGCTGCTTTCTAATTCCCAGATCCAGCCCTACAGCCTCCCCCTCGGGCAAAAAGGAGGGGAGGGAGGAAGGAAAGGTCATGGTTTCAGGTTTTTTTGAGGGTTATCTAATATAGCACTGAATTATGTCCTTACTGGGCGCTGTCAAGAGCGGTTATGTCAACGCGGAGGTGCCATTGTTGGCCACCACGCTGGGGGACGGATCTTTGGGAAGGTGAATTCCTTACATTTGCATTCAGAGAGGAGAGGAAACCTTGCTCCTTTCTGTACCTCCTACAGGATCAATGCTAAAGCCAATGTCACCCAAGATGTTTGAATTTCAGTGTGAAATCCTGACACGCCCTGAATGTCGGAGAAGGGAGTCCAAAGCCCAAACTGGGACACCTTTGGGCAGGATCAATGATCTTTTCAGTCTTTTGACTGAACTTTTCCCAATATTTGAGTTATATTTTTTAAGAGGCCCTGGAGCACCTTCATATCCCACTGCAGTGTGAACACATCACCAGGGACAGAGCTCCCACATGGCTCAGGCCCTTATTAATTCAGTTTATATGGCCCGTGCTGTAATTCCCCTGCTCCTGCTCACACGTTCCACGGGGATCTCTTTGAGGGATTGCCAAAGGATGATCCCTGGTGAAGGAAAACCTGCAGGAGACAAGAAAGGAGATGAGCTGGGATCTCAGCTCTTCCTCAGAGCAATCAGCTGGGAAAAGAGGGAAATAGAGCTCCTGGCAGCCCTGGCAGGAGCGTTTTTTACATACGTCAGTGGAACCAAAATATTGTTTCAGCAGTTATATTGTCACTATTAAAACAGAGCTGGAGGAATGGTGCCAATCTCCTGTTACCAGGACTGCAGTGCACTGAACCATCCTGCCTGAGGGATAACTGGGGCTGCTCGCAGAGGGAACCTGTGCCAGGACTGGAAGTGCAACGAGGCTGTGATTGCTGGGGAGGTTCAGGGAGGCTGCTTCCCTCCAAAACCTCTTTGACTGCTCTGGAGAGAAAATGTTTCAGCAGAGAACGGAGATCCAGTGAAACCAGAATGATTCGTTGGGGTTGAATCTGTGAATTTATTTCCTTTGGTGTGCCCTGTGTATGGAGGGACCCCCTTGGTCCTAATTTGTTTTATAAAAGGGGGACAAGGGAGAAAAATTTGTCCGTGGCTTCAGCTGGGTCCAGCTCATGATGACATCCATGGAAATTGGTGGATCTTTAGGACCCCCCAGAAATTATCCAGGACAAGAAGTGTTTCATGTTTCAGCCCTCAAGAATAAGGTGGTGAGTATGGAGCTCAGCAAATGCAGCTTGATAACAGAAAATAATTTTAAAAGATGGGGTAAAAGCACTCTTGCTGAGGCTTATTTCAGCTTGATGATGTTTAATGAATTGGCAAAGCTCTGCTTAAGGGGAAAAAAACAAAAGAAAGCAGACTCTACGTATCTGGATCTTAATGATTAATAATTCTGCATGGTTAGGATGCCAGAGTAAACATAATAAACACTTTTCTTTTAACCAATTGACTTAAGTTTTCCGTGGCCAATAAAGTTTGAAGAATTTTCTTTGGATCCAGTTACACCCTCATTGCCTGGGAGGGAGGACAGTCCACCCTATACCCACGGAGCTGACAAAATAAATGGCCTAGAAAGCTCCAAAATGTGTTTTTCACATCAGTGGGGAGATTTTTAATGATGATGTAACAATGTCAAGCATCATAAACAGTGCTGGGAGGAACATACCTGACCTGCTCTGAGCTGTGTGGAAATGGAGGCAGGAGCTGTGGGTTGTGGGATCACTTGGAATTTTACTGCCTGCCTAACTTAGAATGGCAGAACTGGAGGGAAAAAAACAACACAAATGAAGGATAAATCAATTCAGACACCATTTTAAAAATAAGACCTCAACTGGTTTCAAGTTTTTAACATCTTCTGACATTTTGGAGGTTTTTGCTAATTCTCCAAAGCCTTAAAAGCACTGTTCCTCTCACTGGCCTCTTCCAATTTCCATTCAGATGCCACTTCTATTATTTAAGAGTCTCACTAAAAATGCCAAAAATATTAATCGAGCCACGACTCGTGCCAAATAGCTCGAGTGATTTCTATTATATTGGAGACTGAGAATTAACCAACCATTCAGCTCAATGCAAGAGGAATGTTTCACGTTTAGATATGATGTTTAATTGTGCAAAAGACCAATTTTGCTGATTTTGTTGGGGTCATGTGTGAGGTTCAAGGTGGAGCAATGTGAGAATTGATGTGTGCCTTGCCCTTGTTCTGCAAATGATGAGGGTTTTTTCAAATTTCCTCCCCTCCCATATCTTTCTCCTGGTGGAACTGTCCATGTGGGCCCTCCCAAATCCAGGCCAGGTACGAAAGGAGATTTTTTAAAAATGGATGGCTTGGGGAACTCTGGTGACTTTGCTGGACATTGGTTAGGAAATGGACAGCAGCCTCCACGTGGTGGGTGGTGAAGAGCAAAAGGTCGCAGTCACATCTGGGAAAGGCACAGCTGGATCCAGGACAGGAGGGCTCTCTATTTACACAGCTGGCTGTGGACAAACCTGTCCTTGCTGTCACCTGGGCTGGATCTGTCTCTCCTGCACCTGGGCCTCTGTGAGGGTCCTGCTGAGCCCAGGCTGATACAGCAATGCCACCGTGCCACTGCTGGTGTCCAGCTCACTAAAGGTGTGTCCAGCTCCCTCAGAAAGATGGAAAGGGGATTGAAATCCCCAAAGGATTAAAGAAAAAGCCAGGATTTGCTCGAGTCAAAAAGCACTAGCAGATTTTTTTTTTGTTTGGATGTGCTCACAGTCCAACTCATTTAACAGAACTGCAATGACACAATGCTTTAATGTCCAATATTTCATTTTCCTTCCCCACACAGCACAGGCAGGACGTTCTCCACTTGCATCATGTCTGGTAGCAAAAGTCCTGAATTTGTCTGTCTGGATACTGCAATTTCTTCCTCCTCAGCATCCAAACCAGATCACACTCCCTGCTAACAAGTGTTGAAAAGCCCAGCCTTTGCAGGTTTGCTGTCAGCAGGCACAATATCTGTTCTGATAACAACAGCTGGGCGCTGATCCACACCTGGCACATGCAAGGCTTTGGTGTGTGCCTCCCTTTGCTCCTGTTCCTTCTTCCACACACCAATTTTTAGTGGATGGCAGAAGTCTGGGTGAACTACAGGAGATTTGGCAGTTTGATTTAAATGCTGGGAGCTGATGCACACCTATAGGAGCTCTGTAATCCTGTGTCAGTGACCAGATTTCCTGGAGGAAATAAACCCAAAGGGAATTATTTCCTTTCTGCTCCCATGCCATGGGTCAAGCTCACCTCTCCTGTTGTAACAGCACCAGGGAAATGCTGATGTGGGCTGTGGGGGTCCACCTGCATTTGGCCTGTGGGTCTCCTGGAAAAGTGGGTGTCCCTGGTTGTCCTTTCCTACTGCTGACCAGGACTGGGTAGGGAGATTTTTGACAAGCCACCAACTTCTTCATATTTTATGCCACTCTTGGAAGGAATTTTTTAAAGGAAGGATAATCAAAACCAGATTAAAACCAACCCTTGACTGAGGTCTCCATTAAGCCACAACTTGGAAACCACCTTCTTGTGTTTTGCTGTGCTGCCCAAACAAATCCAAGAGCTCTCGAGTCTCTCAAAGCGAGGACTGAGCTCGACGCCTGGTGCGTGGCAGGTCCTTTATTCACCAGATTTATCCAACCCAGGATGGCTTGGATGGTTTCATACAATGACTCTTTGTAGGCTGTGGCAACCCATTCCCGTGTGGGGATGCTGAGCAATCCTGGGCTTCTGAGGGTGAGTTCACTCCTGGGCTGGAGCCGTGGGTGTCTTTCCCCGGGGACAATCCCGGACGAGCGCACAGTTCCTTCAAACAGACTTCCTCATTGTGCTCCACAACTGTACTCGTGGCAAGGGGAATGCTGGTGACTTGGAATGTTGGGGTTTTTTTTTCCAAGAAAAACAGCGATTCGAGCTCATCGTCCTGGAATTAACTCATATCAGGATATGTGGAGCAGAGCAAGGATGGGGATAAACAGAAAATCATTGACGCAGGGGTGATTCCTGCGGAAACAAACCGAACGTTCAAACCCTCCGGAACACTTTGAAATAAAATCTGCAATAATCTGTGCCAGGGTTGGCAGCAGAAAGGTATTCCAGACCTTCCACAATGGTTTTTCCATGATCTTACAAGGAGTTCATTGTCCAATAAGTGCTATTATGCATTCAAACAAGGAGAACTCTTCCAAGCCTGAGTGCATTGTTCTTTTGTTCCAGGCACTTTGTGTCAGTGAAGTCATGGCAAGGCACTGAGGCTTCAGCCTCGCAGCAAACACTGGCTGTGATGGGATATTTCCACTTGGCTCCCCTCCCAGTGGCTCCTGCTGGAGCATTGTTCTCTGAGACCTTCATCCATAAAAAGTGACAACGGCACAACACCTACTTCCCCTAAGCCCTCTGCTTTTGGCATCTGCACCTCAAAATGGCGACACCGTGTTCCCAAAACGCTCCCAAATTCTGCAGAATTGTTCCTACCCTTTCTACCAGGTGCAGCTTTCTCATCCCTGTGGTTCTGAGACAAATTAATGCTCCTTGCTTCAGCTTGGAGTGCTTCAAAACGCTCGGAGCGGTGGGAGCTTGTGTTCTACCAGCCCAGCTCCTATGAAACACCCCAGCTTATCTCCAAAGAAACTATTTAGCCCTGTTCCAGTGTCACTTTATTCATCTCTTAAACGCTTCTAACAGCAAACTGCTTCGTTTGGCACCAGAGCAAAGTCCTCAGGCTGCGTGAGCTGCCAAGGAGCTCCTCGGGCTGTGCCAGCCCTCGCCAGCTGAGCCTTGTAGCAGCAATGGGTTCAGTGTTCCTGCACTTCCAACCCCCTGAGGTTCCCTTCAAGTCTCAGACTGAGACTGCACGAGAAACTCAACATAAAACTCAGACTTGTAAGTTTGACTTTTCCTTGGTCTCCAATCAGAACCATAAATCAAGCCCAGATTTGCTTTGAACTTGGTCGCGCTTGCCCCGGAAAGTTCAGGAACTTTAATGATCCTCTGGGACGGAGTCAAGCCCATTTTAGAGCATTTACAAAGCAAACATCAAACTGGATGAATTTGATGTGGTTTTGCTGCGTGCCTTTGGCACAGCTCTGGCAAAGCCTGACGTGGATCCAGTTGGAGCTAAAATAAAGATGAACCGGGCACTGGGCTGATGTCATCGGACAACAAGCAAGCAAACAAACAAGCTGATGGCATCTCTGAGATTTATTTGGTTTCACTTTGCTAGAACTTTATCAGCGCAACTGGACCGTCCTCCTTTTCCTCTGCAATGATGTAAATCAGGAGCCAAGCCATACTTTAGCTGTGATGGTTATCAGGCCCAGATAAAGCTTTTCAGATCTTTCCTCTGCGGACTTGAAATGTCTGGCCAAGCACAGATTTGGATCCAAGTTAATGGGCTCTCTGTGAAAATGCTGGAGAGCCCCAAAGGCATCTGTATTACTCTGCCACGCTGGGACAGAGAAGGTTTTGAAACAGAGCTCTGCTGTTTAAATAGGAGCTGCTGTCACTTCTCAGGTGATTCTCGTTGCTTTCAACCAGGGAAAATTTAAAGTAATCAGAGCAAAAAGTTGTCCCGCGGCGAGGCGAACGTGCAGCTCCCAGCTTTATCCTCCAAAACGTGGCTGGAGTTCCTTCTAAACGTTCTCAGTGTAGCTGACCATTAATGCTGAGACAAAACAAGAGATAGAATGTATTTTTTTTTTTTTTTGTGGTTTATAAATACACGCTATGTCCAAAAGTCTTACAGCATGTTTCAAATGGGCTTGCCAAGTGTTCCTAACACTTATCTGAAAATGTGCCTCTCGGCTTCACAAAAATTCTAAAATTATCCAAGCACACACATATATTTATACATTTCCAAGTCAGGTGGGACCTTAGAATAATCCTGCCTAACCTCCTTTTATTGGGAGGTGACTTTTGAAGTTGTTTTTCTTTCTTTAAGCTGAAGTCTCCCAGAATTCTGCGTGGAAGGGCTGCACTGAAATCATCAGCTTGGTTTCCAAGTGTGGATTTTGTTAGTGAGCAGGGTCATGCTTCTTGTTCTGTTTTGCCTGAAGCGCTCACGCCTGGAAGTGTTAATAAATTGTCATGGAATAACGAGCCCAAGTTTGTGGAAACCTTTCTGAAACATGAAGCTCATGCCGCGACACCCTGAGTCACAGTTAAAAGCGTATTCCAATGTCAGAGGGCACATTTTGGAGTAGCTACCGTGGTTTTATTCACGAATTCTGGGGTGGGGGGGAAACCACCAGAATTCACATATTTAAACCCAGGGCTTGTTTACCTGTCTATCACTCCCATATGCCAGCATAACTTGATTTATATCAGTAGCAGTAATGATGTCTCTGGTGGTTTTGGCAGAAATTTCCCATATTCCATCAGTAAACATTGAGCTTTTGGTGACTTGTTTAATTGATTTGTTAATGATGCAGTTTTCATCTGTTCACTTTTGAGCTTTTTACAGATTTCAAGTTTGTTTTGCAAGTTTTTTCATGCTTTTCTGCGTTTTTTAGGCTACCAACCTTTGGTGGTATCAGCGTATAAATGACTGGTGAGAACTGGTTAAAATCTTTTGGTTTCAATGGAACTATGAAGTTGTCAAAGCTTATGAAAAGGGTCAAGAAGAGCCACATATGAGAGTCAGAAATCTCCTGAGAATTTCTGATAAGCACAGCTACATCTGGGGAGGAACTACATGTAACAAATTCCTATATTAACATTTAGTTAAGGGATACAGAGAATTTTCATCAAAACGCAGCATTTCCACTTAACTTCACCCTCTGAAAAGAATTGTTTTTCACTCAAAAAAGAAGCTATAAAGGAAACAATCTGTTCTCAGATTCAGCAGGAGGAAATGGAGGCCTGAATCCGCAGCTATGTGGCTCTGCTTGCAGAAACACTTCCACTGCTTTCAACAAAGATCTTCGCACAGGAGAATTACTCACATGGATAATTGCTCCTGAGATCAGGCAATCTGGGTTAGTTAGTTAGTGAAATAAGGGCACTAAATCATTTTCTAATCTATATTGTTCTTTTTTGACTGCCAAAGTGCTAGCTGTATTTATTTTTTATAATCCTGATAAGGAAACATTCCTAAAACATTAGCAAAAAAAAAAAAAAAAAAAAAAAAAAAAATCCAGCTTGAGTGAGAGGACAAAGTGAAACAAACATCTCTCAGCCTTCCTCTGCCGTCGCTGATCTTTAAATAGCAAACATGAGCCTCTGTCAAAGCACACTTTGGGTGGTTGTACAGCAAGTAGCTCCACGAGATGGGATTGGAAAATCCTCCAAGGCCCTTAATCAGCAGGCTCTGGCTCTTTTGAGCTCTTCCCTGCTCCTGCCTTTGGAAGGAGCCGTGCCTGAGAACGTTTAATCCGCGGCGACCCCGAGCGCTGTCCCTCGGGGAGCTCCCTCCCCTTGTTATCGTGTGTTGGCCGTGTCAGAGGTGAGAGGGGAAAATGTGCAACCCAAACCAGTCCCCAGCCCCTTCTCTCGGTCAAAACTTATCTACAATCGCAGCCCAGGCAGGATCCAGATGTAGCAAACCCTCTCTTATTAGCATGGAGTTTTTATGGATGGGGAGCAAAGTCAGACACCGCCTGCTAAATTTGGCCAGAATTCGCCTGAAACTTTGGAAGATGTTTTCCATTCCTGGGTATTGACTTTGTAATGGGACCTGCCCAAGCTTTAACAGGCGTGAGAAATTTAAATATACAAGCCCCTCCGACCTGGAGAAGGAAAACAGAATATTTTAAATGGTTGGGCAAAGGGAGAGAGTGGCAGAACTGGGAAGGAGCTTGGGTGGACCTCTGGCAGGAGCCGCCGTGAAGAGAGGAGGGAGGGACAACAACACCCTCCTGTTGGAGAGCAAATGTTTCTGGGAGCAGGGTAATGTGAACCACACAGACATGGGATAGCCCAGGGGAAGCCAGAGGAGGTTTAAATGCGTTCTGAAAAGGTCACGCTACCACACTTCATTTTTACATTGCCACAGAGAAACCTCCTCCTCCACTTAAAACCCCTTCTTATTTATGCACCTCCTCCCTGGAAAGAGTTCCCAATAACGAGCGTACTGGATGATTTCCAAGATGTATTGCTGTTGTCTAACCTCTCCTTTGGATTCTCCAGGTACCAGGTTGCTTCATTCTCATTCACCACGGGGCAAAGATCTTCCAAACTTTCTGGAGAAATACTGGGATCGCCCCTTCCAGAGGAGTTTTGTTGGACATGAGTAATTTGCTGTGGCAATGTGCTGATGGAGAGTGTGGGGCTGCTCCTTCCCCTTCAGTTGTTTATCCACATGGGGCAGTAGCAGAGGAAAACTCCAGAGTCTTGTAGGAGAAATGTTCCTGCCTTTAAGTTGTGGTGAGACCATTGATCATGTTGCTGATAAAGCAGCTTAGGCTGTGACAGACAATTGGCCGCCGCAGTGTTTGCAGGGAGTCATCAAGGCTTTGGAACACAACCCTTGGGCTTAAAATAGCAAAACTCCCTTTGAGATGGAGCTCTTACAATGTGTGCTCCTTAAATAGACCCACAAGCAAGAAAATAAACCCCTTTTTACACAGGGCCAGAATGAGGGGAAAATGAGCTCAGCAGCTGCTGTGTAAATTAGTGACCAAGTCACAGCTTGGGGCTGAATCGCCTGATTCTGGATGGGCTGATTTCCCTGCTTGCTCTTTGATGTGTTGGAAAGACAGGGATAAACCTGGAATGGTGTTAAATGAATTCATGGCTGGCTGGCTTGTTTTGGTGGTACACGGAACAGGGAGAATAAAGAAAGGCACAAACGTGGTCCCTCACCTTGCCAAGGTGAGGAGGGAAGGAACAACACAAACACAAACACTGAGATTTGCTGTGACCACCCTTCACCCACCCTTGGACCTCACCCACATCAGCACTGCATTCCTAGAGGAGAAATGAGGATGCAAAGTGTCTGAACATATGAAAAAGAGTCAATACCATATTAAAATAGTGGGATTCACTCTGAATGCCCATTGTGTTCCTTGTGGAAACCTCCATTTCACCACTCATCATAAAGGTAGAGAAGCTCAGCATGATTTTTTTTCAAGCCTTTATGAACTTATTCTCTGCTAAATGCTGACAGCTTGATGATATTTTCCAAGATCCAGTGGCTTCTCCTTGAGAAGGAGGCAAGTCAGGCTCGTGTGTAAAACATTAACCATATATTCATCCCCAGATTTCACCATGATTAGCTAATGAGCCAAGCAAGGCAATATTTTATTGGCAAATAAACTGGTCTCCAAAAAGCACAGTATTGGAGAGATCCTGAGAGCTGGAAGGTATTATTTCTGGTCAAATGGAGTATTTTGACCAGCATCTGTCACTTCAATGTGTTGAATTCTCACATTTTGGGGTGCTTGTCAGGAAAGGTGAAGCCTCTGAAACACAGGTGGGAGAGGGGGATCTCCAGTATCACAGAGAAAACACAACCACAGCAGGCAGATATTTTATAGATATTTCAAGAGCTTCCTCAAAGTGCCCCATTTGGGACCAGGAATCAATACCTTGCCTCTGGATGTCTGTTAGCAGGGGTGATTTGGGTCCCACGACCACTGTGTGTTATCCCTCAATGTATGATTTCTCTTTACTAACTCAGAGCAAGGATTTATTTTCTGCTGAAGAAGAAAAATAACGTGTGCTGTGAGAGGAGCCTTTATCTCCCCAAAGCCTGTGGCTAAGAATCTTATAAATGAACATCTGAAGTTCAGCTACTGTCAGGAATCCATGTTTAGACTCTGTTTTTGCAAAAAACCTTATGTTTAAATGTAAGTTGCAGGGAAGTGCTTGAATTTTGTCAGCTGGGAACATCCCAGAGTCAGTAGAAAACAGGACTGAGCAGGTGCTCCAACTCTGGGCACATGCTGAAATGCTTTGCTGCTTTCTGACCCTAAATGAGCAGCCTGACAAGCAGCTCTATTCAGGGTGGTCTTAAATCTCTTACTGGGAGCTGGTTTAAATCAGAGGGAGGGATGAGGCTGGGGAACATAAATGTTCTCTGGGGCCCATTTCGGTTTTTATGAGGAAGGTATTCCAGCCAGAAGGAAAGGGCTAAGATCAAGCCAGCCATCTTCCAGGTGAGACTGCAGCCTTTAAACCCCTCTGCGAGGGCCCTTAATAACTTTGCCATGTGTAAACATCCCTGATGCCTTTCTTCTGAGCTCAGAGTGACAACCAGAGCAGGGAGAGAGCGGCTGCCCGACACTTTTTGACGTCAGTTCTTATAATCCTGAGCGGCTGATAACCATGACACTCCAGAAAGTGGGTATCACATGTCACTGCAGAGCCTCATGAAGCAGCACCCAGGGCTTTCAGAGCTGCCTCACCCCTCTGAGTTTACCCAGGTTGATTTTTTTTTTTTTTCTCCAGGCTCGTAATGAGCGAGGCACAATTTAACCCTTTAACCTCTCCCCACACGGGTCACATTTCAGCCCGATAGAGGACACACACCAAGTGGCTCATGTTTATTTTCCAATTGTCATTTTCAGTTTACCTTGAAGAACCTGATCTTTAAGCTGGTAACAAATAGCTACTGAAACCAGCTGAGGATTATTATTATTATTTTTTTTTTTCTCCCCCAGCCATAAACTTGTCAGCCCCGAGAAAGACCCCATGAGACTGTGGAACATTTGCTTCCCACGTCAGCTGAGAGGCTTCCCAAAACAGCCAAAGTACGTCAGATGGCTTTTATATTCCCGCTTTGCCCCGGCCATGCTGGGTCATCAAGGGATATAAAATGTATCAGACTCAGATAATTTAATTTTCAGGCAGAAAGAACATTTTATTAACAGCGCTCTGCTTATCTGGGCTGTTCCAGCCTGAGCCAATGGACATCAAAGCCATCGATTGTCCTCAGCAAACCTCCGTGTATTTAAGTTCTGTAAGGCAGTTCAGGACTTGACTTTAGTGCATTGAATTCCCAAACAGGTAAATAAAATTGTTGTTAAGTTCTTGATTTAAACAGGTATATTGATTTATACCCACCAGCACAATTTCTTGGGTATCCAGATAGAGATTCCAGAGATAACGTCCCCAAAGTCCTGCCCAGGGACCAGATGTATCTCACACTCTGAAAAGTCTGATTTTATCTCTCAAAAATTTAATTTAACCTGTTTGATAGCAGAGTTATGCAGAATTTATGGTGATACGAAGCTCTTATACAGAAAAAAAATTAAATCCCCGAAGAATTTGTATCCATGGCTCCAGAATCCTTTCCCAGCATCACAAGTGCTGGAAATTTATTCTGGATTGAGCCTCTAGGAAAGTCTGATTTAATCTGGAGAGTGTGTTCCTATGGATGGTGAGAGAGAGCTTTGCAAGGAAGCCCAGACCCGAGCAATGTCATATCCCAACCTGCAATTTCTGAGGCAGAACCAACGCAGACACCATTTACCACACTTAATCTCACATCAGCTGAGAATCCCAAACTTCCACGGAGAACATCCTTCGCCATCTGGTTTAACTGGACCCAAAGGCAGACATTTGAGGGCTGCCCATTTTGTGGTGCTCCCCAAGTTTGGGGCTTCTTCCCTTTGCTCCAACACAAAATTAGAGCTTTATAAAAATCCCCACGGCTGATTCACTGCTGTAAGTGCTTCCATATTTCTCTCCCACTTCCTACTGTGCATTTTGGATGAAGGTTTGTGTAGCTGGGTACCAACAGACCAGGCAGACGTGCAAAGGGACCATCCTGATGATCTCCCTGCTCCCTCCTGCTCCAGCCATCCCTTCCCATGTGACAAACATCTGGCATCTGAAGAGTTTGAGCAACCTGGTCTAGTGGGAAGGTGTCCCTGCCCGTGGCAGGGAGTTGGAACTGGCTGGATTTTAAATTCCCCTCCAACCCAAACCATTCCATGCTTGTGTGGTTCTATGATAACGCTTTCAGAGCCGGCAAAGGCCTAATTATTCCCAGGAAAATTGCTGTTCCTGGTCACAGGAGACCTTTTCCCCTCTTCCAGATGCTTTGGCTTCGGCGGGTAGGTGAAGCCCAGAGCTTTCCAAGAGGTGCAGGAGGTTTTAGCCACACAATTTGCTTTAAAGTCCAAGGGAGCCAGGCAGCCAAGCCTTGGCCGGCAGCTCCGGTTTGTGGCCTTTCCTAACTCCGGCATTTATTGGTTTGGTGAGCGCTGTGAAACGCTCTTTGGGTGGCCTTGAACTTCCCCCACAAAAAGAAAAAAAACAAAACCCCAAACAATTATAGGCTCCCAGGCTGGTAAACACTGAGCTTGCAGAGCTGCTCTGGGCTCTGCCTTCCCTTTGGCCAAACCCTTCAGCAGCCGAGCTCCGATAGCATCGGATGCGGGATGAGGTCACAGCTCCCGAAATCCCCCTGATCCTTACCCAAACACGCCGCAAACCCTTCCAGCTCTCCGGATCCTATATAAAATATCGTGCTTAATAAGGCTATTGTATCACAGCAGGGCCTGGGTTTAAGCCCCCTAAATCCCAGCTATTTCCTTAGGCACCCATTATTTGGTTTTCTCTAATGCGGGATTCTGGGCGTTGTTTGTACAGCACATTTATGGTGCTGCACCTCGAAGGAAATTCTTTCATCTGAGGACCAGAATCTTTCTGTCCCTGAATTTCCACCCTTTTTTATTTTTTTTTTTTTTTGTGCACAGCCTCCAGTCCTTTTGCTTTAACTGAGCTGCAGTGCATGGGAGGAGCTGCAAACACATGGTGACCTCACCTCTTTGGGACACTTCAGCTTGCTTGTTGTTATTTAGAAGAAACTTCACCCAGTCCACTTCAATGCCCTTGGCTTTTCCTTCTCCTCTAAAAGCCCTTGAGAAATTTGTCATTCAAAGCACCACTCTTTGTTTCACTGCCCAGATTTTACTCTGGGAGCAAGACACTCCTGAGGCTCAGGGTTTGGTATCCATCACTGGGATATCAAAGATCCTAAGGGTGTTCTCCTCCCCCAGGAATGCTGGGAGGGCCCACATCAGGATAACCTGACATGAAAATAAAACAACGACAACTATTGAATGACAGGACCAATATTTCGACCACTTATTTTTTGTTTTCTGCCTTTTATCCAAGACAGAGAAAAAAAAGCTGAGCAGAGCAGTGTAAAAACAAACACCAAAACTCATCCCTGCAGCCTCAGCCAACCTCTCCTGTGATCTGGGGAAAAAATCCCCCCTTCCCCACATCTTCCTCTGCAGGCTTCCCTCTCTAATTTAGTGCAGGGAAAAAAAATTATTCAGGTACTGTTGGGTCAACACAGGACTTATAAAGTCGATGAGAATGACAAATGTGACACTCTACCCCCGCTGATCTCCTCTGCAGGCAGCTGAAGCCAATCCATCAGCAGATGCAGCAGCATTTGTTTCTGAAACATCTGCTCTGTATCAATATGCAAATCACACCAGGAGATTCTGATCTCAAAGCCTCATGTTTTTGTTGTTGTTGTTGTTTCAAGGAACTGGAACCAGCCACTGCTCAGAGGCACTTTTCCTTCAGTTTTTGACTCTTGCTGCAATACTCCTGGAATATTCAAATATTAACTTGTGAGGGTTGTTCCAGGGAGCAATTTTTTTTTTTTTTTGTTTGTGTGGAATCGAAGTATTTTCTTAACCAGAAGGATTTAAGCCTGGTGAATTCTGAATCAGACCTTAATTGTATCCCTTGTCAATCACTTTTAATCTGAGGGGCAGTTGGGGCAAGGAGATGTCACATGTTTTGGCAAGGCAATGGTAAAATGTCATGGAAAACAGCAAGGCAAGCTGATACTGTGATTAAATAGCCAGCAAGGGACTCAGTTCTCATTCTTTGAGGGAACGTTCTCCAAAATGTGCCAGATCTTCTTTCCAGAAGATGATAAATACATTTCTGATGCAATAAATATCAAGGCTTCCATTTTAAAACGGACTGGAATCCTCATCCCTGTTCATGACTGCAGAGTGCTCAGCTCCTCTGGGAACCAGATCATTTATTTTACTGCTTAAATATGGATTTGGAGCCTCCTCTTCGTCATACTCTTGACATGGAGGTTGAAGTGATAGAGTGAAGGCATCCCATGAAAAAAAAGAAAACAACCTCAATGTATCAAGCAATTTTTAAATTGTATTATCAGCGAGGACCTAAATGTGGGTGGAGGAGTATTGTGCAACCCATGGGTTTTTATTAGCTTTTCATTATTCAATTTGAAGTGTTTCTCCTTGTCTTTAAATATTTCTGTCCAGTTCTTGCAGTGTGAGAGAACTTCTGAGCCGAAGCTTGAGAGCCACAAAACGTAATTCACACGAAATTATTGCTGTAAGAGAAATAAACAGAAAAAAACCCAACAACAACGTAGCGATGGGCTGGTTTTCCTTATCTAGAAAGAACAAAAAACGAAAAGGAAATAAAGAAATGCTTTTCTAGTGGTAAAGGCTCCTTGTGGGGAGATTCCTGCATCCACACCGGGGCTCTGCAAAATCACTTGGAGTCGAGGAGGGGGAAGGGAGGAGGGAAGATGGGCACGAGCACTTGGAAGGATCGGTGACCTAGAAAAGATTTTTAAAATTCCTTCGCTTCTCACCATCAGATAAAAGCAGGGACAAAAAGGCGAGTGACTCATCTTCTCTTGTTCCCTTCTAATAGTTTCCTAATGAAGTAATTATCGTGTACTCGTTTGGAAACACACAAAACAGGAGGCGAGACAGGAAAATCGAGGGGAGGGGGGAGAAGCCTAATTAGCTGATCCTGCCTCCCTGTGGATCTATTCCCACTCACACCCTGCAAAGATTACGCCAAAAATTTTCCCTAAATACGATTTTTAACAGATTTAATGCCCGGACACGTATACGTGTAATTATTCACTAATTAGTAGGATCAGTTTTGTGGCTGAACACACATTGAAATGCATTTGTCTGCTGTGTAACGGGACATGTGAAATCTATAGGAGGAGGCAATTCCTTAATATCAGCTATTAGTCCAAATAATGGATCTGAAATAGATCTGATGGATGCAGTAGAGCTAAAATCGGCCAAACTCCCAGGCACACAAATCTGAAATACAAGCAGCAAATTTCTCATCTTTTAACCAAGCCCAGCAAAATCCACCAGCAGCACATTCCTGTGAGACCAACAGTAAAAAGGTCTCAAGGAGATGTCAGGACCAAACCTTTATGAGAAAAAAAAAAAAATCTTCAGAAATACATAAATTAATGTAGCTGAGGAATCTTTTGCAAATTGTGGCCAAAATTTGGAGCGGAAGGGGAAATTTTTGCACTGATTTTCTTGATCAGATCCATTGCACTTGATTGCTGCTTAGAGAGTTTTCAGAGCTGGGTTTTGGTTTGGTTTAGGACAATTCTCCTTTAGGGAAGGACAATTTTCCTTTAGAGAAGGACAATTTTAGGCAGTTGTGGGGGGAAAGGCTGGAATCATTGCTGCTGATGGAATGTGCCCAAGGCAGATAAACCCTCTGGGCCAAAGCTTCTTCCTCAGCCACTCCTGAAACTGGCCCATGGCAATTCCAGTGTTTTGGGTTTCCAAACACCAGGAATCTGTTTCCCCATCGGCAAAGAGGGTGAATTTCTCTTTTTGGAAAAAGCTTTAGAATCCAAGGGTGAAAAAATATCCTTGGTGGCCACTAAATCAGGGTTACATCCTTTTGGCTTTTACTTTGCAGAGGTGGAAATGAAAATCAGTGAAGGAAGAGATTCAGTTTTTCTCTGAAAACAGAAATGCTATTTCCATCCATCCATCCATCCATCCATCCATCCATGAACCAGTAAAAATAATATGCAAGGACATAAATATTTATTCAGCCAGAAAAATCACTGTCTTAACAACTGAGATCCTTAAATCTTTTTTTTATCTTTCTGAGCTGAAAGAGGCAACCCCCCCCCCCACTAATTAAAGATGAAAAGTAAACCAGCAACTTCAGTTCTCCAAAGCTGCAACACAAGTCCATCTCAGTCAATGGAAGAGTTTTATCCTGACAGCTGCCCTGCCAGCTTTTTATTAAGGCTTAAACTGCCTCCAAACAATTTTCTTCCCAGGGAAAACCCCACTCCCTTGATGTGTGCACTGAGAAGAAAGCCCTTATTCTCAATTTGCCATCATCCGTGTGCATGGGCAAATTCTCCCTGGCTAACTGAGTGTGAATCCAACAGTTTTGGCTGCGCTGCAAGAAAGGAGAAGTGATCCCAAATATTTTTATGGAAGAAGAGAAGGCAGCTCAGGTGGAGAAGGCAGCTCAGGTGGAGAAGGCAGCTCAGGTGGAGATGGCTGGCGGATTTTGAAGCTCCCTTTCCCCCTCTTTTTTTCCTCCCTTTTCCATTCTCCCTTGAGCTATCCTCACAGAAGGGCCCAGCAGTGCCAAAACCCGGGTCTGGCGGGGCAAGGAGATGGATGTTGTGCTTTCAAAGTTAACAGAAGTTGGTTCCTCAGGGTTCACGGCGGTGTCACAGCGCGCTCCCAACTCCTACACGCTCTGAAACCTGATCTTACACCTTGCCTTTTATGAAGATGAAATCCTTGGCAGGTGATTATTTTGCTTTCTCACATCATATCAGACGCTTGAAGCACCAGCCTGCCTGCTAAGAGCCAGCTGTTGGGGAGTGAAAAAAAGGAAAGAAAGAGCTCAGAAAGCCCAGACGTTCAGAAACCCCCGCAGTGGCAGACTGCGGCTATCCCCGGAGTTTTCCTTGGGTTGCATCGCAAAGCAGGGAATGCAGATGTTTTAAAACACTGGTCCCTGGATCAAAGTTAAATTAGGAAAGCGTACCACGAAGCAGGAAGGCAAAATTTCTTTTCCTGGAAAAATCAGGGCAGAGGAGAGGGCTGTCAGTGCGCAGCAGGGATCCCGTGTTTGTGATGGAGCCGATCTCCGCTGGTACACAAAGGTGGGGTGGGGCTTTCTTGCTCCTTCGGTGGATAAACCTGGGAGTGACAACTCTCTTCAGTCCTTCCAGCCCTGCTTTGAGCCCAGCTGAGATTATTTAGCTGGTTCCAGCTCAGTCCTGCACACCAAGTGACTTGGTCTCCTTGGGGAGAGGAGCCTGGCTCAGCAGGAGGGAAGGGTTCACTGCAGTGCTGGGAGCATTTCCACACCGGGAATTTCCACATTGCTGCCTTGCTCTGGTCCAAATGACTCAGGAGATGGGCAGGCCTTTCTTCCAGAGGGAAATGAAGAGCAGGAGATGCCTTGCACCCACCCAGCTGCCTGACCATCCTCATCCTCAGCTGCCACCAGAGATCTCAAATAATTGTCCTTTGTCCTGCCAGCTGACAGAGTGCTGACCCTGATGGCGGTGACTGCTTAAAAATATCTTCACCTCTGTAAGAAACCTTCCCTCTGTGCCAGCCGAGGAAGATTGTCCTGCACATTCCCACCCAGAAAGGGGAGGGGAGTGAGGAGAAACCCCTCAGTGGAACAGATGTGCTGTGAGGATTCCGTTCTGGGAGCAGGGGGACTAAAGGGGACGTGTCACCTAGTGTGCAACTCCTTGGCAATGGCTGCACAGGGTTTCCTTCTCTGTCTGATAAAAAGAAAGGGTTCTCATTTGCCAAGACTATCAGAGCAACTGTTTGCTCTTCGCTAGGACCAAAGGAAACAGTGTTTCTTCCACTGTCAACAAAAGGAATATATTTATGTCTCAGACCTGCTTTTCCACGCGCACACACCCCCTCAGAATGCTGATTTTAAATCACTCAGTGTTTCTGTGCTGGATGCTCATTTCCTTAGAAAAGCAACGACGGGAGGATTTTTCCCTGGTGCATCTCCAGAATTTGGCCCAGCTCGGGCTGCTGAGCTGTTTTTCCTTCCTTTCCTCCCTCTAAATGTAATTGCTTGCTTCCAGCTACTGTGAGCCTGACCCAAATCCCACTGTGGCCCATGGAAAATCTCATCTGGGCTGGGGTGGGCTGGTGGTAAAAGGGAACTGGAGGAGGAATATTTTTGGGACATCTGGGCTCGGTCTGGTACCAGGTCTCTTCATTGCTTTGTCTTTATGAGGTCGTTAAGCACAGAACAAGGGGCTGCTGCTGGCTGACCACAGCAAACCTCACAGGCACTTTGTTTTCTCCAGAAAAACACATTTGGACACTCTGGTAGGAAAAAACGAGCAGAAATCCCTGATGGGATGGGGTTCTGCTCCTACATGCACTCTGCCCTCAGCGGATGCAAGGAAAGCATTTGGACAATAAAATAAGAAACTCTGTTAGTCTCTCACTTAACCCAAATAAAAATCCGAGGGTATTGGGAGCTGGATGTGTTTGAACATCAGATATGCCAAACGTAACACGTTTGGCATCATAGACTTAAAAAAAAAATTAAAAAAATAGCAGATAAATTTCATTTTTTGTTCTGGCGAAAGTGTGGTCAAATTGATTTTATTCTTTTGGGCTAAGATTAAGGCATCGCTGACACATCAAGGAACTCTTGGTTTGTTTATCCTAGATCTGGGCAAGCTTGGAATCGATTGTTGGAATAGTTTTCTTGGACAGTGATTTTCCCAGTAGTAATTAATTCATTTTATATGGAGATTTGAAAGATTACCTGAGTGTGAGATAAATCCCACCACTGCTTAAATGATATCCCCACCATTTCATCCTGAAGTTTCACCCCAAAAAGGCAAATTTTCTCTTCTCTCCCTGTGTTCTCTCATTGCTTGCAGGATCTGCAATGCCCTAAAAGCACCCCAATCCCAAATCCACCCCCACCCACTGCACACAGCACAGGAAAAGTGAAAACCTGGATTTTCCATGGGCAGTTACACCCTTTTGGGAATTGTTTGGAGCTGTTGTCGCAGTTAGGAATGAATATTAGAGAAAGAAATTTCTTTGTAAGGGTTTTGGGGTGCTGAAGCAGGCACACTGCTACCAGATGTGTCACAGCACCTGGGAGCATCTGCTGGACACATCCACCCCAGGGGTTTGCCTGTTTTGCTTTAGGCAGGGACAGAAAATATTCCTGCAGCTCTAAAAATTGCTTTGAAAGGTGCTGTGAAATGTTGATTACCAGCCCTGAAAACCCTGTGCTTTAAAAACTGGGATTGATTAATTCCTGCCTCTGCACAGTCCTGTGTGTGTGCATGAGATTGTAGTAAAGAACCCTCAGTTAAGGCTTTTAATATGGAAATGACGATTTTTATATGGAAATTATGGTTCTTGTGCAGACACTTCCAAGAAGTTCTTGATTTCTCACTGGTTCTGACATCCAGTGACTGGGTTGAGGAGAGCCAGAATGAGATGAAAATGATAATTTCTTTCTCCCAAGCTACAATGCAAGACCAGCAGCACTTGTCATAACAGGCAAGCAAAAAAAACCCCAAAAACCCAAACTCCCCAAAATTTGCTAGTTGAAATCCAGCCAGCAAACACCAGGAAAACAAATCATTTCATTTCCAAGATACCCTCAATATTTTTTCTCTCTCGTGAGGACAAACAAAAAGCCAGACCAGAAGAGCAGCAGCACATTTGTAGGTGGCAGGCTCATTATTTTGGTAGCAGAGGGATAAATCAGGGGGGCCCCCTTGTTATTTTATTTTTGCAGTGTACTTTAAAAATCCTCACACGCCCACTTAGTGCTTCCTCCTCGATAACACCAGCAGTGGAGGGGGGGAGCCGGTGTCACCTTCCATAAACAGGTACTGTTGACATCCAGCTTGTAAAATAGAATTATTTCAAGCAGGGTGAGAGCCAGCTGAGGGGAAAAGGTGCAGATCATGCTGCCTTATCAGATGATATTAGCCAAAAAACACGCCTGCCTGTTTGAAGTCCCGCGTTTTGTCTGATCCGCACACACTCTGCTGAGCCCTTTCCAAAACTAACAGTGCCTCTTAATTGGTTGTACGGAGCAGACAATGATGTTCAGGAAGATGAAAATAATATTGGCCCAACGAGATGAGCCCTGTGTGTAGAGGTTGTGGGTTTTTCTGCTCCAGCTCGGGTTGGAGTCACAAGAGTTGACCGCAGCCAGCGCTTAAATGAGATTTAATGAAGCTGTTTGGCTCAGGGCAAGGTAACCAGACACACACAGAGCGTGGAGGAGAGAGTGCTGCTAATGCTCACTAGAGCCTTTCCAAAAAAACCAGATTGTTTTTTTCCTTAAAAACAGCATGGAGATGATATAATTCCTGAATTTTTATGAGGTTTTTCCCAGGGGTCTGGAGATGGTTTCATGTGTAACGAACACGAACTCGGGGAGAGGAAAAATGCAGAATGCTGGAAAACCCACCAAACCAGAGAGCCATTATAAGAAAAAAAATAAAATGTGGGGAGGGTTAATGCTTGGAAAAAGAGAGGGGAGAAGTGGTGGCATCCCAGATTTCCAAACCTCATTCAATATATTTTACTCCTGGAGCCAATAGCTGAGGGTTGGTGCTGTGGCATTTCACTGCAGCGGAGTCGTGCCCTGGATGCCACTCCACCTTCAGAAAATACCTTTAAAAGTGTACCCTGCTCTGCTTGCTGATTTCCCAGCCAATGTAGGACTGTGTGGGTCTGAGTCTGACTCTCTTCAACTTTCCCCACTTCTCCTCCATTCCCTCCATTGCTAAATCCCCCTGGAAATTCCTCTGCGTTCATCGGTGAGAGAACAAAGGTTCTGCCTGCCAAGGCAAGGCTTGGCAGACGGCGAAATATCTCATGTATTTACTAGGTGAAACATCTGGATTATTGTCCCAGCGTTCAGCAGAGCTATCCACTGGTGGATCAGCGTTAGCTGTACGCAGGGATTAGGATTTAACAGGATAAATGTCTCGTAAATGGGAACGAGAGCAGCACAACAACAGCGAGACCTTAAACGGAGGAGAGCTCTGCTCGAAGGCAGCAAACAACCGGGGCTGTTTGTTATCTGCGAGGATTCCATCTTGCATGGATTTGCATCCCTGAAATTTCACCCTCTAAAATTAGTCCTAACCACCAAAAATTGGCCTGGCTCGGGCTCCAAGTGTGGTTGAACCACCGGCTCCCATCCCCGAAGCGAGAAATTTGCCAAGGCTGTCTCGAGATTTGGACACTGTTCATTAAAAAGTCAACCCAGTTTAGCTTGAAAGGTTCCATCTTACAAATAAATAGAAATTAAAGAACTGCTTTGTCCCAGGCTTCCCAAACTGGGTTATTCAGCTAAAAGTCTGCCTCTTCTCTTATTTTCTATCATTCCCTTCTTTCCCCTCTCTCCTTCATTTTTATTTTAATCAGTGATTTTCACCAGTGAAACTCATCGCTTTGGGCTTGGCGTTTTCGAACCACACACATCTCGAAGAGTCACTTGCCAAGGAACATCTGTAAAAGTATTTCTAGATGTTTGGAATTTCCTAGCAGTAGTAGGGAAGTTTGGTTTGTTTGAATCTTTCACTCAGCAGGAGGAAAATTGAGCTCAACATGTTTATGAGTATAAAAGCCATCTGTTTGATAGGGACCCTGGAAGAAGACTGAAGGTCTGACTCTGAGATGATGAAGTGAGGAAGAAAGGTTTGTGTTTCCTGTTGCTGAGAATTAATTATGCTGCTAATAGTGTGTTAGAAGAAGTAGGAGTGCTTTACGTTATTACTTAAGCCCAAAAAAATAAATACAGCTTTAATGAAAATCTTTCCTGAAGAAAAATCCAACAGAACTTTTTAAAGAGCTGGTCACGTACCCAAAAATATTTATATGCTGGGATGCTTCTCCCTAAATGTGGCCTGGCAGGGACTTTTCCTCCTCTTTTTCCATTTCTTTGTGGATAAAATATTGGTATTTTTGAGGAAATATGTGCCAGGCCATCACCTACAACTTGGATTTAAGTTGTCACATAAAGACACTTGATGTCACCTTGTTCTTTGCTGCACTTCTTTCCATTGGAGATGCTTTGTGGCTTCCCTGGGATGCCCAGAGGAAGGAGGGCTGGGAAATTGGATTCACCCCATTGATGTGAGTGGAAATTAGCAAAGAGAAATGGGAGATCCCTCATCAGAGCTGAAAAAATAATTCAACAAAAATACCCCACATCCAGATTGTGGGGGAGAGCTGGGCTGCTCAAAGCCATTTTTGGAGGAACTAAAATCCCTCTGCTCTTTGCAACAGGAACCAAGGGAGATGAGGCTGTAATTTTACCACTGGAACGGGTATTTTTTTTTTTTTTTTCGGTGTGGGGTGAATAGACTCAGCACTCCCTCTCTGAAACATTGTTTAGATAATTCAGGCCAAAATGTATTTACCACAAAACGGTTTTCTAATGCATTACAGTAAAAGAACTTATCGGACTCAAATCAGTGAGTAAAGGTTATTGTGAATGAAATTATTATGAGCAAAACATGAATTTGGGTGGTTAAACTACACTGTATAACTTTAAACTCATCAAAAATTATTTATTAGCAAGTGTTTCTGCATGTGTTAAGGAAGCAGATGGTGAAAACCAACCAGTTCTAAATAGTGAGAAAAATTTAAAAAAATATATAATTTTGGCTGCAACTGGCTGATTTTTGGGGTTTGATGGGGGGGTTGTGTTTTTTTTTTATTTTCTGTGGACGTGGGTTTGTGATGAACTAGGCAGCGTTGGGTTAAGGGTTGGACTCCATGAACCTCAAAGGTCTTTTCCAACCCAAATGACTCCTTGGATCCATTTCCAGGGGTCTGTAATCCACCATGAAAGCCCAGGCTGAGGCAGCCACTAACTGGGAATGGAAAATATCCCTATTCACAGGATATCTGCAAACAGGCCACTCGCAGAGCTCCTGCGCGGGGGATCTGCGGCAGGAAACCATCCCAACGCCCCTGCACAGCACAGAAACTTCCTGCCTTTTCCACCCCCCACCCCTCCCCTTCTCCCTTCTTATTCCCAGCCTGGGCTCCCTCCAGCTGCAGAATCCCTCTTTTAAAATTCAAATTCTCGTGGCACAAAAAGCTGAATAAATACCGAGGGTGGAAAAGGTGGGCAGCGCCGCCGAGCTCCGGCACACACCGCCTTTGTCCCCGCTGGCTCTGGGAACGGAGCTGGGGGATTTTGGAGGGCTGCCAGCAGGGCAAGATGCCACCAGTGTTTTCTTTAGTGCCTTGTAAAAGCCCAGGTGAGTCCTGACACCGTCCGTGTGGACACTCGGGGCTTTATGTAGGAGCCGTTTGGAGCGTGTGGAGAGCGGAGCCTCCTGTCACGGCCAGAAGGATTTGGGTGTACAAAGAAAAATACAGCTGAGCTAACACAGAGCTTTCAAAAGAAGCTGACTTTAGGTGCCTGATAGGTCCTGAGCAGGGCTTGCTTGTCAACATTGCCAGCCCAAGTCTCCCGAAATCTGGGCCTTCAACCTGAATGTCCAAGGAGAGAGCCAAAATAACACATTATGAGCGTTAATGCAGTTGAAAGCAAAACCGCATGTTTTCCAAAGGGTTTAAAAGCTCATTTGAAGTAGGGCAAAGGGTCAGAAAAGAAGGAGTCCCATTTATGGAGCTCTGGCAAGTGTTTCCAAATGAAGAAGCCCCACTTAGAACACGCACACCTCGTTAGATCACTGCTGCCCTTGTCACCGGCAGGAAGAGAGGAGATGCTCGCCCTTGCTCAGACCTGCAAGCTCCAAAAGTTTCCTGACATCCCCCTGAAAAACGGGAAAGAAACAGCTCTTTGTTAGGAGGGAGTGGAAAGAGCACAAACCCCAAAGGGTGGTGGTTTTTGTTGGTTTTTTTTTTTTTTTTTTTTTTTTTTTTTTTTTTTTTTTTTTTTAATTTTTAAAGGGTTTTTTCATGCTTAGGCAATAGGGAAAAAAAACCGAAAAAACCCCAACAACAACAACAACAAAAAACAAAACAAAACAAAACACACAAAAAAACCCCAAAAACAAACAAACAAAAAACCCACAAAAAAACAACCAAACAAACCAACCCAAACTGGGCATGTTTTATGGTGCTGAGGTATTGCTGGGTGTTCTGGTGTGCTGGGGCAGGGGGGTTCAGCACCTCCCATGCCAGGACATGAGGGGTTGATGAGCCAGGATGGGGCTGTGTGATGGAGGGAGGTGTGGGGGTCACTCCTGCTCCTTGCTGCCTCCAGCTCTTTATCCCCATCCCAGACTTTCTGCTCATGCTTTTGCTTTGGCATTTGCCTCTTTGCACTCTTCTGTTTCAACCTTCCCCTGGCTCTACTCTGGCCACCCAAATCACTCTTCTGACTCGTGTTACCCACAACACCTGATCCTTTTCCTGCTGCTCCAATTCAGAGGAGCAGGGAATGAGGGACAGGCAGGATACTCCGTGCCCTATTCAAAGTCTGAAAGCACCAGAGAGGACCAGGATGGCTGGAGCCAAATTCCTTGGCTCTGGAGACGCTCCCTGAACCTGTAAAGATGTGATGGAGAGAAGCTGTCAGGCTACCTGCCTCACAGGACCACTGCAGGTTTCTTGCCAGCACACCTGGCTTGTAAAAATCCAGCAGGAACCACCAGGATTTTGCCCCTCAGGGACTGGTTTCCAGTAAGTGCAGCTTTTGGTGTGAACTTCTTGGTCCCATTTTAAAGAGCTGCAAAATTTCCTTGGTGCCAGGTCCTGCTCAGAGTGAATCCTGCCCATCTCAGGTTTGCAAAAACCTCGGAGCATTAAATGTAAAAGTACTCACAGCAGGTTTGTCTGCTTTTTCTCTGGGGGTAATTTGCAGGGGGGGCGGGCAGTATGGAAAAAAAGGTGTTTCTGTTAAAAAGAAACACATCCCTGGTCCACAGGCTGGAGCTGAGAGCAAAGGGAACATTTTTGTCTGAGGTTCCAGTTAAATCACTGGCAGGACATCACTGCTTTTGGAGCACTTGAACTCGGATCCAACACAAATCCATAAAAAGCTGCTAAGTTGCGACGAAGGGGAGCCCCGGTGGTAATGAGTTTACTCCAGGCCTTTAGGGCGAGCTGCAGCCTCCTGCAGGGCCAGGACTCTGCTGTTCCAGGAGGGCAGACAGGTATTGCTGCAATGTCCTGTCCCTCCTGGACCTTCCCCTGGCTGTGTCCCTGCCAGAAACCCTGGGGCAGGTCGGGAGCAGATCAAGAGCGAGCTGAGGTGTTGATCTGTGTCTCCATTACAACTTCCAGCTCTGTCAGGGCCTGGAAAGGGCCCTTGGCTGGAGCAGCAGCTTGGGCTGGTGGTTTTATGGGGATGGATGGGATTAAAAGGTGAGAGAACTGGAGGGACAGAGCAGGTTGTGGATCAAAGCTCCCCGGGGAGCGTCTGCTGGGCACCAAGCAGAGCTTTAGGTGTGTCCCCCACATCAAACAGGATTTCATTTCCCTTCCACACAGGCACGGGGAGGAAGAGAAGAGAGATGAGCCTAAATAACCTCCAACTGAACAGTTTCAAGAAAAACAAAAGTTGTCAGACACATGGGGGAAACCCACGGCGGTCAGCAGCTGCAGAACATCCCCAAAACCATCCCCCAAACCCCAAATATCTTTGAGGGAAAGGAAGAGACAGGATCCAAATGCATGAGGGGCCCTTTCCTTTGGGGCTGTGAGGGGTGTAAAGCCCTTTGGAGATCACAAAGGCTCCTGGGGTGCAAATGCTGGGAGATTTTGGCCCAGGGAGGGAGGTGACATTCCCTGGGCATGATGGAGCACCTCGGCCCCCTAATCCAGCTTCAGGGCACCCCACGGACCCTGGAGGGGCTGGTGCCATTGGATACCCCTCATTCTGCAAATCAATCCCAGCATGGGGATTGATTTAAATCCCACTGTGGGATCCATTTCATCCCAGTATGGCATTGATTTAAATTTTTGCTCTGCTACAGAAGCAGCTCTGGATTTGGGGACGTTTTGGGGGGGATTTATGGCTTCAGGAAGGATAAAGCAGCGGGACAAGTCGCAGGTTGCATCCTGCAGAGCAACGCAGGGGGATGGCTGAGATGTTCCAGCTTTATTTGTGCAGGAAGGGGAGAACCGGCAGATTTTGCAGATTTGGGGATTGATAAGGGTGAGAATGAAAGCTAGAGGAATCCAGAGATGTGTTGCCCTGTGCCTTTCCCTGCAAGGCAGAGCCTCCTGGCTCCTTGCAGCAACAAAATCTTTTCCATGTCCATATTTCCCCTTTCCTTTGGAGATCAGAATGGTTGGAGGGTCTTTGCATCTGAGAGGCTAAATTAAATATTGACTAAGAGGTTTCATGTGAGCTTGAGTGTTTTTAAAAAAATCTAAATGAATCCCACAGGGCGAGTTGAGGGCTCCAGAATAGATTCCAAGAGAATAAAGGATGTGTGAGTTAGAGGCATAGGAAAAGTCTCAAATGGCAGATGAGTCAGCAAAAACCAGAGACCCAGAAGATGCAGAAATAATATTAGGGATATTAAAAACCTGGAAGTAGAGATAATTTTCCTGTGCTAAAGTAAGGAAAGAAAGTTTATCTAATATTCCCCAAATTACTCTTCTCCAAATATTTGTTGGTTGATTTGCTTTTCCCTTCCAAAGCCTCAACAGCCTGATTTTATTTTCCTGGCTGTGTGGGGAACCAGGAACAGCAGCAATCTGGATTGCAACATGAAATCCTATGGCTGGCTGGAAAACCTATACCTGGTGTTGAAGGGACACAAGCATCAATTTTTATTAGAGCTTTATTTGCTACTTTTAAGCAATGAAAAAAGTCTGCTACAAAGTGAAAACACATGTCCCATAAAAATTATTGATGTGCACAGATAATGCTGAATATCCCTTGGGTACCCAGGGGATGGAAAGAGTCAGAAAGTCATTAGTAGGGAAGGACAAAATAATTATAAAACATGTTGCTTTAGACAAATTGTAGCTGAGACTTTTCAGTTCAATTTTGCCAGTATGAATTTCCATTTATCCTTCTGTAACTCACTAATGATGGACTGCATGTTGAAAGGAGGGAAACTGGAATAATAAAATCATGTGTATATATATATATATATTTTATATATTGTCCATTTGTGTGAATAGATTAGGGAAGTTCAATATGTGAAATTCAGTAAATATTTAAAGCTCTGTCAAGTACTGAGAACAGAGAACTGCTGCAAGTGTGAATTAATTGTATTTCCACATCTTTATCTTTGTTTTCTTTTCCCCCCACGGCATTAAAAATGGGAAAACAACATTTGAAATGTCGTGGTTGCAAAATTAGAGAGCAGCAGACTTTTCTTCTGATTAAGAGTGACCATGCTTTAGTACAAAGTCTTATAAAAAAACGGAGAAAAGCAGTTTTTGGTCATTTCTGCACCTCGCCACAGCGAAGATCAGCAATGCCAAGGACTCGGTGTGGTTTTGATTAACTTTTCCTGCTCATTCTTCTTGTTAAAGTTCATTCTGAGGTTTGACTGATCCTGCTTTTGCCTCTGTTTTGGTCCTCCCTCGATGTCAGGGTGGTTTGGGAAGCCTTCTCTTGGGATTCCTCTCTGATGGAGTGGTGGGACCTTGCTGGGCTGGAGGGGAGGTGAAGGATTGTTTTTGTCTAGAGTTGGGACAGAGGCACAAACCCTCATCCCACAGCTCTGGAGCTGGCACAGCATCCCAGGGAAAGCAGGGGTGCAGCAGCAGCCAGTGCCAAAGGTACAAATATAACCCAAACATCTCAATATCAGCTCTAAGTCCTGTGCAAAATGCTCTGAAAATGTTTTCTTCCCCCTCCTTCTGACGAGCTCTCTTGATAATCCCCGGGAGCAACAGAAATGGAGAAATGGAAGGAAAGAAAAGGTTTTGGACAAAAAAAAAAAAACACCTTTCAAGGAGCAGAAGCAAATTTATGTAAGACTTCCACTTCCTTTTAGGTTAAATTCCCTTTTAAACCAAGGCTAACCTGTCAGTACTGGGTCCAAATTCAAGTCATTCCAGGCTTGCCTAATTTAAAAAAAAAAAGTCTCCAGGGCTGGTGTCAAGGGACCGTTCACAAGTCTAAGGGCCGAGCCTATCCCTTCATCAGAAAACAAAGAGAAATCCTGAATATGTATGAAGACAGTCAGGAGCTTTCCCGAGCTCCCACTCCTCTCCTTGGGAATCCAAAAAGTATCATTTGAAATCCCGCTGGAGCCTTTGTGAGACACAAGCAGCCATTGTCCCCAGACCCACTGCATGAATCACCTCGAGATTTCCCCTTCCTCTTTCCAAAGAGGGGATTTGCCTTTTTATTTATTTTTTTTTTAATTTTTAATTTTATTTTTAATGTCAATAAATAGTCCTGCCAGAGATTAGACTGTTGGCAACAGAATGGGGAAAAAGGGGAAAAAAATCTGTAATGCCCCAAGCTGGAGGCCCCCAGAGTGGGCACTGGGTGCAGTGATGGTTTTGGTTTTGGTTTTGTCCCAAATTCTTCACTCTCTGCCTCGTGGGGAGTGATGGTCTCACAGGCTGGAATATCCAAACACCTCTGCATGAAAAGAAGCCTGATCTCCTCCCAACCCAAATATTGAATTAGGTCTGGGATATTCTTTTTCCACTTTCTTTTTCATCTCACATTTGTGCTGCTCCAGCCTCGGCTGTGTCACTGCTTTCTTTGTCCCCACATCCTGCAGAAGTGTTGGGTATCTCAGGCTGTTTGTGCTGGGATTTTTGGGCTGCTTTACCTGGGACATTAATTCAATTTATCAGCAACAAGCAGAGCTCTGGCCGTGAGTGTCTGGGCGTCTTTTGGATACATCCTCCCAGTAACAATTTTTTCCCCTTGGTGAGTTTTGGCTGTGTCTCCATGGGACAAATGTGGTTTTTTTTTCCTGTTTATTTTTGTTTCATTTGGTGGTAAATCCCATCCCCCAGCATGGCAAACTGGTGACCCTGCAGGGATCTTCCTTAGGGTGTTGAACATCCAGACAGTTTCAGTCTAATCCTGCTCCTGCCCTACTCAACACCACCCAATTTATTCCCAACCAGAAGGAAGACAAAAAATGAAATGAAAATGTGTTTGAAACTTTTCAGAAATGGCAGATCAGCTCAAAATTTGACTTTTAAAAGAAAAAAAAAAAGGGAGAGGAAGAGAATGATCACCAGATTTTAACTTGTGTATTCAGCAACTGGATTGTTAAGGATTGCTCCAACCTGGAGCAATCTTCTTTCACCTCCTTTATTTTATTTTATTTTTAATGATGCATGAAGAGAAACAGACCCCTTGAATTATGACAGCTTTGTGACGGGACGAGCTTTTCATGCTACTGTATTTTAATATCTTTCCCGACCATGACATCTTCTCCTCATTAAAGGTAGGTCAGGGAGTGAATCTAATAACACACTCATGGAAACCTAAGGAGCTGAAAGCTGCCCTTGGCTTTTCAGGAAACAGAGGTCTTTCAGAAATACCAGAGAAATGAGATTCTATTTTTCCAAGGCATCAATTTTTTTTTTTTTTTTTTTAAATATTTTTTTTTTCTTAAGCAACCCAAAATGTTCATAATCATATTATGGGCAATCAGGGTGCTATTCAGCTCCTATATCAAACAGGCATGCCATTAGCACAGCAGGCTAATTGCTGGAGCTTTTCCTTGACCTGGCACTCCGGCATTAAGGCTCTGGGTGGCCAAACGATTTTCATCATTTTTTGCCTGTGCTCCACCGAGGAGACCGAAGGCTGTGATTGCTGTAGGTAATTTTCCTTTCAGGACAGATTGCCTGATTTGACATTTTAAGTACAGTATCTTGTAACTGCCAGGCAGGGGGACCTTTCAAAGGCGCCGCCGGCGGCTCCAGCCCTGGCTCTGCCGGGCTCAGGCACCCTTCTGCGGCCGGGGGAGGCTCCTCCTCGTCAGAACACAGCAGCACATCGTGAGAAATCCAGTTGCCACCGGGATGAAACCGTGTTGTGGAGAAATCCGAGCTCCTTAACCTCTGATCTTTCCCCCCCCCCACTCCCAAATCTGTAACCTCGCGCTGTAGCTCACAGCGAAGGCAGGAGAAACGCCCGGATTCCTCTTGGAATCCCCATCAAGAGCAGGACAAATTTTTTTTTCTTTTTCTTTTTTTTTTTTTTTTTATCTGTTGGACTTTTTGAAAATACACTCTGTGCTGGCTCTGCAGGTTTCTAACTGGCCGCCACCAAAGAAAAACTTCTTCCAACTCCTCAGCCATGATGATGATGATGTGGTGATCTAAAATATCAACCCTGCTTGGACCAGAAATGAATTTAATGAATTTGGCTCCTGACTGGATCAACAGCCAACCAAGGCAACTGTTGGCACGTTAAGGAAAGCTTTGGGGTGACATCCTGTGGAATGGCTGCATCCTGAAATCCCAGGGAGCAGAAATCAACAATAAACTTGAATTAATCAGGGTTGTTTTGTTCACCAGAACTTCAGCATGGAACCCCAAATCCACCAAAAGTCAACAGAGGAGGCTGTGATTGGTGCGACATCTCTTGGTGTAAATTTATTTAAGCTAATACTGGATACAGAATTTCTATTTTCCCTAGGTGTAAGAGAGGGGGGAAATTTGAGTTTGTTTGTTTGTTTGTTTGTTTTAAAAAAAGGGAAAGGAAAGAGACTGAGCTTAGCTGGAAGCTGGATGGGAGCCTGGAATGTGCGTGCACACCTGGAGCAGCTGCAGGTGAGAACATCCACAGTGCCGGTGGAGGCGACTGAGTCTCGGAATTCCCACCTTCAGTGCTGCACGGAGAATTCCAGGCTGCCATCTCCCCAGTCCTGCCCCTCCACTGGAAATTCCCATTTCAGGTTTTAGCTCAGCTGGTTCAAATGAACTGTGGCACTATCAGATGTTTGGTCTCTCACCCCACGAGGGGCTCAGCTTGCGCGGAGTGAGAACGGTTTATCCTCGGGTCTAAGGGGATAATCTTGGAGCTCAAGCAATAAAGTCTGGCAGCTCTGGATCCAGAGGTACCAGAGGTCTCCAGCTCTCAACTGGAGCTCTTTTTCTTCAGAGGGATATAAACCCAAGCACGTGTCCGCTGTGCCTTGGCAAGGGAACGCTCTCTCTTCTCCAGGCGACTTGTGAGTCTGCTGCGCTTGCCACTAACTCAGACAGTCATTTCTCTGTGGGAAGCATGGATTTAATTATATCACAGTCCCCAGTTTTATTAATGCTCGAACAATATGAGCATTAAAGTGAAATTATATGCCAAGTACTGCAGAGGCCACTGAAACGTTTCCTGTTATTGTGTTGTAATGGAGATTGCAGGAACACGGAGCTGTTCCAAGGGGCTGCAGCAGAAAATGGCTCTGAGCCTCTCCAGGATCCGCAGAGCTCTCAGGACTATCCTGACAATAGAGTTTCTAGGAATTAACAGCTGAGGTGGCAAAGAATTCCCCCAGGAGGGCTGGGCATGGCTCAGGCTCTTCCTTGCTCCCCAATGGGAAGCAGATCTCCTGTGGCAGGGCTGGAGCTGCCTTGGGGAATGGGATCACAACTCGGAAACACCGAGCTCATGAGCTGAAATTAGGGACAACTACAAAATGTAGAAAAGCCACTGCTGTTGAGACAGCTTGGCTGAGTGGCACATTTCTGGTAGGAATTGGCATTTGGGCCCGTTCTCCCAAAGTCACCATGCTCCTGACACGTTTCCCAAGAGAAGGATGGCATCCAGCAGTGCCTGTGATTCCCAGCAATGAAGAGGAAACCTGTCATCCCTTATGACATTCCTGTGAATTTTCATACCAGCTCACAGAATCACTGAATCACAGAATCACTGAATCACTGAATCACAGAATCACTGAATCACAGAATCACTGAATCACTGAATCACAGAATCACAGAATAATTAAAGTTGGAAAAGACCTCCAAAACCATCAAGAACAGCACTGGAAAAGATCTCCAAGAGTGACAAGCAATCTTCTTTCACCTCCTTTATTTTTTTCTTTTTAATGATGCATGAAGAGAAACAGGCCCCTTGAATTATGACAGCCTTCGAGAAAATACCACCATGCCCAGTAAATTATCCCATGAAGTGCCACATCTTCTTCTTGTTTGAACACTTCCAGGGACGGTGACTCCACCATTTCCCTGGAGAGCCTGCTCCAATGCTTAAACACTAAACAAAGATATTTTTTCCCCCAATATCCAACTTGAACTTTCCCTGGTGCATCTTGAGGCCATTCCCCCTTGTCCTATCCCAGGTTTCCTGGGAGAAGAGGCTGCCCCCCACCTTGCCATAATTTATTTTACTCCATCTGAAAGGAGCACATTAAACTGTAGCTGGATAAATTCTCCTGGCTGTGTTCCTGCCCTCCTGGAGGATGGTGTCCTTCCAGCCTAGGTGTGGAATCCCTCTGGAATCCTCACCACCAAAGCATCCCAAAGTCGGGGTTGTGCTAATGAGAGATGCAGCTGAACTTCCCTGATTTCAGTGGCAAAACTCCACGAGGATGGGATTTCCTGCCCTGGGATTTAACCAGATTCACACTCTAAACCTCTAACAGAGAAATGCACCTCTTCTATATTTTATCCCCATACTGGTCTTTAATGTTAACTTCATCTCTGCCTCCTATCTGACCTTTTTTTTCCCCCTCCATCAACCTTTACTGCAGTAAAAATGAATAATTCCACCATTTCAGCTCAATATATTGCTCTGGAGTGAGTTCAGGGAGACATGCATGAAGATTGTTTCCTGCCATGGCCAGCACGTGGTTTCTCTGTGCAAGTTCTCGTGATCCTTGTCCAAGGGATTTAAAATCAGTTAGGATAAATTACAGCCCTTAGAATATAGCACTGGAATACAAATGAAAATTACAGTGTTCTCATCTATTTACATGGAGACTCTTGCTAAATAATGAGTCAGTGGTTGCTCTGGACCAGGAGTTGCCTGGATAACCCACAAACCTTTTGTTTTCTTTTTAGGATTTGCTGTCACTACCTTAGCTGAGAGTGGCTGGCGATGGTTTAAACAATAATTTCATAGAATCACAGAATGGTTTGGGTTGGAAGGATCTTAAATCTCATCTCACCCCTGCCATGGGCAGGGACACCTTCCACTGTTCTAGGGTGCTCCAAGCCCTGACCAGCTTGGCCTTGGGCATTCCATGGATCCAGGGGCAGCCACAGCTGCTCTGGGCACCCTGTGCCAGGGCCTGCCACCCTCACAGGGAAGAATTCCTTCTGGATATTGCATTTAAATCTACCTTCCTTCAGCATTGCAGGTTGTATGGTTTTCAGGTTACATGGCTTTTGCAGGATCCTCTATTTATAAGATGCTTTGGAATAGCTGGGGGAAAACCAGGCACCTGAGACATGCCAGGGTCTTTGGACACATCCAGAACATTGGGAATCTACATTTCATCAGCCTGGGAGGTGGCAGACTTTTCATGCAATTGGGAAACTTGTGTGTTCAGTAACTGGATTGTTACCTTTGTTTTCTTGTAAGAAAATTCCCCACACAGAAGGGCATCTCCCTTTTGCCATTTCCCTTGTGATACTGAGGCACCACAGAAGTGCTGTCTGTGGACAAGGAGTGAAGAATTAAGGACTCAAGCACTGAACAGGGGGGAATTTATCCTGACGCTGGACTTCTGCAAGCTGTGAACAGCACAGGAATGAACTCTACAAAATACATGTTTTTGTATGAATCAGGCCATATGTTTGTCTCTTTAGCTGGCTTATAAACCACATACAAATAATTGAGTTCTCAAAATCCCCTTTTCTTCCAGCTGGACGCTCACAAGGATTTTGCAGTCAGTTCTGCACATCAGGACAGGAAGAATTGGGAGGCAAATCAGCTGTGGACAAAACTGGCAGAGAATTTGGAGGGAGCCACGCGCATGGGCAGAAGAAATGCCAGGAAAGGGAGAAGGAGAAGAATTGTGAAAGGGAGACAGGCTGCACACAGTAGTCTTAGTGTTTGCACTGCTTAAACCCCTTTTATCTCACATTCATAAACACAGGCTCTCTATATGATATAAACCACATTTAGCTGTCATTGAAAGGCTGTGATTTATGGAACAGGGCTGTCCCTAAGAGGGTAACAACACTTGGTGCTTATTTTGGCAGGTGCACTAATTCAAACTGCTGAGCAGCTCAAAGAACAGCTCATGCTAATGACAAAAGGTTAATGATTTTCGTTTCTTTTCCTTTCTTTTTTTTTTTTTTTTCTTTTTTTCTTTTTTTTTTTCTATTGGAAATATTTGTTCAGTTTAGGCACCACTTCATATGTGACCCCAGCTCCAGCCAAGCAGATGTCAGCTCACTTTGCATTTGGCAAAAGCAGCATTCGAAGAAAATAATATTTTAGTTTCAAACATGACTAAATAGCCATCAGCTTGCTGGGCTAATAAAGAGAAATCCACGGACCTTTGCCTTTCCTTCATGTTTGCACTTAACAGGCGAGAAATGATGATCCATTTCCCTAAAAAACCAGAATTGGCACGTCCAATAGGAAAATCAGCATTAATATATTTATTTTCCCGTTTATCTATCAGTTCTGGGGGACTTTTTTGCAATTTCTTCATATTCCTTTAATGCTTTTGTTACCTGAAGCTTCTTCTGACTTAACAGATTTGTCTGTAACACCTTACATGAACCCTCTGCTCCTGCTAGCTCACTCCAAGCTGTCCCATTATCTATTTGATAAGTGCTCGTGGTCATGTTTAGCAGATGAAAACTCATGCAGGCAAATCTTGAACTTACTTTCAGCACTCATCAAACCACAGGACACAAAAAATTGTCAGGGACACTTTCCACCTTCCCAGGTTGCTTCAAGCCCCGTCTAACCTGGCCTTGGACACTTCCAGGGAGGGGGAAAAAGAGGAGGCCAAGCTTGTGGCCAGAGTGTCAGTCATTCATTAAACCACCTGCCCAGGCAGGTTCCTTGGGTCTTTCACAGGGTGTTGATGCCTTAAGTTTTATCTTCCATGTATTTCAGGTTCTGTGCTGCCCAGGGGTGCAGCTCTCAGCCTCACACTCAGGGTCACTCAGCTCTGCACGGAGCAGGGACACAAAACAAATCCTGTTCCTGCTGCACACCAAGGACAACTTTCAGCCCAACAGCACAAACAAGGGTGGCTGGAGGGAGGAACAAGAAGGATGGGACCTCACAACCTGCAGCTGTAACTGGACAATTAAACCCCAATGTGCAAATGGACCAAAACTGATCAAAGTGTGAGACCTGGTGACCGTTTGTCCATTTTGGGTCCACCTTGAGTGCAGCCCTGGCCAGGCTCTTGTCCTGCTCAAGGTGAATCCTAGAGGCCTTTCAATAAATATCTACTTTATTCTCTGGCTCTGTCCAGCCTCTGTTTCAGGTCAGCCTTTCCAAGGCATCAGTAACATCATCTTTCCCCTTCTGCCTTATCCTGGCGTTGATGAACATCAAACCCCTCCCCGTTCTGCACTGGGAGCAAACAGGTGTAAGAGGAAATCCTGGGAGCTCTGCACCAGGCACAGCACTGGGAAAATAATAAACCCCAGGGCTTTTAAACCTTTTTGAGAGCTTCAGAGGACAGACCCTCTGGGATGCAAAGCTTTGCTGTCACTGTGAGCACGAGAGTGCTCAGGGGAGTCCTGTGCTGAGCACAACAAGGCCACTCAGCTCATGTGCAAGAGAATCAAAAGCAGCAGCAAAGTCCAACAATAACAACGAAGCAGCAAAACGCTGGCCAGCAGTGAAAAGTAGGTCATTGTGAATGCATCCAAGAGCTGCATCTCCACAAGGAACTGGGCAGCAGCCAGAGAGACATTTGTCAAATTAATCATGGGCCATCAGGTGCCAGTCCCCTCCCTGTCCTCTCCTCATTAACCTTTGTCTCTGAGGCAGTTTTGAGGCAAATTCCTAATAAGTGTGATTCTTCCTGGATAGTCCAACTTCTTCATCATCATCATCATCATCATCATCATCATCATCATTATAATTATTATTATCATTATTTTCTGGGGCACAGCCTTGCTCACAGTGCAGGCCACGTTCCTGTTGCTCAGCCAAGCGATCCCTGATACAGGGAGGGGAACTGGTCCCACCACTGACTCCTGGCTCTTTGCTGCAGCCTGACACGTGCAGAACTGCTTAAGGACCTGCTGTGGCCCCAGCTGGATCTGCTGAGGAGCAGCAGAGCATCGGGGCTGGTTGCTCACATCACAAACCAAACCTGTCCCAGGCCTGGATTGAAGCTGCAAAGCTCCACGAGCAATTCCCATGGTAAGTGGCTGACAGCAGGAGAATTCTCCCCTGGAAAAGTGGGGTTAGATTATCCCTTTTTAATGCTCTCTGAGTAGGGCTGGACCTAAAGTGGTCACATTGGGAAAAGCAGAAGTGAACAAAAAGCCCCTGAGGTTGAAGGAGTAGCTGTTCAGAAAGCTCGAGTCCATCAGCTATTTGCTAGGAAGGAAAGAAGGAAACCTGGAAAGCATTAGGGACAGAAAGACCACCAGACATGAAAAATGGTATTTTTAATGCTGAAGTTATCAGCAGAAGAGGTTCTCAAGCTTTACAAGCAGGGTTTTAACAGTAACACCACAGCAGGACTTGACAGGTAAAATATGTGCAAATTAAACATATTTTTTCCCCCGCCATTGGTCAATATTTCCCTGCCACCAAAGTCAAGAGTTATTTTGGCTTGGCACCAATTTTTTTTTTTTTTCTGAAGGACTCCTTTCTGCAAAAGATGAGTAAATGATAAAATATGTGAGAGGATGACTAAAGCACTGGATAAAAAAATAGATTATGGGCAGGGGGTGAAATATCTGGTAATGCCTGAGAGTGTGGCTGCCTAGGAGAGAAAAAGACAGGCTGAGCATTTCAGTCAAGAGCAAAGAGAGGGATGGAAACCTGGATGTTGGAAGTGAGGCTCAGTCCAGGAATCAAAACCCATAAAACACATTAGTTCTGGGGTGAAAGTAGTAAAGAGTCTGCTCCAGGTTAGCCAAATATCTGTGGCTTCAATAGAAGCCTTTAGGAAAATATGCAACCACTAAACCATTTTTACTCAGCCTCCTCCAAACACAAAATATTCCTTTAGCTGGTGGAGGCTGGTTTTTTCCCCTCCCAGCCCTCCTGACCTGCCTCACAGGGCTGAGTCAGGAGCAAAACTGGGAGTAATGAAAAATCACCATCTGCTTTTGTCACCCTCCTGACCCTGGTACCAGTTGTTCCTCACTGGCCACATTTCTCCCAGCCTGTCCATGTAGATAAGAAAAGTGGTGACGTTGAATTTACTCTGCATTAATAATTTTTTTGTTTGTTTGTTTAAAAAAGTTATTTTCAGGGAGTTGTTTTTGTTTTTTTTTTTTTTTTTTCCACTGAAAATCCTGGAGTGAAGTGTTTGTTGTGTCTTTGAAGGAAGACACATCACTAAGTCACTGTAACTAATAATGGGGATATTGAAGGAGAGCAGAATTTACTGGAGCACTGGGATTACTTTTGTTAAAGCAATAATGCCTCATTTGTTCTTATGACAGAGCTTTACAACAGTTACACAGGCAAGTCTTTAACATCCATCAACATTACTGTCTGGATTGTATTATCTAGGAAATCCCAGAGTCACTAGCCTACAGGTTGAATTAGCTGCAAATTCATTTCAGATTAGAATCCCTTTTGTAAATGCTGCAGTCACTCAGGCAATACCTCAGAGAAACCAGGGGGATGTTATTGAATTTTGTGTTAATAATTCTTTCCCAGCCCTTTTATTTTTTTGGGAACCACCACTTCTTGAAAGGCATTAAGGCATTAAGCTGACTTTAAAATAATAACAGCAGCAAATAGTAAAAAAAGAAAAAAAAATTTAAAAAAATATCCCTTTCTGTCCTTGCTGCAAGAATGAAAACCTTTCAAATACAGTTTATAGAGTATCTGTCCCTCATTCCAGGTGTTTCAAAAATATGGCAGCAGAGAGGCCCAGGGCAAATCATTCAAAAATTCCTTCCCATTTTTTGGCCATGCCTTGCCCAGGAACCTTCTCTGTGCCTTACCTGCTTGGTACACCTTGGATAGACCTCACCTCGGAGTGCTTGGAGCAGCTCAGCTCCTCCTTCCTCTGCAGGGTGGGAAGATCTCAGGAGGCTGAGCTGGATTTTTTTCCACCCTGATGTGGTTCTTTGTCCTGTGAAATGTTTTTGGAGGACCTGGGTTTTTTTAGACATTGAATTAAACCAAAAAATAAGAGTATTATTGCAGCTTTTCTGATGCAAACGGAGGCAAGGATTGCTGACCAGAGCTGGATTTCACCTGGGGTGCATTTGGGTCTCTCCTGGATTTTTTTTTTTGGAAAGTGGTATTCCAGCAGGGAATCCTGCAGGCAGGAAAGAGTGTCTTTGGCTTGAGAATGTTTGAAGAAAATGAAGTTTGAACTCCAAGCCACAAATATTCACAACAGAACCCTGAGTTGAGGATTACATGGAGCCAACCATGGGGCAGAGCTGCCACCACACGACTGCTCAAATGTCACATACAACTCCTGGGCTTTGAGCTGTCACTGATGAATTCCTCCCAGAAATGCTCAGGCCGAGGTGTTTTTTGGCTGATAATGCTGAAAAAAGGGTTTATCTGAAATTTCACGTCTTGCCCACATCAGTTGTACAAATCTTCTGTTGTTTTGTTATGGAAAGAATGGAGAATTCCAAATGAAGGAGCAGATCCCTACCCTTGAGGTTCTTCCTGAAGGATTCTTCCCATTCGAGGGTGTTAGAGCAACATTAAAATCTGTGTTGATGATACCCAGGATAATTTAATTTTGATTCTTTAATTTTCTAACCTATGTTAATTTTTTTGTGTGTATAGTGTACTGCTGCTCTCAGAGAAAGAAAAGGGAATATCTCCTCTGTACCTCCTTTCTAATTACTTTAAAGATGATTTTATGATCTGAATGAAGAAATAGATGCTATTTATTGTGCCAGAAACTATCAAAGCATCTGTTTAACCTGCAGCCTGCTCCTCCAGAGCTCCAGGACATCACCAATAGCTGTGGGTGAATGTGGGTTTCATTGACAGAACTTTTTTAAGCATTTCAGGGTGAGGTTGGATGAGCCTTGGAGCAGCCTGGGATGGTGGAAGGTGTCCCTGCCCATGGCAGGGGGTGGAATGAGATGAGCTTTAGCGTCCTTTCCAACCCAAACCATTCTATTCTGATTTTATGATTTTGCTACCTGAAGTTAATTAACACTAATAACTCTCAGAGCGGGTTTTTTGCCTGTGGGCAAAGACAAAGCTGCATCTCTCCTTCCCTGAAGATCGACTGCCCCCTGGTTTATCAAGTGCCTGTTTCAGGTGGAGCACCCCGTTTTCTGGGGACCATAAAGCCCCAATTGCCACCCAGGCCAGGTCCCTGTGAGTGCCACCCCCTCCCCAGACACGCACAGACACAAACAATGGCTATTTTAGCCTGCCACTCTCTGCAGCCAAACCCTCACCTCTGCTCACCGGGGTCTTTACATAACCTGACCCCCAGAAGCCAATTACATCTGTTTTCTTTGTGCTCATGTGTTTCTGGTATTGACACCAACTTCGCTTTCAACAAAAGGGTGGGTTCCCATGAACTCCGTCCTTTATTACCAGCTGGTTCTTATTAGAGATTACCCAATAAAAAAGGAGTAATACAGTCAGCAGTGTGTTCCTACATGTAGCACTTTTTCCATGTGTTTCAATTTACCAATCAACCAATAAAGCCCTGCCCTCCAATGAACTGCATTCCATACCTCGCATTTTTTTGCTTATTTTGATAAATGTAGCTTTTCATAGATAAAAAGGGCAGGAATCTGGCTAACACTGTCTACTGTTAGCTGGAACGTTGATGTTGGGTAGAATGAATTGGGGAATGCTACTTGATCTTTTCTCTGACAGCTTATTATGCCTCGGTTCCTGGGCTTCTAAAATTTCTCTTGCAGAGCTCCCTGTCACTGTGCTTAGTTAAAACTTGTCAAAAAATTATCAAACCCAATTTCAGGCTTGTTTTACTTATTTCCTTCAGCACGGAGCAGGCAAGGGAGGTTTTGAAAGGCTACACTCTCAGCGCTGCTGTTGCAGATGTTTCTGAAAGCTAAAATTCCTTATCCAGCATTATGTGTGGGATTAAAGGGCTCAAAGTCGAAAATGGCAGCCCATAAAATGGGTCATTTCTAGTGCAAACCGTTGGGAAGGAGAGTACAGAAAGCAAACAGCAACTGGATGGATCCCTCAAGGAGGGAATCTGGGAGCAGATTTGGAAAGTTGTTCTTTGCCGCCGACCTTCTCTCCCCAAAAAAACCTTTTACACGCATATTTAATGTGAAGCCCTTCAAAAGTTGCACTGTTAAAGAGCTCACAAGATTAAAAATGAGCACGTGCACTCCTTACTTTTCATCTTCTACCAGGAGGAGCTGAAGCCTTGGTTGTGTCTCTGGTGTCAGTGGAGGAGGATTGTGACCCTCATGGGGGCCAGGCACAAACCCAGCACCGTCAGGAGTGAGCTGCCCTTCCAAGGCAGGTGATGGGCATTTGGTACAACAATGCTGAGGAGCCGAAGTTTTATTTAGAAATTTTATTTTCAGCAAGTTAATTTTGTCATTGGCACGTTTTATTGAAAATGCACCCTACTTCTATGAAGGTCCATGAAGGACTAACCTGCTCTCCTGCCTGCAAAGCAATCCAGGTGGGATGAGTGATATTAAACCCTGTAATTCTCATAAACAGCCCTTCCCTTTGACACTGACTTCTGAACCTGGCTTCATTATCACTTTGCAGAAGGAGCATGGAAATACAGTGAATCTCTCCATTAAACCAAGCTGCAGAAGAGGGAGCTTTACTGTTTGGAGGTAGTTCAAAGTGGGTTGAAAAACTCTTTATAAAAACAGGCACCAAGTCCTTAAACCCCCCTGGGGTATAAACGTGCTCACTGGAGGTGCCTCTGACTCCTTCCCTACCTTCTCCCAGCACAGGCAGGGGAAGTTCAGCTGTAGGAGGACAGGATCCAGAAAGTCACTGAGAGTTCAGCACGTGAGACGTGGAAACCTGACCTTGATGCCTTGATATCAGCAAACCTGGGATTTTCCAGGCTGTCTCAAAGGCATCTTAATTCTGTCAGGCTTTAACAATCCAAGGCACAACAGCACCGACAATCTCCTTTCAGGTGACAGTCAAACAACAGCTACAAACCCTCACCCAGCACTAAAATCCTAAAGACCTGAATATATCCTGATGCCTCGAACTCTTCCTTCTCCTCTGGATAATTTCAGGGGAAAAAAACCCTCAGTCCCATCAGGGTTGAGGACAGAACTTTGACTTGCAAGGAGCCCCATGGAAAGGTGTGGATTTATCTCCCAACAGTTATCCTGTGTAAATCACTGAATAAACACCATTTCCAGAGAGTCTGGGCTCTGCCTAAAGCACTTCCCTGAGGTGTTAGCCTTGAAGATGAAATTCCTCTGCTGGCTCCTCTCCCACTGCCTTCTCCCAGGGCACAAAATGCTCTTTTCTGGGTGTTTTTCCTAAGGGAGTGGAGCTTGGTTTAAAGATGATTTTATGTTCTGAATGAAGAAACAGATGCTTTTTATTGTGCCAGAAACTATCAAAGCATCTGTTTAACCTGCAGCCTGCTCCTCCAGGGCTCCAGGACATCACCAATAGCTGTGGGTGAATGTGAGTTTCATGGACAGAACTTTTTTAAGCACTCAGGGTGAGGTTGGATGAGCCTTGACAATGGCTCATTCATTGTCTGTGACATCCATTTGGCTGTGACAAATGACAGAGGCCAAGGTCCTGGAAGGGTACAGCAGAGCACAAACCCTACTGCAGCTTTTGTAGGCACCGAGTTCCCCTGCTGCTGTGGGGCCAGGTGGGATGGATCCATCTCCCTGGAGATTTTCAGATGGAGGTGATGCTTTTGCATCCAAATTCTTCACTTCTGGTTGCAGTTTGGAGAAGGAATCAGGAGTGGGCTGCTCCCCTCCCCGACGCTCCTTCCGATGCAATCCTCAGTGGTGAATTTGCATCCTGTGCCCCCAAATCCCAGAGTTCCTGCAGATTCCTGCTCCCAGCTTCCCAGAAAGCATCCTGAATTCCCAAGCCAGAGCTTCCTCCAGCACACAAGAGGAGTTTTACTGAAGTGCAACTGTTACGTGGCAAACACATTCCATTTAATGAATACATTCCATTTAGTAATTGATTAAGTCTTACATGAAAAATAGAGTTCTGCAGAAGATTCATTTCCAGAAAGTGATTTTTTTTTTCTTTTTTTAAATGATTGGAATTAGGTTCTGGGCTGGAGAGAAAGCTGGGGATAGCTGATAACATTTTGACAATGATGAGTGAGGCTTTAGGAAATAAATACAGCCAGGATTATTAAAGTCTTTTCAGCAGTAGTGTCTCCAATTCAGTGGAATCATATGAAAAAATATTTGCCTTTTTCAAGTCACCTAATCATTCTAGAAAGCTGGCAGCAATTCAAGTGATGTACACTTAAAATGTCAGGCTAAATTATAGATTTCAGCCTTCAGAATGTGCTGTTAAGTATAATTCATTTGTGTTTTTCAACTGAAAAAATTTTTGAACCTTAAGCTTCTTTCTGTATTACTGCTGTGGGTTTTGCTGTTTATGCCAAGGAAGCACTGAAATAAATAAATGAAGGAAGAACAGGCAAAACAAGAGGACATGGAGTGACTACCAGCACATTTCCTGGAAATCAGAAAGTATGAAAGAAGGAGAAGGAATTTATGAAGAGAGAAGGGCCAAATGTGATTTTCCCCACACTCCCTGGCCCTGACAAACCCAGAAAGGCTCTCCCTGAGATCACTTCCATCACACACCCTTGGCCATGGCTGTTGTTTGTTGTCACTGCTATCCAACCTTGTTCTTCCCCACAAAGGGAACAGAATTACATGAAATGCTTCATTTCCAACTTCGATTTATTTGGGTTTTTTTCCCCGCCATTGCAGCTCAGCTGTCCTCTCTTGGCTAGATTAAAGAAACCTTTAATAGATGTTATTTTCTCCTTGGTGAAAATACTTCATGTGTTGTAATCAAGCCTCTGTTTGATCTTTTTAATAAGCTCAACAGACCAATTTCCTTAAGTCTGTTCCATCAGACACCTCCTGTATTTTAAACAAAAGCTTTGGCAAAGGGAAGCTGATTTTTGCAAAGGGGTCTGCTCCACTTTCAACACCCATTCCAGACTTTCAGAACATCCTCTCCAAAATAATACCCCCCAAGAGCCATTTTGAGCCTTCACTGCCTCAACTGCTCTCAGTCCCTTCAAGATGAAGAGATTCCAGCTGGCAACGGAGTTTTGGATAATGAAATCATCTTTTCAAGGTCAAGAGGATGTCATTTTTGATAGGATGAGAGGAAATGGCCTCAAGTTGTGCCAGAGGAGGTTTAGATTGGGTATTAGGAAAAAAAAAAAAATCTTTATGGGAAGGGTTATCAAGCATTGGAAGAGGCTGCCCAGGGAGGAGGTGAAGTCACCATCCCTGGAGGGGTTGAAAAGCCCTGTGGATGTGGCACCTGGGGACGTGGGCTTGGAAGTGCTGGGGCAGTGGTTGGACTTGATGCCTTCTGGTCTTTTCCAACCTAAATGATCCAGTGATTCTGTGCATCTTTGCACACCCCTGTTTGTCAGTGGTGCTCACCCTCTGGGTTTGCATCAGCCCCAGTGCCCGTGCTGGCCACGGCCTCCCCAGCTGGATGTGCCTCTGGAGGCCAACACCCTCCACATCCCCACCCCAGGGGCCACCAGCACAAGGGACAACGCCTGCAGACAAACCTGGCACTCTGGGAAACAGAAAAAGCACAGAACTCTCAGAACTGTGTAGAGGCAGGAACAAGGACATGCAATAATAAAACTGTGTTCTTCTGCTGAGTAGAGTCGAGCCTTAGCAAGCAGAAAAATATGTCAAGGAAGATAACAGAAAAGTTTAATAATGAGGCTCTGTGCTTTGTTTGTAGAAGAGTATGAAAAGCTCCTGAATAGCAAGAAATATAAACCAAGCACCCATTTTTAGATATAAGGCGTACGTGTAGTTTTAATGATTGGTTTATGCAGATGTCTGTGAGTTCCTAACAGTTTGCTATTGGTTAGAAAATTTTTAACAGGCCTTGTAACACAGAGAATTCTCTCATGTATCACAGAGAATTCTCTCCTGTAGCACAGAGAATTTCAGCTGCTGTTGGCAGGACGTGAGCTGTTGCCATCTTTCAATTGTCTCACCCTGAACTGGGGCTGATGTTGCAATAAAAACTGGAAGAACCTCTCCCAGCATTCCTGCCCCATTATTTGGAAAAACTGGATCCAACCTGGCACCACAAGGACCAGGTGAAGCCGTGTCACCCCTTAGCAGTGGTCAGCAGCAGGGCCCTGAGACAGCTGGGACAGAAGAGAGAAGGAAAAGCCCTGGCACTGTCGGGGTTTGTGCGGGGTCACCCCACAGCTGTGTCCCCAAGGTGCTGGCAGTGTCCCCCATCCCAGCCCGGGGGCCAGCTGGGGAAGAAGCTCAGGGGAAGTGGTGGCTGGCAGAAAATAAATCACAGCCCTGTCACTCTTTTGCCCCAACTGGTTTCCACAAACAAAACTTCACTGTCCACTGACAAGAACAAATAAACGGAGTCGGGAGAGACTGAAAGTCACAGGGGATCAGAAATATTTACCTTGATACCTTATAAGGGTAATAACCACTTTGCTGCTTTGCAGCCACTGACAGAATGAAAAAAAAAAAAATCAAACCAAAGGAAAAAAACAAAACAAAAATCTACCTAAAATGTTTGGGGCTTTTGACTAGTCCAACCTGTCCTGGCAAAAGCATCAAAGCAGGATTAGAACAAGGTTTTAATTATACACACTTTCCCTCACCCCCCTTCCCCTCTCCCCTCCAAATCTCTTGCGTTTGATTATCGAGATCAGTGGAGTCAGCCAGATATTGCAGCTCATATAAATGATTTCATTCAAGCTCCTCCACCAAAGACACAACGAGCATTTAAAAGCTGGAGGTGCCCCTTGTGCTCTGGGCTGTGTGTGCTCACCAAGCCCTGTTGTGCTCCTTTCTTTCATATTCTTGCAAGCCACATTTTTCAAAATTACCTGTAAGAGTCAGAAACTCCTGCGTGCCAACAGCTCCCGACAAATAAATAACCCACCCTGGGAGGAAATATCCATCATCTGCTGGACATCAGATAAATCCTGCTGGGTCCTGGGCTGCTTTTGGCCAACGCTCCTCAGCGATAAAGCAGTGGTCAATAAATATATGGGTCCATTCACTTATTGGGGAAATATAAAACACAGCAAAAGCTTTGAGGAGGGAATAACTTCACTCCTCTGTGTTTTTTTTTTTTTTTTCCTTGACTACACAATTGCAGCGAGGCTTTAAGTCGACAGCTGAAAGAGCTGGAGGTGAAGTTGCTGAAGCAGCGCCCAGAGAGATTTGTGTCACCTGGGAATTGGACACAGTGGGTTAATTGTAGCACTGACACACCGGGATTATTTACCCCCGGTGATCAAAGGAGACTCGTCCCCAGTGGGTGAGGCTGGAAGGGATTTCAGCCCTGGATGGCTCTGACAGCCCAGGCTGAGCTCAGCGGAAGAGCGTTGGGTGTTTCAGCGGCGCTGAGCGTTGGGCAAACATTCAAAGGTGGAGCCTGGCGTTGAACTTGTGATCTGCACAGCTGAGCTTCTCCGCTGAAAGGAGGTCAAAAGTTTTCATTTATCGAGGCTTCAGATCAGATGACAGCCTCAAAAGTAGCTTTGCCAAAATGCCGTTTTTTGAAGACGGTCTCCCTCCACTTCTGAACCAAACCGGTTTGGTGTCACGTTCACAAGGACGAGGAAAGGGAACGACCCTGTCTGAACAGCTCAGTCAGTGTCAGGGTGACCGTGTGCTCTACAGCCACAAAATCATGTGCCTGACTTACAAAGTGTGAGATGGCTTCAGACACAAGAACGAAATCAGAATTCAGTGTAATTCATTTTTTGTTTTGCCTCTGGTCCCTCGTGCAGCCTCTCCCAGGACTTTAAACTGAGTGTGACTCATGGCAGTGCTGGTCCACCTTCACCCTGAGCATGAAATCGTGGATTACAGGGCTACTGTACACGGATTCATGACTAAAAGGCCCAGCTCTGCCTGTGGATCCTGTTTTCATTAGCAGTTACAAAGAAGCAATTGCACGTGTGCGTGTGTGTGTGTGTGTGTGTGCGTGTGTGTAAACACATTTAAGAAAACCCACTGGTTTTCCTTCTTTGTTTTTATTTTCTTTTCTAATCAGAGGTTAAAGTTTTGGTTGGCTTCCCACTCCCAAGTCTCCCTAGATGCAGGGTTTGTTCATCCCAGATTAGGAGAACTCCCTTCCCTGTGTCTCCAAGGCCTCCAGCCCAAAGATCTTAATTAACACCACAGTAATGGACTGGGCAACCACTTCATGACTTTCAAATGCTTCCCTTTGCAGCCTCCTGACATTTATTGCACCTCATGTGCTTTGTTTTTCCTTGATTGAGGGATTACAGCTTCTCAGATGGAATTCACCTTAGAAAGGATGATCCTGCTTTTCCTAATCCAGCCCTGCCCTTTCCAGTCCCTCAAGTGTCTGTCTTGGTGGCATTGATTACACCCCTAAATCCCAATTCTCCATTTCTTTGTGGTGGCTTTCAAATTTCTGTCACTTGGGAATTCCTCAGATTTTCCATAAGGACTGTAGGTCACTGCTTCCACAATTAGAAATCTCTAATTACAAATACATTGTAGGTTCCTGTATTCATAGTTAGGACTCCTTAATTACAAATACAGTTAGAGATGAAATATTATCCCTGCCCATAGCAGGGATTTGGAACTTCATGGTTCCTTCCAATCCAAATTATTAAAATAATAATAATGTTAATAATAATAATAATAACAATGTTAATAATATTAATAATAATGTTAATAATGTTAATAATAATGATAATAATGATAATAATAATAATTATTATTGATGCATTATTGGTGTAGGCAGAAGGGATCGTGATACTCATTTTATTTTTAGGATAATAGAAGACAAATAGCTCTCAATCTTTTGTTTAACTAAAAACACCAAAGACAATAACTATTTTATATCTTCATTAGAAATCTCAGGAAATTATATTAGAATTGACCAAGAGGAGTAGCTGCATAACAAAAACGTATTTAGGGCATGAGCTTTTACTGTTCTTGGTAGAGCACAGTCACTTACAAAATGCAGGGAATACACGAAAAAGCCAGGATGCCTAAGATAAAAAAAAGAAAGGAAAATATATTTCTGAATAATTTCATTTTGTGAACTAAGTTTTTTAACAAGAGTTAGTTCTGGAGGAAACTGCTCTTTGGGAGAAAGGTCAAGAACAATTATATATTTTTTTTTCTCCTTTTCTGTGGTCTACATCTCCAGTGGAATGCTGCCCCTGGAAGATGGCATCTGTGCCAACCCCAGTTGCTGAAGGAATGTGCCTCAAAATCCAGCAAAAGTCCTCGGCGAGGAGGACAAACTTTAATTTCCCCTCAGTTTACAAGCCCATTCTCTACATTTACAGTGGGTTTGGCATTTGGGTGGCACCAGGGCTGAGTCCTGCCTTTCTTGCTCCTCAGCTTGGGGTGGAAACACCTCCCAAGGAAGGGAGCACCCATCTGCCTCTAACATTTCCTTTTCCCCTGCTCATTTGTTTCTCCCCAGCCCTGGTGGGGCAGGGGGACTCAGCCCTGGCTGTGACATTTTTTACTGAGGAGGTTTTACTGAGGTTTTTTGGGGTTTTGAGGTTTTTTACTGAGGCAAAGGGGCCAGAGTGTCCTGGGACACTCTGGAGAAGGAGAAGGTGGAGGCAGAGCAGCCTCAATTGCTGCACTAAAGGATCAGGACCACAGAAGATCCAGCAAGAGCCACCAGGAGGAATTACACCAGGTCATGGCCTAGGCTGTATTTCATGTCCAACCCTGAGGAAAGACAGTTTTTGCTGCTGAGACATCACAGGTTCCTTTAGGAAACCTTATTTATTAAAGTCAAGGGATGTTTAATAGTGACATCTTATCTTATGCTGGATACAAATGAGCTGCTGGAGTAAGAGCTGTCTGCACAGAAACCCCACAGTGTGATGGGCAGATTCCCACAGCCCCAGAGCAATATTCCTTGGGAGCAGCTTTTGGGCCGTGGAAGCAAATTCTGGGATATCTCATTGAAGACCACCAGGTGAGAAATCCAGGAACTCCCATATTTGAAACTGGGGTGTTTGCAGCTCCTGCTGGACAGACCTACAGGCTGCTTGGAACAAACAGGGCCACTTGGCCATGCGGAGACCTGGAAGAAATTTAAACTCCAAAGGGGTTAAATTTCAAACCAAGTCCATGTCTCCTTTGAAGTCTGCCTGACCCTTTCCCTCACATCCTTTTGGTTTCCCACTGATGGGGCCCCAGAGAGCTGGGGGGTTTAGGGCCCTGCCAGGTCCATGGCCCAGTGCTGGAGGCTGGGGCCAGCTGATTATTTGCATGGTCCAACTGGGAGCCATCCTTCAGTTTTCCTTGACAAGGATCCAAGCATCCTTCTGCCGACACAAGGAGCCAAACAGTCCAGAGGTGCAATTTGTCCATCAGTGCAAGCTGTTATTAAGCCATCCATTGCACCCCGTTTCCCCTCCCTTGCTGTCACATTCCCGCTCCTTTTCATGCCTCTAATTTGTCATTCCCATTCCCAGGCTGAGAATGCTAGAGAGCAGGGGCTCACTCTTTGGTTTTGGCCCATGTGTTTTCACCCCAAAGCATTTCTGCCACCCCTGCTTCCTCTGAAAAATCCCACCTCCCTCATTTCCAGGTGGCAAACGAAGCTGGATCTGGCTGTGCCAGCTCAGGCTGCTCTGAGCAACCAGCTGTGGAAAAGCATCACCTAAAAGCAAAATATTTTCTGCAAAAGACACAGCCAGAGACAGTCCAAGAAGACAAAAGTCTGGCTGCCTTTGCTGTCCCAAAATTACTCTCATGACTGGTCTGGAAAATGGCCCAAGTCCCAGCAGAAAGATGTTTCTGCTCCCAAGATTAAGGGGTAAAAAAAAAAAAAAAATCATTCCTTACATTACTTCTTTTCTTTTGTCTACCTAAATCTCCTTTACCCTTTTTTAGTTTATTAATATACCTCATTTAGATACAAATCATTCCTGTCTTATTAGATTCCCTGATTTCCTTTTCCCACAGTATGGGACAATTTTACTTTACAACATCACATATTTCTGCTGTCACAGGCTCTCATCCTACAAAGATTCATGGGAACTAGAATCGAGCTGAATATTTGAAGCAGGAATTGAGGCAGAAATCAATATTGTCCCAGTGAATCCCTTATCCCTCAAATTTAGCCTAAAAAAAAATCCCAGAGGTTAAAGAGGCTCAACTGCAAAAAGCTTTCTCTGCAACACATCATCTCCATGTTTCCTCAATAAATTAAAAAGCTGAGTGATATTTTATAGGGGATTCTTTGGTAGAAATACATGGATGCTCCTTGATTTGCCTCCTTCCATGATACTAAGGAGCAGCAAAAGTCCCATATCCTAGGATGAGAACAAACCACTTGCACAAATTACCAACAATTAAATAGCTGGGTCACATTCTGAACAGATTTCTGAGGCTGAAATCCCCTCTTGAGAAAAGGCCCAAAATTCCAGGATCGTTCACCAAATGGCTGGAGCTTCACACATCTGGAATTTAAAACTTTTAACGTCTCTTCTCCATAAATTTTAGCCACCTCAAGGTTTTTCCGCCGCAAGTACAACCCTCACCCTCCTGACATGTTTTAGTGCTCGAGGTTAAAAATCACACTTTGCCTCAGCTCTGCCAGGGTCAGATTTGTGGAGGGTAATTGTGTTGGACAAGATATCTTTGAGATTGCTTCAAAATCTGTCACTTGGGAGGGGGAGTGGGGGGAAAGAAATAAGACTTTTCCACAGGGGCCTTTGAAGAGGAAGCTTTTCAAAGTGAGCAAAAAGGGTTGGCTCAGCTTGCAACAGAGGGGGGGGGAAGCAAAAGTGGAGCTAAATGACCTAAACAGCATCCCAGCCCTCTGCGACACGGCGCTTTCTGCAGCCAGATGAAGTGAGCAGATTGAAGTCCTCGCCAGGGTTAGGACCAGTCACCTCAAGAACCGAGCGAAAAATCAGTGGGTGAGCCAATTTTCCCAGAAATCTCCAGGGATTTGCTTTAGGAATGGGTTTTCCATCCCACTCAGCGCTCAGTGGCACCGTTTCACAAAGCTCCTCAGACCTTTCAAACATCCAGCTTTCAAGGGTGGTATTTCCTATTTTGACTGGTCCAGAGCTCATCTGTGCACCTCTGAACATGTGCAAAAGGGCTTTTGCCAAAGCCTCCCTTTCTCTCCCTCTCCCTCCACGGGGTTTAATGGACAGAAGGAATGTCCTCGCTCCTTTTGCCACCTTGGCTTTTCTCAGGGTTTTTTTTTTGTCCTCCTCCCCTGAGGCTGCAGGCACTTAAATCCAAGCAAGGAGGTGAACCGCTGGCATCCTAGCCCATGGCTCAAACACCTGAGCTCTTAGCAGGAAATAAAAATCCAGGCTTTGCCTCGAAAGAAGAGGACTGCTTTTAATGGAACCCAGTTCCAAGAAAAACCCGAGGTACGGTCTTTCTGGAGGGAAACATTCCAGAATTATTGCCTCTGAGTCTGGTTAGGGTCAAATTAAGAGCTGGTCATAAAATCCAGTGCTGGCAGGGAGATACCCAGTGCCTTGTGCTTCCAGCCTGCCTCGCAGGTGGGACGAGCTCAGAGATGCATGCTGAAATAAATTTCTTAAAAAAAAATCATCTCGATTATCTCCTGGCTGGCTGGAGTTTGTAAAGCTCTCTCCCTTCCCTTTGCTGTGCTCGTGGGCTGCAGCTGCTTTTGCCTTGGCACCCCTGTGTCCCTCCCATGCTCTCCTTTCTGAAGGTGAGCCATCCCAGGCAGATGCTCACTGTCAGGAAGAGTGACAACCCCGTGGCAGGAGCCCAAAAGCCCTGGGCTGAGCAGCAGGAGCCCCTCTGTTTGTTTATTTGGTTCTGGCAAGTCACTGAACACGGATCAGATCCTGCTCCTCCCTTGGCTCGCAGGATTTGGATGTGATGGCCCAAGCCAGGAGGTTTCAGGGAAGTTCCCTGCATGTCTCCTCAGCTCAGAGACATCCTCAGCTGCCTCTGCAGTCCTTGAGAAGCTGTGGTGTTAACCTCCATGTCCTGGCCACATCCCAATGTAAGTAATTACAAACTGCCTATCTTATTTCAGCCTCCCATGTCAACTCCATGGAGTGTTCTTTGGCTCTGATGAGGGTTTTTTTCTCCATTTTTCCTAAACTCTTGCATAGCACTGCTTTGTGGAGTTACCCTTCTTCCACCCGTGGTGGTTGTCCAGTTTGGGATGCAAACTTTGCCCCGGAAAGAAATGAAAGGCAGATGAGTTTCCCCCAAAAAATTCTCCCTGTACATAACACTCTTCAGACATGAATTCTGTGCCTCCTGCCAGGGGATGGATGGGAGCAGGGAGCTGGAGGATCTCCCACAAATGCCACTCTGTCCTTAGTTCAAAGGGTCAAAATAAGGCAGAGGAAATCTTTTATTCCCCAAAAGATTACAGCTGCCTGTCCTGGCTGGAAAACTCTTTATTCACCTTTTATGTGTTTTTGATTTTAGCTGTTTTCACACCTGCAGAAGGTGTGTTCAACTGCGTGGCTGCAACTGCTCAGGATGGATTTTTAAAAACAAAACCTCCAAATAGAAATTCAGCCTTTTCTGCAAGCAAACCTCATGCCCCACCAACACTGTGTTAGGGGGGTCTGATTCACATCAATCAGAAAAAAATAAGAGCAGAGAGGTGAATGAAGCAGACACAGGATCTGCAGTCACAAAAACCTCTCAAGGATTTCAAGGTACTTGGATGTAAATTGTCACAACAGGGCTGATCACATCAGTCAGAAAAAAAAAAAAAAAAGCAGAGAAGTGAATGAAACAGACACAAGATCTGCAGTCACAGAAACCTCTCAAGGATTTTGATGTACTTGGATGTAAATTGTCACAACAAGGCTGGTGGCTCTGCAGGACCCCTGGCAAAAGCCATCAGTCCGGGCTGTGTCACAGCACAGAGCTGCCCACAAACCTGGGACCTGCCAGGGGTAAAACCTCTCCCCTCCCCGGTGGTGGAACCCAGCTGGTGAAGCTCCCAGAGCTCCTGGCAGAAAGGCAGCAGGAGGACTCCTCCAAAGGGTTGTGTTTCATCTCCAGCTGCTGCTCAGCCACTATCCACAGAGGTTCAGTGTGGCAGTGGGGGTAAGCTGCTTTCTGAGTCGCCCAAAAATCAGGATGAATATCCCTTTTTGCTGAGAAAGAAGCTTTCCACAGCACTTTCTGCCCTGCAAACTGAACTCTGCCTTCCCAGCCCCAACCCAGCCCCTCCGATCTGCCTTATCACCCCTCCCGATCACTCGATGCTCTCAACTCCAGATTTCCCCCAGGGGCTTAACATCCCTGACCCTTGGCCAGACAGTGCAGGAAACACGTCGTAAAAAAAAAAGTTTAGTGGGTCTAGGAACGAGCCCAGTAAAGGCAGGGACATTTGTGCACCCTGAGAAAAAGCACAGGCGCAGCTGCCCGAAGCCAAGACATTTACACACCTTGGGATATTTATTATGCCTTTCTTCCAACCTGCTTCCTCGCTGCCATCTGTCTCCGAGGACAGGAGGAGCGCATTCCAGATTCTCCCCGATGCCTAAAACGTGGGAAGGCAGCGATATAAATGGCAAAGTGGGTGCTCAGAGGTCACGGGCTGTGCTGCACATCTCTGCTGACCAGCTGACCCCTCTGCCTCCCACTGACTCCAAGGTTTTGGGGCATTTCCACAGGATTTATTTCAAAACGAAGGAATGCTCCACCAGACGCATATTTAAGGAAAAATACCCTGCATTTTTGTGTTATAGGGAAGGGCTTGAGGTGGGTGATGTGGCAGGAGTCAGAGTTCCTGGGGATTTGCAGCCCTGTGGTGACAATTTACATCGAAGTACATCGAAATCCTTGAGAGGTTTCTGGGACTGCAGATCCTGTGTCTGCTTCATTCACTTCTCTGCTCTTTTTTTTTTTTCTGATTGATGTGAATCAGACCCCCCTAACACAGTGTTGGTGGGGCATGAGATTTGCTTGCAGAAAAGGCTGAATTTCTATTTGGAGGTTTTGTTTTTAAAAATCCATCCTGAGCAGTCTCAGCCACGCAGTTGAGCACACCTTCTGCAGGTGTGAAAAGAGGTAAAATCAAACACACATAAAGGGTGAATAAAGAGTTTTCCAGCCAGGACAGGCAGCTGTAATCTTTTGGGGAATAAAAGATTTCCTCTGCACCTCCTTGCCTTATTTTGACCCTTTGAACTAAGGACAGATCTGGGAGATCCTACAGCCAGAGCAGGCTGCATGTTAATAACTCCGAAGCTTCAGCACATGGGAGGGAAAAGTGTTTTAAGCTTGAATTTTTTGCAATTACACATTTTTGTTGTGTAAGGCACTGCTAGAAGTAGTAAATGCCCATGTTTTGCTGCAGAGGAAATGAGGAGCCTGAATCCTTCCTGTCCCCCAGGCAGGCCCCCTCTCCACCCCCAACCCCTTTCACGCTGCCGAGGCACCAAAGGCCATCCACGTGAAATCTTACACTGAACCTGCTTCCTTTTTCCACCGCCAGGGCATTTGCCACATCAAATGCAGCTCCCACCCTAGGATCTGGAAACTCTGTATCCCTTTTCAGTGATGGCCCTTTGATTTTTCTTGGACCCGGCTGTGTTTTTAAGCCTTCCTAAGATTGCTGCCCAGGAGCAGGAAATTCTGTAGACCCCACTCTGTCTCAGGAAGAGGAGATGGAGCCAAACTCCTATTAGCTCTTCCTTTTCATTTGTGACTGTTTGGAAGAAAAAAAAAAAATTTAAAAAAAAAATTCATCAGACACAAAAGATTGCCAGGCCCAGGCATTTTAATGGAACTTCTTTATTCCTTTTCCTTTTCTTCCAGTGTTCAGCAGAAAATGTTTCCACGCATGGCCCATGCCCAGGTCGAGGGTATCTCTGTGCAAAGCCTGTGGGAAAGCAGAGCAGTTGTTGGTTCTAGAGGAGTTTGCAGCCTCAGCCCGTGAATCAAATACCTGAATCAAATTATTATGTGCAGCTGTGAAAATTGTGATCCTGAAACCTGATTACAATCGCCCCCCTCCCTCCAAAGGTCAGTGACAATATACAAAAGACTTTCCCCTCTCCAATGTAAATACTGCATGGAACAAAGATGACTTTCTCCCTCAGCCTCGTGTTTCTCAGGGAATGGGGCTGGACAGTGCCAGCAGAGTTCAGAGCTCACGGGAGGTCAGGACAGGGACGCGCTGTTCTCTTGGTGATTGGTCGCCGGTTTTTGGAAACATTTCTTTCCCCTTGGCTGCTTGTCTCCCTCACCTCACAAACCATTTCAAGACAACTCGGTGTTAATCCCTAAAGGGCCGTGCGATGTTTTGTTTTCTAACAAACAAACATTTCATTTGACCGTGGCCCTCTCCACATCCATTTTCCATGCACTGAAAGCCACACAAGCCTCTCTACCTTCAGAGACTTTCACTTGGGTGTAGACAGGCACTGTTTTCAACCTAAGCAAGGTATGTTGTAGTGACATACAGAGAGAATAGAGAGATCTGCTCATTCTTTAAGCATCTGGTTAAAATTTTGTGCTCCAGCCAACAACCCAGTAAAGAGGATGCAATCTGAACCAGAAAGATCCAGCTCATGATACTCAAGGTTCCTCGCAGCGAGATCCAACCTTGGTTTTGCATCTGAACCCTTATTTCCCCATTTTCTGGAGTGGATGGATCTACTTGCTGGAGTAGAAGTGATTCACACCTGTAAAGCATCACAGATTCAGCTTTTGAACCATGCATGGGGCTATAAACGGAGCTGGATGCAAACGTTTCCTGTCTGCAGAACATCTGCAGCAGCTGTGCTGGCCAGGCGGGCTCTGCTGACAAAATGTCAGCCTGGGCTCCCGCTCAGGCTGGTGCCACTGGGAGTTTGGAGACCCGGGTTCACCCCTGTGCAAGGCACAGCCTCAGGGAACAGCCTGTGAGGGATGGAGAGCCTGGCAGGGTGGGACCTGCTGGGCAGGACACAGCGACGTGCTGGGTGTTGTCCCTGCCCTCCTTTGTCCCAGCTGCTCCCTGGGAGTGGCAGAATCTGGTGGGACACAGCAGGAAGGCTGAGAGGGGCACCAGCTGGGATGGGCAGGAGAGCATGGGGCCAGGTAGCGAGCAAAGCAGCAGGATGGAGCAGGGAGGAGCAGCAGCACCTCCCCTGCCCTCAGGGCTGGCTTTTTATGGGATGAAAGCCCCAAGAGCTGCCTGTGAACTTGGGCCTTGGGATTGGCAATTTGCTGGGCTCCCTGCCAAGCCACGAGGCCAGATGTTCCCGACGTCTTTGAAAAACCACTGTCTCCGTCAGTAAACATCACATCAGCCCAAGCTCAAACCTGATTAAAGGAAACTTCGGATTTTCCACTTAATGAAGAAGGGGTGAAAGGTAGGAATGTACAAGGGTTTGCTCTCAGCCAAAAAAACGAATCAAGCAAGTCAGTGTCTTTACTTGAGTGACTACAACTACTGTGTAACTCCGGGCTTGGTGCAGCTTTGGTGTAACGTGGTCACCGGAGAGCCTGAAAAACCTTGGGTTTCAGTCAGAGGATCCTCCCAGGGCTCATCTGCTTCCTGAGGCTTATAAAAATACCCACATTTCTTAAGGTAAGGAACCTGGGCTGGAAAATTGCAGCAGGACACGCTGTCTGTGGGAAATTCCTGCTCCTCACAGCTTCCATGGCTGGTGATTCCGGGTGGTGTGACAATTACACAATGTCCAAATGCATCCAAAGAGAGGCAGGCAGGGGTTTCAGAGGGGCACAAAGATGAACTGCTGCTCTCTCTTGGAGACCTAAATAAACCTGCAGGTTGTTGGGGTTTCCTGCCCTCTGCCTGTATCAGAGCAAGACAGGCTGGACACCTTTTTGTGTCAGCATTGCACTGAGATGGTGCTGTTGAGGCAGCAGGCTCCAACTTGTGGCTTTTTCATCTTTGTTCCACAGAGTCTTCTAGAGATGCTGTGTTCCTGAAACACTCCCAGCAGCAGTAAACCAGAGTGCTTGCAAATAGCACAGATTTAAGCTCATCTGAGCTGCTTTCTGCAATGATATTCCAAGTTTTAGGTTCCTAAAGGGAATTTTCTGGTGGTGTTTTGAAGTGTATTTACAAAAATATCCCAGACTTGGCAGTCCATGTTTCTGAGAGACCATCAAGAGAACTTCCCAGGTTTTTACTGGGATGGCAGGAGGTGCAAGGGAGGTGGATTATTGATGCTGATGCCACACGAACTCTCTGGATGGATTTTGGTGTATGATAAGATGTAGGGCTTGGATGTGGATTTATGGTAACTGATCCCAGAGCACCTTGGCTTTGCACAGCCCAGGCTGTGGAACAGCTCCTGTGGTGGTGAAGCTGATTTGATTTGAGAAGTTCCACTGCAAATCTTTATTTACAGAGCTCTAAGGAGGCTCTGCTGCAAAGGGAACTCTGGAATCATCCAGACAAAAAAAAACCAAAAAACCACAAACCACCAAAAAACAAAAAAAAAAACAACAAAAAAACCCCACCAAAAACCCAAAAAAACCCCCAAAAGACCCCCCAAAAAACCCAAAAAACCAAAATAATGAAAAAACAAAAAACTCAAAACTGTCTCTATTAAACCAAGATCTTCTCAGTGATTTTTCTGTGCAAGGGTACCGCTGAGGAAATTGTGTGTGGTGTCCCACCTGGAGACAGGTACCGGATTTATTTGGGAAAAAGAAATTTTATTTATTTTATAAATTTTATTCCAGCTGCGCTGGAAAGTGCAAGAACTGGGAAGAGAGAGGCTGGGGATTACAGATGTTGAGGCTTTATTTTTTCCTAGAGATCACTCTGGTGTAGATTTGTGGTAGAAATGGATGCTCAGTGTTGGAGGGGGAGCAGGGGCAGCAGGGCTGGTGTAGGAAGGGCCTGGGAGGGGCAGTCACTCTCCTCAGGCCACTGGAGAAATCCCAGTGCCCAGCTGCAGGTTGTGTGCAGGAGAACAGCCAAGATCACATCTGAACAGGGACTTAAGGCACAAAAAAAAAAAAAAAAAAAAAAAAAAAAAAAAAAAAAAAAAAAAAAAAAAAAAGTGATGAATTTCCAACCATTTTCCAAGCTGGAGAGGTGGCCAGGTGGGTGCGAGCGTGTGTGCACAACCACTCAGACAGCGTCACTTATTGTCATTATTGCTAATTTTTAAAATATTTCCTCCTTTGGGAAGAAGGTTCTTCCAAAGAAGTTGGAAGAACAAAACCAAGAGGTTTTGTTCTCCAACAAAAGAGACCCAGGGATGGAGATACTGGGTAAATTGCTGAGTGCATAAATGAGGAGTAAGGAACTTGACCAAATCTCATGGAAGCTGTAGGGAACTCCAGGGTGAGAATCCACATCCCCATGTCAGGCAGCCCAGTGTGATATCCACCCCTATTGACTGCTTCAATGGTAGAGCACGGCTATAATTTATTTTACTGCACACAACAAGAAAAAAAAAAAAAGACATTCTGAGCCCTAAACGGAGTTTAAAGCAGATGAAATCAGACCAGCTACTTGGTGAGAGTTAAAAATGACCGTAGGAGCACTCAGAGACATTCAACAAACCATTAAATGCTTTTGTTTCTGGCAGCCCTGGCCGGCCAAGCCGATGGTTGAGGAGTAATTTATTGAACTACTTTGTCCTCCACATGCACATGTGTGATGTAAACAGAGAGATAATAAACAGCAGCTGGGGATCCCTTCTTCAGGCAAAAAAAAAAAAAAAAAAAAAAGGGAACTCGTTTGAAATTTTTCTTGCTCCCAACTGTAAAAATGTTTACTTTTTTTTTTTTTCGGGCTGGGACAATGGCCTGGGTATCTCGGAGCAGCGTTAATCACCCTGAGTGACAGAGATGAGAAAAGGGTGGGAGCTGCAGCCCTTTGTGATGGTTGAAGGCAACCCCTGGAAATCAGACAACGTCAGTGCAGTTTACTGCACATTTTTATGTAAGTAGTCAACGCTGCTATTAACAGCTGGACTTCAAAGTTCAGATGGAGCAGGAGCCTTGAGGTCTGGGCAATGTTACTTTTTTCTCCCCCTCCCCTCCTCCCCATCCTTGTAGTCATTAAGGAGAGTTGGTTTACACGAGCATCAAGTGCTGATAAGGATGTCTGAGTATTGACACCGAAATTGCTCGGTGAAGAGAGCAATTTATAGGAAAGCCAAGTGTAAGACATTAGTCATGCACTATTAGGGGACAGCCAGGCTTTGCAGGAGGAGCTTTTGAACTCGATTGGACTTGAACTTAATAAAAAGCGAATTCCAAAGGAGAGGTTTGATTTGTGTTGGCCAAACATGTTAGACCAGTATTGCTCTGAAAGGTAATAATAGCATTTCAATTAGCCTAATTCTGCCTTAATTGGAAATGCAATTATTCTGAACAATCAGAGCTTAATTGCAGGGTTATAACTAGTAAGGGAAGGCTGAAGGTTGAAAAGGAGTTATTCCCTAATATTTTATCTGCTGATGAATGAAAAAATTGCAAAAGATTGCTGCAATTGCAGCAAAATAATTGAGGTGTAATAGAACTTACAATATCACGGATTGTAATAGAAGTAATCATATAAAAATTGAATTTTAATTGGAATGTTAAGGCAGAGAAGCCAATCCCAGGAACTCTCTCTGATTGACACTACCTGATTTCCATGGCGTTGGCAATCCCATGGAAAATTTATTTTAAAATAACCTTCTACTGAGGAGGAGAAGAGAAAAAAAAAAAACAGCATAGAATTAAAGTCACATTTAATATTGAGATTTAAACCAAGTCTGAGTACTTTTCACGGAACACACTATTAACTTGTAGGACTCATTGCCACGGGATTTTATGGAGAGCAGAAGTAAAAATTAATTGAAAATGAAGAAACAACATCCATCAATGACTATTAAAGTCCAGATACAGACTCCAGAGCAGGAAACCTCATACCTGCTGATTGCCAGGAATTGAGAAAGTCCAGAAGGGAAAGATCATTTAATATATCCTGCCCATTGCAATTTTTTGGGAAGGTATCTGCTGGTAGAGCCGAGGTGGCAGCACAGACAGGAATTTATTCTGACGTGGAAAACCAGCTTACAATTTTCTGTCTCTCGCTGAGCATTGGATTTGCCCCTTCCAGGCTGTGAAAAACAAGGGTGGAACTTGTGTTTGTGGAATGAGCACAAGGGCTGCAGCCTGCACCAGTCTCTTTGGTGACATTTATTCGTGGAAACAGCAAAATCATCAGTGACTGCTTTAAAAAGAAAAAAAAAGATTTTGAGAGTCCATGTCGGGATGTGGGGACACAGATGAATTTTGGAATGTGAGGGACTTTGTGCTGGGTACCCCAGTGCTGGTGTTGGGGAGGGATGTCCCCATCCCCAAGGTGCACCCAACACAGAGCCAGGCTTGGATTTTCAGTGTGACAGCACCTGTTAATTGTCCAGTCAGGTATTACCTATTAAACATTTACTGCCTATTTCCTGTACATGTCTGGCGAGGCTCGCAGGAAATTTAGAACAAATTAAGCGGCAGCTGTAATCCCTCACACTCCCAGCAGCCCCCGAGATGATAAAACATTGGGAATCGATGTCACCAGCAGCAGCCACTCTCGAGGCAGCAAACTTCCACCACGTCCCCCGGCCTGGGCAGCCCCGGGGAGGTGAAATTACTCAGCTGGTATCTCTCCTCTTTACGCTGCCTGTCTCTCCACCCACACTTTTGGTATGTTTGATGGGGCTCTTTCATCCCCCCCCACTGTTCCCACACAATTTCACATGTGGTCTGAGCGGGGCACTTCCTGCCGTTAAAAAAAGCAAACCCAAGCCCCCTGCAGGAACAGCCTGCGTGCAGAACACCCAAGTTGACAGAGTGTGAGAGAGAAGGACTAATCCATACCAGATGAGCAACAGCAATAGCCCTACTGAGCCAGGCCAAACACAGAGCAGAAGACAGAACAATCCTTTTCTTCCCCCTCCCTCTCCCTCCACCACCTCCTCCCTGCTCCCTCTTCAAGTGGACACTTCAAAACACTAGGAAAATATTCCAAGGAGCATGGCCCTAACTTTAAACCGATATTGTTTGGGTTAAGTTGCCTACCATGCAATGTTCTTTCTTCACTTTCAAAATAAACCCTAGGAAGCATTAATGCAAATACTGTATAAACACACATTCATTCCTACATTTTAAAATCTGCCCCGGCGCTCGGGCTTGGGTTGCCGTTTAATTTGATGCGAGAACCAGATGTATCTCAAACTTGCAGATCTTCACAACCTTCTCACATGTAAACAGGAGGAAATGTGATCCATATCTGAGACAGAGACCTCCAGAAAGCAGCCCCTGGAACCCGAGTGCTTGTCCTGCCTTTTGGATGTGCTTATCACAGCTTCCATTTCATTCCAGCTTCCAAATATCAGATCAAAGAAAGGAAGTGCACCGGAGTCAGATTTTTTGGACAATGCTCAGTAAGAGATTTTGGGTTTTAATTTTTTTTTTCTCTAGTTAATTAGTCAGGACCTCTTATATACTTTATTTTTTGACATTAGGATAGGCATTTTATAAGTTAACCCATATTTTCAGTAAAAGAAGGGAAAAAGAACAATCCGATATTTAAATCTTACTGTGATGTGATTTTTAAACGGTATTAAACAGGCTTGGAATAATTACAAACACAAAATTTAAATACAAACACATAAAATCAATGTATGATATGATGGCATTCTAATATCAAATTATTCTTTCAACTGTCTTCCTGAAGGATGCTGCCCAAAGTAATTTTTGTTCGTTGACAATAAATATGGTTTTGTCAAAACATTCTGGTTTTTAGGAATTCACTTTTAACCTAAATCCTCAAACCTGGATTTGTTTGTTTGTTTGTTTGTTTGTGGCTTTTGTTTGTTTGTTTTGCAGCCCCAAAGTTATTTATTTTGGGTATAAGACTTTATGAAAAAAAGAATCACACCCACCAATGCAGTGGAAAGTGATCATTGGAAATCTTTGGTTTAAGGCATTTTTTTTAATTGGAAGAAATCTCAACAAAATTCCACCCTCTTCCCATAATATGTCATAAATTAAATGCTCAGTTGGGCATTTGAAAATGCAATTATCCACCTGCAGACTGAGGTGTGGTTTCCAAACCATTCCTCCTCACAGGCACCGTGGATTTGGGCACCCAGAGCTCCCCAGAAGAACATCTCAGGGTCTCATCTGGACCCTGCTGTGGTTACAAAGGAGCATTTTGGACCTCCCCAGGATATTTCCTTTTTTTGAAGCCTCCACATAAAGCAAATTCAGAGCTGTCAATAATAACCTCCGGAGGAGAGAGAGCTTTGGATGCAGCATCCCCTCATTTCTCTACTTTGAGCACTGAAGGGAAAACTTGACCCACTTTGAAAAAAAAAATGAGCCCCCGATTCCTGTAGTTCAGGAACTTTTCCCCCTCTTGGGTGCAGCTCCAAGCTCTGGATGAGGGAATTATTCCCTCTCCATCCCTGGCAGGTCCTTCCTCCTACAGGACAGCCAGGGACTCCTTTTGGCTGTGCCAAAACTGATGCATTCCCACAGTGGCCAGAAGGAGCTGAACGCAGCCTGTTGGGTCACGAGTCCATAAGAAGTTCCTGGATATATATTTACACAATCCCACACCCAGTGACAGCTCCAGGGCTATCACACCCCAACGAGCAAACAGCTCCTGTTGGAGCTTGGCTTTGCTCTCCCTCCCTCAAAACAGGCACAGCAGCCACCCAAAAGCTGCTTTCCTTTCCCTTTCACTTCCCTCCTGTGCTCATGGCCAAAAGGAGGAGGAAAAGTCGCCAAAGGAAGAGCAGAAGCAGAGGGAAACAGCATTAATTGTGTGTGAGGATGCCTGATGTCAGCAGGCTCCCTCCTCCCTGGGAGAATGGGATACAAATCCAGCTCTGGTGCTGTTCATGGCAGAGCCATTTGGTGCCTTGGGAAGGCTGACCTGGAACAGAGACTGGACAGAGCCAGAGAATAAAGCAGGGATTTGTTAAAAGGCCTTTAGGGTACACCTTGGGCAGGACAAGAGCCTGGCCAGGGCTGCACCCAAGGTGGACCCAAAATGATCACAAAATGGACAAATGATCACAAGATCTCAAACTTTGATCAGTTTTGGTCCATTTGCATTTTGGGGTTTAATTGTCCAGTTACAGTTTTGGGTTGTGAGGTCCCATCCTTCTTGTTCCTCCCTCCAGCCACCCTTGTTTGTGCTTTTGGGCTGAAAGTTGTCCTTGGTGTGCAGCAGGACCAGGATTTGTTTTGTGTCCCTGCTCTGTGCAGAGCTGAGTGACCCTGAATGTGAGGCTGAGAGCTGCACCCCTGGGCAGCACAGAACCTGAAATACATGGAAGATAAAACTTAAGGCATCAGATTTAATTCCTGTTCTTGCTATTTCAGTGCTGGTGACTCTCAGAACAACTCTCCATCATCTTTCCTTTCCTCCACTTGGGCCTTTTCTCCCTCCTCTGGCCCCTCCTTTGCCTGGGGGATGTCACAGGGGGACAGGAGTGCCCCAGCTCAACACTCACACCCCCGTCCCAGCCCTGTCCGTGGGACAGCAGAGGTTACCAGGGTCTGTCCCAAACAGGGGGCCCCTGTGGGTGACTGCTCACCCAATTCTGGCTCATCCAGGGTTTGGAGGTGAGGGGAACAGCTGGGACAGGGGGGTTAAACAGAGGAATTGGAGAAGAAGGGACTGGCCCCTCTGTGAAGGGAAGCAATGATTTGAGTTTCATACCCACAAGGAAACTGTGATTCCATTTCTTGCCCATCATGTCAGGGTGAGGAAAAGACTCTGACAGACCCTGAGGATGATCCCCAGAAAGCTCAGGAAAGACTTGGAGGGTGTTGGTGCAGGAGTCAGCTCTGGATGCCAAAGCACTGCTTCAAAAAGTGATGCATTAAAGAGTAAAACCATGCAGACCTTTATTTACCTAAAAATACTTCCAATCAGAAAAGCCCACTGTGGCTGCCCCAGGAAAAGTCCCTGGGTTGGAGTGGAAGAGGAGACAAACCTACATCTACTCCTCTTTACAAAATTGATCCACGTGGGAGACCAGCCAGAGAATCCCAGTGGTTCTTGATTCTAGGAATAATGCCCCACAAGTAATCATGGACAAAACTTCCAGATAGGCATTACCACTGAATTTTTTCCACTTGTGATTAAGATGACTGGTTTCTGTATCTTCTCTTTCTCATCTCCTCTTTTCCCCCCAAATCTGGGCATGTTCTTGCTCCTGAAAGCCCTGGAGACAGCAGTGTGGTCACTGGCGTGCTCCAGCGTGTGACTCACCACAACATGAGCCATACCTATGGCCAGATCTCTCACTGCCCAAATTTTGAGGTTATATTAGAGGACATAAATCACTCACACAAACGGGAGCAGATCTGTACCCTGAAACTTGGGCACTGAAAAACCAGCCAGCTAAAAAATATGACATATATGTATACATACCTCGGGTCCCACTGCTCTTACCATTGTTTATTGTGCTATCCCACTTTTATGTAAAGAAGGAAAAAGTTCACTGGCAGTTGCTCTTTCCCCTGAACAAAACCCCTATTCTCCATTTTTAAAGCCTGCAGCTGAATAAACGAGAGAACCTGGCCTTTCTTTCCAGGCAGGGGCTGTCAATATTATATGATGCTGGAGAAACACAGGGAGAAGTGAGGCAAGGAATGAAACACCAAGATTTTCTGTTTCAAATACCAAGTGTCTGAAGCCAGTGTTAGGCTGTGCCAACACACTGAGGAATGAGTGAAATGTGAAACATGATCTCCCTAAGACGCTGCAAGACACAGAGGCTGGATTCTCAGAGAGTTGCTATTAAAAGCCCATTTGAAACTCTGGGTTCTCCTCTGGGAGGATAAAAAGAAAAAAAAAAAAAGAAAAAAAAAAAGAATTTGCTGGTAAAAATTATATTTAATTCCATGGTGAAGCTGCCTGGGCAGAATATGAGGAACAACAATATATTCTTGGGGTTTCTCCCTTGTGGGGCTGTCTGCAAGATTCTTTGCTGTTATTGGTTCTTGGGGCAGGGGTTGCCTTTCTCCCTTGGGTGCATGAATGGCCAAAATGTCATTAGTTGCAATAATTAATCTTTGCTTCTGTGCAGTTTGGAGAAGCAGAGGCTTTATTGAATAGCCTTCTATTTAAATGTAAGCCAGATGCCGCCCTCGTAGCCATCACAAACACAAACTATTAGTTTTAGTTCAGGTCACGGCCAGTTGAGTTATTTGAACTTCTCTAAATGGTTGTGCCTCCCAGCTCTCTTTGCTGGGGCACTGAGTCTAAATAAGGCAGAAAATGGTCATTTTTAAACCAAACCTTAAAGCCAGCGCAGAGCCACGTTATTAAAACAGAGCAAGGAGCTGAAATTTTCAATTCCCTCGCAATAAGATATAACTTTCTTTTATTAACTTCTCATGTTTTCTCGCAGCAGGGCTGTTTGCAGCACGTTTGTACCCGCGGGCAGGTGGAGCCAGCCTTTGTGTTGCAAATATCCCCTCTGAAGGCAGGAGAACATTTTTTGGGAGCTGATGCTCCTCAGGAGCAAAGCCCACTCAGCTGAGGACCTGGCAGGTACCTCACGGAAAAGTCTGTTTACACACACCTTTCACCCAGGCATTGTTTATAATCCTCATTTCTGACATTCACATACCCAGTGAATGTGGGTATTAATTAATTAATTAATTAATTAATAATACCCACTCTAATTAATAAAACCTAATTAATAAAACCCTAAATAAATAAATAATAAAACGCTAAATAAATAAATTAATAAAACTCTAAATAAAGCTCTAATTAATAAAACCACTTCTGCTGGTCAAAGCCCTGCTCGAAGCGCTCTGGGTGGAGCTTGGGATGATTCCAAGACCTGAGAAGCCTTGGGCAGTCTGTGCTGCTCCTCCGAGAGCTTTCAGTGAGAAGCCAACTTGGTCTGCAAAGAGCAGCAGCTCCAGCCAGATGCAGAAGAGTGGTGGGAGGCGTCGTTTGCAGGGCAATTGATGTGCACAGACGTGCTCCACCAAAAAAAAAAGAAAAAAAAAAAAAAAAAGAAAGTAGGGTCCACTGGGCTGGAGCTGAGCTCAATACCCCAGATTTAATAAAGCAGATGCCTCATGTCCAGAACTCTATCTTCAAGCCTCCCTGTATGGATCTGGATGAACCCTATCCTCAAGCCTCCCTGTGTGGATCTGGATGAACCCTTTCCTCAAGCCTCCATGTGTGGATCTGGATGAACCCTATCCTCAAACCTCCCTGCGTGGATCTGGATGAACCCTTTCCTCAAGCCTCCATGTGTGGATCTGGATGAACCCTTTCCTCAAGCCTCCATGTGTGGATCTGGATGAACCCTATCCTCAAACCTCCCTGTATGGATCTGGATGAACCCTATCCTCAAGCCTCCCTGTGTGGATCTGGATGAACCCTGTCCTCAAGCCTCCCTGTGTGGATCTGGATGAACCCTGTCCTCAAGCCTCCCTGTGTGGATCTGGATGAACCCTGTCCTCAAGCCTCCCTGTGTGGATCTGGATGAACCCTTTCCTCAAGCCTCCATGTGTGGATCTGGATGAACCCTTTCCTCAAGCCTCCCTGTATGGATCTGGACACTGTCATCTCAGGAATGACATGGGGGAACCTCCTCCTGGCTGGCTCTGCCAGCAGTGGCACAGCGTTGGCCCTGCCCGCGGCGGGGCTCAAAGCAGCTCCAACGTCTCCCAATTTCCTGACGGATTCCTTGGAATGCCGGGCCGGGTTTGACTCTTGGGATGGTTAAAAGCCTTGGCAGGGCGGTGCCGATCCCGTCGCTGGGTTAGGCAGTTGCTGCATCGCTGTAATTGCCATTAATCAAGAGCATCTTGGAGCTGTTGTGCTCGGCTAACAGGTTCCAAATGGCTTCTTCACACTGAAGTGAAAACAAAGAGATTTTTTCTTCCCCCCCCTCTCCTCCTCCATCCCCGTCTTCTTTTCGCACTTTATACCACGCATTAAAAAAATCTGCTTTCGGGATCCTGATATCAGATAATCTGGGTGTAATTAATGCCTGAGAACATTTGTTCCCTGCCTCACTCTTACAAGAAGGAAGTGTGATATTCAGATTGCTCCTGTTAGAAGGAAAATAGATGAAATTTTAAAGTCAATACTTGGCAGAGTAGCAGCTATCTGGGTGTGAAATTCTATGAAGGGTGGTAAGAAAAAGAAGCCCAGGGACTTTATCCCAAAAGCAGATCAAAATCCAAGCGTTCAAACAGCAACTTAATTGCTGGAACCCATTATTGAGATGAAGTGATTTCATCCTTGCTGTCCCGTGAAACAAGACCCCCAGCTACTGCATGGTGAGGAACAGATGGAGGGGTGTCAGGAATGATAAAAAGTCCCAGAGTATAAATGTAACAAATAGGTTTAGGGCAAGGAATGGCGCCGTGCATATCATAAAACCCTGCCAGGCTTCTCATGTTCCGATAAATCTTGATTTTGTAAGGGGATAACTTCAGAGCCCCCTGCCTTGGGTTTCACAAGTGATTAGATCACTGATGTATGGGGCAGGGCATGGCAGAAAGGAGGAAGGGACACCACTGGGAGGCCTTAAATGACCTCTGCTCTTGGCTGCAGGAGAAAAGCCCGTGGTGCAGGATTGCCATTATTTCATTGTTCATTTTGGGGTGGCCTCCGTCCAAGATGAGTTTAACTGGAAACAAATTTGCTTCAGCAAGGGGACCTGTGGAGGAGCTGGAGGGGTGAGGAGCCCATCAGGAGGGTGGAGCAGCATCTCTCATCTGCTGACTCTCCCCAGAATCCTGCAATTCACCTCCAAGCATGGCAGGGGGAGGAAATGACTCTGACAGACCCAAGGGACGATCCCCAGAAAGCTCAGGAAAGACATGAAGGGTCCTCCAGCAGTGTGGTTGAATGCCAAAGTGATTTTCCCATCGTTCCTCAGGAAGAATAACAGCATCTTCCCTGGTGAGGGGAGCACCATCCCAGTTCAGCACTTTCAGTACCATCCATTAATTTGTACATCCCACTTTCACCCCCATTATTTTGCCCATTGCTTGGCCAGAATGAAACCTTTTCTCCAACAAAAAACAAAACAAAACCAAACCCTCTTGAGACAATGATGTATAAACAAGAGAGGCCTCCTTTTAACAAGCAAGAAAAACATTAAGATTCATTTTGGGCAGAGTACCCACCTATTCATCTTTCT